>CM060926.1:1021271229-1022700229 GCA_030737875.1 Allium sativum
TCAAAAGTATGATGATTTAAAACCAAGTAAGAGCGTGGAAAATACTTGGGATCTGGTTTACTCAGGGGTTTGGAATTCTTGATGAAGTATAGTTGTTTGCAGACTACATTTGCTAGGTTTTCACCTCATTTTAACCATTATATTTCAGACTTTGGGCAGTCACTATGATATTATCCTCACCTGTTAGATGCAAATAGTTTATATTTGATTATCCATGACCGGTTCGAGTAGCAAATTTGGTTTTATTTCCAGTTCTTGGATTCAAATTCATTGGAGAACAATTGCATAATAGTAGGTGGAAACGGGTTTACACTTTATAGCGGGGTGCACGTACATCTTTGTACATGATACCCACATTCCAAATTGCATTTATCTTTCACCACAAACACTTCACAAAATATGCAAACACGTTGCTCCACTCCAAGTGCTATACTGCCAATTAAATCTAAAACAGAAGCAAAACTTATTTAACGGATAATATTGTTGAACCTACACTCTCCATTTCATGTCTCCCCTTCAAATGCAAATATTAACTCTTGAAATTGGCTCATGAAATCAGTAAGAACATCTTCATGATAAAACGAAGATGCACCAAATTGTACAATGCCAAATTCATCCAACGACATGAAAAAATAAAAAACTGTCCTCAATAGAATACCAAACCGAATGAAAAGCACAAAAAATTCACTCATGTATTTGATATACTCCAAACTATCATCAATAGAATTCATCCAGTGCCAAATTGCATTAGTATGTAAAACTTCACTTATGTATTCTGGCAACTCTCGGATTCTAAAATATAATCAAACCAGTGCAAGACCTTTTCAATTAGCTAATCCTATTTCAAATTCTTGAATATCAAATTCACATTTTGGTTCGCTGAATGTGAGATCCAGTAGTCGATAAAAAAAGGATATGCACTAAAACAAGAATGCAAAACTTGACAAGAAAATCCACAAATGCAGTTTTTAAACAGAATCAACCCATTTTGACCTACCAAATAGCAAAACTGGACAGGCTTCCTAGTAAACTACTATCTGATAAACCAATATAAACAAATCGAAATCCATGAACCTCAAATATTCAATTTCCTTTAGAATTAAACCACAGGATCAACCCATATTTTTTACCAAAGCACGAAGATGGTGAATAAACCGACAGATCCGTTATGAAAAGTTGGAAGTGAATCCACTTACGCTGGCGATGCCAGATCCCAACTCCCCAATGGCTTGATCTCCAGTTTTCAAACAAATTCGCATCTGAAATCTACGGTAGGATGGATCTGCAGTTAAGTATAATCGCTGATGCATGCGATGCGTAGATCTGGGGAACGAAATCGACTTGATCTGGGAGTATTGCGTAGATCTAGGACTTTTGCATAGATCTGTAAACTCTCTTGAAGATTTGGAGAAGTTAATTCGAACCCACAAAAAAATATTGAGTGACAAATCGACTGAAATCAAATAAATCGGGAGATTTAAAGAACTCCGTATGTGATGAAAAATCGGATTTGCTTTATCTTATGGAAATAAAATGAAACAAAGGATGGCTTATTAACGAAAATGAATTCGTTGAAGGTTGGAGACAAATCGCGAGTGATTTGTTATCTCTGTAGAAAATTGATTAAAAGTAGAAGATGAAATTAGGGTAGGGAGAAGCTCACGCACAACGAAAACCAGCAAAGGTAAAATCGCCTATCGCCATTAATAAGCGTTCACCCCTTTCTTATATATATAAGACCCGCAGACTGAGCTAAGTGCACTAGAGGGGGTTTTAAGGCTCCGGTCAGTTTCCCCCTTAACAAATTCAAATATATATATATATAGTTATGTGTGTATATATATAGTTATGTATATATATGTATGAGGAGTGTTCCGGGACACCCTTGTTTTGCAGCACCTCGTTAGCACCCATACCCTACCATGAGCTACGCTAATCCAAATCCAACAATATTTTGTAGATGTCCAATCCACGTACATATTATCATCTATCCAAAATTTGAGCTCGTTCCGAAATTTGTAGAATAATATATTTGTTGTTTAAATTTAATAGTTCGAATAAATGTCTGAACAGTAAATGATTGAGCTAAGATTTTGAAAATGTTATGAATGTCGGAATAAGCTAAAATTTTGAATAGATGATAATATATATGTGGATTGAACATCTACAAAATTTTGTTGGATTTGAATTAGTATAGCTCAGGGTAGGACTGCGATGCTGCAAAACAGGGGTTCCCCGGAACGCTCATATATATATATATATATATATATATATATATATATATATATAAAATTTTCCCTTGTGAATTGGAGAAATCCTTAATTAAAGTTGAAACCGAGGATGGTGGTTAAGAAATAAGAAGTTGCATAACCATTCAGTAGTGTCGACTTTAATGAAGCTAAAGAAAATCTTTTTGTTGCTTAATTGTGATCAAACTAATTAATTAATGATCAGAGTTGCGCACGAAAAATCAATATATGACTTTTCGTTAAAGGCAATGATTGTTCGACGAATATATTGAAAAAACTTTTGAAATAATTATTATATTGAAAAAACAAAAAATTTTGAATAATAATAATATGAATTTGGTATTACAAAGAAATTGAAATTATTTTTAGTAATTTAATGTTAATTAGTCCATTTGTTGTTTTAAGAATTCAGATCGATACACTTGGCTAACATCATCAATGGAGAATTATGAACATTGGAATGACACATCTCAACGCAATAATTTGACAACAATTTAATATCTTTAAAGAAAAATAAGATTTTTTTTAAATTACAAATAAGATAAAGTTATAATCATAATAGATTAAGATAAACAAATAGGGAAAGTAATGCAACTGAAGAGAAGAACAAGGGAGAAGTAGTTAGTGAGAATAGAAGAATGTATCATGAATCTCTTCATTTTAGTCGCATCAGAGCCATTTTATGCAGCAAACGATGAATCAAAAGGGAGTTATTACTAGTTAAGTTATCAAATATTCCTTTGATATTGAAAAAAAGGAAGGTCGCTATTGATAGAATCTTTGAAAGTTTCTTATAATTAAATGACAGTTGAGAATTAACTGACTCCTTAGAGTGTATTATTTCATGTGTTTTAGTACTGTGAGCCTTCTTATTTATAATAATGTTATCATTTTATGACTTATTATAAGTAATAGACATCAATTTTTAGAGTTATTTTCTTTTTTATGCTTCAAATATAAAGGTATGTTGTCGTTAACGGGTCAATCACTCTAATTATGCTAACTAAATATATGTATTACATTTCAATCTATTAGATCTCTCTCAGCGTAGTCTTTGCGGTACTCTATCAATGTTCCAACTTATTTTTTTCTTCTTCTGCTATTGCCTTTTATGGATAATAAGATTATAAGTTTCAAAATGTTTATCAGCCGGTTTTAATGCAATACTGGGTACATAACTGGCTACTTTTTATGGGTCAGGTCATTGACCTGGCCAACCTTCTGGTAGCCTGGCTAGAGAACGATGGGTCTTAAGCCCAGTCTTGTGCGATTATGAGGTGATGTTGTCTTGAATTTTCTACGATTTGTAAATGTAGCAAACGTGTGTATGTCTCACATACATGTGTGTTCCCCTATATATGTGTAAGTAAGTCTTTGCATGTGTACTAGCCATTGTGTATTCGTGAGCTGCAGTTTGTATTTGTGTTTCTTAGGGTGAGTTGTGTGGTATGTGAACAAATCAATGTTTTATGTGTGTAGTAATGAGATGTGTTTTGCATTCCTATGTTTTGTGTGTTAATGCGCGTTGTGTGTGTAATGTATGTAATGTGTGTTGAAATTTTATTTTTTACAATGTTAAAATTATACAAAGTAACACATCTCAAATAACACGCTAAATTTCCCTACTCAAATAGCATGCTAAAATACCCCGTTCGTAGCAAAAAAACACATTCTCCGTTTACAAATGTGCCACACTCAAATGTCCCGTTAACATTCGTCAAAAATGCACCTTTACTATAACATAGTTAAAATAACTAATTTATCACAGTTGCAGGTCTGGAGCTTTACTATAACATTCGTCAAAAACGCACCTTTACTATAACATAGTTAAAATAACTAATTTATCATAGTTAAAATAACTAATTTATCACAGTTGCCGTTAAAATAACTAATTTATCACAGTTGCAGTTAAAATAACTAATTTACTATAACCGCGGCATTATTATTGCAAAAATTGTGATCAATATTCCTACATATGGTGTGTGAGCTTTTGATATAGGTCATCCTTCCATTTAAAATAATATTCAAAGGACTAGTCATGAGTTGTATTTCTTTTCATCCTTCTATGAAGATAATGAATGGTATAAGACAGTGTAACTCTAAATCTAAGGTTGCAACGAAAAGTTTATCGATTAAACATTACAAGAACCTTCACCAATTTCAATGGCTTAACCGTCGATAACTGTCCAAAGCCATCAGAGGCCGATGGAAAAAGGCATCCTAATTTAAACCACCAAACCATTATTGTTTGATATAATTTCTGATTGTAAGTATCATAATATATTTAACTGCGGTTAACAACATTTCCGATGGCTTTCAGCACCTTGTAATGATCCAATTTTCTTTAACGTTTCGAGTATTATTATTTTTAATTTTTGAAATTGGTATTTATGTATAAGTCTTATGTAGTATCCAACATACTACATGTCAATATAAGTTCGAACCACGCTATGTATGTTTCAAATCTATGGTTTCTTACATCAAGGTTGAAGCGCCGTACCACTGGGGTAATGGTGCGGGTCAAATATGAAAAGTTAAAATATTAATTTATCTAAGTATTTAAACTCGGTTCAAATTCAGTAAATCATAAGGAAATCTATTTTTTATAAAATGATCTGATTTTTAACGACATATCTTTATATAATAGGATTTTCCTTAACCTCTGATTTAGAGAATATATAAATTTTCATTTGACGTATTTTTCGACAAACAATGATATTTTTGAAATTTCTTAAAATAGAAAAGCCAATGTATTTTATTTTTGTTTTGAAATCGTGTAGCATTATTTTGCACGATCATGATTTTGTTTTTGTCGTTCACGTTTCTAAAACGAACGTCGGTTTAAAGACACTTCGAAATGTTTAAGAATGGAATTTTGATAACAACAACCTTGTTTCAATCAATAATCTTATTGATTATAAAATATATACTAACATCTTTACCTAGAAAATATGTATATATGTCTATATATATACACACATACATATATATATGCAGGAATTACATACAGTTGATATAGAAGACTGTACAGTATTAGAGATTCAAGATATCATGGAATTCAAGACTCATGAGTATCAAGATATTAAGAGCTCAACATTATCAAGTAATAGACTCTAGTTTATATGTAAAAAACTCCGGTTAGCATTTCCAAATTATGTTTTCAAATTCTGCTTTCAAATTATGTTTTAAACTCCTTTCAAATTAGTTTCAAATTTATTTTAAACTCTTTTTCTAAAAATGACTTCAAATTATTAAGATTTTACTAATGAATTCAAATATATATATATATATGTATGTTTATAGTTTATAAAGTTTTATGATATATATGTTTATAATATATATGTTTTATAGAATTATATTGTATAATTTTATAAATATGTTTATATTATATATCACTATGTTTTTATATGTTTTCATACTTTCGAAACTTCATTTGAAACATTAGTTTTGATTCAAGAATTTCCAGAAAATATATATTGATTTAAATACTTGAAAAATGATTTTAAAAATTAAAATAACATGTATATGTCTACATATGCAATTGGGTATGTCGACATATAATTGTCATATTTTCAATTTTCATAGGAAGTGTCTCTTCATATTTTGAAACGTTTCAGAAATGGTTGCAACATTTCAAACACTATAAATAGGGGTTAAATTCGATTTTTTTTATCACTTCTTCTTCTCCATCTTAGTCCTATCTCTAACCACCGTTATCATACATTAATTTCTTGATTTCTACACTTACACCCTACCGATTTCTACTCATATTATATCAAATTTCTTCTTTTCTCAATATCTATCAAATATTCTCTGATTGGAAGTGCTATTCAAGAGTTCTAGGGCTGTTGTAATAATTTGGGAATTATTTGGGATAGGGTGTTATAATTGTGTCTCTTTATATTTTAAAACTTCTTCTTATGTTGATTTTCCGGTGGATGTATGGATCTTTCTAGTTGATATGAAAGTTTAAGTTCCTGCTCAAATATGCTTCACTATTATAAGCCTGTTGTATGTTCTATTATATTTTATCTCTGCATTGTGAGTTATACGACAGGCTTCGCTTGTGTTTATCTTACCTTGATGATCGTCCATAGCTTCCTGACACGTATTTTAGCACAGTATTTCTCTTGTTAAGTGCAGGAATTATGGCGACCGTCACACCAAACGACTGGGTATATGCAAGCAAAAGAGTATTGGGTGGAGAAGCCTAGGGGTGGTGTGAGCCGAGGCTGTTATGAAGCTGAAATTTTACCCTATATGAAAAGCACAGTTAGGCTTTAAAAGTAGAAGCGAAGGAAATGCGATGGTTCGTTATCGACATACACGTCTCCAAAACACGATCAATATTGCTAAGAAATGAACGATGAGTAAAGCAGTGCGAACTGATTCATCAACCTAAACCAAAGCCAAACAAAATTGTTAATTATTGATGATAGGATGATAAGATCGTAGCTTGCCAAGGTTATTCTGTTAACAGATTATTTTTAGGGAGATATATATGGTTAGGTTGGATTATAAATCGCAATTAAAATAGGGATATTTGATTAAGAATGAACACGAAAGCAAAGCGAATGAAATGGGATGACCGAGTTTTCAAATCTCAGAATGGCTGAGAGCAAAGTATTACTTACTCATCTTTTAAATTGTGTGTATATATATGTACATATATATATATATATTACGATTTATCCCTGCGATTGATTTCATGATCTCCGTATTTTTGAATATTATATATTATTCTACCGTGAAGGCGCATATGTTTTTATTTGTATCGGTACTATCAACGTTCATGTGAGTTATATATTTGACATTTTAGTTTGTATCAGTGTTACTCGAAAAGAATTCAAACATATATACCTCCACGCCTCCTTCTTCACATTATCTTATAGTATTACTTTGTAATATTCTTGAATAGTATTGGTATAGAGGTGGGGTCTCTACACTTTTGGTATTAGAGCAAGGTTTATAACAATACATTATATACATACATACATACGCGCACATACACACACACATCTATATATATATATACACACACATATACATACATGCATATATATACTGGTAAGGGGGAAAACTTGTTAATGGCGATTCGCCTTCTTTCGTCGTGCGTGATTCCCCCCCCCCCCCAACCCTAAAATCATTCTTATTTACTTACGATTTCCTTCAACAAAACCAAAATCAAGCAACCTTCAGCGAAATCTTATTTCATTGATAAGCCATTATTAATTCCATTTTAATACCATACTTGAAATACCAGATCTAAAGTTCTCACTACCAATTCAATAAAAACCTCGCTACATATCTCACAACTATTTCAGTTATGCGTAAATAAATCAATTTAGACAGAAGTGGTAAGGGGAAACAACAAAATGAGGTGATCCATAATAAATTAAAATGAACATCATATGACCATTATTACATAACATAAAGATAAATCTGGACTATACAATCACATGTTTAAAAATCACTTTTTTTGAGCACATAATCCCAAAATCAATCAATTACTTTGTGTATAAATTTGTAGCTTAATATTTGTACTAATAGGGATACAAATAGTCCAGTAGCTTCAGTTTTGTAGCCCAATAGTTTGGGTATCGGTGCATGCACATTTGTTTGACCATAGGCTATAACATTTAACCGACTATGAAAGGTTTGCTAGATACCCATTCTATATATCTGAGTAACAACAATCCACGTGCGAAGCGCGTGTCAACACCACGCGTAAAGCGCGTGCTGTGATGCTCGTTAAAATAACTAATTTATCACAGGTGCAGGTCAGGAGCACCTTTTATGCATCTCTAGTTTTTTTCTTCACTAGTCGCGGTATAATTATTGCAAAAACCGTGATCAATATTCCTACGTATGGTGCGTCAACTTTTGATGTAGGCCGTCCTTCCATTTAAAATAAGATTCAAAGGGTTAGTCATGAGTTGTACTTCTTCCCATTCTTCTACAATGATAATGAATGTTATCAGATAGTGTAACTGTGAATTTAAGGTTGTTCTTAACTGTTTCTAAGGTTGCAACCGAAAAGCTTATCAATTAAACATTATAAGAACCATCACCAATTATTTCAATGGCTTAACCGTCGGTAACTGTCCAAAGCCATCAAAATTCGACGGAAAAAGGCATCCTAATTTAGACTACCGAACCACTATTGTTTGCTATAATTTTTTATGGTAAGTGTCATAATATATTTAACGGCAGTTAATAACATTTCCGATGACTTTGAACACCCTGTAACGATCCATTTTTTTTTTACGTTTCGAGTATTATTATTATTTGAAATTGGTATTTCTGTACACGTCTCATGTAGTAACCAACATACTACATGTCACGGACGAGCAAATGGTTGGTTCGGTTTCAAACCGATCAAAAATGTTGAAACCAAAATAACTATTTAAGAAACATAAACCAAATCAAAACCAATCGAACCGATAATATCTGGCTCAGTTTGGTTAATTTGTTTGGTTTATCTTAAAATGAAATAGATCTTCTAGTTATTGATATAACATAGGCTTAAAACAAAAATAATTGAGTTAATACGAGGCATATATTTTGAAATCATTCTTTTCTAAAAATGTCAATATAGAATTAAAGGAAAAAGCATTGTTATGAAAATATTGTAAATAATAGAATTGATAGTGGTAATTTTTTAACTTTTAAATAACTTAAGTTTTATGTTCGGTTTAATTGGTTGATTCGGTATTCGTATATTAAAAACCAAACCTGACGAATAACCGAAGTAATATTAGAATTAAAACCAAAACAAAAACAAATCGACCAAACTTAACTGGCTTGGTTGGTTTAATGGGTTTCAACCGATAAATGCTTACCCCTATTACATGTCAATATAAGCTCGAATCACGCTATGTAAGCTTCGAATCTATGGCTTCTTACATCAAAGTCGAAGCTTCATACCACTGGGGTAATGGTGCAGGTCGAATATGAAAATTTAAAATATTTAAGTATTTAAACTCGGTTCAAATTCAGTAAATCATAAGAAAATCTATTAAAAAAATGACCTGATTTTTAGCGACATGTCTTTATATAATAGGATTTTCCTTAACTTTTGATTTAGAGAAGGGGGTTTTAGGCACAAGGACAAACTTAACAAAAAAATTATCCATAAGGACAAGAGTCTAAAATTTTAACCACAAGGACACTTTTAAGTTTAAAGGGAGGAATTCAGGGATCCACTATCATTTCATACTTTATACTAAAATTTGTCCTTATTGTTAAATATTGTGCCCCTTGTCCTTATGGATAATTTTTTTGTTAATTTTGTCCTTCACAATATTTTCCTGTTTATTTGGGGGGGGGGGAGAATATATAAATTTTCATTTGACGTATTTTTCGACAAACTATGATATTTTTGAAATTCATTAAAATAAAAAAGCCAATGTATTTTATTTTTGTTTTGAGATCGTGTTGCATTCTTTTGCACGATCATGATTTTGTTTTTGTCCAGGTTTCTAAAACGAACATCTGTTTAAAGACGCATCAAAAATCATGTAATAAACCAAAATAACACACGTAATTTTCAAACATTATGACATTTTCCTCTCATAATTCACTTTCCTTTTTATTCATGTTTACAATGAAAGAGATAATGCCCACCTCTATTCAAAAAAAAAGTCCATAACCTAAAAATAATAATATCTCAAGGTTCGTATGACTAATCTTCAAATCCATTTAAGTTGGTGTGTGCGACATATGTTTTGCACGATCTACATTTTGGAACAAGTCGAGAAGCAAAACCATCGGCTTTGAAGCAAATGGGCTTTGAAACAAATAGCCTTTAAAACTCATAAACAAAACCTTTATTTTTCTCTGCCTACCTAGTTGAGTGCAAAACTGAAAAAAGAACATCATCTAATGGCCAAATTGAAACAAAATACAAGTGATTCTCCCCATTGGGCTTCGTCGCATTCATAATAATTTACGAAACCAAGTTTAGAAGAAGAGAAGGAAGACAGGGATTCCACGGAATGCCAGAGCCGACCCTGGGCATAGGCCACCTAGGCGGTGGTCTAGGGCCCCGGATCCGACAGGTGGAGGAGGCAAGTTAGGGGCCTCAAAGTTTTGAAATTTATAGATAAAAGGGATACCCAATTACTGAATGTTGTGTAAATTAGTTTTGTTTGGCTGGTGAAGCGAGCAGCTTTCTGGTGTGTGTTCCAGGTTCGATTCCTGGAAAGTCCAAATATTGCACTATTTTTTCATTTCTCCTCCTAGCTTTCTACCTGCCAAATAGCTATGGGCCTAAAAAAAAATTCGCCTAGGGGCCAGCTTTGGCTAGGGCCTGAAACACCCCACCTCCGTTAAGGTCACTCACAAAGGGAATGCCTTAACTTTGGTGGAGGGTTATAGGTACAAAACACAGAAAAATTTACAAGACAGATAAATATAAGCAACGAAATTCAAATATTTATTGCATACGTGGTTCAATACAAAAGCATTACATCAAATTGTTTGAAAATAACTTCCAAAACATTACACCATAATTTCTTTCTTGATTATTTAATAAAGAAGCATAAACCATAAATAAAACTGCATAAATCCCCAAGTGTAGTTGTTCAAAAGCCATAGCCAAGGTGAGAGAGTCCCAATCATACATCTACTTTCTTGAAGCTTGAAAAGAGTCTGACTAAGCTGGACTATTCCCTCCCTGTGGACCTGGGCGGGGGGGGGGGGGGGGGGGAACGGAAGAAAAGAGGACGAAAGAAAACGGGTTAGACAATAAGTCTGGTAAGTTCAGTGATTACTAGTATTTAAACAAGGAAAGGGATCATGACAGTAATAACAGAACATAGAACAATACTCTAATATAAGATAAGAGGAACATGTGATCGCACCCATTTCTATAGTCTCTGCACCTACTTAACCATTGGTTCAACCAGCCCCACGTGTTCATAATAAACGATCCCCTTAATGATCGGCTCCTACTCGCATGCATTCATATCCTGAGTCATTCGACCCCGCTTGACTGTAGATACCTGTGCTGGTCCCACCATGGGGTGTATCAGTCCCTCTGGTGGCAACCCGACACGATTCAAGATGCACAGTGTATACTACTGATGCCCAGTGCCTGCTTTTTCCACTCCGGAGTACGTGCACGCCCATAATCCGTCGGAACCTACACTGACACACCAACCGCCGACGTTTTGACCGCTTATAATCAGCCCATTAATTGTGCCCCACCATGCCTAGTTTCAGGGTACCATGATACATCTATGTGGGTTACTGCTGAAATGGGTCCCCGTTACTAGGATTTTCTAATCAACATGTTTATTTAGTTAAGTGTCCAAGTTTATCTAACCCTACCCATCCGTTTAGTTAACATGTTGAAACGGTTAAGTGTTCCTGACTTAGCTTTAATTTATTCATTAAAGCACCAACCACTCACATTAGACAGGTCTTGTTGTGGTCACTGGATATGCCGGTCGGTTCCGGGCAGTTTTACACCACAACTCAGTCTAACCTCGGGTTCATTTTGGGCTTGATGCACTAACCGCCCACATTAGACAGGTCTTGTTGTGGTCACTGGATATGCCGGTCGGTTCCGGGCAGATTTACACCACAACTCAGTCTACCTCGGGTTAGGCATATTCGTCTTTTCTAAATTCACATATTTTCTATATATGTCTAATTTCTTTATGTAAATTAATTTTAATTTAATCATGCCATAATTATCCCTTGATTATGCTCACAATAAATGGTATATCAAATATACCATTTTATGAACAAATCTATGCCATGAATTTTCATATTTTCCCATCGCTATCCCCGTGGAACGTACGCATGAATCACATAAAATGTTGGGCTAGTAAAATAGCCCAAACCCATAAACAAAAGGGGTAATAAACAAGGGACATGAAACAAACATAAAATAGCATACATTCAACTTATCATGTGTAACTTGGCATAGAAGTATCTTTGACTTAATTAAACGGGTAAAGGTGAACTTGTGACTAAGTTAGGTCTAATTGTCATGTAAACTTGATATAGGTCTAGCATGGAGGTTTAACATATAAACACAATGTAACACCCCACCTCCGCCAGGGTGGCTCTTGCAAGCACTCTGACTTTGGAGGGGCGTTTGAATCAGGTAAACATGCATAATGATATATCAAGGCAGAACAAGAACATATGTATATATGTAAACAGAGTAAATAACATAGATAAAACAACGGAAGATTTTGAACCATTTCAAAACAAGTCTGGTACAACATAATGTCAATTTTCCAAATAAACAAGTCTAGATAAAAACAACATCACTGAAAAACTGAAATACATAAGTACTATCCCCAAAATAAGTGATAACCCTAGCCAGCTTCATGTCAAGACCGTACATGAGCTACAATCCCACAAGCAAGCGATCAGAAATCCAAGCTAAGCTCCAGTATTCCCTCCCTGAGAACCTGGGGGGGGGGGAACGGAAGAAAAGAGGCGAAAGAAAACAGGTCAGTCAAAAAGACTGAGTAAGCCCTACTACAATCAATGTAAACTGATAAAGTTAACCGGCATGAGCAGCAGGGATGAACATAAGGATAATAACATACTAGCATGATGATTAACTAACAAGGTAGATAAAGGTGTCATCGCATAATCAGGATTAAGGTTTTGCACCACAGGTGTACTAGCAAACTAACATGACTTGAATAAACAAGTATTGATCCCTTGGCCCAAGCTTTGGCCCAATAACATGAAGTGACCCCAATACGAGGTCCAACCAAACGGTCTAGTCGATCGGCTCCCTATAAGCCTAACTCGTCAAGTGTCGGTGTCATACGGCCCAACTACGAAGTGTAGCTAAACTGTGCTAGGTCCACCCTAGGGTGTATCAAGTCCTAGGGTGTCAACCACTGACACAAATCAAGCACGCACAGTCTAAACCTACTGGTGCCCGTGCCTGCTTTTTCAACTCCGGACCATGTGCACGACCATGGCCCGCCTGAACCTACACCGGCGCACCTACTCAACCGTCGTTTTGGTCGCTTACATGGCATCCCAGTAATCGTGCCCCTCCCTAGCCTAGTCCCTAGGGTATCATGATACAACTAAGAGGGTTACTGGTGCAAAGGACCACGTAACTAGGGTTTCCTTAATGGGTTAAACGTGGTTAACCCAACCCATTCAAGTACCAAGTTGGTTAAGTGTACCCAAGGTTCATGACTTAACCCTACCAACCCATCGTGTTTAATTGGTTAAGTATTCAAGCGGTCCATGACTTAACCCTAATCATGAGGCATTAATTAATTTAATGCGCCTTAACCTCTCACATTAGACTTTGTTGCGGTTACTAGTTAAGCCGGTCGATTCCGGGTAGCTTTACACCACAACTTGGTCTAACCTCGGGTTCAAGGTACAACATGACCAACTTCTCACATTGGGTCCTATTGTTTGTAGCAACTAGTTAAGCCAGTCGGTTCCGGGTAGGTTTACGCTACAAACTCAACCCAACCTCGAGTTGGTCACACTTATATTTTCTAAGTGTCATGTCCATCATGTTTCCAAAACACATTACAAGTTTTCAAGCAATTGGGTAGACCTAACTTAATAGGTAAATTCCCAATGGGTAGACCTAACTTAATAGGTAAATTCCCAAGCTTATGTTTTTATGTCTTTTAAGTTTACCCAACCCCAAACGCAATCCCATCGCTTACATATCGCAATAGCGCATAAAGGATAGAAGGAGGGAACTTGGCATAACCGTGACATAAAGGTGTTGAAGCCACAAGTTCAACATGGTGGCATAAGAAATGTACATATGTTCATATACTTGCATATTACATTTTTAGGCCTCAAAAGCATGCATAAAACCAAACTTGGCATATTGGTGATACATGGTGCTAAATGACATGTAGACATGACCATAAGTTCGCATTTAGCCTCACATGCAAGTTATCATAAGAGATATGATAACTTACATGTTGCCAAAATGCAACCTTTAGCATAAAGCTTGGAGCTTTATGTTCATATACTCAAGATAAGCTTGCATAACATGATAACATGAACCGAATGATCAACCCAAACTTGCATAACATACTTGCATATCATGTGACGAACTTGCATATCAAACTTGCATAACATAACATGATAAACTTGCATATCATAACATGGCAAACTTGCATATCATAACATATCAAACTTGCATAGCATGACATAATAAACTTGCATATCATAACATATCAAACTTGCATATCATGACATAATAAACTTGCATATCATAACATATCAAACTTGCATATCATGACATAATAAACTTGCATATCATAACATATCAAACTTGCATATCATGACATAATAAACTTGCATATCATAACATATCAAACTTGCATATCATACATTTAACTTTAGAGTTTAAATATGAAAGTAGAATAGGGCTTACAAAGCTTATGAAGACACAAAAATATGACAAAGCCCTTATGCAATCAAATAGACCCAAAATGCAAGCTCTAATAGAAAATCCCTTGAGCCAAAATGATCAAAACCCTTGCTTTATGATGTAAATATGGAAACTTGACTTGAATGCAAGCTAATGACACTCATACAAGCTTGAAAACACTTGTATGCATGGAAAATCTCTCATAGAAATTTATTTAGGAATTTTATGAAGAGAGTGGAGGCCATGAGAGGAATGATTTTGCCATAGTTTAGTTACTTGAATGAATAATGATGATTTAGGGTTAGGTTAGGGGCTTATTTATAGAGATTAGGATTAGTTCTAGCCTTAGGATTAAACCCTAGTTCCAATCTCAGCCCTTAAAACCGAATCTGGCCCCCAAGCTCAACCCAATCTCAAAATGGTGCACCAGGCTAAACAGCCCGGCTGGACCAAGTCGACAGCCAAGTCGACAGGGCTGTCGACTTGGGTCCAACCAAGTCGACTCCCAAGTCGACAGGGCTGTCGACTTGGGTGCTCTGGCGGGAATTTTCCCGCCTGGCCCAATCTGACCTAATTTTTCAAATTCAAACTTGAATTTGAAATCTGTTTTTACTTTGAAATTTTCTGAAAACTTCATTGGGCCTTAATCGGGTCATACGGACTCCGATTTTCGAAATCTCGGACTCAATTTCGCGTATTTTTCCGAGACGAACGCAATGGCATAGCCCGTTTCCCTTGATTCAGATTTTAGAATTAAATTCTGCCTCTATTTACATTATTATAGGTTATTGAAAATACGGGTTGTTACATTCTCCCCTCCTTAAAGGATTTCGTCCCCGAAATCTTCAAGTTAGGAAGAACATATCCTACCATCCAATCATCCATCTACTCAAAACATCATCCACGAGCAATCATTGTCCTTACAAGATTCTAAATGTTGTATGAACATATGCAAAGGTGTGTGTATATGTACTTATCTAATGCAAATATCATCAATGCAAATTATGTTAGTGAAATGAATCCATATGTATGCAATTCCTAACATAATGTATAACATCTATATGTGTGCACATAACATACATCCATATGCAACATCCATGTGATAACACCAAAAATTTTCATCCATGAATAAGCCTAAACACTCATGCATATGCATTATGAGGAGTGTGTGAGCCGATCTAGTGCCTAACGTGTATAATGCATCCACGAGTAGCCACTTGCAAACACTTGCAACCACTTGCAACCATCAAACATAACATGTTTCAAACACATGTTTCATCCAAAGGGTTTCTACCTAAGGTTCTCATGGCAAGATTAACACGATAAACTAGATAATCAAGACAAACATGGATAGCAGAAGATATGCTACAAAGAGATCGGGAATATAAGCAAGATATACTCCTTTTGGATTACAAGAAATCCCTTCCTAACCCAACCCAATCCTATAAAAGCCCAAAAGGTTTAGTCATCCTAACGGACCCCTTATGGAGTTTACAACAGAAATGGGATCGAGAACGAGACCGAGAGGATATATGTAAAAGATAACATACGAGTAAGTTCCACAGGAAAACAAGGATCAAGGATATACTCTTAAAAAGAGATATGATGCGCGTATCTAGCCTTCAATCTTCTAAGTCACGTTTCCTTGAGTTTAACTCCACTGTGCTTTGACCGTCTTTTACCTCATGTTTTCTTGGCTTCTTAACTCTTAAATATGAGCTGGAACCCATTTCATTGTCGCCTCTACTCTTCCTTTTTCACTTACTCTTCTATCATACTTGGCTTAAACATAACTATGACCTCATGGTTTCATGCAAGCTATCCAAAATTCACTAGTGAATCCTGGATTTCGTTTACTTACTATAAAGTATTCCACGCAGCAGAACTTTTCTTGAAAATACCAATCCACATTGCCAATTGCTCTTACTAACGTGATTTTCTATAACTCATGCTTGAACGAAATGAACCATCCGCCTGCGAATGATAGGCCGTACTTAGATTCAGTTGCTTGCCCATGACTTCCCGTAGACTATCCAAAAACTGGCTAGTGAAGATTGAGTCATGGTTACTAACTATCCTTTAGGGAACCCCGTGCAACCGCTTTATTTCTTGAAAATAAACTGTCGCTAGCTATGATGCAATCCTTTCGCTCTTTACCGGAGTGAAATGAGCACTCTTCGTGAGTCTACCTACTATGACCCACATGCTCGTATTCCCTTTCCTTGATCTAGGCAGTCCATCCACGAAATCCTTCGTGACGCTTTACTACTTCCATTGCGGGGACCTCCAATGGATGTAATAGCCCACCGGGCTTTTTATGACTTGGCCTTTAACCTGTTGGCACAACATGCACCTTGGGACCAACTCGGCCACCTCCTCGAGTGATGTGCATCATCAAGAACCTCTTTCTCTCATCGCGTCTTAGCCATCCCTTGTCATCTATAGCGAGGTGACTACTATCTCGCCTCGAATCAACTTGTCCATGATCTCGACTTATCTGCGGGTCCTCCTTCTGTGAAGTCCCAACTTGATCCAGAAGGGTAGGTCTAAGCTCAAGGGACGCTAACTAACTAATTAAACTGAGAGAACTTCTTACTTCAATTGTCCTCGTCGGAGCTTTCCGGTCTTGAACCGCGACCATTTTAGCGGGATCCACCGCTAAGCCTTGCTTAGAAACTATGTGCCCAAGAAATCTAACTCCTTTTTCTCCAAAATGACATTTGGAGGACTTGGCTTTCAACTGATGCGCTCTGAGCGTATCCATCACCTCCACGAGATGCCTTGCGTGCTCTTCCTCATCCATAGAGAAGATCAGAATATCATCTACGAAGACCACGACAAACTTGTTCAAGAACTCCCTGAACACCCTACTCATCAAGTCCACGAAGTATGCGGGTGCATTAGTCAAGCCGAACGGCATGACAAGCCATTCGAAGAATCCATCTGGAGTTCTGAACGCAGTCTTGTCTATACTATCCTCAGCTACCCTGAGCTGATGGAATCCAGTAGCAAGATCAAGAGAGAACAGATGTTCCTACAAGCTGATCAAACAGATCATCGATCCTTGGCAATGGTTGTCTATTCTCTTTGTTTAACTCACGATAATCAACACACGGACGAAGCGAACTGTCCACATTAGTAGCGAATACTACTAAAACACCTTCCTCGGAAATGCTTCATCGAATGAAGTTCTTCTCAAGCAACTCCTTCACTTGCTTACTTAGCTCCCGTCTTTCACGCGGAGCCATGTGCCGAACGGGCAAAGAAACTAGCTTTGCATTATCCACCAGATAAATGCAGAAATTAAACTCGCGTTTAGGGGGTAACCCCCTTCACTTCACCCAAGATATCAGGATATTCTCGGACCACCCTCACCGATTGCAAACTATCGATAGACGAGTTGAGGGATTCAAGATAACACAACATGACGGGACCCATAGGGTTACTAGAAATTTTTAGGGTATTACCGAGGCGAGTCATGAGCCTCACAACCCTATGCTCAAAAGAAAATCAAGGATGGCTCCAAAACTGGACAACCCATCCATGCCCAAAATCAACCCATACCCCATGAAACCGAGAATATAAGCATCACACGAGAACTCTACACCAAAGATAGAGATTTTCAAATCCACGTAGATAATAGACAAATGGGCGGAACCCCCAATTGGATTTGAAACACACACGGGATCATTACTAGACTAGTACTTAGGTGCAAACTTCCAACTAGATCAGATGAAATAAACTATGCGATGCACCAAAATCAAACAAGGTACGAACAGGAAAATCAGAAATGTAAACAAGACTTTCACAGAAATACTACCTCGATCGGGAACTGGAGCGGCATTGAGAGCATGAACTTGCCCTCCCGAAGGTCCAACACGCTGAGTCTGACCTTGCCCTTGCTTCTTCGGGCAATCTTTGCTAAAATGTCCCGTCTCTCCACAGTGAAAGCACCCGCCCAATTTCCTTCTCTTCTTCCTACAGTCCTTGACTATGTGCCCAACAATCCCACAGAAGTTGCACTTTCTTGTGTCCTTTGCCTTGTTCTTGTTGCCCTTGTTGTTCTTGTTGTTCTGATTGCCTTGACTGCTCTGACCACTTGGATTACCCTGATTTCCTTTTCCCTGGGAATCAGTCTTCTTGGCTTGAGTATCATTTTTCTTGACATCTCCCTGAAGTGAAGCCGTATCAACCAAGCTCTCAAACGTGGCCCCATGGGGAATATGTGACATAGCCAATCCCTGCAACGGCTCATTCAATCCTCTAGCAAAACGAAGAGCCTTCTTCTGAGGAGTATTCACCATATCCAAGCCAAAACGAGCTAACTGATTGAATTTGTTCACATATTCTTTGACAGACATATCTCCTTGTTTCAAAGTTATGAACCTCTCCATTTGCAGATTCTCCTCAGCAGAAGATAAAAACTTAAGCACGAACCTTGCCCTGAAATCGGCCCAAGTCTCAACAGGCCTAGTACCATTGGTGACTTCCCACCAATAAGCGGCCTCATCCTTCATAAGCCAAACCGCCAACAAGATCTTCCTCTGATCGTCTAACCCAAAGATAGCAAATAAATCCTCGGTCTCTTTCAACCAATTTCTGGCCTCTACAAAAGTCTCAGTGCCTTGAAAGTTCTTGCCACCCATTGCTTTGAAATCTTTGCAAGTCTTTGCGAAGTCTGCTTGAGGATGCTGAGGGGGAGGAGGAACCTCAGCGACAGGAGGAGGAACATTAGCGACAGGAGGAGGAGGAACATTGACTACCGGAGGAGGAGGAGGAGGAACATCTGCGGGGCCGGCTTCGGTCGCCCTAGCCTCCAAAAGTCTCCTATACCAAACAGGTACGTGTACTCCCTTCGGAATAGCAAGGTTATCGGCCATACTGAAAACGAAGAAAAAGACAGATTCAGAATGGAGGAAAAACGAAGGAATTTTGCTAATGGCTTTTTGGGGAATAGCCTTTAAAATAAACTAGACTTTTCTTTGGAAAATACTTTATACTTGGTTTTGAAAATAGTTTTCCAAAAGTTTTAAAAACCTTTTTGTTCCTTCTCGTAAACCATATGCTCTGATACCAAATGTAACACCCCACCTCCGCCAGGGTGGCTCTTGCAAGCACTCTGACTTTGGAGGGGCGTTTGAATCAGGTAAACATGCATAATGATATATCAAGGCAGAACAAGAACATATGTATATATGTAAACAGAGTAAATAACATAGATAAAACAGCGGAAGATTTTGAACCATTTCAAAACAAGTCTGGTACAACATAATGTCAATTTTCCAAATAAACAAGTCTAGATAAAAACAACATCACTGAAAAACTGAAATACATAAGTACTATCCCCAAAATAAGTGATAACCCTAGCCAGCTTCATGTCAAGACCGTACATGAGCTACAATCCCACAAGCAAGCGATCAGAAATCCAAGCTAAGCTCCAGTATTCCCTCCCTGAGAACCTGGGGGGGGGGGGGGGGAACGGAAGAAAAGAGGCGAAAGAAAACAGGTCAGTCAAAAAGACTGAGTAAGCCCTACTACAATCAATGTAAACTGATAAAGTTAACTGGCATGAGCAGCAGGGATGAACATAAGGATAACAACATACTAGCACGATGATTAACTAACAAGGTAGATAAAGGTGTCATCGCATAATCAGGATTAAGGTTTTGCACCACAGGTGTACTAGCAAACTAACATGACTTGAATAAACAAGTATTGATCCCTTGGCCCAAGCTTTGGCCCAATAACATGAAGTGACCCCAATACGAGGTCCAACCAAACGGTCTAGTCGATCGGCTCCCTATAAGCCTAACTCGTCAAGTGTCGGTGTCATACGGCCCAACTACGAAGTGTAGCTAAACTGTGCTAGGTCCACCCTAGGGTGTATCAAGTCCTAGGGTGTCAACCACTGACACAAATCAAGCACGCACAGTCTAAACCTACTGGTGCCCGTGCCTGCTTTTTCAACTCCGGACCATGTGCACGACCATGGCCCGCCTGAACCTACACCGGCGCACCTACTCAGCCGTCGTTTTGGTCGCTTACATGGCATCCCAGTAATCGTGCCCCTCCCTAGCCTAGTCCCTAGGGTATCATGATACAACTAAGAGGGTTACTGGTGCAAAGGACCACGTAACTAGGGTTTCCTTAATGGGTTAAACGTGGTTAACCCAACCCATTCAAGTACCAAGTTGGTTAAGTGTACCCAAGGTTCATGACTTAACCCTACCAATCCATCGTGTTTAATTGGTTAAGTATTCAAGCGGTCCATGACTTAACCCTAATCATGAGGCATTAATTAATTTAATGCGCCTTAACCTCTCACATTAGACTTTGTTGCGGTTACTAGTTAAGCCGGTCGGTTCCGGGTAGCTTTACACCACAACCTGGTCTAACCTCGGGTTCAAGGTACTACATGACCAACTTCTCACATTGGGTCCTATTGTTTGTAGCAACTAGTTAAGCCGGTCGGTTCCGGGTAGGTTTACGCTACAAACTCAACCCAACCTCGAGTTGGTCACACTTATATTTTCTAAGTGTCATGTCCATCATGTTTCCAAAACACATTACAAGTTTTCAAGCAATTGGGTAGAACTAACTTAATAGGTAAATTCCCAATGGGTAGACCTAACTTAATAGGTAAATTCCCAAGCTTATGTTTTTATGTCTTTTAAGTTTACCCAACCCCAAACGCAATCCCATCGCTTACATATCGCAATAGCGCATAAAGGATAGAAGGAGGGAACTTGGCATAATCGTGACATAAAGGTGTTGAAGCCACTAGTTCAACATGGTGGCATAAGAAATGTACATATGTTCATATACTTGCATATTACATTTTTAGGCCTCAAAAGCATGCATAAAACCAAACTGTAACGACCCGGATTTTCGGCCGTTGAATTCTGAATATTTAAATTTGTTTTAAAAATTTTAATTGAATTACATATAGGAATTTATTTATAAAACGAAGTTTGAACGTTAATTTATATATAATATAAAACGAGCTCGAAATCGCGCGGCAGTTCGTAATATTTGGTTTTGAACTTCAACTGAGAATACAGGATCCGGTATAAGTCGAAATTCTATGAAACGAGAAACGTTGGAACCTTATTGATTATAATTTTCATATTGAAGAGAAAAATCCAGATTTCGTGTTATAATTTGTTAGTTATGGTCAAATCAAATTTTGAAATAGTCGCTGTGGAAATCGTTATTTAAAATATACGCGTTAAAATAGCCGTTTTGTAAACGGACTCAGATTTCGACGAAATCAGTTTCATTGGGACCGTATCGTTAAATTATTGTACGGTGGTGAGTGGCGTGAAAAAACCGATGTCGTATGTGACCACGGTAGCCGTAAACGCTCGTTTAGTGCAATTAAATTAATTCAACTGAATAAAGGGATATTAGAGTGTAACTTGAACAGACGATCGAATCAGGCCACGAAACTAGTTCCAGTGAGTTCGTAGCGTCAGATATAGTCAGGGTAGGTATATAGTTTGTTATTTTTAGAGATCGGCAAATTTGGTGTTCAGAAGGGCATTGCGGTACGCGCCAAAAACAGTCTACCGGGGCAACAGTCTCAGAATGCGACGAAATTGGTGCCGTTGGGTTCATATCGATTAATTATTTTAAGATTTCAAAGTTTCAAGTTGTTTCGATTTATCTGGTGATCGTGGAAAATTTAAACGTGTGTTCATTTCTGGTTTTATAAAGGATTTTTTTTCAAACGATGTTGGAATTCGACGAAACTTGTTCCATTGGGTTCAGAATACTTTTTTACACCAAGATTAGCCTTTTTATCAGTAAACAGAAGTCAACTGTGGCTAATTTTACTTGATACTTCACCGCGAAGTTTCGTTAGAATATAAAATCAAAAAAAAAAATCATCATCAAATCAAAAATCAAACTCCTTGTCGACCACTGTATTGTCACTTTCATGCAGCGTCAAAAGGAATGGGTACGATGTCCCCTATAACTCAAACCGTGGAGACAAAGTATTCTAGCGAAGCAAACCTATCTAAAAGCCTAACAGCAGACTACTCGTACCATTTTCTTGGCACTCACGGATTCTCAAATATAAATACACGGTGCCCTCATTTTTATTTTTCTTCATCTAAAAATAACCGCAACCTTCTTAGCTTTTATATAAAAAAAAACAATCAAATCGAAAACTAAACCAAAAGTATCTCCTGATCCTTCGAGCTCACGCAAGCATCAGCGCCACCTAGTCAGTTTTGGATTCGGTCGCTGGAAGTTCAACCGCGAGGCGGGTGGGTTGGAAGCTTGCGTGGGGGGTCAGCAGGGGAGTGGGGCTGCCGTTGAAGCTCGATGGTGTACAATGGTCGAAATAAAGACTTGGACGAGGTAAGACTGGGTGATTTTGGTTTGAGTATTCATGGAGTTGTGGAGGTGTTCGTGTGTTACTCACGTTCATGGTGATGGGAAAAAGGGACAGGAGCAGGATCATGGGGTTTAACAAGAAGAGGAGAAGAGTATGTTGGTTTGGGATTTCCAGTAAGGAAGTAGTGTATGTTTTAGTTAAAGTGTTGGGCTGGTGTAAATTGTTTTAAAAGGGATGTCTGGTGGAAGGAATCAGGTTACGGCAGAATGAATGGCAGTGGTTTTGACGGAAGAGTTTGGTGGAAACTGGTTGTGAAGTGTGGTGAATGAAGTTTAGTGGGATGAAGGAAAAATGATGGCCTATGTTGATAGTTCGAAATTTTGTTGATGAAGGGTGAGACGTTGGGTTTGTTGACATAGCAGTATTTGTAAATGGAGATGGTACAGATGTTTGTAGTAGTGTGGAGGAAGGAAGCAAGCACGTGAAATGGGAAAACGTTGAGTAAGTAGTTAAACATTTGGTCACTGGAGGATGAATAAGTGGTTAAACATTTGGGGTTGTGGTTAATTCTCTGTGCAGGTAGTAGGAGAACAAATGGATAAGTGAACAGGAAAAAGGAAAAAAAAAAGAGTATCGGTTTGTTAATTATTAAAGAAACAGTAGAGATGGGATTTGGGTGGTCACTGAAATGTGGTGGTGCTATTATAGAGTGGTTCGAAACTATTTGCTTGATGGACATTGAAGTAGTGAGCAGACTTTGAGTTCTGTGGAAATCAAAGAAGTTGAAGGAGCCATTTTGGTTGAGTGTCTCTTTAATAGTAGCATGCCACATTTATACAGAAGAAGTTTGAAGGCATGCGTGGGCGCTTGGTTTCAGTGTTTGAACGAAGCAGGAACAAAGTATTGGACCAAATCGGTTTTGCTGGAATCATAGCGACGGGATTTACGTTGTAGAACCATCGCGGCTAAGGACAGTGCTACTGGAGATTCGAGATAAATTCAAATGCCTGTTTGATTTTAAAACAAAACGAAAGCAGAACCGTCGACTGCAAAATGAGGTGAGTAAACTCACTAACTCTGCTTCGCTTATATTTTTATAAACGAGTTTTAAATTTATTTTATACTGCGTGATGGTTGCATGGTTGAATAGTTGATAAAATTGGTTGGTAGGATTACATCGTTGATCGATTATTAGTTTGATACTTCATATTGATATGAAATAATATTATTGATGTGATTAACATCTGTAGATGCAGGGAAACAGGTTGGAAGGGCCCAACTGGGTTCCTCAACATTTGTATTATTTTGTTTGCATTTACTGCAACATATGCTATGATTTATCTACTATGATAGTTCTTGTTGTGTTTAAACATCACTGGCCCTAGAAATTTGGTATTTTAATACCGTAAAATATTTTCGAATAATAAAAGGGATTTGACTTTAAAAAGGGGAAATTTATTTCCAAAGTAGAAATTGAAATTTTAATGGATTTGAAAGTAGGAACTTGTTTTAAAAAAAAAAACAAGAAGTTGATTTTAAACATGTGTTAAAAATTTAGTAAAATATTGTCATTGGATTAAATTGAATTTATAAGGAAGAGTGGAAAGTGGTTTGAAACCTATATTTAAAATAAGTTTTTGACTTAGCATATTATAAAGGAAATTATGAAAGAACTTAGAAAAAGGTGAAATAAAATGGGAAATTACCCGAGTAATCCTCCTTCAATAGAAGTTAAATAAAGGAATTTGGATTTGAGATTTTATTTTTGTATGAAACCAAATGGGTTTGATTATATAAAAGGGAATATTATTCACGACTAAAGTGAATAATATTTTGAAGTAAAAATTTTTCGTAGAAGAGATTTGAATTTGGAAATATAAATTCAAATGGATATTTAAATGGAAAGTAAATTCGTTTAAAAAGGGATATGAATGGGGTTTTATTCCAAAGATGGAATATAAAAGTAAATCGAGATAAATCCAAGGGATTGATATTTAAAATTTGACTATGTCGAATGTTAAGTTATAGTTATATTTCGAAGTAATAAGAACAAAAAGAGAGATGTTGAAATAAGAACACAGAACCAATTTCATTCGATGGAGAAGTTTAAAATCAGTGTTTTGAAAATTCTAAAGTAGCGATTCTTAACGCTGTTGTTATCATGAATGTTTTTGTAAATTCTAAACAGCGATTTTTAACGCTGCTATTATAATAAATGTTTTGTAATTCTTAATAGCGGTCTTAATGCTATGGTTATAATAAATGTTCTAAAATTCTAGACAGCGGTTTTAACGCTGTCGTTGAAAGCAATGTTTTATAAACCAAACATTTGAAGACAGCGATTATAACGCTACCGTTATAATCAATATTTTATAAAGAAGGTGTGTTCGTAGATCAAATCCGAGAGTCGCGTAAGCAATGTTTGGTTTAAAGTTGTGAGCTCTGACT
The DNA here is from genome assembly GCA_030737875.1 of Allium sativum. NCBI lineage: Eukaryota > Viridiplantae > Streptophyta > Magnoliopsida > Asparagales > Amaryllidaceae > Allium > Allium sativum. The sequence continues at coordinate 1,021,296,668 of CM060926.1, forward strand.
AATTCAAAGTTAAGAATGACGTTCAGTTAAGGTCTGAGAGGTAATTATACCCCAACTTGACTGACTGCATTATTGACGGAGAAATGGTTAAGGCTCGATAGCAAGGGTTGGTTAGTGATATCGTTAGTTAACGAATGATATATGATTTGAGTTATAATAACGATGTTTATAACATCAGTTAATTCAAAGGATTTAGAAATGTTTTCTAACTGGAGTAAAAGATATTTTCTCAATAAAGGAATTATATATATTGGAAATGTTTCCCAATAATCAAGAGGGAAAATAGAGCTTTGAAAGAACACGAAAGGTGGAAAATGGGAATTGGAAATGATAATGTAATAAAGAACTAATATAAAAAGGGGCCAGTGTTGTTTGATGCTTGATTGATAGAATTTCCATTTGGAAATAGGACCGTTGATTGTATGGATGTTTCTTTGATAGTTAAATCACCGACTATCAAAGTTTTATCTATTTTTATATACCTCCGTTGTCAATATGGAGAGACCGGGATCAGATTTGATATCTGAAAACCACTCCGTATTGGCGTAAGCGTTATGAAGCAACTTATGCTGAAGAAAATTGAAGACGGAGTTATGCAAGGGCTATCCTGTTTACGGGATAGTGCCTTCGGTTTGTCCAGACCCAGGACAACTTGTATGGACGAGTGTTTGACAGAGTATTTCCAAAGGGGGTTACGTACGTTGATTCCTTCAAACGTACGAAGTTGGGCATAGAAGGGAAGCTTCTTTAGCCTAACAATCTGAGTATTTTTGTGGGAATCAATTAGTGATTTCCGATGGATCTGACGATGTGGCATTCAAAGTGAATGATGGCCAGATGTTCTGGAAGATAATTCAAACCTCAAGCCTCATCAACCCGGAATTGGACAAAAATCGGGCAGGCAGCATGGCTATGTGGGTCGCACCCATTAGGATGTATGATCACCTATCTAGAGAAATTCCTTTTGTTCTTAAATCTATCGATGCTGTCCCTTATCGGGAGACGGTTGCTGATCCCAACCGTTGGTGATATACATTCGATACACTCAAGCGAAATGAGTGGTCGGTCATGTGTGGGCCGGGTTGCAAGATGTTCTTGTTGAACCCAGTGTATTTGCCTCTAGAGATACACGTTCGGAAGGTGGTCCCATACCTTGTCAAGTTCGAATCCAATCTCCAATAAGTGCCTGCGAGTTTGATTGTATATTATATATGTAGAGCGTGAGATGCAAGCGTTCTACTAGATTTTATTTACTTGTGATTAGACATTATTATAATATCAGATAAAATATGATTTCCAAAAATGATTTGGGTTATCGTAAGGTAAAAACCGTCCGTGTTTATGTGTGGATTGGTCTTACGATTATCTTTTCTTTTGAAAAGGATTTTGGAAAGTTAAACCAAGTGATTTGAGTTTACTCACACCAGTCCCATGACTGACCCAGAGTTTATTTTGTTTTGTTTTCCCTAAACTCTTGGGTGCCCAAATTTGTACGGGCAGTCAAGTAGTCAGGATTTTACAGATATACTTGGAGAGCTTGGAGCAGGAGGCTTCAGGATTTATGTAGCTATTGTTTATTCCGCTGTGATGTAAGTATTGTACTCTGATAATGGTATCATATATATACTGTTTTTGATTTCAAGTTATGTTGTATATTATATTTTATTCGTTCCGCTATGAGATTCGTGTTACTCTGATGTTGTTGTCTTCTTCTTCTATTCTATTAGTTCTACCTTATCTCTCCTCACCCTCTAATTTCTTTCTTGGACTATCCGGGTTTGTGAAGTTTGGTTAGTCGTCATTAAGTTTATGTCGATAACCAAAGTCGCTCAATTTCCCGGGTCGTTTCAGTGGTATCAGAGCTGAAGGTTGAGTAGTAACCTTGGCTCTGTGGCGTGACTCAATAGAGATGGGGTTAGTAACACCCTGGATTGAGTGTGAGTGTATATATATGAGCGCGTATTTGTAGATTTGATATCAAATTGTTTATATTGTGTTGACTGATTTGTTGAGTGGTTTATGGATTCTGGTCGATACAGGATGTACAACTGTATCGATAGGTGTTTCTAAACTCTCGAACAGAACAATTCGACGCAGTATTGTTTTAAAGTGGGTAAATGAAATAATTTTGCCTAAAAGTTATTTTGATATAAAAGGAATAATTTATGAACTATTATATCGATGTGTTGATTATTATTACGATCAAATGGAATTATAAGATATTGAAATGGTTATATAACCAAGATAAACTAGAATTAAATTCAAACCATAAATTGGAATTTAAATCCCGGATATTTTGAAAATATTCCTTGAAGTATTTTAAAGGTAATATATCATTGGTTTGAAGATATTTTTGAATTAGAATGATTTTAAATGGATTTTAAAAGTAATTAAGCACTGAAATCACTTCAGTGGCGAGAAAATAATTCTGATAATGGATCGCGACATTATCGGTATTCATTTTCGAGTTTCTGAGTAACGGATTGCTACCATAGTAATTTGGGAATGGAAAATTTGTTCGAAAAGGGCAAGATGTTTTAGAAATTCAAATGTTTTGAATTGAGTTGATTATAAATATGTGTATAAATATATATATGATTTCAAACTAATTTGAAATAAAACCCGGGAATTTGAATTCAGAAATTAAAATCTAACATGTATAAGTTAAATAGATTGAAATGGTAAAAGTATATCAAATGAATTAAAATTAACTTAAGTTAAAATTTGATTGGATTACAAATAATTCCGAATAAAATTAAATAAAGAGAAATGTTGGAATTCGAAATATTAATAGGAATTCGACCTATGGATAAACAAGTTGAATATCTATTGGATGCTGTTGTTTGGAATTAAACTGTGATGGAATTGAACCCAAGCAGGATAAGGGGGTTGATTTTTGAAAACAGAACTCAGTTTGGATTAGTGAATGGAAGTGAACTAATCAGAAGTTGATTAGAGATTTAAAAACTGGAAGTTGGATTGGTTTGAAACCAACTGGAAATGGATATATGTATGAGGCAAGCCACTTGACTTTTTGATCTTCTTTTGATTGGAGAAGGCCTAGAAAGGCGAGTTGTGGTTGTATCGATTGAGCTATGCAGTGGAGATGCTGCAGAAATTTTTCAGAATTTAAAGTGTTAAAATTTTCATCATTTTTGAAAATTTTCGTTGGCAAGAATAAAGAATATTTTAATTGAAATAAATTGGTCCAGTTAAACGGAAGTTAAGAAGTGAAGAGAAACAAAAAGTGATTATTGGACCTAGCTAACAGGGTACGTAGCATCTTTTCCTACCTTAGCAATTTCGAGGACGAAATTATTTTAAGGGGGAAGGAATGTAACGACCCGGATTTTCGGCCGTTGAATTCTGAATATTTAAATTTGTTTTAAAATTTTTAATTGAATTACATATAGGAATTTATTTATAAAACGAAGTTTGAACGTTAATTTATATATAATATAAAACGAGCTCGAAATCGCGCGGCAGTTCGTAATATTTGGTTTTGAACTTCAACTGAGAATACAGGATCCGGTATAAGTCGAAATTCTGTGAAACGAGAAACGTTGGAACCGTATTGATTATAATTTTCATATTGAAGAGAAAAATCCAGATTTCGTGTTATAATTTGTTAGTTATGGTCAAATCAAATTTTGAAATAGTCGCTGTGGAAATCGTTATTTAAAATATACGCGTTAAAATAGCCGTTTTGTAAACGGACTCAGATTTCGACGAAATCAGTTTCATTGGGACCGTATCGTTAAATTATTGTACGGTGGTGAGTGGCGTGAAAAAACCGATGTCGTATGTGACCACGGTAGCCGTAAACGCTCGTTTAGTGCAATTAAATTAATTCAACTGAATAAAGGGATATTAGAGTGTAACTTGAACAGACGATCGAATCAGGCCACGAAACTAGTTCCAGTGAGTTCGTAGCGTCGGATATAGTCAGGGTAGGTATATAGTTTGTTATTTTTAGAGATCGGCAAATTTGGTGTTCAGAAGGGCATTGCGGTACGCGCCAAAAACAGTCTACCGGGGCAACAGTCTCAGAATGCGACGAAATTGGTGCCGTTGGGTTCATATCGATTAATTATTTTAAGATTTCAAAGTTTCAAGTTGTTTCGATTTATCTGGTGATCGTGGAAAATTTAAACGTGTGTTCATTTCTGGTTTTATAAAGGATTTTTTTTCAAACGATGTTGGAATTCGACGAAACTTGTTCCATTGGGTTCAGAATACTTTTTTACACCAAGATTAGCCTTTTTATCAGTAAACAGAAGTCAACTGTGGCTAATTTTACTTGATACTTCACCGCGAAGTTTCGTTAGAATATAAAATCAAAAAAAAAATCATCATCAAATCAAAAATCAAACTCCTTGTCGACCACTGTATTGTCACTTTCATGCAGCGTCAAAAGGAATGGGTACGGTGTCCCCTATAACTCAAACCGTGGAGACAAAGTATTCTAGCGAAGCAAACCTATCTAAAAGCCTAACAGCAGACTACTCGTACCATTTTCTTGGCACTCACGGATTCTCAAATATAAATACACGGTGCCCTCATTTTTATTTTTCTTCATCTAAAAATAACCGCAACCTTCTTAGCTTTTATAAAAAAAAAAAACAATCAAATCGAAAACTAAACCAAAAGTATCTCTTGATCCTTCGAGCTCACGCAAGCATCAGCGCCACCTAGTCAGTTTTGGATTCGGTCGCTGGAAGTTCAACCGCGAGGCGGGTGGGTTGGAAGCTTGCGTGGGGGGTCAGCAGGGGAGTGGGGCTGCCGTTGAAGCTCGATGGTGTACAATGGTCGAAATAAAGACTTGGACGAGGTAAGACTGGGTGATTTTGGTTTGAGTATTCATGGAGTTGTGGAGGTGTTCGTGTGTTACTCACGTTCATGGTGATGGGAAAAAGGGACAGGAGCAGGATCATGGGGTTTAACAAGAAGAGGAGAAGAGTATGTTGGTTTGGGATTTCCAGTAAGGAAGTAGTGTATGTTTTAGTTAAAGTGTTGGGCTGGTGTAAATTGTTTTAAAAGGGATGTCTGGTGGAAGGAATCAGGTTACGGCAGAATGAATGGCAGTGGTTTTGATGGAAGAGTTTGGTGGAAACTGGTTGTGAAGTGTGGTGAATGAAGTTTAGTGGGATGAAGGAAAAATGATGGCCTATGTTGATAGTTCGAAATTTTGTTGATGAAGGGTGAGACGTTGGGTTTGTTGACATAGCAGTATTTGTAAATGGAGATGGTACAAATGTTTGTAGTAGTGTGGAGGAAGGAAGCAAGCACGTGAAATGGGAAAACGTTGAGTAAGTAGTTAAACATTTGGTCACTGGAGGATGAATAAGTGGTTAAACATTTGGGGTTGTGGTTAATTCTCTGTGCAGGTAGTAGGAGAACAAATGGATAAGTGAACAAGAAAAAGAAAAAAAAAAGAGTATCGGTTTGTTAATTATTAAAGAAACAGTAGAGATGGGATTTGGGTGGTCACTGAAATGTGGTGGTGCTATTATAGAGTGGTTCGAAACTATTTGCTTGATGGACATTGAAGTAGTGAGCAGACTTTGAGTTCTGTGGAAATCAAAGAAGTTGAAGGAGCCATTTTGGTTGAGTGTCTCTTTAATAGTAGCATGCCACATTTATACAGAAGAAGTTTGAAGGCATGCGTGGGCGCTTGGTTTCAGTGTTTGAACGAAGCAGGAACAAAGTATTGGACCAAATCGGTTTTGCTGGAATCATAGCGACGGGATTTACGTTGTAGAACCATCGCGGCTAAGGACAGTGCTACTGGAGATTCGAGATAAATTCAAATGCCTGTTTGATTTTAAAACAAAACGAAAGCAGAACCGTCGACTGCAAAATGAGGTGAGTAAACTCACTAACTCTGCTTCGCTTATATTTTTATAAACGAGTTTTAAATTTATTTTATACTGCGTGATGGTTGCATGGTTGAATAGTTGATAAAATTGGTTGGTAGGATTACATCGTTGATCGATTATTAGTTTGATACTTCATATTGATATGAAATAATATTATTGATGTGATTAACATCTGTAGATGCAGGGAAACAGGTTGGAAGGGCCCAACTGGGTTCCTCAACATTTGTATTATTTTGTTTGCATTTACTGCAACATATGCTATGATTTATCTACTATGATAGTTCTTGTTGTGTTTAAACATCACTGGCCCTAGAAATTTGGTATTTTAATACCGTAAAATATTTTCGAATAATAAAAGGGATTTGACTTTAAAAAGGGGAAATTTATTTCCAAAGTAGAAATTGAAATTTTAATGGATTTGAAAGTAGGAACTTGTTTTAAAAAAAAAAACAAGAAGTTGATTTTAAACATGTGTTAAAAATTTAGTAAAATATTGTCATTGGATTAAATTGAATTTATAAGGAAGAGTGGAAAGTGGTTTGAAACCTATATTTAAAATAAGTTTTTGACTTAGCATATTATAAAGGAAATTATGAAAGAACTTAGAAAAAGGTGAAATAAAATGGGAAATTACCCGAGTAATCCTCCTTCAATAGAAGTTAAATAAAGGAATTTGGATTTGAGATTTTATTTTTGTATGAAACCAAATGGGTTTGATTGTATAAAAGGGAATATTATTCACAACTAAAGTGAATAATATTTTGAAGTAAAAATTTTTCGTAGAAGAGATTTGAATTTGGAAATATAAATTCAAATGGATATTTAAATGGAAAGTAAATTCGTTTAAAAAGGGATATGAATGGGGTTTTATTCCAAAGATGGAATATAAAAGTAAATCGAGATAAATCCAAGGGATTGATATTTAAAATTTGACTATGTCGAATGTTAAGTTATAGTTATATTTCGAAGTAATAAGAACAAAAAGAGAGATGTTGAAATAAGAACACAGAACCAATTTCATTCGATGGAGAAGTTTAAAATCAGTGTTTTGAAAATTCTAAAGTAGCGATTCTTAACGCTGTTGTTATCATGAATGTTTTTGTAAATTCTAAACAGCGATTTTTAACGCTGCTATTATAATAAATGTTTTGTAATTCTTAATAGCGGTCTTAACGCTATGGTTATAATAAATGTTCTAAAATTCTAGACAGCGGTTTTAACGCTGTCGTTGAAAGCAATGTTTTATAAACCAAACATTTGAAGACAGCGATTATAACGCTACCGTTATAATCAATATTTTATAAAGAAGGTGTGTTCGTAGATCAAATCCGAGAGTCGCGTAAGCAATGTTTGGTTTAAAGTTGTGAGCTCTGACTAATTCAAAGTTAAGAATGACGTTCAGTTAAGGTCTGAGAGGTAATTATACCCCAACTTGACTGACTGCATTATTGACGGAGAAATGGTTAAGGCTCGATAGCAAGGGTTGGTTAGTGATATCGTTAGTTAACGAATGATATATGATTTGAGTTATAATAACGATGTTTATAACATCAGTTAATTCAAAGGATTTAGAAATGTTTTCTAACTGGAGTAAAAGATATTTTCTCAATAAAGGAATTATATATATTGGAAATGTTTCCCAATAATCAAGAGGGAAAATAGAGCTTTGAAAGAACACGAAAGGTGGAAAATGGGAATTGGAAATGATAATGTAATAAAGAACTAATATAAAAAGGGGCCAGTGTTGTTTGATGCTTGATTGATAGAATTTCCATTTGGAAATAGGACCGTTGATTGTATGGATGTTTCTTTGATAGTTAAATCACCGACTATCAAAGTTTTATCTTTTTTTATATACCTCCGTTGTCAATATGGAGAGACCGGGATCAGATTTGATATCTGAAAACCACTCCGTATTGGCGTAAGCGTTATGAAGCAACTTATGCTGAAGAAAATTGAAGACGGAGTTATGCAAGGGCTATCCTGTTTACGGGATAGTGCCTTCGGTTTGTCCAGACCCAGGACAACTTGTATGGACGAGTGTTTGACAGAGTATTTCCAAAGGGGGTTACGTACGTTGATTCCTTCAAACGTACGAAGTTGGGCATAGAAGGGAAGCTTCTTTAGCCTAACAATCTGAGTATTTTTGTGGGAATCAATTAGTGATTTCCGATGGATCTGACGATGTGGCATTCAAAGTGAATGATGGCCAGATGTTCTGGAAGATAATTCAAACCTCAAGCCTCATCAACCCGGAATTGGACAAAAATCGGGCAGGCAGCATGGCTATGTGGGTCGCACCCATTAGGATGTATGATCACCTATCTAGAGAAATTCCTTTTGTTCTTAAATCTATCGATGCTGTCCCTTATCGGGAGACGGTTGCTGATCCCAACCGTTGGTGATATACATTCGATACACTCAAGCGAAATGAGTGGTCGGTCATGTGTGGGCCGGGTTGCAAGATGTTCTTGTTGAACCCAGTGTATTTGCCTCTAGAGATACACGTTCGGAAGGTGGTCCCATACCTTGTCAAGTTCGAATCCAATCTCCAATAAGTGCCTGCGAGTTTGATTGTATATTATATATGTAGAGCGTGAGATGCAAGCGTTCTACTAGATTTTATTTACTTGTGATTAGACATTATTATAATATCAGATAAAATATGATTTCCAAAAATGATTTGGGTTATCGTAAGGTAAAAACCGTCCGTGTTTATGTGTGGATTGGTCTTACGATTATCTTTTCTTTTGAAAAGGATTTTGGAAAGTTAAACCAAGTGATTTGAGTTTACTCACACCAGTCCCATGACTGACCCAGAGTTTATTTTGTTTTGTTTTCCCTAAACTCTTGGGTGCCCAAATTTGTACGGGCAGTCAAGTAGTCAGGATTTTACAGATATACTTGGAGAGCTTGGAGCAGGAGGCTTCAGGATTTATGTAGCTATTGTTTATTCCGCTGTGATGTAAGTATTGTACTCTGATAATGGTATCATATATATACTGTTTTTGATTTCAAGTTATGTTGTATATTATATTTTATTCGTTCCGCTATGAGATTCGTGTTACTCTGATGTTGTTGTCTTCTTCTTCTTCTTCTATTCTATTAGTTCTACCTTATCTCTCCTCACCCTCTAATTTCTTTCTTGGACTATCCGGGTTTGTGAAGTTTGGTTAGTCGTCATTAAGTTTATGTCGATAACCAAAGTCGCTCAATTTCCCGGGTCGTTTCAGTGGTATCAGAGCTGAAGGTTGAGTAGTAACCTTGGCTCTGTGGCGTGACTCAATAGAGATGGGGTTAGTAACACCCTGGATTGAGTGTGAGTGTATATATATGAGCGCGTATTTGTAGATTTGATATCAAATTGTTTATATTGTGTTGACTGATTTGTTGAGTGGTTTATGGATTCTGGTCGATACAGGATGTACAACTGTATCGATAGGTGTTTCTAAACTCTCGAACAGAACAATTCGACGCAGTATTGTTTTAAAGTGGGTAAATGAAATAATTTTGCCTAAAAGTTATTTTGATATAAAAGGAATAATTTATGAACTATTATATCGATGTGTTGATTATTATTACGATCAAATGGAATTATAAGATATTGAAATGGTTATATAACCAAGATAAACTAGAATTAAATTCAAACCATAAATTGGAATTTAAATCCCGGATATTTTGAAAATATTCCTTGAAGTATTTTAAAGGTAATATATCATTGGTTTGAAGATATTTTTGAATTAGAATGATTTTAAATGGATTTTAAAAGTAATTAAGCACTGAAATCACTTCAGTGGCGAGAAAATAATTCTGATAATGGATCGCGACATTATCGGTATTCATTTTCGAGTTTCTGAGTAACGGATTGCTACCATAGTAATTTGGGAATGGAAAATTTGTTCGAAAAGGGCAAGATGTTTTAGAAATTCAAATGTTTTGAATTGAGTTGATTATAAATATGTGTATAAATATATATATGATTTCAAACTAATTTGAAATAAAACCCAGGAATTTGAATTCAGAAATTAAAATCTAACATGTATAAGTTAAATAGATTGAAATGGTAAAAGTATATCAAATGAATTAAAATTAACTTAAGTTAAAATTGGATTGGATTACAAATAATTCCGAATAAAATTAAATAAAGAGAAATGTTGGAATTCGAAATATTAATAGGAATTCGACCTATGGATAAACAAGTTGAATATCTATTGGATGCTGTTGTTTGGAATTAAACTGTGATGGAATTGAACCCAAGCAGGATAAGGGGGTTGATTTTTGAAAACAGAACTCAGTTTGGATTAGTGAATGGAAGTGAACTAATCAGAAGTTGATTAGAGATTTAAAAATTGGAAGTTGGATTGGTTTGAAACCAACTGGAAATGGATATATGTATGCTGAGCAGATATTGAATGAAAGCAAATGCAGGGATAGAATTATGCCCGACAAAAAGGTACATGTTTACAATATTACTTGGGTTTGATGATTTTATGGGCCTATGAGGCAAGCCACTTGACTTTTTGATCTTCTTTTGATTGGAGAAGGCCTAGAAAGGCGAGTTGTGGTTGTACCGATTGAGCTGTGCAGTGGAGATGCTGCAGAAATTTTTCAGAATTTAAAGTGTTAAAATTTTCATCATTTTTGAAAATTTTCGTTGGCAAGAATAAAGAATATTTTAATTGAAATAAATTGGTCTAGTTAAACGGAAGTTAAGAAGTGAAGAGAAACAAAAAGGGATTATTGGACCTAGCTAACAGGGTACGTAGCATCTTTTCCTACCTTAGCAATTTCGAGGACGAAATTATTTTAAGGGGGAAGGAATGTAACGACCCGGATTTTCGGCCGTTGAATTCTGAATATTTAAATTTGTTTTAAAATTTTTAATTGAATTACATATAGGAATTTATTTATAAAACGAAGTTTGAACGTTAATTTATATATAATATAAAACGAGCTCGAAATCGCGCGGCAGTTCGTAATATTTGGTTTTGAACTTCAACTGAGAATACAGGATCCGGTATAAGTCGAAATTCTGTGAAACGAGAAACGTTGGAACCGTATTGATTATAATTTTCATATTGAAGAGAAAAATCCAGATTTCGTGTTATAATTTGTTAGTTATGGTCAAATCAAATTTTGAAATAGTCGCTGTGGAAATCGTTATTTAAAATATACGCGTTAAAATAGCCGTTTTGTAAACGGACTCAGATTTCGACGAAATCAGTTTCATTGGGACCGTATCGTTAAATTATTGTACGGTGGTGAGTGGCGTGAAAAAACCGATGTCGTATGTGACCACGGTAGCCGTAAACGCTCGTTTAGTGCAATTAAATTAATTCAACTGAATAAAGGGATATTAGAGTGTAACTTGAACAGACGATCGAATCAGGCCACGAAACTAGTTCCAGTGAGTTCGTAGCATCGGATATAGTCAGGGTAGGTATATAGTTTGTTATTTTTAGAGATCGGCAAATTTGGTGTTCAGAAGGGCATTGCGGTACGCGCCAAAAACAGTCTACCGGGGCAACAGTCTCAGAATGCGACGAAATTGGTGCCGTTGGGTTCATATCGATTAATTATTTTAAGATTTCAAAGTTTCAAGTTGTTTCGATTTATCTGGTGATCGTGGAAAATTTAAACGTGTGTTCATTTCTGGTTTTATAAAGGATTTTTTTTCAAACGATGTTGGAATTCGACGAAACTTGTTCCATTGGGTTCAGAATACTTTTTTACACCAAGATTAGCCTTTTTATCAGTAAACAGAAGTCAACTGTGGCTAATTTTACTTGATACTTCACCGCGAAGTTTCGTTAGAATATAAAATCAAAAAAAAAATCATCATCAAATCAAAAATCAAACTCCTTGTCGACCACTGTATTGTCACTTTCATGCAGCGTCAAAAGGAATGGGTACGGTGTCCCCTATAACTCAAACCGTGGAGACAAAGTATTCTAGCGAAGCAAACCTATCTAAAAGCCTAACAGCAGACTACTCGTACCATTTTCTTGGCACTCACGGATTCTCAAATATAAATACACGGTGCCCTCATTTTTATTTTTCTTCATCTAAAAATAACCGCAACCTTCTTAGCTTTTATAAAAAAAAAAACAATCAAATCGAAAACTAAACCAAAAGTATCTCCTGATCCTTCGAGCTCACGCAAGCATCAGCACCACCTAGTCAGTTTTGGATTCGGTCGCTGGAAGTTCAACCGCGAGGCGGGTGGGTTGGAAGCTTGCGTGGGGGGTCAGCAGGGGAGTGGGGCTACCGTTGAAGCTCGATGGTGTACAATGGTCGAAATAAAGACTTGGACGAGGTAAGACTGGGTGATTTTGGTTTGAGTATTCATGGAGTTGTGGAGGTGTTCGTGTGTTACTCACGTTCATGGTGATGGGAAAAAGGGACAGGAGCAGGATCATGGGGTTTAACAAGAAGAGGAGAAGAGTATGTTGGTTTGGGATTTCCAGTAAGGAAGTAGTGTATGTTTTAGTTAAAGTGTTGGGCTGGTGTAAATTGTTTTAAAAGGGATGTCTGGTGGAAGGAATCAGGTTACGGCAGAATGAATGGCAGGGGTTTTGATGGAAGAGTTTGGTGGAAACTGGTTGTGAAGTGTGGTGAATGAAGTTTAGTGGGATGAAGGAAAAATGATGGCCTATGTTGATAGTTCGAAATTTTGTTGATGAAGGGTGAGACGTTGGGTTTGTTGACATAGCAGTATTTGTAAATGGAGATGGTACAAATGTTTGTAGTAGTGTGGAGGAAGGAAGCAAGCACGTGAAATGGGAAAACGTTGAGTAAGTAGTTAAACATTTGGTCACTGGAGGATGAATAAGTGGTTAAACATTTGGGGTTGTGGTTAATTCTCTGTGCAGGTAGTAGGAGAACAAATGGATAAGTGAACAGGAAAAAGAAAAAAAAAAGAGTATCGGTTTGTTAATTATTAAAGAAACAGTAGAGATGGGATTTGGGTGGTCACTGAAATGTGGTGGTGCTATTATAGAGTGGTTCGAAACTATTTGCTTGATGGACATTGAAGTAGTGAGCAGACTTTGAGTTCTGTGGAAATCAAAGAAGTTGAAGGAGCCATTTTGGTTGAGTGTCTCTTTAATAGTAGCATGCCACATTTATACAGAAGAAGTTTGAAGGCATGCGTGGGCGCTTGGTTTCAGTGTTTGAACGAAGCAGGAACAAAGTATTGGACCAAATCGGTTTTGCTGGAATCATAGCGACGGGATTTACGTTGTAGAACCATCGCGGCTAAGGACAGTGCTACTGGAGATTCGAGATAAATTCAAATGCCTGTTTGATTTTAAAACAAAACGAAAGCAGAACCATCGACTGCAAAATGAGGTGAGTAAACTCACTAAGTCTGCTTCGCTTATATTTTTATAAACGAGTTTTAAATTTATTTTATACTGCGTGATGGTTGCATGGTTGAATAGTTGATAAAATTGGTTGGTAGGATTACATCGTTGATCGATTATTAGTTTGATACTTCATATTGATATGAAATAATATTATTGATGTGATTAACATCTGTAGATGCAGGGAAACAGGTTGGAAGGGCCCAACTGGGTTCCTCAACATTTGTATTATTTTGTTTGCATTTACTGCAACATATGCTATGATTTATCTACTATGATAGTTCTTGTTGTGTTTAAACATCACTGGCCCTAGAAATTTGGTATTTTAATACCGTAAAATATTTTCGAATAATAAAAGGGATTTGACTTTAAAAAGGGGAAATTTATTTCCAAAGTAGAAATTGAAATTTTAATGGATTTGAAAGTAGGAACTTGTTTTAAAAAAAAAAAAACAAGAAGTTGATTTTAAACATGTGTTAAAAATTTAGTAAAATATTGTCATTGGATTAAATTGAATTTATAAGGAAGAGTGGAAAGTGGTTTGAAACCTATATTTAAAATAAGTTTTTGACTTAGCATATTATAAAGGAAATTATGAAAGAACTTAGAAAAAGGTGAAATAAAATGGGAAATTACCCGAGTAATCCTCCTTCAATAGAAGTTAAATAAAGGAATTTGGATTTGAGATTTTATTTTTGTATGAAACCAAATGGGTTTGATTATATAAAAGGGAATATTATTCACGACTAAAGTGAATAATATTTTGAAGTAAAAATTTTTCGTAGAAGAGATTTGAATTTGGAAATATAAATTCAAATGGATATTTAAATGGAAAGTAAATTCGTTTAAAAAGGGATATGAATGGGGTTTTATTCCAAAGATGGAATATAAAAGTAAATCGAGATAAATCCAAGGGATTGATATTTAAAATTTGACTATCTCGAATGTTAAGTTATAGTTATATTTCGAAGTAATAAGAACAAAAAGAGAGATGTTGAAATAAGAACACAGAACCAATTTCATTCGATGGAGAAGTTTAAAATCAGTGTTTTGAAAATTCTAAAGTAGCGATTCTTAACGCTGTTGTTATCATGAATGTTTTTGTAAATTCTAAACAGCGATTTTTAACGCTGCTATTATAATAAATGTTTTGTAATTCTTAATAGCGGTCTTAACGCTATGGTTATAATAAATGTTCTAAAATTCTAGACAGCGGTTTTAACGCTGTCGTTGAAAGCAATGTTTTATAAACCAAACATTTGAAGACAGCGATTATAACGCTACCGTTATAATCAATATTTTATAAAGAAGGTGTGTTCGTAGATCAAATCCGAGAGTCGCGTAAGCAATGTTTGGTTTAAAGTTGTGAGCTCTGACTAATTCAAAGTTAAGAATGACGTTCAGTTAAGGTCTGAGAGGTAATTATACCCCAACTTGACTGACTGCATTATTGACGGAGAAATGGTTAAGGCTCGATAGCAAGGGTTGGTTAGTGATATCGTTAGTTAACGAATGATATATGATTTGAGTTATAATAACGATGTTTATAACATCAGTTAATTCAAAGGATTTAGAAATGTTTTCTAACTGGAGTAAAAGATATTTTCTCAATAAAGGAATTATATATATTGGAAATGTTTCCCAATAATCAAGAGGGAAAATAGAGCTTTGAAAGAACACGAAAGGTGGAAAATGGGAATTGGAAATGATAATGTAATAAAGAACTAATATAAAAAGGGGCCAGTGTTGTTTGATGCTTGATTGATAGAATTTCCATTTGGAAATAGGACCGTTGATTGTATGGATGTTTCTTTGATAGTTAAATCACCGACTATCAAAGTTTTATCTTTTTTTATATACCTCCGTTGTCAATATGGAGAGACCGGGATCAGATTTGATATCTGAAAACCACTCCGTATTGGCGTAAGCGTTATGAAGCAACTTATGCTGAAGAAAATTGAAGACGGAGTTATGCAAGGGCTATCCTGTTTACGGGATAGTGCCTTCGGTTTGTCCAGACCCAGGACAACTTGTATGGACGAGTGTTTGACAGAGTATTTCCAAAGGGGGTTACGTACGTTGATTCCTTCAAACGTACGAAGTTGGGCATAGAAGGGAAGCTTCTTTAGCCTAACAATCTGAGTATTTTTGTGGGAATCAATTAGTGATTTCCGATGGATCTGACGATGTGGCATTCAAAGTGAATGATGGCCAGATGTTCTGGAAGATAATTCAAACCTCAAGCCTCATCAACCCGGAATTGGACAAAAATCGGGCAGGCAGCATGGCTATGTGGGTCGCACCCATTAGGATGTATGATCACCTATCTAGAGAAATTCCTTTTGTTCTTAAATCTATCGATGCTGTCCCTTATCGGGAGACGGTTGCTGATCCCAACCGTTGGTGATATACATTCGATACACTCAAGCGAAATGAGTGGTCGGTCATGTGTGGGCCGGGTTGCAAGATGTTCTTGTTGAACCCAGTGTATTTGCCTCTAGAGATACACGTTCGGAAGGTGGTCCCATACCTTGTCAAGTTCGAATCCAATCTCCAATAAGTGCCTGCGAGTTTGATTGTATATTATATATGAAGAGCGTGAGATGCAAGCGTTCTACTAGATTTTATTTACTTGTGATTAGACATTATTATAATATCAGATAAAATATGATTTCCAAAAATGATTTGGGTTATCGTAAGGTAAAAACCGTCCGTGTTTATGTGTGGATTGGTCTTACGATTATCTTTTCTTTTGAAAAGGATTTTGGAAAGTTAAACCAAGTGATTTGAGTTTACTCACACCAGTCCCATGACTGACCCAGAGTTTATTTTGTTTTGTTTTCCCTAAACTCTTGGGTGCCCAAATTTGTACGGGCAGTCAAGTAGTCAGGATTTTACAGATATACTTGGAGAGCTTGGAGCAGGAGGCTTCAGGATTTATGTAGCTATTGTTTATTCCGCTGTGATGTAAGTATTGTACTCTGATAATGTATCATATATATACTGTTTTTGATTTCAAGTAATGTTGTATATTATATTTTATTCGTTCCGCTATGAGATTCGTGTTACTCTGATGTTGTTGTCTTCTTCTTCTTCTTCTATTCTATTAGTTCTACCTTATCTCTCCTCACCCTCTAATTTCTTTCTTGGACTATCCGGGTTTGTGATGTTTGGTTAGTCGTCATTAAGTTTATGTCGATAACCAAAGTCGCTCAATTTCCCGGGTCGTTTCACAAACTTGGCATATTGGTGATACATGGTGCTAAATGACATGTAGACATGGCCATAAGTTCGCATTTAGCCTCGCATGCAAGTTATCATAAGAGATATGATAACTTACATGTTGCCAAAATGCAACCTTTAGCATAAAGCTTGGAGCTTTATGTTCATATACTCAAGATAAGCTTGCATAACATGATAACATGAACCGAATGATCAACCCAAACTTACATAACATACTTGCATATCATGTGACGAACTTGCATATCAAACTTGCATAACATAACATGATAAACTTGCATATCATAACATGGCAAACTTGCATATCATAACATATCAAACTTGCATAGCATGACATAATAAACTTGCATATCATAACATATCAAACTTGCATATCATGACATAATAAACTTGCATATCATAACATATCAAACTTGCATATCATGACATAATAAACTTGCATATCATAACATATCAAACTTGCATATCATGACATAATAAACTTGCATATCATAACATATCAAACTTGCATATCATACATTTAACTTTAGAGTTTAAATATGAAAGTAGAATAGGGCTTACAAAGCTTATGAAGACACAAAAATATGACAAAGCCCTTATGCAATCAAATAGACCCAAAATGCAAGCTCTAATAGAAAATCCCTTGAGCCAAAATGATCAAAACCCTTGCTTTATGATGTAAATATGGAAACTTGACTTGAATGCAAGCTAATGACACTCATACAAGCTTGAAAACACTTGTATGCATGGAAAATCTCTCATAGAAATTTATTTAGGAATTTTATGAAGAGAGTGGAGGCCATGAGAGGAATGATTTTGCCATAGTTTAGTTACTTGAATGAATAATGATGATTTAGGGTTAGGTTAGGGGCTTATTTATAGAGATTAGGATTAGTTCTAGCCTTAGGATTAAACCCTAGTTCCAATCTCAGCCCTTAAAACCGAATCTGGCCCCCAAGCTCAACCCAATCTCAAAATGGTGCACCAGGCTAAACAGCCCGGCTGGACCAAGTCGACAGCCAAGTCGACAGGGCTGTCGACTTGGGTCCAACCAAGTCGACTCCCAAGTCGACAGGGCTGTCGACTTGGGTGCTCTGGCGGGAATTTTCCCGCCTGGCCCAATCTGACCTAATTTTTCAAATTCAAACTTGAATTTGAAATCTGTTTTTACTTTGAAATTTTCTGAAAACTTCATTGGGCCTTAATCGGGTCATACGGACTCCGATTTTCGAAAACTCGGACTCTATTTCGCGTATTTTTCCGAGACGAACGCAATGGCATAGCCCGTTTCCCTTGATTCAGATTTTAGAATTAAATTCTGCCTCGATTTACATTATTACAGGTTATTGAAAATACGGGTTGTTACACACAATTTCAAGCCATAACTTAGCATATTAACTTATGCATGTCAAAACATAAGAAAGCTACTATTAACATATTTAAATCACAACTTAGCATATTAACTTGTGTGTGTTAAACATAAGAGAACTATTATAAACATATTCAAATCACAACTTAGCATGATGACTTATATGTGTTAAACATAAGAGAGCTACAAATCAAATCTTGCAACATAAATAGATTCAACTTATCATGGATCTAAATATACATGAGTGTTGATCTAACATATAAGCATGTGCTTTAGATCGTAAACTTGCAAATAACCACCAGATTATAACATGACATGTTTCACCATTTCGTTGGCATAATAAATCCATTGCCAAATCATAATAGATTCCAATAACATTCAATATGGTGTGTTCATCATCACAAACATATAGACATGATCAATCGCAACGGTAATTTAAGAATCAAACTTTATTTATCTTATGCATAAGCATCATTCTATATTCGAATTACAACATGTCATGATTCATTTGAAAGAACGTTTAAATCTGCGTAATAACCAACTTACATAAAGGAATTCTTGATTTCTGAAATCTGAATTCTAAAATTGGTAAGCTCGTCTTTGATGTAGATCGTTGAATTTGATTACTTTAATTTGATTTTGATTCAGGTTTTTATCTTGTCTTTGAATTGAAAGCGGCGATGGCTACTCCAAGTTCTCTATTGATGGCATGATAGTTCCAGGATCATTTTTGTGTGATTTTTAGGTTTGAGCATTGGGTTGTTTATATAGAATTTCAATTTAATTAGAGCCGTCGGATGATCCTAGAGTTAACCACAACCATTCAGTCAGGATAGGGTGACACCTCAGCCCTAATGACTCAGCAAGGTGTCAGAAAAGACTCAGCAATGACTCACAATATAGATCAGATCACACCAGAATGCTGTGCAGGCTCTCAGCTCGGCCTGGGCGCACTTGGCAGGTGTGCCAGTGCAATTTTTGTACTGGCGCACTTCCCAAGTGCGCCAGTGCATTTTGCTTTTTTTTTTCTTCTGGCTTTCTGCTTTAACTTCATTCGTCCATATCTCCTTCATACGGTGTCCGTTTTACGCAAACTCGGACTCTATCTCAAGCAGAATTCCGAGAAGAACGTAATGGCGTAACCCGTATCCCTTAATTCTCACATTTGAAATTAATTATTCTTTGATTCGTTACTATAACGTTAACAGAAAATACGGGGTGTTACATTCTCCCCTCCTTTTAGGATTTCGTCCCCGAAATCTTCAAGTTGAGAAGAACTTATATCCTACCATCCAATCACCCATCTACTCAACCATCAAACACAGGCGTCCATTGTCGTTAAAAGATTTCTAATGCTTCATGATCATATGCATAGTGTGTGTACATGTCCTTATCTAATGCAAAATCAGGCGGTCTACTGATTCAGTTGACCTCCTTAATGCGAATTATGTCAGTGCCATGAGTCCATTATGAATGCAATTTTTCTTACTCAAAATTTCCTACATGAGTGCACAATCATTCATACAAATGCAACGTCCATATGATAACACATCAAGTTTCAATACATATACAAATACATATATGCATATGCAATATGAAAGTGACTGAGACGATCTAATACCTAATGCGTGTGTATATGCATCCATGAGCAACCACTAGCAACCACTTGGAACCATCAACCACAACATGTTTCAATTACATGTTTTCATCTAAATGGCTTTCTACCTAAGGATAAAGGATAGGATTGAGGAGATATACCTAAAAAGGTAGATACGAGCATAAACTTAAGGAAAGAGATCAAGGATGTACCCTCGAAAAAGAAAAGGGTAGACAGCGCGTATTCTGTCCTCAGTTTCACAAGTCGCGTCTTCTTCGGCGTCGCTCCATTGAACTTTGACGAGCTTAACTTCACGGTTGCTTAGCTTTTTGACTTTTGTTCCTATGATACGGGTTGGGACTCTCCTCACAGTTGCTTCTCGTTCAACTTATATATATATATATATCTGTGTGTGTGTGTGTGTGCGCGCACGCGCGCCTGTGTATGTGTGAATAAGTATGCACATGTCTACTAACCATTGTGTATTCATGAGCTGTAGTGTGTATTTGTGTTTCTTAGGGTGAGTTGTGTGGTATGTGAACAAATTGACGTGTCAAGTGTGTATTAATGTGATGTGTTGTGCATTCCAATAATTTGTGTGTTAATGCGCATTATCTGTATAATGTCTGCAGTGTGGGTTGTAATGCGTTGGGTGTGTAAATATGTGTTGTGACTGTACTGTGCATTATATGTTATGCGATTTAATGTATATTGTGTTGTGTTATCATATTTTCCTAAATGGTTCGGGCTAGAAGAACCTTTTTTTCATGATTAGATTGTGTTTTAATCAACCTATTTTGTGAAATTTTCGATGAATTCACTTTTGAAAATTAGAATCAATTATGTAAGCATCAGATCCCATGTAAGGCTTAACAGATACAGTTGGGTAAGGGTGCAATTGTAATGTTTAAGATAATCTTCTATAATTTAAAGCTCTTTTATTTTATTTTATTTTTATGGTAAATCAACTTTCAACTTAACATAGCTATAGTCATTTTGTCAAGAAACATGCATAATTTCTTACTAAAAAAGGTGCAAAGTAATATACTGATTTATAAATTAACACATTCAAAATTTGTAATATATTGGCTGTTAGTATTTCTTTAAATTTAAATGCACATTTTTTCAAACTGCCCTTTACATTGGCAAATTTATAGTTGTTGATCATCAGTTTATTGATTTATTGGTATACTGGTCATTTAGGTACAATGACCCTTGGTTCACCGATATTATAACAACTCCAGTTTTGTGATTACCTATATAAGTTAATTAGAATGGTTTTTGCAAAGTATTAATTGAAATTAAACTCGATTTGAAGAGAATAACTCGTAAAATCCTTTGAGCTAAATGAAGCAAGGATTTTGGGGTTAAAAATATGTCAATATGATAGGTTGAGTTGAATCGTGTCAAAGGAATCAATCCAATTCAATATGAATTGGTTAATCAAGGAAAATAAACACAACCTTGAAGAAAATAATTTAATTAATCATTAAGTTGATAAAATAACGAGTTTTGTGTTAATTTGTGGTAATTCAGGTAATTAGTAGGACTGAGGTTTAATTGAAATAGTTAGATGAAATAAAAAGTTTACTTCCGTGTCAACTGAAAAAATAAAATTTAAATATAGGAATAATAAAGTTTTGGAAAACATTACGATGAAAATTATAGTAAAATGTGTATCAATAGATTTTCATGTGTTTAAGTGTGATGGTTCAAGAACCGTACCCTTTAAACCGACAGTATCAACCACTTTGTGATTTAACTTGCACGAATCCTTGGAGCATCGGGGGTAGTATAAGAAAAATGGAAAATAAAAGAATCTATCTCGAATTGAATAATATACAATATTAAAAAATATTCTTTACAGCAGAAAACTTTTTAAATACAGATATCAAAATCAAATCTAGATTCATCTTGGACAGTTATAATTATGTGTCCTTACAATTGCTGACAACATAACAATCAACATATACAAAAACAACAGATAATAGAATACGTCTATACATCTGGTAAAGATCTCCAGCTCTCCTATGGAAACCTCAATTGTATTCGACTAATCCTGAAATAACTCGAATCTGATCGGAGCATTAAAAACACTCAAGCTTGGATAAACAACATGAGGAAAACTAAGTAGTAAATGGCAGTGTCATACACACACACACACACATATATATATATATATATTGAAAAGTGGTATGCTTTATTAACTTCAAAAAAGAGTACATAGTAAGGTTAGCATACTAACCTGAATTACAAATGAAACATGCTTAATCTAAATACAACACAGAGGCTATAAGAAAAAAACATAGTAATTAACAACTTCCCACTACAATTGCCTTCTGTACTTCAAAACACATTCTCCAAGTGCCTTGCATAGTTACAACCCTATCGATCGTACCTATACTTGTTCATGTAGAAATCTATATGTAAATCATGCCTCAAATAGGTAACGGTTTGGAGGACATCAATTGGCTTGTAAAATTGATATGAAATAGTGTTGAGATCACCACATTTGTTCTGTTCTTAGACTCAAGTCGCAATTCTTCAAACTCACCTAATAATAAATTACAGTACATATTCTGGGACAGTTACAACGTAAATTCCTGGCAAATCATTACTGGAAGTAATCAGTAACCATCCAAAGCCTGTATACGAGAATCATAACCACCATCTATGAACACTTCTCCATTCTACTACCTAAAACATCAAGATTGGTACACATGTTTATGAACAACAATGTTATAAATGATAGAAATCAGTAGCTTTGACTCTACTGTACACTATGAGGATCCACTATGAGATATCCCGCGATAGTTGCAACATAAATTCCTGGCAAATCATTGCTGGAAGTAACTAGTAACTATCCCCAACTTGCATGTGAGAATCATAACCACCGACTTCTCCATTCTGCTACCCAAAACATCAAGAGCATGTTTGTAAACTCTGGTGATGATATGAATAACATTTCAAAAATATATATACCTAATCTAATTTGCAATTATCCAATGTTTTCCTAGCATGTTATGCTCCCGAAATTTTCTAAAAATATTAGAACAATAAAAATATCATTTTTACTATATAAAATATCCATATGTTGAAATAAATATTTTATTGTTAAAAATATAATTTTTTAACGTGTATATGAATAAAATAAATATTCATTTACAAATCGGACGATTTGTTTATGTACACACATTTAACTGATATTGATAGAGACGATATATTTTACACATCGCCCAACTGCACAAATAATAATCAGTGTTTGCTGTTTGAAAACCCCACACGGGTATTGGGATGATATTGGATATACACTAATCCCAATATTTAGTTGTATGTCAATCGATTGGTTGACAGGCTGTTGTGATCGTTAATTATTTATATTTAATGCTTATGCAGTTGTGTAATGCACTCTGGATGATGGTTGATTATTGTTGTGTACATGTGTGTATGAAATCCATATAAATAAATTATATGGTAATTGACTGTGTCTGATTCCAATTCGGAAAGAACAAATATTTTAAATTAACGAATATTTGAAAATGGCGAATAACTAATATTTTAAAATAATATTCGATAATGGATCAAAATATGATTTTGATGTCCGATTTGGGATGGACATGAAAATATATATATATATATATATATATATATATATATATATATAAAGCCGTGTTGATTACATATGCGCCATTTTGATGTGAACGATATTTATATCGATTTTATTCATTTTTATAACGAATACCGAAAAGAAATTATTTCAAAATCTAATATTTTGAAAATATTATCATTTATATATTATAATGATATGGAATATTCAATTTTGATTTAAAATTGAAAATGAAGTTAGAATCATTTTTAAAACAAATTTAAAACGATTTATAAAATACGTTTTCAAAAGAAATCGACAAAATATATATAATATATATATTAAATGGCCTGAATAGAACGTGTCGCGCCGCAATAGTTCGCGAATTTCAACCATTGACTTTGAATTGACATTATAGGAGATCCGACCATCGGATTCTCCTAAAATCAAAACCGTTCGGTTCGTATCGAAAAGAGCTTTCCAACGAATATGAGAGATTTGAAATCTAATAGTTGGATTTGGTATTATGTCCAAATCAAATTTGGAAAAGGTCGTTGTAAGTGCAGTTCGATGACCGTTTATGGAAATCGACTGTACAGGCCTTGATAAAATTATTAAAAATATTAATAATTTGTGTAAAATCATAATAAGTGATTTAGAAGGAATTAGGATGAAAAATTCCACGTTTGTAAAGATAAAAATGTATTTTTATCGAAATGAACTAGTTAATAACTAGAATTATAATCCAATTATTTTTAAATAAATAAATTGGATTTGAAATGGTTTTAAAATAACCAGAATTTCCAATATATGAATTGGAATGGATTTGAATCGAAATCATCTTCGGAATACTTCAATATTGGATTCTGTGATTATACGGATATTGTTATGGAAATTTGGAAGATATATATATCGTTATTCCCAATACGATATTTGTTGATTTCAGAATTTGATATTGAATATAAGCCGATATAATTTCTATTTAGAGCCTTGTATTTAATATTGAATTGGATTTTGGGTTTGTCGTGAATGGTGTCTTCATTAACACTGTTCTTAAACAAAGTTGAGAAAAAGAATAAATCTTTAATTAAGTTTTAGTGAAGTTTTTCCAATTAATTAATATTTAATTGGAATAGAATAAAGGAACCGGATTTTGGGTTTGTCGTGAATGGTGTTTTCAGTAACACTGTTCTTGAACCCCGTGTGAAAAGAATAAATCTTTTAATTAAGATTATTAGTGTTTCCAGTTAATTAACATTTAACTGAAATAAAATGGGATGTGAATTGGGTTTATTGTGAACTGTGTTTTTAACGACATTCGTTCTTTAACCCGATTTACAGTGAAATGTGATTTGGAATTTATAAATATTTTTATTAAGATTTAATGGAAATTTTCCAAAGTAAAGTTTTCCAATTTAATATATTAAATTGGAATTGAATGGAATTCGATTGGATAATAATCGAAATGAGCTTCTATGGAGGAAGACTGTTAATATATATGGAATTTAAAAGGCTTTGTCGCTATTCCATTTATATTATTAGTCGGATACGGAAATTGATATGGATTATATATATTGATCTGTTTTCCATGAAGATTCCAAAATTAATGGAATGTGATTTGGGTTTATCGTGAACTGTATTCTAAATTACATTAGTTATTTAACCTGGTTAAAGACAGGATTACATGTCTAACATTGTATTTCGAACTGTATGGTTGATCTCTGTTGAATATATATATTTGTCTGGTGGCGAAGAATTTATTCTCTTGCATAACACCCTTCTCTAAGACGTACGAGCTTAGAGGTTATATATAGACAGGAATCAGTAGTACGGTGTAGATTGTCGATGCGGCATGTTTGATTTTCCAAAGTTAAATAATCATTAATATTGATTTTTGGGAAGATTAAAACCAAGTGGATTTTAATGAATCTTTAGTTAGATTGAAATGCGAATGTGATAATTTAAATTTTAAAATTTGGGAAATGATCGAGAGTGGAGTATCACCAGTTTTGCTCCAAGCGATAGTTAAATCTTTAATTAGATTTGAACGGGAAATGGTAATTAATTTTACCGATAACACCGTGGTGTTAGATACGGAGTATTACCAGTTTTGCTTCATGGGATGAATAGGTTGGGATTGGGAAATTAAACAAATGATTACTTCGGTAAGGTGCGCTAATCCGTACTAGTTTGGATAAACCTTAATTTGATTTGAATTGATATCCAAAGGAAGATTAAAGAATAAATTTAAAGAATTTATCTTTGATAAAATTAATAGGAACCTTTCCCAAAGGATATGAATATTTAAATAAAAGAATATTCAGAATTGGAATGAGGCATATGTTGTGTTTTATAACACTTGTTTATAATATATGCAAGTTAATCGGAAAGGTCGGGTTTATACCCATTATGAATAACTGATTCGAAGACAAGTCGACGATGAAGACGGTAGTTGAAGACCGGAGGTCTTCACATCGTTTGGATGATTACCAATGTCTTGATTGGGCTGTACACCCAAGACAAGGTAATAAGTGGTGATCATCCAGATGTACTTGGAGATCGACCGGATATGCAAGGACCTCTCTCCTGTATTGGACATATGGGACGATGAATAAGGTGCCTCCGGTTTTGTTCAAACCCAACGAACTAGTAAATGGATGTGTGTCTGACATTGGATTTTATTATGTGTTGATTGATCTCTATTAAATATATATCTGTTTGGTTACGGAGAATTTATTCTCTTGCTTAACACCCTTCTCTGAGACGTACGAGCTCAGAGGTTATATATCGATGAACATCAACTGCATGGCGTGAATTTCCTGTGTGGCATGCTGAGATGCAAATGATCAAGGCTTCTGTTGAAAAGCAGAGTCGTGTGGTTGATGATCAAAGCACGACCTTGAAGGGCATAGCTTTGTGTATAGCATTAATTCGCGAGCCTCACACCTCGGTATGAGTCAAAAATGGGATCAGGGACGCAGGGAGGACATGACGTTTCCTTCTAGCTATGGGTGGTGTCATGGCATGGAGCCCAGACATTTATTTATTTTTACCTATGTGGATGATGGATAGCGAGGCGCCTCGGATATATCGATTACTGCGGAGCCGATGGATAGGTCCTATAGGACCGGGAAACGTGTGTTCAGGAATAACTAATTCTCAAACGTAAGAGAGGACCGGCCCTGCAGGAACCAAGGGTTGCCCAGAGTGTGTATTCCTGAGGCATTTGCTAGAGTGTCTCGAAGTGGTAAGGACCCATCCCTGGCCTCGACTCATAGATGGAATCCAATTTCCAATACATGACATTTCGGTTTTGATTGTTGAGCCTAGTATGGCGACATGATATATGGTACCCATGCCGTCTATGATTGATACATTTATATTTGAAGTTGTTTTATACACTATGCGCTTATAATAGTATCAAATGATTTGTTTTAAACGTACCAAGCATGCTTGGCTATTATAAGGGAAAACCCTATCCTCCGGCTTGCATTGCATTGTGTGATGGGACCTGGGTCTTATAATAGCTTCATTTTTCCAAAAAGCTTTGTTTTATGCACTGGTATTCTTTGGAGGAAACCCTTTCCATGTTATACGGCATGGTCCCTTGATTTACTCTATTTTAAGGTAAAGTTTTAAATAACTGTTTTAGTTCTCACACCAGTCAAACGACTGACTTGGAGTTTATTGTTTTAACCTAAACTTTGGGTGCCACTATTTTCCATACGGGCAGCTAGTAGTTTGGTTTTGCAGATCTTATATTCACAGGATCCTAGTTTACAGCTGGAACTATACTTGGAGAGCTCTGTATCCGTGTATTCCTTTCAGTTTGGTTACGTATTATTTTCGCTGCATTGTAATTTGTAAATCTATGATATTTACCAAATATATATTATTTGTTCATACTCTTCATATTCTTGTAATCTAATGTAAATTGTTGTAATAAGAAATGAAATGTTCTTCTGTTTGTGTTCTGATTTGTCGTGTTCTCTGACAATCCGTTCTTTCTCTTCTCTTCGAAGACCGGGGAAGTTCGGGTCGTTAGAGTAGAGCCACTGCAATGAAAATTAGCTTTAACTGCAATGGTTCTCAATGTTTAAATCATAATTGCCTTCGAAACCTTTTTCCAGCTGAATTACTATGCATGAAAACGCCGTCTTGCCTCTCTATATCGCTTTTACTTAGAAAGTTAAATCATTTCCCGTGGCTGATTTTCATTTCTCTTGTTCTCCACTTTCCTCCCGCTCCAATTCCTTTTTCATCCACCCATGTTCTTCACTTTTGTCGATACTTAATCTACTCCCTTAGCGATACATCATGCCCTTTGCCGCTCGAGTAGGTAATTCGACCAATTAAGGTCTAATTCATTTTGAATCGATTATGCACTAATTCTCCAGTATTGTTTTAGATTTTTCGACTCATACGTGGAGTTTTTTAAGGTTATTCAAATTTTAGGATTATTCTATTGTCTAATTTGGATTCTTAAAATTTTAGGGTTCATTCGAACACAAAGCGGTTCGGATTCAAACCTCAATCTAAGCACTGTTTCGATTTTTATTGCTGAGCTTGGTCAACTGTCATATTTATCTTTGCTGCACATGATTTTTTTTCTGGAAAGCTAAACAAGATCGAGAACTAATATTATCTTTGTTGTAAATCTCAAGGAATAGGTGATCAACACTCATGAAACCTCTTTCTAAGTGTGTGCTCATATTATTAATCTCAATGAAGTTATATGAGAAAATGTGTGATTGCAGGCTTTTTGAGTTACTATTTAATGAAATCATGACAAGCAATTATTACTGGAACTAGTCGCTTGAAGCCATTGTTTAATATTTAGATTGGTTGGCAGTTCATGCTTGCATGCTTGGAATGTTACACTTTGTTTTGGGTTGACGATTATCTAACTTGCTTAAAAGAGCAAGAGCATGCTGCGATGCATTTCTATTTGTGTTTGTTTCTAACCTTGTTGTTATATTGGCATATTTGGTATTGAAAAACAACCATTTCATTATGTTAAGGTTGTGTTTGAGGCATCGACTAATATAATTTTGAGTAGAGTCAGCTATGATAGTCAACGTCGTGATATTTGCATAGCACTGTACATAGTATTAGCATTCATTGAAGAACATTTTGAAAAAACTGATAAATATAATGACTTTGAGCATAGATTGTAAATAACTTCACTTACGTGCACTTTAAAATAGATCGTGTAAAATTATAATTATATAGTATAAATTTGTACTTTGTAAATTGGTATGAATGTTTGACATTTTCGAGAGCATATGTATATACATTATCTTACATTTTAGTGCAAAAGACTTCACTTTGGATATACAAGGGCAAATACTTGCACTTGGCTGCACATTAAAGAAGATAATTCAAGTTTCAGTCAATCAGTCCAAATATTTGTATTGCAAAGAACTAGTAAAATATATTAGCATTTCTTTGCACTTCAAAATAGATAGTGCAAATATTTACACTTACCTGCGTTTCAGAATAAATTGTACGAAAATTACTTCTTTGTGATAATCTTGCACTTTGTAAATGTGTGTGTATGTTTAACGTGTAAAAATACATTTTTTATTAGTAGAAATATTGTGCAAAATAGCATGCACTCTGTCAATTTAAAGGATAGATAACGTTATTGGTATAGCCAAACGAAAATTAATATATGTCTACTTAATTGATTTTATTTGAATTCATTGACTGATCTTTGTTTCCATTAACATTTTGTTCCATGGTTATTTAAATGCCTTTACGATTTTTTTCAACCCACTAATGATTGTGTTGTAGGAGTCATACGTGATGGAAATTGCTATCCAAACCCTAAAGAATTGACAATCGGCCAAAATGATGGCACCAAGTTTGTTTACCAAACTTTCTACTCGATAAATTCTTTAAACCCCAAAGGTCAGTGCGATTTAAACATCGATAATAGTATTTAAGATTTTATGTGCTATTTTTTTACTTCACCAACACTATTGATTCCTCTGTCTTTAAGTAGCTGCCAAAGCAAAATCGATTCATTTTTCCATATCGATTGGTATCAACATATTAAATTTTTTGATTTTACATTTTAAAGGAGTTTTTTTTGCTGGTGTTGCACAAAGTTGTTGAGACGACCTATCCTCCCAGTGTCCGGAAGAACATATGGCCTTTAGGATATAACATATTAATATAACATAAAAAAATAACATCAATACATTAATCATCAGAATACTCATCATATTACATTAAATGATACTTCAGAGTCATTACATCCTATTGGATCCAAATGTCATATAGTACAACGATGATAAGAAAATAGACACACAATGGAAATAAAGATATGTTAACATGACAGAGTTTTAGGGAGAGTCCAAAAGAAAATCTTGTTCCTGCTCCAAATCCCAAACCATCTTTCCCAGATAGCTTCCATATATATATATATATACACACACACAAATATATATATATATATATATATAAAGACATAACTACCCAAAGGTAGTCCTAATTAGTTACCTATTTACTGGGCTGCCTATGTGGAAATAAGGGCACCCGAGTTTACAAGAGAAAAAAAGTACGAGTCAGGCATAAGACCGGTATGAGAAACTTTAATCAGTTACTATTGACTTTTGAAAAAGTAAGGCATATCAGGGGGTCACGCCGTGTAATACGAAATGGGTTTCCTCCACATGAATACCAGTGCAAAAAACTTCGCAATGCTTTTAGAAAAATGGAACCATTATAATACTCAACTCCGATCACTTAATGCAAAACATACCTGACGATAGAGTTTTACCTTATAACGGTTAAACATGCTTGATACAAGAAAATCATTTAAATAATTGTATTATTATTAGTGTCTAAGTATGGAAAATCACTTTCAAAAATAAATGTATAAATCTTTGCTCGCATAATTCCTCATCCCGTTATGTTGGCTACATAGCTTACAATTGAAAACCCAAAGTCACGTATTGGAGATTGGATTCCATCTATGAACCAAGACAAAGGATCTTCCATATCCGTTCGAATCATCTCTAGCTGGACTGGAGTTCGGGTTACACCAGAACATAACGTTCCTTGGTCGTACCTGACCGTCAACCCGGTTGTATTTGACCATCATCCGAGGTGCCTCGATCCATTATCCACATAAGTAAACATGCCCCGACTTTATACCATGGCATCACTTTTAGAGAGAAGGAAACATTAGTCCTTACTCTGTGGTTTCAGCTCATTTCGAGGTGTGAGGTCGTAGAGTCAACGTCCATAAAGCTTTGCTTTTGAACAAAAACTTTGATCTATTTGCCAGCAGCACTCAATACGCCACATTGTTAATTCACAACATATGATCGGTGTCTATTAATATACAACCCACCGAGTTCTTGTTTCAAAGGAGGGTGTTAAGATAAGAGAATAAATCCTTCGCCACCAACTAATATAACATCAATAGAGACCAATCGGTTATGTTGTAAAATACAACGTCAGATACACTTCCATTTACAAGTCCGTTCTGGGTTTGAATGAAATAGAAGGAACCTTATTCCTCGTCCAATTAAGGAGAGAGGCCTTTGCACATCCGGACAATCAACAAGTACGTACGGACTACTGTCACTTTAACCTCATAATTGGGCGCTGCCCAAAGCATCAGCAAGCAATCAATTTGATGTGAAGATTTTCGATCTTTCACCCTCTTTGAATTTTAATCGTCATATAATTATTTGAAATGTGTTAAACCTGGTCTTTTCGAAATAATTAGCCTCAAGACAAAATCCTTTTTCGGATTATTAACACACCAATTTAGTCTCCTTTAATTGGAAATCATTTCATAAGATAAAATCTTATTTTTGCATTTGGTTAAGCTATTTAGGCTTCCAAAATCATCCTTTCAATTCTATTAACCTTATAAAAAGGTTTACCTAAGGTTTTTATTCAATTTGTGAATTAAAAACCTTTATCACTAATCATTTCTTAGAAACCGTTGCACAAAGGCATTGCAAAATAGCTTATTTCTAGTTAACAGGTTTTTACTATTCAAAAGCATATATATATATACAAACATTTATATATTTATATATTTGGCCCAAACCTCTTTCAAATCATTTAGTATAATTTATAATAATTTTACCCTATTTTTATTTATTTTAAAATAGGTAATTTCAGACTAATCCCAATTTGGGTCATTAAGCTGTACTGGCGCTGTTTTTATTCAAATTTGATTTGAACATATCTCATAATCTAACCGTTGAATTTTAAAACTCTACCCATCATTTGAAAGCTCTTTTCATTTATAACCTAATGTTTTTCGTTTCGGGAAAATCCGATGGTCGGATCTCTCGGTATGTCAGTTTGAAGTTACATGTAAGTTCGCGAATTGTCGCGCAACGACGAGTTCTATTCAGGTCATACTTCAATTTATAATATATATTCCCTCGAATTTCTTCTAGAATAGTTTATAAATTATACAATAATTTTCGAAAACTGTATTTTTCATTTTTCACTTTAAAACTCAATATCTCTATTAAATGGCTATTATATTATTATTTTATTATTAAAATAATACTATGTTTCAAACTTCATTAATTTAAACCCAAATTTCCTTACATCCATTATAAAAATATATAATATAGTTTTGTAAAGAAAATTCCTTTGAAACCACTCATAGATACCCTAACCAAACTTCAACCTTTTCTAGTTACTATTCATATTAAACTTCGACATGCCATAACCTACGTTTAATTTCACCAAAACCATTTCAACCTTTTACAAAAGTTCATTGTAATGAATTAAACTTTACATCCATCCAAAATCGAACGTCAAATTTTGACTTTTATTTTTCACCCATTATTATATTAATAAAATATTCATTAAAATCACTTTTATGAATGGAGACTTAACCAAAGGGCCAATAATTATAATTTTTAAACACATTCAACCATGGTAATCACATACCATATTATCAACAACTATAATAACATTTAATCATGATTATCGTGACATAGTTCACACCATATAAAGTCTTAAACCATTAACGCGATATGGTTTTGTCAATCAACAGATTAAGCGCAATTCACAAACATTAATCAACATATAAATTCAATGTCAAAGGGGTTCATACCAATAACCAATATCCATTTAATGTCCATTTCAATGACCATTCAAGGTTCAATCCCATCCCAATGTCCACAATAACAGTTCTACATGTCATTTATGCAAGTGACAATATAAAATTCACTTAAAGATCTAATCTTTTTCATACTACACCACATTAACCTATCCCAAACATTATCAAATCATATTGTGAACTCATATACATCATCATATGTCATTATATACTCAATTGAGTTCATACACATATAGTTAATAATTAAATAGTCTATTTGGTTCAACGTTTCTCACTAGGTTTCCACTCCTCCTAATTTTTATTTTAAGATATCCTAGAGATCCCTAACGATTTCGGTAGCCTTCCAGCATCATCGAAAATTTTCTAGAAAATTTTTGGCAAAGGTTCGACGCTATTTGGGTTTCGAAAATACGGGCGAATAAAGTGGAGGTATTTTTGGTTTTTGGAGCGAACTGAGTAGGGTTTTAGGACAAATAAGGTTCGAGTTCGAGGAGGTGGACCCAGGGCGACTGGCTGGTGCACGGTGGGGCAAGGGGATGCTGACATGGCGGGTGTAGGTTGAAGAGGGGGCGGGTTTGGTGAAAAATGGGAGAGGGGGTGGTATTTTGAAGCTTTTAAGGGTGTAGACGAGTTTTAAGGGGGAAGGGACCCACAACGTCGGTTGAGGGCGCTAGAGGGGACCAGTGGCAGGTGGGTGATGGTGCAACATGTTGGCTATAGTTGGGTTGGTAGAGGGAGGTAGGAGAGAGGTGGGGAGAAGTAAAAGAGAGAAAGAAGTGTAAAGTAAGAAATGGAAGGAATGGAGCATGTATATATAGGCATTTTGTGAAGCTATGGTCACTGAGGTGTCGTCACTAGGGAGAAGGGAGAAAGCACACCTTATATCCTCTGTTGCATGACAACTCAACAAAAGCACAAAATGGAGATAACTAGTTCAAGGTGTGAACGCGAACTTAAGGTAAGTGTAGTCTATCTTCACGTTATCTACCCGTGTGATCACATACTGATTCCATTTTCTATGAAATTTGAAACCCGATTATATTTTCAGAAATGGTTCCAACGAAATTGATTTCATCGAATTCCGAGTTTGCTTGCTCAAAATTTGCTCATTCGAGCTCAGTTCGTGTTCAAATTATTAATCAGTTTAGATTTAAATTTCACTCGGTCACATACTAACTCCGTTTGATGCGAAATTTGGAATCCTATCGTATATTGATGTTCTGAATCCGATAAAATTAGTTTCGTCGAACTCTGAGATCATTTGTAAATTTTCTATTTTCTAGGCTATAAGAATAATTTTAAAATATCGAATTTTAAATTGATTGAAAATTCTTATATATACTATTTAAGCTTTGAATTTAAAATTTTTAAATTGGTTCCAATATTTCAGGTCGTTACAGTTGTGGAATATTAGATTGAAAGGTGCAAATTTTTATTATTTATGACAGTTAAGTGCATCATTCTGTCCTTGCCTCTTACAAAGCATCCTGCTTCTATTTCCTCTACGAATTATGAATTCTCTAAAATAATGGTATGTAATTTATTTTATTTCTTATATGTTTTCTTACCGTAAAATGTTTTTTTAATTTTTTTAATCCGCGGTAAGATCAGCATCCAAAGATGCTAAAAAGATGGCAATTATGTCAAAGTCATGTTACTATATTATGAATGATATTTTTTCTCATATAAACTAAAATAGTTGCTTTCATAATGAGAGATAATGGCTGGAAATGATTGTTTTGATAAGCATTTGGTTTTAATTTGATTGGTAAATGAGTTGAATGAATGAAAATGATGTAATAGCTGGAACAAATGAAAAGCCCTAGTTAAATGCATGTGGTTTCAACCATAAAAGTTAATCATATTTTGTGCATGTAAATGACGTAATAAGTGCTTACCTTGTACTAGACCTTGCATAGTGCATATTTGTCATTTTATTTAAGGCGAGGCATTGATATATAAGTTGCTGTATTTTTTTTAGGATTTTTAGCACTGGACACAACAAGCTAAGGAGATCATAATAAAAACTAACTTCCACAAATGAAGATCGATTTATCTTGGGGGTTACTAAATTAAGTGACTACATTCAATGGACTGATAATTAATTTGAAATGAAACACTAACATGGTTGGATCTCCTACCAAAGTTCATTGTTAGTGTATAGTAGTGATTTCAGGAAGTTTTTTCAGATCCATGTCGGTAGGTGTTTAGTATGTTTAGGATACTACGAGTTATTTCCATGAAAATGGAACATTCACGTGTTATTAAGAAACAAATCATGAGTTGTGTGTGTATACGTAAAGGTAAGAGAGGTATTAACCTAGCGTTCTGTGGATTGGTTAAGGAAATACCTCAAAATGATGAAAACTATAAAATAAAATTTTTAGTCATTAAAGAGCTTCACAATATGATTAGGTTTGTTCTTCATTACTTCCCAGGAGTTTTCATTGAGGAACTCCAACTCTTGATTGAATTCACTATGCTAACACAACTCGGTTCAACTCGATTGGAGCATAAGCATCTTTTCTTGTTATGCTCCTAAACATTGTCTGAAGAACAAAGTGAAAAAATGTTAGTGTTCTATCAGTACCTTCTCCCACTAAAGTTCTTTAAAAGGTTGGCATTTTTAGAGAATCAAGTTTCGAAGATGAGAAGTTTCAATGGATCAATTTAGTAACTACGAAAATAAATCGAATTTAGTTGGTTTGTTAACCAAACCAAATTATTACACATTAAGGTGTAAAAAAAGGTCGTCCTATTTGAATAGGAGAAGGTACTGACCAAACACTTAGAGCTACTGTCGATTCTGTTCTTATGATAGTCATATAAAACTGCAAAATTGAATAGGCTATCGACCGAATCATGAAAAATTCAAAACATGAAATGTGATTACCCCAAACCCCTATTCCATGGTGGCAAGGGTAATCTTCGGAATATAACACATAAACAATAACAACAGAACAAAAATATATCATTACACCAGATAATGTACAACAAAATACACTGGATAAATATAATCATTAGAGTTACACAGTATACAGGATCACACTTAGTACAAAATACAGTTTCAGCTTAACATAAAATATCTGCAGCGGAATCAAACATAATATACATAACAAAAGCTGAACAACATAATAGAAGTGATAGAATCCATCTTCAGCTCCATAGCTATCCAGAAAGAGCCTGCTAAAACCTGAATACAAGGTTGCCCGTGTAGAAAATAGGGCACCCGAGTTTGCAAGTGAAACAAAACTACGAGTCAGTCATGGGACTGGTATGAGAAATCTACTTAACTTATTTTATAATAAGGCTAATCACAGGACTACGCCACTAACCGGAACGGGTTTACTCCATTGGATTGCCAGTGCTTAAAACACGTAAATCATTTAAACATCGTAATGCTTTTTACAAAAATGAAGCCATTATAAGACTCAGGTCCCATCACACAATATAACGCAAGCCGGAGGATAGAGTTTTACCTTATAATGGCCAAAATATGCTTGATACTTATAAAACAAAAGCATTTGATATTATTACTAGTGTTTATATGTTTTAAAAACAATTTCAATCATAAGTACCAATCATAGACGACATGAGTACCATATATCATGTCACCATATATAGGTTTACAATCAAAACCGCACGATGTCGTATTTGGAAATTGGATTTCCGTCATGAACCAATGCAAGGGATCGTCCTTACTGCTTCGAGACTCTCTAGCCCGAGCCTCAGGAACAGCCGCAACTGCACCTTGGATTTCAGGACCGGTCCACACGGAGTGGATTAAAATGCCTGAAAAATACGTCTCCCCGCCCTATGGGGCGTAAACTGGTCATATACCGACCAAACCATCCATCGGCTCCGCAGAGACCGACATAACCGAGGCGCCTCTCTTTCCATCATCCACATAAGTAAAACATCAGGGCGTGCAAAACCCTGACACCACTCCTAGCTAGAAAGAAACGCATGTCCTCCCTGCAATCCCCTCCCATTTCTGGTTCATACCGAGGTGTGAGGCTCGCGAATTAATGCTATACACAAAGCTATGCTATATTAAAGCCGTGCTTTGATCATCAACCACAAGACTCTGCTTTTCAACAAAAGCCTTGATCACTGCATCTCTGCATGCCACGTTGTCAATCTACAACGTCAGACACACATCCATTTACAAGTCCGTTCTGGGTCTGAACGAAACCGGAGGCACCTTATTCTCGTACCATATGTCGAATACAGGAGAGAGGCCCTCGCATATCCGAACAATCAACAAGTACGTCCGGACGACCATCACTTTAACCCTTTTAGGGCAGCAACTCCCATCAAAGGCATCAGTGGCCATCCATTCGAGGTGAAGATCATCGGTCTTGCACCGTCTTCATATCTTCGACTTCTTACCGTCGATCAATTATTTAAAATGAGAATTAACTCGGCCTTTTCAAATAATTCACGTATATATAGAATTTTAAATCAATTCTGTCCATGGTTAAATTATTTGACATCCATAATTCAGTTCATTAATACAATTTTCATGTCAAACACATTCAGCCATCAAATATCCAATAAACCAAGTAAATTCGGTTTATTTCCATTTCATATCATTTATAATATTTTTAAACGATTTATCACTATTTTTATTTATTAAAAAATAGCCCATTTATTTAAACGACGCTTCAGGCCATAACGCTTCAGGCCAAATGAGACGACCCCAAACCCCGTACTGACGGTGGCAAGGGTAATCCTTGGAATATAACACATAAACAGATAATAGCAGAACAGAAATAAATAAATACACCAGATAATGAACAATAGAATATACTGGATAAACATAACCATCAGAGTTACACAGTATGCAGGATCATACTTAGTACAAATACAGTACAGCTATACATAAATGTCTACAGTGGAAAACAAACATAATGTACAATAGGAGCTGAACAGCATAAAAAGAGATAAATGATAGAATCCATCTTCAGCTCCAGCTATCCAGAGAAAGCCAGCTAAAACCTGAATACAGGGCTGCCCGTGTAGAAAAAGGGGCACCCGAGTTTGAAAGTGAAACAAACTACGAGTCAGTCATGGGACTGGTATGAGAAATCTACTCAACACATTTATAATATGGATAATCATAGGACCACGCCACTTTCGTGGAACGGGTTTACTCCATTGGACTGCCAGTGCTTTAAAACAAATCATTCTTTTAAATATCGCAATGCTTTTTATAAAAATGAAGTCATTATAAGACTCAGTTCCCATCACACAATGCAACGCAAACCGGAGGATAGAGTTTTTACCTTATAATGGCCAAGATATGCTTAATACGAATAAAACAAAAGCATTTGATATTACTACTAGTGTTTATATGTTTCAAAAACAATTTCAAATCATAAGTATCAATTATAGACGGCATTAATACCCCATACCACTATGTCGCCATATATAGGTATACAATCAAAATCGCACAGTCACGTATTTGGAAATTGGATTTCCGTCATGAACCAAGGCAAAATATAGTCCTTACCGAATTCGAGACTGCCTAGCCCGAGTCTCTGGATCAGAACGCATCGACCCTTGGATCGTCAGGGCCGGTCCACACGGAGTGGATTAAAATGCCTGAACTCTACGTTTCAACGCCCTTTGGGGCGTAAGTGAGCCAACGAATGACTCCATCAGTCCCGGATCGACCGATATATCCGTGGCGCCTCGCAACAGTAACAACCACATAAGTTAAACTCGTCAGGGCGTGTAAAACCACTGACGCCACTTCTAGCTAGGAAGAAACGCATGTCCCCTCTGAGGTCCTCTCCCGTTTCTGGTTCATACCGGGGTGTGAGGTTCGCGAATTCATGTTATACACAAAGCTACGCCACACAGGCGGTGCTTTGATCATCACCACAAGAATTTGCTTTTCAACAGAAGCCCTGATCACTGCATCTTAGCATGCCACACAGGCAATTCACACCGTGCAACTGATGGCTATCAATCACACAGAATAAATTCCAATGTCAGACACACTGTCCATTTGCAAGTCCGTTCTGGGTCTGAACGAAACCGGAGGCACGATATACCTCGCAAACCCATCGATCACCACGTACGTCTGGACGATCACCACTCATTATCCATATTTCGGGATGCCTCCCAATCAGGACCTCGGTTACCATCCAAACGAGGTGAAGATCTCCGGTCTTCGACCACCGTCTTCATCTTCGATTTCTTATCGTCGATTCAGTTATTCAGAATGGGATAAACCCGGTCTTTATGAGCAACTCGCGTATATAATAAACAAGTGCTACGCAAACACTACTATGCATCATTTCAATTCATTAGTTACTAACCGTGAATCGGTAAGAGAACGATTTCCCAAATATTAACCCTGAAGGCCGAAACCAACATCAGATCAACACCTAGGAAACCATTCGACTTAGCCAACCTTCAGTTAGTTTCTAAATTTCACATCCATATCGTTTATAATATTTTTATAACGATTTATCGCTATTTTTATTTATTTTAATATAGCCAATTTATTCAAAACGACGCTTCGGGCCATAACGCGGCCGTGGCGCTGTTTTTCTTCAGATTTGATTGCACATATCTGAAAATCTAACCGTTGGATCGTCACAAAATTTACATCATTAGAAAGATCTTTTCAAAACGAATCCAACGGTTCCAGTTTCGGGAAAATCCGACGGTCGGATCTTCCGGTATAATCGTTTTAAGTTTCGATTTCAAAATACGAACTGCAGCATCGTTATTCGATTAAATATAATTATATATATATATATATAAATATAATCGATTCTGGCGCTGTTTTTCTTCAGATTTGAATTAAACATTCCAGACAATCCAACCGTTGGATTTTTACAAAGTTGGTGCCGTTGGAAAGATATTTCCAAAGCGAACCCAACGGTTGCAGTTTCAGGAAAATCCGATGGTCGGATCTCCCGCACTAATCGTTTGAAATCACGGTTTCAAAATACGAACTGCAGCTTCGTTATTCGATATATTTCAATTCTATTTATATATATATATCGATTCTTCGATTTCAAAACCATATGATTTTCATACATTTGATAAAAATGATATTTTTATCTAACTGTCTTCTAATTCAACACTTCACTATATTTAACAATTCATGTATATAATAAAAATGTGATTTTTAATGTAAAACAATATATTTCAAAACATGACTATTTTATATGGTTCATATAAATGATGAAAATATGATTTTTATTATAAAACAATTTATTTCAAAACAAGATTATTTTATATAGTTCATATAGATGATAAAAATATGATTTTTATTATAAAACAATTTATTTTAGAATATGAATACCATTCAACACATGAATTTCAATTCAACGAATGAATTTCGATTCAACACATGAAGGTTTTCTATAGTTTATATATATCGATAAAAAGGTGATTTTTATATTTAAAACACGAATACCATTCAACACATGAATTTCTATCCAACGAATGAATATCGATTCAACACATGAAGGTTTTCTATAGCTTTTATATATAGATAAAAAAGTTATTTTTATATTTAAAACATGAATACCATTCAACACATGAATTTCAATTCAACGAATGAATTTCGATTCAACACATGAAGGTTTTCTATAGTTTATATATATAGATAAAAAGGTGATTTTTATATTTAAAACACGAATACCATTCAACACATGAATTTCTATCCAACGAATGAATTTCAATTCAACACACGAAGGTTTTCTATACAACGAATAAATATAGTTTCAACAAATGAAAATAATTCTAACACATGAATATTATTCAAAATTTCGGTAGCATAACGGCAGGGTAGTTAAAACCGGGACCGTCCCTAGTACGGCTCCTCGCTCTACCTTAAAACCTCGCGGTTTTTGACAATGGGGATTCATGCATCTAGTTCGCACGCAGGCGGCATGTATATTTATTTCATTTCCACAAACTAATCCTATGTGGTTTCAACCAAATATTTCTCAACCACAAACGGGTATTTTTCAACCACAATCAATCAATATCAACCACAAACAATTCCAATCAACCATTCACTATCAATCAATTTTCACACCAATCACAACCAATAAATATGTCCATGGTTTGTGGACGAGGGGCGTATATATATATATATATTTATATATAGCATTTCACTTCTATTTCAACACATATATAATTTTTACAACGCATATACAACTTATACATCGAACGTACAACTTATACAACGCTTATACAAGAGGTGTACAACGCTTATATAACTCATACATCGACTATATAATTTATATATCGTCGTTTTCCATATCGTTTATAAATTAGAAATCTCACATTGGGTTCCACTCCACCAAAAATAGCAGAAGGCTCAGAAAACTATGCAGTCGCTTCTAGAATGTAGAAGACGTCCACACGGTCACGATGTTTCCTGTTTCATCGAATTTCGTCAATACACGAAAAAGATATGATTTTTCAAAGTTTGCAACGGTTTAAAGGTGTTAAAACTGTTGAAAATATATATAGCCGATACCTCGGCAGTTTGGTTCGAAACTAGGTCGGAGTTTTTCTTGCAATCCGTGAGGTCTGATGACGATCGGAAGATGCCACGTGGAAGAGGACGGAGAGGCGCCTGTTCGCCTGGAGGTGGGGCCAGTTCGACGGCCTCAGGCGTGCGTGGCGGCGGTTCGAAGTGCTGAACTTCGGGGCGTCGATTCGCACTCCACAGGCCCTGAAAAATTCCAAACTATATATGGATTTGAAGATCTCGAGGAGCTCTACAAAATCTTCAACTGGAGGAGGGGCTAATTTTGCGTGTCGGAGGAGGAATCGAGGGAGGAAGGATTGAATGCAATCCGTCGTCGTTCGCGTTTAATCGGGGAGAGAGAAAAAGGGTTTTTTCCCTTTTTTAATAAAAAATCTGATTGGTCGGTGGGTTTTAAAAAGGGTTTTCTGACACGACCTCCAATCCAAACCCAACGACTGTCATCCCTAGCGTTTTATCCCCATTCCGAACACAATGGGATATGTTTCGTAGGCCCATTCGACTGTTTCAGTCAGTTTTCATTCAATTTAAAATATAAAACATTCAATATTCGATTTGAACGTACATTTCAATTTGCCAGGGCCACAAACTGATTTGAAAAATTCCAGAAAAATAGATCTAGCTATGTTTTGACGATACGGTCCCAACAAAACTAGTTTCATCAAATTCTGAGACCGTTTGAAAAATGGCCCATTTCTGGTCGATCCAATTTTACTGTAATTGACCAAAACACATTTTCCTTTGCCACGCTCACATACTAGCTTCAAAAATTATGAAATTTGAAACCTAGAAATTATTTGACATCCCGGATCCAACAAAAGTGGTTTCGTCGAATTCCAAGGTCGTATGCAAAATGGCCATTTTCATGGGCTATATAAATTCCATAGCAACCTTCCTGAAAATTCATTTGGCCATAACTTTTGCTTTCCGCTATGAAACTTCGATTTTTCAAATTCATTAGAAAGGTATTCACTAACAGATTTAAGTATTTTTGGTTTCACTCAAATCCGTTTTGTTTTGCACCCGGTACAGTCAGTCAAAGTTTGAATTCAAATTTTGAAAATACCGCGCCATTTCAGGCCTTGTTTATAATTAGAATTAATTATATTCGTTTTCAAACGTCGATTCAAACTTACTTCTCATCATTATTATTTAAAATATTTATTTCAAATATTTAAAATCCACTATTTTAGCCAATTTAAAAATTTTAAATTGGTTCAGATTTTCCGGGTCGTTACAATAATTCAGTTCATTAATACAATTTTCATGTCAAACACATTCAGCCATCAAATATCCAATAAACCAAGTAAATTCGGTTTATTTCCATTTCATATCATTTATAATATTTTTAAATGATTTATCACTATTTTTATTTATTTAAAAATAGCCCATTTATTTAAACGACGCTTTAGGCCATAACGCGGCCCTGCCGTTGTTTTCCTTTAGATTTGATTTACACATATCTGAAAATCAAACCATTGGATCTTTTCAAATTTTATATCGTTGGAAAGATCTTTTCAAAGCGGATCCAACGGTTCCAGTTTTGGAAAAATCCGACGGTCGGATCTCCCGGTACAATCGTTTATAATTACGATTTCAAAACACGAACTGCAGCATCTTATTCATTTTATTTTAATATATATATATATATATATATATAATTCATTCTGGCGCTATTTTTATTCAAATTTGAATTAAATATTTCACACAATCTAACCGTTGGATCTTTACAAATTTAATATCATTGGAAAGATATTTTCAAAGCAAACCCAACGGTTTCAGTTTCGGGGAAATCCGATGGTCGGATTTCTCCGTATAATCGTT
The DNA here is from genome assembly GCA_030737875.1 of Allium sativum. Taxonomy (NCBI): domain Eukaryota; kingdom Viridiplantae; phylum Streptophyta; class Magnoliopsida; order Asparagales; family Amaryllidaceae; genus Allium; species Allium sativum. Next base: position 1,021,339,163 of record CM060926.1, read on the forward strand.
TAAAATCACGATTCTAAAACACGAACTGTAGCGTCGTTATTCGTTTTATTTTAATTATATTTACATATATATAAATATAATTCGTTCATCGATTTCTAAACCATTTTCAATTCATATACGTGTTGAAAATAATATTTTTAATTAATTAATTTTTATTCCAACATATGAATATTTTTACCAATTCATATATATAATAAAATTTTGATTTTTATTATTAAAACAATTTATTTCAAATATGAATATTTTATATACTTCATACACATGATAATTCCAATATTTTTCCCAACATATGAATATTTCTAGCGATTCATATACACAATAAAAATGTTAATTTTATTGTTTAAACAATTTATTCTACACATGAATATATTTCAATACACGAATAAAATTCAAACTCATGAATATTTCAGAAAATTTCGACAGCATAACGGTAGGGTAATTAAAACCGGCACCGTCCCGATGTACGGCTCTTCACGCTATCTTAGGCCTCGTGGCATTTACAAGGGGTATTTCATTTTTCCTATACAATTTTTCTACCCATCTACCCACTTTCTGTTTCCCGCCCCAGTTTCTTTTCACAACAATGTGAATATACCATAAACACAACCAATGTTGTTACAACCACAATCAATCAATTCCAAACCACAATCGGTCATTCCAAACCACAATCCAAACAATCACAACCAATATATATCGTCCATGGTTAGCGGACGAGGGGAGTATATATATATATATAAACGTATATATTTCCATTTCAATTCCATATCGCTATATATGGAATATACAACGCATGTACAATTTATACATCGCTTATATAATTTATACAACGCCCATATATGAGGTATACGACGCATGTACAATTTATACTTCGCTTATATAATTTATACATCGCTATTCCATTCCAAATTTGAATTTAGAAATCTCATATTGGGTTCCACTCCCCCAAAAATTGTCAGAAGCTCCAAAAATTCTTCGGTCTCTTCTAGAATGTAGAAGACGTTGCCACGAGTCCGATGTCTCTTGTTTCACTGGATTTCGACAACATAGTACAAAGATATGATTTTTTATATGACTTCGCAATGCTTTTATGTGTTGAAATCAGTTTAAATAAACTAAGGTCGTACCTTTCAGCTAATGGTTAAAAACTAGGTTTCCGATTCTCGCTCAAACCATTGCACGATACCAAAACCAGGTTATATGGTGTCGAAGAGCTTGGAGAGGCGAAGTGGCGCAGGGTGGTGGGGCCCACTTCGGTGGCCGGATTTGGTCTCAGCGGCGGTTCGAAGTTCGAGACTTCTCGAGCTCGATTCTGACGATACAGGCCACGAAAAAATTTCCAAACTCTATATGGATTTGAAGCTCGGGGACGATCTACAAATTTCCCAACTGCACATCGAAATTTAATGCGTGGATTCAGAGTTATCGAAGAGAGAAGGGGGAATCTTCCGTCGTCGTTTGATTTGGGGGTCTACGGGGAGAGAGAAAGTGAATGTGAATATGATTGGCCTCTTTTATTTTTATATTTATTTAATTCTTTAATTTCCCAAAAATACCCATCCGTTCATATGAAATCCAATTCAAACCCAACGACTGCCGCCCCTAGCTAAATACCCCCATTCCGTACACAATGGAATATGTTTCATAAGCCCATTCGATTGTTTCAGTCAGTCATTCTTCAAATTAAAATATAAAACATTCAAATTTGGATTTGAACGTACATTTCAATTTGCCGGGTCCACATAATAATCCCAAAAATTCCAGAAAAATTATTTCTAGCTTTGTATTGACGATACGGTCCCAATAAAACTAATTTCGTCAAATTTGGAGACCGTTTGAAAAATGGCTATTTTCTGGTCGATCCAATTCAAATTGAAATTACCAAACGCGTTTTCTTTTAACACGCTCACATATTAACTCCAAAAATTATGGAATTCTAAACCTAGCAATAATTTGACATTCCGGATCCAAGAAAAGTGGTTTCGTCGAAAACGGAGGTTGTTTGCAAAATGTCTATTTTTATGGGCTACATTAATTTCACATCGACCTTTCTAAAATTTTATTTGGCCATAACTTTTGATTCCCGCTATGAAATTTCAATTTTTCTAATTCGTTAGAAAGATATTTCTAAATAGATTTAAATATTTTTGGTTTCACTAAAATCCGGTTTATTTTGAATCCCGTACATTCAATCAAAGTTCAAAGTTGAATTTTCAAACTACTGCGCTATTTCTAACTCCTTTAAAAATTAAAATAAATATTTATATTCCAACATCGATTCAAATAGATACATACGTTCTAATTCTATTCAAAATAAACTTCTTGTCTTTATTATTTAAAATAATTCATTTTAAATATTCAAATTTGCTCAAAATTGCCAAAATAAAATTTTTAAATTGGTTCTGATTTTCCGGGTTGTTACATGAAACTTATAGATCATGAGTTCTTAATCGATATATATGATTTTTCATTATGAACTTCACTTGAACTTGCCTATTTTACCTAATCTTTTCGCTTTGAACTGATTTTTGATAACACGGTGAATTCAATCAAGACCCAGAGTTCCTTACTGAAAACTCCCGGGAAGTAATGAGGAATATCCCAAGTCATGATGCGAAGTGTTTCCTCAAGCCGAAAACATTCGTCCATATGATCAACTTCATCATTTCGAAGTGTTTCATCAACCAGCCCACAGAAAGCTTGTTCGGTACCTCTCTTATCTCCAATTATATGCATATAACTCATGATTTGTTACTTAATAAAACGTGAACGTTCCATTTTCATGGAATTTGGTTGTAGTATCTTAAAGATACTAAACACCTCGTCGACATGGTTCTGAAATAGAATTTCTGGAAGCACCACTTAATAGTGTCAGGATCTTCAAAAGTTTATCTTGGCACGCATTCATATATTAAGGGACTACACTGTACCCATTAAGTGGTTACATTAATGGACATACATTTAATGTGACTGGACACTATAATGTTTTAATGTGTCAGTTTTTGTTAATATAGGAAAGATCCCCTTGATTTCATTCTATACTTCCAGTGTTTCTCATAACTGATACACATGAGAAGTTTACTTAATAGTTACGAGTTACTGAATTCACAGACAATACATGTCAACTTGGTAGAGATGTTACAACAGGCTATTGGTCTATAACCAAATATTTGTGAGAGTCTATCTATTTTAGGAACCAGTGTAATAATTAATGCATGATTTAAACCCTTAGGAGTATCTCATGTAAAATACTAGTAACTAATTGCAGTAGTCAGTCCGTCTTTTTGCAATAATTAATACATGGCCCCTCTTTGTCTTGTTCCATTCGAGGCATCTAGACTTTGTTTTTCTCTTTTAAGTTTTATCCTTAGTTTTTCAATAGCGGTACCCAAGATGAATCTATAAGAGCTGATATAACTTGATCCTTATATCCCTTGGTCACAAGGAGAGAGAGATTGGTTATGAATGTGTTTATTTGGATTGTGTTGAGGGATTTCATATATGGGTACTTCGGATATCATCAAGAATCAGGTACTTCATGAAACATTTAGCATACTGATATAAAGTATACAAATAAATTTACTAGCTTGCTAATGGTGCACTGCACCACAGTATGGTTGCACATGTGCACCATTGTAGTGGCGCAAATGCACTATAGTGAGAATTGCACCATATAGTGGTGCATCTACACTATTGCAGTGGTGCAGATGCACCACTATGTGGTGTAGTTCACCACTGTGCTGCATTTGTACCACAATGGTGATGCACTCGTGCACCATTGTAGTGGTGCAAATGCACCAAATGGTGAACTGCACCATATAATGGTGCATCTTGAGCATTGCAGTGGTGCAGCATCACCACTTTGTGGTGCCTTTTCTTTTTTCTCTACACTCACTTATGAGTTGTGAATGCTTCATTTGCTCGCTATTGTTGTTCCCTCCAGGATGTTGTTTACAATAAGCATGTGTTTGCATTTTCAAGAGATGTTTATCTGATGCAATTTCTGTACTTGTTGTAAGTAATTGAAGACTTCCGGAGAAGACGATAAGCATGTGTTTGCATTTTCAAGTGTTTGAAGTCTTTTTTGCTATAAGCAAATGATTTTCTTTTGGTTTGGTAAAATTTTGTATGTAATAGATATGTGCAAACATGGTGTATGAATATTTTGCAAATTTAAATGTTTATTATAATGTGTTGAATTATCATATTTTGTTTATATGATTATTGTTTGAATAAGTTATTATATATCAAGATTTCAATGATATTATTATATAATATAATTTTATTGTTTAATAATATCGAATAATAATGAGAACCGTGGGGTAAATGCAGAGAAAATAGTGTATATATGCATAGCATTTAAAAAATGCTAAGGAAAAGGAAATGGTGGGGGTATACATAGCGTTTAAGAAATGTTGACAAAAAGTAATGGAGAGGTATACACCGCGTTTCATAAATGGTGAGAAAAGAAAATGGTAAATTATGATAAAAGTTAATGTCAATGTATACACAAAACAGTCTAAACGCTATAAACACTGGTGCTTTTACAGTATTTCTAAAAGTGCAGTTAAAAGTTGAGGACCTATTACCATGTGTCGTGATATGATGTTCTTAATTCCACTATTAAAACCATTTCAACATTTTTCTAATGCTATTAAAAGTCTTTTTTCTTATAGTGGTTATAAACGATGTTATATATATATGTATGTATATATGTGTGTGTGTGTGTATATATATATGTATATATATATATATATTATAGTGGTTATAAACGATGTTATATATAGCCTTCGAAATTTGGAAAGGGGAAGCAAAGGATTTCTTTCCGATCAGGAAAGCCCCTTTCGGCATAACACAAAGGGCGATAGCTTCAGGACTGCTTTCTCAACGCATGGAAGACAAAGTATGGTATTCCTTTTAGTTTACCCAAAAAGGAAGTACATGGCAGTGTTAGGTTTCCACCCATTAAGCTCCGCATGAACAGGCATCAGGCATAGATAAAGAAAGGCCAGAAAGCTCCAATGGATCTTCTTCTTCCATATTAATTCAGAGCCTAAGAATTCAGAGGTTCCCCTTCAGAGGACTTAACACTAGCTCCCGCAATTCATCTTCTTCGACACCATGTAAAGGCCTACACCATCAAAAGCCATTTTTCGAGTCTTACACAGAAAAAAACAGCAATAGCTCTCACTAAGCCTTCACATATGCTTCTACAAGATAGCCAAACTGAAGCCTGCAAACCAAAAGAAAGGCCGGACCGCACCTATAAATACGACTCTAGAGGTTCAGATAGGAGTGAACACTTCATTATTAATCCTATATTCTTAAATTAAGTATATAACCCTTATTTGTAAAAAAAATTTAGGAAAAAGTATCTGTAATTCTAGAAGTTCTTAATAAAGAGATTTAATCAATCCCTTAAGGTAATGTTTGCATATTAATTTAATTATGTTATTATCATGTGGTAACATTGCAGGCACATCCCATGATATGTATGAAAATATAGCATTATGTCCAAAACCTCATTAATTTTTCCCAAAGAAACTTTCTTAATAAGGTTACACCACCACATCTGCTATTTGTATGGATGTCCCGAAACCCTGTTGGTGCTCATTTGTCAGTGGATCCATAGACCCATTTTAGCCTGACTCTGATCTTAGACCCCTTGACCATTATTTGACAAGGCCTTCATAGACAATTCGAAGCCCTGTAAAAAGATGGTTATCTAAGATGAATTAGTATAATCCAGGACCCATTTCCTTCCCTTTTATGCTTCCAGAAGTCTCAATAGCCATCCACCGAAGGAGTATCAATTGCTTGGGGGTGGTTAATGGAATCCTATGACCATCCTTCACTTGTAAGACCAAGGGAACATACTAAACCTACAAGAAAAACATTGATAAGTGGACCACCTTCCAAATGTATTTCTGTCTTCAAAAGACTTGGAATTCTCATGGTTAACTTTGTTTTTTACAGAAGCTTACCGTTGGAAACCTCCAGAAACATTATACTAGAGCTTAGATACGAAAACAGTCCCTAAGCTTAACCTACACCTTCCATAAACAAGACATACTATGATAAAACTCCATTTTGGGGTGTTAATCATAAATTTGGCGAACACATAGGGCTCAATTAGAACCGAGAACTGAAAACCTGAACCGAACCGACCCGAAAAGACCCAAACCCGATGGGTCTCGGGTCGGATCTGGATGATGAAAAATACAATAAAGACCTGATAAAACCCGACCCGACCCGAAAGACCCTACCGAAAAGCATTGAAATATATGTAATTTTAGTGTTACTATCCACCCGAGCCCAAATCGACCCGACCTGACCAAAACCGAAGCACGAGTCGGGTTGGGTCCATATTTTGCAAATGTATAGTTTAGGCCCGACGAAACCCAACCCGTGCAGACCCGAGACCCGTCGGGTCCGGACTAATTGCCACCCCTATGAACACATTTTGCTTTTTTACTACTTTCGGTAATAGCTTCAAATCTCTAAGGTGTTAATTTGAGATGGAAAATCATGCCAATAACTGTGAAAGTGGCAATCAATTCTTGAACAATGACATTCTTCTCCTTCCTTGAAAATCCTCCCTCATCTTCCTCCTTTCTCTCCGCCTCCTTACTTCTTCAATCCCTCAAGGGAAAAATAGACTGTTATACTTTAGGTTATTTTCTTTCTGATGACCCCGATGGTCAGTGAAGTACTTTAAAAAGGTAGCAACAATTGATTCCGGGTAACAAAAAAAATTACCAGCTTCATCACAAATATTATGAATGTGTTCTAAAGATTGTTTCAGCTTTACTGCAGCATAGAAGAATTTTGAATTCCTATCACCTTCATTCTTCCACTTCAGGTTGAGTTGTTGCTTCTTCATGCTAGCTTCCAATTCTAGAGTGCAATTCAATTCACTAAATAACCTACTTTCTTCAAGTGCAATAGCAGGATCATCAGGATTCTGAAGCAAGTTGCTCCGAGCCTGGTTCAATGTAATTTTTAGAAGATCAGACAACTTAGAACCAGTTCCAAATTTGGTGCTAGCCCATTGTCGTAGAACATTTTTTGTTTCTTTAAGTTTCCTGCATAGAATAAACATAGGATTACCAAAGAAATGAGGAGAACAAGAAGTGATAATTTTAGAAGAGAACCATGGATCAAGGATCCAAGAGTTAAAAAAAATTAAACTTCTACACACTCTTCTCATAGGCATTCCATGGGATAGGATTATAGGGGAGAGGTCAGATAAGATGGGATTGGGAAGGTAAGCATGGAGATTAGGCCAACAAAGAATAGCTTTGTAGTTACAAAAGGCATGATTTGAAGGAATTTTGGGTCAAATCGATCTATTCGAAACCAATTTTTTTAACATTTTAACACTTAAAATCCATGGATCTATGCGATAATAATAAATTAAAATAGAATTGAATCATCAGTTAGGGTTCATACCTTTCGAAATGTATCCATATGAATTCGAACCAAGATGATGGAGTATCGAATCGCAAAGGCACGACAAAATGTCGGCCCTCTACTGGTTATCCGCACGAACGCTTCTCCTCTCCGATCATAATCGAAGAAGAAAGGGGAGTTTAGGTGCTAGCTGCCATATTCAAGGGTTTCGTGAATAGTTAAGGTTAGGGTTTTATTTTATTTCCATCTGAAATAATGAAAATCACGGCTCCACTCTATCTTATAAAGGGAATAGTCAAACCCTTACAAAACCAAGTATGCTCCATCAATTAAGGAACCACTTGTATACCATTTCAATGCAATATAAAATATCAATAAATTTGATAATTTATTTACCCAATATATGTTCTTCCTTTATAACGTTCTAAGTGTGTGACCATATAGATTATTATAAGTTGGCAATAATTTAAATCGCATTTAAATTATAAACAGTGAGTGGCATCTAGCAATATGTCGCTGCTACCCAAGTTATAATAAGATCAATGATTCGATACAACCTTTTATATGACCAGTGTATCAATGTAATATAATCCTTTTAACCAATATATCCAGAATTAAACTCGAGACATGGATCATATCATCCTCTTTATAATTTAATCCTTTATCTTGATCGATGAGTAGACTGTTTAAAACAAATTAATATTTGAGCACGACCATGAATTTCACAGTCTCACTCAATCAATAGGCCCATGGATATCACTACGAATATATCGTAGGGTTAAATTCCATCTAGATCATTCATAATTTTCATTCGATTCGAGATGTATCTAATAATCACCGTTATCGTTACTCCGTTACGAATAACTTTAAATGATATGAAAACACAAATATTCTTGAATAAAATTATAATGATTTCAGGTCTGAGGACAATTACATTACAGTCATTGTGAGAATAACTTATGATACTTTTAATTATATTCCATGTAGTTATTTAACGATGGGTCAGCCTAATACGTTATTCTTCAATTCGTATTTATGCCTTGACTTTAATATCACGTATATTAATGATCAATGAGATGTGATCATCAGTCAATCAACATACTAGTCTTAACGCTTTATTGTTGCCCTATATAAACAATAAAACTCGACTAAGGACATTTAAGAATTATAATACTTATCATGTTATATAATCTCAAATTCAAGTTTTACTCGAATTATATAATTCCGTATTATAATTCTAAGGACTTCTATTATATTAATATTTATATTACACAGTAAATATAATATAATAGAATATTATTTTATTCAAAAAAAATAACAACAACATTGTTATCTATCACATCAAATGGATTGCCTCTAGGGCATAAACTCTAACATGATCAATATTGGTAAAGGTTCTCTTGCCACTCCTGCTTTTATTATTCCAGGAAAACCGGGCACCAGATCTATTAACATTGATAAGATTAGCATCCAATATGGAAGTGTTAAGTAGCTCAATATCTAACATGCAAAGAAAGACAATAGTTAAAATCACCCAATACAACCCAAGGTTGGGTGTCTTGCCTGAAAGATAGAAGAAGATTAAGTAGAGACTGCCTAGCACTACAGGAATTTTCAGCATGGATTATAGTTAGATAAAAGGTGGTAAGATTGGTGACATGGAAGTGCATGAGTTGCCGAGTTGACAAATCAAGTTTTAGAGTTAGGAAAGAGGGATTGTGAATGACAAGTATACGTCCATATCAGCATGATCCTGATTATGAGAAATAGACCAGTTAGGCTTAATATATGAGGCTGAGGAAAGAGATAGAGGGAGGATTAATTTGGTTTCTAAAATGACAAAGAGGTGTAGATTGTTTTGGTTAATTATGCCTCTAACTTGATCAAGTTTTAGAGGGTTATGAGCACCCCTAATGTTCCACACAGGTAGATTTTGACTCATTGATTAAACTCTTTGGAAAGAGAGTCCGCTAATGTCATAATCCTTGTTCTTAGAGTTCTCGGTGATTGAATATTTGAAGCATTGGTAACGGGTGGGATATTTATGCTTGGCGAAACAGAGGAAGATGGTGGAATAGAAGCATGGGAGGAAAGTGGCCATCCTGGAATGAATCCAGGAAAAAATTAAGGTGGTTTAGGGGGCACTTCATCTAAGAAAGAGGAGGTACTTAGAGGTGGGATTGTAATGGTGATGGGTTCTTGCATGGTGATAGTCGATTTACATGCACCAAGCATGCAAGTGGTAGTACTAATAGGCAAAGTGGTTATTTCGACATGACAGGGGATGCAGGATGTAGCATTAATATAGTGGTTGGTGGGAGCATGTGGTATTGATGTGGTTAGGGGAAATGCATATGACATGCACAATTCAAAATTTTCCTTTTGGAGATTGTCAACTAAGATTAATTCGTGAGAAGATAAGTCAAAGACATTAATTGGCTGGGGAATGACTGTAGTAGATACATTTGAAAAGGTTGGTGGATTGAATGCGTGATTGAAAGCATCAAATTGCTCGTGCACATGCACATCATTGTGCATGTCATACCTGAACCCCGATAGGTCAACAGTGGCAATTTCAAAATCCTCATTTCCATATTTTCAACTGAAACTTCATTTAATTCTCCATCCTCAATACAATCCAACTTTTGGTCATTGTAGTCTGGTTATCTAAAAATTAAAGTTGTTCTAGTTGTAATACACATCAATTCCTCTGTTGCTTCTTATTATTTAAAACTTGCACCATTTTTGTTCTGCACATTAATATTAATTGCTTCAACTTTGTCATAACTTTTAGTACCAACAGACACACTTTCTTTTCTACCTCCTCTGTTGTTATTATTCATCACTTTTGACCAAACTTACGGTTTCTTTTGCACCGGAGCAACATAAACATTGGTGTTTTTTTTCTTTTGCTTCAAAATGTCTGCCCTTCTCAACTGGATGGTCCTCATAATGCTTTTCCTGGACTCGAACTCCCTCATATTTCTTTTCTGAAGGTGATTTACTTCAATTTACCATAGAATGGCCAAAAGACTTACATAATGTACAACTTTCTGGCTTTCGAATGTATTCCACCTGAACGTATTGGATACAACCATCAGGCAGTTGAGCCGGAAACTCATTTGGCAATTCCGAAGTAGGAGTTATCTCAACTAAGCATTTGGCAAACTCCAATCTCTCCAATTTCTTCGTTGATTCATCCATACACAGAAATTTCCCAATTCTTGATGCAAGACAGTTAACACCAACCAATGATCATGTGTAAATAAATATTTTATATAATCCGATCCAAACAGGGACAACTTTAATCCCACTAGCACTATTACCAACAGACGGATCCCATTTATTCAGGATAAACAACTTGTTCCTCATGACAACAGGGTCAGATGCTAAGATTTTCCTTCTGCCCTCATCGGAAGATAGATTTAACAGGAACAAGAAACCATTCGAGTTTACTTTAACCCTTCCTTTTAGCCTCGAGAGTTTCTTAAGGTTGTTAATAACGACCATATAAGAGAAGGGTATCCAAGAAAAAGCCCACAATGGTGCGATACCAGTTATCGTGTCCAACTTTCAAATTGCTTCTGAAGGCACGAGAGCCCTATTATTGAACACCAGTGGAATGTCTGGAGGCTAGAAAGAACCAGCATTTCTAGGTTTATTGGCAAAGAGGGAGTTGAACATTGGCTTTGGACCTAGAACCAAGGGAGGAGGAGAGGAAGGTGGCGGGGGTGGATCGGGAACAGGTGGAATCAGCGGTGGCTTAGGGTCGCTGGAGGAGGGTTTTGTTGGGAAGCGGCAGGTGATGGCATAGGGATTTGATTGGGCGGGAAAGTTGAAGAAGGTTTTTGGCAAAGAGGAGGTACAGGAGAAGATGCCATGAGAGAGAGAAGTTGTTGTTTTCATCATACATATGTATAGAAAATGCAATTTTTCAACCATTAATGTTGTCTTTTATTATATTCACATCTTTAATCTTTTTTCCTTTTGTCTAGGTATAATTATGAGCTTTTCTCATATCTTATGTGCTTATAATTCATTTCAGGTATTAGAACTAATATTAAGGTATAATTAGTTCATGTAAATTTTATTCGGTAAAAGGAAGTAGATCTGAGTCCACACTAGATTAATCAGTTGATAACTTGATTCGCTACTGCATGCGATTACAATATTCATGGTCCTAGCGTCTTGGATTAGTCGTTTCCTTGGGCTTCCTTCAGGTCACTAGTTGACGCCGCGATGACACTTTCACTCTTCCTCGTTGTATCGATGCCATGTAGCAGTCTACTTTGAATTCGTTTCAGGTGTTTATCGATTTTCTATCATGGTAGTTTTGATTACCTTTAATTTCAGATTGGTGTTTACCTGTCTCTATATGATTGAAAACACACTTATTACAGTTTAGTATTTACCTCAAAGTTTTCGTTTTGGATTACCTTTTGAAGTTAGAATAAACTCATAGTCGGCCCTTGGCTAGTGCAAGCTGGGCCATTGCACGGGGGATCAAAAAATAAGGTCGTTGGCAAGAAGAGTTGTGTAATGTGACTGAAGCCGAAGAAAAAAAACATGTAAGAAAGAAGAAGGCAACGCAGAAATCGAAAATTGGTTGAGAGCTAATGAAGAAAGGAGAGGTCTGGCGCAATTTTTTTAACTGTTGTAGGTAACTAAAGACTTCCGGAGAAGACAATAAGCACGTATTTGCATTTTCAAGTGTTTGAAGTTTTTTTTTTGCCGTAAGCGAATGATTTTCTTTTGGTTTGGTAAATTTTGGTATGTAATAAATATGTGCAAACATGATGTATGAATATTTTTCAAAATTAAATGTTTATTATAATGTGTTGAATTATCATATTTTGTTTAAATGATTATCGTTTGAATATGTTATTAGATATCTAGATTTCTATGATATTATTTTATAATATTATTTTATTGTTTAATAACATCGGATAATAACGAGTACCCTGGGGTTAATGAAGAGAAAATAATGTAGTATATGCACATCATTTAGAAAATGTTAAAGAAAAGGAAATGGTGGGGTAAACACAGCATTTTGGAAATGTTGACAAAAAGAAATGGAGAGGTATACACTACGTTTCATTAATGGTGAGAAAAGAAAATGGTGAATTATGACAAAAGTTTATGTCGATGTATACACAGAACGGTCTAAACGCTATAAACACTAGTGTTTTTACAACATTTCTAAAAGTGCGGTTAAAAGTCTTTTTTTCTTGTAATGGTTATAAACGATGTTATACATACACACACACACACACACACACACACATATATATATATATATATAGAGAGAGAGAGAGAATGAATTTATAAATGATATTTATAAATAAAGGAAATAAAGTCCAAAGTTTTTGATATGTAACACAAAGTTTCAAGCCTTCGAAATTTGGAAACGGGAAACTAAGGATTTCTTTTTGATCAGGAAATCCCCTTTCGGCATAACGCAAAGGGCGATAGCTTCAGGACTGCTTTCTCAAAGCATGAAAGACTAAGTATGGTATTCCTTTCAGTTTACCCAAAAAGGAAGTACATGGCAGTGTTAGGTTTCCCCCAATTAAGCTCCGCATGAACATGCATCAGGCATAGATATAGAAAGGCCAGAAGGCTCCAATGGATCTGCTTCTTCCACATGAATGTGATCTTAGACCTCTTGACCATTATTTGATAAGGCCTTCATAGACAATTCGAAGCCCTGTAAAAAGGTGGTTATCTAATATGAAGTAGTATTATCCAGGACCCATTTCCTTCCCCTTTATGCTTCTAGAAGTCTCAATAGTCGGCCAACGAAGGAGTATCAATTCCTTGGGTGGTTAATGGAATCCTATGACCATCCTTCACTTGTAAGACTGGGGGAACATACCAAACCTACAAGGAAAACAATGATAAGCGGACCACCTTCCAAATGTATTTCTCTCTTCAAAAGACTCGGAATATTCATGGTTGACTTTGTCTATAGGAGCTTATTGTTGGAAACCTCCAGAAACATTATACTAGAGCTTTGTTACGAAAACGGTCCCTAAGCTTAACCTGCTCCTTCCATAAATAAGAGATACTACAGTAAAACTCCATTTTGGGGTGTTAACCATAAATTTGGCGAACACATTTTGCTTTTTTTTGTTTTGTTTACTACTTTCAGCGATATCTTCAAATCTCTAAGGTGTTAGTTTGAGATGGAAAATCATGCCAATAGCTGTGAAAGTGGTAATTAATTCTTGAACAATGACATTCTTCTCCTTGCTTGACAATCCTCCCTCATCTTTCTCCTTTCTCTCCACCTCCTTACTTCTTCAATCCCGTAATGGCAATTTAGACTGTTCTACTTTAGGTTATTTTCTTTCTGATGACCCCGATGGTTGTTGAAGCCTTATTCATTTCTGATCCACTCTCGATCTTCCATTGGTTCCTTCTTCCCTCCTAAGGAGATCCTACCCAAGGTAGCTAAATATGATGATTCTCTTTTTCCTAACCCTTTTATCTTTTGCATGTAACATTTATTGAATTTATAAATCATTGTTTTATTACATATTGTTCCTTTTTGTTTAAATATGTTTGGCAATTGTATATGAGTGTCTATTTTATAAATCACTTTTAATGAAGTTTCATGTAAAGTACTTTTTGCACATTTACAACGCAATTATTTAGCACTGAAATTAATTACTAATTTTCCATGATTATTATCGTATTATTTTAGTTAATATAATTGTATGAATACTTGAAGTATAACGGAAGACTATTTTGCCGGTTCAAACATACGACTATATAATTCATATATTACACGTAATTCTGACATCGTACGCTTTATTTGTATAATAAAACGTAACATTTCAAAACTATTGTGACATGCTTTCTATTATGAATATACTTTGTAATGTTATCTATACTATGCTATAAAAGATGAGTATGAAATTCTCGCCTCTCAGCTATCCTCAAGCTTGAAACCAAAAGTCACGCTTTGTATTATAAAACCTCCATTATTTTAACTCAGTCGATGCCACTTTGATCCCTGTTCTTCTTCCCGATGTCCATTTTGTCTTCCCTCCTCTTTGACTTTTTTTATCCCTCCTTCTTCTCCCTAACCATAGAGGATAATGTTGCCCTCAACTTGAAGCTCTTCCTCTCCATCCTCCTTGGTTCCTGCTTTGTATCAAAGTCGTTGTTCCATTCATGCGTCATCGGGATCGTTTCGTCGGAGTGTTTTGTGCACAGTTGTTATCTTTTCTCCCAAGGTAAAGAGTTGTTATTACTTCTATCTACCAACCTACGTTAGATTAGTTAAGTTTCTCTTTTCCACGGTTAATTTTGGCTAGGGTTGTTGATTTCTCATACTAGAAACTGATTTTGGCTGCTTGCATTGCTTCACTCATTTGTGTTTGGTCCTTGGGTAGTTCGAATCTATTGTTAGGTCCGTAGTAGCAAGATGAATAGGAAACTATTCGGACTAAACTTTTTTTGCCTTCTATACTCGCTTTTCACTTAACATTTTGAATCTATTGTTAGGTCCGTAGCAGCAAGATGAAATTTATTTTCTAGGACATATAGTTAAATCTGGATGGTTATTATATAAAGTTATGATGCCGTTCTTGTATTATATCATAAATGTCTTTCAACATATTCCACCTACATAGCACTTTCTTCGAGAAACAGAGGTGCAGTTCATTCTTCAAGTAGAATTATATTTCCAGAGTTATATTTTACTTCTAATTGAAGTTATTTAATAGAACATTATTTTCCTCCAAAAGGTTCTTTTATAAAAGATAATAAGATACATTAAATTATTGGATTTTGAAGGATTATTCAAGCATGAATTTTGCTTTCTATTTCTTTTTTTGGCAAGGCAAGCGGGGTTGAGTGGATTCCTACCACATTTATTAAACAAGAAAAAACGTAGGAAGGCACTAAGCATAAGTATATGTGTAGTAAAACACACAAACAAACAGAGAAAAGAAATCACAGCAACAGACGGAAACATATTGTGGAGAAAGGACTGTCAAAGTTGTAGATTGATGAAGTCAAGTCCCTACTAATTCGAAGCTTCAAATTATCCCACATTTCTTCACAAGTTTTCTTCTTCAACGTGAAGACTCTTGAGTTTCTCTCTTCCCAAATCATTCTCACAAGTTTTTTAATGCACGGAATGAAGAGGACATGGACCTCGTTTCTCCATTTCATAGACATACGTATGCAGTCCCATTGCAAGTCAGAAATACCACTGTGGACACTTACATTGAAAAGCTGTAGTAGTTTTATCCATAAACCATAGGTGAACATGCTTACAAAAAATAAATGCGTAGTAGTCTCTTCCCAATTTCCGCATAGCATGCAGTTAGAAGAAACAAGCATAACCATCTGACATAGCTTTTGTTTAGTGAGCAACGCATCGTTAATAACCTTCCAAAACATAATATTCTCTTTAAGCACAACGTTTTTTACTCCAAACAGTTTTGAACCACTGGCAAGTAGGCAGCATATCTAGGTTAAGCAGAAGGAAGTAACCAATTTTGACACTCTGAGGTGAGCCATTCCATGTTACCTTTTCATTCAACGAATATGAAATATTCTGAAGAAGATTATCACATAGATAACATGCATGATAATTCGAATAGAAAGATAATACAACCTTTCTAGTGGCGAGAAAAAACGTAATTGCAGCATTTCTATTTATTCCAGATTGAGCTATGCAATCATATCTCAAAAGCTTAGAATGTATGACACCCTTCGAAATCCTTGGATCATCCCAGTATGACACATTACATCTGTCGGAAATATTATACTGAATGAAAGGCAAGAATTTAGATTGCAAAGCCAATATATATTGCCACCCCAACTGCAGGAAGGTGGACAGTCCATAATCCAAAACTTACGATTCTTGACATTGAATTTCCAACACCATTGCATCCAAATGCTCTTCTTGCAGCTGGCAAGGTTACTAAAATATGTACTCACCACTGCAAAGTTCCATTTCTGTAGAGAAAACAAGCCAAGCCCTCCCTTACTCTTAGGGAGCAGCATTTTCACGAAATAACAAGGAATCAGCTTTCTGCCATGCATGCTTCCAGTCCAAAGAAAATGTAACAAAACAGGGTTAATCATCAAAATTAATTTTCTAAGGAGGATAAAATCCCTTGCGCAGTACACATATAAAGAGAAACCCATACTTTGCATTAGAATTAGCCTTCCATCTTGTGTCATAAATTTGTTCGCCTAGCTATTAAGAGAAGCAGATATTCTATTATATAAAGGCATACAATTAGCCTTCGTGATTCTAGACGTACATAGGGGTAGACCAAGATAAATTGTATCCTTTTCCAGAGGTTGCATGGAAAGGAGAGAACTCAACCTGTTTGCGTGATCATCACTAATACTAGCAAACATGACTTCTGATTTAGATGTGTTAAGCTTGAGCCCGGTTATAGAATAAAAATTGTTGAGAGTTTCAAGGATGGCGAGCAAAGAGGAATTAGATGGTTTAGAGAACACCATAATATCATTAGCAAAGAGCAGGGTAGATATTGAGTTATGCTTGCATTTGGGGTGGAACTGAATTAACCCAGGGTCAAATTTCTCCTTAAACATTGAAGTAAGCAACTCCATGACTATAATAAAAAGGTAGGAAGAAATGGGATCACCTTGATGAATGCCATGTTTACTCTTGAACTCTCCAAATTTTCTCCCATTGTATACAAGGGAAAATCTAGGACTTGAAATACACTCATGCCACAAACACTTTAGGAAAATTCATTCCAGCAAGAATACGAACAATAGACGTCCAATGCACACTATCATACACTTTACTCAAGTCCATTTTAAACATAGCTGAGGGGCTTGCATTAACACAACTATACCCCTTAATTAGCTCATGAGTTAATAAAATGTTGTCAATAATATTTCTAGAAGGAAGGAAGGAAAGGCTGATTGGTTATTGGATATCAAAGAAGGAAGCACCTCAAGTAATCTGTTTGATAAAATTTTAAAAATGCACTTGTATGTAACATTGCAACAAGAAATCAGTGTAAATAAAGAGACACAAGTAGCAGGTGTGTTTTTAGGAATTAAAACTAGGTTAGTAACATTCACTTCAGAAAGAAGTTTTAATTTTTCATAAAAATTGTGAATAGCCATATAGAAATCCACAGGAATTATATTCCAAGAGGTAGTAAGAAATTTACATTGAATCCATCGTTCCTCACTTTATTTTTTTTAGTCATGGAAAAGAGAGCTTCTTTAATTTTCAAGTTAGATACTTTAGAAATAAGGAGATTTGATTGAACAGAGGAAATGCAGGGTAGGGTAACATCATCGATGAGGTTTAAATTAGGGCTAAAGTCGTTGCTATTGCCAAGAAGGTCAGTGAAGTATTTAAAAGGTCGGCATCAATCGATTCAGGGGTAACAAAAAAATTGCCAGCTTCATTACAAATATTATGAATGTGTTCTAAAGATTGTTTCACCTTTACTACAACATGGAAGAATTTTGAATTCCCATCATCTTCATTCTTCCACTTCAGGTTGAGTTATTGCTTCTTCATGCTAGCTTCCAATTCCAGAGCGCAATTCAATTCACTAAATAGCTTGCTTTCTTCAAGTGCAACAGCTGGATCATCAGGATTCCGAAGCAAGTTGCTCTGAGCCTGGTTCAATGAAATTTTTAGGTGGTCAGACAACTTAGAACCAATTCCAAATTTGGAGCTAGCCCACTGCTATAGAACATTTTTTGTTTCTTTAAGTTTCCTGCATAGAATAAACACAAGGTTGCCAAAGAAATGAGGAGACCAAGAAGTGATAATTTTAGAAGAGAACTCTGGATCAAGGATCCAAGAGTTAAAAAATTTAAAACTTTTATGCTCTCTTCTCATAGGCATTCCATGGGATAGTATTATAGGGGAGTGGTAAGATAAGATGGGATTAGGAAGGTAAGCGTGGAGATTCGGCCAAGAAAGAAGAGCTCTGTAGTTACAAAAGGCATGTTCAATATTGGTAAAGGTTCTCACACCACTCCTGCTTCTATTATTCTAGGAAAATTGAGCACCAAATTTATTAACATTGATAAGATCAGCATCAGTTGGAAATGTTTTACAAACATTAAGTGAATTATTAAAAATGTTGAATAAGTGTATGAATGGCTCCTATGTGTGAATAGTCGCACATCATGGGATTATTTGGAAGAGGCAAGGATTTATACTTGTTTCTACGAAATCATGTTGGGGCCTTGGGCTCCCAATACACGCTTTGTTGTGAGGAGTGAGACCATGCATCATGAACACCACACACGCGCTCGACTCGACACGGCCCGACCCGGTTCGGGCTCGGGCTTTGTGGTGTAGACACTTATATTTTTGGACCATAAAGCTTTGCAGTTTTCGAATCGTTTTTTTATGGAAAATTATTTTTTGCACCGATAATTTTTCTGCAACGGTAAAAACATTGTCCCGCAAAATTTTTGCAGATCCGGTTTTTTCTCCCAAACCCTAATTCTCGTTCTATATATACTTTTTATCTGCAGACAGAAAATATACCGAGTTCTGTTTTCTCTTCTAGCCTCCGCCATTAAATCTTTCATACAGAAAATTCGAGCAATATTATTTTCGAAAGTGCAAATCTGCACTGATTTGTTGTGCAAGCAAATCAATTATCGTTTTTTAAGGCTGTTTTATCCTAGAGGCGGCGGCGAAGGAACGAACTGGTTTGCACCTTTGACCAGATCGCCGAATCGTCTTCAAGAAAGCGACCTAGTCTGCGACTCAGCCATTGTTTTTTCAAAAATTTGAAGACGATCTAAAACAATGACTTCTAACTCAACCATAGACGATGCTGCTCCACCCTCTGCTTTCCAGAACCCTCTCGTGACTGCTGCTCCAA
The DNA here is from genome assembly GCA_030737875.1 of Allium sativum. NCBI lineage: Eukaryota > Viridiplantae > Streptophyta > Magnoliopsida > Asparagales > Amaryllidaceae > Allium > Allium sativum. The sequence goes on from CM060926.1 coordinate 1,021,358,443, forward strand.
TAAAATTCGAAGGCTTGCATTTCAAGCGACGGCGTCAGAAGATGGAGTTCTTCCTCACGATCAGAAAGGTTGTGGCTGCGCTGACTACTGAAAAACCGCAGCTACCAGATAAACCTGACGAGGCTGATGCAGCGAAGATGGCATCATGGACTGAACAGTCAAAGCAACTGCAGACCTAGACTGAACATGATTATCTATGCAAGAACTTCATTCTGAATGGACTGAGCGATGATCTGTATGATTACTATAACTCAGATGAGAAGACAACAAAGGAGATCTGGGAAGAACTGAAAAGGAAGTATAATACAAAAGAGGCAGGGGCAAAGAAATATGTTATAAGCCGCTACCTAAAGTACCAGATGACTGACGACAGATCAGTTGAGATGCAGTCTCATGAGCTGCAGAAAATAGCTCATGAGATCATCTTCAAAGGTATGGCATTGGACGAACAATTTCAAATTGCTGTTATCATTGACAAATTACCCCCTGGCTGGAAAGATTTTAAAAATGTTTTACATCATAAGACTAAGGAATTTTCCTTAGAAAGCTTGATCACGCGCCTCCGTATTGAGGAGGAGGCACGCAAACAAGACCAGAAAGAAGAGGTGTTGATTGTCAATAACAACAACACTAAAAAGACCACACCCGCTGTTCTGAGACCGAATCAGAAATCTTTTAAGAATCAGAACAGGCGCAACAAACAGAATGGGAATCCACAAGGAAACCCAAAAGGACAGCAGAAACCAGCCCAAAAGAATGATTCTGGACAGTTGTTTCATTGCTACAACTGTGGAAAACCAGGTCATATGGCATGAAAGTGTCGGAACAGGCCAAGCTCTACACCGCAGGCTAACCTGACTGAAGAGCCTCTTACGGCTATGATTACTGAGATTCACCTTGTTGGTGGATCAGAGGGTTAGTGGGTAGACACTGGTGCCTCTCGCCATGTCTGCTATGATCATGGCTTGTTCTCTACATACACGGCTGCTGAAAATCAGAAAGTGTTGTCACACCACTAAAGTTGCAGGGATTGGCAATGTGGAAATTAAGTTTACCTCTGGAAAGACTGTAATTCTGAAAGATGTTATGCATACTCCAGAGATTAGGAAGAATCAGGTGTCTGGCTTTCTCCTTAATAAGGCTGGGTTTACACAAGTTATTGGGGCTGATTTGTATACCCTAACTTATAAGGGAACTTTTGTGGGAAAGGGTTATGCTTGTGAGGGTATGTTTAAACTGAATGTTGAAACAAATAAAGTGACTACTTCTGCTTATATGTTGTGTGAATTTAATATTTGGCACTCTAGATTATGTCATGTTAATAAACAAATAATTCACAACATGAGCACCCTAGATATGATTCCTAATTTGACAGAATCTGAACTTGATAAATGTGAATTCTGTACACAAGAAAAAATCACAAAGATACCTCATATATCTGTTGATAGAATTTCTGAACCCTTAGACTTGATTCATTCTGACATATGTGAACTTGATGGTACTTTGACTAGACAAGGACATCATTATTTTATCACTTTTATTGATGACTATTCTGATTTCACATATGTATACCTTATAAAAATAAACGTGATGCTTTTGACATGTTTAAAACATTCAAAACTGAGATTGAGAATCAAGCAAATAGGAAAATTAAGAGGCTTCGTAGTGATAGAGGAACAGAATATGAATCCACGTCAATTCTGGAATTCTATAAACAACATGGTATAGTACATAAAAGAACTGCAACCTATTCTCCTGAGATGAACGGTAAAGCTGAAAGGAAAAATACGACCTTTACCGAACTTGTAGTTGCTATATTACTAAATATGGTGCAGCAAAACATTGGTGGGGGGATATTTTATTGACTGTATGCTATGTTCTGAATAGAATCCCCAAACCTAAGAATAAAATTTCACCTTATGAAATTTTAAAGAATCATAAACCCAATGTCTCATATTTTAGAACTTGGGGTTGTTTAGCATATGTTCACATTCCAGACCCTAAGAGAATAAAATTGGCAAGTAGAGCATATGAATGTATATTTATAGCCTATGCTATTAATAGCAAAGCATACAGATTTTATGACCTTAATGCACATAATATAATTGAATCAAATGATGTTGATTTTTATGAAACTAAATTTCTTTTTAAATTAAGGAATAGTGGGGGAACTTCAAGTATGCCTATTAGAACAGAACTTAATGAAAATTCTGAAGCTGAACCTGGAAGAAGTAAAAGAGTAAGAACTATAAAATATTTTGGTTCATATTTTTGTGCTTTTACTATTGAGGAGGATTCCATAAACCTCCAAGAGGCCTTATCTTCCTTAGATACAAATTTTTGGCAAGAGGCTATAAATGATGAGATGGATTCTTTAGAATCCAATAAAACTTGGCACTTGGTAGATTTACCCCCTGGTTGTAAGTCTATAGGCTGTAAATGGGTACTTAAAAAGAAATTAAAACCTGATGGCACTATTGATAAATATAAAGCACGACTAGTAGCCAAAGGTTTTAAACAAAAAGAAAACATAGATTTCTTCGACACTTTTTCACCTGTTACTAGAATCACATCCATTCGGGTATTAGTCTCACTTGCCTCTATTCATAATTTGTTAATACACCAAATGGATGTGAAAACCGCAATTCGAACGGTGAATTAGACGAAGAAATATATATGGACCAGCCTGAAGGATTTGTGGTACATGGTCAAGAACATAAAGTATGCAAATTAGATAAATCATTATATGGTTTGAAACAAGCACCTAAACAATGGCATGAAAAATTTGATAATTTAATCATTTCACATGGTTTTAAAGTTAATGAAAGTGACAAATGCATTTATTACAAATCTGAGAATGAAATTTGCACTATTATATGCCTTTATGTAGATGACCTACTCATTTTTGGGTCAAACATTCATGCCATAAACTCAGTCAAATCCTTATTAAGTGCCCATTTTGATATGAAAGATCTAGGTGAGGCGAGTGTAATACTTGGTATTAAAATTACTAGGTCAGAAAAGGGAATTTCTTTGGATCAATCTCACTACATTGAGAAGATCCTAAAGAAATATAATTACTTTGACTGTAAACCTGCAAGTACACCATATGATCACAGTTGTAACACCCCACCTCCGCTAGGGTCACTCACAAAGGGAATGCACTAGTTTTGGTGGAGTATTATCTAGGTAAACATACACAGAGATATCACAAGGCAGAACATAAATAAAGCAGCAGTAGAAATTAAAAACCAAATTTCATTACCTTCAAGAAAAGAGTCAAAACCTCATATATCCAAAGTACAAATTATTCCATTACATCAAGTTCTAAATAAAGAAGCATAAACTTAAGATAACAAAAGTAAATTATTCCCCAAAAATAGCAGAAGTGCAGCCATAGCATAGCTCAAGACCAAACCGTACATGAGCTGACAGAAAGCAAGCTAAATCCAAGCTAAGAGCTAGCGTTTCCTCCCTGAGAACCTTGGGGGGGGAACGAAAGAAAAAGAGGCGAAAGAAAAAGGGTCAGTCATAAAGACTAGTAAGCCCTAGTGACTTTCAGCATAAAAACTAGTAAAAGTAACATGACATGTGAAAACTGGAATTAAACATAACGTTGATAACAGGACTGGTATGATAACTAAGATAACAAGATAAGTCAAGTCTAGCATCGCATATTCAAGATTCGCTGCACCAACTGTACTAGTATTCTAACCCATGTCAAGTATTAACCATGAAATGATCCCTTGGCCCAATATCATGAAATGACCCATTACGGGGTCCTACAGTACGATCTACTAATCGATCGGCTCCCTACAAGTTATAGCTCGTCATGTGTCTGTGTCATACGGCTCAATCACGAAATGTAGTCACCTGTGCTAGGTCCACCATAGGGTGTACCAAGCCCTAGGGTGCCAACCACCGACACGAATCAAGCACGCACAGTGTAAACCTACTGGTGCCCAATGCCTGGTTTTTCAACTCCGGACTACGTGCACGACCATAGTCCTCTTGAACCTACAATGGCGCACCAACTCAGCCGTCGTTCTGGTCGCTTACAATCAGCCCAGTAATCGTGCCCCACCCTGCCTAGTCCCAGGGTATCGTGATACATCTAAGTGGGTTACTGCTGAAAAGGACCGCGTAACTAGAGTTTCTAATGGGTTAAGTGTTGTCATTCAAATTCGTGACTTAACCCTATCCAATCATGTATCAAGTTGGTTAAGTGTTGTCTTTCATGTTCATGACTTAACCCTATCATATAGCATAAATTCATTAATCCACCCCAACCTCTCACATTAGACTTGTTGTTGTGGTCACTGGATTTGCCGGGCGGTTCCAGGTAGATTTACACCACAACATAGTCTAACCTCGGGTTTTAGGTGCGATATGACCAACTACCCACATTGGATCCTATTGTTTGCAGTCACTGGATTCGCCGGGCGGTTCCGGGCAGATTTACACTGCAAACTCAACCCAATCTCGAGTTGGCCATTTTCAAGTTCATTCTAGAGTCATGATCATGTTCAAGTCTCATATCAAGTTCGTGACAAGTTTCAAGGTAAGTTTCATGTCCATATTCAGGTTCAAGTTATAACAATTGTCATGTTCCAAGTTCATGGTAAATTCAGGTTTGCCTAAACTACCCAAATCGTATTCCCATCGCATGTGAATTCGAATTGATACAAACAAATCTAATTTGGGAATAACAAAGAAAGAACGGGCATAAGGTGGCAAAAGTGATTACAAGTCAAGCATGGTATAACTTGAGATAAATGATTACAACAATACTGGCATATGGAGTAGTGGTCTCAAATATCAAATCTAGCAAAATAGGGTGATAATCATGGTAACAGTTGACATAAGATAATAACCCCAAACTTGAGAATAACAACTAATTCAACATCACAGGCATGAATATTATGGACATTAGGGGTTTTAGATCTACAACATATATAGGCCCCAAATCAATTTCATATAAATATTACCACAAGTCAAGATCAAGATGAATAGATCCAAGGTGAACAAATAGTAGATCCAAAATACTAGATCCAAAATGAACAATGATAGATCCAAGATATACAATGATAGATCCAAGATAATTGTCATACTTAGGTTCAATTTCAATTTACAACATGTCCATATTAAGTTTAAAGTTTAGATCTAAAAGTAACTGGGGCTTATAGATCGTGGTTTGAGAATTAGAAAACAAAGAGGCGATGTTGAATCTCGAGTCTAACAGAAATCTCCCAAACAGCAATACTCTACACGTAGCCTTGTTGGAGAAGAAGCAATCCCTTTTCTCTAACTTTTCAACCAGAGTTTTAGCAGCATAAGGCCAGAGAGAATTTGTGTAGAGAGACTAGAGTTAGGGCTGTTTATATAGGGTCAGGCCAACGAATTTAGACAGAAATCGGACTAGAAACATCAGAGTGAACTCTGACTCAAAAATGGGCTTGGCAACCAGGTCGACACCCAGGTCGAATCTATGGTCGACCTGGTCCTGGGCAGGTCGACACTATTGTCGACCCCTAGGTCGACCTGGTCCTGGGCGGGAAATTTCCCGCCCAGTCCGTTCTGGGGTTTGAATTTGAAGCAGATTTTGAACTTGAAATTTCTGAAATTTTGAAGGGGCATAACTTGGTCATACGGACTCCGATTTTCGAAAACTCAGACTCGTTTCCAAGCAGAATTTCGAGACGAACGTAATGGCGTAACCCGTTGCCCTTGATCCTTATTTTAAAAATTAATTCTGCCTTGATTTATGGTTATAACACGTTATTAAAATACGGGTTGTTACATTCTCCCCTCCTTAAAGGATTTCGTCCCCGAAATCTCTAAGTTAGAAAGAATATATCCTACCATCCAATCATCCATCTACTCAAAACATCATCCACAGGAACCATTGTCCTTAAAAGATTTCTATTGCTGTATGAACATATGCAGTAAGTGTGTGTATATGTACTTATCTAATGCAAAAGATCAGGCGGTTACTGATTCAGTAAACCTCCTTAATGCAAAATATGTTAGTGTAATGAGTCCAACATGTATGCAAATTCCTAACATAATTTATAATCTCTACATGAGTGCACATAACATTCATTCATATGCAACATCCAAGTGATAACATAACAAGTTCCATCCATGTACAAGTAAAAGCACTCATGCATATGCAACATGAAAATGTGACTGAGCCGATCTAGTGCCTAATGTGTGTCATGCATCCACTAGAAATCACTTGCAAACACTTGCAACCATTTGCAAACATCAACCATAACATGTTTCAATCACATGTTTACATCCATATGGTTCTACCTAAGGTTCTCAAGATAAGATCTATAAGATAACAAGGCAAACATAGGTAGTAAAAGCATGATACGAAAGGTTTTCAAGTTTATAGGAAAAGAGATCAAGAATGTACCCTCAAAAAGAAATGGGTAAAGCGCGCGTATCTTCTCTTCGGTTTCCCAAGTTGCGTCTTTTTGGGCTTCACTCCACTGTACTTTAACTAGCTTGACTTCTCGATTCCTTAGCTTCTTGATCTCCGTTCCTAAGATACGAATCAGAATTCGACATGAGAAGCTTGGCTCAACCACTTCGGCCGACTCATGTAAGCACTTTCGGAGATGCGAGACGTGAAAGACATTGTGTACGCCGGTCAGCTTCTCGGGTAAGTCTACCTTATAGGCCATCTGCCCAATCCTCTCAGTGATAGGGAACGATCCTACGAACATTGGTGCTAGCTTTCCAACCGCTCCAAAATGAACCACATTGCGTAAAGGAGAAACTTTTATAAAGATCATATCTCCGACTTCGAACTCTAGGTCTGTCCTTCTCTTGTCCGCATAAGATTTCTGTCTATCTTGGGCCGTTTTCATCCGTCTTCGTATCGACTCAACCTTCTCAGAAGTGTCCCTTATCATGTCGGGCCCAAGTATAAGCCTGTCTGTCGTCTCCCACCAACAAGTTGGCGACTTGCACGGTCTTCCATACAGGGCTTCGAACGGTGCCATTCCGATGCTAGCTTGGTAACTATTATTATATGCAAACTCCACGAGAGGAAGATGGTCTTCCCAAGTACCACCAAAGTCAAGAATGCATAGACTCAAAAGATCCTCTAGTACCCTATTTACCCTTTCGGTTTGTCCATCCGTCTGTGGGTGATAGGCCGTGCTTAAACTTAGTCGTGTACCCATTGCTTCTTGTAGACTATTCCAAAACTGGCTAGTGAAAATCGGGTCACGATCACTTACTATACTAGAAGGAACCCCGTGCAACCGTACTATCTCTCGAAGGTAAATAGATGCTAGACATGATGCGGTCCTCTTGATTTTCACCAGAATGAAGTGAGCACTTTTCGTGAGTCTATCAACAATGACCCATATGGTAGTATTTCCCTTCCTTGACCTAGGCAGTGCATCCACGAAATCCATCGAGATACTCTCCCATTTCCATTGCGGAACCTCCAAAGAATGTAATAGCCCACCGGGCTTCTTCAACTCGGCCTTTACTTGTTGGCACACTATGCACTTCGAAACGAACTCTGCCACGTCCTTTTTCATTCCAAGCCAAAAGAAAATGTGTTTCATATCCCTGTACATCTTATCCCCTTCGGGATGTATGGTCATCTTCGAGTGATGCGCCTCCTCGAGGACTTTCCTTACTAAGTCTCCCACTTGTGGGACACATAGCCTTCCATCACGCCTTAGCCATCCCTTGTCATCTATGGCATACCTACCGAGGTGGCTTGACGTCTCACCACTAATCAGCTTGTCCATGATTTCGACTATCTGTGGGTCTTCCTTCTATGAAGTCCCTACTTGATCTAGAAGTGTAGGTCTTAACTCAAGAGATGCTAACGTAACAGTCAATGACTCAACAGCAGGTGTAAAATCAAAGGTTGCTATAAACTCTAGACTTTTCCTTTCAACAAACAAGGGGCTCAAGGTCAACCTTTTCCTACTTAGCGCATCGGCCACCACGTTACCCTTGCCAGGGGTATAAGCTATATCGAAGTCATATGATGCCAAGAATTCCATCCACCGCTGTTGTCTCAGATTCAAATCTTTCTGTGAGAAGAGGTACTTAAGCGATTTGTGGTCGGTATACAGCTCGAACCTCTACCCTAGAAGATAATGGCGCCAAGATTTAAGTGCAAAAACGATCGCCGCCAACTCCAAGTCATGTGTGGGATAGTTCTTCTCATGAACTTTAAGTTGTCTACCCCCAAAGCATATCACTTTCCCTTCTTGCATTAGGACAGCGCCTAATCCTATGCCATACGCATCTGTGTACACGGTAAACATCTTACTTCTGTTGGGTAATGCCAAAACTGGAGATGTGGTGAGGACTCTCTTGAGTCTCTGAAAAGCAATCTCACATTCTATGTCCCATGCAAACGCTAGGTTTTTCTTCGTTAACCTAGTAAGAGGGGCTGAAATTGTAACAACCCGGAATTTGGGGCCAATTTAAAATTTTCATTTTAGAGTTTTTAGGGGTGTTTAAATATTTAAAATAAATTATTTATAATAAAAATGAATGGAAATTTATTTTGAGCAAAGTTAATGCAAATATATTCAAATAAATTGCATAAAGAATTAGAAATAGGAAGGTAGTTTGAAAAGTCAAACTTTAACTTTGACTAACTACACAGGATGCAGATTAAACCGAAATTTGATGAAATGAAAAATATTTAAATCTGTTAATGAATATCTTTCTAACGAATCTGAAAAATCGAAGTTTCATAGCGGAAATCAAAAGTTATGGCAAAATGAATTTTCAGAAAGGTCGCTATAGAGATTATATCGCCCTTGAAAATCGACATTTTGCATACGATCTCGGAATTCGACGAAACCACTTTTGTTGGATCCGGGATGTAAAATTATTTCTAGGTTTCAAATTTCATGATTTTTGAAGCTAGTATGTGAGCGTGGCAAAAGAAACTGTGTTTTGTCAATTTCGGTCAAAATTAATTGACTGAAAAATAGCCATTTTTCAAACAGTCTCAGAATTCGACGAAATAAATTTTTTTAGGATCATATCGTCATGAGAAAGCCAAAAATGATTTTTCTGGATTTTTCTGACTTCGTATGTGTCCCCAGTAAAATTAGAAAGTACGTTCGAATTAAAAATAAAAGAATTAATTTGAAAATAAAAGAAACATGCTTTTAACTTCAGAATTGGACTTCGGCACTAGCGCCATTGCGGTCAGAAGGCGTCAAAACCTATTGTTCGACAGTCGTTGAGCGCGAATTGGAGTTCAAACCAAAAAACCCTATTTTCCGAAATTAAATAAATTAAATAAAATAGAAATACGTGGAAAATACTAGTATATATACGACCGTACCTTCTCCTTCTTCTTCCTGATCGCGACATAACCCATAGCCTCCCCCCTTAAAAATTCATCTCCATTTTCCCATCAATCCACTCACAATTAGACGTAGCCGTAGTTGAACTTTTTGAAGCTCTTCCCTTCCTCTCCAATCTTCGACAAGTTTCATTTGATTTCACGCCCTGTAGCTCTCGAATTTCGAGCCCCAACCCGCGACCTAAAAGCCGCCCCCGCCCCCTGTACAGCCTGCCGCACCCCCCTATTTTCCCGGCGTGGATGCGCCTCTCGTGGCTCTCCAATCTCCCGCAAACCGTTCGCAAAACCATCGACTACAGCTCCCGAAATCCGAATTCAAAGTTTTGAACATTTCTGAAAATTTAAGGTATAAATATTTCAGATTTTGCGACGCTTTTAAACGTTACAGCGACAGTTGTTAAAAGTCAGTTCTGATTTATTTGTATGAACTTCGAATTGAAATCTTTCAGATCCGTAACTGCCGTGACTTTGAACACGAGATCTGATTGAATCCGAACCTTTCTTTCAAATCCGAGCTAGGTGAGAATTTATTTTTAATATAATTTAATTAATTTAATTATTATTATTGTTGTGTTATGTGTAATTGAAAATCAAACAAGAAGATCTGCGATGAATGTTGCCATGGGATGGATTCAAATTGTTGTGATGCTATGATTTTAGATCCGTTATTTTTAATCATAGATCTGTAAATTAAAAACATAGATCGGTAGGAAAAATTAGATTTTTCCTCGTTTAAATTTGTTGAAGTATGCCTTATGGTTATGAATCATGTATAAATCTATCATCATATACGTCGTTATGCAATTCACATTATTTTAACGTGAATTAAAGTAGGAATTTACATCGTTGTGAAATTTACATTGTTAAGCAACTTACATTATTTTATTGTGTATTAAAGTAGGAATTAATATCGTTAAAAAATTTACATTTTTATGGTGTCAATATTAAGTAGAATTTGACATATGATAAAATTTACATTTTTATATGTAAATTATATAGGAATGTACACTGTATTGTAAAAATTACATTTTTCTTTGTAATTAACATATGAATTCCATCGTATGTTAAAATTTACATTTTTATATGTAAATTATATAGGAAATTATACTGTAGATCAAATTTTACATTTTTCTTTGTAATTAACATGGAAATTTCATCGTATGTCAAAATTTACATTTTTATATGTAAATTATAAAGTGAATTCCATCATATGTTAAAAATTACATTTTTCTTTGTAATTATAAAGTGAATTTCATCGTATGTCAAAATTTACATTTTTTATGTAAATTATAAAATAAATTTCATCGTATGTTAAAATTTACATTTTTACATGTAAATTATATAGGGAATTACACCGTAGGATAAAATTACATTTTTATATGTAATTAAAACATGAATTTACATTGTGTGTTAAATATTACATTTTTATATGTAAGGTCTATAGGAAATTATACCGTATGATAAAAACTACATGTTTGAATGTAATTAAAGGATGCAATTTCATTGTATGATAGAATTTACATTTTTCTTATATATATATGTAACATAGAATGGGAATGAACATTAGAAATAAAATTTATTTATTTATATGTAATAAGATGTAGGAATGTGGCTTGAGATTAAAAATCATATTTTTGCAATGTAAATTAGAATTAGAGTTTGCATTGTAATTAAAAATCATATTTTTACAATGTAAATAGGAAGTAGAGTTTGCATTGTAATTAAAAATCATATTTTTACAATGTGAATTAGAAGTAGTGTTTGCATTGTAATTAAAAATCATATTTTTACAATGTAAATAGGAAGTAGAGTTTGCATTGTAATTAAAATCATATTTTTACAATGTAAATAGGAAGTAGAGTTTGCATTGTAATAAAATCATATTTTTGCAATGTAAATTAGAATTAGAGTTTGCATTGTAATTAAAAATCATATCTTTGCAAGGTAAATTAATAGTAGAGTTGCATTGTTAATTAAAAATCATATTTTTACAATGTAAATAGGTAGTAGAATTTGCATTGTAAATAAACTTACATTTTTATATATAAATTTAGAATGGGATTCACTGCAAATATAAGTTACATTTTTATTATGCAACCAAGATGAAAATGTACATGGAAGTTGAAATCTACATTTTTATATGTAATTTAAAGGTAAGATTTTGAATGTATCAAAATTTACATTTGTTTTACATGTAAATAAAAAATATAGGAAATTGCATAGGAATTGAATTTACATTTTTATGTAAATAAAAAGGATGGAATTTACATTTTCAATGTAAGTAAAGAATGAATTTAGGATGCGATAATATTATTTTCATTTTCAAATGAATTAAAATTTAGTAAGTAACGGTAGTTGTGTAGAGCGTTGTTTTAATCAAACGACGTTAATAAGATTCAATTTAGTAAGTCACCTTATCATCATCTTTTCATTCATCCTTCGATCTTTTCTATCTACTCGAATCCCCATTACAGTTGTTCTGACTCTTCCCTTGATCGTACAGAACTAACTAAGAATGAGTACTCATGACGCTAGAACTGCTAGAGTTAGAACAATGGGGCAAAATGTTATTGGGAAACCGAGGAAAGTATCAAACAAGCCTATCCCAAATGCAGAGTGGATATCCCCGATTAGTTTTATTTTGAGGTACGCTTAAAATATTTTCTATTCTTTATGTTGGTTCCTACCCTTATATTCTTCCCTTTTTCTTTTCGAGGACGAAAAGTTCTTAAGCGGGGGAGATTGTAACAACCCGGAATTTGGGGGCAATTTAAAATTTTCATTTTAGAGTTTTTAGGGGTGTTTAAATATTTAAAATAAATTATTTCTAATAAAAATGAATGGAAATTTATTTTGAGCAAAGTTAATGCAAATATATTCAAATAAATTGCATAAAGAATTCGAAATAGGAAGGTAGTTTGAAAAGTCAAACTTTAACTTTGACTAACTACACAGGATGAAGAATAAACCGGATTTTGATGAAACAAAAAATATTTAAATCTGTTAATGAATATCTTTCTAACGAATCTGAAAAATCGAAGTTTCATAGCGGAAATCAAAAGTTATGGCCAAATGAATTTTCAGAAAGGTCGCTATAGAGATTATATCGCCCTTGAAAATCGACATTTTGCATACAATCTCGAAATTCGACGAAACCACTTTTGTTGGATCCGGGATGTAAAATTATTGCTAGGTTTCAAATTTCATGATTTTTGAAGCTAGTATGTGAGCGTGGCAAAAGAAACTGTGTTTTGTCAATTTCGGTCAAAATTAATTGACTGAAAAATAGCCATTTTTCAAACAGTCTCAGAATTCAATGAAATAAATTTTATTAGGATCGTATCGTCACGAGAAAGCCAAAAATGATTTTTCTGGATTTTTCTGACTTCGTATGTGTCCCCAGTAAAATTAGAAAGTACGTTCGAATTAAAAATAAAAGAATTAATTTGAAAATAAAAGAAACATGCTTTTAACTTCAGAATTGGACTTCGGCACTAGCGCCATTGCGTTCCGAAGGCGTCAAAACCTATTGTTCGACAGTCGTTGAGCGCGAATTGGAGTTCGAACGAAAAAACCCTATTTTCTGGAATTAAATAAATTAAATAAAATAGAAATACGTGGAAAATACTAGTATATATACGGTCGTACCTTCTCCTTCTTCTTCCTGATCGCGACATAACCCATTGCCCCCCCCCCTTTAAAAATTCATCTCCATTTTCCCATCAATCCACTCACAATTAGACATAGCCGTAGTTGAACTTTTTGAAGCTCTTCCCTTCCTCTCCAATCTCCGACAAGTTTCATTTGATTTCACGCCCTGTAGCTCTCGAATTTCGAGCCCCAACCCGCGACCTAAAATCCGCCGCCGCCCCCTGTACAGCCCGCCGCACCCCCTATTTTCCCGGCGTGGATGCGCCTCTCGTGGCTCTCCAATCCCCCGCAAACCGTTCGCAAAACCATCGACTACAGCTCCCGAAATCCGAATTCAAAGTTTTGAACATTTCTGAAAATTTAAGGTATGAATATTTCAGATTTTGCGACGCTTTTAAACGTTACAGCGACAGTTGTTAAAAGTCAGTTCTGATTTATTTGTATGAACTTCGAATTGAAATCTTTCAGATCCGTAACTGCCGTGACTTTGAATACGAGATCTGATTGAATCCGAACCTTCCTTTCAAATCCGAGCTAGTGAGAATTTATTTTTAATATAATTTAATTAATTTAATTATTATTGTTGTGTTATGTGTAATTGAAAATCAAACAAGTAGATCTACGATGAATGTTGCCATGGGATGGATTCAAATTGTTGTGATGCTATGATTTTAGATCCGTTATTTTTAATCATAGATCTGTTAATTAAAAACATAGATCGGTAGGAAAAATTAGATTTTTTCCTCGTTTAAATTTGTTGAAGTATGCCTTATGGTTATGAATCATGTATAAATCTATCATCATATACGTCGTTATGCAATTCACATTATTTTAACATGAATTAAAGTAGGAATTTACATCGTTGTGAAATTTACATCGTTATGCAACTTACATTATTTTATTGTGTATTAAACTAGGAATTCATGTCGTTATAAAATTTACATTTTTATGGTGTCAATATTAAGTAGAATTTGACATATGATAAAATTTACATTTTTATATGTAAATTATATAGGAATGTACACTGTATTGTAAAAATTACATTTTTCTTTGTAATTAACATATGAATTCCATCGTATGTTAAAATTTACATTTTTATATGTAAATTATATAGGAAATTATACTATAGATCAAAAATTACATTTTTCTTTGTAATTAACATGGAAATTTCATCGTATGTCAAAATTTACATTTTTATATGTAAATTATTAAGTGAATTCCATCATATGTTAAAAATTACATTTTTCTTTGTAATTATAAAGTGAATTTCATCGTATGTTAAAATTAACATTTTTATATGTAAATTATAAAATAAATTTCATCGTATGTTAAAATTTACATTTTTATATGTAAATTATATAGGGAATTACATCTAGGATAAAATTACATTTTTATATGTAATTAAAACATGAATTTACATTGTGTGTTAAATATTACATTTTTATATGTAAGGTCTATAGGAAATTATACCGTATGATAAAAACTACATGTTTCAATGTAATTAAAGGATGCAATTTCATTGTATGATAGAATTTACATTTTTCTTATATATATATGTAACATAGAATGGGAATGAACATTAGAAATAAAATTTATTTATTTATATGTAATAAGATGTAGGAATGTGGTTTGAGATTAAAAATCATATTTTTGCAATGTAAATTAGAATTAGAGTTTGCATTGTAATTAAAAATCATATTTTTACAATGTAAATAGGAAGTAGAGTTTGCATTGTAATTAAAAATCATATTTTTACAATGTGAATTAGAAGTAGTGTTTGCATTGTAATTAAAAATCATATTTTTACAATGTAAATAGGAAGTAGAGTTTGCATTGTAATTAAAATCATATTTTTACAATGTAAATAGGAAGTAGAGTTTGCATTGTAATTAAAATCATATTTTTGCAATGAAATTCTAAATTAGAATTAGAGTTTGCATTGTAATTAAAAATCATATCTTTGTAAGGTAAATTAATAGTAGAGTTGCATTGTTAATTAAAAATCATATTTTTACAATGTAAATAGGTAGTAGAATTTGCATTGTAAATAAACTTACATTTTTATATGTAAATTTAGAATGGGATTCACTGCAAATATAAGTTACATTTTTATTATGCAACCAAGATGAAAATGTACATGGAAGTTGAAAGCTACATTTTTATATGTAATTTAGAGGTAGGATTTTGAACGTATCAAAATTTACATTTGTTTTACATGTAAATAAAAAATATAGGAAATTGCATAGGAATTGAATTTACATTTTTATGTAAATAAAAAGGATGGAATTTTCATTTTCAATGTAAGTAAAGAATGAATTTAGGATGCGATAATATTATTTTCATTTTCAAATGAATTAAAATTTAGTAAGTAACGGTAGTTGTGTAGAGCGTTGTTTTAATCAAACGACGTTAATAAGATTCAATGATTATATATATATATAATTAAAATTAAACGAATAGAGCGTGGTAGTTCGCGTTTTGAAATCGTACCTTTAGATGACTATACAAGAAGATCCGACCGTCGGATTTTCTTGAAACTGAAACCGTTAGGACCGTCTTGGGAAAAATCTTTCCAACGATATATATTACGTTAAGATCCAACGGTTAGATTCTGAGAAATGTAAAAATCAAAATTGGGTGAATGCAGCGCCATAGTCGCCCATGGACTTAAGGCGTCTTTATATAAAAATTTAATTATTTTAAATAATTAAAATAGGAATGAATCGTTAATAAAAATAATTATTAATGTATAAGAAGGATTTTATATATATATATATAAACGAGGATTATTTGGAAAGTCCGAGTTCTCTCATTCTAAATAATCAAAACGACGTTAATTGAAATATGAAGATGGCGTATGAAGACCGTAAATCTTCCCTCGAATGGACAACGATGAGGCCCTGATTTGACTTGCTCCCAATTCAAGGGTCACGGTCATTGCCCAAACGTACGTGTTGATTTCACGGGTTTGGCTTTCGCTCAGACCCAGAGCATAAGCTAATAAATGTATTGTGTGTCTGACATCATACTCTATCAAATATCACGTTATTGATCTTTTGTCGAATGTATGGATGTTTGGTGGCGGGAATTTATTCTCTTGCTTAACACCCGTTCATATATTTCGGCAAAGGGTTGGTAGTACGGTATGGAGTGATGATGTGGCATGCTAAGATGCATAGGATCAAGGTTTTGTTGAAAAGCAGGCCTTGTGGGACGACCAAAGCATAGCCTGTTTAGGCATAGCTTTGTGTACAGCGTGACTTCGCGAGCCTCACACACCGGCGGAGTCTAAAATGGGAGAAGGGAATGCAGGGAGAGCAGCACATTTCTTTCTATCTAGAAGTGGTGATTGGGTTTTAACACGGCCCAACATTTTACTTATGTGGATGATGGAATGAGGCGCCTCGGATGATAGGTCCTATAGGACTGGGTAACGTGTGTTCAGGAATAACTAATACGCAACTCGTATGGTGGACCGGCCCTGCAGCTTTCCAAGGGTTCACTGCGGGGGATCCTGAGACATTAGCTAGAGTGTCTCGAATCGGTAGGAGCTCCTCCCTAGCCTTGACTCATGATGGAAACCAAAATCCAAATATGACCCTACAAATTTGATTGTATTACTAGTTTGGAGGCATAGTAGTATGGGATACTATTCCTCCTAGGATTTCTACGTTTACTTTGAAATATTTTAATGTATACTAATAAAAATATTAAACTCGTATTTGCCGTATTTAGCATGTTTAATCACTATAAGGTAAAACCCTATCCTCTAGTTTGTGTTGCATTGTGTGATGGGACCTGGGTCTTATGGTGATTCCATTTTTCTAAAAAGCATAACGTTGTTGTACGATTTACTCATTATTTGTTCTGACACCTTTATGCACGGCAATCCATTAGAGTAAACCCGTTCCACATTAGCAGCGTGGTCTTTGGATTTGCCCTATTAATAGTGATTAATTAGTTAAGAATTCTCACACCAGTCCCACGACTAACCCATTGTTTGTTTCCACCTTTTTTGCAAACTCGAGTGCCCTCCTTTCTACACGGGCAGCCAAGTAAACAGGTTTATTCTTCGCTTGGAGTCTTTTTGTTGGAGCTGCTTATTATTTTTCTTGGATTTGCTTGTGGAGAGGTGATGACTAGAAGCTTGAAGACATCTATCATTTGCTGCTTTTGCATTTTTCTTTTTTTTTATTCCAGACATTAAACTTGGTTTATTCCACGTTGTTTAAGTTGGAGTTGGAACTTATTTCTTTTTCTGCAAACTTGATGTAATAATTTGGAATTCTGTGACTGTGGATTTTCTATGGTTGATGACATTATATTTCCGCTGCTATGATGTTGTTACTCTATGAATTTCCTATGCTATGTTGTATCTATGATATGTATTATTGTATTTATGTTGTATTCCAAATGATTATTCCTTACTTTCATTCCGTGGAAGTTTGGGGTCATCACAGAAATCTTAGCGAAGTCCTTAATGAACTTCCTATAGTAGCCCGCCAAACCGAGAAAGCTTCTCACCTCCGTTGCGTTCTTAGGAATTTTCCAGTCTTGCACCGCAACTACCTTTGTGGGGTCCACGACTATGCCTTGCTTAGAAACTACATGCCCAAGAAACCGAACTTCCTTCCTCCAAAAATGGCATTTGGAGAACTTAGTCTTTAACTGGTGTGCTCTAAGCGTATCCATGACTTCCTTGAGATGTCTAGCATGCTCTTCTTCATCCTTTGAGAAGATCAAAATATCGTCCACGAAAACCACTACAAACTTGTTAAGGAACTCCCGAAACACCCTACTCATCAAATCTACAAAGTACGCGGGTGCATTCGTTAACTCAAACGGCATGACGAGCCATTCGAAGAACCCATCTGGAGTCCTAAACGCAGTTTTGTCAATGCTATCCTCAGCCACTCTAAGCTGATGGAATCCTTTGGCTAGATCGAGTTGAGAGAAAAAGATGCTCCCACAAGCTGGTCAAACAAATCGTCGATTCTTGGTAGTGGGTGTCTGTTTTTCTTAGTTAGCTTGTTTAACTCACGATAATCTATGCATAGACGAAGCGAACCATCCGCCTTAGTAGCGAATACCACCGAAGCACCCCATTCAGAAATGCTTCGTCTTATGAAATTCTTCTCAAGCAACTCCTTAACTTGTTTACTGAGCTCTCTTCTTTCTCGCGGGGCCATGTGCCTAACGGGCAATGAAACTGGCTTGGCATTATCAACAAGATAAATTCGGAAGTCTATCTCGCATTTAGGAGGTAACCCCTTCACCTCATCAAAGACATCTGGATATTCTCGGACCACTCTTACAGATTGCAAATTGTCGATGGACGAGTCAAGAGATTCAAGATAACACAACATGACCGGACCCTTAGGGTTATAAGAAATTTCAAGGGTATTACCAAGGCGAGTCATGAGCCTCATTACCCTTCGTTCACAATCAAGAATGGCTCCATAATTGGACAACCAATCCATACCTAGGATCAAACCGTATCCCATAAATCCGAGAACATAAGCATTACACGTGAATTCTACGCTTAAGATAGAAATCCTCAAATCCACACACATCATAGATAAATGAGCGGAGCCCCCAATTGGATTTGAAACTATAACGGGATCCTCAACCAGACTAGTACTTAGGTGCAGATTTTTAACAACATCAGAAGAAATAAAAGTATGCGATGCGCCAGAGTCAAATAAGGTTCGAACGTGAAATTCAGAAATGTAAACAAGGCTTTCTACGGAAATGTTACTACCTCGGTCAAGTGCTGGAGTGGTGTTGAGAGCATGCAACTGCCCTCCAGAAGGTCATGCTCGCTGGGCCTACCCTTGCCCCTGCCCTTGCTTCTTAGGGCAATCTTTGTTGATGTGTCCAGTATCTCCACAATTAAAGCATTCACCCAACTTTCTCTTCTTCCTTCTACAGTCTTTAGCTAGATGTCCCGTAATACCACAAAAGTTGCACTTCCTTGTCTCATGTGGTTTGTTAGTATTGTTGTTGTTGTTCTTGTTATTCTTGTTGCCTCCCTTCTTGAAGTCAACCTTCTTATTCTGAGTCTTATTAGGCTTAACCTCCTTCTTGCTATTCTTGTCTTCCTCATGAAGTAGGGCCATATCCACCAAGCTTTCAAAGGTCGCCCCCATGGGTATATGAGTTATGGCCAAACTGTGTAGTGGCTCGTTCAATCCTCGAGCAAAGCGTACAGCCTTCTTCTGAGCTGTGTTAACCAAGTCCAATCCGAACCTAGCAAGCTGATTAAACTTATTCACGTACTCCCTAGCGGTCATGTCCCCTTGCTTAAGTGATAGGAACCTCTCCATCTGAAGGTTCTCTTCGGCTGACGATAAGAATTTAAGCCCAACCTCTCTCTAAAGTCTGCCCAAGTCTCAACTGGCCTGGTAGCGTTGGTGACTTCCCACCAAAATGCAGCTTCCTCTTTCAACAACCATGCTGCCAACTAAACTTTCCTATGATCCTCCACATCGAAGATAATAAACAAGTCTTCAGTCTCCTTTAGCCAGTTTCGTGCCTTAACGAAGGTTTCAGTTCCAACGAAGTTCTTGCCGCCCATTGCTTTAAAGTCTTTGCATATTTTGGCAAAGGTGGTACCAGGAGGAGGAGGAGGAGGAACCGCGGCCACTGGGGGAGGAGGAGGAGGGATGCCTTCCGGGCCCGCGCCGTTGGCCCTAGCTTCTAAGTACCTTCGGAACCATCTAGGTATGGGTACTCCCTCAGGAAGGTTAAGATCAGACATGCTGAAAAACGAAAAGAAAAAGATTCAAACGAGGAAACAAAGGAAAGTGCTAATGGCTTTTGGGGAATAGCCTTTTTGAACATAAAACTTTTATTGAAAAATGCTTCTTTATAAAAGGTTTTGGAAAATAGTTTTAGAAGGTTTTTAAAACTTTTGCCCCGTCTGGTAACCTTCTGCTCTGATACCAAATGTAACACTCCACCTCCGCTAGGGTCACTCACAAAGGGAATGCACTAGTTTTGGTGGAGTATTATCTAGGTAAACATACACAGAGATATCACAAGGCAGAACATAAATAAAGCAGCGGTAGAAATTAAAAACCAAATTTCATGAATTTCAAGAAAAGAGTCAAAACCTCATATATCCAAAGTACAAATTATTCCATTACATCAAGTTCTAAATAAAGAAGCATAAACTTAAGATAACAAAAGTAAATTATTCCCCAAAAATAGCAGAAGTGTAGCCATAGCATAGCTCAAGACCAAACCGTACATAAGCTGACAGAAAGCAAGCTAAATCCAAGCTAATAGCTAGCGTTTCCTCCCTGAGAACCTTGGGGGGGAACGAAAGAAAAAGAGGCGAAAGAAAAAGGGTCAGTCATAAAGACTGGTAAGCCCTAGTGACTTTCAGCATAAAAACTAGTAAAAGTAACATGACATGTGAAAACTGGAATTAAACATAACGATGATAACAGGACTGGTATGATAACTAAGATAACAAGATAAATCAAGTCTAGCATCGCATATTCAAGATTCGCTGCACCAACTGTACTAGTATTCTAACCCATGTCAAGTATTAACCATGAAATGATCCCTTGGCCCAATATCATGAAATGACCCATTACGGGGTCCTACAATACGATCTACTAATCGATCGGCTCCCTACAAGTTATAGCTCGTCATGTGTCTGTGTCATACGGCCCAATCACGAAATGTAGTCACCTGTGCTAGGTCCACCATAGGGTGTATCAAGCCCTAGGGTGCCAACCACCGAAACGAATCAAGCACGCACAGTGTAAACCTACTGGTGCCCAATGCCTGCTTTTTCAACTCCGAACTACATGCACGACCATAGTCCGCCTGAACCTACAATAGCGCACCAACTCAGCCGTCGTTCTGGTCGCTTACAATCAGCCCAGTAATCGTGCCCTACCCTGCCTAGTCCCAGGGTATCGTGATACATCTAAGTGGGTTACGGCTGAAAAGGACCGCGTAACTAGGGTTTCTAATGGGTTAAGTGTTGTCATTCAAATTCGTGACTTAAACCTATCCAATCATGTATTGTAACACCCCGTGAATTCTATAACATTAAGCTTCACCAATTAAAGTGTAATTAATTCTAAATGAAAGAATTAAGGGAAATGGGTTACGCCATTGCGTTCATCTCGGAATTCTGCTTGAGATAGAGTCCGAGTTTGCGTGAATCGGACTTCGTATGAAGGAGTTATGTCCTTCGGAAGTTTCAGAATAAAATTTAAAATTCAAACAGCTCGGTTTCAAATTCAAAATTCGAAAAACAGGTTCAAACTGGGCTGGGCGGGAAAATTCCCGCCCAGGGACCAGGTCGACCATAGGGTCGACCATGGTGTCGACCTGGTCACCTCAGGTCGACCATAGTGCCGACCTGGTTGTCGACCTGCTAGTCGACCTACCTTGTCGACCTGGCTGGCTGGCTCTGGCTCGAATTTCTGTGGCTCGGTGTGTCAGTAGGGCTGACATGTCACCTCTTGAATGGCTCTTTGAACTTTGTATGGTCTAGATTCCTCCTGTCTTCATCTGACGGCTCAAAACAATTTAAAAATCTGTATATATACACCCTAAGTCTCAACTAAAATTCACACAAAAAAATAAGATTGGAGTCGTCATGCTGTTAGGAAGGAATTGAGCGTAGCCGTCAAGAAAGAGGAGCTTAGAGACGAATCAAATTAAGAAGAAGACTAAAGCTTAATCAAATTAATCAACGCAACGTTAGTCTACCCAAAGGAACGCACCTCAATTTCAGAATTCAGAATCCAGAATTCAAGATTTTGCATTCGTTGTAAGTATAGTGACCTTTTAGAATATGAATGAAACTGTGACGTGGTTCGATGTAAATGAAAATAGAATTGTGTTATTGTACAAATTCTGTGTATTGTAATGATTCTGTTATGACTGTATTGGTATTTGTGGCTTAAATTGATTGATGCAAGCCTATTGGACAATTGTATATGAAAATAATGGCACTTGCAAGTTGTGGCAAAAACTAGAATTTGATCCCTTTATGTTTATGTCGATGGCATGGACTATATACATTCTCTAAGTCTAAATTAAGGCTTGGGTAAACATGTTCTAGACTTGAGACCTTTTATGCCTACATGACTCAAAACCTATGAACACATTCTTATGTTTATTTGCAAGTATAATTGGATCTATGTTAAGTACTGTTTGGGTTACATAAACTATGCAAGTTTCATGTTGAAATAGGCTATATGATTAGTTGTTAAAATTGGACATTTTGGTGATTATACAACATGTTAGTTTTGTTGTTGACATTATGCCAAGTTAAACATGTTTAAACCCAAGTTTGTATAAGCCTAAACTATGCCATTTTATATGTCACCTACTTAGTTATACTTTGATCTGAATGCAAGTTCACATGACCCATAATTTATGTTAGTTGAATCGTTAAATTGCAAGTTCATGCGCCACATACCTTTATGTATTGTAAAATATTACATGTTCTTGATTTCCCCTTTTCTCACGTTTATAAAGTTGGGCTGAATTGGGTCGAACCCAACATTTGTTATAATGTTGCGAACGTACAAACGAGGGTAATGACGTTGGGTGTAAAACATGAAAAATATATGTTGGCATGTTTGACACATGCCAACGACAATGAAATTTAAGCGGTATGAATTGTTATACCCAAGAATAAAGGACATGACATTTACATATAATTGAGAAGTGATAAAATATGTGAATTTAGAAAACACGGTATGCTTAACCCAAGGTTGGATTGAGTTGTGACGTAAACCTGCCCGGAACCGCCCGGCTGTCCAGTAGTCACAACAATACCTATCCAATGTGGGTGGTTAAGCATTGAGCCCAATAAGGACCCGAGGTTAGACTGAGCTACGGTATAAACCTGCCCGGAACCTAACGGCACATCCAGTAACCGTAGCAACATCTATCTAATGTGAGTGGTCAGGTGCTCTAAGAGACTAAGGACAGATGGTAGGGTTAAGTCAACTAAAAACACTTAACCAAATTCAACATGTTAACAAGAATTGATGGGTGAGGTTAGGTAAATACAGACACTTAACCACTTAACATGTTTGACTAGAAAACCTAGTAATGAGGGACCCGTTTCAGCAGTAACCCAAGTTAGGTATCATGGCACCCTGAAACTAGGCAGGGTGGGGGACGATTACTGGGCTGATTGTAAGCGGTCAATACGAAGACGGTGGGTGCACGGTGTAGGTTCTAACAGGGTGCGGGCGTGCACACACTCTGAAGCAGAAAAATAGGGCACTGAGGCACCAGTAGTATAACCTGTGTATTCTAAGGTTTGTGTCAGGGCCGCCACCATGGGTCTTGATACACCCCATGGTGGGACCAGCATAGGTATCTATAGTTCTTGGGGGCCGTATGACACATATGTTTATGCGAGTAGGAGCCGATCTTTAGAAACGGAATCACTTCACCCTCAGTATAGGGTGCATCTTTAGAAACAGGATCACTTCACCCTCAGCATGGGGTGCCGGTTAGAATAAGCTCAAGTAGCTGCAGAGATATAGTATGGGTGCGATAGTACATTCGATTCTAAACTACACTTCCTTAGCTTGTGACACTTTCCTGTTTTCAGTTTATATCTATCATGCCCTTTTTCCTATTCATATACTGAAGAGTTACTAGATTTACTCAGGCTTTATGTCTGACCCTATTTTCTTTTCGTCTTCTTTTCTTTCGTTTCCCCCCCAGGTCCACAGGGAGGAAACAACCCAGCTTAGTCAGACTCTTTGCAAGCTTCAAGACCGTAGATGTATGGTTTGGATCTCTTTTGCTCGGACCATGGCTTTGGACATCACTATGGGGATTTGTGTTACTTTATTTATGTTTTATGCTTCTTTAATAAGCAAGACAGTAATGAGGTTGTAATGTTGGAAGTATTTTGAGACAATTATGGAAATCTTTTGTTTGAACACGTATTGATGAAATAAAAGTCTGTTTGATTTCCGCGGTTTAAAATATGTGTATTTATATTTGTCTTGTGTTTACCTGTGACTTTTACTTATAAACCTCCACCAAAGTTAAGGCATTCCCTTTGTGAGTGACCTTAACAGAGGCGGGGTGTTTCACTTGGTATCAGAGCATAGGTTTACCTGATAAGATAAAAGTTTTTGAAATTGTTTTCAAAAGAAAGTTTAAAGAAGCATTTTTTTTTCAAGAAAAAGTGTTATATCTTTTAAAAAGGCATAATACCCCAAAGCCATGTGCACTATCTCTCTCTATCCTTCGTTGTGAATCTTTCCTTTTCGTTTCAGCATGTCTGGGGACCTTACTCCCCAACTACAGACGCTTTTACTCCTCCTCCTCCTCTACGTGAAACAGCAAGCGGAAGAATCGCAGAACAAGAAGACGGATAATAGTCAAGGAGGAAAGGACCACAACAATAATAACAAGACCCGTGAAAAGAGAAAGTGCAATTTCTGTGGCATTGTGGGACATATAGCAAAAGACTGTAGAAAGAAAAAGATGAAGATGGGGGCATGCTTTCAGTGTGGTGATATTGGACATATTAGCAAGAACTACCCTAAGAAGCAAGGGCAAGGCCCGCAAGCAGGACCTTCTAGGGGTACCTCTTTACCTTCTTCTCCTAGATGCTTTGTTTTATCCTGCTTATCTTCTCAATCCTATCTTGAGAACTTTAGGTAGTAATATTTCTTTAGAGAGTGTAGTTTATCTTTATGATCATCCAGTTCGCACTCTCTTTGATTCTGGTGCATCACACTCCTTTATTTCATCTGCCTTAGTAGAATCTCTGCATCTAGACACTAGTATGGTAGAGGATCCCTTAGTAGTTTCAAATCCAATTGGGGGCTCCGCTTACTAGTCAATGGTTTGTTTAGGTTTGAAAATCTCTATTCTCAGCGTTGAATTTAGTTGTGATGCCTTTGTTTTGGGCTTCTTGGGATATGGTTTGATCTTAGGCATGGACTGGTTATCCAGTAATGGTGCCATTCTTGATTGTGAGAAAAGAGTAGTTAGACTCTTGACTCGGCTTGGTAACACTCTAGGAATTTCTTGTAATCCCTTGAATTCTGTTATGCTTAGTTATCTAGAGTCGCTTGATGCTTCTGATGAGAATTTGCAGTCAGTTAGAGTAGTCCGGGAATATCCGGATGTCTTTGAGGAGGTGAAGGGCTTACCTCCGAGGCAGGAAATAGACTTCCACATATATCTTGTGGATAATGAAAAGCCTGTAGATTTACCTGTCAGACACATGGCTCCAAAGGAGAGAAAGGAGCTCAGTAAGCAGGTTAAAGAACTTCTCGAAAAGGGGTTCATTAATCGGAGCATTTCGGAATGGGGTGCTCCAGTGGTGTTTGCAACCAAAGAGGACGGTTCGCTTCGCCTTTGTGTCGACTATAGGGAGTTAAAAAAATTGACCAAGAAAAATAGCCACCCTCTTCCCCGAATCGACAATTTGTTTGATCAGCTTGTAGGTGCGTCGGTCTTCTCCCAACTTGATCTGGCAACTGGGTTCCATCAGCTAAGAGTAGCTAAAGACAGCATTGATAAAACGGCGTTCAAAACCCCAGACGGTTTCTTCGAGTGGCTTGTCATGCCTTTTTACGCTTGACAGACGCACCTGCTTATTTCGTAGGCCTAATGAGTAGGGTATTCAGAGAATTCCTCAATAAATTCGTGGTGGTCTTCATAGATGATATCTTGATCTTCTCAAAGAATGAGGAAGAACATGCTCAGCATCTAAAAGAAATCATGGAAACTCTTCGAGTTCATCAGCTAAAAGCCAAATTCTCCAAGTGCCACTTTTGGAGAGAAGAGGTAAGATTTCTTGGGCATATAGTGTCCAAAGAAGGGTTAACGGTGGACCCGTGAAAGTGGTGGCAGTGCTAAATTGGAAGACACCAAGAAATGCAACCGAAGTCCGAAGCTTTCTTGGGCTAGCAGGTTTTTACTGAAAGTTCATTAGGGATTTCACGAAAATCTCAGCTCCACTCACAAGGCTAACAAAGAAGAATTTAGCATTTGTTTGGGATTTGGACTATGACATTGCCTTCCAACGCCTAAAAAGAGCTCTTACAACAGCTCCAGTTCTAACTCTGCCTGACGGAAGCAAAATGTTCACAGTATACACAGATGCATGTGGAACGGGACTAGGTGCTGTTCTAATGCAAGAAGGAAGGGTAGTAGCTTATGGTGGAAGACAATTGAAAGTCCATGAAAAGAACTACCCAACCCACGATCTTGAGTTGGCTGCCATCGTCTTTGCACTTAAGTCTTAGCGCCATTATCTCCTAGGTGAGAAGTTCGAATTATACACTGACCATAAATCATTGAAATATCTCTTCTCGCAGAAGGATCTTAACTTGAGGCAGAAAAGGTGGATGGAGTTTCTTGCCTCGTATGATTTTGAAATTTCCTATACTCCAGGCAAAG
This sequence comes from Allium sativum, assembly GCA_030737875.1. Lineage (NCBI taxonomy): Eukaryota > Viridiplantae > Streptophyta > Magnoliopsida > Asparagales > Amaryllidaceae > Allium > Allium sativum. The sequence goes on from CM060926.1 coordinate 1,021,384,883, forward strand.
GCAACGTGGTAGCAGACGCATTGAGCCGAAAGAAACTGACCTTAAGCCCTCTCTTTGTGGAAAGGCAAAGCTTGGAGTATATAGCCAGTTTTAACTTTAGGCCCTCCTCAGATTTTGTACCGGGTTTGTTAGCATCTCTCGAAGTACGCCCTACTCTCTTGGACTCAATAGGGGCTGCACAGCGTGGAGACCCTCAGCTTGTTGATGTGATTGATAAACTTATTAGGGGTGAGACTTCTAGTCACCTCAATAGATATACCATCGATGATAAGGGTTGGCCAAGGCGAGATGGGAGATTATGCGTCCCACAAACAAGGGAGTTGACAAAGAAGGTTCTCGAGGAAGCACATCATTCCAAGATGACTATACACCCTGGCGGTGATAAGATGTACAAGGATATAAAAAGAACTTTCTTTTGGAGCGGCATGAAGCAGGACGTAGCAGATTTCGTTTCTAAGTGCATGACCTGCCAACAGGTCAAGGCGGAAGAGAAGAAGCCTGGAGGACTACTTCATCCTTTAGAGGTCCCACAGTGGAAGTGGGATAGCATTTCAATGGACTTCATTGATGGACTGCCTAGGTCAAGAAGAGGCAATACTAGCATTTGGGTAATAGTGGATAGGCTTACTAAAAGCGCCCACTTTATACCCGTTAAAAGTAGAAGGATTGCCTCATCTCTAACATCTCTTTATCTCAAGGAAATAGTTCGACTCCATGGGATACCCTCCAGCATTGTTAGTGACCGAGACCCTATTTTCACAAGTGAGTTTTGGCGGAGTCTGCAAGAAGCTATAGGCACACAGTTATGTTTGAGCACGGCCTATCACCCCCAAACCGATGGCCAGACGGAAAGGGTGAATAGAGTTTTAGAGGATCTTTTGAGACTTTGCGTTCTTGACTTTGGAGGGACATGGGAGCATCACCTTCCTTTAGTGGAATTTGCCTACAACAACAGCTACCAAGCTACCATCGGTATGGCGCCCTTCAAAGCCTTGTATGGAAGACCGTGCAAATCACCAACTTGTTGGTGGGAGTCTACAGATAAACTTATACTTGGGCCGAATATGATCCGAGAGACTTCAGAGAAAGTGGACTTGATATGGAGAAGGATGAAGACAGCCCAAGACAAACAAAAATCCTACGCCGACAAAAGAAGGACTGACCTTGAGTTTGAGGTTGGGGACAGGGTTTTCCTTAAGGTATCTCCTTAAAGGAACGTAGTTCGCTTTGGATCCACAGGAAAGTTAGCACCAAGATTTGTAGGGTCGTTTCCTATCATCGAGAAGATTGGGAAGATGGCCTATAGATTAGAGCTACCCGAGAGACTGGCCGGAGTTCACAACATCTTTCATGTTTCTCACCTACGGAAGTGTTTGCATGAGTCTGCGGAAGTGGTGGAACCTGGCATTCCAGAAGAAGCCGAAGTGGAATGTGAAGCAACTGTGAGGAGAGTTCCAACCCGCATCTTAGGAACTGAAGTGAAAAAGCTACGCAACTGCGAAGTCAAACTCGTTAAAGTTCAGTGGAGCGACGCCGAGGAAGACGCGACTTGGGAAACTGAGGATAGATTACGAGCCGCCTACCCTTTTCTTTTTGAGGGTACATCTTTGATCTCTCTTTTTCCTTAAGTTATGCTTTATCTATCTTTTTAGGTATATCTCCTCGGTCCTTTTCCTAACTCCTTAGGTAGAAAACAAATGGATGCAAACATGTAGTTGAAAACATGTTATGGATGATGGCTGCAAATGGTTGCTAGTGATTGCTAGTGGTTGCTCGTGGATGCATATACACACACACCCTAGGTTTTAGATCGGCTCAGTCACTTCATATTGCATATGCATATGTGTATTCTCATTTATATATGGTTGAAACGTAATATGCTATCATATGGTTGTCGCATTTGTATGAATAGTTGTGCACTCATGTAGAATTATGAGTAGGGAAAATTTGCATACATAATGGATTCATGACACTTACATGATTCGCATTAAGGAGGTCAACTGAATCAGTAGACCGCCTGATTTCTGCATTAGATAAGGACATGTACACACACTATGCATATGATCATGAAGCATTAGAAGTCTTTTAAGGACAGTGGACGCGTGTGTTTGTTGGTTGAGTAGATGGACGATTGGATGGTAGGATATACATTCTTCCTAACTTGAAGATTTCGGGGACGAAATTCTTTTAAGGGGGGAGGAATGTAACACCGCGTGAATTCTATAACATTAAGCTTCACAAATTAAAGTGTAATTAATTCTAAATGAAAGAATTAAGGGAAATGGGTTACTCCATTGCGTTCGTCTCAGAATTCTTCTTGAGATAGAGTCCGAGTTTGCGTGAATCGGACTCCGTATGCAGGAGTTATGACCTTCGGAAGTTTCAGAATAAAATTTAAAATTCAAACAGCTCGGTTTCAAATTCAAAATTCGAAAAATAGGTTCAAACTGGGCTGGGCGGGAAAATTCTCGCCCAGGGACCAGGTCAACCATAGGGTCGACCATGGTGTCGACCTGGTCACCCCAGGTCGACCATAGTGTCGACCTGGGTGTCGACCTACCAGTCGACCTACCTGGTCGACCTGGCTGGCTTGGTCTGGCTCTGGCTCGAATTTCTGTGGCTCGGTGTGTCAGTAGGGCTGATATGTCACCTCTTGATTGGCTCTTTGAACTTTGTATGGTCTAGATTCCTCCTGTCTTCATCTGACGGCTCAAAACAATTTAAAAATCTATATATACACCCTAAGTCTCAACTAAAATTCACAAAAAAAAATAAGATTGGAGTCGTCATGCTGTTAGGAAGGAATTGAGCGTAGCCGTCAAGAAAGAGGAGCTTAGAGACGAATCAAATTAAGAAGAAGACTAAAGCTTAATCAAATTTATCAACGCAACGTTAGTCTACCCAAAGGAACGCACCTCAATTTCAGAATTCAGAATCCAAAATTCAAGATTCTGCATTCGTTGTAAGTATAGTGACCTTTGCATAATATGAATGAAACTGTGACGTGGTTCGATGTAAATGAAAATAGAATTGTGATATTGTATAAATTCTGTGTATTGTAATGATTCTGTTATGACTTGTGTATTGGTATTTGTAGCTTAAATTGATTGATGCAAGCCTATTGGACAATTGTATATGAAAATAATGGCACTTGCAAGTTGTGGCAAAAACTAGAATTTGATCCGTTTATGTTTATGTCGATGGCATGGACTATATACATTCTCTAAGTCTAAATTAAGGCTTAGGCAAACATGTTCTAGACTTGAGACCTTTTATGCCTACATGACTCAAAACCTATGAACACATTCTTATGTTTATTTGCAAGTATAATTGGATCTATGTTAAGTACCGTTTGGGTTACATAAACTATGCAAGTTTCATGTTGAAATAGGCTATATGATTAGTTGTTAAAATTGGACATTTTGGTAATTATACAACATGTTAGTTTTGTTGTTGACATTATGCCAAGTTAAACATGTTTAAACCCAAGTTTGTATAAGCCTAAACTATGCCATTTCATATGTCACCTACTTAGTTATACTTTGATCTGAATTCAAGTTCACATGACCCATAATTTATGTTAGTTGAATCGTTAAATTGCAAGTTCATGCGCCACACACCTTTATGTATTGTAAAATATTACATGTTCTTGATTTCCCCTTTTCTCATGTTTATAAAGTTGGGCTGAATTGGGTCGAGCCCAACATTTGTTATAATGTTGCGAACGTACAAACGAGGGTAATGACGTTGGGTGTAAAACATGAAAAATATATGTTGGCATGTTTGACACATGCCAACGAAAATGACATTTAAGCGGTATGAATTGTTATACCCAAGAATAAAGGACATGACATTTACATATAATTGAGAAGTGATAAAATATGTAAATTTAGAAAACACGGTATGCTTAACCCGAGGTTGGATTGAGTTGTGACGTAAACCTGCCCGGAACCGCCCGGCTTTCCAGTAGTCACAACAATACCTATCCAATGTAGGTGGTTAAGAATTGAGCCCAATAAGGACCCGAGGTTAGATTGAGCTACGGTGTAAACCTGCCTGGAACCGACCGGCACATCCAGTAACCGTAGCAATATCTGTCTAATGTGAGTGGTCAGGTGCTCTAAGAGGCTAAGGACAGATGGTAGGGTTAAGTCAACTAAAAACACTTAACCAAATTCAACATGTTAACAAGAATTGATGGGTGAGGTTAGGTAAGTACAGACACTTAACTATTAACATGTTTGACTAGAAAACCCTAGTAACGAGGGACCCATTTCAGCAGTAACCCAAGTTAGGTATCATGGCACCCTGAAACTAGGCACGGTGGGGCACGATTACTGGGCTGATTGTAAGTGGTCAAAACGACGGCGGTGGGTGAACAGTGTAGGTTCTAATGGGGTGCGGGTGTGCACACACTCTGGAGCAGACAAACAAGGCACTGGGGCACTAGTAGTATAACCTATGTATTCTAAGGTTTGTGTCGGGGCCGCCACCATGGGTCTTGATACACCCCATGGTGGGACTAACATAGGTATCTACAGTTCTTGGGGGCCGTATGACACATATGTTTATGCGAGTAGGAGCCGATCTTTAGAAACGGAATCACTTCACCCTCAGTATAGGGTGCATCTTTAGAAACGGGATCACTTCACCCTCAGCATGGGGTGCCGGTTAGAATAAGCTCAAGTAGGTGCAGAGATATAGTATGGGTGCGATAGTACATTCGATTCTAAACTACACTTCCTTAGCTTGTGACACTTTCCTGTTTTCAGTTTATATCTATCATGCCCTTTTTCCTATACATATACTGAAGAGTTACTGGATTTACTCAGGCTTTATGTCTGACCCTATTTTCTTTTCGTCTTCTTTTCTTTCGTCCCCCCCCCCCATGTCCACAGGGAGGAAACAACCCAGCTTAGTCAGACTCTTTGCAAGCTTCAAGACCGTAGATGTATGGTTTGGATCTCTTTTGCTCGGACTATGGCTTTGGATATCACTACGGGGATTTTTGTTACTTTATTTATGTTTTATGCTTCTTTAATAAGCAAGACAGTAATGAGGTTGTAATGTTGGAAATATTTTGAGACAATTATGGAAATCTTTGATTTGAACACGTATTGATGAAATAAAAGTCTGTTTGGTTTTCGCTGTTTAAAATATGTGTATTTATATCTGTCTTGTGTTTACCAGTGACTTTTACTTATAAACCTCCACCAAAGTTAAGGCATTCCCTTTGTGAGTGACCTTAACGGAGGTGGGGTGTTTCATGTATCAAGTTGGTTAAGTGTTGTCTTTCATGTTCATGACTTAACCCTATCATGTAGCATAAATTCATTAATGCACCCCAACCTCTCACATTAGACTAGTTGTTGTGGTCACTGGATTTGCCGCGCGGTTCCGGCCAGATTTACACCACAACATAGTCTAACCTCGGGTTTTAGGTGCGATATGACCAACTACCCACATTGATCCTATTATTTGCAGTCACTGGATTCGCCGGGCGGCTCCGGGAAGATTTACACTGCAAACTCAACCCAACCTCGAGTTGGCCATTTTCAAGTTCATTCTAGAGTCATGACCATGTTCAAGTCTCATATCAAGTTCGTGACAAGTTTCAAGGTAAGTTTCATGTCCATATTCAGGTTCAAGTTATAACAATGTTCATGTTCCAAGTTCATGGTAAATTCAGGTTTGCCTAAACTACCCAAATCGTATTTCCATCGCACGTGAATTCGAATTGATACAAACAAATCTAATTAGGGAATAACATAGAAAGAATGGGCATAAGGTGGCAAAAGTGATTACAAGTCAAGCATGGTATAACTTGAGATAAACGATTACAACAATACTGGCATATGGAGTAGTGGTCTCAAATATCAAATCTAGAAAAATAGGGTGATAGTCATGGTAACATTTGACATAAGATAATAACCCCAAACTTGTGAATAACAACTAATTCAACATCACAGGCATGAATATTATGGACATTAGGGGTTTTAGATCTACAATATATATAGGCCCCAAATCAATTTCATATAAATATTACCACAAGTCAAGATTCAAGATGAATAGATCCAAGGTGAACAAATAGTAGATCCAAAATGAACAATGATAGATCCAAGATATACAATGATAGATCCAAGATAATTGTCATACTTAGGTTCAATTTCAATTTACAACATGTCCATATTAAGTTTAAAGTTTAGATCTAAAAGTAACTGAGGCTTACAGATCGTGGTTTGAGAATTAGAAAACAAAGAGGCGATGTTGAATCTCGAGTCTAACAGAAATCCCCCAAACAGCAATACTCTACACGTAGCCTTGTTGGAGAAGAAGCAATCCCTTTTCTCTAACTTTTCAACCAGAGTTTTAGTAGCATAAGGCCAGAGAGAATTTGTGTAGAGAGACTAGAGTTAGGGGCTGTTTATATAGGGTCAGGCCAACGAATTTAGACAGAAATCGGACTAGAAACATCAGAGTGAACTCTGACTCAAAAATGGGCTCAGCAACCAGGTCGACACCCAGGTTGACTCTATGGTCGACCTGGTCCTGGGCAGGTCGACACTATGGTCGACCCCCAGGTCGACCTGGTCCTGGGCGGGAAATTTCCCGCCCAGTCCGTTCTGGGGTTTGAATTCGAAATTTGAATTCGAATTCTGAGCTGTTTTTGAACTTGAAATTTCTGAAACTTTGAAGGGTCATAACTTGGTCATACGGACTCCGATTTTCGAAAACTCAGACTCGTTTCCAAGCAGAATTTCGAGACGAACGTAATGGCGTAACCCGTTGCCCCTGATCCTTATTATAAAAATTAATTCTGCCTTGATTTGTGGTTATAACACGTTATTAAAATACAGGTTGTTACAACAGTGTAAAGTTATTTAAGAACATTGGTGAAGGTGTAAGACAGTCAGATTATCGAGCATCATTGGCAGCCTTTGGTCTGCCCCTGATTGTACTAGACCCGACATTGCCTATTCGTGGGATTATTGTGCAGGTTTATCGGTAGACCTAGTATATAGCACTGGCATGCTATTGAAAGGGTGATGAGATACCTTAAACGAACCGTGAACCTTGGATTACATTATGAAAGGTTTCCAGCTGTACTTGAAGGATATTCTGATGCAGACTGGAATACCTTATCTGTTGATTCTAAAGCGGCCAGTGGCTATGTATTTAGCATCGCTAGAGGAGCTGTTTCTTGGAAATCCAAGAAACATACTATTTTGGCTCAGTCTACTATGGAGTCTAAGATGATAGCACTAGCTACAGCTGGTGAAGAGGCAGAGTATTTGAGAAACCTGCTAGCTGAGATTCCCTTATGGTGAAAACCGATACCGGCTGTGTTGATACATTGCGATAGTACCGCAGCTATTGCAAAAGTTCAGAACCGTTATTATAACGGTAAGAGATGACAAATACGTCATAAGCACACCACGGTTAGGGAACTGCTTTCCACAGGTACCGTTAGAGTGGATTACGTACGTAGTGAAGAAAATTTGGCAGATCCTTTGACGAAAGGACTGTCAAGAGAGAAAGTCCACAATTCTTCTAAAAGAATGGGACTATTGCCCTTAGATTGCTGAGTCACGCACAATGGTAACTCGACCTAAATGACTGGAGATCCCAAGAACTAGGTTCAATGGGTAAAAACAAGTTGTGTAGTGATAGGAGTTGAGCATGCTATTTAATAAACCAAGAAGCATGTATTCCTGAAGTGATTAGAGGATGAGTTAGTAGAAACTCTTAATGAGATCTATACTCTATTTGGAGTGGAGTACCTACCTTCAGGAGTACTCTTGATAGACTCACCTTTGTGAATGTGGAAATATGGCCGTTTCCTATGGAGTTTTTGGGAAAAACTTCAAGAGCATTCACTAAACTAGGATAGACGTGCATGGCCATAAATGCACGAGCTTATTTGATTGCACTATAGAAAAGGTTGTGTGTGGTTTGATGTCAGGAATAGAGTTCAAGACTATGTGTCACTCTAGTAAAAACTTAATCTTATTCACTATGCAAAGGTTCAAGTCAGATGACACCTTTGTTTATGCACAATCTTATGTTTTTAGAAATTGCTCGAAAATATTTTTAAAAATTCAAGTGGGGGATTGTTTGAATTGTTTTACAAACATTAAGTGAATTATTAAAAATGTTGAATAAGTGTATGAATGGCTCCTATGTGTGAATAGTCCCACATCATAGGATTATATGGAAGAGGTAAGGATTTATACTTGTTTCTAAGAAATCATGTTGGGGCCTTGGGCTCCCAATACATGCTTTGTTGTGAGGGGGGAGACCATGCATCATATACACCACACATGTGCGCGACCGACCGACCGACCAACTCGACTCGACCGGACCCGGCTCGGTTCGGGCTTGGGCTTGGGCTTTGTGGTGTAGACACTTATATTTTTGGACCATAAAACTTTGCAATTTTCAAACCGTTTTTTTTTATGGAAAATTATTTTCTGCACCGATAATTTTTCTGCAACAATAAAAACATTGTCCCCCGAAATTTTAGCAGATCCGGTTTTTTCTCCCAAACCCTAATTCTCGTTCTATATATACTTTTTATCTGCAGACAGAAAATATACCGAGTTCTGTTTTCTCTTCTAGCCTCCGCCATTAAATCTTTCTTACAGAAAATTCGAGCAATATTATTTTCGAAAGTGCAAATCTGCTCTGATTTGTTGTGCAAGCAAATCAGTTATCGTTTTTTGAGGCTGTTTTATCCTAGAGGCGGCGGCAAAGGAACGAACTGGTTTGCACCTTTGACCAGATCGTCGAATCGTCTTCAAGAAAGCAACTTAGTCCGCGACTCAGCCATTTTTTTTTCAACAATTTGAAGACGATCTAAAACAATGGCTTCTAACTCAACCGTAGACGATGCTGCTCCACCCTCTGCTTTCCAGGACCCTCTCGTGACTGCTGCTCAAATAAAATTCGAAGGCTTGCATTTCAAGCGACGGCGTCAGAAGATGGAGTTCTTCCTCACGATCAGAAAGGTTGTGGCTGCGTTGACTACTGAAAAACCGCAGCTACCAGATAAACCCGACGAGGCTGATGCAGCGAAGATGGCATCATGGACTGAACAGTCAAAGCAACTGCAGACCTAGACTGAACATGATTATCTATGCAAGAACTTCATTCAGAATGGACTGAGCGATGATCTGTATGATTACTATAACTCAGATGAGAAGACAGCAAAGGAGATCTGGGAAGCACTGAAAAAGAAGTATGATACAGAAGAGGCAGGGGCAAAGAAATATGTTGTAAGCCGCTACCTAAAGTATGATATAGAAGAGGCAGAGGCAGGAGGATTCCATAAACCTCCAAGAGGCCTTATCTTCCTTAGATGCCGATTTTTGGCAAGAGGCTATAAATGATGAGATGGATTCTTTAGAATCCAATAAAACTTGGCACTTGGTAGATTTACCCCCTGGTTGTAAGTCTATAGGCTGTAAATGGGTACTTAAAAAGAAATTAAAACCTGATGGTACTATTGATAAATATAAAGCACGATTAGTAGCCAAAGGTTTTAAACAAAAAGAAAACATAGATTTCTTCGACACTTTTTCACCTGTTACTAGAATCACATCCATTCGGGTATTAGTCTCACTTGCCTCTAGTCATAATTTGTTAATACACCAAATGGATGTGAAAACCGCATTTTTGAATGGTGAATTATACGAAGAAATATATATGGACCAGCCTGAAGGATTTGGGGTACATGGTCAAGAACATAAAGTATGCAAATGAGATAAATCATTATATGGTTTGAAACAAGAACCTAAACAATGGCATGAAATATTTGATAATTTAATCATTTCACATGGTTTTAAAGTTAATGAAAGTGACAAATGCATTTATTACAAATCTGAGAATGACATTGCACTATTATATGCCTTTATGTAGATGACCTACTCATTTTTGGGTCAAACATTCATGCCATAAACTCAGTCAAATCCTTATTAAGTGCCAATTTTGATATGAAAGATCTAGGTGAGGCGAGTGTAATCCTTGGTATTAAAATTACTAGGTCAGAAATGGGAATTTCTTTGGATCAATCTCACTACATTGAGAAGATCCTAAAGAAATATAATTACTTTGACTGTAAACCTGCAAGTACACCATATGATCACAGTGTAAAGTTATTTAAGAACACTGGTGAAGGTGTAAGACAGTCTGATTATGCGAGCATCATTGGCAGCCTTCGGTATGCCACTGATTGTACTAGACCCGACATTGCCTATGTCGTGGGATTATTGTGCAGGTTTACCAGTAGACCTAGTATAGAGCACTGGCATGCTATTGAAAGGGTGATGAGATACCTTAAACGAACCATGAACCTTGGATTACATTATGAAAGGTTTCCAGCTGTACTTGAAGGATATTCTGATGCAGACTGGAATACCTTATCTGTTGATTCTAAAGCGACCAGTGGCTATATATTTAGCATCGCTGGAGGAGCTGTTTCTTGGAAATCCAAGAAATAGACTATTTTGGATCAGTCTACTATGGAGTCTGAGATGATAGCACTAGCTACAGCTAGTGAAGAGGCAGAGTATTTGAGAAACCTGCTAGCTGAGATTCCCTTATGGGGAAAACCGATACCGGCTATGTCGATACATTGTGATAGTACCGCGGCTATTGCAAAATTTCAGAACCATTATTATAACGGTAAGAGACGACAAATACTTCGTAAGCACAGCACGGTTAGAGAACTGCTTTCCACAGTTACCGTTAGAGTGGATTACGTACGTAGTGAACAAATTTTGGCAGATCCTTTGACGAAAGGACTGTCAAGAGAGAAAGTCCACAATTCTTCTAAAAGAATGGGACTATTGCCCTTAAATTGTTGAGTCACGCACAATGGTAACCCGACTTAAATGACTGGAGATCCCAAGAACTAGGTTCAATGGGTAAAAACAAGTTGTGTAGTGATAGGAGTTGAGCATGCTATTTAATAAACCAAGAAGCATGTATTCCTGAAGTGATTAGAGGATGAGTTAATAGAAACTCTTAATGAGATCTATACTCTATTTGGAGTGGAGTACCTACCTTCAGGAGTACTCTTGATAGACTCACCTTCGTGAATGTGGAAATGTGGCCGTTTCCTATGGAGTTTTTGGGCAAAACTTCTAGAGCATTCACTAAACTAGGATAGACGTGCATGGCCATAAATGCACGGGCTTATTTGATTGCACTATAGAAAAGGTTGTGTGTGGTTTGATGTCAGGAATAGAGTTCAAGACTACGTGTCACTCTAGTAAAAACTGAATCTTATTCACTATGCAAAAGTTCAAGTCGGATGACACCTTTGTTTATGCACAATCTTATGTTCTTAGAAATTTCTCAAAAATATTTTTAAAAATTCAAGTGGGGGATTGTTAGAAATGTTTTACAAACATTAAGTGAATTATTAAAAATGTTGAATAAGTATATGAATGGCTCCTATGTGTGAATAGTCCCACATCATGGGATTATATGGAAGAGGCAAGGATTTATACTTGTTTCTAAGAAATCATGTTAGGGCCTTGGGCTCTCAATACATGCTTTGTTGTGAGGAGGGAGACCATGCATCATGAACACCACACACGTGCGCTTCCGACCAACCGACTCGACTCGACCTGGCCCGGCCCGGTTCGGGCTCGGGCTTGGGCTTGGGCTTTGTGGTGTAGACACTTATATTTTTGGACCATAAAACTTTGCAGTTTTCGAACCGTTTTTTTTATGGAAAATTATTTTCTGCACCGATAATTTTTCTGCAATGGTAAAAAATTTGCAACGGTAAAAACATTGTCCCCCGAAATTTTAACAGATCCGGTTTTTTCTCCCAAACCCTAATTCTCATTCTATATATACTTTTTATCTGAAGACAGAAAATATACCAAGTTCTATTTTCTCTTCTAGCCTCCGCCATTAAATCTTTCTTACAGAAAATTCGAGCAATATTATTTTCGAAAGTGCAAATCTGCACTGATTTGTTGTGCAAGCAAATCAGTTATTGTTTTTTGAGGCTATTTTATCCTAGAGGCGGCAGCGAAGGAACGAACTGGTTTGCACCTTTGACCAGATCGCCCAATCGTCTTCAAGAAAGCAACCTAGTCCGCGACTCAGCCATTGTTTTTTCAATAGCATCCAATATGTCATGGTTAAGTGGCTCAATATCTCTTAGTAGAAAAGGTATGCCACCATGTTTATCGTGCAAAGAAAGACAGCAGTTGAAATCACCCAATACAACCTAAGGTTGGGTGTCTTGCCTGAAAGCTGGAAGAAGATTAAATAGATACTGTCTAGCACTACAGGAACTTTCAGTATAGATTATAGTTAGATAAAAGGTGGTAAGATTGGTAAGTTTGCTGACATGGAAGTGCATGAGTTGCTGAGTTGACAAATCAAGTTTTAGAGTTAGAAAAGAGGGATTGTGAATGACAAGTATACGACCATAATCAACATGATCCATATTATGAGAAATAACCTAGTTTGGTTTAATATATGAGGCCGAGGAAAGAGATAGAGGGAGGTTAAATTTGGTTTCTAAAATGGCAAAGAGATGGAGATTGTTTTGGTTAATTATGTCTCTAACTTGATCAAGTTTTAGAGGGTTATGAGCACCCCTAATGTTCCACACAGTTAGATTTTGACTCATTTATTAAACTCTTTAGAAAGAGAGCCTGCTAATGTCATACTCCTTGTTCTTAGAGTTCTTGGTGATTGAATATTTGAATCATTGGTAATGAGTAGGATCTTTATGCTTGGTGAAGCAGAGTAAAATGGTGGAATAGAAGCACGGGAGGAAAGTGGCCATCCTCGAATGAATCCAGAAAAAAATGTAAGGTGGTTAAGGGGGCACTTCATCCAAGAAATAGGAGGTAGTTAGAGGTGGGATTGTAATGGTGATGGGTTCTTGCATGGTGACAGTCGAGTTACATGCCTAGGCATGCAAGTGGTAGTATTAATAGGCAAAGCAGTTATTTCGGCGCGACATGGGATAGAGGATGTAGCATTAATATTGTGGTTAATGGGAGTATGTGGTATTGATGTGGTTGGGGAAATGCATATGACATGCACAATTCAAAATTTTCCTTTTGGAGATTGTCAGCTAAGATTAGTTTGTGGGAAGGTAAGTCAGAGACATTAATTGGTTAGGGAATGATAGTAGTAGATACATTTGAAAAGGTTGGTGGATTGAATGTGTGGTTGAAAGGGTTAAATTGCTCATGCACATGCACATCATTGTGCATGTCATGCTTGAACTCCGATAGGTCAACAGTGGGAATTTCAAAATCATCATTTTCCATATTCTCAACCGAAACTTCATTTAATTCTCCCTACTCAATACCATCAACTTTTGGTCATTCACAGTCTGGTTATCTAACAAATCAAAGTTGTTTCTAGTTGCAATACCAGTTGCATCAATTCCTCTGTTGCTTTATTCTTGGCATCACTCTCAACACTCACCTTCTTATTATTTAAACTTACACCATTTTTGTTCTGCACATTAATATTACTTGCTTCAACTTTGTCATAACTTTTAGTACCAATAGACACGCTTTCTTTTCCACCTCTTCTGTTGTTATTATTCATCACTTTCTCCAAACTTGCGGTTTCTTTTGCACTGGAGCTACATAAACATTGGTGTTTTTTTCCTTTGCTTGAAAATGCCTGCCCTTCTCAATTGGATTGTCCTCATAATGCTTTTCCTAAACCCGAACTCCCTCATGTTCCTTTTCTGAAGGTAATTTATTGTAATTTACCATAGAGTGGCCAAAATACTTACATAATGTACAACTTTCTGGCTTCCAAATGTATTCCACTTGAACGTATTGGATACAACCATCAGGCAATTGAGCTGGAAACTCATTTGGCAATTCTTAAGTAGGAGTTATCTCAACTAAGCATTTGGCAAACTCCAATATCTCCATTTTCTTCGTTGATTCATCCATACACAGAAAATTCCCAATTCTTGATGCAAGCCAGCTAACACTAACCAATGACTATGTGTACATATGTATATTATATAATCTGATCCAAACAGGGACAACTTTAATCCCACTAGCACTATTACCAACAAGTGGATCCCATTTCTTCAGGATAAACAACTTGTTCCTCATGACAACAGGGCCAAATGCTAATATTTTCCTTCTGTCCTCATCGGAAGATAGACTGAACAAGAACAAGAAACCGTTCGAGTTTACTTTAACCCTTCCTTTCATCCTTCAGAGTTTCTTAAGGTTATTAATCACGACCATATAAGAGAGGGGATGATCCAAGAAAAAACCCACAATGGTGTGATGCCAGTTATCATCTCCAGCTTTCATATTACTTCTGAAGGCACAAGAGCCCCATTATTGAACACCAATGGAATGTCGTGAGGTTGGAAAGAACCAGCAATTCTAGGTTTATTGGCAAAGAGGGAGCTGAACATTGGCTTCGGACCTAGAACAAACGGAGGAGGAGAGGAAGGCTGTGGGGGTGGATCGGGAACAGGTGGAATCGACGATGGATTAGGGTTGGATGGAGAAGGGTTTTGTGGGGAAGCGACAGGTGATGGCATAGGGAATCGATTAGGCGGGAAAGTTGAAGAAGGGTTTTGGTAGAGAGGAGGTACGGGAGAAGACGCCATGAGAGAGAGAAGTTGTTGTTTTCATCATACATATGTATAGAAAATGCAAGTTTTCAACCATTAATGTTGTCTTTTATTATATTCACATCTTTAACCTTTTTTCCTTTTGTCTAGGTATAATTATGAGCTTTTCTCATATCTTATGTGCTTATAATTCATTTCAGGTATTAGAACTAATATTAAGGTATAATTAGTTCATGTAAACTTTATTGGGTAAAAGGAAGTAGATCCGAGTCCACATTAGGGTAATCAGTTGATAACTTGATTCGCTACTGCATGCAATTAAAATATTCATGGTCTGAGCGTCTTGGATTAGCCGTTTCCTTGGGCTTCGTTCAGGTCACTAGTTGACGCCGCGATGACACTTTCACTCTTCCTCGTATCGACGCCATGTAGCAGTCTATTTTGAATTCATTTCAGGTGTTTATCGATTTTCTATCATGGTAGTTTTGATTACCTTTAATTTCAGATTGGTATTTACCTGTCTCTATATGATTGAAAATAAAATTATTGCAGTTTAGTATTTACTTCAAAGTTTTCGTTTTGGATTAACTTTTGAAGTTAGAATAAACTCATAGTCGGCCCTGGGCTAGTGATAGCTGGGCCATTGCACGGGATCAAAAAATAAGGTCGTTGGCAAGAAGAGTTGTGTAATGTCACTGAAGCCGAAGAAAAAAAACCACGTAAGAAAGAAGGCAACGCAGCAATCGAAAATTGGTTGAGAGCTAATGAAGAAAAGGGAGGTCTGTCGCAGCGAAGGAGAAGAATTTGAGGGAACTGAACTCTTAATAAATAACCCTAATTTTTGGATTATTCTACTTGCAGATTTAGTTAGTTGTTTTGGGTCTAATTATGATGATCCTGATACTATGTGCTGTGAAACAGTCAAATCATAATAATCACCGTCATCAAATTACCATCATTTTCTTTTGGTCTCACTACCAAAATTGATTAACTTGTGTTGCAAACACAGCGTGCATTTTGCTTTTGGCTGGAGCAGCAATTTGGGCTTTTTAATAGGCAGGTACAACTCGAATATATTTTTGTGGTGTCTTGTATAAAACTGTTCTTCTTTCCTAATTTTTACAACATTATTCGAACATAGATTTCATGTTGGATGTTGTCTGGAGATTAACAAGCTACAAAAATGAGAATAAAGTATCAGTGAACTTGCATTGAGTAAAGATATTTGTTGGTACTAACATACCAAAGTTTGGATTTTTGGTGATCTATTTGTTGTTGCTATTAAGTATATGCAACCTTGATTATATTGCATGTTTTATATAGGAAGTCATATCAAATTGCAATTGCTTGCAGTTGGAAAATTCTGTACATTATATGTGAACAATTGATTTTGGATTTATAATGGGATTTACTGCTATTTGGAAACTACATTATACGATTATAAGTGACATTCATAAAACTTCTTTATCAAAACTCACAAATAAAAGCGAAGATGCTCTTTTTCAAGCTGGCAACACACTAGAGCAAGAAAGTTTTAGAAACATCTCATTACTTTTGTTAGCTTTAGATTAATTAATATGCCTAAATTCTTTACCTTTATAGTAGGCACTGACTCAAATAAGGACGATTCAGTTTTATGTGGCTGAAATTGGAGTCTTACATGTAAAATCTCTTCATATTTGAAATAATTGTTTATAATTTATCCATTATAGCAATGTTGTTTATATTAGTTTTGTTTGCACTATTAGTTCATAGTAGCAATGTCGATCTTTCAAAATTTGACAATGCCTTACAAATAACTATTTTATTTAGTATCATTGCACCAAATTTTACAATTGGGCATCATTTATTAAATAGCACTGGGCATCCTAAGTCTCAGGACTGACTATTAATAAACTTTTAAGGTCTTCTTTGTGTTAGATGATATAAACACTGAAGAAGAAGAAAAGCTTTAGCCGTGAAGAATTAGATAAAACTACAACCTGTATTCAATTTTAACAAAAAACTAATTGCTCACTTACAAGCTTTGTTATTATCAAATTAATTAGTAACTAATGATTTTAAGAAATTAAAATTAGATTCGATAATAAGTAGCTAAAAGTTTTGTTAACTACAGGTTAACTAATGATAACAAATAGTTACTAAAAGTTACAGACATCAAGTTCGTAATATTATTGTTGGCTACACTCATCTAAAAAACGAATTAATTTAATTCTGAATTAATTGTATTCTGTAATCGATCAGTTTACTCCTTTACCATACATTTGTAACTGTCGTCAACAAACTAATTAAAAAATAATTGCCAGTGAAATTGAAGGAATATTATTGGGTGCGTGCGTGCATGCGTGTATGTATGTATGTATATATATATACACACACACACACATACATACATACATACATACATATATGATTTTTAGTACCGGACCAATCATATGTCTAATAGTAAAGCATATTTTGCATGACGATGGGAAAAATAACCAGGATTATGTTGAATAACCCTAATGTTGACACTCATAGTCACTGGTAGAGTAATATGTTATTTTGTGGTTTATCATATGTAATGCATAAAGATAGTGTGATACTCTTATATGCCCAATTAGCTTGATATATGATCTATACAAACTCAATTAAAAATTATCATAACGGTTACGCAATAGAAAAAAAGGAATATTGTCAATTTATTTGTATTTAATCTATTAATTGCTAAAATAACGGGTTTGTTCCTATCAGAATATTATAATATACAATTTATGTCAAATTTGGCAATGTGTTGTCGACTAAATTTGTATTTTTTGATTCGTTCAACTGAACACCATTGACAAAGAATCATATTACAAATTAAATACTTATTCTAACTTCACTGGAGCAATATTTAGTCTTTCTAACTACCTTTAAAATTACAATAGTACATATGAAATGATGGATTTTCATGATATTCATAGAAGTTTCAGTAGTTTTGACTCTTACATCGTAACCTGCTAATAAAATATTAATCATACCATTGCTAAATTTAGCTAAGTATCAAAAGTTAGGAGATAAAACACAGTACTTGTTGCTAAAGTGCTATGTAGCATTCTGTTGGATGTACAGAAGACCAATGCTAAAGTTGTATCGTTGTAAAGTCGTAGTGTAATTGGTTGGTATGTTTAATGTGCTTTCATGTATCTATGTTTTGTTGTTTCAACCAACATTTTGTAGCTCAACTATTTTGTTAAATGCAGTTGACAAATAAGAAAGACTGACAAAAGCTAGCTTACTGTTAGAGTAGTTTCAGGAGAACTATTTTGAATTAAACCAATATGCTACTTTGCAATAGTCAATTTGATTGCATAATATTCAACTATACTTTGTTAACCATCTTAAACAATTGAATCAAATGATAAGATCAGTGCATCAGTTTTAATATCATTTTGTTCCCTGATGTACTGAACTAAGAAAGGACATTAACACAAATATAACGACTACGGTATGGATGCTGAGGCTTTTAATTTTGAACAATTTTTCAAAGATCATGATCATGATCAAAATCTTGCGGTATGTTTGAATTTCTTCATGATTGCATTGACATTGATTTTAGCTTGAAAGATATGTAACATTACTTGGAAGAATGGATAGATTTTGGGTGTAGTTCTGGTTAATGGAATCATATTTTGTGGGCATATAGTAAATTTGGAAGTGACTGTGTCGTTTTTTGGTCATTCTGCTTTCTCCATTTTTGTAAATTTGTATCTTTGTGTTGGGGTTGGGCTTTGAATATAGTTTAGGATTCATTTGCTTTAAAGAATTGTTTAAAGTTTAAAAATGCATGTTAAATACGTAATATGGTGGCAATATTGGAAGACTTTTTTGGCATAATGATCTGTTCTTATTGAACAGCGACACTGATTACGGATCTACCTGGAGCTTAAATGAGAAGAATTTTTCTGTCTGGAAAATTGCAAAATGGATGTGCTTCAGTTGTTAGCCTCTAAAAGCGGCCTTAGCTATGGATAACTTTCGGTTTCTTTAATATTGTTGTTTTTTATAAAGTCAATCATTTTATTTTGTAGATAATTATGTCCACTTTGAATTCTACTATATATAACATTGATGTATCCCGGTCATGGTGGATATCAAACTGTCGCTTTGTTATTTATGGTTGCGCCCATGGCTATATTTAACCTATTGCCTTCATGAGGTAATCATAATTGAAATTAATGTATACTATTGTAAATTTTCAAACATTGCTTTGGATAGGGGTTTGTTTTTAAAGAAGGAAGAAGGAAAGGGAAAATTGATTTGTCCCATATCATGGAAATGAAAGGAGAATGCTAGTATATCAATGGCTTCCTTAAGAGAATGTTGGGGTCTTGGGGAACCCAAATGCTTACTTTTTTGTGAGGAGGGAGGTCATGCATCACTATGCCACACGTGCGTGCACCACCGCCGTCTGTTCGACTGAACTAGGTCAGGCCGAGTGCGGGTTGCGAGTCTCGGGTCCGATAGCAATATTTTTGGACAAACTTTATAAACTGTAACGGGCCGAATTTCAGCCCATTGCGGACCCCAATGAAATTCAAATCTGGGAGCGAAATAGCAACGGTTTTGAACTGTTTCAAATGAATAGACGAGACTCTTCAAATTTGTGACGTTATCTGGCTACTGCAAAACGAAGGGACAAATTGTTTCAATTTGAAATAGATACAACCATTGCAAACGGATGACACTTCACGAATAGTAGTGTCTTCTCGCTGACTATAAATACCGACGAATAAAAGTGTTTAAAATCACTTTTTATTCCATCTTCTTCTTCCTTAAAGAGATCTGCACGCTGCCATTTCTGATACCACAAAAGTGTTGCAAATTTTAGAATTTGCAATGCTTGTTAAGTGTTGCAGAATCCTCTCTCTTCCTACTCTTCTTTCCATACTTATATTGCATCATCAGAAACTATATTTCTAGAGTGTTCTTGATCGGATCAAAGTGGTACAAACTTTGAATCTGATTTCGCTGTTCTAAGGCTTTATTGAATCCTGAAAGTCAATAGTTCGATAATCCGTTTGTATCTGGTGGGTTGAACTATTGATTGAAAGAATCTATTTTATAGATCCTTAAAGTCTGAAGTATGCAATCATCTTCCTTCAATAGTTTCAATCCACAAAATCCCCAACAAATTTTCAGACAATTTCATCAACGATGGAAGGTTTGAACGCGCTACAAGTATTGAATCATCATTTGACTAAACTGGAGCGATTTGGTGGCGAAAATTTCACTCATAGGCATGAGACCATGAAGTTCTTTCTGATCACCGTCAAATTGTTCTACATCTTGGAAGACGGATTAGAAGTTATACTAGAGGAAACCGATAAGGTAGATGTCGCTCTGAAGACAAAACGTGCAAAGCACAAAGAGAATGATTTATTATGCAGAGGGCACATCCTGAATGCAATGTCTACTCCAGTCTACAATGCTCATAGGGCCTTGGAAACTACAAAGGATCTTTGGACTACATTAGAAAGAAAATATCGCATATCTGAGGCAAGTAATAAAAAATTTCTTATTTGTAATTTTATGGAATTCAAAATGGTCGCCAACAAGTCCATAGTTGGATAAGGGAGTGAAATCTTATTGTTGGTGAATCAACTTAAAGATGTTGGAATTGATCTCCCTGAATCTTTTGTTGTTGGAGTTATTATTTCGAGACTCCTGAATTTTTGGAATGATTTAAGAAAAAATTAAAACATGTGGAAATGGATTATGATTTAGACAGTTTACAGCGTCATCTTCGTATTGAAGAGGATTCTCGTAAACACGAACTAGATGATAATCCGTAAACTGAGTCTCAATCCGAGGCAAATAACGTTAAAATACTAATAAACTGAAGCCTAAGAATGAGACATAGTTAAAGAAGAAAATAATTCCAATAACAACAAAAAGAAGGGTGTTTGTTACTATTGTAACAAACATGACCATTATACCCGAGACTGTCATCTTCGGAAGAAACAACAAAAAACGAATGTGGTCGAAGAAAAGCTTGTGTCTATTGTTCAAGAGGCGAACTCTGTTAGTAGCATTGATAATGATTAGTGGCTCGATACTGGAGCAACCATTCATATTTGCAAAGACTGTAATCTGTTCAAGACTTACGACGAAAATAATGGAGTATCCAGTGAAGTGACTAGCGCAAACAAAGTTGCAAGCAAAGTTCGGGGAAAGACACAGTTGAACTTACATTCACCTCTGGGAAAGTTATTACATTAGTCAATGTATTTTATGTACCTGATATGTGTAAGAATTTGGTTTCCTGAATACCTTCTTAACAAAGGAGGATTCAATATGGTGTATGAGTCTGATAAGTCGGTCTTGTCCAAGAACAACAAATTTATTGGACAGGGATATTCTTATGACGGCATGATCAAGTTGAATCTAGTAAAGAAATCTTCTTCTTGTATTGTTGATTCTATTAATTTATGGCATGGTAGATTAGGACATGTTAATTATAAATCTCTTAAAAATATGAATAAATTAGGATTAATTTCTGATTGTGATATCGATTCTATCTCTAAATGTGAAATATGTGTTCAAGCAAAAATACACTGAAAATCCTTTAAATCTGTTGAAAGGAAAACCGGTTTGCTTGATTTGGTATATAGTGATGTGAGTGACTTAAAAAGTCATATCACCTATGGTAGTAACCAATACTATATAACATCTATTGATGATTATACTAGATATGCATATGTATATCTAATGAAATCTAAAGATGAGGCCTTTGATAAATTCAAAATTTACAAAGCAGAAATCGAAACACACTTAGGAGTTAAAATTAAAATGTTACATTCAGATCGTGGTGGTGAATATTTTTCAAATGAATTTTCTTTATTTTGTAAACAACATGGTATAGTTCACCACTGTACCACCCCGCATACACCACAACAAAATGGTGTTACCGAAAGGAATAGAACTTTAGTAGAAATGGTTAATGTCATGCTCATAAGTAGAGTACCACTTAAAAAGAATAAAATTTCCTCTTATGAATTATGGTTTAATAGAAAATCTAACCTTACTAGACTCAAAGTTTGGGGTTGCTTAACATATGTTAGAGAACCTGACCCCAAATGACCAAAGTTGGGTAATAGGGAATTTAAATGTGTTTTCAAGGATATTATCTTAATAGTATAACTTATAGGTTCCTTTTCTATACACCTTAGAAGTTATCACTACAACAAACATGTCTATTCATAGCGTTGAAAAAACGATGTTATAGCCTTTAACAGCGTTTTGATGAATTGTCTACCAACACGTTGTAATAGGTCCCTAGATATATCACAGTGTTTTCAAAAATGCTGTAGAAAATTAACATATTACAGCGTTTCAAATGGTGTTGTCTTTATGTTTATACAGCGTTTTATATTATTTTAGAAATGTTGTTATCTTCCCGTTTCTACAGCGTTTAACCACATATCATAGCATTTCTCGAAGTTTACAAGTTCTCTACTATCACAGCGTTTTGCCACATATCACAACGTTTCTGGAAATTTACATGTTCTTTACTACCACAGCGTTTTGCCACATATCACAACGTTTTTTGCATCTATCACAACATTTACATATTGTAGTATCAAAATATTCATGCACAAACATATCAATATGTTATATCAACCAACTAATTATATAACACAATAGTCATACACAATGACATTCAATAAACAAACTTTACATAATTTCCATCAAAAAATAACACCATAAACTAAATTTACACAATATCCGTCGAACAAAGTCCATAAAACAAGTTTGCGCCGAATACTAACAAAATGAACATCTAAAAGTTACCGCTTTCTCCGTAATTAGATACCACAAGCGGTCTTTTTGTTGAGGGATCTTCAGAAGCGCCTAACGACATTCTGATTATAGCCGAATGCACAACGATGCCCATCTCCAATACCTATACACATGTGTTCATGTTAGCATTTGGTCATGCTTGCACATTAACAAGAAAACAATGCTCGACAACAAGAAAAAAGAATACAAGGAGAAAGTTGAAGATAACAACATAGCATACTTGGTAATATTTTATAATAGTTAGTTAATTTTTATAATGCTTAGTTAATTTTTAATTATTGCTATTATTATTATAGAATACTTTGGCAATATTTTATATTTTTATGTACTTAGTTAACTTTTATAAACTACTTCTTCGTTTTTATAAAATTAGTATACTTAGTTCAATTTTTATACTATTTAGTTAATTTTAATAATACGTATTTAATTATAATTATTGTTATAATTATTATAGAATACTTGGTAATATTTTATATTTTTGTATACTTAGTTAACTATTATAAACTAAACTTCTAATTTTTTATAAATTTATTAAATTTAGTTAATTTTTATAATACTTAGTTAAATTTTATAATACTTAAATAATTTTTATAATAGTTAGTTAATTTTTTATAAAATTAGTAAACTTAGTAAATTTTTATAATACTTAGTTAATTTTTATAATAGTTAGTCAATTTTTATAATAGTTAGTTAATTTTTATAAAATTAGTAAACTTACTTATTATTTTATAATAGTTAGTTAATTTTTATAATACTTAGTTAATTTTATAATACTTAGTTAATTTTATAATACCTAATACTTAGTTAATTTTTTATTATTGCTATTATTGTTATAGAATACTTGGTAACATTTTGTATTTTTATGTACTTAGTTAACTTTTATAAACTAAACTTCTTAATTTTTATGAAATTAGTAAATTTCTTATAATAGTTAGTTAATTTTATAGATAATTTTTAATTCTTTTTATTATTATTATAGAATACATGGTAATATTTTATAATTTTATATACTTAGTTAACTTTTATAAATTACTTCTTCGTTTTTATAAAATTAGTAAACTTAGTTAAAATTTTATACTATTTAGTTAATTTTAATAATACTTACTTAATTTTTATAAGTTTATTTTTTTTTTTTTATAAATCTTAGTTAATTTACTACTATTATAAATCTTATTGTTATTATTATTATAGAAGTTTACTTATGTTTTGTATTTTTATGTACTTTGTTAATCCTACATGAATGTCATGAACATGTAGTGTGATGAATATAATTACTTACAGAAAAATATGCAGAAGCATCGTCATCATTGGAAAAGCTCAAGGCATGTCTCATTAACAAAAGGGTCATAAGCTGCACAAGAAAAACAAGTAATAAGTTGACATCGCATATGTAATAACCCGGAAATCCGAGCCAATTTAAAAATTTTATTTTGGCAGTTTTAATGGATTCTGAATATTTAAAATGAGTTATTTTAAATAATGACGACGAGAAATTCATTTTGAATAGAAATAGAACGTATATATTTATTTGAATCGTCGTTAGAATATAAATATTTTATCTTATTTATAAAAGGAATTGAAAATGGCGCGGTAGTTTGAAAATTCGATTTCTAATTTCAAATGAATGTACAGGATTCAAAATAAACAGGATTTTAGAGAAGCCAAAAATATTAGAATCTAATTGAAAATATCTTTCCAACGAATCCGAAAAATTGAAATTTCCTAGCGGGAATCAAAAGATACGTCTAGTTGAAAATTCAGAATAGTCGCTATGAAAAATATAGCCCTTAAAAATGGAAATTTTGCAAACGACCTCGGTTTTCGACGAAACCACTTTTGTTGGATCCGTGATGTCAAGTTCTTGCTAGGTTTCAAAATTCATAATTTTTCGAATCAATATGTGAGCGTGGCAAAGGAAAACGCGTTTGACCAGTTTTAGTTGATTTTAATCGACTGGAAAATGGCCATTTTTCAAACGGTCTCAGAATTTGACGAAATTAGTTTTGTTAGGACCGTATCGTCAATACGAAACTAGAAAATATTTTTCGAGGATGTTTAGGGTTCATATGTGGCCCCGGTAAACTGGAATGTGCGTTCAAATTCAATATATAGAGTTATATTTTGATTTTGACGAAAATAGATCGTAAGAGCCGAATTGGCTTACGAAACATATCACATTGTGTTCGGAATGGGGGTAATTGGCTAGGGGCGACAGTCGATGTGTTTGATTTTGACTTCGAAATGAAAAGTAACTTTTTGGATTAAAAATTAAAATTATATATATATATATATATATATTTATATAATATAGCACCCCCACTCCTCTCTTCACTCAGACCATTCAAAATAAAATAAAAACTGCGTTGACCCTTCCCCCCCCCCCCCGAACCCTCGTCGATCCCGTCGTCGGCCCCTTCCCCCACCCATGCTAACACAACCGCTGACCTTCACCCACCTCTCTGTCGTCGATCTCCTCCCTCCGTCTCTCCCCTTCCTCCATGAGAACCGCGACCCCCCAAACTCTGAATCCCCCCTGAAATCGAACGAGCACCGCCGCCGAAGCTTCAGCGCCGCCGTCCACCTCTCAGGCCGTCGCATTCCCCTTCCGACCTCCCCCCCCCCCCCCCAGCCGCGGTGGACCACCTTTCCTCCTCCGATGGAATAACTGTGAGTATTTACTGTATTTTCTTTTGATTTAAGGTAATTAGTTTTGAAGTATAAAAAAATAAGTTTTTTTTATATATAGCATAGTCTAAAATAGAATTAATTTTATATATTATGATATTAAATCAAAATTAGGTTTTTTATATGTTATAAAAATTAAATTTCATATGCTAGAATAAAAAGGTTTGATTTTTAACTTTGAAAAGATTTGATTTTTAATGTTAAGAAAGGTTTGGTTTTTAATGTGAAGAAAGATTATATTTTTAAACGAAGAAAGAAGTGATTTTTTATATATGTAGCGAAATAAAAATCTGATTTTTATTATTTATATTGAGATAAAAATGTGATTTTTATAGTGTCGAAATAGAAATTCGATCTTTATATAAGAAGTAGGAATATAAAAATATAATTTTTATAAAGAAAGAAGCGTCGAAAAAATATACGAAGTAGAAATAAAAATGTGATTTTTATTTATTGGAATGAAGCAATAAAAATATAATTTTTATTATGAACAGCGTGGTAAGGACTGTATTGGAATTTCAAACAAATTCAAGCCATTTAGAAATTCAGAAATGAAACGGCGGAGTGGAACCCTGGGTGAGAACTTCTCACTTTTATTTTAATTTCTAGTTTGAAATATATACTAGGATGCAGACGGTGCTTAGCAGCACCTGACACCCGTCGTCCACAGACCATGGACGGCTTGTTTGTTTGATTGATGTGTTGTGAAAAGTGATTGTGTGATGCGGAATGAAAATAAATATTTTATAGTTAAAAATATAATTTTTAACGTGTATATAAAATAAATATTTATAAACAAATCGGACGATTGGTTTATGTACACCCATTTGACCGATATTGATTGGGACGGTAAATTTTACACATCGCCCAACTGCACAAATAAAAATATGTATATGTTGATTTGAAACCCCACACGGGTATTGGGATGATATTTGACGTACACTAATCCCGATTGTTTAGTTGTATGTCAATCGATGGGTTGATAGACTGTGTAAGCGTTAATTATTTATATTTAATGCTTATGCAGTTGTGTGGTGCACTCTAGATGATGGTTGATTGTTTATCGTTGCTATTATATACATGTGTTGTATGGAAATCCCTATAATTAACATTATATGGTAATTGATTGGGCCTCATTCCAATTTGGAAAATAAAGAATATTATAAAATAAAGATTCATGTGTTGAATAGAATAAATAGTCATGTGTTGACGATACTCATGTGTTGAGAATATTCATGTGTTGAAACTTATCATGTGTTGAACGGAATATTTTAACAATAAAATTTACATCTTTATCATATATAAAATTAGAAACTAACTGGAAACTAGATAAGATGAGTGGTTTCCTGGGTATTGATCTGATGTTGGTTTCGGCCTTCG
Organism: Allium sativum; assembly: GCA_030737875.1. Lineage (NCBI taxonomy): Eukaryota > Viridiplantae > Streptophyta > Magnoliopsida > Asparagales > Amaryllidaceae > Allium > Allium sativum. Next base: position 1,021,411,368 of record CM060926.1, read on the forward strand.
GGGTTAATACTTAGAGAATCGTTCTCTTACTAATTTATGGTTGGAGTCTGATTAAGAATTAAACGATAGAAATCATAATTTTATAAAATATATTTAATAACAAAAATAGTCATGTGTTGACAATACTCATGTGTTGAGAATATTCATATGTTGAAAAAAAAAATTCATGTGTTGAAGAAAATATTCATTTGTTGAATAGAATAACGAAGTTATTGAAATATATAAAGCCGTGTTGATTAGATGTGCGCCATTTTGACGCGAACGATACTTATATCGATTTATTCATTTTTATAATGAATATCGGAGAGTAATTGATTTCAAAATATAATGTTTTGAAAATATTATCATTTATATATCGATGATATGGAACATTCAATTTTGATTAGAAATTGAATATGAAGTTGAAATCATTTTGAAAACGAATTTAAAACAATTTATAAAATACGTTTTAAAAGGAAATCGACGAAATATATATAATATGTATTATATATATAATGGCCTGAATAGAACGCGTCGCGCTGCGGCAGTTCGCGAATTTCGACCATTGACTTCGAATTGACATTACGGGGGATCCGACCGTCGGATTCTCCTAAAACCGGAACCGTTGGGTTCGTATCGAAAAGAGCTTTCTAACGAATATTAGAGGTTTGAAATCTAATGGTTGGATTTGGAATTATGTCCAAATCAAATTTGTAAAAGGTCGCTATAAGTGCGGTTCGATGGCCGTTGATGGAGATCGACTGTACGGACCTTGATAAAATTATTAAAAATAGTAATAATTTGCGTAAAATCATAAGAAATGATTTGGAAAGAATTAGGATGAAAAACTCCATATTTGAAAAGACAAAAATAGATTTTTATCGAAATGAACTAGTTTTGAACTAGAGTTATAATCCATTTATTTTTAAAATAAATAAATTGAATTTGAAAGGGTTTTAAAAGTAACCAGAATTGCCAATAATTGAATTGGAATGGATTTGAATCAAAATTGTCTTTGGAATATTTCGATGTTGGATTTCGTGATGATACATATATTGTTATGGGAATTTGAAAGATATATTTATATCGTTATTTCCAATACGATATTTGTTGGTCATCGAATTTGATATTGAATATAAGCCGATATATTTTCTTTTCAGAGCCTTGTATTTAATATTAAATGGGATTTTGGGTTGTCGTGAATGGTATCTTTAATAATACTGTTCTTAGACCCAACGGAGTTAAGAAAATCAGAAACTAACTGGAGATTAGTTAAGTTGAATGGTTTCCTGGGTATTGATCTGATGTTGGTTTTGGCCTTCGGGGTTAATACTTAGGGAATTATTCGCTTTCTAATTTACGGTTAAAGGTTGATGGAATAGAATGTGATTTTGGGTTTATCGTGAACCGTGTTTTAGATGACACTGGATCTTTAACCCAGTTAAAGACAGGATATTGATTTTTGGGAAGATTAAAACTAAGTGGAGTTTTAATGAATCTTTAATTAGATTGAAATGATCGAGAATGGAGTATCACCGGTTTTGCTCCAGGCGATAGCTAAATCTTTAATTAGATTTGAACGTGAAATGGTAATTGAATTTACCGATAACACCGTGGTGTTAGATATGAAGTATGACCAGTTTTACTTCATGGGATGAATAGGTTGGGATTGGGAAATAAATTAAATGATTACTTCGGTGTGGTTAGCTAATCCCGACTAGTTTGAATTGATATTCAAAAGAAGATTAAAGAATAAATTTAAGGAATTCATCTTTGATAAAATTAATGGGAACCTTTCCCAAAGTATAAGAATATTTGAATAAAAGAATATTCTGAATTGGAATGAGGCGCATGTTGTGCTTGTGTAACACTTGTTTATTATATACGCGAGTTATTTAGAAAGACCGGGTTTATCCCGTTCTGAATAACTGATTCGACGATGTGTCGAGGATGAAGACGGTGGTCGATGACCGGAGGTCTTCACGTCGTTTGGATAATTACTGATGATCTTGATTGGGCTGTACACCCAAGAGGAGGGAATCAGTTGGTGATCATCCAGGCGTACTTGGAGATCATGGATATGCGAGGTACAAGGTGCCTCTGGTTTCGTTCAGACCCAGAACGAACTTGTAAATGGACAGTGTGTATGACATTGGATTTTATTCTGTGTGATTGATTTCTATTAAATATATATCTGTTTGGCGGTGGAGAATTTATTCTCTTACTTAATGCCCTTCTCTGAGACGTACGAGCTCAGAGGTTATATACTGATGGATATCAATCGCATGGAGTGAACTGCCTGTGTGGCATGCCTAAGTGGCAAATGATCAAGGCTTTTGTTGAAAAGCAAAGTCTTGTGGTTGATGAATAAAGCACCGCCTGTGTGGCATAGCTTGTGTAACGCTGATTCGTGAGCCTCACACCCCGGTTGTGAACCAGAAACGGGAGAAGGACCTTAGGGAGGACATGCGTTTCCTTCTAGCAAAAAGTGGCGTTAGTGGTTTTACACGCCCTGACGAGTTTGACTTATGTGGTTGTTGGATTGCGAGGCGCCTCGGATATATCGGTGACTATGTGGAGCCGAAGGAGTCAGTGGACTCATTGACACCCCATAAGGTGGGGAAACGCAGTGTCCAGGGTTTAAGTTTAATCCACATCGGTGGACCGGCCCTGACGATCCAAGGGCCCACCTGTAAAAACCCGTAACTTCCCCGTAAAGGAAAGCGTCGGATAGTTCGAGAACAAGCCACAAAATAGAACGCATACAAAAGAACATTTCATTGTATATTACAACAATGCATCAGAATACAAGAATATACAGAGTACAAATGAATATTACACAGAAATATCAGAGATTTAAATTACATTTAAATACATAGCAGCGGAAAATAATACAATACACAACTGAAGGAGATATACGGATACAAAGCTTTCCGGATATCGTTCCAGCTGTAAACCAGGATCCTGTGAATATAAATCTGCAAAACCAAAACTACTAGTTGCCTGTGTCGAAATAAGGGCACCCAGAGTTTAGGTTAAAACAATAAACTCCAGGTCAGTCATGGGACTGGTGTGAGAACTAAAGCAGTTATTAATCTTTATTTTTAAAGTTAGGTAAATCAAGGGACCACGCCGTATAACACGGAACGGGTTTCCTCCCAAGAATACCAGTGCATAAAACAACAGCGCAATGCTAAATAAAGAAAAATGAAGCTGTTATAAGACCCAGGTCCTATCACACAATGCAACGCAAGCCGGGGGATAGTGTTTTCCCTTATAACAGCCAAAGAATGCTTGATACATTTAAAACAAATCATTTGATACTATAATAAGTGTATAGTGTCAAAACATTTCAAATCATAAGTATCAATCATAGGCGGCATGAATGACCCATACCACTATGTCGCCATATATAAGTTTACAATCAAAACCGCAATGTCGTATTGGAAGTTGGGTTATCATTTATGGTATGAACCGAGGCTAGGGGCAAGATCCTCTACCGATTTGTGACTCTCTAGCCCGAGCCACCGGAACAGCCGCAACTGCCCCTTGGATCGTCAGGGCCGGTCCACCGATGTGGATTATAGTGCCTGAACAATGCGTTTCCCCGCCCTTTGGGGCGTAAGCCTGGCCCGTCAGCCGACCAGAAGCATCGGCCGAAACCGATATCACGAGGCGCCTCGCTTTTCAGCAAGTAATAATAAGCAACATCCACATGAGTCGAACTCGTCAGCCAGTTCAAGCACTGACGCCACTCCTAACTAGAAAGAAACGCATGTCCTCCCTGAGGTCCGTCTCCCGTTTTTAGTTCATACCGGGTGTGGTACTCGCGAATCAACGTTACACAAAGCTACGCCACACAAGGCCGTGCTTTGATCATCAACCACAAGACTTTGCTTTTCAACAGAAGCCTTGATGTAACGACACGGATTTCGCCCGGACCTAATCGATCGTTAAACCGACCAAGACCGTTCGAATCCCGCATACGCTAACTTTGGGTATACAACACATCAGAACAAATAACAGAAGACTTCAATAAACATCATAATAATGTTACATCAGAGTACATCGAAATATAATACACAGCGGAAGATAAATTTACATAAATGGAAAACAGTGCACAGCGGAAATATAAACTACACAGCGGAAGACTGTAAATGTCTGGACACAGCTTAAAGCTTCAATCCAGAATCCTGCTCAAAACATCTGCAAAATAAAACTACTCGACTGCCCGTGTGGAAAATAGGGGCACCCGAGTTCGCAAGGGAAAAGCAAACTACGAGTCAGTCATGGGACTGGTGTGAGAACTCAAAAAAAACAGTTGTTAACTTTGTTCAAAAATAAGGCAAATCACGGGACCACGCCACTTTCGCGGAACGGGTTTACCCCCATGAAAGCCAGTGTATAAACAACAATCAATATAGATATATGGATCTACTATGCATCAATCAACATGCAATATCCCTATCTACCCATTTAGATTAATCACCACACTTAGATTTTCCAAATCCAATTCAATTTACAGAAATTATTCCTTTGGATTTTATTCCCGATTTCTTATTTCAAATCATTTGAAATACATATCTAACTTTCTATATCAAAGTAGATTTCACTTCGGGATCTCAAATCAAATCATTTGGAAATGTGAATTCCAAAACATAACAATGCATACAAACAAGTATGCAACCCAATATCGTGCTCCCCATCGACAAGGCAAAGGGTACGCACCTCGCAACTCGATATATATATGTGCACCTACCCCACATAGGAGTAGGCTACACCGACGATGCACCTCCCACTCAGGAGAGCATACACCGCCCTCTCACCCATACTTTTAGTCTTAGGGTTACCCGAATCTTTAGCCACATACTAAATCATTTCATATCCCGAAGTAGGGAAAATCATTTCACAACATAATAATCACAATGTAACATATAATACATTTCTAAATCACTTTAGAAATCATCGGGTTTTGGGCCTCGAAATCCTTTCTGTTTTATAAAACATTTTTATAAAACATTCCCTGTCCAAAATCGGGAATACATTTCTTTTCACTTAAGAAAAATATCATTTCACAATCATTCGTTAAATTTGAAATGAACACAACATCGCTAAACACCTTATCGTCAAATCGTGAAGTCTTTCACAAGGCGTTAGCACACAGATATTTTCAACCCAACCCAATGCTAAATGTAAAAGCATATTCTGCTCATAAACTGGTCGAGCACAATCCAAACCATCAATCAATCAAATTTAACATACGCCTCATTCCAATTCATTAGTCACTAACCGTAAATTAATCAAGAGAATAATTCCCCAAATATTAACCCCGAAGGCCGAAACCAACATCAGATCAATATCCAGAAAACCATTCTGCTTGGCTAACCGACAGTTAGTTTCTAAATTTCACGTTCAAATCTAATTAAAGATTTAACTATCGCCTGGAGCAAAACTGGTGATACTCCATTCTCGATCTTTTCAATCTAATTAAAGATTCATTAAAACTCCACTTAGTTTTAATCTGTGACTGGGTTAAAGAATCAGTGTCATCTAAAAACACGGTTCGCGATAAACCCAAAGTCACATCCCATTAATTATCGGGTTAAAGAACGAGTGTTGTTTAAAACACTGTTCACGATAAACCCAAAAATCATTCCATTAATTATCGGGTTAAAGAACGAGTGTTATTTAAAACACTGTTCACGATAAACCCAAAAATCAATATCAATTCAATTCCAATTAAATATTATTTAATTGGTACACTTCATTAAATCTAAATAAAAAGATTTAATCTTTTCTCAACTGGGTTCAAGAACAGTGTTAGTGAAGACACCATTCACGACAAACCCAAATCACATTCGATATTCAATACAAGGCTCTGAATAGAAAATATATCGGCTTATATTCAATATCGAGTTCTACGACTAACAGATGTCGTATGGGAAATAACGATATATATATATATATCTTTCAAATTTCCATAACAACACCTGTATAATCACGAATCCCAACATCGAAATATTCCGAAGACAATTTCGATTCAAATCCACTCCAATGCAATCATTGGAATTTTGGTTATTTTTAAAACCCTTTTCGAATTCAATTTATTTATTTAAAAATAAATAGAATTATAATCCTAGTTCAAAACTAGTTCATTTCGATAAAAATCTATTTTTATCTTTTCAAATATGGAGTTTTTCATCCCAATTCTTCCCAAATCATTTCTTATGATTTTACACAAATTATTACTATTTTTAATAATTTTATCAAGGCCTGTACGGTCGATTTCCATCAATGGCCATCGAACTGCACTTACAGCGACCTTTTTCGAATTTGATTTGGACGTATCTCCAAATCCAACCGTTAGATTTCAAATTTCTAATATTCCTTAGAAAGCTCTTTTCGATACGAACCCAACGGTTCTGATTTCAGGAGAATCCGACGGTCGGATCTCCCGTAATGTCCGTTCGAAGTCAATGGTCGAAATTCGCGAACTGCCGCAGCGCGGCGCGTTCTATTCAGGCCATTTATTATATATATAATATATATAATATATATTTCGTCGATTTCTATTTAAAACGAATTATATAAATAGTTTTGAATTCGTTTCAAAAACATTTTCAACTTCCTTTTCAATTCAAATCACAATTGAATTCTTCTTTATAGATTCGTTTTAAAATTCATTTCTATTCAATTCAAATTTCAATTCAATTCGAATTCGTTTTCAATTCAATTCATTTCGAATTCATTTTCTATTCAATTCAATTCGAATTCGTTTTCTATTCAATTCAATTCGAATTCATTTTCTATTCAATTCAATTCGAATTCGTTTTCTATTCAATTCAATTCGAATTCGTTTTCTATTCAATTCAATTCGAATTCGTTTTCTATTCAATTCGAATTCGTTTTCTATTCAATTCATTTCGAATTCGTTTTCTATTCAATTCATTTCGAATTCGTTTTCTATTCAATTCAATTCGAATTCGTTTTCTATTCAATTCAATTCGAATTCGTTTTCTATTCAATTCAATTCGAATTCGTTTTCTATTCAATTCATTTCGAATTCGTTTTCTATTCAATTCATTTCGAATTCGTTTTCTATTCAATTCAATTCGAATTCGTTTTCTATTCAATTCAATTCGAATTCGTTTTCTATTCAATTCAATTCGAATTCGTTTTCTATTCAATTCATTTCGAATTCGTTTTCTATTCAATTCATTTCGAATTCGTTTTCTATTCAATTCATTTCGAATTCGTTTTCTATTCAATTCATTTCGAATTCGTTTTCTATTCAATTCATTTCGAATTCGTTTTCTATTCAATTCGAATTCGTTTTCTATTTAGTTCAATTCGAATATTTCATATACATCGTTTTCAATTCATATATATATTTCATATACATCGTTTTCAATTCGAATATTTCATATACATCGTTTTCAATTCATATATATATTTCATATACATCGTTTTCAATTCATATATATATTTCATATACATCGTTTTCAATTCATATATATATTTCATATACATCGTTTTCAATTCATATATATATTTCATATACATCGTTTTCAATTCATATATATATTTCATATACATCGTTTTCAATTCATATATATATTTCATATACATCGTTTTCAATTCATATATATATTTCATATACATCGTTTTCAATTCATATATATATTTCATATACATCGTTTTCAATTCATATATATATATATATATATATTCACCTTTCACTATATACGATATTTTCATTTTCAATACATACGATATATTCATTTCCAATATATACGATATATTCATTTCCAATATATACGATATATTCATTTTCAATATATACGATATATTCATTTTCAATATATTCGATATTTTCACTTTCAATATATTCAATATTTTCACTTTCGATATATTCGATATTTTCACTTTCAATATATATATCGTTTTCACTTCATATATATATATATATCGTTTTCAATTCGAATATTTCATATACATTGTTTTCAATTCGAATATTTTCATTTTCAATACATACGATATATTCATTTCCAATATATACGATATATTCATTTCCAATATATACGATATATTCATTTTCAATATATACGATATATTCATTTTCAATATATTCGATATTTTCACTTTCAATATATTCAATATTTTCACTTTCGATATATTCGATATTTTCACTTTCAATATATATATCGTTTTCACTTCATATATATATATATATCGTTTTCAATTCGAATATTTCATATACATTGTTTTCAATTCGAATATTTTCACTTTCAATATATTCGATATTTTCACTTTCAATATATTCGATATTCACTTCGCTATATATATATAAATTTCACTCTTCATATATATGTTATTTCACTTCGCTATATATATAAATTTCACTTTTCATATATATGTTATTTCACTTCGCTATCAATCAATTTTCACAACAATTTCAACCAATAAATATCGTCCATGGTTTGTGGACGAGGGGCGTATATATATATATATATATATATATAGATATTTATATATAGCAATTCACTTCCACTTTCAACACATATATAAAAATTATAAAAAGAAATTGAAGAGTGAGAAATCCTCACCAATAGCTATCCACTCACACGACTCTTCCTTTATGGAAATCTTCGCCTTTTGTCGCTTTCACCCGTATTCTCTACATATGTAAAAATCGAATTTTTACTATGTTATTCAATATATAAAAATCTGATTTTTACTTCGACTTTCAATAAATAAAAATATGATTTTTTACTTTTTAAAGAAATCAGTTTTTAACTTTCTTTTTAAATCCAGTTTTAAAACTCCTAAAAATCAGTTTTAAAAATTCATAAAAATCAGTTTTAACTCTTTAAAAATTCTGTTTTTATTTTCTTTTATAATAATCAGTTTCTCTTTTTAAATTTCTGTTTTTAAAACTCTTTTATAAAAAAAACAGTTTTAAAACTTTATATAAAAAAACAGTTTTTATAACTTAAAATAAAAATTCAGTTTTATTTTCTTTAAAAAAAATTCTGTTTTAAAATTCTTTTTCATCTTAAAAACCATGCTAATTTATATATTTAAAAGCAGAAAATTGATCAATATAAATTTATTTTGAAATCTTATCTTTGTTTCAAACATTATATACATTTCTGATTTTTAACAATGTTTTATATCATAAATAAAAATGAAAATAAAATCACCTTTCCCTTCAGTCTGAACTGAAATAAACTCGTCGAACTGAGGCTCAGAGGCTAGGGTTCGTTATTGCTCCACTGCCGAGGCGCTGGACGTTGATCCAAGGTCACCACATCATCGGCCGTTCTCCCTTCTTCCCATGCCAGGCGGCGCGCTCAGCTCGAAGTCCCCCTGAAGCTACAACCTCCTCCGAAGTCCGCCGATTCCAATGGAGATTTCCGCCACCAGAAAACGTGCTTCGCGATCACCGTTGAAGGTGATTATCCCCGGGGCGCTTCGATTTTTTTATTAAGTGGGGAGGGAGGTCGGAAGTGGAGAAATTGGGACGATGTAATCGTCGGTCTGGGGATGTCGGCTGTAAAGAAGGGGAGGGTTGACCATGAGTTTTTGCTTTGACTTAGGGTTGAAGAGAAAATCCTTCTTATATATAATATATTTATTTAATTTGTTTAAATGTACTTTTTATTTTATTTCAAAAATCCATGTTTATTAATATGAACACGAAATCATACCCACCGACTGTCGCCCCTGGCTATTTACCCCCATCCCGAACACAATGGGATATGTCACGCAAGCTGATTCGGCTGTTTGAATCAGTTTTCGTTGAATTTACATTTAAATCGCTATATTGAATTTTAAACGTACATTTCAAATTACTGGAGTCACATACAAACTTTAAAAATTCCAGAAAAATATTTTCTAGCTTCGTATTTGCGATACGGTCCTAACAAAACTAGTTTCGTCGAATTCTGAGACCGTTTGAAAAATGGCCAATTTCCAGTCGATTAAAATCAACTGAAATGGTCAAAACACGTTTTCCTTTACCACGCTCACATATTGATTCGAAAAATTATGAAATTTGAAATCTAGCAATAACTTTACACTGCGGAACCAACAAAAGTGGTTTCGTCGAAATCCGAGGTCATTTGCAAAATGTCCATTTTTAAGGGCCTGAATTCCATAGCGACTATTCAGAATTTTGAACTGGACATATCTTTTGATTCCCAATATGAAATCTTGATTTCTCGGATTCGTTGGAAAGATATTCACTATTAGATCCTAATGTTTTTGGTTTCACTAAAATCCGGATTGTTTTGCACCCGGTGCATTCAATTGAAGTTTGAAATTGAATTATCGAACTACCGCGCCATTTTCAATTCTATTTATAATTATATATAAATATTTATATTCTAACGACGACGCGTATAATATATACGTTCGAATTATATTCAAAATAAATCTCTCGTCGATATTATTTAAAATAATTCATGTTAAATAATCAGAATTCGCTAAAATTGCCAACATAAAAATTTCAAACTGGCTCGCATTTTACGGGTTGTTACAATCTCCCCCACTTAAAACTTTTCGTCCCCGAAAAGGAACAAAGTCGAAAGTGGTTTGATTATCCAACTCTACGCTCGATCTGGCTTCTATTCTCCAACTCTTTAGTTTCTGAGAATTTTCAAAATTTCAAAAATTTGGCTAACACCCTAAATTTTTGAAAAATTTCGCCATAACCTCCCCTGCACCGGGAGCATCGGGGAATTTCAAATAGCTTCCCCGGTCCTTCAGATCTCAAAAAGAAAAAGAAAAAGCCAAGCGGCTAGCCAATAGGCTCACAAAATCATCATCACCCAAACAAAACAGGAAATTATGTAGTAAACATGTACCTATTTGTCGGGCAAACAAATTTTATTCTCTGCTCTAGCCTCCTTGCTATGACCTGTTCAAAGTAAGTATATGTATATGCAAGCAAATGCGACCAATTTTCAATACAGTTTACTATTTGGTTCAATTGGCTAAATGGTTAAAAATTATCAAACAAATAAACCAACAACACAAACATCAATCAATTAATTGATTATATTTTCAAATATATAATTTTATATATTTAAAATCATATTTTCTAAAATCAGATTATATATAATCACAAATACGTTATTCATAAACAAATAACTCTCGACTCATTCTAGGGCATTTCTAACCCCATCTCTAACGAGTCACTCATTCTAGAATGCTACTGATTCTATCTCTAATGAGGATTCTTTTATAGGACATTACTAATCCTACCTCTGATGAGTCTTTTATTCTGTTCAAACGAGTTGTACCCCAAAGATTTGAGTTTAACCAAAGCTCTGATACCACGTTGTAACGACACGGATTTCGCCCGGACCTAATCGATCGTTAAACCGACCAAGACCGTTCGAATCCCGCATACGCTAACTTTGGGTATACAACACATCAGAACAAATAACAGAAGACTTCAATAAACATCATAATAATGTTACATCAGAGTACATCGAAATATAATACACAGCGGAAGATAAATTTACATAAATGGAAAACAGTGCACAGCGGAAATATAAACTACACAGCGGAAGACTGTAAATGTCTGGACACAGCTTAAAGCTTCAATCCAGAATCCTGCTCAAAACATCTGCAAAATAAAACTACTCGACTGCCCGTGTGGAAAATAGGGGCACCCGAGTTCGCAAGGGAAAAGCAAACTACGAGTCAGTCATGGGACTGGTGTGAGAACTCAAAAAAAACAGTTGTTAACTTTGTTCAAAAATAAGGCAAATCACGGGACCACGCCACTTTCGCGGAACGGGTTTACCCCCATGAAAGCCAGTGTATAAACAACAATCAATATAGATATATGGATCTACTATGCATCAATCAACATGCAATATCCCTATCTACCCATTTAGATTAATCACCACACTTAGATTTTCCAAATCCAATTCAATTTACAGAAATTATTCCTTTGGATTTTATTCCCGATTTCTTATTTCAAATCATTTGAAATACATATCTAACTTTCTATATCAAAGTAGATTTCACTTCGGGATCTCAAATCAAATCATTTGGAAATGTGAATTCCAAAACATAACAATGCATACAAACAAGTATGCAACCCAATATCGTGCTCCCCATCGACAAGGCAAAGGGTACGCACCTCGCAACTCGATATATATATGTGCACCTACCCCACATAGGAGTAGGCTACACCGACGATGCACCTCCCACTCAGGAGAGCATACACCGCCCTCTCACCCATACTTTTAGTCTTAGGGTTACCCGAATCTTTAGCCACATACTAAATCATTTCATATCCCGAAGTAGGGAAAATCATTTCACAACATAATAATCACAATGTAACATATAATACATTTCTAAATCACTTTAGAAATCATCGGGTTTTGGGCCTCGAAATCCTTTCTGTTTTATAAAACATTTTTATAAAACATTCCCTGTCCAAAATCGGGAATACATTTCTTTTCACTTAAGAAAAATATCATTTCACAATCATTCGTTAAATTTGAAATGAACACAACATCGCTAAACACCTTATCGTCAAATCGTGAAGTCTTTCACAAGGCGTTAGCACACAGATATTTTCAACCCAACCCAATGCTAAATGTAAAAGCATATTCTGCTCATAAACTGGTCGAGCACAATCCAAACCATCAATCAATCAAATTTAACATACGCCTCATTCCAATTCATTAGTCACTAACCGTAAATTAATCAAGAGAATAATTCCCCAAATATTAACCCCGAAGGCCGAAACCAACATCAGATCAATATCCAGAAAACCATTCTGCTTGGCTAACCGACAGTTAGTTTCTAAATTTCACGTTCAAATCTAATTAAAGATTTAACTATCGCCTGGAGCAAAACTGGTGATACTCCATTCTCGATCTTTTCAATCTAATTAAAGATTCATTAAAACTCCACTTAGTTTTAATCTGTGACTGGGTTAAAGAATCAGTGTCATCTAAAAACACGGTTCGCGATAAACCCAAAGTCACATCCCATTAATTATCGGGTTAAAGAACGAGTGTTGTTTAAAACACTGTTCACGATAAACCCAAAAATCATTCCATTAATTATCGGGTTAAAGAACGAGTGTTATTTAAAACACTGTTCACGATAAACCCAAAAATCAATATCAATTCAATTCCAATTAAATATTATTTAATTGGTACACTTCATTAAATCTAAATAAAAAGATTTAATCTTTTCTCAACTGGGTTCAAGAACAGTGTTAGTGAAGACACCATTCACGACAAACCCAAATCACATTCGATATTCAATACAAGGCTCTGAATAGAAAATATATCGGCTTATATTCAATATCGAGTTCTACGACTAACAGATGTCGTATGGGAAATAACGATATATATATATATATCTTTCAAATTTCCATAACAACACCTGTATAATCACGAATCCCAACATCGAAATATTCCGAAGACAATTTCGATTCAAATCCACTCCAATGCAATCATTGGAATTTTGGTTATTTTTAAAACCCTTTTCGAATTCAATTTATTTATTTAAAAATAAATAGAATTATAATCCTAGTTCAAAACTAGTTCATTTCGATAAAAATCTATTTTTATCTTTTCAAATATGGAGTTTTTCATCCCAATTCTTCCCAAATCATTTCTTATGATTTTACACAAATTATTACTATTTTTAATAATTTTATCAAGGCCTGTACGGTCGATTTCCATCAATGGCCATCGAACTGCACTTACAGCGACCTTTTTCGAATTTGATTTGGACGTATCTCCAAATCCAACCGTTAGATTTCAAATTTCTAATATTCCTTAGAAAGCTCTTTTCGATACGAACCCAACGGTTCTGATTTCAGGAGAATCCGACGGTCGGATCTCCCGTAATGTCCGTTCGAAGTCAATGGTCGAAATTCGCGAACTGCCGCAGCGCGGCGCGTTCTATTCAGGCCATTTATTATATATATAATATATATAATATATATTTCGTCGATTTCTATTTAAAACGAATTATATAAATAGTTTTGAATTCGTTTCAAAAACATTTTCAACTTCCTTTTCAATTCAAATCACAATTGAATTCTTCTTTATAGATTCGTTTTAAAATTCATTTCTATTCAATTCAAATTTCAATTCAATTCGAATTCGTTTTCAATTCAATTCATTTCGAATTCATTTTCTATTCAATTCAATTCGAATTCGTTTTCTATTCAATTCAATTCGAATTCATTTTCTATTCAATTCAATTCGAATTCGTTTTCTATTCAATTCAATTCGAATTCGTTTTCTATTCAATTCAATTCGAATTCGTTTTCTATTCAATTCGAATTCGTTTTCTATTCAATTCATTTCGAATTCGTTTTCTATTCAATTCATTTCGAATTCGTTTTCTATTCAATTCAATTCGAATTCGTTTTCTATTCAATTCAATTCGAATTCGTTTTCTATTCAATTCAATTCGAATTCGTTTTCTATTCAATTCATTTCGAATTCGTTTTCTATTCAATTCATTTCGAATTCGTTTTCTATTCAATTCAATTCGAATTCGTTTTCTATTCAATTCAATTCGAATTCGTTTTCTATTCAATTCAATTCGAATTCGTTTTCTATTCAATTCATTTCGAATTCGTTTTCTATTCAATTCATTTCGAATTCGTTTTCTATTCAATTCATTTCGAATTCGTTTTCTATTCAATTCATTTCGAATTCGTTTTCTATTCAATTCATTTCGAATTCGTTTTCTATTCAATTCGAATTCGTTTTCTATTTAGTTCAATTCGAATATTTCATATACATCGTTTTCAATTCATATATATATTTCATATACATCGTTTTCAATTCGAATATTTCATATACATCGTTTTCAATTCATATATATATTTCATATACATCGTTTTCAATTCATATATATATTTCATATACATCGTTTTCAATTCATATATATATTTCATATACATCGTTTTCAATTCATATATATATTTCATATACATCGTTTTCAATTCATATATATATTTCATATACATCGTTTTCAATTCATATATATATTTCATATACATCGTTTTCAATTCATATATATATTTCATATACATCGTTTTCAATTCATATATATATTTCATATACATCGTTTTCAATTCATATATATATATATATATATTCACCTTTCACTATATACGATATTTTCATTTTCAATACATACGATATATTCATTTCCAATATATACGATATATTCATTTCCAATATATACGATATATTCATTTTCAATATATACGATATATTCATTTTCAATATATTCGATATTTTCACTTTCAATATATTCAATATTTTCACTTTCGATATATTCGATATTTTCACTTTCAATATATATATCGTTTTCACTTCATATATATATATATATCGTTTTCAATTCGAATATTTCATATACATTGTTTTCAATTCGAATATTTTCATTTTCAATACATACGATATATTCATTTCCAATATATACGATATATTCATTTCCAATATATACGATATATTCATTTTCAATATATACGATATATTCATTTTCAATATATTCGATATTTTCACTTTCAATATATTCAATATTTTCACTTTCGATATATTCGATATTTTCACTTTCAATATATATATCGTTTTCACTTCATATATATATATATATCGTTTTCAATTCGAATATTTCATATACATTGTTTTCAATTCGAATATTTTCACTTTCAATATATTCGATATTTTCACTTTCAATATATTCGATATTCACTTCGCTATATATATATAAATTTCACTCTTCATATATATGTTATTTCACTTCGCTATATATATAAATTTCACTTTTCATATATATGTTATTTCACTTCGCTATCAATCAATTTTCACAACAATTTCAACCAATAAATATCGTCCATGGTTTGTGGACGAGGGGCGTATATATATATATATATATATAGATATTTATATATAGCAATTCACTTCCACTTTCAACACATATATAAAAATTATAAAAAGAAATTGAAGAGTGAGAAATCCTCACCAATAGCTATCCACTCACACGACTCTTCCTTTATGGAAATCTTCGCCTTTTGTCGCTTTCACCCGTATTCTCTACATATGTAAAAATCGAATTTTTACTATGTTATTCAATATATAAAAATCTGATTTTTACTTCGACTTTCAATAAATAAAAATATGATTTTTTACTTTTTAAAGAAATCAGTTTTTAACTTTCTTTTTAAATCCAGTTTTAAAACTCCTAAAAATCAGTTTTAAAAATTCATAAAAATCAGTTTTAACTCTTTAAAAATTCTGTTTTTATTTTCTTTTATAATAATCAGTTTCTCTTTTTAAATTTCTGTTTTTAAAACTCTTTTATAAAAAAAACAGTTTTAAAACTTTATATAAAAAAACAGTTTTTATAACTTAAAATAAAAATTCAGTTTTATTTTCTTTAAAAAAAATTCTGTTTTAAAATTCTTTTTCATCTTAAAAACCATGCTAATTTATATATTTAAAAGCAGAAAATTGATCAATATAAATTTATTTTGAAATCTTATCTTTGTTTCAAACATTATATACATTTCTGATTTTTAACAATGTTTTATATCATAAATAAAAATGAAAATAAAATCACCTTTCCCTTCAGTCTGAACTGAAATAAACTCGTCGAACTGAGGCTCAGAGGCTAGGGTTCGTTATTGCTCCACTGCCGAGGCGCTGGACGTTGATCCAAGGTCACCACATCATCGGCCGTTCTCCCTTCTTCCCATGCCAGGCGGCGCGCTCAGCTCGAAGTCCCCCTGAAGCTACAACCTCCTCCGAAGTCCGCCGATTCCAATGGAGATTTCCGCCACCAGAAAACGTGCTTCGCGATCACCGTTGAAGGTGATTATCCCCGGGGCGCTTCGATTTTTTTATTAAGTGGGGAGGGAGGTCGGAAGTGGAGAAATTGGGACGATGTAATCGTCGGTCTGGGGATGTCGGCTGTAAAGAAGGGGAGGGTTGACCATGAGTTTTTGCTTTGACTTAGGGTTGAAGAGAAAATCCTTCTTATATATAATATATTTATTTAATTTGTTTAAATGTACTTTTTATTTTATTTCAAAAATCCATGTTTATTAATATGAACACGAAATCATACCCACCGACTGTCGCCCCTGGCTATTTACCCCCATCCCGAACACAATGGGATATGTCACGCAAGCTGATTCGGCTGTTTGAATCAGTTTTCGTTGAATTTACATTTAAATCGCTATATTGAATTTTAAACGTACATTTCAAATTACTGGAGTCACATACAAACTTTAAAAATTCCAGAAAAATATTTTCTAGCTTCGTATTTGCGATACGGTCCTAACAAAACTAGTTTCGTCGAATTCTGAGACCGTTTGAAAAATGGCCAATTTCCAGTCGATTAAAATCAACTGAAATGGTCAAAACACGTTTTCCTTTACCACGCTCACATATTGATTCGAAAAATTATGAAATTTGAAATCTAGCAATAACTTTACACTGCGGAACCAACAAAAGTGGTTTCGTCGAAATCCGAGGTCATTTGCAAAATGTCCATTTTTAAGGGCCTGAATTCCATAGCGACTATTCAGAATTTTGAACTGGACATATCTTTTGATTCCCAATATGAAATCTTGATTTCTCGGATTCGTTGGAAAGATATTCACTATTAGATCCTAATGTTTTTGGTTTCACTAAAATCCGGATTGTTTTGCACCCGGTGCATTCAATTGAAGTTTGAAATTGAATTATCGAACTACCGCGCCATTTTCAATTCTATTTATAATTATATATAAATATTTATATTCTAACGACGACGCGTATAATATATACGTTCGAATTATATTCAAAATAAATTTCTCGTCGATATTATTTAAAATAATTCATGTTAAATAATCAGAATTCGCTAAAATTGCCAACATAAAAATTTCAAACTGGCTCGCATTTTACGGGTTGTTACACTTGATCATTTGCATCTTAGCATGCCACACAGGCAATTCACTCCATGCGATTGATATCCATCAATATATAACCCCTGAGCTCGTACATCTCAGAGAAGGGCGTTAAGCAAGAGAATAAATTCTCCGCCGCCAAACAGATATATATTTAATAGAGATCAATCACACGGACTAAAATCCAATGTCAGACACACAGTCCATTTACAAGTCCGTTCTGGGTCTGAACGAAACCGGAGGCACCTAGTACCCCGCATATCCATCGATCTCCAAGTACGTCTGGACGATCACTAACTGTTTCCATCTTCTTGGGTGTACAGCCCAATCAAGATCATCAGTAATTACCCAAACGACGTGAAGACCTCCGGTCTTCGACCATCGTCTTCATCTTCGACTTATCGTCGTATCAGTTATTCAGAATGGGATAAACCCGGTCTTTCCGAATAACTCACGTATATTTAAATAAGTGTTACACAAACACAACATACGCCTCATTCCAATTCATCCGTCACTAACCGTAAATTAATCAAGAGAATAATTTCCTAAATATCAACCCCGAAGGCCGAAACCAACATCAGATCAATATCCAAAAAACCATTCTGCTTGGCTAACCGACAGTTAGTTTCTAAATTTCACATTCATAGGGAGAAGTTCCCATTAATTTTATCAAAGATAAATTCCTTGAATTTATTCTTTAATCTTCTTTTGAATTTTGATTCAACTAGTCGGGATTAACGAACCTTACCGAAGTAATCATTTGTTTTAATTTCCCAATCCCAACCTATTCATCCCATGAAGTAAAACTGGTTATACTTCATATCTAACACCACGGTGTTATCGGTAAATTCAATTACCATTTCAAGTTCAAATCTAATTAAAGATTTAACTATCGCCTGGAGCAAAACTGGTGATACTCCATTCTCGATTATTTCAATCTAATTAAAGATTCATTAAAACTCCACTTAGTTTTAATCGTTAACTGGGTTAAAGAATCAGTGTCATTTAAAACACGGTTCACGATAGACCCAAAATCACATTCCATTAATTATCGGGTTAAAGAACGAGTGTTATTTAAAACACTGTTCACGATAAACCCAAAAATCAATATCAATTCAATTCCAATTAAATATTATTTAATTGGTACACTTCATTAAATCTAAATAAAAAGATTTAATCATTTCTCAACTGGGTTCAAGAACAGTGTTAGTGAAGACACCATTCACGACAAACCCAAATCACATTTGATATTCAATACAAGGCTCTGAATAGAAAATATATCGGCTTATATTCAATATCAAATTCTATGATTAACAAATGTCGTATTGGAAATAACGATATAAATAGATATCTTTCAAGCTTCCATAACAACATCCGTATAATCACGAATCCCAACATCGAAATATTCCAATGACAATTTCAATTCAAATCCACTCCAATGCAATCATTGGAAATTCTGGTTATTTTTAAAACCCTTTTCAAATTCAATTTATTTATTTAAAAATAAATAGAATTATATTTCTAGTTCAAAACTAGTTCATTTCGATAAAAATCTATTTTTATCTTTTCAAATATGGAGTTTTTCATCCCAATCCTTTCTAAATCATTTCTTATGATTTTACACAAATTATTACTATTTTTAATAATTTTATCAAGGCCCGTACAGTCGATTTCCATCAATGGCCATCGAACTGCACTTACAGCGACCTTTTTCAAATTTGATTTGGACGTATCTCCAAATCCAACCGTTAGATTTCAAATTTCTAATATTCGTTAGAAAGCTCTTTTCGATACGAACCCAACGGTTCCGGTTTTAGGAGAATCCGACGGTCGGATCTCCCGTAATGTCCGTTTGAAATAAATGGTCTAAATTCGCGAACTACCGCGGCGCGGCGCGTTCTATTCAGGCCATTATATTATATATATAATATATATTTCGTCGATTTCTATTTAAAATGAAATTTATAAATCGTTTTAAATTCGTTTCAAAAGCAATTTCAACTTCCTTTTCAATTCAAATCAAAATTGAATTCTTCTTTATAAATTCGTTTTAAAATTCATTTCTATTCAATTCAAATTTCAATTCAATTTGAATTCATTTCAATTCGCTTTCAATCCAATTTGAATTCGTTTTCAATTCAATTCATTTCGAAATCGTTTTCAATTCAATTCATTTCGAAATCGTTTTCAATTCAATTCATTTCGAAATCGTTTTCAATTCAATTCATTTCGAAATCGTTTTCAATTCAATTCATTTCGAAATCGTTTTCAATTCAATTCATTTCAAAATGAATAAAATCGATATAAATATCGTTCACGTCAAAATGGCGTCAATCTAATCAACACGGCTTCATAAATTTCTATTTTCAAATATTCTATTTCAAATATTTCTTTTTCAAAATAGTTGTTATTATCAAAATATTTCGTTCAACACATGACCAATCTCAATGGATGAGTACTGTCAACACATGAACCTTTATTTTATATTGATAAAGATGTAAATTTTATTACTAAAATATTTCGTTCAACACATGACCAATCTCAATGGATGAGTACTGTCAACACATGAACCTTTATTATATATTATTCTTTATTTTCTAAATTGGAATGAGGCCCAATCAATCACCATATAATGTTAATTATATGGATTTTCATACATTACACACATATAATAGCATTGCAAAATAATCAACCATCAACCAAAGTGCACTACACTGTATAAGCATCAAATATAGATATCTAACGCTTATAACAGCCTGTCAATCAATCGATCGACATATTTAATCAATCAGGATGAGTGAACTTCAAATTTCATCCCAACACCCGTGTGGGGTTTCAAACAATCAAACACAGATTTTATTTGTGCAGTTGGGCGATGTGTAAAATTTATCGTCCCAATCAATGTCAGTCAAATCAGTGTATATAAACAAATCGGCCGATTTGTTTATAAATATCTATTTGTTCACTTTCACGTTAAAAATTATATTCTTAACGATAAAACATTTTATTCAACCTATGAAAATATTCTATTCAGTTCATTTATTCAATAAAATGATATTTTTATTTTCTAACATATTTTAGAAAATTTCGGCGGTATAACGGCACGATACTAGAAACGGGACGAGGCCTAGCCTTATCCCCGGTCTAGTGAAGGCCCACGCCATTCACACATCAATCAAATTCACCAAACAACCAAATTCAAATCAAATCATCTTACTAATTTATGCAACCAAACAAACAAGTCCATGGTCTGTGGACGATTGTGTCGGGTGCTACTAAGCACCGTCTGCATCCTAGTATATATATATATAACTAGAAAATGAAATTGAAAGGTGAGAAATTCTCACCAAAAGCTATCCAATATCACGACTCTTCATTTAGAGAAGTCTTCGTCGTTATTGCATCTTCGTCAGCTTCGTCGCCCGTAGCCACTACATATATAAAAATCGAATTTTTACTTCGCTATTCAATATATAAAAATCGAATTTTTACTTCGCTATTCAATATATAAAAATCGAATTTTTACTTCGCTATTCAATATATAAAAATCGAATTTTTACTTCGCTATTCAATATATAAAAATCGAATTTTTACTTCGCTATTCAATATATAAAAATCGAATTTTTATTGCGATGTCATATCTTTTGGTGTTCATATCTTTTGGTGTTCATATCTTTATGGTGTTCAAAATCATATCTTCAAACATTATATATATATATATATATATCATCTTTAAAAATCTTATTATTTATATATATATATATATATTTTAAAACCATGCTAATCTTTATTTTTAAACTAATTACATACATAAAAACTCACTGTCTAATTAATAGCTACACAATTATCAATTAAAAATTAATTAATAATTAACTAATACCTTAATTAACTCATAATCAGAACGCTCATTGTCTTCTTCTCGGCTACAAACTGAAGCTGCCCAAAAACCCATTTGCATCGTCTTCTAGGGTTCCATATTGGCGTCCATACACCACGCTAGAGCACGATCTGAGTTGACGGTGGAAGAGGGCTCCGGCGGCGTCAGGCGGCTAACAGGTGGGTGGCGGTTGGCTTGGAACGGCACTGGCGACGGGATTGGGGTCTTTGGCCTCTCGTTCGAATTGGGGAAGGCTAGAAGGAGGAGGAGGTGGCGCAGAAGTCGGGGCGACGGCAGAAGTGGGGAGGGCGTGCCAGCGGTGGCACCGCTTGGTGCTCCGACGATGGGCGATTAAGGGATGTGGCAGTTTTTTTTTTCTTTTCTGAAACGAACTGAATCGAAAGAAGGGGGGCCTGGTTAAGGGAGGAGAGAGAATTCTTTTTTTTTAATTATATTAATTTCAAAATGTTGACTTTTACATACGACCTCTAAACGAGGCCCACCGCCTGTCGTCCATAGCTAATTACCCCCATTCCGAACACAATGGGATATGCATCGTAGGCTGATTCGGCTGTTACAACCAGTTTCCGTTAAATTTACATTTAAATCACTATATTGAATTTTAAACGTACATTTCAAATTACCGGGGTCACATACTAACCAGAAAAATTCCCGAAAAATATTTTCTAGCTTCGTATTGACGATACGGTCCTAACAAAACTAGTTTCGTCAAATTCTGAGACCGTTGGAAAAATGGCCATTTTCCAGTCGATTAAAATCAACTGAAACTGGTCAAACGCGTTTTCCTTTGCCACGCTCACATATTGATTCGAAAAATTATGAAATTTGGAATCTAGCAATAACTTTACATCACAGACCCAACAAAAGTGGTTTCGTCGAAATCCGAGGTCGTTTGCAAAATTCCCATTTTTAAGGGCCTGAATTCCATAGCGACTATTCAGAATTTTCAACTGGACATATCTTTTGATTCCCGCTATGAAATTTTGATTTGTTGGATTCGTTGGAAAGATATTCTCAAATAGATCCTAATGTTTTTGGTTTCACTAAAATCCGGATTGTTTTGCACCCGGTACATTCAATTGAAGTTTGAAATCGAATTATCGAACTACCGCGCCATTTTCAATTCTATTTATAATTATATATAATTATTTATATTCTAACGATGACGCGTAAAATATATACGATCGAATTATATTCAAAATAAATTTCTCGTCGATATTATTTAAAATAATTCATTTTAAATAATCAAAATTCGCTAAAATTGCCAAAATAAAAATTTTAAACTGGCCCAGATTTTCCGGGTTATTACAATCTCCCCCACTTAAAACTTTTCGTCCCCGAAAAGGAACAAAGTCGAAAGTGGTTTGATCAATCAACTCTACGTTCGATTTGGCTTCCATTCTCCAAATTTTCAGTTTCTGAGAATTTTCAAAAATTTCAAAAATTTGGCTAACACCCTAAATTTTTGAAAAATTTCGCCATAACCTCCCCTGCAATGGGAGCATCGGGAAATTTCAAATAGCTTCCCCGGTCCTTCTAATCTCAAAAAGAAAAAGAAAAAGCCAAGCGGCTAGCCAATAGGCTCATAAAATCATCATCACCCAAACAAAACAGTAAATCATGTAGTAAACATGTACCTATTTGTCGGGCAAACAAATTTTATTCTCTGCTCTAGCCTCCTTGCTATGACCTGTTCAATGTAAGTATATGCATATGCAAGCAAATGCGACCAAATTTCAATACAATTCAATATGTGATTCAATTAGGCATAATGGTTCCAAATTATCAAACAAATAAACAAACAACACAAACATCAATCAGTTAGTGGATTAGAGCTTCAAATTCATAATTTTGATATATAGTCCAAAAATCAGATTTTTGATGCCAAATCACAACAATAGGCCCTATCTAATTTTGGTTCTCACACCAGTCAATAGGAAATATATAGAAAGTCCACTTTCGTCACTCGAACATGAATTCTAATGATGGAGCTCCATCATCAAAATCATCTCCGGGCGATTCGAGTGTAATTCTATATCTATCCAGTATATTAAAACTTCAAATACACGTTTGCAAGGCGTATATGCAAAATCTTTATATACTGGACTGTCCAAATCAATACAAATAAATAATCAAATACGAATAATTGATTTAAATTTTCAAAACAAAATTTGTTTTCACTTTAAAAATATACTCTTCACACTCGTTCTAGGATACTACTGATCTCATCTCTAACGAGTCATTCTAATTGGATATTACTAATCCAATATCTGATGAATTCTTTCGTTTGGTTCTAATGTGTCTTGTTCTCTGAGCTTTGTAAACCAAAGCTCTGATACCAACTATAAAAACCCGTAACTTCCCCGTAAAGGAAAGCGTCGGATAGTTCGAGAACAAGCACAAAATAGAACGCATACAAAAGAACATTTCATTGTATATTACAACAATGCATCAGAATACAAGAATATACAGAGTACAAATGAATATTACACAGAAATATCAGAGATTTAAATTACATTTAAATACATAGCAGCGGAAAATAATACAATACACAACTGAAGGAGATATACGGATACAAAGCTTTCCGGATATCGTTCCAGCTGTAAACCGGGATCCTGTGAATATAAATCTACAAAACCAAAACTACTAGCTGCCCGTGTCGAAATAAGGGCACCCAGAGTTTAGGTTAAAACAATAAACTCCAGGTCAGTCATGGGACTGGTGTGAGAACTAAAGCAGTTATTAATATTTATTTTTAAAGTTAGGTAAATCAAGGGACCACGCCGTATAACACGGAACGGGTTTCCTCCCAAGAATACCAGTGCTTAAAACAACAGCGCAATGCTAAATAAAGAAAAATGAAGCTGTTATAAGACCCAGGTCCTATCACACAATGCAACGCAAGCCGGGGGATAGGGTTTTCCCTTATAACAGCCAAAGAATGCTTGATACGTTTAAAACAAATCATTTGATACTATAATAAGTGTATAGTGTCAAAACATAAGTACTCATAGGCGGCATGAATGACCCATACCACTATGTCGCCATATATAAGTTTACAATCAAAACCGCAATGTCGTATTGGAAGTTGGGTTATCATTTATGGTATGAACCGAGGCTAGGGGAAAGATCCTCTACCGATTTGTGACTCTCTAGCCCGAGCCACCGGAACAGCCGCAACTGCCCCTTGGATCGTCTGGGCCGGTCCACCGATGTGGATTATAGTGCCTGAACAATGCGTTTCCCCGCCCTTTGGGGCGTAAGCCTGGCCCGTCAGCCGACCAGAAGCATCGGCCGAAACCGATATCACGAGGCG
Source organism: Allium sativum (assembly GCA_030737875.1). Classification (NCBI taxonomy): domain Eukaryota; kingdom Viridiplantae; phylum Streptophyta; class Magnoliopsida; order Asparagales; family Amaryllidaceae; genus Allium; species Allium sativum. The sequence continues at coordinate 1,021,436,517 of CM060926.1, forward strand.
CCTCGCTTTTCAGCAAGTAATAATAAGCAACATCCACATGAGTCGAACTCGTCAGCCAGTTCAAGCACTGACGCCACTCCTAACTAGAAAGAAACGCATGTCCTCCCTGAGGTCCGTCTCCCGTTTTTAGTTCATACCGGGTGTGATACTCGCGAATCAACGTTACACAAAGCTACGCCACACAAGGCCGTGCTTTGATCATCAACCACAAGACTTTGCTTTTCAACAGAAGCCTTGATCATTTGCATCTTAGCATGCCACACAGGCAATTCACTCCATGCGATTGATATCCATCAATATATAACCCCTGAGCTCGTACGTCTCAGAGAAGGGCGTTAAGCAAGAGAATAAATTCTCCGCCGCCAAACAAATATATATTTAATAGAGATCAATCACACGGACTAAAATCCAATGTCAGACACACAGTCCATTTACAAGTCCGTTCTGGGTCTGAACGAAACCGGAGGCACCTAGTACCCCGCATATCCATCGATCTCCAAGTACGTCTGGACGATCACTAACTGTTTCCATCTTCTTGGGTGTACAGCCCAATCAAGATCATCAGTAATTACCCAAACGACGTGAAGACCTCCGGTCTTCGACCATCGTCTTCATCTTCGACTTATCGTCGTATCAGTTATTCAGAATGGGATAAACCCGGTCTTTCCGAATAACTCACGTATATTTAAATAAGTGTTACACAAACACAACATACGCCTCATTCCAATTCATCCGTCACTAACCGTAAATTAATCAAGAGAATAATTTCCTAAATATCAACCCCGAAGGCTGAAACCAACATCAGATCAATATCCAAAAAACCATTCTGCTTGGCTAACCGACGGTTAGTTTCTAAATTTCACATTCATAGGGAGAAGTTGCCATTAATTTTATCAAAGATAAATTCCTTGAATTTATTCTTTAATCTTCTTTTGAATTTTGATTCAATTAGTCGGGATTAACGAACCTTACCGAAGTAATCATTTGTTTTAATTTCCCAATCCCAACCTATTCATCCCATGAAGTAAAACTGGTTATACTTCATATCTAACACCACGGTGTTATCGGTAAATTCAATTACCATTTCACGTTCAAATCTAATTAAAGATTTAACTATCGCCTGGAGCAAAACTGGTGATACTCCATTCTCAATTATTTCAATCTAATTAAAGATTCATTAAAACTCCACTTAGTTTTAATCGTTAACTGGGTTAAAGAATCAGTGTCATTTAAAACACGGTTCACGATAGACCCAAAATCACATTCCATTAATTATCGGGTTAAAGAACGAGTGTTATTTAAAACACTGTTCACGATAAACCCAAAAATCAATATCAATTCAATTCCAATTAAATATTATTTAATTGGTACACTTCATTAAATCTAAATAAAAAGATTTAATCATTTCTCAACTGGGTTCAAGAACAGTGTTAGTGAAGACACCATTCACGACAAACCCAAATCACATTTGATATTCAATACAAGGCTCTGAATAGAAAATATATCGGCTTATATTCAATATCAAATTCTATGATTAACAAATGTCGTATTGGAAATAACGATATAAATAGATATCTTTCAAACTTCCATAACAACATCCGTATAATCACGAATCCCAACATCGAAATATTCCAATGACAATTTCGATTCAAATCCACTCCAATGCAATCATTGGAAATTCTGGTTATTTTTAAAACCCTTTTCAAATTCAATTTATTTATTTAAAAATAAATAGAATTATATTTCTAGTTCAAAACTAGTTCATTTCGATAAAAATCTATTTTTATCTTTTCAAATATGGAGTTTTTCATCCCAATCCTTTCTAAATCATTTCTTATGATTTTACACAAATTATTACTATTTTTAATAGTTTTATCAAGGCCTGTACAGTCGATTTCCATCAATGGCCATCGAACTGCACTTACAGCGACCTTTTTCAAATTTGATTTGGACGTATCTCCAAATCCAACCGTTAGATTTCAAATTTCTAATATTCGTTAGAAAGCTCTTTTCGATACGAACCCAACGGTTCCTGTTTTAGGAGAATCCGACGGTCGGATCTCCCGTAATGTCCGTTTGAAATAAATGGTCGAAATTCGCGAACTGCCGCGGCGCGTTCTATTCAGGCCATTATATTATATATATAATATATATTTCGTCGATTTCTATTTAAAATGAAATTTATAAATCGTTTTAAATTCGTTTCAAAAGCAATTTCAACTTCCTTTTCAATTCAAATCAAAATTGAATTCTTCTTTATAAATTCGTTTTAAAATTCATTTCTATTCAATTCAAATTTCAATTCAATTTGAATTCATTTCAATTCGCTTTCAATCCAATTTGAATTCGTTTTCAATTCAATTCATTTCGAAATCGTTTTCAATTCATTTCGAAATCGTTTTCAATTCAATTCATTTCGAAATCGTTTTCAATTCAATTCATTTCGAAATCGTTTTCAATTCAATTCATTTCGAAATCGTTTTCAATTCAATTCATTTCAAAATGAATAAAATCGATATAAATATCGTTCACGTCAAAATGGCGTCAATCTAATCAACACGGCTTCATAAATTTCTATTTTCAAATATTCTATTTCAAATATTTCTTTTTCAAAATAGTTGTTATTATCAAAATATTTCGTTCAACACATGACCAATCTCAATGGATGAGTACTGTCAACACATGAACCTTTATTTTATATTGATAAAGATGTAAATTTTATTACTAAAATATTTCGTTCAACACATGACCAATCTCAATGGATGAGTACTGTCAACACATGAACCTTTATTATATATTATTCTTTATTTTCTAAATTGGAATGAGGCCCAATCAATCACCATATAATGTTAATTATATGGATTTTCATACATTACACACATATAATAGCATTGCAAAATAATCAACCATCAACCAAAGTGCACTACACTGTATAAGCATCAAATATAGATATCTAACGCTTATAACAGCCTGTCAATCAATCGATCGACATATTTAATCAATCAGGATGAGTGAACTTCAAATTTCATCCCAACACCCGTGTGGGGTTTCAAACAATCAAACACAGATTTTATTTGTGCAGTTGGGCGATGTGTAAAATTTATCGTCCCAATCAATGTCAGTCAAATCAGTGTATATAAACAAATCGGCCGATTTGTTTATAAATATCTATTTGTTCACTTTCACGTTAAAAATTATATTCTTAACGATAAAACATTTTATTCAACCTATGAAAATATTCTATTCAGTTCATTTATTCAATAAAATGATATTTTTATTTTCTAACATATTTTAGAAAATTTCGGCGGCATAACGGCACGATACTAGAAACGGGACGAGGCCTAGCCTTATCCCCGGTCTAGTGAAGGCCCACGCCATTCACACATCAATCAAATTCACCAAACAACCAAATTCAAATCAAATCATCTTACTAATTTATGCAACCAAACAAACAAGTCCATGGTCTGTGGACGATTGTGTCGGGTGCTACTAAGCACCGTCTGCATCCTAGTATATATATATATAACTAGAAAATGAAATTGAAAGGTGAGAAATTCTCACCAAAAGCTATCCAATATCACGACTCTTCATTTAGAGAAGTCTTCGTCGTTATCGCATCTTCGTCAGCTTCGTCGCCCGTAGCCACTACATATATAAAAATCGAATTTTTACTTCGCTATTCAATATATAAAAATCGAATTTTTACTTCGCTATTCAATATATAAAAATCGAATTTTTACTTCGCTATTCAATATATAAAAATCGAATTTTTACTTCGCTATTCAATATATAAAAATCGAATTTTTATTACGATGTCATATCTTTTGGTGTTCAAATCTTTTGGTGTTCATATCTTTATGGTGTTCAAAATCATATCTTCAAACATTATATATATATATATATTTTAAAACCATGCTAATCTTTATTTTTAAACTAATTACATACATAAAAACTCACTGTCTAATTAATAGCTACACAATTATCAATTAAAAATTAATTAATAATTAACTAATACCTTAATTAACTCATAATCAGAACGCTCATTGTCTTCTTCTCGGCTACAAACTGAAGCTGCCCAAAAACCCATTTGCATCGTCTTCTAGGGTTCCATATTGGCGTCCATACACCACGCTAGAGCACGATCTGAGTTGACGGTGGAAGAGGGCTCCGGCGGCGTCAGGCGGCTAACAGGTGGGTGGCGGTTGGCTTGGAACGGCACTGGCGACGGGATTGGGGTCTTTGGCCTCTCGTTCGAATTGGGGAAGGCTAGAAGGAGGAGGAGGTGGCGCAGAAGTCGGGGCGACGGCAGAAGTGGGGAGGGCGTGCCAGCGGTGGCACCGCTTGGTGCTCCGACGATGGGCGATTAAGGGATGTGGCAGTTTTTTTTTTCTTTTCTGAAACGAACTGAATCGAAAGAAGGGGGGCCTGGTTAAGGGAGGAGAGAGAATTCTTTTTTTTTAATTATATTAATTTCAAAATGTTGACTTTTACATACGACCTCTAAACGAGGCCCACCGCCTGTCGTCCATAGCTAATTACCCCCATTCCGAACACAATGGGATATGCATCGTAGGCTGATTCGGCTGTTACAACCAGTTTCCGTTAAATTTACATTTAAATCACTATATTGAATTTTAAACGTACATTTCAAATTACCGGGGTCACATACTAACCAGAAAAATTCCCGAAAAATATTTTCTAGCTTCGTATTGACGATACGGTCCTAACAAAACTAGTTTCGTCAAATTCTGAGACCGTTGGAAAAATGGCCATTTTCCAGTCGATTAAAATCAACTGAAACTGGTCAAACGCGTTTTCCTTTGCCACGCTCACATATTGATTCGAAAAATTATGAAATTTGGAATCTAGCAATAACTTTACATCACAGACCCAACAAAAGTGGTTTCGTCGAAATCCGAGGTCGTTTGCAAAATTCCCATTTTTAAGGGCCTGAATTCCATAGCGACTATTCAGAATTTTCAACTGGACATATCTTTTGATTCCCGCTATGAAATTTTGATTTGTTGGATTCGTTGGAAAGATATTCTCAAATAGATCCTAATGTTTTTGGTTTCACTAAAATCCGGATTGTTTTGCACCCGGTACATTCAATTGAAGTTTGAAATCGAATTATCGAACTACCGCGCCATTTTCAATTCTATTTATAATTATATATAATTATTTATATTCTAACGACGACGCGTAAAATATATACGATCGAATTATATTCAAAATAAATTTCTCGTCGATATTATTTAAAATAATTCATTTTAAATAATCAAAATTCGCTAAAATTGCCAAAATAAAAATTTTAAACTGGCCCAGATTTTCCGGGTTATTACACCACCTGAGTCTGGATCCTGAGACACGGGCTAGAGCGTCTCGAATCGGTAGAGGACTATCTTTTGCCTCGGTTCACAGATGGGAATCCAACTTCCAATACGTGATTTTTCGGTTTTGATTGTAGAACCTATATATGGCGACATAGTGGTATGGGGCACTTATGCCGTCTATGATTGATATGTATGATTGAACTTGTTTTGACACTTTACATTTATAGTAATAATAAAAGATGAAATTTAGCGTATCAAGCATTCTTTGGCTATTATAAGGTAAAACCCTATCCTCCGGCTTGTGTTGCATTGTGTAATGGGACCTGGGTCTTATAATAGCTTCATTGTTCTTTATTCAGCATTGCGCTGTTGTTTTATGCACTGGTATTCTTGGGAGGAAACATGTTCCGTGTTATACGGCGTGGTCCCTTGATTTACCTAACTTTAAAATAAAGATTAATAACTGTTTTAGTTCTCACACCAGTCACATGACTGACCTGAAGTTTGTTTTAACCTAAACTCTAGGTGCCCTTATTTTGACACGGGCAGATAGTAGTTTTGGTTTTGCAGATTTATATTCACAGGATCCTGATTTACAGCTGAAGCGATATTCGGAAAGCTCTGTATCTGTGTATTACTTCTTGTTGTGTATTGTATTATTTTCCGCTGCCATGTAATTTAAATCTCTGATATTTTTTGTGTAATATTTATTCATACTCTGTATATTCTTGTATTCTTATGGAATTGTTATAATATACAACGAAAGGTTCTTCTGTTTGTGTTCTGATTTGTCGTGTTCTCAAAACAATCAGGGGTTTCGAACAGTCTTGGTCGGTTTAGCGATCGATTCGGATCGACCGAAATTCCATATCGTCACATTTGGTATCAGAGCTTTGGTTTACAAAGCTCGGAGAACAAGACACATTAGAACCATACGAAAGAATTCATCAGAGATTGGATTAGTAATATCCAATGAGAATGACTCGTTAGAGATGGGATCAGTAGTATCCTAGAACGAGTGTGAAGAGTATATAAATAAAATTGAAAACAATTTTGTTTTGAAAATCTAAATCAATTATACGTATTTGATTATTTATTTTATATTGATTTGGACAATCAAGAATATAAAGATTTTGCGTATATGTCTGATCCGCGTGTATTTGAAACTTTAATATACTGAATAGATATTGAGTCACACTCTAGTTGCCCGGAGATGGTACTGATGATAGCACGTGCACCATCAGTATTTATATTTGAGTGCCGAAAGTGGGATATCTATATATTTCCATTAGACTGGTGTGAGAACCAAAACTTACATAGGATTATTTGTTGTGATTTGGCATCAAAAATCTGATTTTTAGACTATATATATCAAAGATATGAATTTGAAATGATAAGCAACCAATTGATTGCTGGTTGTGTTGTCTGATTATTGTTTGATTAATTAAATGTTGAACCTTTAGCCAAATTGAACCAAATAGTGGATTGTATCGAAAATTTATCGCATTTGCATGCTTGTACATGTACTTACATTAAACAGGTCATAGCAAGGAGGCTAGAGAAGAGGAATAAAATTGTTTGCCCGACAAATAGGTACATGTTTATTGTATTTCTTGGGTTTTTAATGATTTTATGAGCCGCTTGGCTGCTTCGTTTTCTTTTTGGATTGGTGAGGGCCATGGGAGGCTATTTGAAATATCCTGAAGCTCCCGGTGCAAGGAGGTTATGGCGAATATTTTCGAAAATTTAAGGTGTTAGCCAAATTTTTTGAAAAATTTGAAAAGTTCTTAGAAACTGAAAAGTTAAAGAACTTAAGCCATAATGAAAATAATGAAAGTTGAGTTGGTTTGTAAAACAACTTTCGGCTTCATTCCTTTTCGGGGACGAAAAGTTTTAAGTGGGGGAGATTGTAATAACCAGGAAATCCGAGCCAATTTAAAAATTTTATTTTGGCAATTTTAATGGATTTTGAATATTTAAAATGAGTTATTTTAAATAATGACGACGAGAAATTCATTTTCAATAGAAATTGAATGTATATATTTATTTGAATCATCGTTAGAATATAAATATTTTATTTTATTTATAAATAGAATTGAAAATGGCGCGGTAGTTTGAAAATTCGATTTCTAATTTCAAATGAATGTACATGATTCAAAATAAATCGAATTTTAGCGAAAACAAAAATATTAGAATCTAATTGAAAATATCTTTCCAACGAATCCGAAAAATTGAAATTTCATAGCAGGAATATAAAGATACGTCCAGTTGAAAATTCAGAATAGTCGCAATGGAAAATATAGCCCTTAAAAATGGAAATTTTACAAACGACCTCGGTTTTTGACGAAACCACTTTTGTTGGATCCGTGATGTCAAATTATTGCTAGGTTTCAAAATTCTTAATTTTTCGAATCAATATGTGAGCATGGCAAAGGAAAACGCGTTTGACCAGTTTCAGTTGATTTTAATCGACTGGAAAATGGCTATTTTTCAAACGGTCTCAGAATTTGACAAAATTAGTTTTGTTAGGACCGTATCGTCAATACGAAACTAGAAAATATTTTTCGGGGATTTTTAGGGTTCGTATGTGGCCCCGATAATTGGAATGTGCGTTCAAATTCAATATATAGAGTTATATTTTGATTTTGACGAAAACAGATCGTAAGAGCCTAATTGGCTTACGAAACATATCCCATTGTTTTCGGAATGGGGTAATTGGCTAGGGGCGACAGTCGGTGGGTTTGATTTTGACTTGGAAATGAAAAGTAACTTTTTGGATTAAAAATTAAAATTAAATATATATATTTATATAATATAGCACCCCCACTCCTCTCTTCACTCAGACCATTCAAAATAAAATAAAATAAAAAAACCGCGTTGACCCTCCCCCCCACCACGAACCCTCGTCGATCCTGTCGTCCGCCCCTTCCCCCAGCCACGTTGACGCAACCGCCGACCTTCACCCACCTCTTTGCCGTCGATCTCCTCCCTTCGCCTCTCCCCTTCCTCCACGAAAACCGCGACCCCCCAAACTCTGAATCCCCCCTGAAATCGAACGAGCGCCGTCGTCCACCTCTCAGGCCGCCGCATTCCCCTTCCGACCTCCCCCCCCCCTCCGCCGCGGTGGACCACCTTTCCTCCTCCGATGGAATAACCGTGAGTATTTACTGTATTTTCTTTTGATTTAAGGTAATTAGTTTTAAAGTATAAAAAATCAGTTTTTTTTTATATATAGCATAGTCTAAAATAGAATTAATTTTATATATTATGATATTAAATCAAAATTAGGTTTTTTATATGTTATAAAAATTAAATTTTATATACTAGAATAAAAAGGTTTGATTTTTAACTTTGAAAAGATTTGATTTTTAATGTTAAGAAAGGTTTGATTTTTAATGTGAAGAAAGATTATATTTTTAAATAAAGAAAGAAGTGATTTTTTATATATGTAGCGAAATAAAAATCTGATTTTTATTATATATATGTTGAGATAAAAATGTGACTTTTATAGTGTCGAAATAAAAATTCGATCTTTATATAAGAAGTAGGAATATACAAATATAATTTTTATATAGAAAGAAGCGTCGAAAAAATATATGAAGTAGAAATAAAAATGTGATTTTTATTTATTGGAATGAAGCAATAAAAATATAATTTTTATTATGAACAACGTGGTAAGGACTGTATTGGAATTTCAAACAAATTCAAGTCATTCAGAAATTCAGAAATGAAACGGCGGAGTGGAACCCTCGGTGAGAACTTCTCACTTTTATTTTAATTTCTAGTTTGAAATATATACTAGGATGCAGATGATGCTTAGCAGCACCTGACACCCATTGTAACGACCCGGGTTTTTTAGTTATATGAATTCGAATATTTAAATTGGTTTTAAATATTATATTGAAAGTTATGTCCAAATCAAAATCTTAAATAGTCGCTATGGATTTCGATTATAAATTATAACGTATATTTAATAAATTTATAGGGAATTTCTATGTATTTCGAGTATCGTTAATCTCGAAGACATTAATATTGAGTTACAATTTCACATTTCGTTAAATCTGAAGTGATATGTTATTTTATTTGAAAAAAATACGGCAATAATAATTTAATTTAAATTGTTTTGTAATTTACTTATATTTTAACGGTGTTATATAAGCCGTATAAATAGTTATTTTTAAAACTACTCCTGTTTTCAGTGAAATGAATCTTATTGGAATACGCATCGTTAAATATTGCTAGTTTTTCAGTTTGGAGTAAATCGGAATTGTTTTGTTGGTGGACGAAATTTAAAGGTGAACCGATAAATATATTGATATTAAAATAATGAAGTTGTGAAAACGAAGTCAGTTTTCAACGGAATTAATTTCATTGGAACCGTAACGCCGAAACATTACAGTATGTCTAGTGGGAATTCGTAATTGTCGGTTTGGCGTGCAACGAAAATATCGGTATAATTTAATTAGCCGAATAAATTAATTAAAATATAATATATAATTCGCTAAGTAAAACAAAACTTTTCAGCCTACCGTAAAGTACCACCTGCACATCATAATGCTAAGGAATAGCCTACCTAAAAAGTATAACCTACCCTAGATCTTTTACTTAAAGAAAAAGCAATGTGCAACCACCCTAACATTCTATTTGCTCATGCTTGCTGCATGCTAGTCTATGGTCGTGTCTACCCGACCTGCTCCTGCAAACAAACAACAGAAATGCCTTTTTGTTCTAAGGAACCTTCCCTATTTGCCAAAAACTACCTATAGCCTATCGTAAAATCATATCACCCAGCTATTTCTAGGGAAGGACGCGTAGGCACATGCTACCTTGGATTAAAAATAAAAATCAAAACACAGGCACATGCTAAAATCGAACACATTGTTACTCTAACAACTAACACAGATCTATCATTCCCATCAACACAGCTATGCAAAAATGTGTACACAGGCATACAGCTACGAAATGAATGAACAACAGCTACTCTACTGCTGCAATTACTTGCGCTCCAATTTATCCAAACTGTGATGACCAAGAAGTTGAGGCCGTGTACCCCAAACAAAAACCATGATGACCACGGATGTTTCCCTATATATATACATGCTTTTTCTCCTTCGATTCAGTAAGTTTTCCTCCTCAACAAAATCTAAAAACACGAAACATTTCCAGTGGCAAAGGAGAAAAAAAATCAAGACAGGTGAGGCCACCGCCAAGCCTGATATGGAACTGAGACGCGTATGAAGGCACGAAAGTGGGGAAGTCCGGTCATTGGACTGGGGTACACAATCCAGCGACGCACTGTTCAAAGTGAAGGGGTCAGGTTGCGGAGTGGATGCTGTCGTTCATTTTCTAAGCGAGTGCGAGATTTGATGGGCGGTACGTCGGAGTCCGATGGTATGGGAGGAAGGGTTGGAGCTAAGGTTAAGGAAATGGCCGTGTACTTTTGTGTGTGTGGTGAACACTACGGAGAGGAAGAAGCAACACTGTTGCTTGCGGTTTGGACTTCAACATGGGCTTTTGGATATATAAAAAAAAGTAACTGGCGTGAGAAGGGAAGCTTGGGGAGGTAATGCCTGGGGAGGAAGATGTGTTTGAAGGGAAGAAGCTATAGCACGGTTTGGTGCATTTTCATGCTTACGTGGGCTTAGGAGGGTACGTTGGCTTGGCGGTTGGCTGTAATGACCGCATTGTCAGAGGTATTATAATTAATTAATTTAATTATATAAATAGTGATATATTGAATTAAATAGAGGTTTAATTAAATAATATAGAATAATTAATTTAATTAAATAATTAAATAATATATTTAATTCATAAATAACCAGAAATAGTGAATTGACAATATAATGTGAACTGGGTCATCCCTAATATTTAATTCAGCTTAGAGTTGAAGTATATTGACGAATATATTCAATCGACGTCAGTTTGAACGTAGAATTATAATATAATTAAAATAGAGCTCGAAATGGCGCGGCAGTTCGCTATTTGGCGATTTGAACTTCAACTGAATATACAGTGTTCGTTTTAAATCGAATTTCTATGAAACAAGAAACGTGTGGAGCTGGTGGAGTATATCTTTCTAGTGGAAGAGAAAAATCGGGATTTTGTCGTTTAGATTTTGAGTTATGTCCAAATCAAATTCTCAAAAATGCAGCGCTCTGACCATAACGATTTAACTATATTTTATATAAGGATTTAAATAGAAATCGAGCATCGATATAACTCTGACGATGTAATATCGAGTTGTAAATTCATACAGGAATATTCTGGAGCTGTAGGGTATGCCACTGTGAATATAGACGATAATATTTATTTTTTAAATATCAAATTTAATTATATTTAAATATATTTATATATTTAAATAGGTTATTTGGAGTGTTAAAAATAGCCACTTTTGCAAACCACCTCAGAATTCGACGAAACTAATTTTGTTGGATCTGCAATATCAAATAGTTGTTAGATTTCCAGTTTTGTGATTTTTAGAGTCACTGTGTAGCCGTGCGGATTTTTAGAGTGAGAAACAGTTAGTATTTTGACGGTTAAAAATGCGCTGTGTGAGCATACGAAGTCGGAATTCGACGAAACCAGTTTCGTTGGGACCGTAAGGTCAAACTCTAGCAGTATGTCATGTTTGGTGATTTTTGGGTATCGTGTGTGATCACACGAATTTTTAGAAGATAAATACAGATAGAAATTGGCAAAATAAAATATTAAAATATTAATAAAAAAATATCTAGATATTTTGTTGTCCTATAAATACCCCCCTTACTTTTCTTAAAACCTAATTCTTTCCTTCTGGTCAACAACCAAGTGCCGCCACCAAACTTCCATTTCGCAGTGGAAATGGAAAGTTCAAAAATTCCAATCAATTCAAATAAAAGTCTAAAAATCATGAAAGCCTTGTATCTGAGTTTGTTTCAGCCTAAGCTTCATTGTAATACCCATTTCTTACAGTTCGATCAATGTTGGCGATGTCCATATTGTGAGCAGTAGATTAGGGTTGGATTTGTTTTGTCGATGGGTCATCGATTTGGAAATCTGAGTTCGTATTTAGGTTTGTTGTTGAAATCCGCACCTAGTATGATAACATGGTGGATTTCGGTGATGATTTCGGTCAGAGGGTTTACTGTCGGTGAGGTTTGAGCAGGAGAACGGGATCGCGATGACGAGTTCGAGTTGGGGATAGTTGACACGGGGATGGAGAGTTTTGAAAGGGGAGTTTAGTGATGATTTCTGTTTGTGGATCCGTGAAGCATGGAAGGTGCAGTTGGGAAATGAAGTCATGGAAATGGGTTTCTGGAGTGTGGATTTTGTTTGGGAAGAAGGAGCAATACAAAGCGGGTTTATACGGATGAGGTCTGGGCTATTAGATTTGAAGTGGGCCGGTTTTTGTTGTGGTGAGGCCAATTTAGTTTTATAATTATAAGTCAACTTTAAATTTAAATATCGTATCAACTTGTAAACGCTGTATTTTGTTCATATGAAATCAGAATCACGAACTGTAAGTTGCGTTGGGACCGTATGGACGAGAGCTTCACAATGAAGCTGACTGGAAGTGGATTCGAGCTCATTTGAACTTATGGCGAAATAAATTGTTTGATTCAAATCAAATAACAGTTTATCGTTCTTTAACGATGAACTGCCAAAGTGAGTAAAACTCACCAACTCTTAACAGTTCTATTTTTACAACGTATATTTAGAACTGATAAATGATGACTGATTGCTGTGTGTTTATTTGGTTGATTGAACTGCTAGTCAGTTAGCTGAAATATATATATAAACCGTTAAATATATATTGATGTTGTTTATTAGAACATTTCATATTGAAATGAAATTGATGTATATTATACTGTGTAACATCTGTGGATACAGGGATACAGGTTGGAGGGATCCGACTGGATTCCTCAACATTTATTTTACTGTTTTCATATATTGTGATATATGATGTGATGTATATCTGTTATGGGTTATGTGTGTTAGAATGATATTGATCATTTGTTATTTGATATTTTAAATATCATAAGAAACCCTGGGATGTAAAAAAGGAATATTTCAATGTATATTGAAATAAAGGAATTTTATAAAATCAACCGATTTTATAAAAGGAAATAAATTTGAAAATAAAGCATTTATAAAATCATAGGATATTATAAAGGAGGATATTTGTTTAGAAAACAAATAGGATATTATAAAAAGGAAAACGTTATTAGAAGGGAATCTGTATAAGTGGAGAAACATTGTTAAAAGGGACAATCTTTGTAAATCAATAAAGTAATCGAATATTAGTATTCGAGAGGAGTTAATCATAAAGGAGTTGAATCAAATAAGTTATTTAGTTAGAGTTAATCAAATAGAGTTAAAACAATATTAGAAACTCACTAGATATTAGTTAAGTCGAATGGTTTTCTGAGTGTGGATCTGATGTTGGTTTCGGCCTTCGGGGTTTATACTTAGAGAATTGTTCTCTTACTAGTTTACAGTTAGGGACTGATGGTTGTGGAAGAATAGTGATACGTGAATAAGCTATGGAAATGTTTTCCAGTGTTACTAACGTATATTTTCTAATCATAGAAAATAAGGAAATATGAATATATATATATATATTGGATGTGAACACCGACATATTTTCATTTGATAGTTAAATCACAGACTATCAAAGTTTTGACCATTTTAACGTTGTTAATATGGAGAGACCGGTTGGATTGTTATCCGAAGAACCACTCCGTATTGGCATAAGCGTTGCGAGTCATATATATTGAATATATTGAAGACGGAGTAAAGTGCAAGGGCTGTTGTATAAGTCCTAGGTAGAGATTACCTAGGATGGATGTACTGAATAGTGCCTTCGGTTTCGTTCAGTCCCAGAACGAACGTATATGGACGAGTGTCTGACAGAGTATTTCCAATGATCGAATATGATTGGACTATACAAATATATATGGTTGCAACGGATTTATTCCCTTAGCATAACATCCAGAATATTTGTGCAAATCAATTAGTGATTAACGGATCTGACAATGTGGCATTCAAAGTGATCGTGGTATCAATGAATGGAAAGTAGTCGTAGCCTCTGGCCTCAACATCCGGTAAATGACAAAAATCGGGCAGGCAGCATGGCTAAGTCAGTCGCACCGAAGTAGGGTGTATAATCACCTATCTAGAGAATATTCATTTGCTTCTTTAATCTATCAATGTTGTCCCATATATATATATATATATATATATATATATATATATATATATATATATATATATATATATATATACGGGAAACGGTTGATGATCCCAACCGTTGGTGGTGTACATTCGATACACTCAAGCGAAATGAGTGGTCGGTCATGTGTGGCTGAGTTGCAAGATGTTCTTGTTGAACTCCAGTGTATCGTTCCTAGAGTACCCTGATCGGAAGGTGGTTCCATACCTTGTCATAGTTGGAAATCCATTTCCCAATACGTGCTTGCGGTTTTGATTGTATACTATATATGTAGAACGTGAGATGAAAGTGTTTCTGCTAGATGATTATTATATTGCGGTTGATAGACATTATTATAATATCAAAAGGTTTTTGATATAAAGATATTTTGGATTCTCATAAGGAAAAAACCCGTTCCGTTATACGGCGTGGTCTTATGAGATATCGTTTACTTGTTCAAATTGTTTTAAACTGTTTTACTCATACCGGTCCCATGACTGACCCGGAGTTTACTTTGTTTTGTTCTACCTAAACTCTTGGGTGCCTAAATTTGTACGGGCAGTCAAGTAGTTCAGGATTTTTACAGATACACTTGGAGAGCTTGGAGCAGGAGGCTTCAAGATTCTATAGCTATTATTATTTCCGATGTTGTTGTAAGTGTTGTACTCTGAAATGTTATTGTATACATATACTGTTTGTATTTCAAAAGTTATGTTATATTTTATTCGTTCCGCTGTGAGATTCGTGGTTACTCTGATGATGATTTTCTTCTTCTTCTTCTATTCTAATAGTTCTACCTTATCTATCCTCACCCTCTATCTTCTTTCTATTAATTTCTTGAATTTCCAGTGCAATTTGGGGTTGGACTTGTGTTATTTGGTCAGCTCAAATTGGACCGGATTTTCGGGTCATTACATTGGCATTGGGCTTGCGGCCCATGTATATATATATATATAAGAGAGAAAAATACAGAAAAGAACAATGGGGAAACGTGAAAATGGGATCAAATGCAAAAGGGGGTGTTGGTCTGTTTGGTACGAAGTGGAGAAGACTGGCGAACGTGGGCTCAAACATGATAGTATGGAAGGTAGTGTCAGTTTCATGCATGGTTTATGGGTGCAGAAATGTGGTGCTTTAGTTGTAAAAAGGAAAGGAAGGATATGGAACGGAGGAACATGAAGGGTGACGGGCTGAAATGAAAACTTGGGGAAGCAGTAGTGCAAACTTACGGATGCCTGGAACCAAAGATGGAAAAATAACACGTTGCTTTGAAATTGTAGTTGGGCCATGCGAAGATTAAAAGGGTAAGAACCATTGTTCTAAAAGTTTAAATTTAAATAAATGATTTACAAACTTACAATATTTATAACGTATCCGTACGATAGCAGAAATGCGTCGGTTGGTCAAGTTGGAACCGTACAAAGGAATGCTACATTCTGAACGGGAACAGACGGAGTCAGAAGCAGTTGGAGAATTTAATTAAATTAAACATATGTTTAATTTAATTAAAATGAACCGTGTGACGACGAACTAAACCAGGTGATTGAAACTCACTCAGTACCCCACTTATAATTATTATAAGTTGGGTTTATTATTTGTTTGCCATGTTTGCTAATTATTGGCTGATATGATTATTGTTTGAAAGTTGTTAAATATTGGTATATCGATTATTTAAATTAAACGGTGTTTAATTTAAATGAAATGACATTGTTATTTTTAATGATGTTTTCCAAACAAGGTAACGTACCTTGTTGGTTACGTTTATGACAATATAAACGTATACAAAATAAATTGGATGCTTGAATTCTTATTTTGATGGACAACTATCAGTTGAATTGATTGTTATTTGCATATGATCATTTTATGAAATGTTTAACCGACATGATTGGATTATTGACTTGGTGGTTGTTTTGTTGAATCTAAATTCAACATTTGTTTGGTTATTAACCGATGTGTGATATTGGTTGAGGAATTTATAGTAGATGGCCAAAATACAAACTGTTTTGTAAAGATTGATTTACCGTCAGGTGAATCAATAGGAATATAAAGTTATGAAATGTATTTTACAACTGACTATATATATATTTATATATATATATATATATATATATTACTTTTAAATAAAGTTTATAAAAAGGGAAATAAACCAATCATATATATATATATATATATTGTTTGGTTAACCACAGATCACTATTTTGTACCAGAATTGGCCGTGTGCGAAGCACGTGCCTCATCGTAATTATTAATGAAGCTTAGTTTGTTAAGCAAATAAGCATGGATTAAGGTAACGATTTATAAATGATACTAATTGTTTTAATAAAACAATTTAAAAGGAGATTTGTTTAAAATTGATTATTATTTATTTGATAATAATCGAAGTAAAGTTGATCATGGTTTAAAATTGATCAAGCCAACTGTTTTAGTGGAAATCTATTATTTATTTAATTAATTTGTGTCGATTAATGTAATAAAGTAATTTAGCGAATAGTATTTAACTTAATAAGAAGTTAAAAAGGAGATTTGGATTTATCCCAGTTAATAATAAATTTATAATGATTTAAAAGGGATTACTTCTTAAATGAAGATCATTTAAGTAAGTAATCGAAGTTAGCAATGAATATAGTTGAATTTTTAAGTGAGCTCATAAAGGGGTTTACATTTAAACCAAGTTGGTAAATTAGGGTATAAAAGTTGATATTTTGTTTATCATTTTGTAATCAACGAGTTTAATAATAATATATTTGAAAGGGGGATTTCATAAATCAGAAGGGTTTATAAAACTGTATTTTAAATAAATAGCGAAGTGATATTTGTTGGTACTAGAATGAATATGGTTCTCGAATTACAATTCATATCTATCTTAATATAAGAATGTTGTTGATCAAGGTCTGAGAGGTAATTAAAATACCTCAATTTGAACGACTTCAGGATTATCGAAGGATGATATTAGTTGTAATAGTGGAAGTGTTAGAAGTAATTCATTTTGGAAAATAATAATATAACGTTATTTGAAAATGTTGGATATACACATATATATATATAAAGGGATTCCTGATTAAAAGGAATTAAAAGGGGCTTGAGAAGATGAAAAGATATTTTTCATAATAAAAGAAATGAAAGGCGATTGGTAAAAAGATAACAACACTTTCAAAGTAAATAAACGAGATTTGGAATGAGTTTTATTCTAAAAAGGAAAGCGACAATTTTTGGTGTTAATGTAACGAACCAGGAAAGATATCGTAATGATTGTTTACGATGATAAGTTGAATTGATTTTCCAAATGAGAGATAATAAGCAGTAAACGTTTTGAATGATGTATGAAGTTAGAATCTTAAGATGTTTTACCAAGTATATAAATGAAATGATTTGAGAACATTAATATATTTAAAACTGATATATTATTTTAATGGCCAAGTGACGCTGTGTAATAAATCAATAGATCTATTTTTTTTTTATGATTGTTTATTTTGATAGTTAAACAACCGACTATCAAAAATCTGACCCAACGGTATTGGTACGGGAAGACCGGAATCGAATTTATATTCGAAAACCATTCCAACTAATAAATACGAATACGTCAAAGATGCTGATCGAGATGGAGCAATTGAAGACCGTATATCTTCATAAAACGGAAGAGTCACTTACAATCTCTGGCTGATCCCTAGAGATACACTGTGATTCTGTCGTGATTGAAATCTACGGATTGCAAGGACTACTCGCTACTGATCTATAGGGTGATTCCTAGGATGTGGTAGGAGGGTGCCTTCGGTTCATCCTATTCCTGGATGACTTGTGTGGATGAAGTGAACGGTGGCCAGATATCCCAAAAGTCGATTATAACCTCAAGCCTCATCAACCGGGAAATGACAAAAATCGGGCAGGCAACATGGCTATGTGGGTCGCACCCATTAGGGTGTATAATCACCTATCTAGAGAAAATCCATTTCCTTCTTTAATCTATTTATGCTGTCCCTTTTCGGGAAACGGTGGCTAGCTACCACCGTTGGTGATATACATTCGATACACTCAAGAGAAATGAGTGGTCGGTCATGTGTGGGCCGGGTTGCAAGACGTCCTTGTTGAACCCAGTGTATTCGTCTCTAGAGATACACTATCGGCAGGTGGTCCCATACCTTGTCATAGTCGGAATCCAATTTCCAATAAGCGCCCGCGGTTTTGATTGTATACTATATATGTGGAGCGTGAGATGCAAGCGTTCCACTAGATTGATATTTACTTGTATTTGGACATTATTATAATATCAGAAAAGATATGGATTTCAAAAATATTTTGGGTTATCGTATGGTAAAAACCATCCGTGTTTATGTGTGGATTTGGTCTTACGGTTATCCTTTTCTTTGAAAGATTTTAACTTTAAAATCAGGTTGTGTGATACCCTTAATACTGTGCGAGTTTTTTTCTCACTCTGGTTCACCAGACTGACCCGGTGTTTGTAATGCTCGGGTTTGACCGGGGTGTACAGGTTCAGGTTATCGGATGCTGTGGAGTCCAATGACGAGCTGAAGATATTCAGACGTATGATATTATCTAGTATTATTCCGCTGTGTGATGTATGTGAGGACGGGATATTATAACTTTCCAAGTGTATTGATGTACTCTAATGATTGTAAGTTTTTATTCAAAGCTCTCTATAAAGTTTATTTATATATTATATTTTGTTCCGCTGCGATGTGAGACTTTGTGTTGTGTTGGTTTTTCTTCTTCTTCTTCTGTTCTAATATTTCTTTCTTTCTTATCTCACCCTCTAATTTCTTTCTAATAACGATATGGTGTTTTCGATGCCTGAATGTTCGACATGGTGTTTTTATGTCGATTTTTCGGGATCGAAAATCCCCATTCGTTACAGTGGTATTACAGTGAGGTTTGGGAATAACCTTGGCTCTGTGGTGTAACTCTATACAGATTGGGTTAGTAATACCCAAGATCGAGATTGAGTGTATATATATGAGAGAGCGTATTTGTAAATTTATATAAAAAGGATTTTGTATTGTGTTGTTTGATTAGTTCAAGTTGAACTGACAACTGACATAATATTGTTTTGTAAAATGGGTAAATGAAATAATTTTATTGAATTATCGATATTGGTTTGGAATTTCAAACTTAATTTTGAATTTGAATAAGTTTAATTTAATCAGAAGAACTTGAAAATGTGAAATTTAAGAATGGATGATTTGGTTATGTTGATTGTGTGTTGTTGTTTGTTGGATGATGGATTGGTGAGATAATATAACTCATCAAAAGTAAAATGAATTGAATAAATTTCTAGTAGAATAAATTTGAATAGTTAGTATAACTAATAAAAATTGTAAATAGAATTTTGATATGGAATTAAATGAATCATAATTTAGCTAAAATTTAAGTTAAATGAAAATCCGAAGATAAATGGTGGAAAAAATGGAGATATTAACTAGTTAATATGGATTCAATGAGTTTGGAGGTGTTAGAATGGTCAATAGTAAAATTCATCAGCCGTTGAATGAACTTAAATTGGATTTTAATTTTAGACGGTTTAGTAAGACCAGAAGGTAATTAGAATTATGGAATTTATGGATAAAAACTTCTATATGAAATAAATTAAACTGGAATTTAACTAAAGGTAAACTAAATATGGTTAACTGGGTTATGTTGGTTGTTTGTTGAATAGTATACTAGTTGCATATATAATGCATCAACAACTGAATAAATTGGAATCTAAAGGGATAAATTTCCATATAATGAATTTTGAAAAGAATCATTATGAAATAAAATTGAAATGATTTAAATCTCGTATTAGCATTATATCTGGTATTGGCGTTGTATATTGAGTTAAGTGCTGGTTAGAAGAAGGAAAAGCAGTTAGTGTTTTGCTTGATGATTGGAGTTAAGTTGCCAGACAAATAGGTAAACCTTAATATATTGATTGGGTGTTTGATTTTATACCCCTGATATGAGTAGCCATTTGGCTTTATTTTCTTTTGATCGACCTGTGAGGCCGAAATGGCAAGTTGTAGTTGTCTGGATCGAACAGTACAGAGGAGGTGTTGGTGAATTTTTCGTAAATTTTTAAAACTTGGTATTTTGAAAATATAATTATTTTGATAATAAATTGAGTTTAGAACATTCTTCTTACTTAGCAATTTCGGGGACGAAATTCTTTTTAGGGGGGGAGAATGTAACGACCCGGGTTTTTCAGTTATATGAATTCGAATATTTAAATTGGTTTTAAATATTATATTGAAAGTTATGTCCAAATCAAAATCTTAAATAGTCGTTATGGATTTCTATTATAAATTATAACATGTATTTAATAAATTTATAGGGAATTTCTATGTATTTCGAGTATCGTTAATCTCGAAAACATTAATATTGAGTTATAATTTCACATTTAGTTAAATCCGAAGTGATATGTCATTTTATTTGAAAAAAACACGATGATAATAATTTAATTTAAATTGTTTTGTAATTTACTTATATTTTAACGGTGTTATATAAGCCGTATAAATAGTTATTTTTAAAACTACTTCCGTTTTCAGTGAAATGAATCTTATTGGAATACGCATCGTTAAATATTGCTAGTTTTCCAGTTTGGAGTAAATCGGAATTGTTTTGTCGGTGGATGAAATTTAAAGGTGAACCAATAAATATATTGATATTAAAATAATGAAGTTGTGAAAACGAAGTCGGTTTTCAATGGAATTAATTTCATTGGAACCGTAACGCCGAAACATAACAGTATGTCTAGTGGGAATTCGTAATTGTCGGTATGGCGTGCAACGAAAATATCGGTATAATTTAATTAGCCGAATAAATTAATTAAAATATAATATATAATTCGCTAAGTAAAACAAAACTTTTCAGCCTACCGTAAAGTACCACCTGCACATCATAATGCTAAGGAATAGCCTACCTAAAAAGTATAACCTACCCTAGATCTTTTACTTCAAGAAAAAGCAATGCGCAGCCACCCTAACGTTCTATTTGCTCATGCTTGTTGCATGCTAGTCTATGGTCGTGTCTACCCGACCTGCTCCTACAAACAAACAACAGAAATGCCTTTTTGTTCTAAGGAACCTTCCCTATTTGCCAAAAACTACCTATAGCCTATCGTAAAATCATATCACCCAGCTATTTCTAGGGAAGGACGCATAGGCACATGCTACCTTGGATTAAAAATAAAAATCAAAACACAGCCACATGCTAAAATCGAACACATTGTTACTCTAACAACTAACACAGATCTATCATTCCCATCAACACAGCTATGCAAAAATGTGTACACAGGCATACAACAACGAAATGAATGAACAACAGCTACTCTACTGCTGCAATTACTTGCACTTCAATTTATCCAAACCGTGATGACCAAGAAGTTGATGTCGTGCACCCTAAATAAAAACCGTGATGGCCACAGATGTTTCCATATATATATACACATGCTTTCTCTCCTTCGATTCAGTAAGTTTTCCTCCTCAACAAAATCTAAAAACCCGAAACATTTCCAGTGTCAAAGGAGAAAACAAATCAAGACAGGTGAGGCCACCGCCAAGCCTTATCTGGAACTGAGACGCGCATGAAGGCACGAAAGTGGGGAAGTCCGGTCATCAGACTGGGGTACACAATCCAGCGACGCACTGTTCAATGTGAAGGGGTCAGGTTGCGGAGTGGATGTTGTCGTTCATTTTCTAAGCGAGTGCGAGATTTGATGGGCGGTATGTCGATGTCCGATGGTATGGGAGGAAGCTTTGGAGCTGAGGTTAAGGAAATGGTCGTGTTCTTTTGTGTGCGTGGTGAACACTGCGGAGAGGAAGAAGCAACACCGTTGCTTGCGGTTTGGACTTCAACATGGGCTTTTGGATATATATATAAAAAAGTAACTGGCGTGAGAAGGGAAGCTTGGGGAGGTAACGCCTGGGGAGGAAGATGTGTTTGAAGGGAAGAAGTTGTAGCACGGTTTGGTGCATTTTCATGCTTACGTGGGCTTAGGAGGGTACGTGGGCTTGGCGGTTGGCATTGGGCTTGCGGCCCATATATATATATATATATATATATATATATATATATATATATATATACATATATATATATATATATAAAAGAAAAAAAATATAGAAAAGAACAATGGGGAAACGTGAAAATAGGATCAAATGCAAAAGGGGGTGTTGGTCTGTTTGGTACGAAGTGGGGAAGACTGGCGAACGTGGGCTCAAACATGATAGTATGGAAGGTAGTGTCAGTTTCATGCATGGTTTATGGGTGCAGAAATGTGGTAGTTTAGTTGTAAAAAGGAAAGGAAGGATATGGAAAGGAGGAACATGAAGGGTGACGGGCTGAAATGAAAACTTGGGGAAGCAGTAGTGCAAACTTATGGATGCCTGGAACCAAAGATGGAAAAATAACACATTGCTTTGAAATTGTAGTCGGGCCATGCGAAGATTAAAAGGGTAAGAACCATTGTTTTAAAAGTTTAAATTTAATTAAATGATTTACAAACTTACAATATTTATAACGTATCCGTACGATAGCAGAAATGCATCGGTTGGTCAAGTTGGAACCGTACAAAGGAATGCTATATTCTGAACGGGAACGGACGGAGCCAGAAGCAGTTGGAGAATTTAAGTGTGACGACGAACTAAACCAGGTGAGTGAAACTCACTCAGTACCCCACTTATAATTATTGTAAGTTGGGTTTATTATTTGTTTGCCATGTTTGCTAATTATTGGCTAATTTGATTATTGTTTGAAAGTTGTTAAATATTGGTATATCGATTATTTAAATTAAACGATGTTTAATTTAAATGAAATGACATTGTTATTTTTAATGATGTTTTCCAAACAAGGTAACGTACCTTGTTGGTTACGTTTATGACAATATAAACGTATATAAAATAAATTGGATGCTTGAATTCTTATTTTGATGGACCACTATCAGTTGAATTGATTGTTATTTGCATATGGACATTTTATGAAATGTTTAACCGACATGATTGGATTATTGACTTGGTGGTTGTTTTGTTGAATCTAAATTCAACATTTGTTTGGTTATTAACCGATATGTGATATTGGTTGAAGAATTTATAGCAAATGGCCAAAATACAAACTATTTTGTAAAGATTGATTTACCGTCAGGTGAATCAATAGGAATATAAAGTTATGAAATGTATTTTACAACTGACTATATATATTTTTATATATATATTACTTTTAAATAAAGTTTATAAAAAGGGAAATAAACCAATCATATATATATATATATATATTGTTTGGTTAACCACAGATCACTATTTTGTACTAGAATTGGCCGTGTGCGAAGCACGTGCCTCATCGTAATTATTAATGAAGCTTAGTTTGTTAAGCAAATGAGCATGGATTAAGGTAACGATTTATAAATGATACTAATTGTTTTATAAAAACAGTTTAAAAAGAGATTTGTTTAAAATTGATTATTAGTTATTTGATAATAATCGAAGTAAAGTTGATCATGGTTTAAAATTGATCTAGCCAACTGTTTTAATGGAAATCTATTATTTATTTAATTATTTTATGCCTATTAATGTAATGAAGTAATTTAGCGAATAGTGTTTAACTTAATAAGAAATTTAAAAGGAGATTTGGATTTATCTCAGTTAATAATAAATTTATAATGATTTAAAAGGGATTACTTCTTAAATGAAGATCATTTAAGTAAGTAATCGAAGTTAGCAATGAATATAATTGAATTTTTAAGTGAGCTCATAAATGGGTTTACATTTAAACCAAGTTTGTAAATTAGGGTATAAAAGTTGATATTTTGTTTATCGTTTTGTAATCAACGAGTTTAATAATAATATATTTGAAAGGGGGATTTCATAAATCAGAAGGGTTTATAAAACTGTATTTTAAATAAATAGCGAAGTGGTATTTGTTGGTACTAGAATGAATATGGTTCTCGAATTACAATTCATATCTATCTTAAGATAAGAATGTTGTTGATCAAGGTCTGAGAGGTAATTAAAATACCCCAACTTGAACGACTTCAGGATTATCGAAGGATGATATTAGTTGTAATAGTGGAAGGGTTAAAAGTAATTCATTTTGGAAAATAATAATATAACGTTATTTGAAAATGTTGGATATACATATATATATATAAAGGGATTCCTGATTAAAAGGAATTAAAATGGGCTTGAGAAGATGAAAAGATATTTTTCATAATAACAGAAATGGAAGGCGATTGGTAAAAAGATAACGATACTTTCAAAGTAAAAAGACGAGATTTGGAATGAGTTTTATTCTAAAAAGGAAAGCGACGATTTTTGGTGTTGATGTAACGAACCAGGAAAGATATCGTAATGATTGTTTACGATGATAAGTTGAATTGATTTTCCAAATGAGAGATAATAAGCAGTAAATATTTTGAATGATGTATGAAGTTAGAATCTTAAGATGTTTTACCAAGTATATAAATGAAATGATTTGAGAACATTAATATATTTAAAACTGATATACTATTTTAATGGCTAAGTGACGCTGTGTAATAAATCAATAGATCTATTTTTTTTTATGATTGTTTATTTTGATAGTTAAACAACCGACTATCAAAAATCTGAGCCAACGGTATTGGTACGGGAAGACCGGAATCGAATTTATATTCGAAAACCATTCCGACCAATAAATACGAATACGTCGAAGATGCTGATCGAGATGGAGCAATTGAAGACCGTATATCTTCATAAAACGGAAGAGTCACTTACAATCTCTGGCTGATCCCTAGAGATACACTGTGATTCTGTCGTGATTGAAATCTACGGATTGCAAGGACTACTCGCTACTGATCTATAGGGTGATTCCTAGGATGTGGTAGGAGGGTGTCTTCGGTTCATCCTGTTCCTGGATGACTTGTGTGGACGATGTGAACAGTGGCCAGATGTTCCAAAAGTCGATTATAACCTCAAGCCTCATCAACCGGGAAATGAAAAAAATCGGGTAGGCAGCATGGCCATGTGGGTCGCACCCATTAGGGTGTATAATCACCTATCTAGAGAAAATCCATTTCCTTCTTTAATCTATTGATGCTGTCCCTTTTCGGGAAACGGTGGCTAGCTACCACCGTTGGTGATATACATTCGATACACTCAAGAAAAATGAGTGGTCGGTCATGTGTGGGCCGGGTTGCAAGACGTTCTTGTTGAACCCAGTGTATTCGTCTCTAGAGATACACTATCAGCAGGTGGTCCCATACCTTGTCATAGTCGGAATCCAATTTCCAATAAGCGCCCGCGGTTTTGATTGTATACTATATATGTGGAGCGTGAGATGCAAGCGTTCCACTAGATTGATATTTACTTGTATTTAGACATTATTATAATATCAGAAAAGATATGGATTTCAAAAATATTTTGGGTTATCGTAAGGTAAAAACCGTCCGTGTTTATGTGTGGATTTGGTCTAACGATTATCCTTTTCTTTGAAAGATTTTAACTTTAAAATCAGGTTGTGTGATACCCTTAATACTATGTGAGTTTTTTTCTCACTCTGGTTCACCAGACTGACCCGGTGTTTGTAATGCTCGGATTAGACCGGGGTGTACAGGTTCAGGTTATCGGATGATGTGGAGTCCAATGACGAGCTGAAGATGTTCAGACGTATGATATTATCTAGTATTATTCCACTGTGTGATGTATGTGAGGACAGAATATTATAACTGTCCAAGTGTATTGATGTACTCTGATGATTGTAAGTTTTTATTCAAAGCTCTCTATAAAGTTTATTTGTATATTATATTTTGTTCCGCTGTGATGTGAGACTCTGTGTTGTGTTGGTTTTTCTTCTTCTTCTATTCTAATATTTCTTTCTTTCTTATCTCACCCTCTAATTTCTTTCTAATAACGATACGGTGTTTTCGATGCCTGAATGTTCGACATGGTGTTTTTATGTCAATTTTTCGGGATCGAAAATCCCCGTTCATTACACCTGTCATCCTCAGACCATGGACGGCTTGTTTGTTTGATTGATGTGTTGTGAAAAGTGATTGTGTGATGCGGAATGAAAATAAATATTTTATAGTTAAAAATATAATTTTTAACGTGTATATAAAATAAATATTTATAAACAAATCGGACGATTGGTTTATGTACACCCATTTAACCGATATTGATTGGGACGGTAAATTTTACACATCGCCCAACTGCACAAATAAAAATATATGTTTTTTGATTTAAAACCCCACACGGGTATTGGGATCATATTTGACGTACAGTAATCCTGATTGTTTAGTTGTATGTCCATCGATGGGTTGACAGACTATGTAAGCGTTAATTATTTATATTTAATGCTTATGCAGTTGTGTAGTGCACTCTAGATGATGGTTGATCATTTATCGTTGCTATTATATACATGTGTTGTATGGAAATCCCTATAATTAACATTATATCGTAATTGATTGGGCCTCATTCCAATTTGGAAAATAAAGAATATTATAAAATAAAGATTCATGTGTTGAATAGAATAAATAGTCATGTGTTGACGATACTCATGTGTTGAGAATATTCATGTGTTGAAACTTATCATGTGTTTAACGAAATATTTTAACAATAAAATTTACATCTTTATCATATATAAAATTAGAAACTAACTGGAAACTAGATAAGATGAGTGGTTTCCTGGGTATTGATCTGATGTTGGTTTCGGCCTTCGGGGTTAATACTTAGGGAATCGTTCTCTTACTAATTTAAGGTTGGAGTCTGATTAAGAATTAAACGATAGAAATCATAAATTTATAAAATATATTAAATAACAAAAATAGTCATGTGTTGACAATACTCATGTGTTGAGAATATTCATGTGTTGAAAAAAAAATATTCATGTGTTGAAGAAAATATTCATTTGTTGAATAGAATAACGAAGTTATTGAAATATATAAAGCCGTGTTGATTAGATATGCGCCATTTTGACGCGAACGATATTTATATCGATTTTATTCATTTTTATAATGAATATCGAAAAGTAATTGATTTCAAAATATAATGTTTTGAAAATATTATCATTTATATATCGATGATATGGAACATTCAATTTTGATTAGAAATTGAATATGAAGTTGAAATCGTTTTGAAAACGAATTTAAAACGATTTATAAAATACGTTTTAAAAGGAAATCGACGAAATATATATAATATATATTATATATATAATGGCCTGAATGAAACGCGCCGCGCTGCAGCAGTTCGCGAATTTCGACCATTGACTTCGAATTGACATTACGGGAGATCTGACCGTCGGATTCTCCTAAAACCAGAACCGTTAGGTTCGTATCGAAAAGAGCTTTCTAACAAATATTAGAGATTTGAAATCTAACGGTTGGATTTGGAATTATGTCCAAATCAAATTTGGAAAAGGTCGCTGTAAGTGCAGTTCGATGGCCGTTGATGGAAATCGACTGTACAAGCCTTGATAAAATTATTAAAAATAGTAATAATTTGTGTAAAATCATAAAAAATGATTTGGAAAGAATTGGGATGAAAAACTCTATATTTGAAAAGATAAAAATAGATTTTTATTGAAATGAACTAGTTTCGAACTAGAGTTATAATCCATTTATTTTTAAAATAAATAAATTGAATTTGAAAGGGTTTTAAAAGTAACCAGAATTGCCAGTAATTGAATTGGAATGGATTTGAATCAAAATTGTCTTTGGAATATTTCGATGTTGGATTTCATGATGATACAAATATTGTTATGGGAATTTGAAAGATATATTTATATCGTTATTTCCAATATGATATTTGTTGGTCGTAGAATTTGATATTGAATATAAGCCGATATATTTTCTATTCAGAGCCTTGTATTTAATATTTAATGGGATTTTGGGTTGTCGTGAATGGTATCTTTAATAATACTGTTCTTAGACCCAACGGAGTTAAGAAAATCAGAAACTAACTGGAGATTAGTTAAGTTGAATGGTTTCGTGGGTATTGATCTGATGTTGGTTTCGGCCTTCGGGGTTAACACTTAGGGAATTATTCACTTGCTAATTTACGGTTAAATGCTGATGGAATAGAATGTGATTTTGGGTTTATCATGAACCGTGTTTTAGATGACACTGGTTCTTTAACCCAGTTAAAGATAGGATATTGATTTTTGGGAAGATCAAAACTAAGTGGAGTTTTAATGAATATTTAATTAGATTGAAATGATCGAGAATGGAGTATCACTAGTTTTGCTCCAAGCGATAGCTAAATCTTTAATTAGATTCGAACGTGAAATGATAATTGAATTTACCGATAACACTGTGGTGTTAGATATGAAGTATGACCAGTTTTACTTCATGGGATGAATAGGTTGGGATTGGGAAATAAAATAAATGATTACTTCGGTGTGGTTCGCTAATCCCGACTAGTTTGAATTGATATTCAAAAGAAGATTAAAGAATAAATTTAAGGAATTCATCTTTGATAAAATTAATGGGAACCTTTCCCAAAGTATAAGAATATTTGAATAAAAGAATATTCTGAATTGGAATGAGTCGTATGTTGTGCTAGTGTAACACTTGTTTATTATATACGCGAGTTATTCAGAAAGACCGGGTTTATCCCATTCTGAATAACTGATTCGACGATGTGTCGAGGATGAAGACAGTGGTCGAAGACCGGAGGTCTTCACGTCGTTTGGATAATTACTGATGATCTTGATTGGGTTGTACACCCAAGAGGAGGGAATCAGTTGGTGATCGTCCAGGCGTACTTGGAGATCGATGGATATAGGAGGTACAAGGTGCCTCCGGTTTCGTTCAGACCCAGAACGAACTTGTAAATGGACTGTGTGTCTGACATTGGATTTTATTCTGTGTGATTGATTTCTATTAAATATATATCTGTTTGGCGGCGGAGAATTTATTCTCTTGCTTAACGCCCTTCTTTGAGACGTACGAGCTCAGAGGTTATATATTGATGGATATCAATCGCATGGAGTGAACTGCCTTTGTGGCATGCCTAAGTGGCAAATGATCAAGGCTTTTGTTGAAAAGCAAAGTCTTGTGGTTGATGATCAAAGCACCGTCTGTGTGGCATAGCTTTGTATAATGTTGATTCGCGAGCCTCACACCCCGGTTGTGAACCAGAAACGGGAGAAGGACCTCAGGGAGGACATGTGTTTCCTTCTAACTAAAAGTGGCGTCTGTGGTTTTACATGCCCTGACGAGTTTGACTTATGTGGTTGTTCGATTGCGAGGCGCCTCGGATATATCGGTGACTATGTGGAGCCGATGGAGTCAGTGGACTCATAGACACCCCATAGGGTGGGGAAACGCAGTTTCCAAGGTTTAAGTTTAATCCACATCGGTGGATCGACCTTGACAATCCAAGGGCCCACCTGAGTCTGGATTCTGAGACACGGGCTAGAGCATCTCGAACCGATAGAGGACAAGGGGCTAAAATTTTATCCATACGGACAAATTTTTGCGCAAATGGAGGAATTATGGTGGGCCCCTGAATTTCTCCTTTTACACTGAAATTTGTCCTTATGGATAAAATTTTAGCCCCTAGTCCTCATAAAACAAATTTTTTGTTCATTTTGTCCTTAAGACTAAAAACCCCTAAATTAAATGCATTTTTTTATGCTTAATGTTAATTGTTTCTACTTATGTATTTGTGCATGATCCTAACATTACATTTATATTGCAACATCCGAGTGGGAAGCACGGGTGCACACGTGTAGAAGTTGAATAATGCAAATGTTGGAATGCGATTGAGTGGTCAGAAATTCAAAGCGTGACGACCTTACAAAAAGGCAGATTAATATGTATGGAAATGTAAAATTTAACATCTATGAATATTACAATAAATCGTGGCCTATAAAAATTGTAACTTATCTTAAACGTGTTCCTTTATGTGACTTTGAATGATAAATTTGTATTAATATCCAGTCCACCATAATAACCACTGTAATGGTCGTAGACCTTTAAATTGTATAATCATAGAAAATATATAGTTTGGCTTATCAATTTTCATAATTTTCAAGAATGCCTAGTTTGCGTATATATGATTTTTATGAAGTATTAGATTAGCATCAAAGAGATCTACATATAGATATTGGTGCATGATAAAGTAGATTTTAGGACACTAGTTATAAATACGAGTGGTAAAATAGAGTAGTTTTAAACACATGTTTTAAATATGGGTGTAAACGATTTAGATTGGAGAAAGACGTGACATAGGTCTATCTTTTAAGGGGTTTGGACAAACAAAACCCAAATAAATTTAAAGTTTGGCAACTTTTCCGAAAGAGTCGAACAATGCAGATATAATGTTCAAGTAATAAAAAGAACTTTGAATATTTAAACGGACGTATTTTCATACATTGTTTCTTTTTCAAGCTTGTGTAATAGGCGAAAATTGTATGGTGATGGATCAAACAACTTACAAATTTGGATCGAGACAGACGTTCCAAAGCTTACAAATTTTTTTCTGTTCAAAGGCATGTCGCTTGTTTTTTTTTCCTTTACACGATTTGATTTAACTAGTCAATGGTAGACAAACCTCAGTATTGATCAATTTGTTTAAACAGGAAAATAATTACAAGGACAAAATTAAAGGCTTTTTTATTCATAAGGACAGACCACTTAAATTTTACTCAAAAGGACAGTACACTCCTTTTCTTGTCTCACGTGCCCTTTTTCATGTAATTCGTTACAGATTTAACCCCTAAATCACGCGCGTTATTTCCTTATTTCATCCACTATTTCTCGTCGAAGAAAATTTGGATCTCGCCGCCATTGATTGCGATTCTTATTCCCTCATATTTTCGAATCAAATTTTTTTATTTGATCGCATAAATTCAAAGAGATCTGAAATTCTAAATCAACGCATAATTCTTCGATGGAAAATCGATCTCTCATCAATCAGACAGGAAAATCAAAATCACATTATGTGTACTGCTGATTTTCTCAATTCATTTTGAGTTTATCATTCGATTCTATCATGTTTGCGATAGGTTTTTAGTGTTTCTATTGGTAATTCACGGATTTTACTTGTGCTACAAGCAGGTATTATTTTTTACTTTTTTCAGATTTTTAATTTTTTTTCATTATTTTTATTCTCGTTTGTTCTTTTTTTTCATGTGGTAATTTGTTTCTGAATGCATTTGTAACAACCCGAATTTTAATAACGTGTTAAGACAAGAATCAAGGCAGAATTAAATTTTAAAATAAGAATCAAGCGAAACGGGTTGCGCCGTTGCGTTCGTCTCGGAATTCTGGTTGGAAACGAGTCCGAAATTTCGTAAATCGGAGTCCGTATGACCAAGTTATGGCCCATAGAAGATTTCAGAAAAATTCAAATTTCAGCCCGAAATTCAAAATCAGATCCAAACAGATTGGGCGGGAAATTTTCCCGCCCAGCCCCAGGTCGACTGGGGAGTCGACCTGCCCCAGCCCAGGTCGACTGCCCAGTCG
Organism: Allium sativum; assembly: GCA_030737875.1. Taxonomy (NCBI): domain Eukaryota; kingdom Viridiplantae; phylum Streptophyta; class Magnoliopsida; order Asparagales; family Amaryllidaceae; genus Allium; species Allium sativum. Next base: position 1,021,468,468 of record CM060926.1, read on the forward strand.
ACTTGGGTGTCGACCTGGGGGTCGACCTCCCTGGTCGGCCATCTTGGCTTGGTGCACCTGTTTGCTCCTTTGGGTCTGCTCAGCTAGCCTGTGATGAGATTTAAGGGTTCAGATCTAAACTAGGGTTAATCTAAGGGCCTAAACTAGTCCTAACTGCTATAAAAACACCCTAAGACCTAACCCAAATCACTAAAAATCATTCTAGCAACAAAGTGCTGCCAAAATGCTCCTAAATCATGGCCTCCATCTTCACCATTGAGAGCTTGAGAGTTCTAAACTAAATCTAAGGAAAAGGAGCAATCTTTCTCCATCAAATCAAAGGAGCTACTTATTTCTCAAGGCCTCTAGTGTTGCTACATCATTCCTAGAGCTTCTACATCAAATCAACGGAGTAGAGCATCATTCCTACACCATTCTACGACAAATGCTTGCTCATAATTCTCTAGCCACGCTATGTAAGTTCTAGATGCTTTTAGATTGAAACGATAACTTGAATATGACATGTGATAAAGTTGAAATTGAATCTATGCATGATAATCGATCAATGCTCATTCTTGTTCATTTTGGATCTTGACCTTTGGGGGATGTTGCTATGACATTAATTTGGACCTATGCATGTTGCAAATCACTCTTTCATATCCTTATCATGCATGAAATGATGATTTTCTCTCGGATCTTGTTTTATGCAAAGTTTCTACCTTCCCCTATTTATTTTCTTTTGATGAACCTTGGTCGATTTCGGACCTAGGCCTAAACTACGATTTACGTGCGATTTGTATACGGGGGAATATTGGGATTTCACCTATTTGGATATAGGTGTGGGTGGTCGAATTTGTGCATAACATGAACAAGGAAAATTTGGGGTATTGCCAATGTAATTTGCAAGTTTGGGCATACATGAATTGGCATATGAATTAAATCATGAGTTTTGGGGAAAATGTAAGTTAAATCAAATGATTGGGCTTATGAAAATTAGGCATAAGTGGAATTGGGAACATGAACCATGATGTGGGTTTATTTGGGCATGAACGTGACAAAAATGTAACTTTGGCTAGAACTTGATTTGGGTAAATTGGCATAAACTTGACATACATGCGAATAGGCGGGATTTGGACACATGGGAAGTGGCTAGAATTGGGTACACATTTTTTATGGACATGTAATTGGGAACTTGGGAATATGCTTAGTAATATGTAAAGTGGGGATTTTGACTTAGATGACACATATGTAATTAACAATCTAACGGATACCTTCGACACGAGGTTAGACTTGAGTTGTGGTGTAATTCTGCCCGGAACCGCCCGGCATATCCAGTGACCACAACAATAATAGTCTAATATGAGAGGTCGTAGGCAAAGATTAGATTGTGGTAATGCTTGAACCCGAGGTTGGAAAGGATTTGCGGTGTAATTCTGCCCGGAACCGCCCGGCATATCCAGTGACCGCAAATAAGTCCAATGTGAGAGGTTGATGCATTAGTAAATAATAAATGAAGATGACATGGACGGGTGGGTTAAGTAACTTGATTAGACTAATGACACTTAACCAAGATGACATGGACGGGTGGGTTAAGTAACTTGAATAGACTAATGACACTTAACCAAGATGACATGGACGGGTGGGTTAAGTAACTTGATTAGATTAATGACACTTAACCAATATGACATGGACGGGTGGGTTAAGTAACTGGATTAGACTAATGACACTTAACCAATATGACATGGACGGGTGGGTTAAGTCAAACCGGACTTGACTTCTTGATGACACTTAACCATATAACACGATTATAGGATGGGTTAGTCTAACCTGAATGGGTCGATAACACCCGACTAGTATAACGCGATGCATGGTAAGGTTAAGTAAACTAAAAAGGGTAACACTTAACCGTTATAATTTGATTAGGGGAAGGGGTTAAGTCATGAATCGCTTGAATATACTTAACCAATCTAATATGATAACTTTATGGGGTTAAGTCATGAATCGCTTGAATATACTTAACCAATCCAACATGATAACTTGATGGGGTTAAGTCATGAATCGCTTGAATATACTTAACCAATCTAACATGATAACTTGATGAGGTTAAGTCATGAGTCACTTGAATATACTTAACCAAACCAACACGGTAACCTGATGGGGTTAAGCTTGAATATACTTAACCAATCTAACACGGTAATTTGATGGGGTTAAGCTTAAATATACTTAACCAATTTGACACGATGATTTGGATAGGGTTAAGTCATGAACCGCTGGAATACGCTTAACCAACTTGACACGTGATTCGTAGGGCTAAGCCATGAACGTGAATGACAACACTTAGCCAATCTTGACATGACATGTAGACGGGTTAAGTCACGAACTTGAATGACCACACTTAACCAACTGGACATGCTAGACTGATAGGGGTTAAGTCTTGAATTTAGATGACAACACTTAACCTACTGGACGGAAACCCTAGTTACGCGGTCCTTTTCAGCAGTAACCCTCTTGGATGTATCATGATACCCTAGGGACTAGGCTAGGGTGGGGCACGATTACTGGGCTGATTGTAAGCGACCAAAATGACGGCTGAGTTTGGTGCGCCATTGTAGGTTCAGGCGGACTATGGTCGTGCACGTAGTCCGGAGTTGAAAAAGCAGGCGTGGGCACCAGTAGTTGTACACTGTGCGTGCCTGGAATGGTGTCAGTGGTTGACACCCTAGGGCTTGATACACCCTAGGGTGGACCTAGCACAGAGTAGTTACATTCGTGATTGGGCCGTATGACACCGACACACGACGAGTTAGGACTTGTAGGGATCCGATCGATTAGATCGTTACGTGGAAAAAGGGCGTTGTTCGATAGGTAGCATAATCCCTAGTGGTCCTAGGTGGCATAAACCCTGATCGAATCTAGAAAACGTCCAATAGGTAGCATAATCCCTAGTGGTCCTAGGTGGCGTAAATCCTAGATGAACACGCGATAATTCATGATAAGAGAATCTGGTCAGAACAAGGATGGAAATCCGAGCGATTTCAAGGATGGTGACACTACGTTGTAGTGGTACAGAATAACGTGATGGAACCCGTACATATACGGCAAGGGACTATACACATACATGGAAGGGATGATACGAGTTAGGATGCTAGTACGGTTGGTGCAGAGGACGTTAGACGTGCGATGCTATTCCGAGTTTATCTTGTTACCTTGGTTATCCTGTTACCTTGGTTATCTCGTTACTTGAGTTTATCTTGTTATCTTAGTTTGATCTTTTTATCTTGTCATCATGTTTATGTTTACTTTCAGTTTATACATGTCATGTTACCTTTACCTGTTTTTAGGCTGAAAATAGCTAGGACTTACCAGTCTTTATGACTGACCCCGTTTTGTTTCGCCTCTTTTTCTTCCGTTTCCCCCCTCCCCCCCCCCCCTCCCCCAGGTTTGCAGGGAGGAAATGTTGCTACTTAGTGCGGATTTTCTACTTCAAGATCATCATCTATGGCTTGGACTTTTCGTGGCTATGGCTATTTTACTGTTTTACTTGGGGAATAATTTATGACTATGGTTTTATGCTTCTTTACTATTGCAAGACAGGTTTCGATGTAAGTAATTTAATGGCACTTTGATGTAAAAGGTTTTAGACCTTACTACTTTTATAAAGTAATAAAATCATGTTTTCTTCCGCTGTTTTATATGTTCTGTCTTGTAATATTTCTGTGCATGTTTACCTAGATAATACTCCACCAAAGCTAGTGCATTCCCTTTGTGAGTGACCCTAGCGGAGGTGGGGTGTTACATTTGGTATCAGAGCAGAAGGTTACCAGACTGGGCAAAAGTTTTTAAAACCTTCTAAAACTATTTTCAAAGCCATTTTACAAAGAAGCATTTTTCAAGAAAAGTTTTAAAGAAAAAGGCTATTCCCCAAAAAGCCATTAGCACTATCCTGTGATCGAATCTCTTTTCCTTTCTTTCCTCCACCTGTAGTCATAGTAGTTTTAACTGTGACTAATCCTTTTCTAGCTACGTAAATGTTTTCCGTGCGATGGAGGAAGTTCTCAAGAGACCTGTTACCGCGTTATACAATAAAGGATAGGAGTGGTTAAGGCGAATGAGGCTCAGAACAAGAAGGTAGTTAAGTACTATAGGACAAGGACATGGTCAAAGAACAAGATCGTCGAGAGGGCAATTGTATGCTCTCACTACTAGCGTGCCTAAGAGGGGTGGTAACGTTTCTGGTAAAAGTTTAGCTTTTCCTTTCTATCATCCCGTTAGGACTTTGTTTTGTACATCGCATCCTTTTTAAATCCTTCTTCGATAGTTGGGTCCCTGCACCTTAGTACTAGCACAATAGAGGGTCCCGTTTTTGTCTCAAATCCTGTTGGGGATCGTCCCATTTATTCATGACTTGTTTGGATTTGAGGACATCTATGACTTTTGGGAATAATACTTATGTTTTTGAGCTATGGGTTGATTCTAGGAATGGAGTGGTTATCCAGTAAGAGTGTCATTCTCGGTTCTGAAAGGAGGGTAGTTAGACTCTTGACTTGCCTCGGTAATACCCTCGAAGTCTCGTGTAACCTTTAGAGTTCTGTCATGATTGGTTACCTAGAATCTCTTGATGTATTTGTTGGTAATCCGTTCGAGTAGAGTTCGCCACTAAGGCGGATGGTTCATTTCGCTTATGCATGAGTTATGGGAATCACTCTAGTAAGTACATTTGGTAACACGGTTGGCATCTGTTTGCTTTCAAGAGATAAGTTCTTCTGCGTGGAATGCCGTATAGTGAGTAAACGAGATCCAGAGTTCACTAGTGAATTTTGGAGAGCTTGCATGAAAACCAAGAGTACACGGATATGGTTGAGCCAAGTATACTAGAGGGAAAATAAGTAAAAAGTGGAACGAGAGGTGACAATGAAGTGAGTTCCAGCTCATGTTTGGAAATAGGAGTTAAGAGGCCACGAAATCATGAAGTTAAAGACAGCCAAAGCACAATGGAATTAAGCTCAAGGAAATGCGACTTAGAAGATTGAGGACAAGATACGCGCATCATATGTCTTTTTAAGAGTATATTCTTGATCCCTGTTTTCCTGTAGAGCTTACCCGCATTCTATCTTTTATGCATATCCTCTCGGTCCTATTTTCGATCTTATTTCCGTTGCAAACTCCATAGGGGGTATGACTCAGCGGTTAGTAATACATGTCAGGGTTTGAAGGTGTCCGTTAGGTTGACTAAACATTTTGGGCTTTATAGGATATGGGTTGGCCTTTGAAAGGGATTTCTTATAATCCAAAAAGGAGTTTATCTTGCTTATCTTCTCGGTCCTATCTTGAGAACCTTAGGTAGAACCCTATGGATGCAAACATGTATTTGAAACATGTTATGATTGATGTTTGCGAAATGGTTGCAAGTGGTCGCAAGTGGTTGCTCGTGGATGCATGAATACACATTAGGCACTAGATCGGCTCAGACACATTTTCATGTTGCATATGCATGAGTGTTTATACTTGTTTATGGATGAAATTGAATGTGTTATCATGTGAATATTGCATATGGATGAATGTTTGTGCACACATATAGTGTTTATGTGACTAGGACTATTTGCATACATGTGGATTCATGGCACTAAACATATTTTGCATTTAGAAGATCAATCAGGCCTGATCATTTGCATTAGATAAGGAACATATACACACACTTTCTGCATATGTTCATATGGCATTAGAAATCTTTTAAGGACAATGGTTGCTTGTGGATGATGTTTTGAGTAGATGGATGATGGATGGTAGGATACGTTCTTCCTAACTTAGAGATTTCGGGGACGAAATCCTTAAAGGAGGGGAGAATGTAACAACCCGAATTTTAATAACGTGTTAAGACAAGAATCAAGGCAGAATTAAATTTTAAAATAAGAATCAAGCGAAACGGGTTGCGCCGTTGCGTTCGTCTCGGAATTCTGGTTGGAAACGAGTCCGAAATTTCGTAAATCGGAGTCCGTATGACCAAGTTATGGCCCATAGAAGATTTCAGAAAATTCAAATTTCAGCCCGAAATTCAAAATCAGCTCCATACAGATTTGGCGGGAAATTTTCCCGCCCAGCCCCAGGTCGACTGGGGAGTCGACCTGCCCCAGCCCAGGTCGACTACCCAGTCGACTTGGGTGTCGACCTGGGGGTCGACCTCCCTGGTCGGCCATCTTGGCTTGGTGCACCTGTTTGCTCCTTTGGGTCTACTCAGCTAGCCTATGACGAGATTTAAGGGTTCAGATCTAAACTAGGGTTAATCTAAGGGCCTAAACTAGTCCGAACTTCTATAAAAACACCCTAAGACCTAACCTAAATCACTAAAAATCATTCTAGCAACAAAGTGCTGCCAAAATGCTCCTAAATCATGGCCTCCATCTTCAGCATTGAGAGCTTGAGAGTTCTAAACTAAATCTAAGGAAAAGGAGCAATCTTTCTCCATCAAATCAAAGGAGCTACTTATTTCTCAAGGCCTCTAGTGTTGCTACATCATTCCTAGAGCTTCTACATCAAATCAAGGGAGTAGCGCATCATTCCTACACCATTCTACGACAAATGCTTGCTCATAATTCTCTAGCCACGCTATGTAAGTTCTAGATGCTTTTAGATTGAAACGATAACTTGAATATGACATGTGATAAGTTGAAATTGAATCTATGCATGATAATCGATCCATGCTCATTCTTGTTCATTTTGGATCTTGACCTTTGGGGGATGTTGCTATGACATTAATTTGGACCTATGCATGTTGCAAATCACTCTTTCATATCCTTATCATGCATGAAATGATGATTTTCTCTCGGATCTTGTTTTATGCAAAGTTTCTACCTTCCCCTATTTATTTTCTTTTGATGAACCTTGGTCGATTTCGGACCTAGGCCTAAACTACGATTTACGTGCGATTTGTATACGGGGGAATATTGGGATTTCACCTATTTGGATATAGGTGTGGGTGGTCGAATTTGTGCATAACATGAACAAGGAAAATTTGGGGTATTGCCAATGTAATTTGCAAGTTTGGGCATACATGAATTGGCATATGAATTAAATCACGAGTTTTGGGGACTATGTAAGTAAAATCAAGGGATTGGGCTTATGCAAATTAGGCATAAGTGGAATTGGGAACATGAACCATGATGTGGGTTTATTTGGGCATGAACGTGACAAAAATGTAACTTTGGCTAGAACTTGATTTGGGTAAATTGGCATAAACTTGACATACATGCGAATAGGCGGGATTTGGACACATGGGAAGTGGCTAGAATTGGGTACACATTTTTGATGGACATGTAATTGGGAACTTAGGAATATGATTAGTAATATGTAAAGTGGGGATTTTGACTTAGATGACACATATGTAATTAACAATCTAACGGATGCCTTCGACACGAGGTTAGACTTGAGTTGTGGTGTAATTCTGCCCGGAACCGCCCGGCATATCCAGTGACCACAACAATAATAGTCTAATGTGAGAGGTCGTAGGCAAAGATTAGATTGTGGTAATGCTTGAACCCGAGGTTGGAATGGATTTGCGGTGTAATTCTGCCCGGAACCGCCCGGCATATCCAGTGACCGCAAATAAGTCCAATGTGAGAGGTTGATGCATTAGTAAATAATAAATGAAGATGACATGGACGGGTGGGTTAAGTAACTTGATTAGACTAATGACACTTAACCAAGATGACATGGACGGGTGGGTTAAGTAACTTGATTAGATTAATGACACTTAACCAATATGACATGGACGGGTGGGTTAAGTAACTGGATTAGACTAATGACACTTAACCAATATGACATGGACGGGTGGGTTAAGTAAAACCGGACTTGACTTCTTGATGACACTTAACCATATAACACGATTATAGGATGGGTTAGTCTAACCTGAATGGGTCGATAACACCCGACTAGTATAACGCGATGCATGGTAAGGTTAAGTAAACTAAAAAGGGTAACACTTAACCGTTATAATTTGATTAGGAGATGGGGTTAAGTCATGAATCGCTTGAATATACTTAACCAATCTAATATGATAACTTGATGGGGTTAAGTCATGAATCGCTTGAATATACTTAACCAATCCAACATGATAACTTGATGGGGCTAAGTCATGAATCGCTTGAATATACTTAACCAATCTAACATGATAACTTGATGAGGTTAAGTCATGAGTCACTTGAATATACTTAACCAAACCAACACGGTAACCTGATGGGGTTAAGCTTGAATATACTTAACCAATCTAACACGGTAATTTGATGGGGTTAAGCTTAAATATACTTAACCAATTTGACACGATGATTTGGATAGGGTTAAGTCATGAACCGCTGGAATACGCTTAACCAACTTGACACGTGATTCGTAGGGCTAAGCCATGAACGTGAATGACAACACTTAGCCAATCTTGACATGACATGTAGATGGGTTAAGTCACGAACTTGAATGACCACACTTAACCAACTGGACATGCTAGACTGATAGGGGTTAAGTCTTGAATTTAGATGACAACACTTAACCTGCTGGACGGAAACCCTAGTTACGCGGTCCTTTTCAGCAGTAACCCTCTTGGATGTATCATGATACCCTAGGGACTAGGCTAGGGTGGGGCACGATTACTGGGCTGATTGTAAGCGACCAAAATGACGGCTGAGTTTGGTGCGCCATTGTAGGTTCAGGCGGACTATGGTCGTGCACGTAGTCCGGAGTTGAAAAAGCAGGCGTGGGCACCAGTAGTTGTACACTGTGCGTGCTTGGAATGGTGTCAGTGGTTGACACCCTAGGGCTTGATACACCCTAGGGTGGACCTAGCACAGAGTAGCTACATTCGTGATTGGGCCGTATGACACCGACACACGACGAGTTAGGACTTGTAGGGAGCCGATCGATTAGATCGTTACGTGGAAAAAGGGCGTTGTTCGATAGGTAGCATAATCCCTAGTGGTCCTAGGTGGCATAAACCCTGATCGAATCTAGAAAACGTCCAATAGGTAGCATAATCCCTAGTGGTCCTAGGTGGCGTAAATCCTAGATGAACACGCGATAATTCATGATAAGAGAATCTGGTCATAACAAGGATGGAAATCCGAGCGATTTCAAGGATGGTGACACTACGTTGTAGTGGTACAGAATAACGTGATGGAACCCGTACGATATACGGCAAGGGACTATACATATACATGGAAGGGATGATACGAGTTAGGATGCTAGTACGGTTGGTGTAGAGGACGTTAGACATGCGATGCTATTCCGAGTTTATCTTGTTATCTTGTTACCTTGGTTATCCTGTTACCTTGGTTATCTCGTTACTTGAGTTTATCTTGTTATCTTAGTTTGATCTGTTTATCTTGTCATCATGTTTATGTTTACTTTCAGTTTATACATGTCATGTTACCTTTACCTGTTTTTAGGCTGAAAGTAGCTAGGACTTACCAGTCTTTATGACTGACCCCGTTTTGTTTCGCCTTCTTTTCTTCCGTTCCCCCCCCCCAGGTTTGCAGGGAGGAAATGTTGCTACTTAGTGCGGATTTTCTAATTCAAGATCATCATCTATGGCTTGGACTTTTCGTGGCTATGGCTATTTTACTGTTTTACTTGGGGAATAATTTATGACTATGGTTTTATGCTTCTTTACTATTGCAAGACAGGTTTCGATGTAAGTAATTTAATGGCACTTTGATGTAAAAGGTTTTAGACCTTACTACTTTTATAAAGTAATAAAATCATGTTTTGTTCTGCTGTTTTATATGTTCTGTCTTGTAATATTTCTGTGCATGTTTACCTAGATAATACTCCACCAAAGCTAGTGCATTCCCTTTGTGAGTGACCCTAGCGGAGGTGGGGTGTTACATTTGGTATCAGAGCAGAAGGTTACCAGACTGGGCAAAAGTTTTTAAAACCTTCTGAAACTATTTTCAAAGCCATTTTACAAAGAAGCATTTTTCAAGAAAAGTTTTAAAGAAAAAGGCTATTCCCCAAAAAGCCATTAGCACTATCTTGTGATCGAATCTCTTTTCCTTTCTTTCCTCCACCTGTAGTCACAGTAGTTTTAACTGTGACTAGTCCTTTTCTAGCTACGTAAATGTTTTCCGTGCGATGGAGGAAGTTCTCAAGAGACCTGTTACCGCGTTATACAAGAAAGGATAGAAGTGGTTAAGGCGAATGAGGCTCAGAACAAGAAGGTAGTTAAGTACTATAGGACAAGGACATGGGCAAAGAACAAGATCGTCGAGAGGGCAATTGTATGCTCTCACTACTAGCGTGCCTAAGAGGGGTGGTAACGTTTCTGGTAAAAGTTTAGCTTTTCCTTTCTATCATCCCGTTAGGACTTTGTTTTGTACATCGCATCCTTTTTAAATCCTGCTTCGATAGTTGGGTCCCTACATCTTAGTACTAGCACAATAGAGGGTCCCGTTTTTGTCTCAAATCCTATTGGGGGATCGTCCCATTTATTCATGACTTGTTTGGATTTGAGGACATCTATGACTTTTGGGAATAATACTTATGTTTTTGATCCACTACTACAAAAGTGGGCATATTCGACACTAATTTGTGTGCGTTGCATGAAAAGTGTGGCGAAAGCTATGATTTCTTCGAGCTTCTGCAACAGCATTCATATGTTGTTGCATTATACGTGGATGCACTGTTGCGGTGGGAATTTTAGTGTTCTGATGTGCAACACCAGTTAAAAGCGTAGCATTACGTATATATAATCCAGCTCAGCTATCCGCGTTATCAACATATAAAAACCCCAACCATAGATGAAAGATTAATCCAACGGTTCAAACCATCTATGGATCTAATGATCTTAATGTTAGCCATCATCCAATCATTGACAGCCACGTCATTTCATTCTTTGACGAAATTTTGGCGCGATCTTCTCCCTTCATGAAATCGTTTTCTTCTCTATCATCTAATCGTTTTCCCCCTTTTTACTATTGACAAAAATTTAAACCTAAATTCACGTCAGTATCGATCCTCTCCTCGACAGCAAATTCTATTCCGAAAAGGATGAAGCTTTGAAACGCTTTCTAGTTTTGATTGCTCAGGGCGCTGACATCGCCAGTTTTTTCCCTCAGGTTCAGTTTGTATTGCACTGTGAATTAGTTGCGCTTATTATAGATTGGATTATGAGTAATTAGTAATTAGTTCATTTGTTACATTTTGGAAAACCCATTCGCTTATGAGTAATTAGTTGCGCTTATTATTGATTTGGGATTTGGGATTATGCTGAGGTTTATTCGAAAATTATACCCAGTAATAAACCATGAGAACCGGGCTACTGGCATGAAAAAGACATTGGTTTATTATAGAGGTCGAGCTAGTTAAGGAATGGGGACTGCGGTTAATTTGCACTGCTTGAGGTTCATACCTTACACTGCGGTTAATTTGTATGCTTGAGGTTAATTTGCACTGCGGTGTGTATGCACTGCGGTGACATCCGAATTTTAAGCCTCTTACCGCAGATTTTGACAAAATCTGAAGCGGGCACTCAAGCATTTTCGTTTTATTACAATACACATCATACACGCAGTGCATATATACACTCACAAGTATACACGCACGCACAAGTATACACGCACAAGTATCATAAGTATACACGCACAAGTATACACGCACAAGTATCACAAGTATACAAGCTCAAGTATCATAAGTATACACGCACAAGTACACACGCTCAAGTATCATAAGTATACACGCACAAGTATCACAAGTATACAAGCTCAAGTATCATAAGTATACACGCACAAGTACACACGCTCAAGTAGACACGCACAAGTATACACGCGCACACAAGTATACATGCATGCACAAGTATCATAAGGCAGCCATCTGAAGGCACGCACAAGTATACACGCACAAGTATCATAAGTATACACCAGAGACGTACGCAGAGATTTTAAAAAATCACCAGCATTCACAAACAAAACAACGTACCATTCACAAACATTCAAAAACATTCTTTTTTTTAAGGAATATATATATATCATAACAAAATGGAGAATCTAGCCATTCTCCAACGGCTCACAAAAACGGTTCCTGCTATCAGCTGCAACCGTGCATACACACGAACAGGAAAGACAAAATACAAAATTCACAAAAAGAGCAAATGAAGTCCCATCGGATGGTCGGCAAAGACGGCTCCACTCAGATCCTAGAAGCTGACAATGATCCCAAAATCTGGATGGAGATAGCTGATAGAGACGCTCAGCATAAATCCATGATCTCGAAGAGCTACCAAAGGCCCAGTTGATCCAGCGGTCGGACCCAGCAGTAGAGAAACAACCCGCTCGAAGCACCTAACAGATCCTGCCCAGCCACCTGTATAACAAGACCTGACAACTAGCAAACAAAGTCAGTACCGGGGGGGTGAAAGGGAAGATAAAGATCATAAAAGCACACTACCCACACAAATCAGAAATTAGCCTATACCTAGTCTGGGGGTGGCAGTTAGCGTTGAAACATCAAAGTTAACAGCCAACACCCTAGACCTTGGTCCTATCACACCCTTGTACGGCCTACCCCGGAATGCTAGGAAAACATCATTCCTAATTTTTCGGACGATGGTCGGGTGGTCCATAGCCTCTTCGTCAAAGATTGCCCTGTTCCTCGCACACCAGATGTGCCAGCAAATCAAACAAGGAATCAAACGAAAGAGGCTCGCGCGAAGACTTTTACCTGAGATGCTAGTCCACCAGAATCTCAGGAAGTCTTCAATCGAGTTTGCATTACAACGACAACCTAGCAGATTCCCGAAGTAATTCCAAACAGACCTAGCACAATCCCCAGATATCAATAAGTGAAGGGAGGTTTCGGTGCTGCCAGTTCTGCAGCACCTGCACTTGGAAACGAGAGGGATACCGATTCTCTGAATATTCTCATCTAGTGGAAAACCATTATGCATGGTTTTCCACATAAATAGAGACACCTTAGGTGGAATACGCACATTCCAAATAAAGGAGAAAAGAGGAAGATCAGGTGACTGGTTCCGTACAGAATTCCATGCAGCAGAAAGCGTGAAGGGATTACCGTCCCAAGAAGAACCCCCGCCATGAGCATCCGATTAGGCCTTCACGGATTGCATCCGTTTCCACGTCTCACTAGCATAGGACGGGATACCAGAGTAATGCGTACTTGTCAACCTTCGGTACTTGGCGTGAAGGAACGTAGCCCAAAGGGAGTTGTTCGCATCAAACCTCACCCAAAGCTTGCAAGCAAAGGCCGTACAGACGTCTTGAGGGTTACGGAGGCCCAGACCTCCCTCGTTTTTGGGACGACAGATGACGCTCCAGGAGATCCAATGATGACGAGAGACGTTATCCTTGGATCCCCAGAAGAAAGAGGATGCTAGGGAGCGGTACGAACGGAAAAAAGAAACCGTGGGAGTCATAGCAGCAAAGATATGAGTTCCCATGGAGTCTAGGACAGACTTAATGAGAACAAGCCTACCAGCCTGAGAAAGTAGGGAAGCATTCCATTTAAGAATTTTCCCCCTAACTTTGTCAGTGATAGGATCGAAGATGGCGTTGAGCTTCCTTCCTCGATATAAAACAATGCCCAGGTATGGAAGCGGAAGCGAGGCCGCTTGAAAGCCAGAATAAGACTCGATCCAAACAGCTCTAGTAGCCGTAAGATCTTTCGCGGGAATAAAGCAGCTTTTGGAAGAGTTAACGAGTTGCCCCGAGCATCTCTCATACTGCCGAATGAGGCCCAAAAGACCTTGAAAAGACTGACGACTACCATTAGTGAAAATGATGATGTCATCCGCAAAGGAAAGAGAAGAGATAAGAGGGCATCCCCTAGGGATGCCGAATCTGTGAATCTGCCCAGCAATCATAAGTGAGTGCAAGCCCCGAATAAAAGCCTCAGCGGCAAGGACGAACAGAGTAGGGGAGAGGGGGTCACCCTGACGAAGTCCTCTCCCAGACTTGAAAAAACCGGTGGCCGATCCGTTGATGAGAACGGAGAACCAGCAGTTGGATATTAGCCTCCAAACAACATCAATAAGGGGCTCTGGAAAACCAAAAGCACGAAGGATCTTGATGATGAAGAACCAAGACATGCGATCGTAAGCCTTAGCCATATCCAGCTTTACAACCACATTAGACCCGCGGACCTTTCTATCTAGCTGGGAAATTAGCTCCTGTGCTAAAAGGACGTTGTCGGTGATTAAACGTCCTTTTACAAACCCAGCCTGGGAGGAAGAGATTAGACGCTCGAGGAACGGAGCTAACCTAGTGGTTAGAACCTTCGAAATAACTTTGTTTGAGAAATTACATAAACTAATAGGCCGAAAGTCCGAGCAAGATGTAGGGTGTTCACATTTGGGGATGAGGATCAGGTTGGTAGAAGTCCACCCCGTAGGGAGTTCTTCACCAGAAAAGAAGGACTGAATGGCAAGGCAGAAGTCATGCTGGATGATAGGCCAAACACATCTGAAGAAAGTCCCGTTGTAACCATCAGGCCCCGGCGCACTGTCCTTGCTAAGAGCAAATACGCAGGCACGTATTTCTTCCGAGGTTGGAGGAGTGGCAAGGTCCGAGCTATCTGACGGGAGGATCAGCCGTGGAATGAAGGCAAGAAGGGAAGAATCAGTCACAGAAACGGAAGGAGTGCTGAGGAAAGATTGGAAATGGGAAAGAACTGTATCTTTGACCTCTGCAGGAGAAGAGGTCAAAGTTAAGTCCGGGCGGAGAATCTCAGAAATGGTGAGACGCCTATTCTTCTTACGAATTGAGGAGTGGAAAAAACTAGAATTCGAATCGCCTTCAACAATCCATTTGACCCTGGCTTTTTGGCGCAAATGGTCTTGCTCAATTCGAAGCTCAGATGAGTAGGCTAGTTGGGCTATCGCCCACTCCTCCTTATTGGCGGAAGAGGGAGCATCGTCAAAAGCCGCTTCCGCAAGAACAAGGGTTTCTTCAGCAGCTCTGACGCGATCAAAGATGTTCTTGAACACAAGCTGATTCCACGTCTTAAGACAAGTCTTAAGATGCTTTAGCTTGCGAGAAAACACACTGCAGGGTGAACCCCGCAAAGGGGATATCCAAGATTCTTCCACAAGACTGTGAAAGGAGTGATGAGATCTCCACATACTCTGGAATCTAAATGAGGACGGACCGGAAATGGAAAGGGAGGAGCAGGAAAGGAGCATAGGGGCGTGGTCGGAGAAGGTACGATGAAGGTGAGAGACAGAGTACGAGAAGGGCAGACTGAACCAGCCTTCCGAAGCGAAGACCCTATCAAGCCTCGAGAGGATCCGGTTAGGACCTTCCTGGTTGTTGCACCAGGTGAATGCGGAGCCGGTAAAGGATACTTCCGCAAGACCTGAGCAGATAATGAAAGCATTGAAATCTGCTATCGCCTGGCGGTTAACAGCACTGCCTCCTCTTTTCTCTGCCTGGCTAGCTACCACATTGAAGTCGCCACCTACCACCGATACAGGGAAACCTAAGTCGGAAAGAGATAGGTAATCGGCCCAAAGGGCTTGCCTGTCTAACCTGCAGCACTTAGCATAAACCGCCGAGAACAAGAAGGAAGAGGAAAAGGAGGAAGATGAAAAAGCTACCGAGAGAAGCTGGTTCGAGTCGAACAGTGGCCGAACAACAAGATCTTTGGACCATAGAATCCAGATCTTGTCGGACACGTTGGATATGGCACCACCAAAGCCGATCGATAACATAGCCTTGGTCATCGCTTCTGGATCCATCATTAGTTCCAGAAGTCCGACCAAACAAACAGAATGCTTCTTCACAATCCGTTTGAGTCTCGCCAGAGACTCATCATTGCCAATACCACGAATATTCCAGAAGAGGAAGTTCGCCATCAAAAACCGAGGAGACAAAGGAAGAGCAAATAAAAAAAGGGGGAAGGCAATACCCACCCCTGGCCTCAACTAAGATAAAGAGTGTGTCGAGTAGATCTAACGATCTTCTCGGACGCCGCTATAGAGCGTGTGCGAATGGTGCGAGGGGTGCACGGGGTCGGACGCCTATGACGCCTATAGGGACGACTAGTCGAACCGGTCGAAGAGCCAACGGACGAGCCGACAGCAGCAGACGAGGAAAAGCTGGAGCGAGACGGACAAGAATTTTTAGTAAGACGAGATAGCCGACCGTTAATGGTCACTATTTCAGCCGTACTAAGCAAAGGATACGAAAACAGGGGGATAGACAGCCTAGAGGGCGACGCTAACGAGTAAGGGACGAAAACAGAAGGCGTAGGATACGACTTCTTAGTAATCCGAGATAGACGATCATTAAAGATCGCTACCTCGTACTTACTAAAAGAAGGGGAAAAGGCTAAAGCATGAGTCGCAACAACGGTCTTAGGGGAAAACAGAGAAGCAAAAGTAAAACCAGTTCTAAAATGAAGAGAGGTCAAGAGACGCAACACGTCCTGTGCGGATGATAACAAGGCCAGGTTGTCAATAGATTGACAACCCCGCGAGGAATGTAAAGATCCTGAGCCCATCATCGGATTAGGGTCATACTATGAAGACCAGTTCGTTCGGCAGTCTTCCTGGCAATGTGTAAAGTGGTACAAATAAGGACCCAGTGTAGGCCTGCTACAGGGAGACCACCAAACCGAGACTGCCAATACACTATGCAACCACCAACCAAAACTCAGAAAACCCAAAAGAAAAAGGAAGAAAAACAGAGTCTCAACCGAGAAAAAGAAGGATACGCTTGGGCTCAACCGAACTAGTAGCCCAACGCAAACAGACACCTCTACTGATAAGCCACAAGAAAAGCTGACAAAAAGATAGAAGATCAAATGGCCTATGCACATACACCCACGAAACCATAAATAATAAGAACCGCTACAGATCACAATGACAAATCCGTTAACTGCAGATGGAAAGACAGCTCCACCCGCGACCCACAAAAAAACTGGAGCAAAAGAAACTAAGTCTACAGGCAAAAGCAAGCTGCCCTCGCAACAGGATACAACAGACACAACCGGCTCAACCAAACAGGTTAAGGAGCATAGAGATAAAGATTGGAGAGCATGATTGGTCATTGGCACGTTAAAGTTCATGCAGGCATTCAACAAATAGTGAACAACAAGGAAGTCATGTCTTATAAACAAAATGCAGTCAAAAGATACCTGCCTCAGAACATGCAGATAACTCTCACCGACGTGCATCAGCTCCACAGCAGAGCATTGCCTATCCACCGAGCTAAAGCTAACATCAACCTCCAATCCTTGCACAGTATTGCCAATACTTAACATGGATGGACCCATGGACACCAGAGCTGCAGTAGCGACCCCCTTTGCATCCTCGACCTCCGAGCGGACAACAACATGTTGCTGACCAGCGAAAGCCCCCACCTGCTTCAAGAACTTCTTACCGGAACCCGACGCAACGCAACCCTTTTTAACAGCCGATACCCCCAGGTTAACCACTTTGTCGTTGGCATGAAAAGACCAATCCCTTGAAGCCGTGAAGGCTTTCTGAGACCCTGAACCCACTGACGGGGAAACAAGCATACCCGAGGAACCTGAAGGAAGAACATCTGCCAAAAATTCAAACATATTACCAGTAGATAGCGGGCTCGATACAAAGGCATTTGCTTCAGAAGGCGAAACGCCCGGATAGGAAAGCAGAGGCCCAGACTTTGATAACCTCTTCGACCTGTTCGGAATGCGACGACATCTAGAAGAAGATACAAAAGGCTGATCATCACGGGTCATCATAACGTGCCTAGGAACAAGCTCACCAGTAGGATTCAAACAACGAGACGAAAATCGGTGGGGGGTAATCACTTCCCGCCCGCCGACCGCAACGTTTAAACAACCATAATCTGCTCCAGTGCGCACTTGCTCCTTCAACAAGAGACGAGACACATTCACAGAGAGAGGCATCAAGCGTCCAGGTGACAGATCGTGAGGGGTCATCACTTCCCACTCGCCGTCCGTCACGCCTAGACATCCACCACCTAAACCCTCTTGAAATTGTTCTTTCAGAAGATGGCGGGAAACATTCTCAGATAGAGGCATCGGTCGTTCAGATGAGTATCGGTGAGGGGTCATCAATTCCTTCTCGCCGACAGATACGTCTAAACAACCAACACTTAAGTCAACCTGAGAGGACAACCCACAACATACAGAGCCCACAAAAAACTCTGGAACAGGGTCCATGGCAGCAGTACCGCCAAAAGCAGTAAAATCCAAACTCGGAGCGAAAGGAGTGATGAAGTCCCCAATGTCCGACGTAGAAGCAGGCGGTGAAGCCTTATAACCAGTTAGAGGCAGGGTGGAGATGCAAGACCCTCGCCTGGGAATTAAAAGTGGCGTCGCTAAGCCTCCAGTATACCGCGGAACTAATTCCATGAATGAGTTAGCAACCAAAACGAAGCGATGGCGATGTAAAGCCAAGAAGGACTCCAGCGACGACACTCTAACCCTAACCGACAAGCCACCATCCTCTACCACAGAAAAAGGGCCCAAGCTTACCTTTAAAAGCTCGAACTCGATATCCTGGCAAGCAGGTCGATGGCTTAAAAACGAACCAGAGAACTCAAAATTACCAGCCGATGCCATGCCCAAAGACCCAAATCGAAACAAATGGCCACAAGGAGCAAAAGGGCAGAGGAGACTTGAAGCCTGAAGCAGTTAATATAGAAGCAGCAATCAAGAAGAGCAACTGAAAACAATTGGGGAAGGAAGAAATCAGATAACGAGAGGAGATTAGGGTAGAGCAGCCATTAAAATGACCGTTGAGCATATATATTTTTGTCTATCTACTATTCATCTCTCTTCATATATCTCATAATGAATGTGGAAAATGCAGAGTACAACATTCAAAAACATTCACCAGCATCCATCATCAGTCATCACCAGTCATCACAAACTTCCACAACCACACAAAGTTTCACAAATATTCACAAAATTTCAAGCCAAAAATCATTACCAGCAGAATAAAACCAACATCCACAAACATCACCAGTCATCACCAGCATCATCACCAGCATCCACACTAGCATCAGCACCAGCATCCATGTCAGAGTCATTGTCCATGTCAGAGTCATTGTCTATGTCAGAGTGGCTGTTAAGGATAGAGCATAGTCAGCGACCAAACCAGAATTTCTTGTTGTGGAGGGCAAAGTGATCTTTGGATGATCAAACTTCAATAGGTATGTTAATTCTATTTCTGTAAACATTTTGTGATCCACCTAATATATTATATGATCAAACTTCTATTTCTGTAAACATTTTGTGATCCACCTAATATATTATATGATTCAATTCTCAAATAATGTGATCCACCTACGAGTTTATATGCCTTAATTATCAAACAATTTGACATGTAACACACACATCAATTATCAAACAATTTGACATGTAACCACATCTGAAGGAAATTCAAGCCATACAATAACAGTGTCTCAAATTCAAGCCACACAACCACATCTATGTACAACTAACAGAGCACCAGTTTGTATTATTATTTCAGAATCTTGGGTGGGGCATTATAACCTTGTATGTATGTATGTGAGTGTGTGCATGTGTGGTTGTGTCTCACTATAAGAAACTGTGGATGGAAGTAAAATTTACGTATGATCACAAAAAAATGGTACCACCGGTTCCTCCCTATTGCTCACAAACAGAATTTCAGGCCTCGTCAAAGGATGAGTATGTGTGGTGCGCTCAACCCTAATGATGTATTTCTTGTTGTCGAATCGAGCAGCAAAAACATTCTCCAAGCCAATGCCTTCATAAAATTCCATTTTCAGGTATAATGATCTATGGTCAATTCGAGACCAATGACAGTCGTCAATTTCACACACATTTCCCATTGGCGTCATTAATTCTTTTATTGCAGGAACATTTGTCTTCAGGAACTCGGGAAAGCCAACAACTCTAGCCCATGATTCTGCCTCGAACGCTGGTTCAGGCTCAAATTCTTCAGCAGACCATTGTTGCACATAAAAAGCACCTCCAATTTTCGTAAAAAGTTTCAACATTAGCGCATGATCACGCGTACTGTAAGATGGGCATGTTATTAGAAAAGAGTTTTTGGGTATAACCCGTATAGTCCACTCCTCATTAAGCTTCAGCGTATGCCTAAGCGTGAGATGCACAAATTCGTAAGTCCAATGTCCTGAAAGAACAGTGGCAGTGATGCATAGTGAAGAGTCCTCCATTGTTTTTTTTTACTTTTGACGATGGAGTTTTGTTTAGGAGTTGAAGATGTAGATGACGATATGCTTCTGAAGCTTGACAGGATATGAAGTGACACACTGTACGTGGCAGTAATATGGGAACTGAAAACTTTTTGCTCAGAAGACGAATGGCCATATGAAATTGCTTATTTGTTGGCTGGCATGAGTGACCAATCGCCAATGGTCAGTAAGTCAATTGTAATAATTGTGTTCATAACATTTTACTAAGAAGGCCAATGGCCATTCGATGCCACCACTTATCAAATAACTTGTTATCATTTGATCAGGTGCATATTTAATTCTGGAAGGCAGAGGGATACATTTTGCAGATCGGATTGCTGCATATATATGATTCATATATAGGTACATACTAACATACATATATATTTCCTATTGCAATCGGATTGCTGCATATATATGATTCATATATATAAATGAGTAATACATTTTGCAGGTGTGGACACATGTGTACATGTTCAGAATTCGCTAAAGAATTGGCCAGGAATGGATCAGGATAATGTCCCTTATGCCGTGCACCTATTCTTGAAGTAGTTCGAGCTTACTGTATACAATGAACAAAACGGTGTAGCTGATTTTTGAGTTTTGATATTTGGATAATTAAAACAATTGCTTTGGATGAGTTTCTTGTACAAAACCTGTATTGCAAAATATTTAATTAAAGCATTGTATTTCTATCAAATTAGTGTTGCATTTTCCTTCTTCTACTGTTGCGTTAGCTTTTATTGATATTGCATTTCATTGTAATGGTGTTGCATTACATATTGTAGTGGTGTTGCATTACATTAAATATAATTGCTTACCCGTCGCACGTGGACCCCACAGCTGACGTGGATAGCTGGTGTGGCATGTGACACGTGGAGTGCTGACATGGAGAGATGACGTGTCGTGTGACACGTAGACAGCTGACGTGGAAAGCTGACGTGGCGGCACTGGAAGCCAGGCCCTAACTAATGCTTAAGGCAACGCTGAATAGTGTTGCATTACGTGCAAATAGTGTTGCATTATGGCTATAATGCAACACTTTCTTTCCGTGGCCGTAGATGGGCAAAAGTGTTGCCTTAGGTGGCTAATGCAACGGCCGCGGATGCCACGCCCCCCTGGTGTTGCCTATTTGAAAAAATGGCCTACGGCAACGCTTTTTTGATCTACGGCCACATAAAAATAGTGTCGAATATGCCCGCTTTTGTAGTAGTGAGCTATGGGTTGATTCTAGGAATGGAGTGGTTATCCAGTAAGAGTGTCATTCTCGGTTCTGAAAGGAGGGTAGTTAGACTCTTGACTTGCCTCGGTAATACCCTCGAAGTCTCGTGTAACCTTTAGAGTTCTGTCACGATTGGTTACCTAGAATCTCTTGATGTATTTGTTGGTAATCCGTTCGAGTAGAGTTCGCCACTAAGGCGGATGGTTCATTTCGCTTGTGCATGAGTTATGGGAATCACTTTAGTAAGTACATTTGGTAACACGGTTGGCATCTGTTTGCTTTCAAGAGATAAGTTCTTCTGCGTGGAATGTCGTATAGTGAGTAAACGAGATCCAGAGTTCACTAGTGAATTTTGGAGAGCTTGCATGAAAACCAAGAGTACACGGATATGGTTGAGCCAAGTATACTAGAGGGAAAATAAGTAAAAAGTGGAACGAGAGGTGACAATGAAGTGAGTTCCAGCTCATGTTTGGAAATAGGAGTTAAGAGGCCATGAAATCATGAAGTTAAAGACAGCCAAAGCACAATGGAATTAAGCTCAAGGAAATGCGACTTAGAAGATTGAGGACAAGATACGCGCATCATATCTCTTTTTAAGAGTATATTCTTGATCCCTGTTTTCCTGTAGAGCTTACCCGCATGCTATCTTTTATGCATATCCTTGCAAACTCCATAGGGGGTATGACTCAGCGGTTAGTAATACATGTCAGGGTTTGAAGGTGTCCGTTAGGTTGACTAAACATTTTGGGCTTTATAGGATATGGGTTGGCCTTTGAAAGGGATTTCTTATAATCCAAAAAGGAGTTTATCTTGCTTATCTTCTCGATCCTATCTTGAGAACCATAGGTAGAACCCTATGGATGCAAACATGTATTTGAAACATGTTATGATTGATGTTTGCGAAATGGTTGCAAGTGGTCGCAAGTGGTTGCTCGTGGATGCATGAATACACATTAGGCACTAGATCGGCTCAGACACATTTTCATGTTGCATATGCATGAGTGTTTATACTTGTTTATGGATGAAATTGAATGTGTTATCATGTGAATATTGCATATGGATGAATGTTTGTGCACACATATAGTGTTTATGTGACTAGGACTATTTGCATACATGTGGATTCATGGCACTAAACATATTTTGCATTTAGAAGATCAATCAGGCCTGATCATTTGCATTAGATAAGGAACATATACACACACTTTCTACATATGTTCATATGGCATTAGAAATCTTTTAAGGACAATGGTTGCTTGTGGATGATGTTTTGAGTAGATGGATGATGGATGGTAGGATACGTTCTTCCTAACTTAGAGATTTCGGGGACGAAATCCTTAAAGGAGGGGAGAATGTAACAACCCGAATTTTAATAACGTGTTAAGACAAGAATCAAGGCAGTGTTAAATTTTAAAATAAAAATCAAGCGAAACGGGTTGCGCCGTTGCGTTCGTCTCGGAATTCTGGTTGGAAACGAGTCCGAAATTTCGTAAATCGGAGTCCGTATGACCAAGTTATGGCCCATAGAAGATTTCAGAAAATTCAAATTTCAGCCCGAAATTCAAAATCAGCTCCAAATAGATTTGGCGGGAAATTTTCCCGCCCAGCCCCAGGTCGACTGGGGAGTCGACCTGCCCCAGCCCAGGTCGACTGCCCAGTCGACTTGGGTGTCGACCTGGGGGTCGACCTCCCTGGTCGGCCATCTTGGCTTGGTGCACCTGTTTGCTCCTTTGGGTCTACTCAGCTAGCCTGTGACGAGATTTAAGGGTTCAGATCTAAACTAGGGTTAATCTAAGGGCCTAAACTAGTCCGAACTTCTATAAAAACACCCTAAGACCTAACCTAAATCACTAAAAATCATTCCAGCAACAAAGTGCTGCCAAAATGCTCCAAAATCATGGCCTCCATCTTCACCATTGAGAGCTTGAGAGTTCTAAACTAAATCTAAGGAAAAGGAGCAATCTTTCTCCATCAAATCAAAGGAGCTACTTATTTCTCAAGGCCTCTAGTGTTGCTACATCATTCCTAGAGCTTCTACATCAAATCAAGGGAGTAGAGCATCATTCCTACACCATTCTACGACAAATGCTTGCTCATAATTATCTAGCCACGCTATGTAAGTTCTAGATGCTTTTAGATTGAAACGATAACTTGAATATGACATGTGATAAAGTTGAAATTGAATCTATGCATGATAATCGATCAATGCTCATTCTTGTTCGTTTTGGATCTTGACCTTTGGGGGATGTTGCTATGACATTAATTTGGACCTATGCATGTTGCAAATCACTCTTTCATATCCTTATCATGCATGAAATGATGATTTTCTCTCGGATCTTGTTTTATGTAAAGTTTCTACCTTCCCCTATTTATTTTCTTTTGATGAACCCTGGTCGATTTCGGACCTAGGCCTAAACTACGATTTACGTGCGATTTGTATACGGGGGAATATTGGGATTTCACCTATTTGGATATAGGTGTGGGTGGTCGAATTTGTGCATAACATGAACAAGGAAAATTTGGGGTATTGCCAATGTAATTTGCAAGTTTGGGCATACATGAATTGGCATATGAATTAAATCACGAGTTTTGGGGACTATGTAAGTTAAATCAAGGGATTGGGCTTATGCAAATTAGGCATAAGTGGAATTGGGAACATGAACTATGATGTGGGTTTATTTGGGCATGAACGTGACAAAAATGTAACTTTGGCTAGAACTTGATTTGGGTAAATTGGCATAAACTTGACATACATGCGAATAGGCGGGATTTGGACACATGGGAAGTGGCTAGAATTGGGTACACATTTTTGATGGACATGTAATTGGGAACTTGGGAGTATGCTTAGTAATATGTAAAGTGGGGATTTTGACTTAGATGACACATATGTAATTAACAATCTAACGGATGCCTTCGACACGAGGTTAGACTTGAGTTGTGGTGTAATTCTGCCCGGAACCGCCCGGCATATCCAGTGACCACAACAATAATAGTCTAATGTGAGAGGTCGTAGGCAAAGATTAGATTGTGGTAATGCTTGAACCCGAGGTTGGAATGGATTTGCGGTGTAATTCTGCCCGGAACCGCCCGGCATATCCAGTGACCGCAAATAAGTCCAATGTGAGAGGTTGATGCATTAGTAAATAATAAATGAAGATGACATGGATGGGTGGGTTAAGTAACTTGATTAGACTAATGGCACTTAACCAAGATGACGTGGACGGGTGGGTTAAGTAACTTGATTAGACTAATGACACTTAACCAAGATGACATGGACGGGTGGGTTAAGTAACTTGATTAGATTAATGACACTTAACCAATATGACATGGACGGGTGGGTTAAGTAACTGGATTAGACTAATGACACTTAACCAATATGACATGGACGAGTGGGTTAAGTAAAACCGGACTTGACTTCTTGATGACACTTAACTATATAACACGATTAGAGGATGGGTTAGTCTAACCTGAATGGGTCGATAACACCCGACTAGTATAACGCGATGCATGGTAAGGTTAAGTAAACTAAAAAGGGTAACACTTAACCGTTACAATTTGATTAGGGGATGGGGTTAAGTCATGAATCACTTGAATATACTTAACCTATCTAACATGATAACTTGATGGGGTTAAGTCATGCATCGCTTGAATATACTTAATCAATCCAACATGATAACTTGATGGGGTTAAGTCATGAATCGCTTGAATATACTTAACCAATCTAACATGATAACTTGATGAGGTTAAGTCATGAGTCACTTGAATATACTTAACCAAACCAACACGGTAACCTGATGGGGTTAAGCTTGAATATACTTAACCAATCTAACACGGTAATTTGATGGGGTTAAGCTTAAATATACTTAACCAATTTGACACGATGATTTGGATAGGGTTAAGTCATGAACCGCTGGAATACGCTTAACCAACTTGACACGTGATTCGTATGGCTAAGCCATGAACGTGAATGACAACACTTAGCCAATCTTGACATGACATGTAGATGGGTTAAGTCACGAACTTGAATGACCACACTTAACCAATTGGACATGCTAGACTGATAGGGGTTAAGTCTTGAATTTAGATGACAACACTTAACCTGCTGGACGGAAACCCTAGTTACGCGGTCCTTTTCAGCAGTAACCCTCTTGGATGTATCATGATACCCTAGGGACTAGGCTAGGGTGGGGCACGATTACTGGGCTGATGGTAAGCGACCAAAATGACGGCTGAGTTTGGTGCGCCATTGTAGGTTCAGGCGGACTATGGTCGTGCACGTAGTCCGGAGTTGAAAAAGCAGGCGTGGGCACCAGTAGTTGTACACTGTGCGTGCTTGGAATGGTGTCAGTGGTTGACACCCTAGGGCTTGATACACCCTAGGGTGGACCTAGCACAGAGTAGCTACATTCGTGATTGGGCCGTATGACACCGACACACGACGAGTTAGGACTTGTAGGGAGCCGATCGATTAGATCGTTACGTGGAAAAAGGGCGTTGTTTGATAGGTAGCATAATCCCTAGTGGTCCTAGGTGGCATAAACCCTGATCGAATCTAGAAAACGTCCAATATGTAGCATAATCCCTAGTGGTCCTAGGTGGCGTAAATCCTAGATGAACACGCGATAATTCATGATAAGAGAATCTGGTCAGAACAAGGATGGAAATCCGAGCGATTTCAAGGATGGTGACACTACGTTGTAGTGGTACAGAATAACGTGATGGAACCCGTACGATATACGGCAAGGGACTATACATATACATGGAAGGGATGATACGAGTTAGGATGCTAGTACGGTTGGTGCAGAGGACGTTAGACATGCGATGCTATTCCGAGTTTATCTTGTTATCTTGTTACCTTGGTTATCTCATTACTTGAGTTTATCTTGTTATCTTAGTTTGATCTGTTTATCTTGTCATCATGTTTATGTTTACTTTCAGTTTATACATGTCATGTTACCATTACCTGTTTTTAGGCTGAAAGTAGCTAGGACTTACCAGTCTTTATGACTGACCCCGTTTTGTTTCGCCTCTTTTTCTTCCGTCCCCCCCTCCCCCACCAGGTTTGCAGGGAGGAAATGTTGCTACTTAGTGCGGATTTTCTACTTCAAGATCATCATCTATGGCTTGGGCTTTTCGTGGCTATGGCTATTTTACTGTTTTACTTGGGGAATAATTTATGACTATGGTTTTATGCTTCTTTACTATTGCAAGACAGGTTTCGATGTAAGTAATTTAATGGCACTTTGATGTAAAAGGTTTTAGACCTTACTACTTTTATAAAGTAATAAAATCATGTTTTCTTCCGCTGTTTTATATGTTCTGTCTTGTAATATTTCTGTGCATGTTTACCTAGATAATACTCCACCAAAGCTAGTGCATTCCCTTTGTGAGTGACCCTAGCGGAGGTGGGGTGTTACAGCATTGATGAATTAAATCTGTTTTAGATTAAAACTTGTTTTGTGTTCATTAGTATAAATGTTACTTTAATTGTTTGCATTGTATTCACAAAAAACTAACTATAGCAGTTTTTAGGTATCATTTTAGTATTTTTTATGGTATCATTTTCTTCCCTTTCTTTTGAATGTGCATCAGTTTGTAGGTATCATTTTAATATTTTTTTAGTTATCATTTCTAATGTATTACCCTTGTTTTATTGTTTTATGGTATTTGTTTGCATCTTTTTACTTGGCTAACTACTTTTTTCACATTATTTTTTTGTTTCGGTGGTGATGGCACTCTCCTTATCGTACTTGTCTTCAACGATACCTCTTTCAGTACTCGGTTGTCGATTAATTGCTCATTGGATGCTTTGAAAAACGAAATATGTGAGTATTGGTCTCAACTTACTCCTAAGTCCATTGAAATTAGCTTTGTGATTGAGGATAGAATTAAAATTGTTGAGAGTGATTATGATCTTCAAAGTACCGTTTTATTTCAATTACATAAGAAGAGTGCTTTTTCTGTTTTGATGTTAAGTTGAAGGAATTTCTGTTGGAAAATGTGATTAATGGTTCTTCTGCACTTTCTACTAATGTTTTAATTCCTTCGTCTTCTGATCAATGTTTGGGTGCGAACATTGTCATTCATAGGAAGAGTTATTTAAAAGATTTGATGAAAAGAGGATCTACATTAAAATTTACTGATTTTACCGGTTTTTGTTTCGGAAGCGCCAAAGAGTTCAGAGAATTTTTAATGGCCTTTCAAATTAAATCAGGTCATGAATACCACTTTCTTAAGAACAGTGCTACTAGGATCATAGCTATTTGCTCATCGTTTTCTACTGGTTGTTTGTTTAAAGTGCATGCTTCTTGTGATGTTGGCCAACTAAATAGGTTTTTCATCAGAAATCTGGTTGCCGAACATTCTTGCGGGGGTGGTCTAACAAATTTGAGTAACCCTTTTCTATCAAGCTCATTTGTTAAATCATTGATAATAGATGAAATTAGAGATCATCCTAGTAAGAAACCGAAAGACATCATTGATGATTTTCAAAGAGAGTTTAATCTGAATTTATCTTACTCTTATGCTTACAAAGGAAAGCAACTAGCTTTAATGGAACTGTACGCAATGATGCAATGTTGTACAATGATTTATCTTGGTATTTAGGTGCACTACAGACTCACAATCCGGGTTCTTATGTCGCTATGAATGTTAATTCTTCTACAAATCAGTTTGAGAGAGTGTTTGTTGGTTTTGGTGCTTGCATTCTTGGCTTCAAACATTGTCGGCCTATGATATTTTTAGATGGTACCCATTTGAAAGGTAGGCCAGGAGTCTTAATGGGTGCTACAGCTAAGAATGGCAACCAAGGTATTATTTTAAAATAATTTTAGATGATTTACATATACATATGGTACCATTTGGATTCTATGGGATCAGTTTTCTCCAGTTCATTTTCTGATTTATCAGTTTATTATTTTTTACAGTATCATTGTTTAGCTATACAGATTTTAGTTATCATTTTTATTGGCATTACGGTATCATTTTCTTCTTTGTTTTTAGTATACAGTTTGTAGGTATCATTTTAGTTCCTATCTAGGTATCATTTTTTCTCAAACAGTTTTTAACCATCAGTTTTGGTTGTTTGTCGGTATCATTTTGATTTATACAATATTTAATTAGCATTTTCGTATGTCTGAAATTATCAATTGTTTTTAAAAGAATGATTTCCTATTGAATTTTTATTCATAATTTTTTTGCAGGTTTCTTCCCTTTAGTTATGGCCATAGTTTCAATAGAAAATGTGGATAATTGGAGCTGGTTTCTAAATCATTTGAAGAAAATGCTCAACGAAGATCGTAATTTGGTTTTTATGTCCGATCGACATTAAGGTCTGATTTCGGGTGTTCACGATGTTTTTCCCACTTCATACCATAGTTATTGCTACCTTCACATGGAACAAAATTTGTTGTCTGCTGTTAAGTCCAAAAATGCACACATTTCGATTGTAGAATTGTTCCGAACATGTTCTCGAGCATCTAATGTTCATGAGTTTCAAGTTGCTCATTCTAAGTTTTTACAAGTTGGTGGTCCTGTAGCGGTTAATTTTTTGAAAGACAAACCTTTCGATAAATGGGCTGATTTTTTTTCCGTGGTAAAAGGTATGGTGAGTACAGCTCTAACGTGGCTGAAAGTTTCAACAACTGGATTTTAGAAGAACGGGCCTTACCAATTACATCTTGTTTGGATGGGATACGAATAAAAATCATGGAACAAATGGCTTAACGTCGAGAAGAATCCCGTTTATGGACTACCATTTTGTGTCCAACCATGGAAAATCGATTAAAAGACTTAGTTGAAGAAGGCTTTGGTTAGGATGTATTCAAGGCTTCTGAACACCTGTTTGAAGTGAAATCACCAATTTCTCATCGTGTTGATCTAAAAGACTGGACGTGTAGCTGTAACCAGTGGAAAGTGACGGGTTTTCCATGTGCTCATGCTATAAAATGTATTAATAAAATGAAATTAAACGTGTATGATTTCATTGAGCACTATTTCACTGTGGAAGCTTTCCGATCTTCATATAGTCATACAATTAATCCTATACCTACATATGACAAACCGGATGTTGATTCAAGTAATGAAGTAATAATTAAGCCACCAAAAGATAAACGTGGTGCCGGTAGACCTTCATAAAAAAGAAAAGGAGGATTTGCATATTTCCAAAACAAGCAAAACAGATGTAGAGTGTGCAATGAATATGGTCATAATAAGCGCAATTGTCAAGCTTCCAAAAATAAAAAATGAAATTCATTACATTTGTTCTTGGTATCAATTGTATCTCCATATATACTTGTCAAGTAAACTTGAATGCGTTAGCAATATAGTGTTTGATGAACTGCAAATGTATGCAATTATCTACATTTTTAATAAAAGATCTTCTTAGCTTATTTTGTTTCAGTTTGATTATTTCATTGATATGTTGTTGGCATTATGTTTTTTTTTCTATTGTTCTGATCAGTGAGATTCGATTTGCATGTTTAATATTAGTTTTTATCTCTTGCATGAATCTATTTAATTAGTTATTCTTTATGTTTGATTAACTGGTTATTTTTTCTATGTCTTGTCGGGTTCGATTTTGTGTTGTTACCATGTGTAGAAATTTATTTGGTATCACTTTTATAATTTTTTAAGGGGTCGTTTTTTATTTATCTCAATTTAAAAGTCCATGGGTATCTTTTTTTCTTTACTGCAGTTATCATTTTTAATTTTAATTTGTAACTTCAAATTATGGTTATCATTTTTTCTTTATTTTAGGTATCATTTTTTAAATTCATACCTCTACACAATTTGTAGATATCATTTTTTTAATTGTAGTTATCATTTTCTGAGTTTTGTTTGATAAACACCATTTCTGCACAAACACAAATTATTAGCCAAAAATATTATTGTCATTTCAAGTTTTAATCATCCAATTTACTGAGTAGACTCTTTTATGTAATGATTCACTATTTTATTCAATCCCATTTAATGTGCTGAGTATTTAACATATGAAAAGTCCATAGGTATCATTTTTTCACAATTCAGTTATCATTTAAATTGTACCAATATTCATTCAGATTTTGCTTATCATATTTTATATATTGTAGGTATCATTTTCTGATTCGTTATCTACTTTACAGTTTTTAGTTATCATTTTTGGCAGTTGTAGTTATCATTTTTTACATTAAGTTATTTCACATCAATTCTGCACACATAAAAAAAGACTGAGAATGAAAAAAAATTTGACATAAATTCAGTCTTCTCAAATCAAATTCAGCAATGTGTCAAGTATGCAGATTTATCATCATGTATTCATGCAAGATTAGTATTTCACACAACCACCCATTCAATACTGAAATTCAAAACATTAACATCTGCATAAATTTCAATCTAAAAGAAAATACACTATTTTCCAACCAACTACAATATACAGCACTGTTTCACTCATTTTTTCATTCATTTTTTTAGCCTTCTTTGTCAATCCAGTGATGAATCGAACCAAATTCCAGCAGCATGCATGATTGGATATGACTTCACGCACAATCAGTGCTCTTATTTTATCCATTTTCTCTTTTGAGACCTTTAGTGGAATTTCAGCTCTGTTGTCTGAAATTATGTTTACGATGACGAATATCCCGCAGTCCACTCTACGTAAATGAAAATTAACGCTGTTTAGAAAATGCAAAGAACAAATGTCAGTTATTTTTCTTGTGCATTGAATACTGATTTATGTCGGTTATAATCAATTATCAGTACAAACTAATATTATTTTTTTGTATTGACCAAATAAATCAAAAATAATTTTAAAAAAAGATGAAAAAATAATTAACCTGTCAGAATGCTGCTGTGCGCATGGTTCTTGAAAAATCTCTCCATTAACAATCTTCTTATCTACGATTTTATTCTCTACCCAAAGTTGTTGCAGAATTTCTTCAACTTTCTTTCGCTGTAATGAACATTTTTTAGTAGTAACTCGCTATTAATAAAGACATTACAATTTTCTTACCACTTCATATGCTTCGTTTAAATGAAGATTATTGAACTTGTTTGATCTTCTTGGTCTCAAAGAATCATAGTGAACCCA
The DNA here is from genome assembly GCA_030737875.1 of Allium sativum. Taxonomy (NCBI): domain Eukaryota; kingdom Viridiplantae; phylum Streptophyta; class Magnoliopsida; order Asparagales; family Amaryllidaceae; genus Allium; species Allium sativum. Next base: position 1,021,499,915 of record CM060926.1, read on the forward strand.
TTGCATGTTTGCATATGCTAATGTCAACAGCGTTCAATGGTTGTCGAAATGTAATGGGAAGTAAATTTTTTCTGTATAACTGTTCAAAGCTGCTTCTTTTAAGAAATGAGTAACCAAACTTTTAATAATTGAACTCCTGCCCTCCATAATTGCTTTCTGCTCAGTGTAAATTTTAATTTAATAATTATTGAAGACATGAATACTACAATAATATATTTTTAAACTATGATTCAACTTACTGTCATAAGTGTAGACGTTGCGTAATTGTTATCAACTAAATCACATTTATGGGTGCACTGGTCGATTATCTGAAAATACAATGAAACAATAAATTACATACAGTAAATAAACATGTTACAACATCTTATAACAGATTTATGTCTTTAAATTTATCTGTTATAAGATAAATTAAAAATTTGAACCTATGTTTTACATTTTCTAAGTTTCATTTTTATATTTAATTAGGTATCATTATCTTATTCATTATACTGATCATATAAAAAATTAAAATTTTGCTTATCATTTTTTTTAAACATGGCAATCATTACCACATTTTTGTACATATGTTTACCTGCCCATCTATGAACGAACCTCTCAGCACTTCTGTCAGCATATCCTTTGTAACAATACAACCTCCCCCTGCTGGATCATCATCTTCCCAAGCAATCGGACTGTCAATTTTTTACAAGTCAAATAGTTAATAAAATTAGTTCTATGTTGTACAATTACAGATGAAAATATTATACTTACTTTTCTTCAGCTATTGACATTGAATAAAATTTCCTTACAATTCTACCTTCCTCATCATCAAGATGTTTTGTCACTTTTTTGCATTTTGACAAGTGCAAGTCTTTCCATGAAGGTTCCTCAACATTTATTGGCTCTACTAGTTTAACAGTATGTTCCTGATCTACGTTATCTTCATTTACCTTTTTTTCCTGCATTTTTCATCATCAAATGGAATCAATAAAAGTTGTAACTCATCATTTGTTCCTTCGCTTGAACCTTCATTCTCCTTCTTCTGTGTTACCTGTGCTTTCTTCGTTGCTTTTACATAATATTCAAACTCCTCTTTTCTTTTTTGTGTTCTTCTTCTTGCTCTCATTCTCAGTATGTATGAAGGTGGTTTTGCACTTTTTGGCTTGGAAGTTGATTTTTTAAGTCTTTTTCTAGCTGTTTTCTGGGAATTCCCTTCTCTGGTTTTCATCTTTGCAATCTCTGCAGTCAAATTAAAACTAAAGTCTGGAGGATCAATGTCATAAATTGACTGTATGCCCTTTTTTTCTCTCCCACTATCATCGACAGCATCATTAACTGTGATTGGCGTAGTTTCATTCTCTATTCCAGCTGCCATGTTTTCTTCTCCATATGTCCTTTCATCATCACTCGTCGTGCCATCGTTCATTTTATCTTGGTCCTCATTCTCATTATTCACCTCATTTTTACTTATTTGATTACTCTTCATGTTTTCATCTGTATGCATAGCACCAAGTGTCTGTTCTAAATCAACTCTATCATATGTTTTCTCGTGTTGCATTTCAGCTTTCTGCTCTTTCATATTGTCTTTAAGTTTGCATAACTCCTCTTCTACTTTTCTTCTCAAATTTCTTTCTTCCATCCACTTCCTTTTAAATTCTTTGTTTTCCATCTCCAATTCTGTGATGCGATAGTTAAGAACTCTATTTTCCATGTCCTTATCAACTTTTTCCACTACTTGGACCTGCTGACCACGCGTTCTTTTTTTTGTTTGCGCGGCTTTTCCTTTTATTGTAGCTCTTCTTGCCAAACTTTCCTTACACTCTAATAGAAGCGCCTCATGCAGCTCAATTTTTTCCATTTCGATTACCTATACAAGAATATACATTATATGAATCAATCTGCATAATTGCCACATTGCTGAATTGGATTGGAAAAGACTGAATTTATATCAATTTTTTTCCATTCTCAGTATTTTGTATGTGTGTCGAATTGATGTGAACTAACGTAATGTAAAAAATGATAACTACAACAGCTAGAAAATGATAACTAAAAACTGTAAAGTTGGTAAGAAATCAAAAAAATGATACCTAATATATATATATATATATATAATGATAATCAAAAACTGAATAAACATTGGTAGAAATTAAATGATAACTGAATTGGTATAAAAATGATACCTACGAAATTTTCATATGTTAAATACATAGAAGAATAAATGAGAAAGAATAAACCAGTGAATCATTACATCAAAGAGTGTATTCACTATATTGGATGATGAAAATCTGAACTGATAAAAATATTTTTGGCTAATAATTTGTATTTTTGCAGAAATGTTGTTTAAAAAAAACTCAGAAAATGATAACTAGAATTTAAAAAAAAATGATATCCAGAAAATGTTTACTGATATAAATTATAAAAATGATATCTAAAATAAATAAAAAATGATAACCAGAATCTGACATTAAAAATTCAAAACAAAAATGATAACTGCATTGAATAAAAATAGATACCCATGGACTTTGAAAGTAAGATAAATAAAGAATGACCCCTAAAAAATTATAAAACATAAACCAGAAAAAATTATACACATGGTAACAACACAAAAATGAACCCTACAAAGAAATAGAAAAGATAACCAGCTAATCAAACATATAAACCAATGCTACTTCTTTACTATTTTTACATATGGTAACAAATTAATATTAAATGAGTACAAAATTAACACTAAAATATTGATATTTCTACCTGTCCAGCTTTGAAAGTGTCCAAAAATTCCTTCTGAACTATTTTACTCAATTTCCTCATATCCCACCTAGCAAATCGAGGGATTTTGTTCTCAAACTTCTTCCTCTGGGCAATTAGATGTACCTTCTCACACATCACATACTGCATATAAATAAAAACCAATGTTAAAACTGAATTCAATAATACTTGTTTGGGTATACAGAAAAAATATTGTATGAAAAAATTTACCAAAGGAAGCATTGAACAGCCGACCATATCCCGCGGATTTTTTAGGTAGCTTTTTACAAACTTTTTAAAACTTGAATGAATTGTTTTTGGCCATGACACTGAACTCATTTTTTACACATCTACAATGTACGGAATAAAACCCCACCTAAACTTTTGTTGGTTATTGGGAAAGAAAAATGTAAGCAGTATTAACATAATCATAAAGAGTGGCAAGTCCTCTTCAAACTCCTTCTTTTTCTTCCCTACTTCATCTTTAATTCTTTTTTCAATTGAACTCCTTGAAATTATAGTCGCATTCCCAAAATTTCTTGACACGAATTCCTTGCAATCTGTCGGTATCGTTCTACTAGTCATTTTTGGTGTGTCGTCTATATCAGTACCTTCTAAAGGCATGTAAAATAATAGACTTATATCTTCTGGACAAATTTCCATTTTACTTTCTCCAAACAAAAAACATTCTTTCTCCACTGAGTAGCACGAATATACTACATCCAAATTTTCTGCTTTTTTCTTGCACTCTGTCAGTGAAATGTTTTTCTCATAAAAAACAGAAAAGAAATCATAAAATGGTGTTCTTTTCAAAATGTCAATTTGCTTGCATGTCAATGCTTTCTTGTCTCTCAACAAACAGATCGTCTTGTAAGACGATTGCAACCCACATCTGTAAGCTGTCGCACAATTAGTTCTTTCACCTACGACTAACTCTTCTTTACTCTCTATCGAAATACCTGACTTAATTTCTTGAGGCCTTGGATTCTCAAAATCATCATCCAATTTATCATTAAAAAAAAAAAATTAATGCAGAGAATAATAATATTTATCAGTGACACAATTGAATGTAATGCTTTTAAAAAATAATAATCTAATTAACACTTAAATTTACAGTTTGCATTATCCTTTTTACATTCTACATTATCAATTTTCCTTGCACTAAGTTAATATCAAGTTAAATATTACTTTCAAAATTAAGGTATCATTTTTAACACATATACAGTATCATTTTTAATAAATAGCTCTACTTAAGTTAGCATTTTAATACCATTGAAGTTATCATTTATATATCATTGAAGTTAGCATTTTTTACTTACGGAATTTTCTTCAGTGTTTCCCGCATCCTTATCTTCAATTTTTTTGGGTTTTCTTCCTTCTTTATCCCGCAGAAAGTAATAAGTATTGTTACAAAATTTAAACAAACACTACTGAAAATTCTTACTATGAACAACACATACATTTTTTTATCGACTTTTATTTCTTTCTTCAACTTTTCTGCAACATATTTTGGATCATTACACACTTTCGACCGAGTCTCCTTACTTATTACTCTACTGCTTTTTCTCACTTTTTTTTCCATCATTATTTCGATCCACAATATCACTTCTTATTCCAAATTTCACTTGCTCTACAGTTTCAGCATTGACAGTATCATTTTTCCCCCCAACATAATTTCTTCATCATTTTTACCCTCGATTATATTACTCCGGTTCTCAACCACAATTCGTTCGTTGCTAGTTTGTACATTTGCAGTATCATTTTTTCCATCAACTCCTATTTGATCGACATATTGGCAATCAACGTTATCATTTCCTCTTTCAACTGCGATTTTATCCATTACTGGATTGTCAATTTGCTTCCGACCTTCAATACCTAGGGTTTCGACTCCAGCTTGGGACAATTCGGCAGCTTCAACTAGGGTTTCAAAATTCCTTTCCACTACTTTTTCCATTAACTCGCTGTCAGTATAAACGCTACGGTTTCGGTCTAATTCAGGAGACTCCGTCGGCGGAGAATTCGACGATCGCGATTCTTTAGCCATTTCTTAATTACGGCAGAGGGAAGTAAGGGTTACGACGATTAAGACGGAAAATGAAATAACTGGGTTAATTTTGGGCTGTGCTATTATTTGTCCTTCTGAATAAAATATAATTGTGCTGTCCTTATGGATAAAATATTAAATTAATTTGTCCTTATATTTTTTTTCCCTTGTTTAAACTAGTAAAAATCTCACGGATCCAAATTTAACAAAATTCAAGGGTCTCCCTAAAATTTGTGGCTTGTTTTAAAATTCCAAAAATAACTTCTTTTAGTTTTCATCTTCATTTAAAATTTCTTTTTCCTATGAATTTTAAATTCCTTTGTTGAACCAAAAATTTAAATCCATATCGATGAATATTTGATCTGATCTATCAAATAAATTAGATAATGGCTAAATATCAACTCACTTGCTAAATTAAATGTTAGATTTCCTAGTTTTAAATTATTTTGATTTACTTTTATCATTACATTAGATTTTTTTGCGAGTTTGAAAACAACATCAGTCGCAAAAATCTATGTCTTCAGAAGTTTATATATTTTTAAGAATCTCATTGGAATTAAACCGACTTTCTTTTTCTTGCTGCGTTATCTAGTTCACATGAATACAGAAAAGTCCGTTGAATTGTATGATTTCATCGAGGAATTTTAAAAAATAAAATAAAAAATACTTTGATTGACCTGCCATCTACTAAATAATGTGGTCTCACAAGATATTTACTGAGATCTAAATGGTTAAATAATTATCCAGACTGGTTCGTTAAATGATCTTAAATTTTTGTTATTCCCTTAGATTTTTGGATAATCGTTGATAGTTACAAATGTTATCATTTGTTACACCATGATCAAAAACCTAATTTAGGAAACCACGTTCACTTTCCGCATCATAGAGGTGAAAGTTCTTTGATAAAAAAAGGACATCTAGGCTATTTCCCAGGTTCACACTAGACGCAGACGGGCAAAAACAGCCCAACATGGTCAGGATCCCAACCTCTTCAGTCGAACCAATGAGAAGACATGATACTAAATCCAACGGGCCAAAATATTTAAGATCGTCGTCTGCGGATTAATACCAAATCCAACGGCCTGGAAATCCCAAAAGAAACACAGCAACGAAGAGAAGAACCGGATTACAATTGAAATAGCATCCATCACCTCGCGCCCGTATTCTATAAAAACCCTAGATCCCCCTTTCTTAAATCATCGCGATTCACCGATAATCTCGATTTCTAAATTCAATTCATTTTGTTCTAAATACAATCCGATCGACAATGTCAGGAAGAGGGAAAGGAGGGAAAGGTTTGGGGAAAGGCGGAGCGAAGAGGCACAGAAAGGTGCTCCGCGACAACATCCAAGGAATCACCAAACCTGCCATCCGCCGTCTAGCTCGCCGTGGCGGTGTCAAGAGAATCAGCGGTTTGATCTATGAAGAAACGAGGGGTGTTTTAAAGATATTTCTTGAGAACGTCATCCGCGATGCCGTCACTTACACTGAACACGCAAGGAGGAAGACCGTCACGGCCATGGATGTTGTCTACGCTCTCAAGAGGCAAGGAAGGACTCTTTATGGCTTTGGTGGTTAAAAGATCATGCTCGTGATCATGGTGACCTTGGTCAGTTTTATGGTTTAGGTACTTGTTGCTGAGTAAGTAGCGTCCTGTGTCTAGTTTAGTCTAGTTTGTAATTGAACTATTATTTGATATTCTTGGGCTTAGCAGTTTAGTAATTGTCCTAACGTCTTCAAGATCTATGTCTTCATTTATTTCCGATCCTGGTGATTTTGTCAATGAGCTATTATTTGATATTCTTTCTTGGTTACAAGTGATGCTTGCATCATGAATTATACGCATTGATCAGTTGGCTTGTGTTGCTATTTGCACTGAATTTTATTGGTAGTGAATGCGATTGGTTGATCTAATTTTAGCCAAATAAAATGGGTGGATATTGAAGATTGATCGAACGAGAGGCACGCATACTGTTTTCAGTGAATTTAAAAACATCTGTCTCTGAAACAACACTCGTTCGTAAGGTTTCAGTTCTTTAATTTCATTAGAATTAAATCAACTTTCTTGTTCTTGTTATTTCTTGCACTTGATACAAAATCTAGTGAATTATATAATTTTGCCACATGGTTAGTGATAAAAAAGTTGAATACAGTCGTGGAAGTAAACAGATATAATTTTGTCACATGATTATCAGCTTTGAAATGTTAAACTTAATGTTTAACTCCATCAGACTCATGCACTTAAATAATTCATTTAACTAAATTCGAAAATCTTAGAATGAAGTCCCATCTAGAATGTTAAATTATTAATTTATTCTTCGACCTTTGAAAACATTTAAGTTGGAAAATGCTTTCAATAAGCGTGTTGCATTTAACTTCATCAGAATCATGCAACAACAATTAGCAATATAAATGATTTTGACTGCATTATATTTACGTCCGGGACTAACAAGTCTCTAGCAGCATCAGACTTAGGTGCAGTTCGCATTCAATCGTTGGAACGTTAACGTTTCGTTTGCGTCTGACATTTTTCTCTCCGCCAACGTCTACTTCCCCTTCCCCTTATGAATCTTCTTTTTTACAACCTCCACTTCTCATTTATCATCATCTTCTTCTTCATCTTTTAAAAATATGTCTATCTTCGATTCATCTTTCGATTTCGATGATTTGTTTGATCTATACGGAATATCATTGCATCAAAATTCACGGAGGAATCATGGACCCAGATTAATACTTCAGAGTATATCGGTTTAATTTGGATCAACGACGTTCTGAACAGGCATCAACAACGTAATGACACACTTACCTCCTGATTGAGTTATTCCATATATCGAAAGAAAATGTTATGCTACACAGAATATATTAGCAGCAGAAATGTCAGCACTTCGAAATACCATAAGAAATCAGTTGGTCACTGCAGGGTTGCGTTGGAACATACTACTGTATCTGTAACTTTACTTGTATGTGTATATGTATTTCCTATTGTTATTTTGAAATTGTATGTGTATTTTTACTGATATTTTGAAATTTTATTTTTTACAATGTTAAAATTATACAAAGTAACACATCTAAAATAACACGCTAAATTTCCCTGCTCAAATAGCATGCTAAAATACCCCGTTCGTAGCAAAAAAACACATTCTCCGTTTACAAATGTGCCACACTCAAATGTCCCGTTAACATTCGTCAAAAACGCACCTTTACTATAACATAGTTAAAATAACTAATTTATCACAGTTGCAGGTCTGGAGCTTTACTATAACATTCGTCAAAAACGCACCTTTACTATAACATAGTTAAAATAACTAATTTATCATAGTTAAAATAACTAATTTATCACAGTTGCAGTTAAAATAACTAATTTATCACAGTTGTAGTTAAAATAACTAATTTACTATAACCGCGACATTATTATTGCAAAAACTGTGATCAATATTCCTACATATGGTGTGTGAGCTTTTGATATAGGTCATCCTTCCATTTAAAATAATATTCAAAGGACTAGTCATGAGTTGTACTTCTTTTCATCCTTCTATGAAGATAATGAATGTTATAAGATAGTGTAACTCTAAATCTAAGGTTGCAACGAAAAGCTTATCGATTAAACCATACAAGAACCTTCACCAATTTCAATGGCTTAACCGTCGATAACTGTCCAAAGCCATCAGAGTCCGATGGAAAAAGGCATCCTAATTTAAACCACCAAACCACTATTGTTTGATATAATTTCTGATGGTAAGTGTCATAATATATTTAACTGCGGTTAACAACATTTCTGATGGCTTTCAGCACCTTGTAATGATCCCATTTTTTTTAACGTTTCGAGTATTATTATTTTTATTTTTTGAAATTGGTATTTATGTATAAGTCTTATGTAGTATCCAACATACTACTTGTCAATATAAGTTCGAACCACGCTATGTATGTTTCAAATCTATGGTTTCTTACATCAAAGTTGAAGCGCCGTACCACCGGGGTAATGGTGCGGGTCAAATATGAATAGTTAAAATATTAATTTATCTAATTATTTAAACTCGGTTCAAATTCAGTAAATCATAAGGAAATCTATTTTTTATAAAATGATCTGATTTTTAACGACATGTCTTTATATAATAGGATTTTCCTTAACCTTTGATTTAGAGAATATATAAATTTTCATTTGACGTATTTTTCGACAAACAATGATATTTTTGAAATTTCTTAAAATAGAAAAGCCAATGTATTTTATTTTTGTTTTGAAATCGTGTAGCATTATTTTGCACGATCATGATTTTGTTTTTGTCGTTCACGTTTCTAAAACGAACGTCGGTTTAAAGACACTTCGAAATGTTTAAGAATGGAATTTTGATAACAACAACCTTGTTTCAATCAATAATCTTATTGATTATAAAATATATACTAACATCTTTACCTAGAATATATGTATATATGTCTATATATATACACACATACATATATATGCAGGAATTACATACAGGTGATATAGAAGACTGTACAGTATTAGAGATTCAAGATATCATGGAATTCAAGACTCATGAGTATCGAGATATCAAGAGCTCAACATTATCAAGTAATAGACTCTAGTTTATATGTAAAACTCCGGTTAGCATTTCCAAATTATGTTTTCAAATTCAGCTTTCAAATTATGTTTTAAACTCCTTTCAAATTAGTTTCAAATTTATTTTAAACTCTTTTTCTAAAAATGACTTCAAATTATTAAGATTTTACTTATGAATTCAAATATATATATATATATATATATATATATATATATATATGTTTATAGTTTATAAAGTTTTATGATATATATGTTTATAATATATATGTTTTATAGAATTATATCGTATAATTTTATAAATATGTTTATATTATATATCACTATGTTTTTATATGTTTTCATACTTTCGAAACTTCATTTGAAACATTAGTTTTGATTCAAGAATTTCCAGAAAATATATATTGATTTAAATACTTGAAAAATGATTTTAAAAATTAAAATAACATGTATATGTCTACATATGCAATTGGGTATGTCGACATATAATTGTCATATTTTCAATTTTCATAGGAAATGTCTCTTCATATTTTGAAACGTTTCAGAAATGGTTGTAACATTTCAAACACTATAAATAGGGGTTAAATTTGATTTTTTTTATCACTTCTTCTTCTCCATCTTCGTCCTATCTCTAACCACCGTTATCATACATTAATTTCTTGATTTCTACACTTACACCCTACCGATTTCTTCTTTTCTCAATATCTATCAAATATTCTCTGATTGGAAGTGCTATTCAAGAGTTCTAGGGCTGTTGTAATAATTTGGGAATTATTTGGGATAGGGTGTTATAATTGTGTCTCTTCATATTTTAAAACTTCTTCTTATGTTGATTTTCCAGTGGATGTATGTATCTTTCTAGTTGATATGAAAGTTTAAGTTCCTGCTCAAATATGCTTCACTATTATAAGCCTGTTGTATGTTCTATTCTATTTTATCTTTGCATTGTGAGTTATACGACAGGCTCCGCTTGTGTTTATCTTACCTTGATGATCGTCCATAGCTTCCTGACACGTCTTTTAGCACAATATTTCTCTTGTTAAGTGCAGGAATTATGGCGACCGTCACAACAAACGACTGGGTATATGCAAGCAAAAGAGTAATGGGTGGAGAAGCCTAGGGGTGGTGATGAGCTGAGGCTGTTCTAAAGCTGAAATTTTACCCTATATGAAAAGCACAGTTAGGTTTTAAAAGTAGAAGCGAAGGAAATGCGATGGTTTGTTATCGACATACACGTCTCCAAAACATGATCAATATTGCTAAGAAATGAACGATGAGAAAAGCAGTGCGAACTGATTCATCAACCTAAACCAAAGCCAAAGAAAATTGTTAATTATTCATGATAGGATGATAAGATCGTAGCTTGCCAAGGTTAATCTGTTAACAGATTATTTTTAGGGAGATATATAGGGTTAGGTTGGATTATAAATCGCAATTAAAATAGGGATATTTGATTAAGAATGAACACGAAAGCAAAGCGAATGAAATGGGATGACCGAGTTTTCAAATCTCAGAATGGCTGAGAGCAAAGTATTACTTACTCATCTTTTAAATTGTGTGTATATATATGTACATATATATATATATATTACGATTTATCCCTGCGATTGATTTCGTGATCTCCGTATTTTTGATTATTATATATTATTCTACCGTGAAGGCGCATATGTTTTTATTTGTATCGGTACTATCAACGTTCATGTGAGTTATATATTTGACATTTTAGTTTGTATCAGTGTTACTCGAAAAGAATTTTCACATATATACCTCCACGCCTCCTTCTTCACATTATCTTATAGTATTACTTTGTAATATTCTTGAATAGTATCGGTATAGAGGTGGGGTCTCTACACTTTTGGTATTAGAGCAAGGTTTATAACAATACATTATAGACATACATACATACGCGCGCACACACACACACACACATCTATATATATATACACACACATATACATACATGCATATATATACCGGTAAGGGGGAAAACTTGTTAATGGCGATTCGCCTTCTTTCGTCGTGCGTGATTCCCCCCCCCCCCCCAACCCTAAAATCATTCTTATTTACTTACAATTTCCTTCAACAAAACCAAAATCAAGCAACCTTCAGCGAAATCTTATTTCATTGATAAGCCATTATTAATTCCATTTTAATACCATACTTGAAATATTAGATCTAAAGTTCTTGTAAAAGCCAGCACCTCCGTTCACGCAAGATATTGTCCCCAACTTAGCCACCGTATAGGTGTGGGGTTTTGTTCCTCAAAAGGCCTCGGCTAAGTTTCGAGATCCGCCACCATATGACGTTGCCACACAGGCTGAGCCAACCTCATTACTAACACCAATATTGTCCCTACTTTGCCACCTCTCAGGTGTAGGGTTTTCCATCACTATGCCTCAGCGTTAGTAAGAGATGGACTCTACTATATAAGTACACACTTCACACAGGCTTCCATGATGTGGGACTTAAGGGTGTTACATCCTCCCCTCCTACAGAGCCCAACGTCCCCGTTGGCTCACAAACACCTCACTCAGGCGCTGTGGTCCACACAGGAGCCACAATTCCGGCTGAGCATTGGCTCTGATACCATTGTAACAGCCAGCACCTCCGTTCACGCAAGATATTGTCCCCAACTTAGCCACCGTATAGGTGTGGGGTTTTGTTCCTCAAAAGGCCTCGGCTAAGTTTCGAGATCCGCCACCACATGACGTTGCCACACAGGCTGAGCCAACCTCATTACTAACATCGATATTGTCCCTACTTTGCCACCTCTCAGGTGTAGGGTTTTCCATCACTAGGCCTCGGCGTTAGTAAGAGATGGACTCTACTATATAAGTACACACTTCACACAGGCTTCCACGATGTGGGACTTAAGGGTGTTACAGTTCTCACTACCAATTCAATAAAAACCTCGCTACATATCTCACAACTATTTCAGTTATGCGTAAATAAATCAATTTAGACAGAAATGGTAAGGGGAAACAACAAAATGAGGTGATCCTCAATAAATTAAAATGAACATCATATGACCATTATTACATAACATAAAGATAAATCTGGACTGTACAATCACATGTTTAAAAATCACTTTTTTTGAGCACATAATCCCAAAATCAATCAATTACTTTGTGTATAAATTTGTAGCTTAATATTTGTACTAACAGGGATACAAATAGTCCTGTAGCTTCAGTTTTGTAGCCCAATAGTTTGGGTATTGGTGCATGCACATTTGTTTGACCATAGGCTATAACATTTAACCGACTATGAAAGGTTTGCTAGATACCCATTCTATATATCTGAGTAACAACAATCCACGCGCGAAGCACGTGTCAACACCACGCGTAAAGCGCGTGCTGTGACGCTCGTTAAAATAACTAATTTATCACAGGTGCAGGTCAGGAGCACCTTTTATGCATCTCTAGTTTTTTTCTTCACTAGTCGCGGTATAATTATTGCAAAAACCGTGATCAATATTCCTACGTATGGTGCGTCAGCTTTTGATGTAGGCCGTCCTTCCATTTAAAATAAGATTCAAAGGGTTAGTCATGAGTTGTACTTCTTCCCATTCTTCTACAATGATAACGAATGCTATTAGATAGTGTAACTGTGAATTTAAGGTTGTTCTTAACTGTTGCTAAGGTTGCAACCGAAAAGCTTATCAATTCAACATTATAAGAACCATCACCAATTATTTCAATGGCTTAACCGTCGGTAACTGTCCAAAGCCATCAAAATTCGACGGAAAAAGGCATCCTAATTTAGACTACCGAACCACTATTGTTTGCTATAATTTTTTATGGTAAGTGTCATAATATATTTAATGGCAGTTAATAACATTTCCGATGACTTTGAACACCCTGTAACGATCCAATTTTTTTTTTTTTTTTTTTACGTTTTGAGTATTATTATTATTATTATTATTATTTGAAATTGGTATTTATGTACACGTCTCATGTAGTAACCAACATACTACATGTCACGGACGAGCAAATGGTTGGTTCGGTTTCAAACCGATCAAAAATGTTGAAACCAAAATAACTATTTAAGAAACATAAACCAAATCAAAACCAATCGAACTGATAATATCTGGCTCAGTTTGGTTAATTTGTTTGGTTTATCTTAAAATGAAATAGATCTTCTAGTTATTGATATAACATAGGCTTAAAACAAAAATAATTGAGTTAATATGAGGCATATATTTTGAAATCATTCTTTTCTAAAAATGTCAATATAGAATTAAAGGAAAAAAGCATTGTTATGAAAATATTGTAAATAATAGAATTGATAATGGTAATTTTTTAACTTTTAAATAACTTAAGTTTTAAGTTCGGTTTAATTGGTTGGTTCAGTATTCATATATTAAAAACCAAACCTGACCAATAAACCGAAGTAATATTAGAATTAAAACCAAAACAAAAACAAATCGACCAAACTTAACTGGCTTGGTTGGTTTAATGGGTTTCAACCGATAAATGCTTACCCCTATTACATGTCAATATAAGCTCGAATCACCCTATGTAAGCTTCGAATCTATGGCTTCTTACATCAAAATCGAAGCTTCATACCACTGAGGTAATGGTGCAGGTCGAATATGAAAATTTAAAATATTTAAGTATTTAAACTCGGTTCAAATTCAGTAAATCATAAGAAAATCTATTAAAAAAAATGACCTGATTTTTAGCGACATGTCTTTATATAATAGGATTTTCCTTAACTTTTGATTTAGAGAAGGGAGTTTTAGGCACAAGGACAAACTTAACAAAAAAATTATCCATAAGGACAAGAGTCTAAAATTTTAACCACAAGGACACTTTTAAGTGTAAAGGGAGGTATTCAGGGATCCACTATCATTTCATACTTTATACTAAAATTTGTCCTTATGGTTAAATATTGTGCCCCTTGTCCTTATGGATAATTTTTTTGTTAATTTTGTCCTTCACAGTATTTTCCTGTTTATTTAGGGGGGGGGGGGAGAATATATAAATTTTCATTTGACGTATTTTTCGACAAATTATGATATTTTTGAAATTCTTTAAAATAAAAAAGCCAATGTATTTTATTTTTGTTTTGAGATCGTGTTGCATTCTTTTTCACGATCATGATTTTGTTTTTGTCCAGGTTTCTAAAATGAACGTCTGTTTAAAGACGCATCGAAAATCATGTAATAAATCAAAATAACACACGTAATTTTCAAACATTATGACATTTTCCTCTCATAATTCACTTTCCTTTTTATTCATGTTTACAATGAAAGAGATAATGCCCACCTATATTCAAAAAAAAAAAGTCCATAACCTAAAAATAATAATATCTCAAGGTTCGTATGACTAATCTTCAAATCCATTTAAGTTGGTGTGTGCGACATATGTTTTGCACGATCTACATTTTGGAACAAGTCGAGAAGCAAAACCATCGACTTTGAAGCAAATGGGCTTTGAAACAAATAGCCTTTAAAACTCAAAAACAAAACCTTTATTTTTCTCTGCCTACCTAGTTGAGTGCAAAACAGAAAAAAGAACATCATCTAATGGCCAAATTGAAACAAAATACAAGTGATTCTCCCCATTGGGCTTCGTCGCATTCATAATAATTTACGAAACCAAGTTTAGAAGAAGAGAAGGAAGACAGGGATTCCACGGAATGCCGGAGCCAACCCTAGGCATAGGCCACCTAGGCGGTGGTCTAGGGCCCCAGATCCGACAGGTGGAGGAGGCAAGTTAGGGGCCTCAAAGTTTTGAAATTTATAGATAAAAGGGATACCCAATTACTGAATGTTGTGTAAATTAGTTTTGTTTGGCTGGTGAAGCGAGCAGCTTTCTGGCGTGTGTTCCAGGTTCGATTCCTGGAAAGTCCAAATATTGCACTATTTTTTCATTTCTCCTCCTAGCTTTCTACCTGACAAATAGCTATGGGCCTAAAAAAAATTTCGCCTAGGGGCCAACTTTGGCCAGGGCCTGAAACACCCCACCTCCGTTAAGGTCACTCACAAAGGGAATGCCTTAACTTTGATGGAGGGTTATAGGTACAAAACACAGAAAAATTTACAAGACAGATAAGTATAAGCAACGAAATTCAAATATTTATTGCATACGTGGTTCAATACAAAAGCATTACATCAAATTGTTTGAAAATAACTTCCAAAACATTACACCGTAATTTCTTTCTTGATTATTTAATAAAGAAGCATAAACCATAAATAAAACTGCATAAATCCCCAAGTGTAGTTGTTCAAAAGCCATAGCCAAGGTGAGAGAGTCCCAATCATACATCTACTTTCTTGAAGCTTGAAAAGAGTTTGACTAAGCTGGAGTATTCCCTCCCTGTGGACCTGGGAGGGGGGGGGGGGGAACGGAAGAAAAGAGGATGAAAGAAAACGGGTCAGACAATAAGTCTGGTAAGTTCAGTGATTACTAGTATTTAAACAAGGAAAGAGATCATGACAGTAATAACAGAACATAGGACAATACTCTAATATAAGATAAGAGGAACATGTGATCACACCCATTTCTATAGTCTCTGCACCTACTTAACCATTGGTTCAACCAGCCCCACGTGTTCATAACAAACGATCCCCTTAATGATCGGCTCCTACTCGCATGCATTCATATCCTGAGTCATTCGGCCCCGCTTGACTGTAGATACCTGTGCTGGTCCCACCATGGGGTGTATCAGTCCCTCTGGTGGCAACCCGACACAATTCAAGATGCACAGTGTATACTACTGATGCCCAGTGCCTGCTTTTTCCACTCCGGAGTACGTGCACGCCCATACTCCGTCGGAACCTACACTGACGCACCAACCGCCGACGTTTTGACCGCTTATAATCAGCCCAGTAATCGTGCCCCACCCTGCCTAGTTTCAGGGTACCATGATACATCTATGTGGGTTACTGCTGAAATAGGTCCCCGTTACTAGGGTTTTCTAATCAACATGTTTATTTGGTTAAGTGTCCAAGTATACCTAACCCCACCCATCCGTTTAGTTAACATGTTGAATCGGTTAAGTGTTTCCCTAATTGACTTAACTCTACCAATCCTGACTTAGCTTTAATTTATTCATTAAAGCACCAACCACTCACATTAGACATGTCTTGTTGTGGTCACTGGATATGCCGGTCGGTTCCAGGCAGTTTTACACCACAACTCAGTCTAACCTCAGGTTCTTTTTGGGCTTGATGCACTAACCACCCACATTAGACAGGTCTTATTGTGGTCACTGGATATGTCGGTCGGTTCTAGGCAGATTTACACCACAACTCAGTCTACCCTCGGGTTAGGCATATACGTCTTTTCTAAATTCACATATTTTCTATATATGTCTAATTTCTTTATGTAAATTAATTTTAATTTAATCATGCCATAATTATCCCTTGATTATGCTCACAATAAATGGTATATCAAATATACCATTTTATGAACAAATCTATGCCATGAATTTTCATATTTTCCCATCGCTATCCCCGTGGAACGTATGCATGAATCACATAAAATGTTGGGCTAGTAAATTAGCCCAAACCCATAAAAAAAAAAGGGGGTAATAAACAAGGGACATGAAACAAACATAAAATAGCATACATTCAACTTATCATATGTAACTTGGCATAGAAGTATCTTTGACTTAATTAAACGGGTAAAGGTGAACTTGTGACTAAGTTGGGTCTAATTGTCATGTAAACTTGATATAGGTCTAGCATGGAGGTTTAACATATAAACACAATTTTAAGCCACAACTTAGCATATTAACTTATGTATGTCAAAACATAAGAAAGCTACTATAAACATATTTAAATCAAAACTTAGCATATTAACCTGTGTGTGTTAAACATAAGAGAACTATTATAAACATATTCGAATCACAACTTAGCATGATGACTTATATGTGTTAAACATAAGAGAGATACAAATCAAATCTTGCAACATAAATAGATTCAACTTAACATGGATCTAAATATACATGAGTGTTGATCTAACATATAAGCATGTGCTTTAGATCATAAATTGCAAGTAACCACCAGATTATAACATGACATGTTTCACCATTTAGTTGGCATAATAAATCCATTGCCAAATCATAATAGATTCCAATAACATTCAATATTGTGTGTTCATCATCACAAACATATAGACATGATCAATCGTAACGGTAATTTAAGAATCAAACTTTATTTATCTTATGCATAAGCATCATTCTATATTCGAATTACAACATGTCATGATTCATTTGAAAGAATGTTTAAATCTGCGTAATAACCAACTTACATAAAGGAATTCTTGATTTCTGAAATCTGAATTCTAAAATTGGTAAGCTCTCCTTTGACGTAGATCGTTGAATTTGATTACTTTAATTTGATTTTGATTCAGGTTTTTATCTTGTCTTTGAATTGAAAGCAGCGATGGCTACTCCAAGTTCTCTATTGATGGCATGATAGTTCCAGGATTATTTTTGTGTGATTTTTAGGTTTGAGCATTGGGTTGTTTATATAGAATTTCAATTTAATTAGAGCCGTCGGATGATCCTAGAGTTAACCACAACCATTCAGTCAGGATAGGGTGACACCTCAGCCCTAATGACTCAGCAAGGTGTCAGAAAGGACTCAGCAATGACTCACAATATGGATCAGATCACACTAGAAAGCCGTGCAGGCTCTCAGCTCGGCCTGGGCGCACTTGGCAGGTGCGCCAGTGCAACTTTTGTACTGGCGCACTTCCTAAGCGCGCCAGTGCATTTTGCTTTTTTTTTCTTCTGGTTTTCTGCTTTAACTTCGTTCGTCCATATCTCCTTCATACGGTGTTCGTTTTACGCAAACTCGAACTCTATCTCAAGCAGAATTCCGAGATGAACGTAATGGCGTAACCCGTATCCCTTAACTCTCACATTTTAAATTAATTATTCTTTGATTCGTTACTATAACGTTAACAGAAAATACGGGGTGTTACATTCTGCCCTCCTTTTAGGATTTCGTCCCCGAGATCTTCAAGTTGAGAAGAACTTATATCCTACCATCCATTCACCCATCACTCAACCATCAAACACAGGCGTCCATTGTCGTTAAAAGATTTCTAATGCTTCATGATCATATGCATAGTGTGTGTACATGTCCTTATCTAATGCAAAATCAGGCGGTCTACTGATTCAGTTGACCTCCTTAATGCGAATTATGTCAGTGCCATGAGTCCATTATGAATGCATTTTTTCTTACTCAAAATTTCCTACATGAGTGCACAATCATTCATACAAATGCAACGTCCATATGATAACACATCAAGTTTCAATACATATACAAATACATATATACATATGCAATATGAAAGTGACTGAGCCGATCTAATACCTAATGTGTGTATATGCATCCACGAGCAACCACTAGCAACCACTTGCAACCATCAACCATAACATGTTTCAATTACATGTTTTCATCCAAATGGGTTTCTACCTAAGGATAAAGGATAGGATTGAGGAGATATACCTAAAAAGGTAGATACGAGCATAAACTTAAGGAAAGAGATCAAGGATGTACCCTCAAAAAGAAAAGGGTAGACAGCGCGTATTCTGTCCTCAGTTTCACAAGTCGCGTCTTCTTCGGCGTCACTCCATTGAACTTTGACGAGCTTAACTTCACGGTTGCGTAGCTTTTTGACTTTTGTTCCTAAGATACGGGTTGGGACTCTCCTCACAGTTGCTTCTCGTTCAACTTATACATATATATATCTATGTGTGTGTGTGTGTGTGAGCGCACGCGCGCCTGTGTATGTGTGAATAAGTATGCGCATGTCTACTAACCATTGTGTATTCATGAGCTGTAGTGTGTATTTGTGTTTCTTAGGGTGAGTTGTGTGGTATGTAAACAAATTGATGTGTCATGTGTGTATTAATGTGATGTGTTGTGCATTCCAATAATTTGTGTGTTAATGCGCATTATCTGTATAATGTCTGCTGTGTGGGTTGTAATGCGTTGGGTGTGTAAATATGTGTTGTGAATGTACTGTGCATTGTATGTTATGCGATTTAATGTATATTGTGTTGTGTTATCATATTTTCCTAAATGGTTCGGGCTAGAAGAACCTTTTTTTCATGATTAGATTGTGTTTTAATCAACCTATTTTGTGAAATTTTCGACGAATTCACTTTTGAAAATTAGAATCAATTATGTAAGCATCAGATCCCATGTAAGGCTTAACAGATACAGTTGGGTAAGGGTGCAATTGTAATGTTTAAGATAATCTTCTATAATTTAAAGCTCTTTTATTTTATTTTATTTTATTTTTATGGTAAATCAACTTTCAACTTAACATAGCTATAGTCATTTTGTCAAGAAACATGCATAATTTCTTACTAAAAAAGGTGCAAAGTAATATACTGATTTATAAATTAACAAATTCAAAATTTGTAATATATTGGCTATTAGTATTTCTTTAAATTTAAATGCACATTTTTTCAAACTGCCCTTTACATTGGCAAATTTATAGTTGTTGATCATCAGTTTATTGATTTATTGGTATACTGGTCATTTAGGTACAATGACCCTTGGTTCACCGATACTATAACAACTTCAGTTTTGTGATTACCTATATAAGTTAATTAGAATGGTTTTTGTAAAGTATTAATTGAAATTAAACTCAATTTGAAGAGAATAACTCGTAAAATCCTTTGAGCTAAACAAAGCAAGGATTTTGGGGTTAAAAATATGTCAATATGATAGGTTGAGTTGAATCGTGTCAAAGGAATCAATCCAATTCAATATGAATTGGTTAATCAAGGAAAATAATCACAACCTTGAAGAAAATAATTTAATTAATCATTAAGTTGATAAAATAACGAGTTTTGTGTTAATTTGTGGTAATTCAGGTAATTAAGTAGGACTGAGGTTTAATTGAAATAGATAGAAGAAATAAAAAGTTTACTTCCGTGTCAACTGAAAAAATAAAATTTAAATATAGGAAAAATAAAGTTTTGGAAAACATTACGATGAAAATTATAGTAAAATGTGTATCAATAGATTTTCATGTGTTTAAGTGTGATGGTCCAAGAACCGTACCCTTTAAACCGACAATATCAACCACTTTGTGATTTAACTTGCACGAATCCTTGGAGCATCGGGGGTAGTATAAGAAAAATGGAAAATAAAAGAATCTATCTCGAATTGAATAATATACAATATTAAAAAATATTCTTTACAGCAGAAAACTTTTTAAATACAGATATCAAAGTCAAATCTGGATTCATCTTGGACAGTTATAATTATGTGTCCTTACAATTGCTGACAACATAACAATCAACATATACAAAAACAACAGATAATAGAATACGTCTATACATCTGGTAAAGATCTCCAGCTCTCCTATGGAAACCTCAAATGTATCCAACTAATCCTGAAATAACTCGAATCTGATTGGAGCATTAAAAACACTCAAGATTGGATAAACAACATGAGGAAAACTAAGTAGTAAATGGCAGTGTCATACACACACACATATACATACATATATATATATATATTGAAAAATGGTATGCTTTATTAACTTCTAAAAAGAGTACATAGTAAGGTTAGCATACTAACCTGAATTACAAATGAAACAAGCTTAATCTAAATACAACACAGAGGCTATAAGAAAAAAACATAGTAATTAACAACTTCCCACTACAATTGCCTTCTGTACTTCAAAACACATTCTCCAAGTGCCTTGCATAGTTACAACCCTATCGGTCGTACCTATACTTGTTCATGTAGAAATCTATATGTAAATCATGCCTCAAATAGGTAACGGTTTGGAGGACATCAATTGGCTTGTAAAATTGATATGAAATAGTGCTGAGATCACCACATTTGTTATGTTCCTGGACTCAAGTTGCAGTTCTTCAAACTCACCTAATAATAAGTTACAGTACATATTATGGGACAGTTACAACGTAAATTCCTGGCAAATCATTGCTGGAAGTAACCAGTAACCATCCAAAGCCTGCATATGAAAATCATAACCACCATCTATGAACACTTCTCCATTCTACTACCTAAAACATCAAGATTGGTACACATGTTTATGAACAACAATGTTATAAATGATAGA
Organism: Allium sativum; assembly: GCA_030737875.1. NCBI lineage: Eukaryota > Viridiplantae > Streptophyta > Magnoliopsida > Asparagales > Amaryllidaceae > Allium > Allium sativum. The sequence continues at coordinate 1,021,521,303 of CM060926.1, forward strand.
AATCAGTAGCTTTGACTCTACTATACACTATGAGGATCCACTATGAGATATCCCGTGATAGTTGCAACATAAATTCCTGGCAAATCATTGCTGGAAGTAACTAGTAACTATCCCCAACTTGCATGTGAGAATCATAACCACCGACTTCTCCATTCTGCTACCCAAAACATCAAGAGCATGTTTGTAAACTCTGGTGATGTTATGAACAACATTTCAAAAATATATACCTAATCTAATTTGCAATTATCCAATGTTTTCCTAGCATGTTATGCCCCCGAAATTTTCTAAAAATATTAGAACAATAAAAATATCATTTTTACTGTATAAAATATCCATATGTTGAAATAAATATTTTATTGTTAAAAATATATTTTTTAACGTGTATATGAATAACATAAATATTCATTTACAAATCGGACTATTTGTTTATGTACACACATTTAACTGATATTGATTGAGACGATATATTTTACACATCGCCCAACTGCACAAATAATAATCAGTGTTTGCTGTTTGAAAACCCCACACGGGTATTGGGATGATATTGGACATACACTAATCCCAATATTTAGTTGTATGTCAATCGATTGGTTGACAGGCTGTTGTAATCGTTAATTATTTATATTTAATGCTTATGCAGTTGTGTAATGCACTATGGATGATGGTTGATTATTGTTGTGTACATGTGTGTATGAAATCCATATAAATAAATTAAATGGTAATTGACTGTGTTTGATTCCAATTCCAATTCGGAAAGAACGAATATTTTAAATTAACGAATATTTGAAAATGGCGAATAACTAATATTTTAAAATAATATTCGATAATGGATCAAAATATGATTTTGATGTCCGATTTGGGATGGATATATATATATATATATATATATATAAAGCCGTGTTGATTACATATGCGCCATTTTGATGCGAACGATATTTATATCGATTTTATTCATTTTTAAAATGAATACCGAAAAGAAATTATTTCAAAATCTAATATTTTGAAAATATTATCATTTATATATTATAATGATATGGAATATTCAATTTTGATTTAAAATTGAAAATGAAGTTAGAATCATTTTTAAAACAAATTTAAAACGATTTATAAAATACGTTTTCAAAAGAAATCGACAAAATATATGTAATATATATATTAAATGGCCTGAATAGAACATGCTGCGCCGCAATAGTTCGCGAATTTCAACCATTGACTTTGAATTGACATTAAAGGAGATCCGACCATCGGATTCTCCTAAAATCAGAACCGTTCGGTTAGTATCGAAAAGAGCTTTCCAACGAATATGAGAGATTTGAAATCTAATAGTTGGATTTGGTATTATGTCCAAATCAAATTTGGAAAAGGTCGTTGTAAGTGCAGTTCGATGACCGTTTATGGAAATCGATTGTACATGCCTTGATAAAATTATTAAAAATATTAATAACTTGTGTAAAATCATAATAAGTGATTTAGAAGGAATTAGGATGAAAAATTCCACGTTTGTAAAGATAAAAATGTATTTTTATCGAAATGAACTAGTTATTAACTAGAATTATAATCCAATTATTTTTAAATAAATAAATTGGATTTGAAATGGTTTTAAAAATAACCAGAATTTCCAATATATGAATTGGAATGGATTTGAATCGAAATCATCTTCAGAATACTTCAATATTGGATTCTGTGATTATACGGATATTGTTATGGAAATTTGGAAGATATATATATCGTTATTCCCAATACGATATTTGTTGATTTCAGAATTTGATATTGAATATAAGCCGATATAATTTCTATTTAGAGCCTTGTATTTAATATTGAATTGGATTTTGGGTTTGTCGTGAATGGTGTCTTCATTAACACTGTTCTTAAACAAAGTTGAGAAAAAGAATAAATCTTTAATTAAGATTTAGTGAAGTTTTTCCAATTAATTAATATTTAATTGGAATAGAATAAAGGAATCGGATTTTGGGTTTGTCGTGAATGGTGTTTTCAGTAACACTGTTCTTGAACCCCGTGTGAAAAGAATAAATCTTTTAATTAAGATTATTAGTGTTTCCAGTTAATTAACATTTAACTGAAATAAAATGGGATGTGAATTGGGTTTATTGTGAACTGTTTTTTTAACGACATTCGTTCTTTAACCCGATTTACAGTGAAATGTGATTTGGAATTTATAAATATTTTTATTAAGATTTAATGGAAATTTTCCAAAGTAAAGTTTTCCAATTTAATATATTAAATTGGAATTGAATGGAATTCGATTGGATAATAATCAAAATGAGCTTCTATGGAGGAAGACTGTTAATATATATGGAATTTAAAAGGCTTTGTCGTTATTCCATTTATATTATTAGTCGGATACGGAAATTGATATGGATTATATATATTGATCTGTTTTCCGTGAAGATTCCAAAATTAATGGAATGTGATTTGGGTTTATCATGAACCGTGTTTTAAATTACATTAGTTATTTAACCTGGTTAAAGACAGGATTACATGTCTAACATTGTATTTCGAACTGTATGGTTGATCTCTGTTGAATATATATATTTGTCTGGTGGCGGAGAATTTATTCTCTTGCTTAACACCCTTCTCTAAGACGTACGAGCTTAGAGGTTATATATAGGCAGGAATCATTAGTACGGTGTAGATTGTCGATGCGGCATGTTTGATTTTCCAAAGTTAAATAATCATTAATATTGATTTTTGGGAAGATTAAAACCAAGTGGATTTTAATGAATCTTTAGTTAGATTGAAATGCGAATGTGATAATTTAAATTATAAAATTTGGGAAATGATCGAGAGTGGAGTATCACCAGTTTTGCTCCAAGCGATTGTTAAATCTTTAAATAGATTTGAACGAGAAATGGTAATTAATTTTACCGATAACACCATGGTGTTAGATATGGAGTATTACCAGTTTTGCTTCTTGGGATGAATATGTTGGGATTGGGAAATTAAACAAATGATTACTTCGGTAAGGTGCGCTAATCCGTACTTGTTTGGATAAACCTTAATTTGATTTGAATTGATATCCAAAGGAAGATTAAAGAATAAATTTAAAGAATTTATCTTTGATAAAATTAATAGGAACCTTTCCCAAAGGATATGAATATTTAAATAAAAGAATATTCAGAATTGAAATGAGGCGTATGTTGTGTTTTATAGCACTTGTTTTTAATATATGCGAGTTAATCGGAAAGGCCGGGTTTATACCCATTATGAATAACTGATTCGAAGACAAGTCGACGATGAAGACGGTAGTTGAAGACCGGAGGTCTTCACATCGTTTGGATGATTACTAATGTCTTGATTGGGCTGTACACCCAAGACAAGGTAATAAGTGGTGATCATCCAGATGTACTTGGAGATCGACCGGATATGCAAGGACCTCTCTCCTGTATTGGACATATGGGACGATGAATAAGGTGCCTCCGGTTTTGTTTAGACCCAACGATCTAGTAAATGGATGTGTGTCTGACATTGGATTTTATTATGTGTTGATTGATCTCTATTAAATATATATCTGTTTGGTGACGGAGAATTTATTCTCTTGCTTAACACCCTTCTCTAAGACGTACGAGCTCAGAGGTTATATATCGATAAACATCAACTGCATGGCGTGAATTGCCTGTGTGGCATGCTGAGATGCAAATGATCAAGGCTTCTGTTGAAAAGCAGAGTCGTGTGGTTGATGATCAAAGCACGACCTTGATGGTCATAGCTTTGTGTATAACATTAATTCGCGAGCCTCACACCTCGGTATTAGTCAAAAATGGGATCAGGGACGCAGGGAGGACATGACGTTTCCTTCTAGCTATGGCTGGTGTCATGGCCTGGAGCCCAGACATTTATTTATTTTTACCTATGTGGATGATGGATAGCGAGGCGCCTCAGATATATCGATTATTGCGGAGCCGATGGATAGGTCCTATAGGACCGGGAAACGTGTGTTCAGGAATAACTAATTCTCAAACGTAAGAGGGGACTGACCCTGCAGGAACCAAGGGTTGCCCAGAGTGTGTAGTCCTGAGGCATTTGCTAGAGTGTCTCGAAGAGGTGAGGACCCATCCCTGGCCTCGACTCATAGATGGAATCCAATTTCCAATACATGACATTTCAGTTTTGATTGTTGAGCCTAGTATGGCGACATGATATATGGTACCCATGCCATCTATGATTGATACATTTATATTTGAAGTTGTTTTATACACTATGCGCTTATAACAATATCAAATGATTTGTTTTAAACGTACCAAGCATGTTTGGCTATTATAAGGGAAAACCCGATCCTCCGGCTTGCATTGCATTGTGTGATGGGACCTGGGTCTTATAATAGCTTCATTTTTCCAAAAAGCTTTGTTTTATGCACTGGTATTCTTTGGAGGAAACCTGTTCCATGTTATATGGCATGGTCCCTTGATTTACTCTATTTTAAAGTAAAGTTTTAAATAACTGTTTTAGTTCTCACACCAGTCACATGACTGACCTGGAGTTTATTGTTTTAACCTAAACTCTGGGTGCCCCTATTTTCCATACGGGTAGCTAGTAGTTTTGGTTTGGCAGATGTTATATTTACAGGATCCTAGTTTACAGCTGGAATTATACTTGGAAAGCTATGTATCCGTGTATTCCTTTCAGTTTGGTTACATATTATTTTCGCTGCATTGTAATTTGTAAATCTCTGATATTTACCAAATGTATATTATTTGTTCATACTCTTCATATTCTTGTAATCTAATGTAAATTGTTGTAATAAGCAATGAAATGTTCTTCTGTTTGTGTTCTGATTTGTCGTGTTCTCAAACAATCCGTTCTTTCTCTTCTCTTCGAAGACCGGGGAAGTTCGGGTCGTTACAGTAGAGTCACTGCAATGAAAATTAGTTTTAACTGCAATGGTTCTCAATGTTTAAATCATAATTGCCTTCGAAACCTTTTTCCAGCTGAATTACTATGCATGGAAACGCCGTCTTGCCTCTCTATATCGCTTTTACTAAGAAAGTAAAATCATTTCCCATGGCTGATTTTCATTTCCCTTGTTCTCCACTTTCCTCCCGCTCCAATTCCTTTTTCATCCACCCATGTTCTTCACTTTTGTCGATACTTAATCTATTCCCTCAGCGATACATCATGCCCTTTGCCGCTCGAGTAGGTAGTTCGACCAATTAAGGTCTAATTCATTTTGAATCGATTATGCACTAATTCTCCAGTATTGTTTCAGATTTTTCGACTCATACGTGGAGTTTTTTAAGGTTATTCAAATTTTAGGATTATTCTATTGTCTAATTTGGATTCTTAAAATTTTAGGGTTCATTCGAACACGAAGCGGTTCGGATTCAAACCTCAATCTAAGCACTGTTTCGATTTTTATTGCTGAGCTTGGTCAACTGTCATATTTATCTTTGCTGCACATGATTTTTTTCTGGAAAGATAAACAAGATCGAGAACTAATATTATCTTTGTTGTAAATCTTAAGGAATAGGTGATCAACACTCATGAAACCTCTTTCTAAGTGTGTGCTCATATTATTAATCTCAATGAAGTTTATATGAGAAAATGTGTGATTGCAGGCTTTTTGAGTTACTATTTAATGAAATCATGACAAGCAATTATTACTGGAACTAGTCGCTTGAAGCCATTGTTTAATATTTAGATTGGTTGGCAGTTCATGCTTGCATGCTTGGAATGTTACACTTTGTTTTGGGTTGACGATTACCTAACTTGCTTAAAAGAGCAAGAGCATGCTGCGATGCATTTCTATTTGTGTTTGTTGCTAACCTTGTTGTTATATTGGCATATTTGGTATTGAAAAACAACAATTTCATTATGTTAAGGTTGTGTTTGAGGCATCGACTAATATAATTTTGAGTAGAGTCAGCTATGATAGTCAGCGTCGTGATATTTGCATAGCACTGTACATAGTATTAGCATTCATTGAAGAACATTTTGAAAAAACTGATAAATATAATGACTTTGAGCACAGATTGTAAATAACTTCACTTACGTGCACTTTAAAATAGATCGTGTAAAATTATAATTATATAGTATTAAATTTGTACTTTGTAAATTGGTATGAATGTTTGACATTTTCAAGAGCATATGTATATACATTATCTTACATTTTAGTGCAAAAGACTTCACTTTGGATATACAAGGGCAAATACTTGCACTTGGCTGCACATTGAAGAAGATAATTCAAGTTTCAGTCAATCAGTCCAAATATTTGTATTGCAAAGAACTAGTAAAATATATTAGCATTTCTTTGCACTTCAAAATAGATAGTGCAAATATTTACACTTGCCTGCATTTCAGAATAAATTGTACGAAAATTACTTCTTTGTGGTAATCTTGCACTTTGTAAATGTGTGTGTATGTTTAACGTATAAAAATACATTTTCTCTTAGTAGAAATATTGTGCAAAATAGCATGCACTCTGTCAATTTAAAGGATAGATAACGTTATTGGTATAGCCAAACGAAAATTAATATATGTCTACTTAATTGATTTTATTTGAATTCATTGACTGATCTTTGTTTCCATTAACATTTTGTTCCATGGTTATTTAAATGCCATTACGATTTTTTTCAACCCACTAATGATTGTGTTGTAGGAGTCATACGTGATGGAAATTGCTATCCAAACCCTAAAGAATTGACAATCGGCCAAAATGATGGCACCAGGTTTGTTTACCAAACTTTCTACTCGATAAATTCTTGAAACCCCAAAGGTCAGTGTGATTTAAACATCGATAATAGTATTTAATATTTTATGTGCTATTTTTTTACTTCACCAACACTATTGATTCCTCTGTCTTTAAGTAGCTACCAAAGCAAAATCGATTCATTTTTCCATATCGATTGGTATCAACATATTAATTTTTTTGATTTTACATTTTAAAGGAGTTTTTTTTGCTGGTGTTGCACAAAGTTGTTGAGACGACCTATCCTCCCAGTGTCCGGAAGAACAGATGGCCTTTAGGATATAACATATTAATATAACATAAAAAAATAACATAAAAAAATAACATCAATACATTAATCATCGGAATACTCATCATATTACATTAAATGATACTTCAGAGTCATTACATCTCATTGGATCCAGATGTCATATATTACAACGATGATAAGAAAATAGACACACAACGGAAATAAAGATATGTTAACATGACAGAGTTTTAGGGAGAGTCCAAAAGAATATCTTGTTCCTGCTCCAAATCCAAAACCATCTTTCCCAGATAGCTTCCATATATATATATATATATGTATATATATACACACACAGAGATATATATATATAAAGACATAACTACCCAAAGGTAGTCCTAATTAGTTACCTATTTACTGGGCCGCCCGTGTGGAAATAAGGGCACCCGAGTTTACAAGAGAAAAAAAAGTACGAATCAGGCATAGGACTGGTATGAGAAACTTTAATCAGTTACTATTGACTTTTGAAAAAGTAAGGCATATCAGGGGGCCACGCCGTGTAATACGAAATGGGTTTGCTCCACATGAATACCAGTGCAAAAAACTTCGCAATGCTTTTAGAAAAATGGAACCATTATAATACTCAACTCCGATCACATAATGCAAAACATACCTGACGATTGAGTTTTACCTTATAACGGTTAAACATGCTTGGTACAAGAAAATCATTTAAATAATTGTATTTTTTTAGTGTCTAAGTATGGAAAATCACTTTCAAAAATAAATGTATAAATCTTTGCTCGCATAATTCCCCATCCTGTTATGTTGGCTACATAGCTTACAATTGAAAACCCAAAGTCACGTATTGGAGATTGGATTCCATCAATGAACCAAGACAAAGGATCTTCCTTATCCGTTCGGATCATCTCTAGCTGGACTGGAGTTCGGGTTACTCCAGAACATAACGTTCCTCGGTCGTACCTGACCGTCAACCCGGTTGTATTTGACCATCATCCGAGGTGCCTCGATCCATCATCCACATAAGTAAACATGCCCCGGCTTTATACCATGGCATCACTTTTAGAGAGAAGGAAACATTAGTCCTTACTCTGTGGTTTCAGCACATTTCGAGGTGTGAGGTCGTAGAGTCAACGTCCACAAAGCTTTGCTTTTGAACAAAAACTTTGATCTATTTGCCAGCAGCACTCAATACGCCACATTGTTAATTCACAACATATGATCGGTGTCTATTAATATACAACCCACCGAGTTCTTGTTTCAAAGGAGAGTGTTAAGATAAGAGAATAAATCCTTCGCCACCAACTAATATAACATCAATAGAGACCAATCGGTTATGTTGTAAAATACAACGTCAGATACACTTCCATTTACAAGTCCGTTCTGGGTTTGAATGAAATAGAAGGAACCTTATTCCTCGTCCAATTAAGGAGAGAGGCCTTTGCACATCCGGACAATCAACAAGTACGTACGGACTACTGTCACTTTAACCTTATAATTGGGCGCTGCCCAAGGCATCAGCAAGCAATCAATTTGATGTGAAGATTTTCGATCTTTCACCCTCTTTGAATTTTAATCGTCATATAATTATTTGAAATGTGTTAACCTGGTCTTTTCGAAATAATTAGCCTCAAGACAAAATCCTTTTTTGGATTATTAACCCACCAATTTAGTCTCCTTTAATTGGAAATCATTTCATAAGATAAAATCTTATTTTTGCATTTCGTTAAGCTATTTAGGCTTCCAAAATCATCCTTTCAATTCTATTAAACTTATAAAAAGGTTTACCTAAGGTTTGTATTCAAATTGTGAATTAAAAACCTTTATCACTAATCATTTCTTAGAAACCGTTGCACAAAGTCATTGCAAAACAGCTTATTTCTAGTTAACAGGTTTTTATTATTCAAAAGCATATATATATATATATACAAACATTTATATACTTGGCCCAAACCTCTTTCAAGTCATTTATTATAATTTATAATAATTTTCCCCTATTTTTATTTATTTTAAAATAGGTAATTTCAGACTAATCCCAATTTGGGTCATTAAGCTGTACTGGCGCTGTTTTTATTCAAATTTGATTTGAACATATCTCATAATCTAACCGTTGAATTTTAAAACTCTACCCATCATTTGAAAGCTCTTTTCATTTATAACCTAATGTTTTTCGTTTTGGGAAAATCCCATGGTCGGATCTCTCGGTATGTCAGTTTGAAGTTACATGTCAAAGTTCGCGAATTGTCGCCCAGCGACGAGTTCTATTCAGGCCATACTTCAATTTATAATATATATTCCCTCGAATTTCTTCTAGAATAGTTTATAAATTATACAATAATTTTCGAAAACTGTATTTTTCATTTTTCACTTTAAAACTCAATATCTCTATTAAATGGCTATTATATTATTATTTTATTATTAAAATAATATTATGTTTCAAACTTCATTATTTTAAACCCAAATTTCCTTACAACCATTATAAAAATATATAATATAGTTTTGTAAAGAAAATTCCTTTGAAACCACTCATAGATACCCTAACCAAACTTCAACTTTTTCTAGTTACTATTCATATTAAACTTCGACAGGCCATAACCTGCGTTTAATTTCACCAAAACAATTTCAACCTTTTACAAAAGTTCATTGTAATGAATTAAACTTTACATCCATCCAAAATCGAACGTCAAATTTTGACTTTTATTTTTCACCCATTATTATATTAATAAAATATTCATTAAAATCACTTTTATGAATGGAGACTTAACCAAAGGGCCAATAATTATAATTTTTAAACACATTCAACCATGGTAATCACATACCATATTATCAACAACTATAATAACATTTAATCATGATTATCGTGACATAGTTCACACCATATAAAGCCTTAAACCATTAACGCGATATGGTTTTGTCAATCAACAGATTAAGCGCAATTCACAAACATTAATCAACATATAAATTCATTGTCAAAGGGGTTCATACCAATAACCAATATCCATTTAATGTCCATTTCAATGACCATTCAAGGTTCAATCCCATCCCAATGTCCACAATAACAGTTCTACGTGTCATTTATGCAAGTGACAATATAAAATTCACTTAAAGATCTAATCTTTTTCATACTACACCACATTAGCCTATCCCAAACATTATCAAATCATATTGTGAACTCATATACATCATCATATGTCATTATATACTCAATTGAGTTCATACACATATAGTTAATAATTAAATAGTCTATTTGGTTCAACGTTTCTCACTAGGTTTCCACTCCTCCTAATTTTTATTGTAGGATATCCTAGAGATCCCTAACGATTTCGGTAGCCTTCCAGCATCATCGAAAATTTTCTAGAAAAATTTTGGCAGAGGTTCGACGCTATTTGGGTTTCGAAAATACGGGCGAATAAAGTGGATCTATTTTTAGTTTTTGGAGCGAACTGAGTAGGGTTTTAGGACAAACAAGGTTCGAGTTCGAGGAGGTGGACCCAGGGCGACTGGCTGGTGCACGGTGGGGAAAGGGGATGCTGACATGGCGGGTGTAGCTTGAAGAGGGGGCGGGTTTGGTGAAAAATGGGAGAGGGGGTGGTATTTTGAAGCTTTTAATGGTGTAGACGAGTTTTAAGGGGGAAGGGACCCACAACGTCGGTTGAGGGTGCTAGAGGGGACCAGTGGCAGGTGGGTGATGGTGCAACATGTTGGCTATAGTTGGGTTGGTAGAGGGAGGTAGGAGAGAGGTGGGGAGAAGTAAAAGAGAGAAAGAAGTGTAAAGTAAGAAATGGAAGGAATGGAGCATGTATATATAGGCATTTTGTGAAGCTATGGTCACTGAGGTGTTGTCACTAGGGAGAAGGGAGAAAGCACACCTTATATCCTCTGTTGCATGAAAACTCAACAAAAGCACAAAATGGAGATAACTAGTTCAAGGTGTGAACGCGAACTTAAGGTAAGTGTAGTCTATCTTCACGTTATCTACCCGTGTGACCACATACTGATTCCATTTTCAATGAAATTTGAAACCCTGTTATATTTTCAGATATGGTTCCAACGAAATTGATTTCATCGAATTCCGAGTCTGCTTGCTCAAAATTTGCTCATTCGAGCTCAGTTCGTGTTCAAATTATTAATCGGTTTAGATTTAAATTTCACTCGGTCACATACTAACTCCGTTTGATGCGAAATTTGGAATCCCATCGTATATTGATGTTCTGAATCCGATAAAATTAGTTTCGTCGAACTCTGAGATCATTTGTAAATTTTCTACTTTCTAGGCTATAAGAATAATTTTAAAATATCGAATTTTAAATTGATTGAAAATTCTTATATATACTATTTAAGCTTTGAATTTAAAAAATTTAAATTGGTTCCAAAATTTCAGGTCGTTACAGTTGTAGAATATTAGATTGAAAGGTGCAAATTTTATTATTTGTGACAGTTAAGTGCATCATTCTGTCCTTGCCTCTTACAAAGCATCCTGCTTCTATTTCCTCTACGAATTATGAACTCTCTAAAATAATGGTATGTAATTTATTTTATTTTATTTCTTATATGTTTTGTTACCGTAAAATGTTTTTTTAATTTTTTTAATCCGCGGTAAGATCAGCATCCAAAGATGCTAAAAAGATGGCAATTATGTCAAAGTCATGTTACTATATTATGAATGATGTTTTTTCTCATATAAACTAAAATAGTTGCTTTCATAATGAGAGATAATGGCTGGAAATGATTGTTATGATAAGCATTTGGTTTTAATTTGATTGGTAAATGAGTTGAATGAATGAAAATGATGTAATAGTTGGAACAAATGAAAAGCCCAAGTTAAATAGTTAAATGCATGTGGTTTCAATCATAAAAGTTAATCATATTTTGTGCATTGTACTAGACCTTGCATAGTGCATATTTGTCATTTTATTTAAGACGAGGCATTGATATATAAGTTGCTGTATTTTTTTTAGGATTTTTAGCACTGGACACAACAAGCTAAGGAGATCATAATAAAAACTAACTTCCACAAATGAAGATCGATTTATCTTGGGGGTTACTAAATTAAGTGACTACATTCAATGGACTGATAATTAATTTGAAATGAAACACTAACATGGTTGGATCTCCTACCAAAGTTCATTGTTAGTGTATAGTAGTGATTTCAGGAAGTTTTTTCAGATCCATGTCGGCAGGTGTTTAGTATGTTTAGGATACTACGAGTTATTTCCATGAAAATGGAACATTCACGTGTTATTAAGAAACAAATCATGAGTTGTGTGTGTATACGTAAAGGTAAGAGAGGTATTAACCTAGCGTTCTGTGGATTGGTTAAGGAAACACCTCGAAATGATGAAAACTATAAAATAAAATTTTTAGTCATTAAAGAGCTTCGCAATATGATTAGGTTTGTTCTTCATTACTTCCCAGGAGTTTTCATTGAGGAACTCCAACTCTTGATTGAATTCACTATGCTAACACAACTCGGTTCAACTCGATTGGAGCATAAGCATCTTTACTTCTTATGCTCCTAAACATTGTCTAAAGAACAAAGTGAAAAAATGTTAGTGTTCTATCAGTACCTTCTCCCATTAAAGTTCTTTAAAAGTTTGGCATTTTTAGAGAATCAAGTTTCGAAGACGAGAAGTTTCAATGAATCAATTTAGTAACTCCGAAAATAAATCGAATTTAGTTGGTTTGTTAACCAAACCAAATTATTACACATTAAGGTGTAAAAAAAGGTCGTCCTATTTGAATAGGAGAAGGTACTGACTAAACACTTAGAGCTACTGTCGATTCTGTTCTTACGATAGTCATATAAAACTGCAAAATTGAATAGGCTATCGACTGAATCATGAAAAACTCAAAACATGAAATGTGATTACCCCAAACCCCTATTCCATGGTAGCAAGGGTAATATTCAGAATATAACACATAAACAATAACAACAGAACAAAAGTATATCATTACACCAGATAATGTACAACAAAATACACTGGATAAATATAATCATTAGATTTACACAGTATACAGGATCACACTTAGTACAAAATACAGTTTCAGCTTAACGTAAAATATCTGCAGCGGAATCAAACATAATATACATAACAAAAGCTGAACAACACAATAGAAGTGTTAGAATCCACCTTCAGCTCCATAGTTATCCAGAAAGAGCCTGCTAAAACCTGAATACAAGGTTGCCCGTGTAGAAAATAGGGCGCCCGAGTTTGCAAGTGAAACAAAACTACGAGTCAGTCATGGGACTGGTATGAGAAATCTACTTAACTTATTTTATAATAAGGCTAATCGAGGACTACGCCACTAACCAGAACGGGTTTACTCCATTGGATTGCCAGTGCTTAAAACAAGTAAATCATTTAAACATCGTAATGCTTTTTACAAAAATGAAGCCATTATAAGACTCAGGTTCCATCACACAATGCAACGCAAGCCGGAGGATAGAGTTTTACCTTATAATGGTCAAAATATGCTTGATACGTATAAAACAAAAGCATTTGATATTATTACTAGTGTTTATATGTTTCAAAAACAATTTCAATCATAAGTACCAATCATAGACGACATGAGTACCATATATCATGTCACCATATATAGGTTTACAATCAAAACCGCACGATGTCGTATTTGGAAATTGGATTTCCGTCATGAACCAAGGCAAGGGATTGTCCTTACTGCTTTGAGACTCTCTAGCCCGAGCCTCAGGAACATCCGCAACTGCACCTTGGATTTCAGGACCGGTCCACACGGAGTGGATTAAAATGCCTGAAAAATACGTCTCCCCGCCCTATGGGGCGTAAACTGGTCATATACCGACCAAACCATCCATCGGCTCTACAGAGACCGACATAACCGAGGCGCCTCTCTTTCCATCATCCACATAAGTAAAACATCAGGGCGTGTAAAACCCTGACACCACTCCTAGTTAGAAAGAAACACATGTCCTCCCTGCAGTCCCCTCCCGTTTCTGGTTCATACCGAGGTGTGAGGCTCGCGAATTAACGCTATACACAAAGCTATGCTATATTAAAGTCGTGCTTTGATCATCAACCACAAGACTCTGCTTTTCAACAAAAGCCTTGATCACTGCATCTCTGCATGCCACGTTGTCAATCTACAACGTCAGACACACATCCATTTACAAGTCCGTTCTGGGTCTGAACGAAACCGGAGGCACCTTATTCTCGTCCCATATGTCCAATAAAGGTGAGAGGCCCTCGCATATTCGAACAATCAACAAGTACGTCCGGACGACCATCACTTTAACCCCTTTAGGGCGGCAACTCCCATCAAAGGCATCAGTAGCCATCCATTCGAGGTGAAGATCATCGGTCTTGCACCGTCTTCATATCTTCGACTTCTTACCGTCGATCAATTATTTAAAATGAGAATTAACTCGGCCTTTTCAAATAATTCACGTATATATAGAATTTTAAATCAATTCTGTCCATGGTTAAATTATTTGACATCCATAATTCAGTTCATTAATACAATTTTCATGTAAAACACATTCAGCCATCAAATATCCAATAAACCAAGTAAATTCGGTTTATTTTCATTTCATATCATTTATAATATTTTTAAACAATTTATCATTATTTTTATTTATTTAAAAATAGCCCATTTATTTAAACGACGCTTCAGGCCATAACGCTTCAGGCCAAATGAGACGACCCCAAACCCCGTACTGACGGTGGCAAGGGTAATCCTTGGAATATAACACATAAATAGATAATAGCAGAACAGAAATAAATAAATACACCAGATAATGAACAATAGAATATACTGGATAAACGTAATCATCAGAGTTACACAGTATACAGGATCATACTTAGTACAAATACAGTTCAGCTATACATAAATGTCTACAGCGGAAAACAAACATAATGTATAATAGGAGCTGAAAAACATAAAAAGAGATAAATGATAGAATCCATCTTCAGCTCCAGCTATCCAGAGAAAGCCAGCTAAAACCTGAATACAAGGCTGCCCGTGTAGAAAAAGGGGCACCCGAATTTGAAAGTGAAACAAACTACGAGTCAGTCATGGGACTGGTATGAGAAATCTACTCAACACATTTATAATATGGCTAATCACAGGACCACGCCACTTTCGTGGAACGGGTTTACTCCATTGGACTGCTAGTGCTTTAAAACAAATCATTCTTTTAAATACCGCAATGCTTTTTATAAAAATGAAGCCATTATAAGACTCAGTTCCCATCACACAATGCAACACAAACCGGAGGATAGAGTTTTTACCTTATAATGGCCAAGATATGCTTGATACGAATAAAACAAAAGCATTTGATATTACTACTAGTGTTTATATGTTTCAAAAACAATTTCAAATCATAAGTATCAATTATAGACGGCATTAATGCCCCATACCACTATGTCTCCATATATAGGTATACAATCAGAATCGCACAGTTACGTATTTGGAAATTAGATTTCCGTCATGAACCAAGGCAAAATATAGTCCTTACCGAATTCGAGACTGCCTAGCCCGAGTCTCAAGATCAGAATGCATCGACCCTTGGATCGTCAGGGCCGGTCCACACGGAGTGGATTAAAATGCCTGAACTCTACGTTTCTCCGCCCTTTGGGGCGTAAGTGAGCCAACGAATGACTCCATCGGTCCCGGATCGACTGATATATCCGAGGCGCCTCGCAACAGTAACAACCACATAAGTCAAACTCGTCTGGGCATGTAAAACCACTGACGCCACTTCTAGCTAGGAAGAAACACATGTCCCCCTGAGGTCCTCTCCCGTTTCTGGTTCATACCGGGGTGTGAGGTTCGCGAATTCACGTTATACACAAAGCTACGCCACACAGGCGGTGCTTTGATCATCACCACAAGACTTTGCTTTTCAACAGAAGCCCTGATCACTGCATCTTAGCATGCCACACAGGCAATTCACACCGTGCAACTGATGGCTATCAATCACACAGAATAAATTCCAATGTCAGACACACTTTCCATTTGCAAGTCCGTTCTGGGTCTGAACGAAACCGGAGGCACTATATACCTCGCAAACCCATCGATCACCACGTACGTCTGGACGATCACCACTCATTATCCATATTTCGGGATGCCTCCCAATCAGGACCTCGGTTACCATCCAAACGAGGTGAAGATCTCCGGTCTTCGACCACCGTCTTCATCTTCGATTTCTTATTGTCGATTCAGTTATTCAGAATGGGATAAACCCGGTCTTTCTGAGCAATTCGCGTATATAATAAACAAGTGCTACACAAACACTACTATGCATCATTTCAATTCATTAGTCACTAACCGTGAATCGGTAAGAGAACGATTTCCCAAGTATTAACCCCGAAGGCCGAAACTAACATCAGATCAACACCCAGGAAACCATTCGACTTAGCTAACCTTCAGTTAGTTTCTAAATTTCACATCCATATCGTTTATAATATTTTTATAACGATTTATCGCTATTTTTATTTATTTTAAAATAGCCAATTTATTCAAAACGACGCTTCGGGCCATAACGCGGCCGTGGCACTGTTTTTCTTCAGATTTGATTGCACATATCTGAAAATCTAACCGTTGGATCTTCACAAAATTTACATCATTAGAAAGATCTTTTCAAAACGAATCCAACGGTTCCAGTTTCGGGAAAATCCGACGGTCGGATCTGCCGGTATAATCGTTTGAAGTTTCGATTTCAAAATACGAACTGCAGCGTCGTTATTCGATTAAATATAATTATATATATATATATATATAAATATAATCGATTCTGGCGCTGTTTTTCTTCATATTTGAATTAAACATTCCAGACAATCCAACCGTTGGATTTTTACAAAGTTGGTGTCGTTGGAAAGATATTTCCAAAGCGAACCCAACGGTCGTGGTTTCGGGAAAATCCGATGGTCGGATCTCCCGCACTAATCGTTTGAAATCACGGTTTCAAAATACGAACTGCAGCTTCGTTATTCGATATATTTCAATTCTATTTATATATATATATCGATTCTTCGATTTCAAAACCATATGATTTTCATACATTTGATAAAAATGATATTTTTATCTAACTGTCTTCTATTTCAACACTTCACTATATTTAACAATTCATGTATATAATAAAAATGTGATTTTTAATGTAAAACAATATATTTCAAAACACGACTATTTTATATGGTTCATATAGATGATGAAAATATGATTTTTATTATAAAACAATTTATTTCAAAACAAGATTATTTTATATAGTTCATATAGATGATAAAAATATGATTTTTATTATAAAACAATTTATTTCAGAATATGAATACCATTCAACACATGAATTTCAATTCAACGAATGAATTTCGATTCAACACATGAAGGTTTTCTATAGTTTATATATATCGATAAAAAGGTGATTTTTATATTTAAAACACGAATACCATTCAACACAAGAATTTCTATCCAACGAATGAATATCGATTCAACACATGAAGGTTTTCTATAGTTTATATATATAGATAGAAAGGTGATTTTTATATTTAAAAGACGAATACCATTCAACACATGAATTTCAATTCAACGAATGAATTTTGATTCAACATATGAAGGTTTTCTGAAGTTTATATATATAGATAAAAAGGTGATTTTTATATTTAAAACACGAATACCATTCAATACATGAATTTCTATCCAACGAATGAATTTCAATTCAACACATGAAGGTTTTCTATACAACGAATAAATATAGTTTCAACAAATGAAAATAATTCTAATACATGAATATTATTCAAAATTTCGGCAGCATAACGGCAGGGTAGTTAAAACCGGGACCGTCCCTAGTACGGCTCCTCGCTCTACCTTAAAACCTCGCGGTTTTTGACAATGGGGATTCATGCATCTAGTTCGCACGTAGGTGGCATGTATATTTATTTCATTTCCACAAACTAATCCTATGTGGTTTCAACCAAATATTTCTCAACCACAAATGGGTATTTTTCAACCACAATCAATCAATATCAACCACAAACAATTCCAATCAACCATTCACTATCAATCAATTTTCACACCAATCACAACCAACAAATATCGTCCATGGTTTGTGGACGAGGGGCGTATATATATATATATTTATATATAGCATTTCACTTCTATTTCAACACATATATAATTTTTACAACGCATATACAACTTATACATCGAACGTACAACTTATACAACGTTTATACAAGAGGCGTACAACGCTTATATAACTCATACATAGACTATATAATTTATACATCGTCGTTTTCCATATCGTTTATAAATTAGAAATCTCACATTGGGTTCCACTCCACCAAAAATAGCAGAAGGCTCAGAAAAATATGTGGTCGCTTCTATAATGTAGAAGACGTCCACACGATCACGATGTTTTCTGTTTCATCGAATTTCGTCAACACACGAAAAAGATATGATTTTTCAAAGTTTGCAACGGTTTAAAGGTGTTAAAACTGTTGAAAATATATATAGCCGATACCTCAGCAGTTTGGTTCGAAACTAGGTCGGAGTTTTTCTTGCAATCCGTGAGGTTTGGTGACGATCGAAAGATGCCACGTGGAAGAGGACGGAGAGGCGCCTGTTTGCCAGGAAGTGGGGCCAGTTTGACGGCCTCAGGCGTGCGTGGCGGCGGTTCGAAGTGCTGAACTTTGGGGCGTCGATTCGCACTCCACAGGCCATGAAAAATTCCAAACTATATATGGATTTGAAGATCTCGAGGAGCTCTACAAAATCTTCAAGTGGAGGAGGGGCTAATTTTGCGTGTAGGAGGAGGAAACGAGGGAGGAAGGATTGAATGCAATCCGCCGTCGTTCGCGTTTAATCGGGGAGAGAGAAAAAGTTTTTTTCCCCTTTTTTTATAGAAAATCTGAATGGCCGGTGGGTTTTAAAAGAGGTTTTCTGACACGACCTCCAATCCAAACCCAACGACTGTCGTCCCTATCGTTTTAACCCCATTCCGAACACAATGGGATATGTTTCGTAGGCCCATTCGACTGTTTCAGTCAGTTTTCATTCAATTTAAAATATAAAGCATTCAATATTCGATTTGAACGTACATTTCAATTTGCCAGGGCCACAAACTGATTCAAAAAATTCCAGAAAAATAGATCTAGCTATGTTTTGACGATACGGTCCCAACAAAACTAGTTTTGTCGAATTCTGAGACCGTTTGAAAAATGGCCCATTTCTGGTCGATCCAATTTTACTATAATTGACCAAAACACATTTTCCTTTGCCACACTCACATACTAGCTTCAAAAATTATGAAATTTGAAACCTAGCAATTATTTGACATCCCGGATCCAACAAAAGTGGTTTCGTCGAATTCCAAGGTCGTATGCAAAATGGCCAATTTCAAGGGCTATATAAATTCCATAGCGACCTTTTTGAAAATTTATTTGGCCATAACTTTTTCTTTCCGCTATGAAACTTCAATTTTTCAGTTTCGTTAGAAAGGTATTCACTAACATATTTAAATATTTTTGGTTTCACTCAAATCCGTTTTAATTTGCACCCGGTACAATCCGATAAAGTTTGAATTCAATTTTTGAAACTGCAGCGCCATTTCAGGCCTTATTTATAACTAGAATTAATTATATTCGTTTTCAAACGTCAATTCAAACTCACTTTTCATTGCTATTATTTAAAATATTTATTTTAAATATTTAAAATCCACTATTTTAGCCAATTTAAAAATTTTAAATTGGTTCAGATTTTCCGGGTCGTTACAATAATTCAGTTCATTAAAACAATTTTCATGTCAAACACATTCAGCCATCAAATATCCAATAAACCAAGTAAATTCGGTTTATTTCCATTTCATATCATTTATAATATTTTTAAACGATTTATCACTATTTTTATTTATTTAAAAATAGCCCATTTATTTAAACGACGCTTCAGGCCATAACGCGGCCCTGCCGTTGTTTTCCTTTAGATTTGATTTACACATATCTGAAAATATAACCATTGGATCTTTTCAAATTTTATATCGTTGGAAAGATCTTTTCAAAGCGGATCCAACGGTTCCAGTTTTGGAAAAATCCGACGGTCGGATCTCCCGGTACAATCGTTAATAATTACGATTTCAAAACACGAACTGCAGCATCTTATTCGTTTTATTTTAATGTATATATATATAATTCATTCTGGCGCTATTTTTATTCAAATTTGAATTAAATATTTCACACAATCTAACCATTGGATCTTTACAAATTTAATATCATTGGAAAGATATTTTCAAAGCGAACCCAACGGTTTCGGGGAAATCCGATGGTCGGATTTCTCCGTATAATCGTTTAAAATCACGATTCTAAAACACGAACTGTAGCGTCGTTATTCGTTTTATTTTAATTATATTTACATATATATAAATATAATTCGTTCATCGATTTCTAAACCATTTTCAATTCATATACGTGTTGAAAATAATATTTTTAATTAATTAATTTTTATTCCAACATATGAATATTTTTACCTATTCATATATATAATAAAATTGTGATTTTTATTATTAAAACAATTTATTTCAAATATGAATATTTTATATACTTCATACACATGATAATTCCAATATTTTTCCCAACATATGAATATTTCTAGCGATTCATATACACAATAAAAATGTTAATTTTATTGTTTAAACAATTTATTCTACACATGAATATATTTCAATACATGAATAAAATTCTAACTCATGAATATTTCAGAAAATTTCGGCAGCATAACGGTAGGGTAATTAAAACCGGCACCGTCCCGATGTACGGCTCTTCGCGCTACCTTAGGCCTCGTGGCATTTACAAGGGGTATTTCATTTTTCCTATACAATTTTTCTACCCATCTACCCACTTTCTGTTTCCCGCCCCAGTTTCTTTTCACAACAATGTGAATATACCATAAACACAACCAATGTTGTTAGAACCACAATCAATCAATTCCAAACCACAATCAGTCATTCCAAACCACAATCCAAACAATCACAACCAATATATATCGTCCATGGTTAGCGGACGAGGGGAGTATATATATATATATAAACGTATATATTTCCATTTCAATTCCATATCGCTATATATGGAATATACAACGCATGTACAATTTATACATCGCTTATATAATTTATACAACGCCCATATATGAGGTATACGACGCATGTACAATTTATACTTCGCTTATATAATTTATACATCGCTATTCCATTCCAAATTTGAATTTAGAAATCTCATATTGGGTTCCACTCCCCCAAAAATTGTCGAAAGCTCCAAAAATTCTTCGGTCTCTTCTAGAATGTAGAAGACGTTGCCATAAGTCCGATGTCTCTTGTTTCACTGGATTTCGACAACATAGTACAAAGATATGATTTTTTATATGACTTCGCAATGCTTTTATGTGTTGAAATCAGTTTGAATAAACTAAGGTCGTACCTTTCAGCTAATGGTTAAAAACTAGGTCTCCAATTCTCGCTCAAACCATTGCACGATACCAAAATCAGGTTATATGGTGTCGAAGAGCTTGGAGAGGCGAAGTGGCGCAGGGTGGTGGGGCCCACTTCGGTGGCCGGATTTGATCTCAGCGGTTCGAAGTTCGAGACTTCTCGAGCTCGATTCTGACGATACAGGCCAAGAAAAAAATCCAAACTCTATATGGATTTGAAGCTCGGGGACGATCTACAAATTTCCCAACTGCACATCGAAATTTAATGCATGGATTCAGAGTTATCGAAGAGAGAAGGGGAAGGTTCCATCGTCGTTCGATTTGGGGGTCTATGGGGAGAGAGAAAGTGAATGTGAATATGATTGGCCTCTTTTATTTTTATATTTATTTAATTCTTTAATTTCCCAAAAATACCCATCCGTTCATATGAACTCCAATTCAAACCCAACGACTGCCGCCCCTAGCTATTTACCCCCATTCCGTACACAATGGAATATGTTTCATAAGCCCATTCGATTGTTTCAGTCAGTCATTCTTCAAATTGAATATAAAACATTCAGATTTGGATTTGAACGTACATTTCAATTTGCCGGGGCCACATAATAATCCCAAAAATTCCAGAAAAATTATTTCTAGCTTTGTATTGACGATACGGTCCCAATAAAACTTATTTCGTCGAATTTGGAGACCGTTTGAAAAATGGCTATTTTCTGGTCGATCCAATTCAAATTGAAATTACCAAACGCGTTTTCTTTTGCCACGCTCACATATTAACTCCAAAAATTATGGAATTCTAAACCTAGCAATAATTTGACATTCCGGATCCAACAAAAGTGGTTTCGTCGAAAATGGAGGTTGTTTGCAAAATGTCTATTTTTATGGGCTACATTAATTTCACATCGACCTTTCTAAAATTTCATTTGGCCATAACTTTTGATTCCCGCAATGAAATTTCAATTTTTATGATTCGTTAGAAAGATATTTCTAAATAGATTTAAATATTTTTGGTTTCACTAAAATCCGGTTTATTTTGAATCTTGTACATTCAGTCAAAGTTCAAAGTTGAATTTTCAAACTTCTGCGCTATTTCTATCTCCTTGAAAAATTAAAATAAATATTTATATTCCAACATCGATTAAAATAGATACATACATTCTCATTCTATTCAAAATAAACTTCTTGTCTTTATTATTTAAAATAATTCATTTTAAATATTCAAAATTGGCAAAATAAAAATTTTAAATTGGTTCTGATTTTCCGGGTTGTTACATGAAACTTATAGATCATGAGTTCTGAATCGATATATATGATTTTTCCTTATGAACTTCACTTGAACTTGCCTATTTTACCTAATCTTTTCGCTTTGACATGATTTTTGATAACACGGTGAATTCAATCAAGACCCAGAGTTCCTTACTGAAAACTCCCAGGAAGTAATGAAGAATATCCCAAGTCATGATGCGAAGTGTGTCCTCAAGCCGAAAACATTCGTCCATATGATCAACTTCATCATTTCGAAGTGTTTCATCAACCAGCCCACAGAAAGCTTGTTCAGTACCTCTCTTATCTCCAATTATATGCATATAACTCATGATTTGTTAATTAATAAAACGCGAACGTTCCATTTTCATGGAATTTGGTTGTAGTATCTTAAAGATACTAAACACCTCGTCGACATGGTTCTGAAATAGAATTTCTGGAAGCACCACTTAATAGTGTCAGGATCTTCAAAAGTTTATCTTGGCACGCATTCATATATTAAGGGACTACACTGTACCCATTAAGTGGTTACATTAATGGACATACATTTAATGTGACTGAACACTATAATGTTTTAATGTGTCAGTTTTTGTTAATATAGGAAAGTTCCCCTTGATTTCATTCTATACTTCCAGTGTTTCTCATAACTGATACACATGAGAAGTTTACTTAATAGTTACGAGTTACTGAATTCACAGACAATACATGTCAACTTGGTAGAGATGTTACAACAGGCTATTGGTCTATAACCAAATATTTGTGAGAGTCTATCTATTTTAGGAACCAGTGTAATAATTAACGCATGATTTAAACCCTTAGGAGTATCTCATGTAAAATACTAGTAACTAATTGCAGTAGTCAGTCCGTCTTTTTGCAATAATTAATACATGGCCCCTCTTTTTCTTTTTCCATTCGAGGCATCTAGACTTTGTTTTTCTCTTTTAAGTTTTATCCTTAGTTTTGCAATAGCGGTACCCATGATGAATCTATAAGAGCTGATATAACTTGATCCTTATATCCCTTGGTCACAAGGAGAGAGAGATTGGTTATGAATGTGTTTATTTGGATTGTGTTGAGGGATTTCATATATGGGTACTTCGGATATCATCAAGAATCAGGTACTTCATGAAACATTTAGCATACTGATATAAAGTATACAAATAAATTTACTAGCTTGCTAATGGTGCACTGCACCACAGTAGGGTTGCACATGTGCACCATTGCAGTGGCGCAAATGCACTATAGTGAGAATTGCACCATATAGTGGTGCATCTGCACTATTGTAGTGGTGCAGATGCACCACTATGTGGTGTAGTTCACCACTGTGCTACATTTGTACCACAATGGTGATGCACTCGTGCACCATTGTAGTGGTGCAAATGCACCAAATGGTGAACTGCACCACATAGTGGTGCATCTTGAGCATTGCAGTGGTGTAGCATCACCACTATGTGGTGCCTTTTCTTTTTTCTCTACACTCACTATGAGTTGTGAATGCTTCATTTGATCGCTATTGTTGTTCCCTCCAGGATGTTGTTTACAATAAGCATGTGTTTGCATTTTCAAGAGATGTTTATCTCATGCAATTTTTATACTTGTTGTAAGTAATTAAAGACTTCCGGAGAAGACGATAAGCATATGTTTGCATTTTCGAGTGTTTGAAGTCTTTTTTGCTGTAAGCAAATGATTTTCTTTTGGTTTGGTAAAATTTTGTATGTAATAGATATGTGCAAACATGGTGTATGAATATTTTGCAAATTTAAATGTTTATTATAATGTGTTGAATTATCATATTTTGTTTATATGATTATTGTTTGAATATGTTATTATATATCAAGATTTCTATGATATTATTATATAATATAATTTTATTGTTTAATAATATCGAATAATAATGAGAACTGTGGGGTAAATGCAGAGAAAATAGTGTATATATGCATAGCATTTGAAAAAATGCTAAGGAAAAGGAAATGGTGGGGTATACATAGCGTTTAAGAAATGTTGACAAAAAGTAATGGAGAGGTATACACTGCGTTTCATAAATGGTGAGAAAAGAAAATGGTAAATTATGATAAAAGTTAATGTCAATGTATACACAAAACAGTCTAAACGCTATAAACACTGGTGCTTTTACAGTATTTCTAAAAGTGCAGTTAAAAATTGAGGACCTATTACCATGTGTCGTGATATGATGTTCTTAATTCCACTATTAAAACCATTTCAACATTTTTCTAATGCTATTAAAAGTCTTTTTTCTTATAGTGGTTATAAACGATGTTATATATATATATATATGTATGTATATGTGTGTGTGTGTGTATATATATATATATGTATATATATATTATAGTGGTTATAAACGATGTTATATATAGCCTTCGAAATTTGGAAAGGGGAAGCAAAGGATTTCTTTCCGATCAGGAAAGCCCCTTTCGGCATAACACAAAGGGCGATAGCTTCAGGACTGCTTTCTCAACGCATGGAAGACAAAGTATGGTATTCCTTTTAGTTTACCCAAAAAGGAAGTACATGGCAGTGTTAGGTTTCCACCCATTAAGCTCCGCATGAACAGGCATCAGGCATAGATAAAGAAAGGCCAGAAAGCTCCAATGGATCTTCTTCTTCCATATTAATTCAGAGCCCAAGAATTCAGAGGTTCCCCTTCAGAGGACTTAACACTAGCTCCCGCAATTCATCTTCTTCGACACCATGTAAAGGCCTACACCATCAAAAGCCATTTTTCGAGTCTTACACAGAAAAAACAGCAATAGCTCTCACAAAGCCTTCACATATGCTTCTACAAGATAGCCAAACTGAAGCCTGCAAACCAAAAGAAAGGTCGGACCGCACCTATAAATACGACTCTAGAGGTTCAGATAGGAGTGAACACTTCATTATTAATCCTATATTCTTAAATTAAGTATATAACCCTTATTTGTAAAAATTTTTTAGGAAAAAGTATCTGTAATTCTAGAAGTTCTTAATAAAGAGATTTAATCAATCCCTTAAGGTAATGTTTGCATATTAATTTAATTATGTTATTATCATGTGGTAACATTGCAGGCACATCCCATGTTATGTATGAAAATATAGCATTATGTTCAAAACCTCATTAATTTGTCCCTAAGAAACTTTCTTAATAAGGTTACACCACCACATCTGCTATCTGTATGGATGTCCCGAAACCCTGTTGGTGCTTATTTGTCAGTGGATCCATATACCTATTTTAGCCTGACTCTGATCTTAGACCCCTTGACCATTATTTGACAAGGCCTTCATAGACAATTCGAAGCCCTGTAAAAAGATGGTTATCTAAGATGAATTAGTATAATCCAGGACCCATTTCCTTCCCTTTTATGCTTCCAGAAGTCTCAATAGCCATCCACCGAAGGAGTATCAATTGCT
Source organism: Allium sativum (assembly GCA_030737875.1). NCBI lineage: Eukaryota > Viridiplantae > Streptophyta > Magnoliopsida > Asparagales > Amaryllidaceae > Allium > Allium sativum. The sequence continues at coordinate 1,021,547,360 of CM060926.1, forward strand.
TGGGGTGGTTAATGGAATCCTATGACCATCCTTCACTTGTAAGACCAAGGGAACATACTAAACCTACAAGAAAAACATTGATAAGTGGACCACCTTCCAAATGTATTTCTGTCTTCAAAAGACTTGGAATTCTCATGGTTGACTTTGTTTTCTACAGAAGCTTACTGTTGGAAACCTCCAGAAACATTATACTAGAGCTTAGATACGAAAATAGTCCCTAAGCTTAACCTACTCCTTCCATAAACAAGACATACTATGGTAAAACTCCATTTTGGGGTGTTAATCATAAATTTGGCGAACACATAGGGCTTAATTAGAACCGAGAACTGAAAACCTGAACCGAACCGACCCGAAAAGACCCAAACCCGATGGGTCTCGGGTTGGGTCTAGATGATGAAAATTACAATAAAGACCCGATAAAACCGGACCCGACCCGAAAGACCCTAGCGAAAAGCATTGAAATATATGTAATTTTAGTGTTACTATCCACCCGAGCCCAAATCGACCCGACCTGACCTGAACCGAAGCACGAGTCGGGTTGGGTCCATATTTTGCAAATGTATAGTTTAGGCCCGACAAAACCCGACCCGTGTAGACCCGAGACCCGTCGGGTCGGGTCCGGGCTATGGGTCAGGACTAATTGCCACACCTATGAACACATTTTGCTTTTTTACTACTTTCGGTAATAGCTTCAAATCTCTAAGGTGTTAATTTGAGATGGAAAATCATGCCAATAACTGTGAAAGTGGCAATCAATTCTTGAACAATGACATTCTTCTCCTTCCTTGACAATCCTCCCTCATCTTCCTCCTTTCTCTCCGCCTCCTTACTTCTTCAATCCCTCAAGGGAAAAATAGACTGTTATACTTTAGGTTATTTTCTTTCTTATGACCCCGATGGTCAGTGAAGTACTTTAAAAAGGTAGCAACAATTGATTCCGGGTAACAAAAAAAAATACCAGCTTCATCACAAATATTATGAATGTGTTCTAAAGATTGTTTCACCTTTACTGCAACATAGAATAATTTTGAATTCCTATCACCTTCATTCTTCCACTTAAGGTTGAGTTGTTGCTTCTTCATGCTAGCTTCCAATTCCAGAGTGCAATCTAATTCACTAAATAGCCTGCTTTCTTCAAGTGCAACAACAGGATCATCAGGATTCTGAAGCAAGTTGCTCCGAGCCTGGTTCAATGTAATTTTTAGAAGATCAGACAACTTAGAACCAGTTCCAAATTTGGTGCTAGCCCATTGTCGTAGAACATTTTTGGTATCTTTAAGTTTCCTGCATAGAATAAACATAGGATTACCAAAGAAATGAGGAGACCAAGAAGTGATAATTTTAGAAGAGAACAATGGATCAAGGATCCAAGAGTTAAAAAAAATTAAACTTCTACACACTCTTCTCATAGGCATTCCATGGGATAGGATTATAGGGGAGAGGTCAGATAAGATGGGATTGGGAAGGTAAGCATAGAGATTAGGCCAAGAAAGAATAGCTTTGTAGTTACAAAAGGCATGATCTAAAGGAATTTTGGGTCAAATCGATCTATTCGAAACCAAATTTTTTAACATTTTAACACTTAAAATCCATGGATCTATGCGATAATAATAAATTAAAATAGAATTGAATCATCAGTTAGGGTTCATACCTTTCGAAATGTATCCAGATGAATTCGAACCAAGATGATGGAGTATCGAATCGCAAAGGCACGACAAAATGTCGGCCCTCTACTGGTTATCTGCACGAACGCTTCTCCTCTCCGATCATAATCGAAGAAGAAAGGGGAGTTTAGGTGCTAGCTTCCATATTCAAGGGTTTCGTGAATAGGTAAGGTTAGGGTTTTATTTTATTTCCATCTGAAATAATGAAAATCACGGCTCCACTCTATCTTATAAAGGGAATAGTCAAACCCTTACAAAACCAAGTATGCTCCATCAATTAAGGAACCACTTGTATACCATTTCAATGCAATATAAAATATCAACAAATTTGATAATTTATTTACCCAATATATGTTCTTCCTTTATAACGTTCTAAGTGTGTGACCCGATAGATTATTATAACGTTGGCAATAATTTAAATCGCATTTAAATTATAAACAGTGAGTGGCATCTAGCAATACGTCGCTGCTACCCAAGTTATAATAAGATCAACGATTCGATACAACCTTTTCTATGACCAGTGTATCAATGTAATATAATCCTTTTAACCAATATATCCAGAATTAAACTCGAGACATGGATCATATCATCCTCTTTATAATTTAATCCTTTATCTTGATCGATGAGTAGACTGTTTAAAACAAATTAATATTTGAGCACAACCATGAATTTCACAGTCTCACTCAATCAATAGGCCCATGGATATCACTACGAATATATCGTAAGGTTAAATTCCATCTAGATCATTCATAATTTTCATTCGATTCGAGATGTATCCAATAATCACTGTTATCGTTACTCCGTTACGAATAACTTTAAATGATATGAAAACACAAATATCCTCGAATAAAATTATAATGATTTCAGGTCTGAGGACCATTACATTACAGTCATTGTGAGAATAACTTATGATACTTTTAATTATATTCCATGTAGTTATTTCACGATGGGTCAGCCTAATACGTTATTCTTCAATACGTATTTATGTCTTGACTTTAATATCACGTATATTAATGATCAATGAGATGTGATCATCAGTCAATCAACATACTAGTCTTAACGCTTTATTGTTGCCCTATATAAACAATAAAACTCGACTAAGGACATTTAAGAATTATAATACTTATCATGTTATATAATCTCAAATTCAAGTCTTACTCGAATTATATAATTCCGCATTATAATTCTAAGGACTTCTATTATATTAATATTTATATTACACAGTAAATATAATAGAATAGAATATTATTTTATTCAAAAAAATAACAACAACATTGTTATCTATCACATCAAATGGATTGCCTCTAGGGCATAAACTCTAACATGATCATGTTGGTAAAGGTTCTCTTGCCACTCCTACTTTTATTATTCCAGGAAAACTGAGCACCAGATCTATTAACATTGATAAGATTAGCATCCAATATGGAAGTGTTAAGTAGCTCAATATCTAACATGCAAAGAAATACAATAGTTAAAATCATCCAATACAACCCAAGGTTGGGTGTCTTGCCTGAAAGATAGAAGAAGATTAAGTAGAGACTGCCTAGCACTACAGGAATTTTCAGCATGGATTATAGTTAGATAAAAGGTGGTAAGATTGGTGACATGGAAGTGCATGAGTTGCCGAGTTGACAAATCAAGTTTTAGATTTAGGAAAGAGGGATTGTGAATGACAAGTATACGTCCATATCAGCATGATCCTGATTATGAGAAATAGCCCAGTTAGGCTTAATATATGAGGCTGAGGAAAGAGATAGAGGGAGGATTAATTTGGTTTCTAAAATGACAAAGAGGTGTAGATTGTTTTGGTTAATTATGCCTCTAACTTGATCAAGTTTTAGAGGGTTATGAGCACCCATAATGTTCCACACAGGTAGGTTTTGACTCATTGATTAAACTCTTTGGAAAGAGAGTCCGCTAATGTCATAATCCTTGTTCTTAGAGTTCTCGGTGATTGAATATTTGAAGCATTGGTAACGGGTGGGATATTTATGCTTGGTGAAACATAGGAAGATGGTGGAATAGAAGCATGGGAGGAAAGTAGCCATCCTGGAATGAATCCAGGAAAAAATTAAGGTGGTTTAGGGGGCACTTCATCTAAGAAAGAGGAGGTACTTAAAGGTGGGATTGTAATGGTGATGGGTTCTTGCATGGTGATAGTTGATTTACATGCACCAGGCATGCAAGTGTTAGTACTAATAGGAAAAGTGTTTATTTCGACATGACAGGGGATGCAGGATGTAGCATTAATATAGTGGTTGGTGGGAGCATGTGGTATTGATGTGGTTAGGGGAAATGTATATGACATGCACAATTCAAAATTTTCCTTTTGGAGATTGTCAACTAAGATTAATTCGTGAGAAGATAAGTCAAAGACATTAATTGGCTGGGGAATGTCTGTAGTAGATACATTTGAAAAGGTTGGTGGATTGAATGCGTGATTGAGAGCATCAAATTGCTCGTGCACATGCACATCATTGTGCATGTCATACCTGAACCCCGATAGGTCAACAGTGGCAAATTCAAAATCCTCATTTCCATATTTTCAACTGAAACTTCATTTAATTCTCCATCCTCAATACAATCCAACTTCTGGTCATTTGTAGTCTGGTTATCTAAAAATTAAAGTTGTTCTAGTTGTAATACGCATCAATTCCTCTGTTGCTTCTTATTATTTAAACTTGCACCATTTTTGTTCTACACATTAATATTAATTGCTTCAACTTTGTCATAACTTTTAGTACCAACAGACACACTTTCTTTTCTACCTCCTCTGTTGTTATTATTTATCACTTTTGACCAAACTTACGGTTTCTTTTGCACCGGAGCAACATAAACATTGGTGTTTTTTTTTTGCTTCAAAATGTCTGCCCTTCTCAACTGGATGGTCCTCATAATGCTTTTCCTGGACTCGAACTCCCTCATATTTCTTTTTTGAAGGTGATTTACTTCAATTTACCACAGAATGGCCAAAAGACTTACATAATGTACAACTTTCTGGCTTCCGAATGTATTCCACCTGCGTATTGGATACAACCATCAGGCAGTTGAGCCGGAAACTCATTTGGCAATTCCGAAGTAGGAGTTATCTCAACTAAGCATTTGGCAAACTCCAATCTCTCCAGTTTCTTCGTTGATTCATCCATACACAGAAATTTCCCAATTCTTGATGCAAGACAGTTAACACCAACCAATGATCATGTGCAAATAAATATTTTATATAATCCGATCCAAACAGGGACAAATTTAATCCCACTAGCACTATTACCAACAGACGGATCCCATTTTTTCAGGATAAACAACTTGTTCCTCATGACAAAAGGGTCAAATGCTAAGATTTTCCTTCTGCCCTCATCGGAAGATAGATTTAACAGGAACAAGAAACCATTCGAGTTTACTTTAACCCTTCATTTTAGCCTCAAGAGTTTCTAAAGGTTGTTAATAACGACCATATAAGAGAAGAGGTATCCAAGAAAAAGCCCACAATGGTGCGATACCAGTTATCGTGTCTAACTTTCAAATTGCTTCTGAAGGCACGAGATCCCTATTGTTGAACACCAGTGGAATGTCGGGAGGCTAGAAAGAACCAGCATTTCTAGGTTTATTGGCAAAGAGGGAGTTGAACATTGTCTTCGGACCTTGAACCAAGGGAGGAGGAGAGGAAGGTCGCGGGGGTGGATCGGGAACAGGTGGAATCAGCGGTGGCTTAGGGTCGCTGGAGGAGGGTTTTGTTGGGAAGCGGCAGGTGATGGCATAGGGATTCGATTGGGCGGGAAAGTTGAAGAAGGTTTTTGGCAAAGAGGAGGTACATGAGAAGATGCCATGAGAGAGAGAAGTTGTTGTTTTCATCATACATATGTATAGAAAATGCAATTTTTCAACCATTAATGTTGTCTTTTATTATATTCACATCTTTAATCTTTTTTCCTTTTATCTAGGTATAATTATGAGCTTTTCTCATATCTTATGTGCTTATAATTCATTTCAGGTATTAGAACTAATATTAAGGTATAATTAGTTCATGTAAATTTTATTTGGTAAAGGGAAGTAGATCCGAGTCCACACTAGATTAATCAGTTGATAACTTGATTCGCTACTGCATGCGATTACAATATCCATGGTCCTAGCGTATTGGATTAGTCGTTTCCTTGGGCTTCCTTCAGGTCACTAGTTGACGCTGCGATGACACTTTCACTCTTCCTCGTTGTATCGATGCCATGTAGCAATCTACTTTGAATTCGTTTCAGGTGTTTATCGATTTTCTATCATGGTAGTTTTGATTACCTTTAATTTCAGATTGGTGTTTACCTGTCTCTATATGATTGAAAATACACTTATTACTGTTTAGTATTTACCTCAAAGTTTTCGTTTTGGATTACCTTTTGAAGTTAGAATAAACTCATAGTCGGCCCTCGGCTAGTGCAAGCTGGGCCATTGCACGGGGGATCAAAAAATAAGGTCGTTGGCAAGAAGAGTTGTGTAATGTCACTGAAGTCGAAGAAAAAAAAACCATGTAAGAAATAAGAAGGCAACGCAGCAATCGAAAATTGGTTGAGAGCTAATGAAGAAAGGGGAGGTCTGGCGCAATTTTTTTAACTGTTGTAGGTAACTGAAGACTTTCGGAGAAGACAATAAGCACGTATTTGCATTTTCAAGTGTTTGAAGTTTTTTTTTTTGCCGTAAGCGAATGATTTTCTTTTGGTTTGGTAAATTTTGGTATGTAATAAATATGTGCAAACATGATGTATGAATATTTTTCAAAATTAAATGTTTATTATAATGTGTTGAATTATCATATTTTGTTTAAATGATTATCGTTTGAATATGTTATTAGATATCTAGATTTCTATGATATTATTTTATAATATTATTTTATTGTTTAATAACATCGGATAATAATGAGTACCCTGGGGTTAATGAAGAGAAAACAATGTAGTATATGCACATCATTTAGAAAATGTTAAAGAAAAGGAAATGGTGGGGTAAACACAGCATTTTGGAAATGTTGACAAAAAGAAATGGAGAGGTATACACTACGTTTCATTAACGGTGAGAAAAGAAAATGGTGAATTGTGACAAAAGTTTATGTCAATGTATACACAGAACGGTCTAAACGCTATAAACACTGGTGTTTTTACAACGTTTCTAAAAGTGCGGTTAAAAGTTGAGGACCTATTACCATGTGTCGTCATACTGTGTTCTTAATTCTGCTATTAAAACTTTTTACAGCAATTTTCCAATGCTATTAAAAGTCTTTTTTTCTTGTAATGGTTATAAACGATGTTATACACACACACATAGATATATATATATATATATATTTATATATATATAGAGAGAGAGAATGAATTTATAAATGATATTTATAAATAAAGGAAATAAAGTCCAAAGTTTTTGATATGTAACACAAAGTTTCAAGCCTTCGAAATTTGGAAACGGGAAACTAAGGATTTCTTTTTGATCAGGAAATCCCCTTTCGGCATAACGCAAAGGGCGATAGCTTCAGGACTGCTTTCTCAAAGCATGGAAGACTAAGTATGGTATTCCTTTCAGTTTACCCAAAAAGGAAGTACAGGGCAGTGTTAGGTTTCCCCCAATTAAGGTCCGCATGAACAGGCATCAGGCATAAATATAGAAAGGCCAGAAGGCTCCAATGGATCTGCTTCTTCCCCATGAATGTGATCTTAGACCTCTTGACCATTATTTGATAAGGCCTTCATAGACAATTCGAAGCCCTGTAAAAAGGTGGTTATCTAATATGAAGTAGTATTATCCAGGACCCATTTCCTTCCCCTTTATGCTTCTAGAAGTCTCAATAGTCGGCCAACGAAGGAGTATCAATTCCTTGGGTGGTTAATGGAATCCTATGACCATCCTTCGCTTGTAAGACTGAGTGAACATACCAAGCCTACAAGGAAAACATTGATAAGCGGACCACCTTCCAAATGTATTTCTCTCTTCAAAAGACTCGGAATTTTCATGGTTGACTTTGTCTATAGGAGCTTATTGTTGGAAACCTCCAGAAACATTATACTAGAGCTTTGTTACGAAAACGGTCCCTAAGCTTAACCTGCTCCTTCCATAAACAAGAGATACTATAGTAAAACTCCATTTTGGGGTGTTAACCATAAATTTGGCGAACACATTTTGCTTTTTTTTGTTTTGTTTACTACTTTCAGCGATATCTTCAAATCTCTAAGGTGTTAGTTTGAGATGGAAAATCATGCCAATAGCTGTGAAAGTGGTAATTAATTCTTGAACAATGACATTCTTCTCCTTGCTTGACAATCCTCCCTCATCTTTCTCCTTTCTCTCCACCTCCTTACTTCTTCAATCCCTTAATGGCAATTTAGACTGTTCTACTTTAGGTTATTTTCTTTCTGATGACCCCGATGGTTTTTGAAGCCTTATTCATTTCTGATCCACTCCCGATCTTCCATTGGTTCCTTCTTCCTCCTAAGGAGATCCTACCCAACGTAGCTAAATATGATGATTCTCTTTTTCCTAACCCTTTTATATTTTGCATGTAACATTTATTGAATTTATAAATCATTGTTTTATTACATATTGTTCCTTTTTGTTTAAATATGTTTGGAAATTGTATATGAGTGTCTATTTTATAAATCACTTTTAATGAAGTTTCATATAAAGTACTTTTTGCACATTTACAACGCAATTATTTAGCACTGAAATTAATTACTAATTTTCCATGATTATTATCATATTATTTTAGTTAATATAATTGTATGAATACTTGAAGTAGAACGGAAGACTATTTTGCCGGTTCAAACATACGACTATATAATTCATATATTACACGTAATTCTGACGTCGTACGCTTTATTTGTATAATAAAACGTAACATTTCAAAACTATTGTGACATGCTTTCTATTATGAATATACTTTGTAATGTTATCTATACTATGCTATAAAAGACGAGTATGAAATTCTCGCCCTCTCAGCTATCCTCAAGCTTGAAACCAAAAGTCATGCTTTGTATTATAAAACCTCCATTATTTTAACTCAGCCAATGCCACTTTGATCCCTGTTCTTCTTCCCGATTTCCATTTTGTCTTCCCTCCTCTTTGACTTTTTTTAGCCCTCCTTCTTCTCCCTAACCATAGAGGATAATGTTGCCCTCAACTTGAAGCTCTTCCTCTCCATCCTCCTTGGTTCCTGCTTTGTATCGAAGTCGTTGTTCCATTCATGCATCATCGGGATCGTTTCGTCGGAGTGTTTTGTGCACAGTTGTTATCTTTTATCCCAAGGTAAAGAGTTGTTATTACTTCTATCTACCAACCTACGTTAGATTAGTTATGGTCCTCTTTTCCATGGTTAATTTTGGCTAGGGTTGTTGATTTCTCATACTAGAAACTGATTTTGGCTGCTTGCATTGCTTCACTCATTTGTGTTTGGTCCTTGGGTAGTTCGAATCTATTGTTAGGTCCGTAGTAGCAAGATGAATAGGAAACTATTCGGACTAAACTTTTTTTGCCTTCTATACTCGCTTTTCACTTAACTTTTTGAATCTATTGTTAGGTCCGTAGCAGCAAGATGAAATTTATTTTCTAGGACATATAGTTAAATCTGGAGGGTTATTGTATAAAGTTATGATGCCGTTATTGTATTATATCATAAATGACTTTCAACATATTCCACCTACATAGCACTTTCTTCGAGAAACAGAGGTTCAGTTCATTCTTCAAGTAGAATTATATTTCCAGAGTTATATTTTACTTCTAATTGAAGTTATTTAATAGAACATTATTTTCCTCCAAAAGGTTCTTTTATAAAAGATAATAATATACATTAAATTATTGGATTTTGAAGGATTATTCAAGCATGAATTTTGCTTTCTATTTCTTTTTTTGGCAAGGCAAGCGAGGTTGAGTGGATTCCTACCACATTTATTAAACAAGAAAAAACGTAGGAAGGCACTAAGCATAAGTATATGTGTAGTAAAACACACACACAAACAGAGAAAAGAAATCACAGCAACAGACGGAAACATATTGTGGAGAAAGGATTGTCAAAGTTGTAGATTGATGAAGTCAAGTCCCTACTAATTCGAAGCTTCAAATTATCCCACATCTCTTCACAAGTTTTCTTCTTCAACGTGAAGACTCTTGAGTTTCTCTCTTCCCAAATCATTCTCACAAGTTTTTTAATGCACGGAATGAAGAGGACATGGACCTCGTTTCTCCATTTCATAGACATACGTATGCAGTCCCATTGCAAGTCAGAGATACCACTATGGACACCTACATTGAAAAGATGCAGTAGTTTTATCCATAAACCATAGGTGAACATGCTTACAAAAAATAAATGCGCAGTAGTCTCTTCGCAATTTCCGCATAGCATGCAGTTAGAAGAAACAAGCATAACCATCTGACGTAGCTTTTGTTTAGTGAGCAACGCATCGTTAATAACCTTCCAAAACATAATATTCTCTTTAGGCACAGCGTTTTTTACTCCAAACAATTTTTAACCACTGGCAAGTAGGCTGCATATCTAGGATAAGCAGAAGGAAGTAAGCAATTTTGACACTCTGAGGTGAGCCATTCCATGTTACCTTTTCATTCAACGAATATGAAATATTCTAAAGAAGATTATCACATAGATAACATGCATGATAATTCGAATAGAAAGATAATACAACCTTTCTAGTGGCGAGAAAAAACATAATTGCAACATTTCTATTTATTCCAGATTGAGCTATGCAATCATATCCCAAAAGCTTAGAATGTATGACACCCTTCGAAATCCTTGGATCATCCCAGTATGACACATTACATCTGCCGGAAATATTATACTGAATGAAAGGTAAGAATTTAGATTGCAAAGCCAATATATATTGCCAAGCCCAGCTGCAGGAAGGCGGACAGTCCATAATCCAAAACTTACGATTCTTGACATTGAATTTCCAACACCATTGCATCCAAATGCTCTTCTTGCAGCTGGCAAGGTTACTAAAATATGTACTCACCACTGCAAAGTTCCATTTCTGTAGAGAAAACAAGCCAAGCCCTCCCTTACTCTTAGGGAGCAGCATTTTCATGAAAGAACAAGGAATCAGCTTTCTGCCATGCATGCTTCCAGTCCAAAGAAAATGTAACAAAACAGGGTTAATCATCGAAATTAATTTTCTAAGGAGGATAAAAGCCCTAGCGCAGTACACATATAAAGAGAAACCCATACTTTGCATTAGAATTAGCCTTCCATCTTGTGTCATAAATTTGTTCGCCTAGCTATTAAGAGAAGCAGATATTCTATTATATAAAGGCATACAATTAGCCTTCGTGATTCTAGACGTACATAGGGGTAGACCAAGATAAATTGTATCCTTTTCTAGAGGTTGCATGGCAAGGAGAGAACTCAACCTGTTTGCGTGATCATCACTAATACTAGCGAACATGACTTGAGATTTAGATGTGTTAAGCTTGAACCCGGTTATAGAATAAATATTGTTGAGAGTTTCAAGGATGGCGAGCAAAGAGGAATTAGATGGTTTAGAGAACACCATAATATCATTAGCAAAGAGCAGGGTAGATATTGGGTTATGCTTGCATTTGGGGTGGAACTGAATTAACCCAGGGTCAAATTTCTCCTTAAACATTTAAGTAAGCAACTCCATGACTATAATAAAAAGGTAGGAAGAAATGGGATCACCTTGATGAATGCCATGTTTACTCTTGAAATATCCAAATTTTCTCCCATTGTATACAAGGGATAATCTAGGACTTGAAATACACTCATGCCACAAACACTTTAGGAAAATTCATTCTAGCAAGAATACAAACAATAGACGTCCAATGTACACTATCGTACACTTTACTCAAGTCCATTTTAAACATAGCTGATGGGGCTTGCATTAAAACAACTATACCCGTTAATTAGCTTGTGAGTTAATATAATGTTGTCAATAATATTTCTAGAAGGAAGGAAAGGCTGATTGGTTATTGGATATCAAAGAAGGAAGCACCTCAAGTAATCTGTTTGATAAAATTTTAAAAATGCACTTGTATGTAACATTGCAACAAGAAATCGGTGTAAATAAAGAGACACAAGCAGCAGGTGTGTTTTTTGGAATTAGAACTAGGTTAGTAACATTCACTTCAGAAAGAAGTTTTAATTTTTCATAAAAATTGTGAATAGCCATATAGAAATCCACAGGAATTATATTCCAAGAGGTAGTAAGAAATTTACATTGAATCCATCGTTCCTCACTTTATTTTTTTTAGTCATGGAAAAGAGAGCTTGTTTAATTTTCAAGTTAGATACTTTAGAAATAAGGAGATTTGATTGAACAGAGGAAATGCAGGGTAGAGTAACATCATCGATGAGGTTTAAATTAGGGCTAAAGTCGTTGCTATTACCAAGAAGGTCAGTGAAGTATTTAAAAGGTCGGCATCAATCGATTTAGGGGTAACAAAAAAATTGCCAGCTTCATTACAAATATTATGAATGTGTTCTAAAGATTGTTTCACCTTTACTGCAACATGGAAGAATTTTGAATTCCCATCATCTTCATTCTTCGACTTCAGGTTGAGTTATTGCTTCTTCATGCTAGCTTCCAATTCCAGAGCGCAATTCAATTCACTAAATAGTCTGCTTTCTTCAAGTGCAACAGCTAGATCATCAAGATTCCGAAGCAAGTTGCTCTGAGCCAGGTTCAATGAAATTTTTAGGTGATCAGACAACTTAGAACCAGTTCCAAATTTGGAGCTAGCCCACTGCTATAGAACATTTTTTGTTTCTTTAAGTTTCCTGCATAGAATAGACACAAGGTTGCCAAAGAAATGAGGAGACCAAGAAGTGATAATTTTAGAAGAGAACTCTGGATCAAGGATCCAAGAGTTAAAAAATTTAAAACTTTTATGCTCTCTTCTCATAGGCATTCCATGGGATAGTATTATAGGGGAGTGGTAAGATAAGATGGGATTAGGAAGGTAAGCGTGGAGATTCGGCCAAGAAAGAAGAGCTCTGTAGTTACAAAAGGCATGTTCAATATTGGTAAAGGTTCTCACACCACTCCTGCTTCTATTATTCTAGGAAAATTGAGCACCAAATTTATTAACATTGATAAGATCAGCATCTGTTGGAAATGTTTTATAAACATTAAGTGAATTATTAAAAATGTTGAATAAGTGTATGAATGGCTCCTATGTGTGAATAGTCCCACATCATGGGATTATATGGAAGAGGCAAGGATTTATACTTGTTTCTACGAAATCATGTTGGGGCCTTGGGCTCCCAATACATGCTTTGTTGTGAGGAGGGAGACCATGCATCATGAACACCACACATGCGCTCGACTCGACACGGCCGGGCCCGGTTCGGGCTTTGTGGTGTAGACACTTATATTTTTGGACCATAAAGCTTTGCAGTTTTCGAACCTTTTATTTTATGGAAAATTATTTTCTGCACCGATAATTTTTCTGCAATGGTAAAAAGTTTGCAACGGTAAAAACATTGTCCCCCGAAATTTTAGCAGATCCGGTTTTTTCTCCCAAACCCTAATTCTCGTTCTATATATACTTTTTATCTGCAGACAGAAAATATACCGAGTTCTGTTTTCTCTTCTAGCCTCCGCCATTAAATCTTTCATACAGAAAATTCGAGCAATATTATTTTCGAAAGTGTAAATCTGCACTGATTTGTTGTGCAAGCAAATCAATTATCGTTTTTTGAGGCTGTTTTATCCTAGAGGCGGCGGCGAAGGAACGAACTGGTTTGCACCTTTGACCAGATCGTCGAATCGTCTTCAAGAAAGCGACCTAGTCCGCGACTCAGCCATTGTTTTTTCAACAATTTGAAGACGATCTGAAACAATGGCTTCTAACTCAACCATAGACGATGCTGCTCCACCCTCTGCTTTCCAGAACCCTCTCGTGACTGCTGCTCCAATAAAATTCGAAGGCTTGCATTTCAAGCGACGACGTCAAAAGATGGAGTTTTTCCTCACGATCAGAAAGGTTGTGGCTGCGCTGACTACTGAAAAACCTCAGCTACCAGATAAACCTGACGAGGCTGATGTAGCAAAGATGGCATCATGGACTGAACAGTCAAAGCAACTGCAGACCTAGACTGAACATGATTATCTATGCAAGAACTTCATTCTGAATGGACTGAGCGATGATCTGTATGATTACTATAACTCAGATGAGAAGACAGCAAAGGAGATCTGGGAAGCACTGAAAAAGAAGTATGATACAGAAGAGGCAGGGGCAAAGAAATATGTTGTAAGCCACTACCTAAAGTACCAGATGACTGACGACAAATCAGTTGAGATGCAGTCTCATGAGCTGCAGAAAATAGCTCATGAGATCATCTTCAAAGGTATGGCATTGGATGAACAATTTCAAATTGCTGTTATCATTGACAAATTACCCCCTGGCTGGAAAGATTTTAAAAATGTTTTACATCATAAGACTAAGGAATCTTCCTTAGAAAGCTTGATCACGCGCCTCCGTATTGAGGAGGAGGCACGCAAACAAGACCAGAAAGAAGAGGTGTTGATTGTCATTAACAACAACACTAAAAAGACCACACCCGCTGTTCTGAGACCGAATCAGAAATCTTTTAAGAATCAGAACAGGCGCAACAAACAGAATGGGAATCCATAAGGAAACCCAAAAGGACAGCAGAAACCAACCCGAAAGAATGATTCTGGACAGTTGTTTCATTGCTACAACTGTGGAAAACCAGGTCATATGGCACGAAAGTGTCGGAACAGGCCAAGCTCTGCACCGCAGGCTAACCTGACTGAAGATCCTCTTACGGCTATGATTACTGAGATTCACCTTGTTGGTGGATCATAGGGTTAGTGGGTAGACACTGGTGCCTCTCGCCATGTCTGCTATGATCTTGGCTTGTTCTCTACATACACAGCTGCTGAAAATCAGAAAGTGTTGTCATACCACTAAAGTTGCAGGGATTGGCAATGTGGAAATTAAGTTTACCTCTGGAAAGACTGTAATTCTGAAAGAGGTTATGCATACTCCAGAGATTAGGAAGAATCAGGTGTCTGGCTTTCTCCTTAATAAGGCTGGGTTTACTCAAGTTATTGGGGCTGATTTGTATACCCTAACTTATAAGGGAACTTTTGTGGGAAAGGGTTATGCTTGTGAGGGTATGTTTAAACTGAATGTTGAAACAAATAAAGTGACTAATTCTACTTATATGTTGTGTGATTTTAATATTTGGCACTCTAGATTATGTCATGTTAATAAACAAATAATTCACAACATGAGCACCCTAGATATGATTCCTAATTTGACAGAATCTGAACTTGATAAATGTGAATTCTGTACACAAGAAAAAAATCACAAATAAACCTCATATATCTGTTGATAGAATTTCTGAACCCTTAGACTTGATTCATTCTGACATATGTGAACTTGATGGTACTTTGACTAGACAAGGACATCATTATTTTATCACTTTTATTGATGACTGTTCTAATTTCACATATGTATACATTATAAAAATAAAATTGATGCTTTTGACATGTTTAAAACATTCAAAACTGAGATTGAGAATTAAGCAAATAGGAAAATTAAGAGGCTTCGTAGTGATAGAGGAACAGAATATGAATCCACGTAAATTCTGGAATTCTATAAACAACATGGTATAGTACATAAAAGAACCGCAACCTATTCTCCTGAGATGAACGGTAAACCTAAAAGAAAAAATACGACCTTTACCAAACTTGTAGTTGCTATATTACTAAATTCTGGTGCTGCAAAACATTGGTGGGGGGATATGTTATTGACTGTATGCTATGTTCTGAATAGAATCCCCAAATCTAAGAATAAAATTTCACCTTATGAAATTGTAACACCCCACATCCGTTAGTGTCACTCACAAAGGGAATGCACTAAGTTCTGTGGAGCATTTAGGGTAAAAGATGCAGATAAATTACAAGACAGACAGAAATTAAACAGCGGAAAATAAAACTTTGCTTTATTGATAAAATAGTTTGTACAATGGTTTCTTTACAATATCAGAGTATCATCTGTCTTACAAAATAAAGAAGCATAAAACAACATTTATATTCCCCAATTTTAGCAAGGGCCAGCCATAGCATCTGAAAAGAGAATCCAAGTAAAACTTCGACAAATCTTCAAGCTAGGAAAGAGTGACAGTCCAACTTAACCTGAGCTATAATATTCCCTCCTTTACTACCTTGGGGGGGGGGGGGGAACGGAAGAAAAGAAGACGAAAAAAAACAGAGTCAGACATAAAGCCTGAGTAAGTTCAGTAACTTCTAGCATGTGAACATGGAAAAACAAAGTGACATGAATTAACTGAATACAAGATAACACCATGACGATAAGGTCAGCAAGATTAGACAAGACAATCACAAGATATGCTAAGATAAGATAAACTGGATATGCTCTAATACTTTCGCCGCTTCGCTATTTCCTTGTTATACTGGTTTCTATATCTCTGCACCACCTAACTAGTGTCCCAACTAGTAACGATAACGTGATCCCAATCCCTGTAGTTTCCGTTGCCTTCAGGCATACATTTATTATTTATTACCTAGATCTAATCTAGGGTTTTCTATCAAGAGCTTTCTGGATTCAACTAGAGTTTACGCTATCTGCTGAACGCTTCACGAATTCAGGGTTTATGCCACCTAGTCCAACTAGGGATTATGCTACCTGTCAAACGACGCCCCCAAGTCTAGGACACACTACCTAGAGTGGTATATGTTCCTATACTTCCCCACGCATGTATCGCGAATCGTTATCGCTTGTCTAGATGCACATGTACTGTAATGTGCGGCCCGAGTCCTGTGGCAGGACAAATCAAGAAACACAGAACTCGGTCGGGAGCTTTCAGATATCTGCCGATGCAGATGCTAAGGTCTGTTTTTATTCCAGTGGCTATGGTCCCACTCGACCCCTCCCTCAACTAATGAAAGGAACACCTTGAAAAATGAGAACTATACGCAGGCCCCCTATGCCCCACTAACCTATGGCCATCCTCACCCATAACTAGATAGCAAGTATATGGTCTTTTGGAGTTCTCCGCCTTTCAGCTTCACGTATCTCGACTGACTGAAGATGGATGGTAGTTGACGAGTTGCTATCACAGGGCTACCGTTTTCTCGTCGAATCACGGTGGTCCATCCTAGTCTTTAGGTTGCCATTTCTTGCAACCAAGGCATACCCCTGGTTCTTCTAACACAGACCTTAACCTCTGTGAGCCCAGGAGGATCATCTGCAGCCTCACAGAGGGATACCAAGAGTACCCTCACGTCCCCTCAAAGCCTCGGGCTTCGTAACCCAATTCGTTGGAGCCTTCTTTTTAATCAGACGGACGTTCGCTCCTTCGCGTGTTATACTAAGAATTACTACTTAGTTTTCCTAACTAAGGTTTACCACTTAGTTTCCAGAATCGTTGTTTTCTTAACTAAGGTTTACTACTTAGCTCCTTTTGACTAAGGTTTACTACTTAGTTCTCTTTCTCGTCAATTCGGATTGGTTAAGTGTCATTAGTCAATTCAAGCTAACTTAACCCTCTTCATTTATCCTGTTAAACTGGTTAAGTGTTATCAGTAATTCATGTTGACTTAACCCTACCACAAACCAAGTTATATTGGTTAAGTATTTCTTATTACTTAACCCTACCCATTCACCCTGTATTGGTTAAGTGTTCCTTTTTAACTTAACCTTGCCCGTCTGTTTTAACTAACATGTTATTAATGGTTAAGTATTATCCCCTCATGTTTTAAACTTAACCCTATTCCTTTATCACAATCTGATGGTTAAGTGCTCAAGTTTACTTAACCCTACGGTCTTGTCCAGCTAACATATCAAATTGGTTAAGTGTATTAAATTTTACTTAACCCCAACCTCTAGTCTAGTTAACATGTTAGTTTGGCTAAGTGTATTAACTTTACTTAACCCCACCTTCTAGTCTAGTTAACATGTTAATTTGGCTAAGTGTTTTCTTAGTTACTTAACCCCTACAAATCTTGTCTTGTTACCATGTTAAGTTGGTTAAGTGTCCCTATGGACTTAGCCCTCCCATTCTAGCTTAACTGTGTTAAGTTGGTTAAGTGTTCCTATGGACTTAACCTTCCCATTCTAGCTGAACTGTGTTAAGTGTCTGTATGAACCTAACCCCACCCACCGGTCTGGTTATCATGTTGAATTGGTTAAGTGTCTTAGTTAACTTAACCCTACCATTCTTGTTCTAGCTTTAACTAAATAAATTAAAGCCACTACCACTCACATTAGACAGATATTGTTGCGATTACTGGATGTGCCGGTTGGTTCCAGGCAGGTTTACATCGCAACTCAGTCTAACCTCGGGTTAGGCATATTCGTGTTTTTTAAGTTCAAAGGGTTTTGATTAATTTTCAAATCAGGTTTTGAAAGTAACCATCCCGTCCGTCGGATCAGTTAGGGATAGCCAGGGAGAGCAGGAAACTTGTATTTTCCAAACTCAAGCCTAGACACTATCCTCTCTGTCACCCTAGAACTTTCTGGTGTGTTATTAAAAGAGATGTCGTTAATAAACCTTTAATTTGTCTAAATTTACATTTTCTCATTTAGGACAAATTCTATAAGCAAATTATGCCTAATTTACTTATTCCCTAATCACTCTTTTAATGTAAATTGTCAACATTTATTCTTATGGCCCATTTTCCCCTCTATATCATATTTATGCTTTTTGGTATGTAAACTATACCAAATTAAGTGTCACTAACTATGATTTTTGCAAAACATGACAATTACTCGCAATTATGGCCAATTTCAAATTTATGCCAATATACTTATTATGCCAAATTGGCTAATCCAATTCTGATTAACATTCTAATTACAGTTCATGTCAAACTAGACTTATTATTCTAGTTCACAGTTCATGTAAATGCTCGATTTACAAGTCAATACTAGATTCAAATTACACATCCTATAATTCATGTCAAATTTATCCAATTTGCCTTTTTATGAACATGCCGTAATATATGTTCCCAATTTATGCCAATTTCCAAGTTTATAACTACGTTTTTAGTAAATTTCACATTTTGCCCAAATCGTATTCCCATCGTTCGTATAATCGTGATTCAATCTAGATTATAGATAAATCAAGATTCGTAGAAAATAGGGAATGAACCAAAGATGCTATGAAAAAGATAGACATAATAACTAGCATAAAATGATAATTTACTAATTACAGACCTAACGAATTCCACTGAAATTGATCTAAAACATCGAAGGCCTATAGGTTTGAAAATCTTATGACATAAAAAGGGTTGAATAACGACGTAGGTTCAAGAACATGGGTAGGCCTAACTTAATAGGTAAATTCCCAAGGTCTAAAACCAAAGAAAACCTAGAATAGACAGAATAGATAATCAGGTTTAGACCCAATTTCACAGTCACAAAACTTAAGTAACACTTTCCTAGTCATGAATCATAGGTATTTAATCACAATTGTCCTTGTTATGTCATAGGCAATAGCTTATGTTTCCTAATCAAAGGCATAGGCTTGTGTTCATAGTCAAGGAAATAATTCTCATAGTCACAGTCACAGTCATAGGCAATGTTCAAAGTCATAGGCAATGTTCATAGTCATTGGCAAGGCCTAATTGGTCATCGAATCATAACAGTTCTTAATTAGGTCCAAGGATATAAGCACTGATAGAAAGATTTGGTATATTCTTTTATTCCTTTAATTTCATGTCACGAACAGAGAGAAACATTCAAATCTAAAAAGTAACCGACTTACAGAGATTAGATTAGAATAGAAAGATGGCGATGCTATGATTCGTGCGACGTCGCTCGAAACCGTTTGAGTTAGCCTTTGATTCTCATCCTGAAGCTTTAATCTTGATTCGAATCTGTTCTTGACAACTTGAGCTGCATAACCTTGTCTTGGATTTTCGTATTATTTTCTTATTTCTATTTATTTATACATTTTCTCAGAGGCAGCATAAGGATAGAAAAGAATTGTGAATAGAGAAGGAGACTAAGGCTGTTTATATAGGATTAGGCGGACGAATCTGGTCAGAATGACGTCCGGATACAGAAAAACGAACAAGGCTGCAGATCTGGAAAAAGCGGGGGAGGTCGACCCCCAGGTCGAATACCCCCTAGGTCGACTGCCCAGTCGACCTGGGTCTTGGGCGGGAAAATTCCCGCCCAGCCCAATCTGGGTCCGATTTTGAATTTTGAACTCGTTTTCTGACCTGTTCGAATTTTAAATTGAATTCTGAAACTTCTGAAGACCATAACTCCTTCATACGGAGTCCGATTAACGCAAACTCGGACTCTATCTCATGCAAAATTCCGAGACGAACGCAATGGCGTAGCCCGTTTCCCTTGATTTTGATTTTAAAATTTAATTCTGCCTTGATTTGTGAATCTTAGTGTTACAGAATTACGGGGTGTTACATAAATTTTAAAGAATCATAAACCCAATGTCTCATATTTTAGAACTTGGGGTTGTTTAGCATATGTTCGCATCCAGACCCTAAGAGAATAAAATTGGCAAGTAGAGCATATGAATGTGTATTTATAACATATGCTATTAATAGCAAAGCATACAGATTTTATGACCTTAATGCACATAATATAATTGAATCAAATGATGTTGATTTTTATGAAACTAAATTTCCTTTTAAATTAAGGAATAGTGGGGGAACTTCAAGTATGCCTATTAGAACAGAACTTAATGAAAATTCTGAAGCTGAACCTGGAAGAAGTAAAAGAGTAAGAACCATAAAATATTTTGGTTCAGATTTTTGTGCTTTTACTATTGAGGTGGATTCCATAAACCTCCAAGAGGCCTTATCTTCCTTAGATGCCGATTTTTGGCAAGAGCTATAAATGATGAGATGGATTCTTTAGAATCCAATAAAACTTGGCACTTGGTAGATTTACCCCCTGGTTGTAAGTCTATAGGCTGTAAATGGGTACTTAAAAAGAAATTAAAACCTGATGGCACTATTGATAAATATAAAGCACGACTAGTAGCCAAAGGTTTTAAACAAAAAGAAAACATAGATTTCTTCGACACTTTTTCACCTGTTACTAGAATCACATCCATTCGGGTATTAGTCTCACTTGCCTCTATTCATAATTTGTTAATACACCAAATGGATGTGAAAACCGCATTTTCGAATGGTGAATTAGACGAAGAAATATATATGTACTAGCCTGAAGGATTTGTGGTACATGGTCAAGAACATAAAGTATGCAAATTAGATAAATCATTATATGGTTTGAAACAAGCACCTAAACAATGGCATGAAAAATTTGATAATTTAATCATTTCACATGGTTTTAAAGTTAATGAAAGTGACAAATGCATTTATTACAAATCTGAGAATGAAATTTGCACTATTATATGCCTTTATGTAGATGACCTACTCATTTTTGGGTCAAACATTCATGCCATAAACTCAGTCAAATCCTTATTAAGTGCCCATTTTGATATGAAAGATCTAGGTGAGGCGAGTGTAATCCTTGGTATTAAAATTACTAGGTCAGAAAAGGGAATTTCTTTGGATCAATCTCACTACATTGAGAAGATCCTAAAGAAATATAATCACTTTGACTGTAATCCTGCAAGTACACCATATGATCATAGTTGTAACACCCCACCTCCGCTAGGGTCACTCACAAAGGGAATGCACTAGTTTTGGTGGAGTATTATCTAGGTAAACATACACAGAGATATCACAAGGCATAACATAAATAAAGCAACGGTAGAAATTAAAAACCAAATTTCATTACTTTCAAGAAAAGAGTCAAAACCTCATATATCCAAAGTACAAATTATTCCATTACATCAAGTTCTAAATAAAGAAGCATAAACTTAAGATAACAAAAATAAATTATTCCCCAAAAATAGCAGAAGTGCAGCCATAGCATAGCTCAAGACCAAACCGTACATGAGCTGACAGAAAGCAAGCTAAATCCAAGCTAAGAGCTAGCATTTCCTCCCTGAGAACCTGGGGGGGGGGGGGGACGAAAGAAAACGAGGCGAAAGAAAAAGGGTCAGTCATAAAGACTGGTAAGCCCTAGTGACTTTCAGCATAAAAACTAGTAAAAGTAACATGACATGTGAAAACTGGAATTAAACATAAGGATGATAACAGGACTGGTATGATAACTAAGATAACAAGATAAGTCAAGTCTAGCATCGCATATTCAAGATTCGCTGCACCAACTGTATTAGTATTCTAACGATGTAAGTATTAACCATGAAATGAACCCTTGGCCCAATATCATGAAATGACCCATTACGGGGTCCTACAGTACGATCTACTAATCGGTCGATTCCCTACAAGTTCTAGCTCGTCATGTGTCTGTGTCATACGGCCCAATCACGAAATGTAGTCACCTGTGCTAGGTCTACCATAGGGTGTATCAAGCCCTAGGGTGCCAACCACCGACACGAATCAAGCACGCACAGTGTAAACCTACTGGTGCCCAATGCCTGCTTTTTCAACTCCGGACTACGTGCACGACCATAGTCCGCCTGAACCTACAATGGCGCACCAACTCAGTCGTCGTTCTGGTCGCTTACAATCAGCCCAGTAATCGTGCCCCACCCTGCCTAGTCCCAGGGTATCGTGATACATCTAAGTGGGTTACTGCTGAAAAGGACCGCGTAACTAGGGTTTCTAATGGGTTAAGTGTTGTCATTCAAATTCGTGACTTAACCCTATCCAATCATGTATCAAGTTGGTTAAGTGTTGTCTTTCATGTTCATGACTTAACCCTATCATGTAGCATAAATTCATTAATGCACCCCAACCTCTCACATTATTAGACTTGTTGTTGTGGTCACTGGATTTGCCGGGCGGTTCCGGGCAGATTTACACCACAACATAGTCTAACCTCGGGTTTTAGGTGCGATATGACCAACTACCCACATTGGATCCTATTGTTTGCAGTCACTGGATTCGCCGGGCGGTTCCGGGCAGATTTACACTGCAAACTCAACCCAACCTCGAGTTGGCCATTTTCAAGTTCATTCTAGAGTCATGATCATGTTCAAGTCTCATATCAAGTTCGTGACAAGTTTCAAGGTAAGTTTCATGTCCATATTCAGGTTCAAGTTATAACAATGTTCATGTTCCAAGTTCATGGTAAATTCAGGTTTGCCTAAACTTCCCAAATCGTATTCCCATCGCACGTGAATTCGATTTGATACAAACAAATCTAATTAGGGAATAACATAGAAAGAACGGGCATAAGGTGGCAAAAGTGATTACAAGTCAAGCATATTATAACTTGAGATAAACGATTACAACAATACTGGCATATGGAGTAGTGGTCTCAAATATCAAATCTAGCAAAATAGGGTGATAGTCATGGTAACAGTTGACATAAGATAATAACCCCAAACTTGTGAATAACAACTAATTCAACATCACAGGCATGAATATTATGGACATTAGGGGTTTTAGATCTACAACATATATAGGCCCCAAATCAATTTCATATAAATATTACCACAAGTCAAGATCAAGATGAATAGATCCAAGGTGAACAAATAGTAGATCCAAAATACTAGATCCAAAATGAACAATGATAGATCCAAGATATACAATGATAGATCCAAGATAATTGTCATACTTAGGTTCAATTTCAATTTACAACATGTCCATATTAAGTTTAAAGTTTAGATCTAAAAGTAACTGGGGCTTACAGATCGTGGTTTGAGAATTAGAAAACAAAGAGGCGATGTTGAATCTCGAGTCTAACAGAAATCTCCCAAACAGCAATAATCTACACGTAGCCTTGTTGGAGAAGAAGCAATCCTTTTTCTCTAACTTTTCAACCAGAGTTTTAGCAGCATAAGGCCAGAGAGAATTTGTGTAGAGAGACTAGAGTTAGGGGTTGTTTATATAGGGTCAGGCCAACGAATTTAGACAGAAATCGGACTAGAAACATCAGAGTGAACTCTGACTCAAAAATGGGCTCGGCAACCAGGTCGACACCCAGGTCGACTCTATGGTCGACCTGGTCCTAGGCAGGTCGACACTATGATCGACCGCCAGGTTGACCTGGTCCTGGGCGGGAAATTTCCCGCCCAGTCCGTTCTAGGGTTTGAATTCGAAATTTGAATTCGAAGCAGTTTTTGAACTTGAAATTTCTGAAACTTTGAAGGGTCATAACATGGTAATACGGACTCCGATTTTTGAAAACTCAGACTCATTTCCAAGCAGAATTTTGAGACGAACGTAATGGCGTAACCCGTTGCCCTTGATCCTTATTTTAAAAATTAATTCTGCCTTGATTTATGGTTATAACACGTTATTAAAATACGGGTTGTTACATTCTCCCCTCCTTAAAGGATTTCGTCCCTGAAATCTCTAACTTAGAAAGAATATATCCTACCATCCAATCATCCATCTACTCAAAACATCATCCACATGAACCATTGTCCTTAAAAGATTTCTAGTGATGTATGAACATATGCAGTAAGTGTGTGTATATGTACTTATCTAATGCAAAAGATCAAGCAGTTACTGATTCAGTAAACCTCCTTAATGCAAAATATGTTAGTGTAATGAGTCCAACATGTATGCAAATTCCTAACATAATTTATAATCTCTACATGAGTGCACATAACATTCATTCATATGCAACATCCAAGTGATAGCATAACAAGTTCCATCCATGAAAATGTGAGCACTTTCATGAAAATGTGACTGAGCCGATCTAGTGCCTGATGTGTGTCATGCATCCACTAGAAATCACTTGCAAACACTTGCAACCATTTGCAAACATCAACCATAACATGTTTCAATCACATGTTTACATCCATATGGTTCTACCTAAGGTTCTCAAGATAAGATCTATAAGATAACAAGGCAAAAATAGGTAGTAAAAGCATAATACGAAAGGTTTTCAAGTTTATAGGAAAAGAGATCGAGAATGTACCCTCAAAAAGAAATGGGTAAAGCGCGCGTATCTTCTCTTCGGTTTCCCAAGTTGCGTCTTCTTGGGCTTCACTCCACTGTACTTTAACTAGCTTGACTTCTCGATTCCTTAGCTTCTTGATCTCCGTTCCTAAGATATGAATCGAAACTCGCCTCAATGTTGCTTCTTTTTCCACTTCTATGCCTTCAAGGATTCTTGGCTCAACCACTTCGGCCGACTCATGTAAGCACTTTCGGAGATGCGAGACGTGAAAGACGTTGTGTACTCCGGTCAGCTTCTCGGGTAAGTCTACCTTATAGGCCATCTGCCCAATCCTCTCAGTGATAGGGAATGGTCCTACGAACCTTGGTGCAAGCTTTCCAACCGCTCGAAAACAAACCACATTGCATAAAGGAGAAACTTTTATAAAGACCATATCTCCGACTTCGAACTCTAGCTCTGTCCTTCTCTTGTCCGCATAAGATTTCTGTCTATCTTAGGCCGTTTTCATCCGTCTTCGTATCGACTCAACCTTCTCAGAAGTGTCCCTTATCATGTCGGGCCCAAGTATAAGCCTGTCTGTCGTCTCCCACCAACAAGTTGGCGACTTGCACGGTCTTCCATACAGGGCTTCGAACGGTGCCATTCCGATGCTAGCTTGGTAACAATTATTATATGCAAACTCCATGAGAGAAAGATGGTCTTCCCAAGTACCACCAAAGTCAAGAATGCATAACCTCAAAAGATCCTCTAGTACCCTATTTAACCTTTCGGTTTGTCCATCCGTCTGTGGGTGATAGGCCGTGCTTAAACTTAGTCGTGTACCCTATTGCTTCTTGTAGACTATTCCAAAACTGGCTAGTGAAAATCGGGTCACGATCACTAACTATACTAGAAGGAACCCCGTGCAACCGTACTATCTCTCGAAGGTAAATAGACGCTAGCCATGATGCGGTCCTCTTGCTTTTCACCAGAATGAAGTGAGCACTTTTCGTGAGTCTATCAACAATGACCCATATGCTAGTATTTCCCTTCCTTGACCTAGGCAGTCCATCCACGAAATCCATCGAGATACTCTCCCATTTCCATTGCGGAACCTCCAAAGAATGTAATAGCCCACCGGGCTTCTTCGACTCGGCCTTTACTTGTTGGCACACTATGCACTTCGAAACGAACTCTACCACGTCCTTTTTCATTCCAGGCCAAAAGAAAACGTGTTTCATATCCCTGTACATCTTATCCCCTTCGGGATGTATGGTCATCTTCGAGTGATGCGCCTCCTCGAGGACTTTCCTTACTAAGTCTCCCACTTGTGGGACACATAGCCTTCCATCACGCCTTAGCCATCCCTTGTCATCTATGGCATACCTACCGAGGTGGCTTGACGTCTCACCACTAATCAGCTTGTCCATGATTTCGACTATCTGTGGGTATTCCTTCTGTGAAGTCCCTACTTGATCTTGAAGTGTAGGTCTTAACTCAAGAGATGCTAACGTAACAGTCTCAACAGCAGGTGTAAAATCAAAGGTTGCTATAAACTCTAGACTTTTCCTTTCAACAAACAAGGGGCTCAAGGTCAACCTTTTCCTACTTAGCGCATCCGCCACCACGTTACCCTTGCCAGGGGTATAAGCTATATCGAAGTCATATGATGCCAAGAATTCCATCCACCGCTGTTGTCTCAGATTCAAATCTTTCTGTGAGAAGAGGTACTTAAGCGATTTGTGGTCGGTATACAACTCGAACCTCTCCCCTAGAAGATAATGGCGCCAAGATTTAATTGCAAAAATGATCGCCGCCATCTCCAAGTCATGTGTGGGATAGTTCTTCTCATGAACTTTAAGTTGTCTACTCACATAGCATATCACTTTCCCTTCTTGCATTAGGACAGCGCCTAATCCTAGGCCATACGCATCTGTGTACACCGTAAACATCTTACTTCCGTCGAGTAATGCCAAAACTGGAGATGTGGTGAGGACTCTCTTGAGTCTCTGAAAAGAAATCTCACATTCTATGTCCCATGCAAACGCTAGGTTTTTCTTCGTTAACCTAGTAAGAGGGGCTGAAATTGTAACAACCCGGAATTTGGGGCCAATTTAAAATTTTCATTTTAGAGTTTTTAGGGGTGTTTAAATATTTAAAATAAATTATTTCTAATAAAAATGAATGGAAATTTATTTTGAGCAAAGTCAATGCAAATATATTAGAATAAATTGCATAAAGAATTAGAAATAGGAAGGTAGTTTGAAAAGTCAAACTTGAACTTTGACTAACTACACAGGATGCAGAATAAACCGGATTTTGATGAAACGAAAAATATTTAAATCTGTAAATGAATATCTTTATAACGAATTTGAAAAATCGAAGTTTCATAGCGGAAATCAAAAGTTATGGCCAAATGAATTTTCAGAAAGGTCGCTATAGAGATTATATCGCCCTTGAAAATCGACATTTTGCATACGATCTCGGAATTCGACGAAACCACTTTTGTTGGATCCGGAATGTAAAATTATTGCTAGGTTTCAAATTTCATGATTTTTGAAGCTAGTATGTGAGCGTGGCAAAAGAAACTGTGTTTTGTCAATTTCGGTCAAAATTAATTGACTGAAAAATAGCCATTTTTCAAACAGTCTCAGAATTCGACGAAATAAATTTTGTTAGGATCGTATCGTCGTGAGAAAGCCAAAAATGATTTTTCTGACTTCGTATGTGTCCCCAGTAAAATTAGAAAGTACGTTCGAATTAAAAATAAAAGAATTAATTTGAAAATAAAAGAAACATGCTTTTAACTTCAGAATTGGACTTCGGCACTAGCGCCATTGCGTTCAGAAGGCGTCAAAACCAGTTGTTCGAAAGTCGTTGAGCGCGAATTGGAGTTCGAACGAAAAAATCCTATTTTCCGGAATTAAATAAATTAAATAAAATAGAAATACGTGGAAAATACTAGTATATATACGGCCGTACCTTCTCCTTCTTCTTCCTGATCGCGACATAACCCGTAGCCGCCCCCTTTAAAAATTCATCTCCATTTTCCCATCAATCCACTCACAATTAGACGTAGCCGTAGTTGAACTTTTTGAAGCTCTCCCCTTCCTCTCCAATCTACGACAAGTTTCATTTGATTTCACGCCTTGTAGCTCTCGAATTTCGAGCCCCAACCCGCGACCTAAAAGCCGCCGCCGCCCGTTGTACAGCCCGCCGCACCCCCTATTTTCCCGGCGTGGATGCGCCTTTCGTGGCTCTCCAATCTCCCGCAAACCGTTCGCAAAACCATCGACTACAGCTCCCGAAATCCGAATTCAAAGTTTTGAACATTTCTGAAAATTTAAGGTATGAATGTTTCAGATTTTGCGACGCTTTTAAACGTTACAGCGACAGTTGTTAAAAGTCAGTTCTGATTTATTTGTATGAACTTCGAATTGAAATCTTTCAGATCCGTAACTGCCGTGACTTTGAACACGAGATCTGATTGAATCCGAACCTTCCTTTCAAATCCGAGCTAGGTGAAAATTTATTTTTAATATAATTTAATTAATTTAATTATTATTATTGTTGTGTTATGTGTAATTGAAAATCAAACAAGTAGATCTGCGATGAATGTTGCCATGGGATGGATTCAAATTGTTGTGATGCTATGATTTTAGATCCGTTATTTTTAATCATAGATCTGTTAATTAAAAACATAGATCGGTAGGAAAAATTAGATTTTTCCTCGTTTAAATTTGTTGAAGTATGCCTTATGGTTATGAATCATGTATAAATCTATCATCATATACGTCGTTATGCAATTCACATTATTTTAACGTGAATTAAAGTAGGAATTTACATCGTTGTGAAATTTACATTTTTATGGTGTTAGTATTAAGTAGAATTTGACATATGATAAAATTTACATTTTTATATGTAAATTATATAGGAATGTACACTGTATTGTAAAAATTTCATTTTTCTTTGTAATTAACATATGAATTCCATCGTATGTTAAAATTTACATTTTTATATGTAAATTTTTTAGGAAATTATACTGTAGATCAAAAATTACATTTTTCTTTGTAATTAACATGGAAATTTCATCGTATGTAAAAATTTACATTTTTATTAGTAAATTTAAAGTGAATTCCATCATATGTTAAAAATTACATTTTTCTTCGTAATTATAAAGTGAATTTCATCGTATGTTAAAATTTACATTTTTATATGTAAATTATAAAATAAATTTCATCGTATGTTAAAATTTACATTTTTACATGTAAATTATGTAAGGAATTACACCGTAGGATAAAATTACATTTTTATATGTAAATAAAACATGAATTTACATTGTGTGTTAAATATTACAATTTTATATGTAAGGTCTATAGGAAATTATACCGTATGATAAAAACTACATGTTTCAATGTAATTAAAGGATGCAATTTCATTGTATGATAGAATTTACATTTTTCTTATATATATTTGTAACATAGAATGGGAATGAACATTAGAAATAAAATTTATTTATTTATATGTAATAAGATGTAAGAATGTGGCTTGAGATTAAAAATCATATTTTTGCAATCTAAATTAGAATTAGAGTTTGCATTGTAATTAAAAATCATATTTTTACAATGTAAATAGGAAGTATAGTTTGCATTGTAATTAAAAATCATATTTTTACAATGTGAATTAGAAGTAGTGTTTGCATTGTAATTAAAAATCATATTTTTACAATGTAAATAGGAAGTAGAGTTTGCATTGTAATTAAAATCATATTTTTACAATGTAAATAGGAAGTAGAGTTTGCATTGTAATTAAAATCATATTTTTGCAATGTAAATTAGAATTAGAGTTTGCATTGTAATTAAAAATCATATCTTTGCAAGGTAAATTAATAGTAGAGTTGCATTGTAAATTAAAAATCATATTTTTACAATGTAAATAGGTAGTAGAATTTGCATTGTAAATAAACTTACATTTTTATATGTAAATTTAGAATGGGATTCACTGCAAATATAAGTTACATTTTTATTATGCAACCAAGATGAAAATGTACATGGAAGTTGAAATCTACATTTTTATATGTAATTTAAAGGTAGGATTTTGAACGTATCAAAATTTACATTTGTTTTACATGTAAATAAAAAATATAGGAAATTGCATAGTAATTGAATTTACATTTTTATGTAAACAAAAAGGATGGAATTTACATTTTCAATGTAAGTAAAGAATGAATTTAGGATGCGATAATATTATTTTCATTTTCAAATGAATTAAAATTTAGTAAGTATCGGTAGTTGTGTAGAGCGTTGTTTTAATCAAACGACGTTATTAAGATTCAATGATTATATATATATATATAATTAAAATTAAATGAATAGAGCGTGGTAGTTCGGGTTTTGAAATCGTACCTTTAGATGACTATACAAGAAGATCAGACCGTCAGATTTTCTTGAAACTGAAACCGTTAGGACCATCTTGGGAAAAATCTTTCCAACGATATATATTACGTTAAGATCCAACGGTTAGATTCTGAGAAATGTAAAAATCAAAATAGGGTGAATGCAGCGCCATAGTCGCCCATGGACTTAAGGCATCGTTATATAAAAATTTAATTATTTTAAATAATTAAAACAGGAATGAATCGTTAATAAAAACAATTATTAATGTATAAGAAGGATTATATATATATATAAACGAGGATTATTTGGAAAGTCCGAGTTCTCTCATTCTAAATAATCAAAACGATGTTAATTGAAATATGAAGACGGCACATGAAGACTGTAAATCTTCCCTCGAATGGACAACGATCGAGGCCCTGATTTGACTTGCTCCCAATTCAAGGGTCACGGTCATTGCCCAAACGTACGTGTTGATTTCATGGGTTTGGCTTTTGCTCAGACCCAAAGCATAAGCTAATAAATGGATTGTGTGTCTGACATCATATTCTATCAAATATCACGTTATTGATCTTTTGTCGAATGTATGGATGTTTGGTGGTGGGGAATTTATTCTCTTGCTTAACACCCGTTCATATATTTCGGCAAAGGGTTGGTAGTATGGTATGGACTGATGATGTGGCATGCTAAGATGCATATGATCAAGGTTTTGTTGAAAAGCAGGCCTTGTGGGACGATCAAAGCATAGCCTGTTTAGGCATAACTTTGTGTACAACGTGACTTCGCGAGCCTCACACACCGGCGAAGACTAAAACGGGAGAAGGGAACGCAGGGAGAGCAGCACGTTTCTTTCTAGCTAGAAGTGGTGATTGGGTTTTAACACGGCCCAACATTTTACTTATGTGGATGATGGAATGAGGCGCCTCGGATGATAGGTCACTGGGAAACGTGTGTTCAGGAATAACTAATCCGCAACTCTTATGGTGGACCGGCCCTGCAGCTTTCCAAGGGTTCACTGCGGGGGATCCTGAGACATTAGCTAGAGTGTCTCGAATCGGTAGGAGCTCCTCCCTAGCCTTGACTCATGATGGAAACCAAAATCCAAATACGACCCTACGAATTTGATTGTATTACTAGTATGGAGGCATAGTAGTATGGGATACTATTCTTCCTATGATTTCTACATTTACTTTGAAATGTTTTAATATATACTAATAAAAATATTAAACTCGTATTTGCCGTATTTAGCATGTTTAATCACTATAAGGTAAAACTCTATCCTCTGGTTTGTGTTGCATTGTGTGATGGGACCTGGGTCTTATGGTGATTCCATTTTTCTAAAAAGCATAACGTTGTTGTACGATTTACTCATTGTTTGTTTTGACACTTTTATGCACGGCAATCCATTAGAGTAAACCCATTCCGCATTAGCAGCGTGGTCTTTGGATTTGCCCTATTAATAGTGATTAATTAGTTAAGAATTCTCACACCATTCCCACGACTGACCCGTTGTTTGTTTCCACCTTTTTTGCAAATTCGGGTGCCCTCCTTTCTACATAGGCAGCCAAGTAAACAGGTTTATTCTTCGCTTGGAGTCTTTTTGTTGGAGCTGCTTATTATTTTTCTTGGATTTGCTTGTGGAGAGGTGATGACTAGAAGCTTGAAGGCATCTATCATTTGCTGCTTTTGCATTTTTCTTTTTTTATTCCAGACATTAAACTTGGTTTATTCCACGTTGTTTAAGTTGGAGTTGGAACTTATTTCTTTTTCTGCAAACTTGATGTAATAATTTGGAATTCTGTGACTGTGGATTTTCTGTGGTTGATGACATTATATTTCCGCTGCTATGATGTTGTTGCTCTATGAATTTCCTATGCTATGTTGTATCTGTGATATGTATTATTGTATTTATGTTGTATTCCAAATGATTATTCCTTACTTTCATTCTGTGGAAGTTTGGGGTTATCACAGTTGGTATCAGAGCTTTGGTTAAACTTAGCTTTGGGATATAACATATTTATGATAATTCATTTACATAGAATCACAATATTCTATGGCGAACATTTCATGAGATACATAATAGCCAGTCACCTTATCATCATCTTTTCATTCATCCTTCGATCTTTTCTATCTACTCGAATCACCATTACAGTTGTTCTGACTCTTCCCTTAATCATACAGAACTAACTAAGAATGAGTACTCATGATGCTAAAACTGCTAGAGTTAGAACAATGGGGCAAAATGTTATTGGGAAACCGAGGAGAGTATCAAACAAGCCTATCCCAAATGCAGAGTGGATATACCCGATTAGTTTTATTTTGAGGTACGCTTAAAATATTTTCTATTCTTTATGTTGGTTCCTACCCTTCTATTCTTCCCTTTTTCTTTTCGAGGATGAAAAGTTCTTAAGCGGGGGAGATTGTAACAACCCGGAATTTGGGGCCAATTTAAAATTTTCATTTTAGAGTTTTTAGGGGTGTTTAAATATTTAAAATAAATTATTTTGAATAAAAATGAATGGAAATTTATTTTGAGCAAAGTTAATGCAAATATATTCAAATAAATTGCATAAAGAATTCGAAATAGGAAGGTAGTTTGAAAAGTCAAACTTGAACTTTGACTAACTACAGAGGATGCAGAATAAACCGGATTTTGATGAAATGAAAAATATTTAAATCTGTTAATGAATATCTTTCTAACGAATCTGAAAAATCGAAGTTTCATAGCGGAAATCAAAAGTTATGGCCAAATGAATTTTCAAAAAGGTCGCTATAGAGATTATATCGCCCTTGAAAATCGACATTTTGCATATGATCTCAGAATTCGACGAAACCACTTTTGTTGGATCCGGGATGTAAAATTATTGCTAGGTTTCAAATTTCATGATTTTTGAAGCTAGTATGTGAGCGTGGCAAAAGAAATTGTGTTTTGTCAATTTCGGTCAAAATTAATTGACTGAAAAATAGCCATTTTTCAAACAGTCTCAGAATTCGATGAAATAAATTTTGTTAGGATCGTATCGTCACGAGAAAGCCAAAAATGATTTTTCTGACTTCGTATGTGTCCCCAGTAAAATTAGAAAGTACGTTCGAATTAAAAATAAAAGAATTAATTTGAAAATAAAAGAAACATGCTTTTAACTTCAGAATTAGACTTCGGCACTAGCGCCATTGCGTTCAGAAGGCGTCAAAACCTATTGTTCGACAGTCGTTGAGCGCGAATTGGAGTTCGAACGAAAAAACCCTATTTTCCGGAATTAAATAAATTAAATAAAATAGAAATACGTGGAAAATACTAGTATATATACGGTCGTACCTTCTCCTTCTTCTTCCTGATCGCGACATAACCCATAGCCCCCCCCTCTTTAAAAATTCATCTCCATTTTCCCATCAATCCACTCACAATTAGACGTAGCCGTAGTTAAACTTTTTGAAGCTCTTCCCATCCTCTCCAATCTCCGACAAGTTTTATTTGATTTCACGCCCTGTAGCTCTCGAATTTCGAGCCCCAACCCGCGACCTAAATGCCGCCGCCGCCCCCTGTACAGCCCGCCGCACCCCCTATTTTCCCGGCGTGGATGCGCCTCTCGTGGCTCTCCAATCTCCCGCAAACCATTCGCAAAACCATCGACTACAGCTCCCGAAATCTGAATTCAAAGTTTTGAACATTTCTGAAAATTTAAGGTATGAATAATTCAGATTTTGCGACGCTTTTAAACGTTACAGCGACAGTTGTTAAAAGTCAGTTCTGATTTATTTGTATGAACTTCGAATTGAAATCTTTCAGATCCGTAACCGCCGTGACTTTGAACACGAGATCTGATTGAATCCGAAACTTCCTTTCAAATCCGAGCTAGTGAGAATTTATTTTTAATATAATTTAATTAATTTAATTATTATTATTGTTGTGTTATGTGTAATTGAAAATCAAACAAGTAGATCTGCGATGAATGTTGCCATGGGATGAATTCAAATTGTTATGATGCTAT
Organism: Allium sativum; assembly: GCA_030737875.1. Lineage (NCBI taxonomy): Eukaryota > Viridiplantae > Streptophyta > Magnoliopsida > Asparagales > Amaryllidaceae > Allium > Allium sativum. The sequence goes on from CM060926.1 coordinate 1,021,581,287, forward strand.
GATTTTAGATCTGTTATTTTTAATCATAGATCTGTTAATTAAAAACATAGATTGGTAGGAAAAATTAGATTTTTCCTCGTTTAAATTTGTTGAAGTATGCCTTATGGTTATGAATCATGTATAAATCTATCATCATATACGTCGTTATGCAATTCACATTATTTTAACATGAATTAAAGTAGGAATTTACATCGTTGTGAAATTTACATCGTTATGCAACTTACATTATTTTATTGTGTATTAAAGTAGGAATTCATATCGTTATAAAATTTACATTTTTATGGTGTCAATGTTAAGTGGAATTTGACATATGATAAAATTTACATTTTTATATGTAAATTATATAGGAATGTACACCGTATTGTAAAAATTACATTTTTCTTTGTAATTAACATATGAATTCCATCGTATGTTAATATTTACATTTTTATATGTAAATTATATAGGAAATTATACTGTAGATCAAAAATTACATTTTTCTTTGTAATTAACATGGAAATTTCATCGTATGTCAAAATTTACATTTTTATATGTAAAATATAAAGTAAATTCCATTATATGTTAAAAATTACATTTTTCTTTGTAATTATAAAGTGAATTTCATCGTATGTTAAAATTTACATTTTTATATGTAAATTATAAAATAAATTTCATCGTATGTTAAAATTTACATTTTTATATGTAAATTATATAGGGAATTACACCGTAGGATAAAATTACATTTTTATATGTAATTAAAACATGAATTTACATTGTGTGTTAAATATTACATTTTTATATGTAAGGTCTGTAGGAAATTATACCGTATGATAAAAACTACATGTTTCAATGTAATTAAAGAATGCAATTTCATTGTATGATAGAATTTACATTTTTCTTATATATATATGTAACATAGAATGGGAATGAACATTAGAAATAAAAATTTATTTATTTATATGTAATAAGATGTAGGAATGTGGCTTGAGATTAAAAATCATATTTTTGCAATGTAAATTAGAATTAGAGTTTGCATTGTAATTAAAAATCATATTTTTACAATGTAAATAGGAAGTAGAGTTTGCATTGTAATTAAAAATCATATTTTTACAATGTGAATTAGAAGTAGTGTTTGCATTGTAATTAAAAATCATATTTTTATAATGTAAATAGGAAGTAGAGTTTGCATTGTAATTAAAATCATATTTTTACAATGTAAATAGGAAGTAGATTTTGCATTGTAATTAAAATCATACTTTTGCAATGTAAATTAGAATTAGAGTTTGCATTGTAATTAAAAATCATACCTTTGCATGGTAAATTAATAGTAGAGATGCATTGTTAATTAAAAATCATATTTTTACAATGTAAATAGGTAGTAGAATTTGCATTGTAAATAAACTTACATTTTTATATGTAAATTTAGAATGAGATTCACTGCAAATATAAGTTACATTTTTATTATGCAACCAAGATGAAAATGTACATGGAAGTTGAAATCTACATTTTTAAATGTAATTTAAAGGTAGGATTTTGAACGTATCAAAATTTACATTTGTTTTACATGTAAATAAAAAATATAGGAAATTGCATAGGAATTGAATTTACATTTTTGTGTAAATAAAAAGGATGGAATTTACATTTTCAATGTAAGTAAAGAATGAATTTAGGATGCGATAATATTATTTTCATTTTCAAATGAATTAAAATTTAGTAAGTATCGGTAGTTGTGTAGAGCGTTATTTTAATCAAACGACGTTATTAAGATTCAATGATTATATATATATAATTAAAATTAAACGAATAGAGCTTTGTAGTTCGCGTTTTGAAATCGTAACTTTAGATGACTATACAAGAAGATCCGACCGTCGGATTTTCTTAAAACTGAAACCGTTAGGACCATCTTGGGAAAAATCTTTCCAATGATATATATTACGTTAAGATCCAACGGTTAGATTCTGAGAAATGTAAAAATCAAAATTGGGTGAATGCAGCGCCATAGTCGCCCATGGACTTAAGGCGTCGTTATATGAAAATTTAATTTTTTTAAATAATTAAAATAGGAATGAATCGTTAATAAAAATAATTATTAATGTATAAGAAGGATTATATATATATATAAACGAGGATTATTTGGAAAGTCCGAGTTCTCTCATTCTAAATAATCAAAACGACGTTAATTGAAATATGAAGACGGCGTATGAAGACCGTAAATCTTCCCTCGAATGGACAACGATCGAGGTCCTGATTTGACTTGCTCCCAATTCAAGGGTCACGGTCATTGCCCAAACGTACATGTTGATTTCACGGGTTTGGCTTTCGCTCATACCCAGAGCATAAGCTAATAAATGGATTGTGTGTCTGACATCATACTCTATTAAATATCACGTTATTGATCTTTTGTCGAATGTATGGATGTTTGGTGGCGGGGAATTTATTCTCTTGCTTAACACCCGTTCATATATTTCGGCAAACGGTTGGTAGTACGGTATGGAGTGATGATGTGGCATGCTAAGATGCATAGGATCAAGGTTTTTTTGAAAAGCAGGCCTTGTGGGACGATCAAAGCATAGCCTGTTTAGGCATAGCTTTGTGTACAGCGTGACTTCGCGAGCCTCACACACCGGCGGAGTCTAAAATGGGAGAAGGGAACGCAGGGAGAGCAGCACGTTTCTTTCTAGCTAGAAGTGGTGATTGGGTTTTAACACGGCCCAACATTTTACTTATGTGGATGATGGAATGAGACGCCTTGGATGATAGGTCCTATAGGACTGGGAAACGTGTGTTCAGGAATAGCTAATCCGCAACTCGTATGGTGGACCGGCCCTGCAGCTTTCCAAGGGTTCACTGCGGGGGATCCTGAGACATTAGCTAGAGTGTCTCGAATTGGTAGGAGCTTCTCCCTAGCCTTGACTCATGATGGAAACCAAAATCCAAATATGACCCTACGAATTTGATTGTATTACTAGTATGGAGGCATAGTAGTATGGGATACTATTCTTCCTAGGATTTCTACATTTACTTTGAAATGTTTTAATGTATACTAATAAAAATATTAAACTCGTATTTGCCGTATTTAGCATGTTTAATCACTATAAGGTAAAACCCTATCCTCTGGTTTGTGTTGCATTGTGTGATGGGACTTGGGTCTTATGGTGATTCCATTTTTCTAAAAAGCATAACGTTGTTGTACGATTTACTCATTATTTGTTATGACACCTTTATGCACGGCAATCCATTAGAGTAAACCCGTTCCGCATTAGCAGCGTGGTCTTTGGATTTGCCATATTAATAGTGATTAATTAGTTAAGAATTCTCACACCAGTCCCACGACTAACCCGTTGTTTGTTTCCACCTTTTTTGCAAACTCGGGTGCCCTCCTTTCTACACGGGCAGCCAAGTAAACAGGTTTATTCTTCGCTTGGAGTCTTTTTGTTGGAGCTGCTTATTATTTTTCTTGGATTTGCTTGTGGAGAGGTGATGACTAGAAGCTTGAAGACATCTATCATTTGCTGCTTTTGCATTTTTCTTTATTTTATTCCAAACATTAAACTTGGTTTATTCCACGTTGTTTAAGTTGGAGTTGGAACTTATTTTTTTTCCTGCAAACTTGATATAATAATTTGGAATTCTGTGACTGTGGATTTTCTGTGGTTGATGACATTATATTTCCGCTGCTATGATGTTGTTACTCTATGAGTTTCCTATGCTATGTTGTATCTATGATATGTATTATTGTATTTATGTTGTATTCCAAATGATTATTCCTTACTTTCATTCCGTGGAAGTTTGGGGTCATCACAGAAATCTTAGCGAAGTCCTTAATGAACTTCCTATAGTAGCCCGCCAAACCGAGAAAGCTTCTCACCTCCGTTGCGTTCTTCGGAATTTTCCAGTCTTGCACCGCAACTACCTTTGCGGGGTCAACGGCTATGCCTTGCTTGGAAACTACATGTCCAAGAAACCGAACTTCCTTCCTCCAAAAATGGAATTTGGAGAACTTAGCCTTTAACTGGTGCGCTCTAAGCGTATCCATGACTTCCTTGAGATGTCTAGCATGCTCTTCTTCATCCTTTGAGAAGATCAAAATATCATCCACGAAAACCACTACAAACTTGTTAAGGAACTCCCGAAACACCCAACTCATCCTATCTACAAAGTACGCGGGTGCATTCGTTAACCCAAACGGCATGACGAGCCATTCGAAGAACCCATCTGGAGTCCTAAACGCAGTTTTGTCAATGCTATCCTCAGCCACTCTAAGCTGATGGAATCCTGTGGCTAGATCGAGTTGAGAGAAAACAGATGCTGCCACAAGCTAGTCAAACAAATCGTCGATTCTTGGTAGTGGTTTTCTATTTTTCTTAGTTAGCTTGTTTAACTCACGATAATCTATGCATAGACGAAGCGAACCATCCGCCTTAGTAGCGAATACCACCGAAGCACCCCATTCAGAAATGCTTCGTCTTATGAAATTTTTCTCAAGAAACTCCTTAACTTGTTTACTGAGCTCTCTTCTTTCTCGCGGGGCCATGTGCCTAATGGGCAATGAATCTGGCTTGGCATTATCAACAAGATAAATTCGGAAGTCTATCTCGCGTTTAGGAGGTAACCCCTTCACCTCATCAAAGACATCTGGATATTCTCGGACCACTCTTACAGATTGCAAATTGTCGATGGACGAGTCAAGAGATTCAAGATAACACAACATGACCGGACCCTTAGGGTTATAAGAAATTTCAAGGGTATTACCAAGGCGAGTCAAGAGCCTCATTACCCTTCGTTCACAATCAAGAATGGCTCCATAATTGGATAGCCAATCCATACCTAGGATCAAACCGTATCCCATAAATCCGAGAACATAAGCATTACACGTGAATTCTACGGTTAAGATAGAAATCCTCAAATCCACACACATTATAGATAAATGAGCGGAGCCCCCAATTGGATTTGAAACTATAACGGGATCCTCAACAAGACTAGTACTTAGGTGCAGATTTTTAACAACATCAAAAGAAATAAAAGTATGCGATGCGCCAGAGTCAAATAAGGTTCGAACAAGAAATTCAGAAATGTAAACATGGATTTCTACGGAAATGTTACTACCTCGGTCAAGTGCTGGAGTGGTGTTGAGAGCATGCAACTGCCTTCCAGAATGTCCTGCTCGCTGGGCCTGCCCTTGCCCCTGCCCTTGCTTCTTAGGGCAATCTTTGCTGATGTGTCCAGTATCTCCACAATGAAAGCATTCACCCAACTTTCTCTTCTTCCTTCTACATTCTTTAGCTAGATGTCCCGTAATACCACAAAAGTTGCACTTCCTTGTCTCACGTGGTTTGTTAGTATTGTTGTTGTTGTTCTTGTTATTCTTGTTATTCTTGTTGCCTCCCTTCTTGAAGTCAACCTTCTTATTCTGAGTCTCATTAGGCTTAACCTCCTTCTTGCTATTCTTGTCTTCCTCATGAAGTAGGGCCATATCCACCAAGCTTTCAAAGGTCGCCCCATGGGTATATGAGTTATGGCCAAACTGTGTAGTGGCTCGTTCAATCCTCGAGCAAAGCGTACAACCTTCTTCTGAGCTGTGTTAACCAAGTCCAATCCGAACCTAGCAAGCTGATTAAACTTATTCACGTACTCCCTAACGGTCATGTCCCCTTGCTTAAGTGCTAGGAACCTCTCCATCTGAAGGTTCTCTTCTGCTGACAATAAGAATTTAAGCCCAACCTCTCTCTAAAGTCTGCCCAAGTCTCAACTGGCCTAGTTGCGTTGGTGACTTCCCACCAAAATGCAGCTTCCTCTTTCAACAACCATGCTGCCAACTAAACTTTCCTATGATCCTCCACATCGAAGATAATAAACAAGTCTTCAGTCTCCTTTAGCCAGTTTCGTGCCTCAACGAAGGTTTCAGTTCCAACGAAGTTCTTGCCGCCCATTGCTTTAAAGTCTTTGCATATTTTGGCAAAGGCGGTACCAGGAGGAGGAGGAGGAACCGCGGTCACTGGGGGAGGAGGAGGAGGGATGTCTGCCGGGCCCGCGCCTTTGGCCCTAGCTTCTAAGTACCTTCGGAACCATCCAGGTACGGGTACTCCCTCAGGAAGGTTAAGATCAGACTTGCTGAAAAACGAAAAGAAAAAGATTCAAACGAGGAAACAAAGGAAAGTGCTAATGGCTTTTGGGGAATAGCCTTTTTAAACATAAAATTTTTATTGAAAAATTCTTCTTTATAAACGGTTTTGGAAAATAGTTTTAGAAGGTTTTTAAAACTTTTTCCCCGTCTGGTAACCTTCTGCTCTGATACCAAATGTAACACACCACCTCCGCTAGGGTCACTCACAAAGGGAACGCACTAGTTTTGGTGAAGTATTATCTAGGTAAACATACACAGAGATATCACAAGGCAGAACATAAATAAAGCAGCGGTAGAAATTAAAAACCAAATTTCATTAATTTCAAGAAAAGAGTCAAAACCTCATATATCCAAAGTACAAATTATTCCATTACATCAAGTTCTAAATAAAGAAGCATAAACTTAAGATAACAAAAGTAAATTATTCCCCAAAAATAGCAGAAGTGCAGCCATAGCATAGCTCAAGACCAAACCGTACATGAGCTGACAGAAAGCAAGCTAAATCCAAGCTAAGAGCTAGTGTTTCCTCCCTGAGAACCTTGGGGGGGAAACGAAAGAAAACGAGGCGAAAGAAAAAGGGTCAGTCATAAAGACTGGTAAGCCCTAGTGACTTTCAGCATAAGAACTAGTAAAAGTAACATGACATGTGAAAACTGGAATTAAACATAAGGATGATAACAGGACTGGTATGATAACTAAGATAACAAGATAAGTCAAGTCTAGCATCGCATATTCAAGATTCGCTGCACCAACTGTACTAGTATTCTAACCCATGTCAAGTATTAACCATGAAATGATCCCTTGGCCCAATATCATGAAATGACCCATTATGGGGTCCTACAGTACGATCTACTAATCGATCGGCTCCCTACAAGTTGTAGCTCGTCATGTGTCTGTGTCATACGGCCCAATCACGAAATGTAGTCACCTGTGCTAGGTCCACCATAGGGTGTATCAAGCCCTAGGGTGCCAACCACCGAAACGAATCAAGCACGCACAATGTAAACCTACTGGTGCCCAATGCCTGCTTTTTCAACTCCGGACTACATGCACGACCATAGTCCGCCTGAACCTATAATGGCGCACCAACTCAGCCGTCGTTCTGGTCGCTTACAATCAGCCCAGTAATCGTGCCCTACCCTGCCTAGTCCCAGGGTATCGTGATACATCTAAGTGGGTTACAGCTGAAAAGGACCGCGTAACTAGGGTTTCTAATGGGTTAAGTGTTGTCATTCAAATTCGTGACTTAACCCTATCCAATCATGTATTGTAACACCCCGTGAATTCTATAACATTAAGCTTCACAAATTAAAGTGTAATTAATTCTAAATGAAAGAATTAAGGGAAATGGGTTACGCCATTGCGTTCATCTCGGAATTCTGCTTGAGATAGAGTCTGAGTTTGCGTGAATCGGACTTCGTATGAAGGAGTTATGACCTTCGGAAGTTTCAGATTAAAATTTAAAATTCAAACAGCTCGGTTTCAAATTCAAAATTCGAAAAACAGGTTCAAACTGGGCTGGGCGGGAAAATTCCCGCCCAGGGACCAGGTCGACCATAGGGTCGACCATGGTGTCGACCTGGTCACCCCAGGTCGACCATAGTGTCGACCTGGGTGTCGACCTGCCAGTCGACCTACCCGGTCGACCTGGCTGGCTGGGTCTGGCTCGAATTTCTATGGCTCGGTGTGTCAGTAGGGCTGACATGTCACCTCTTGAATGGCTCTTTGAACTTTGTATGGTCTAGATTCCTCCTGTCTTCATCTGACGGCTCAAAACAATTTAAAAATCTGTATATATACACCCTAAGTCTCAACTAAAATTCACACAAAAAAATAAGATTGGAGTCGTCATGCTGTTAGGAAGGAATTGAGCGTAGCCGTCAAGAAAAAGGAGCTAAGAGACGAATCAAATTAAGAAGAAGACTAAAGCTTAATCAAATTAATCAACGCAACGTTAGTCTACCCAAAGGAATGCACCTCAATTTCAGAATTCAGAATCCAGAATTCAAGATTCTGCGTTCATTGTAAGTATAGTGACCTTTTAGAATATGAATGAAACTGTGACGTGGTTCAATGTAAATGAAAATAGAATTATGTTATTGTATAAATTCTGTGTATTGTAATGATTCTGTTATGACTTGTATATTGGTATTTGTGGCTTAAATTGATTGATGCAAGCCTATTGGACAATTGTATATGAAAATAATGGCACTTGCAAGTTGTGGCAAAAACTAGAATTTGATCCCTTTATGTTTATGTCGATGGCATGGACTATATACATTCTCTATGTCTAAATTAAGGCTTAGGTAAACATGTTCTAGACTTGAGACCTTTTATGCCTACATGACTCAAAACCTATGAACACATTCTTATGTTTATTTGTAAGTATAATTGGATCTATGTTAAGTACCATTTGGGTTACATAAACTATGCAAGTTTCATGTTGAAATAGGCTATATGATTAGTTGTTAAAATTGGACATTTTGGTGATTATACAACTTGTTAGTTTTTCTGTTGACATTATGCCAAGTTAAACATGTTTAAACCCAAGTTTGTATAAGCATAAACTATGCCATTTCATATGTCACCTACTTAGTTATACTTTGATCTGAATGCAAGTTCACATGACCCATAATTTATGTTAGTTGAATCGTTAAATTGCAAGTTCATGCGCCACACACCTTTATGTATTGTAAAATATTACATGTTCTTGATTTCCCCTTTTCTCACGTTTATAAAGTTAGGCTGAATTGGGTCGAGCCCAACATTTGTTATAATGTTGCGAACGTACAAACGAGGGTAATGACGTTGGGTGTAAAACATGAAAAATATATGTTGGCATGTTTGACACATGCCAACGACAATGACATTTAAGCGGTATGAATTGTTATACCCAAGAATAAAGGACATGACATTTACATATATTTGAGAAGTGATAAAATATGTAAATTTAGAAAACACGGTATGCTTAACCCGAGGTTGGATCGAGTTGTGACGTAAACCTGCCCGGAACCGCCCGGCTGTCCAGTAGTCACAACAATACCTATCCAATGTGGGTGGTTAAGCATTGAGCCCAATAAAGACCCGAGGTTAGACTGAGCTACGGTGTAAACCTGCTCGGAACCTAACGGCACATCCAGTAACCGTAGCAATATCTGTCTAATGTGAGTGGTCAGGTGGTTTAAGAGGCTAAGGACAGATGGTAGGGTTAAGTCAACTAAAAACACTTAACCAAATTCAACATGTTAACAAGAATTGATGAGTGAGGTTAGGTAAATACAGACACTTAACCACTTAACATGTTTGACTAGAAAACCCTAGTAACGATGGACCTGTTTCAGCAGTAACCCAAGTTAGGTATCATGGTACCCTGAAACTAGGCAGGGTAGGGCACGATTACTGGGCTGATTGTAAGCGGTCAAAATGATGACGGTGGGTGCATAGTGTAGGTTCTAACGAGGTGCGGACGTGCACACACTCCGGAGCAGACAAACAGGGCACTGAGGCACCAGTAGTATAACCTATGTATTCTAAGGTTTGTGTCAGGGCCGCCACCATGGGTCTTGATACACCCCATGGTGGGACCAGCATAGGTATCTACAGTTCTTGGGGGCCGTATGACACATATGTTTATGCGAGTAGGAGCCGATCTTTAGAAACAGAATCACTTCACCCTCAATATAGGGTGCATCTTTAGAAACGGGATCACTTCACCCTCAGCATGGGGTGCCGGTTGGAATAAGCTCAAGTAGGTGCAGAGATATAGTATGGGTGCGGTAGTACATTCAATTCTAAACTACACTTCCTTAGCTTGTGACACTTTCCTGTTTTCAGTTTATATCTATCATGCCCTTTTTCCTATTCATATACTGAAGAGTTACTAGATTTACTCAGGCTTTATGTCTGACCCTATTTTCTTTTCGTCTTCTTTTCTTTCGTTCCCCCCCCCCCCCAGGTCCACAGGGAGGAAACAACCCAGCTTAGTCAGACTCTTTGCAAGCTTCAAGACCGTATATGTATGGTTTGGATCTCTTTTGCTCGGACTATGGCTTTGGATATCACTATGGGGATTTTTGTTACTTTATTTATGTTTTATGCTTCTTTAATAAGCAAGACAGTAATGAGGTTGTAATGTTGGAAGTATTTTGAGACAATTATGGAAATCTTTTGTTTGAACACATATTGATGAAATAAAAGTCTGTTTGGTTTCTGCTGTTTAAAATATGTGTATTTATATCTGTCTTGTGTTTATCTGTGACTTTTACTTATAAACCTCCACCAAAGTTAAGGCATTCACTTTGTGAGTGACCTTAACGGAGGTGGGTGTTTCATGCATCAAGTTGGTTAAGTGTTGTCTTTCATGTTCATGACTTAACCCTATCATGTAGCATAAATTCATTAATGCACCCCAACCTCTCACATTAGACTAGTTGTTGTGGTCACTGGATTTGTCGGGCGGTTCCGGACAGATTTACACCACAACATAATCTAGCCTCGGATTTTAGGTGCGATATGACCAACTACCCACATTGGATCCTATTGTTTGCAGTCACTGGATTCGCCGGGCGGCTCCGGGCAGATTTACACTGCAAACTCAACCCAACCTCGAGTTGGCCATTTTCAAGTTCATTCTAGAGTCATGACCATGTTCAAGTCTCATATCAAGTTCGTGACAAGTTTCAAGGTAAGTTTCGTGTCCATATTCAGGTTCAAGTTATAACAATGTTCATCTTCCAAGTTCATGGTAAATTCAGGTTTGCCTAAACTACCCAAATCGTATTTCCATCGCACGTGAATTCGAATTGATACAAACAAATCTAATTAGGGAATAACATAGAAAGAACGGGCATAAGGTGGCAAAAGTGATTACAAGTCAAGCATGGTTTAACTTGAGATAAACGATTACAACAATACTGGCATATGGAGTAGTGGTCTCAAATATCAAATCTATCAAAATTGGGTGATAGTCATGGTAACAGTTGACATAAGATAATAACCCCAAACTTGTGAATAACAACTAATTCAACATCACAGGCATGAATATTATGGACATTAGGGGTTTTAGATCTACAACATATATAGGCCCCAAATCAATTTCATATAAATATTACCACAAGTCAAGATTCAAGATGAATAGATCCAAGGTGAACAAATAGTAGATCCAAAATGAACAATGATAGATCCAAGATATACAATGATAGATCCAAGATAATTGTCATACTTAGGTTCAATTTCAATTTACAACATGTCCATATTAAGTTTAAAGTTTAGATCTAAAAGTAACTGGGGCTTACAGATCATGGTTTGAGAATTAGAAAACAAAGAGGCGACGTTGAATCTCGAGTCTAACAGAAACCCCCCAAACAGCAATACTCTACATGTAGCCTTATTGGAGAAGAAGCAATCCCTTTTCTCTAACTTTTCAACCAGAGTTTTATCAGCATAAGGCCAGAGAGAATTTGTGTAGAGAGACTAGAGTTAGGGGCTGTTTATATAGGGTCAGGCCAACGAATTTAGACAGAAATCGGACTAGAAACATCAGAGTGAACTCTGACTAAAAAATAGGCTCGGCAACCAGGTCGACACCCAGGTCGACTCTATGGTCGACCTGGTCCTGGGCAGGTCAACACTATGGTCGACCCCAGGTCGACCTGGTCCTGGGCGGGAAATTTCCCGCCCAGTCCGTTCTGGGGTTTGAATTCGAAATTTGAATTCGAATTCTGAGCTGTTTTTGAACTTGAAATTTCTGAAAATTTGAAGGGTCATAACTTGGTCATACGGACTCTGATTTTCGAAAACTCAGACTCGTTTCCAAGCAGAATTTCGAGACGAACGTAATGGCGTAACCCGTTGCCCCTGATCCTTATTTTAAAAATTAATTCCGCCTTCATTTATGGTTATAACACGTTATTAAAATACGGGTTGTTACAACAGTGTAAAGTTATTTAAGAACATTGGTGAAGGTGTAAGACAGTCAGATTATGCGAGCATCATTGGCAGCCTTTGGTCTGCCACTGATTGTACTAGACCCGACATTGCCTATTCGTGGGATTATTGTGCAGGTTTACCGGTAGACCTAGTATATAGCACTGGCATGCTATTGAAAGGGTGATGAGATACCTTAAACGAACCGTGAACCTTGGATTACATTATGAAAGGTTTCCAGCTGTACTTGAAGAACATTCTGATGCAGACTGGAATACCTTATCTGTTGATTCTAAAGCGACCAGTGGCTATATATTTAGCATCGCTAGAGGAGCTATTTCTTGGAAATCCAAGAAACATACTATTTTGGCTCAGTCTACTATGGAGTCTGAGATGATAGCACTAGCTACAACTGGTGAAGAGGCAGAGTATTTGAGAAACCTGCTAGCTGAGATTCCCTTATGGTGAAAACCGATACCGGCTGTGTTGATACATTACGATAGTACCGCAGCTATTGCAAAAGTTCAGAACCGTTATTATAACGGTAAGAGATGACAAATACGTCGTAAGCACACCAAGGTTAGGGAACAGCTTTCCACAAGTACCGTTAGAGTGGATTACGTACGTAGTGAAGAAAATTTGGCAGATCCTTTGATGAAAGGATTGTCAAGAGAGAAAGTCCACAATTCTTCTAAAAGAATGGGACTATTGCCCTTAGATTGTTGAGTCACGCACAATGGTAACCCGACCTAAATGACTGGAGATCCCAAGAACTAGGTTCAATGGGTAAAAACAAGTTGTGTAGTGATAGGAGTTGAGCATGCTATTTAATAAACCAAGAAGCATGTATTCCTGAAGTGATTAGAGGATGAGTTAATAGAAACTCTTAACGAGATCTATACTCTATTTAGAGTGGAGTACCTACCTTCAGGAGTACTCTTGATAGACTCACCTTTGTGAATGTGGAAATATGGGCGTTTCCTATGGAGTTTTTGGGAAAAACTTCAAGAGCATTCACTAAACTAGGATAGACGTGCATGGCCATAAATGCACGGGCTTGTTTGATTACACTATAGAAAAGGTTGTGTGTGGTTTGATGTCAGGAATAGAGTTCAAGACTATGTGTCACTCTAGTAAAAGCTGAATCTTATTCACTATGCAAAGGTTTAAGTTAGATGACACCTTTGTTTATGCACAATCTTATGTTTTTAGAAATTGCTCGAAAATATTTTTAAAAATTCAAGTGGGGGATTATTGGAATTGTTTTACAAACATTAAGTGAATTATTAAAAATGTTGAATAAGTGTATGAATGGCTCCTATGTGTGAATAGTCCCACATCATAGGATTATATGGAAGAGGTAAGGATTTATACTTGTTTCTAAGAAATCATGTTGGGGCCTTGGGCTCCCAATACATGCTTTGTTATGAGGGGGGAGACCACGCATCATATACACCACACACGTGCGCGACCGACCAACTCGACTCGACCCGACCCGGCCCGGCCCGGTTCGGGCTTGGGCTTGGGCTTGGGCTTTGTGGTGTAGACACTTATATTTTTGGACCATAAAACTTTGCAGTTTTCGAACCGTTTTTTTTTATGGAAAATTATTTTCTGCACCGATAATTTTTCTGCAACGGTAAAAACATTGTCCTCCGAAATTTTAGCAGATCCGGTTTTTTCTCCCAAACCCTAATTCTCGTTCTATATATTCTTTTTATCTGCAGACAGAAAATATACCGAGTTCTGTTTTCTCTTCTAGCCTCCGCCATTAAATCTTTCTTACAGAAAATTCGAGTAATATTATTTTCGAAAGTGCAAATCTGCACTGATTTGTTGTGCAAGCAAATCAGTTATCGTTTTTTGAGGCTGTTTTATCCTAGAGGCGGCGGCGAAGGAACGAACTGGTTTGCGCCTTTGACCAGATCGTCGAATCGTCTTCAAGAAAGCGACCTAGTCCGCGACTCGGCCATTGTTCTTTCAACAATTTGAAGACGATCTGAAACAATGGCTTTTAACTCAACCGTAGACGATGCTGCTCCACCCTCTGCTTTCCAGAACCCTCTCGTGACTGCTGCTCCAATAAAATTCGAAGGCTTGCATTTCAAGCGACGGCGTCAGAAGATGGAGTTCTCCCTCACGATCAGAAAGGTTTTGGTTGCGCTGACTACTGAAAAACCGCAGCTACCAGATAAACCTGACGAGGCTGATGCAGCGAAGATGGCATCATGGACTGAACAGTCAAAGCAACTGCAGACCTAGACTGAACATGATTATCTATGCAAGAACTTCATTCAGAATGGACTGAATGATGATCTATATGATTACTATAACTCAGATGAGAAGACAACAAAGGAGATCTGGGAAGCACTGAAAAAGAAGTATGATACAGAAGAGGCAGTGGCAAAGAAATATGTTGTAAGCCGCTACCTAAAGTATGATACAGAAGAGGCAGAGGCAGGAGGATTTCATAAACCTCCAAGAGGCCTTATCTTCCTTAGATGCCGATTTTTGGCAAGAGGCTATAAATGATGAGATGGATTCTTTAGAATCAAATAAAACTTGGCACTTGGTAGATTTACCCCCTGGTTGTAAGTCTATAGGCTTTAAATGGGTACTTAAAAAGAAATTAAAACCTGATGGCACTATTGATAAATATAAAGCACGATTAGTAGCCAAAGGTTTTAAACAAAAAGAAAACATAGATTTCTTTGACACTTTTTCACATGTTACTAGAATCACATCCATTCGGGTATTAGTCTCACTTGCCTCTAGTCGTAATTTGTTAATACACCAAATGGATGTGAAAACCGCATTTTTGAATGGTGAATTATACGAAGAAATATATATGGACCAGCCTGAAGGATTTGGGGTACATGGTCAAGAACATAAAGTATGCAATTTAGATAAATCATTATATGGTTTGAAACAAGAACCTAAACAATGGCATGAAAATTTGATAATTTAATCATTTCACATGGTTTTAAAGTTAATGAAAGTGACAAATGCATTTATTACAAATCTGAGAATGACATTGCACTATTATATGCCTTTATGTAGATGACCTACTCATTTTTGGGTCAAACATTCATGCCATAAACTCAGTCAAATCCTTATTAAGTGCCAATTTTGATATGAAAGATCTAGGTGAGGCAAGTGTAATCCTTGGTATTAAAATTACCAGGTCAGAAAAGGGAATTTCTTTGGATCAATCTCACTACATTGAGAAGATCCTAAAGAAATATAATTACTTTGACTGTAAACCTGCAAGTACACCATATGATCACAGTGTAAAGTTATTTAAGAACACTGGTGAAGGTGTAAGACAGTCTGATTATGCGAGCATCATTGGCAGCCTTCGGTATGCCACTGATTGTACTAGACCCGACATTGCCTATGTCGTGGGATTATTGTGCAGGTTTACCAGTAGACCTAGTATAGAGCACTGGCTTGCTATTGAAAGGGTGATGAGATATTCTGATGCAGACTGGAATACCTTATCTGTTGATTCTAAAGCGACCAGTGGCTATATATTTAGCATCGCTGGAGGAGTTGTTTCTTGGAAATCCAAGAAACAGACTATTTTGGCTCAGTCTACTATGGAGTCTGACATGATAGCACTAGCTACAGCTGGTGAAGAGGCAGAGTATTTGAGAAACCTGCTAGCTGACATTCCCTTATGGGGAAAATCGATACCGGCTATGTTGATACATTGTGATAGTACCGCGGCTATTGCAAAATTTCAAAACCATTATTATAACGGTAAGAGACGAAAAATACTTCGTAAGCACAGCAAGGTTAGAGAACTGCTTTCCATAGTTACCGTTAGAGTGGATTACGTACGTAATGAAGAAAATTTGGCAGATCCTTTGACGAAAGGACTGTCAAGAGAGAAAGTCCACAATTCTTCTAAAAGAATGGGACTGTTGCCCTTAGATTGTTGAGTCACGCACAATGGTAACCCGACTTAAATGACTGGAGATCCCAAGAACTAGGTTGAATGGGTAAAAACAAGTTGTGTAGTGATAGGAGTTGAGCATGCTATTTAATAAACCAAGAAGCATGTATTCCTGAAGTGATTAGAGGATGAGTTAATAGAAACTCTTAACGAGATCTATACTCTATTTGGAGTGGAGTGCCTACCTTCAGGAGTACTCTTGATAGACTCACCTTCGTGAATGTGGAAATGTGGCCGTTTCCTATGGAGTTTTTGGGCAAAACTTCTAGAGCATTCGCTAAACTAGGATAGACGTGCATGGCCATAAATGCACGGGCTTATTTGATTGCACTATAGAAAAGATAGTGTGTGGTTTGATGTCAGGAATAGAGTTCAAGACTACGTGTCACTCTAGTAAAAACTGAATCTTATTCACTATGCAAAAGTTCAAGTCGGATGACACCTTTGTTTATGCACAATCTTATGTTCTTAGAAATTTCTCAAAAATATTTTTAAAAATTCAAGTGGGGGATTGTTAGAAATGTTTTACAAACATTAAGTGAATTATTAAAAATGTTGAATAAGTATATGAATGGCTCCTATGTGTGAATAGTCCCACATCATGGGATTATATGGAAGAGGCAAGGATTTATACTTGTTTCTAAGAAATCATGTTGGGGCCTTGGGCTCTCAATACATGCTTTGTTGTGAGGAGGGAGACCATGCATCATGAACACCACACACGTGCGCTTCCGACCGACCGACTCGACTCGACCTGGCCCGGCCCGGTTCGGGCTCGGGCTTGGGCTTTGTGGTGTAGACACTTATATTTTTGGACCATAAAACTTTGCAGTTTTCGAACCGTTTTTTTTATGGAAAATTATTTTCTACACCGATAATTTTTCTGCAATGGTAAAAAGTTTGCAACGGTAAAAACATTGTCCCCCGAAATTTTAACAGATCCGGTTTTTTCTCCCAAACCCTAATTCTCGTTCTATATATACTTTTTATCTGAAGACAGAAAATATACCGAGTTCTATTTTCTCTTATAGCCTCCGCCATCAAATCTTTCTTACAGAAAATTCGAGCAATATTATTTTCGAAAGTGCAAATCTACACTGATTTGTTGTGCAAGCAAATCAGTTATCGTTTTTTGAGGCTATTTTATCCTAGAGGCGGCAACGAAGGAACGAACTGGTTTGCACCTTTGACTAGATCGCCCAATCGTCTTCAAGAAAGCGACCTAGTCCGCGACTCAGCCATTGTTTTTTCAATAGCATCCAACATGGCATGGTTAAGTGGCTCAACATCTCTTAGTAGAAAAGGAATGCCACCATGTTTATCATGCAAAGAAAGACAGTAGTTGAAATCACCCAATACAACCTAAGGTTGGGTGTCTTGCCTGAAAGCTGGAAGAAGATTAAATAGAGACTGTCTAGCACTACAGGAACTTTCAGTATAGATTATAGTTAGATAAAAGGTGGTAAGATTGGTAAGTTTGCTGACATGGAAGTGCATGAGTTGCTGGGTTGACAAATCAAGTTTTAGAGTTAGAAAAGAGGGATTGTGAATGACAAGTATACGACCATAATCAACATGATCCATATTATGAGAAATAACCTAGTTTGGTTTAATATATGAGGCCGAGGAAAGAGATAGAGGGAGGTTTAATTTGTTTTCTAAAATGGCAAAGAGATGGAGATTGTTTTGGTTAATTATGTCTCTAACTTGATCAAGTTTTAGAGGGTTATGAGCACCCCTAATGTTCCACGCAGTTAGATTTTGACTCATTTATTAAACTCTTTAGAAAGAGAGCCTGCTAATGTCATACTCCTTGTTCTTAGAGTTCTTGGTGATTGAATATTTGAATCATTGGTAATGAGTAGGATCTTTATGCTTGGTGAAGCAGAGTAAAATGGTGGAATAGAAGCACGGGAGGAAAGTGGCCATCCTCGAATGAATCCAGAAAAAAATGTAAGGTGGTTAAGGGGGCACTTCATCCAAGAAATAGGAGGTAGTTAGAGGTGGGATTGTAATGGTGATGGGTTCTTGCATGGTGACAGTCGAGTTACATGCCTAGGCATGCAAGTGGTAGTATTAATAGGCAAAGCAGTTATTTCGGCGCGACATGGGATAGAGGATGTAGCGTTAATATTGTGGTTAATGGGAGTATGTGGTATTGATGTGGTTGGGGAAATGCATATGACATGCACAATTCAAAATTTTCCTTTTGGAGATTGTCAGCTAAGATTAGTTTGTGGGAAGGTAAGTCAGAGACATTAATTGGTTAGGGAATGACAGTAGTAGATACATTTGAAAAGGTTGGTGGATTGAATGTGTGGTTGAAAGGGTTAAATTGCTCATGCACATCATTGTGCATGTCATGCTTGAACTCCGATAGGTCAAAAGTGGGAATTTCAAAATCATCATTTTCCATATTCTCAACCGAAACTTCATTTAATTCTCCCTACTCAATACCATCAACTTTTGGTCATTCACAGTCTGGTTATCTAACAAATCAAAGTTGTTTCTAGTTGCAATACCAGTTGCATCAATTCCTCTGTTGCTTTATTCTTGGCATCACTCTCAACACTCACCTTCTTATTATTTAAACTTACACCATTTTTGTTCTGCACATTAATATTACTTGCTTCAACTTTGTCATAACTTTTAGTACCAACAGACATGCTTTCTTTTCCACCTCTTCTGTTGTTATTATTCATCACTTTCTCCAAACTTGTGGTTTCTTTTGCACTGGAGCTACATAAACATTGGTGTTTTTTCCTTTGCTTGAAAATGCCTGCCCTTCTCAATTGGATTGTCCTTATAATGCTTTTCCTAAACCCGAACTCCCTCATGTTCCTTTTCTTAAGGTGATTTATTATAATTTACCATAGAGTGGCCAAAATACTTACATAATGTACAACTTTCTGGCTTCCAAATGTATTCCACTTGAACGTATTGGATACAACCATCAGGCAATTGAGCTGGAAACTCATTTGGCAATTCTGAAGTAGGAGTTATCTCAACTAAGCATTTGGCAAACTCCAATCTCTCCATTTTCTTCGTTGATTCATCCATACACAGAAATTTCCCAATTCTTGATGCAAGCGAGCTAACACTAACCAATGACTATGTGTACATATGTATATTATATAATCTGATCCAAACAGGGACAACTTTAATTCCACTAGCACTATTACCAACAAGCGGATCCCATTTCTTCAGGATAAGCAACTTGTTCCTCATGACAACAGGGCCAAATGCTAAGATTTTCCTTTTGTCCTCATCGGAAGATAGACTGAACAAGAACAAGAAACCGTTCGAGTTTACTTTAACCCTTCCTTTCATCCTTCAGAGTTTCTTAAGGTTATTAATCACGACCATATAAGAGAGGGGATGATCCAAGAAAAAACCCACAATGGTGTGATGCCAGTTATCATCTCCAGCTTTCATATTACTTCTGAAGGCACAAGAGCCCCATTATTGAACACCAATGGAATGTCGTGAGGTTGGAAAGAACCAGCAATTCTAGGTTTATTGGCAAAGAGGGAGCTGAACATTGGCTTCGGACCTAGAACAAACGGAGGAGGAGAGGAAGGCTGTGGGGGTGGATCGAGAACAGGTGGAATCGACGATGGATTAGGGTTGGATGGAGAAGGGTTTTGTGGGGAAGCGACAGGTGATGGTATAGGGAATCGATTAGGCGGGAAAGTTGAAGAAGGGTTTTGGTAGAGAGGAGGTATGGGAGAAGACGCCATGAGAGAGAGAAGTTGTTGTATTCATCATACATATGTATAGAAAATGCAAGTTTTCAACCATTAATGTTGTCTTTTATTATATTCACATCTTTAACCTTTTTTCCTTTTGTCTAGGTATAATTATGAGCTTTTCTCATATCTTATGTGCTTATAATTCATTTCAGGTATTAGAACTAATATTAAGGTATAATTAGTTCATGTAAACTTTATTGGGTAAAAGGAAGTAGATCTGAGTCCACATTAGGGTAATCAGTTGATAACTTGATTCGCTACTGCATGCAATTAAAATATTCATGGTCCGAGCGTCTTGGATTAGCCATTTCCTTGGGCTTCGTTCAGGTCACTAGTTGACGCCGCGATGACACTTTCACTCTTCCTCGTATCGACGCCATGTAGCAGTCTATTTTGAATTCATTTCAGGTGTTTATCGATTTTCTATCATGGTAGTTTTGATTACCTTTAATTTCAGATTGGTATTTACCTGTCTCTATATGATTGAAAATAAAATTATTGCAGTTTAGTATTTACCTCAAAGTTTTCGTTTTGGATTACCTTTTGAAGTTAGAATAAACTCATAGTTGGCCCTGGGCTAGTGATAGCTGGGCCATTGCACGGGATCAAAAAATAAGGTCGTTGGCAAGAAGAGTTGTGTAATGTCACTGAAGCCGAAGAAAAAAACCACGTAAGAAAGAAGAAGGCAACGCGGCAATCGAAAATTGGTTGAGAGCTAATGAAGAAAAGGGAGTTCTGTCGCAGCGAAGGAGAAGAATTTGAGGGAACTGAACTCTTAATAAAAAACCCTAATTTCTGGATTATTCTACTTGCAGATTTAGTTAGTTGTTTTCGGTCTAATTATGATGATCCTGATACTATGTGCTGTGAAACAGTCAAATCATAATAATCATCGTCATCAAATTACCATCATTTTCTTTTGGTCTCACTACCAAAATTGATTAACTTGTGTTGCAAACACAGCGTGCATTTTGCTTTTGGCTGGAGCAGCAATTTGGGCTTTTTAATAGGCAGGTACAACTCGAATATATTTTTGTGGTGTCTTGTATAAAACTGTTCTTCTTTCCTAATTTTTACAACATTATTTGAACATAGATTTCATGTTGGATGTTGTCTGGAGATTAACAAGCTACAAAAATGAGAATAAAGTATTAGTGAACTTGCATTGAGTAAAGATATTTGTTGGTACTAACATACCAAAGTTTGGATTTTTGGTGATATATTTGTTGTTGCTATTAAGTATATGCAACCTTGATTATATTGCATGTTTTATATAGGGAGTCATATCAAATTGCAATTGCTTGCAGTTGGAAAATTCTGTACATTATGTGTGAACAATTGATTTTGGATTTATAGTGGGATTTACTGCTATTTGGAAACTACATTATACGATTATAAGTGACATTCATAAAACTTCTTTATCAAAACCCACAAATAAAAGCGAAGATGCTCTTTTTCAAGCTGGCAACACACTAGACCAAGAAAGTTTTAGAAACATCTCATTACTTTTGTTAGCTTTAGATTAATTAATATGCCTAAATTCTTTACCTTTATAGTAGGCACTGACTCAAATAAGGACGATTTAGTTTTATGTGGTTGAAATTGGAGTCTTACATGTAAAATCTCTTCATATATGAAATAATTGTTTATAATTTATCCATTATAGCAATGTTGTTTATATTAGTTTTGTTTGCACTATTAGTTCATAGCAGCAACGTCGATCTTTCAAAAATTGACAATGCCTTACAAATAACTATTTTATTTAGTATCATTGCACCAAATTTTACAATTGGGCATCATTTATTAAATCGCACTGGGCATCCTTAGTCTCAGGACCGACTTTGAATAAACTTTTAAGGTCTTCTTTGTATTAGATGATATAAACACTGAAGAAGAAGAAGAAAAGCTTTAGCCGTGAAGAATTAGACAAAACTACAACCTGTATTCAATTTTAACAATAAACTAATTGCTCACTTACAAGCTTTGTTATTATCAAATTAATTAGTAACTAATGATTTTAAGAAATTAAAATTAGATTCGATAATAAGTAGCTAAAAGTTTTGTTAACTACAGGTTAACTAATGATAACAAATAGTTACTAAAAGTTACAGACATCAAGTTCGTAATATTATTGTTGGCTACACTCATCTGAAAAACGAATTAATTTAATTCTGAAGTAATTGTATTCTGCAATCGATCAGTTTACTCCTTTACCATACATTTGTAACTGTCGTCAACAAACTAATTAAAAAATAATTGCCAGTGAAATTGAAGGAATATTATTGGGTGCGTGCGTGCATGCGTGTATGTATGTGTATATATATATACACATACATACATACATACATACATATATGATTATTAGTACCGGACCAATCATATGTCTAATAGTAAAGCATATTTTGCATGACGATGGGAAAAATAACCAGGATTATGTTGAATAACCCTAATGTTGACACTCATAGTCACTGGTAGAGTAATATTTTATTTTGTGGTTTATCATATGTAATGCATAAAGATAGTGTGATACTCTTATATGCCCAATTAGCTTGATATATGATCCATACAAACTCAATTAAAAATTATCATAACGGTTACGCAACAGAAAAAAAGGAATATTGTCAATTTATTTGTATTTAAACAATTAATTGCTAAAATAACGGGTTTGTTCCTATCAGGATATTATAATATACAATTTATGTCAAATTTGGCAATGTGTTGTCGACTAAATTTGTATTTTTTGATTCGTTCAACTGAACACCATTGACAAAGAATCATATTACAAATTAAATACTTATTCTAATTTCACTGGAGCAATATTTAGTCTTTCTAACTACCTTTAAAATTACAATAGTACATATGAAATGATGGATTTTCATGATATTCATAGAAGTTTCAGTAGTTTTGACTCTTACGTCGTAACTTGCTAACAAAATATTAATCATACCACTGCTAAATTTAGCTAAGTATCAAAAGTTAGGAGACAAAACACAGTACTTGTTGCTAAAGTGCTATGTAGCATTCTGTAGGATGTACAGAAGACCAATGCTAAAGTTGTATCGATGTAAAGTCGTAGTGTAATTGGTTGGTATGTTTAATGTGCTTTCATGTATCTATGTTTTGTTGTTTCAACCAACATTTTGTAGCTCAACTATTTTGTTAAATGCAGTTGACAAATAAGAAAGACTGACAAAAGCTAGCTTACTGTTAGAGTAGTTTCAGGAGAACTATTTTGAATTAAACCAATATGCTACTTTGCAATAGTCAATTTGATTGCATAATATTCAACTATACTTTGTTAACCATATTAAACAATTGAATCAAATGATAAGATCAGTGCATCAGTTTTAATATCATTTTGTTCCCTGTTGTACTGAACTTAGAAAGGACATTAACACAAATATAACGACTATGGTATGGATGCTGAGGCTTTTAATTTTGAACAAATTTTCAAAGATCATGATCATGATCAAAATCTTGCGGTATGTTTGAATTTCTTCATGATTGCATTGACATTGATTTTAGCTTGAAAGATATGTAACATTACTTGGAAGAATGGATAGATTTTGGGTGTAGTTCTGGTTAATGGAATCATATTTTGTGGGCATATAGTAAATTTGGAAGTGACTGTGTCGTTTTTCGGTCATTCTGCTTTCTCCGTTTTTGTGAATTTGTATCTTTGTGTTGGGGGTTGGGCTTTGAATATAGTTTAGGATTCATTTGCTTTAAAGAATTGTTTAAAGTTTAAAAATGCATGTTAAATACGTAATATGGTGGCAATATTGGAAGACTTTTTTGGCATAATGATCTGTTCTTATTGAACAGCGACACTGATTATGGATCTACCTGGAGCTTAAATGAGAAGAATTTTTCTATCTGGAAAATTGCAAAATGGATGTGCTTCAGTTGTTAGCCTCTAAAAGCGGCCTTAGCTATGGATAACTTTCGGTTTCTTTAATATTGTTGTATTTTATAAAGTCAATCATTTTATTTAGTAGATAATTATGTCCACTTTGAATTCTACTATATATAACATTGATGTATCCCGGTCACGGTGGATATCAAACTGTCGCTTTGTTATTTATGGTTGCGCCCATGGCTATATTTAACCTATTGCCTTCATGAGGTAATCATAATTGAAATTAATGTATACTATTGTAAATTTTCAAACATTGCTTTGGGTAGGGGTTTGTTTTTGAAGAAGGAAGAAGGAAAGCGAAAATTGATTTGTCCCATATCATGGAAATGAAAAGAGAATGCTAGTATATCAATGGCTTCCTTAAGAGAATGTTGGGGTCTTGGGGCACCCAAATGCTTACTTTTTTGTGAGGAGGGAGGTCATGCATCACTATGCCACACGCGCGTGCACCACCGCCGTCTGTTCGACTGAACTGGGTCAGGCCGAGTGCGGGTTACGAGTCTCGGGTCCGATAGCAATATTTTTGGACAAACTTTATAAACTGTAACGGGCCGAATTTCATCCCATTACGGACCCCAATGAAATTCAAATCTGGGAGTGAAATAGCAACGGTTTTGAACTGTTTCAAATGAATAGACGAGACTGTTCAAATTTGTGACGTTATCTGGCTACTGCAAAACGAAGGGACGAATTGTTTCAATTTGAAATAGATACAACCTTTGCAAACGGATGACACTTCACGAATAGTTGCGTCTTCTCGCTACCTATAAATACCGACGAATGAAAGTGTTTAAAATCACTTTTTATTCCATCTTCTTCTTCCTTAAAGAGATCTGCACGCTGCCATTTCTGATACCACAAGTGTTGCAAATTTTAGAATTTGCAATGCTTGTTAAGTGTTGCAGAATCCTCTCTCTTCCTACTCTTCTTTCCATACTTATATTGCATCATCAGAAACTATATTTCTAGAGTGTTCTTGATCGGATCAAAGTGGTACAAACTTTGAATCCGATTTCGCTTTTCTAAGGCTTTATTGAATCCTGAAAGTCAATAGTTCGATAATCCGTTTGTATCTGGTGGGTTAAACTATTGCTTGAAAGAATCTATTCTATAGATCCTTAAAGTCTGAAGTATGGCAATCATCTTCCTTCAATAGTCTCAATCCACAAAATCCCCAACAAATTTTCAGACAATTTCATCAACGATGGAAGGTTTGAACGCGCTACAAGTATTGAATCATCATTTGACTAAACTGGAGCGATTTGGTGGCGAAAATTTCACTCATTGGCAAGAGACCATGAAGTTCTTTCTGATCACCGTAAAATTGTTCTACATCTTGGAAGACGGATTAGAAGTTATACTGGAGGAAACCGATAAGGTAGATTTCGCTCTAAAGACAAAACGTGCAAAGCACAAAGAGAATGATTTATTATGCAGAGGGCACATCCTGAATGCAATGTCTACTCTAGTCTACAATGCTCATAGGGCCTTGGAAACTACAAAGGATCTTTGGACTGCATTAGAAAGAAAATATCGCATATCCGAGGCAAGTAATAAAAAAATTCTTATTTGTAATTTTATGGATTTCAAAATGGTCGCCAACAAGTCCATAGTTGGATAAGGGAGTGAAATCTTATTGTTAGTGAATCAACTTAAAGATGTCGGAATTGATCTCCCTGAATCTTTTGTTGTTGGAGTTATTATTTCGAGACTCCTGAATTTTTGGAATGAATGTAAGAAAAAATTAAAACATGTGGAAATGGATTATGATTTAGACAGTTTACAGCGTCATCTTCGTATTGAAGAGGATTCTCGTAAACACGAACTAGATGATAATCTGTAAACTGAGTCTCACTCCGAGGCAAATAACGTTAAAATACTAATAAACTGAAGCCTAAGAATGAGACATAGTTAAAGAAGAAAATAATTCCAATAACAACAAAAAGAAGGGTGTTTGTTACTATTGTAACAAACATGACCATTATACCCGAGACTATCATCTTCGGAAGAAACAACAAAAAACGAATGTGGTCGAAGAAAAGCTTGTTTCTATTGTTCAAGAGGCGAACTCTGTTAGTAGCATTGATAATGATTAGTGGCTCGATACTGGAGCAACCATTCATATTTGCAAAGACTGTAATCTGTTCAAGACTTACGAAGAAAATAATGGAGTATCCAGTGAAGTGACTAGCGCAAACAAAGTTGCAAGCAAAGTTCGGGGAAAGACACAGTTGAACTTACATTAACCTCTGGGAAAGTTCTTACATTAGTCAATGTATTTTTTGTACCTTATATGTGTAAGAATTTGGTTTCCTGAATACCTTCTTAACAAAGGAGAATTCAATATGGTGTATGAGTCTGATAAGTTGGTCTTGTCCAAGAACAACAAATTTATTGGACAGGGATATTCTTGTGACGGCATGATCAAGTTGAATCTAGTAAAGAAATCTTCTGCTTGTATTGTTGATACTATTACTTTATGGCATGGTAGATTAGGACATGTTAATTATAAATCTCTTAAAAATATGAATAAATTAGGATTAATTTCTGATTGTGATATCGATTCTATCTCTAAATGTGAAATATGTGTTCAAGCAAAAATACACTGAAAATCCTTTAAATCTGTTGAAAGGAAAACCGGTTTGCTTGATTTGGTATATAGTGATGTGAGTGACTTAAAAAGTCATATCACATATGGTAGTAACCAATACTATATAACATCTATTGATTATTATACTAGATATGGATATGTATATCTAATGAAATCTAAAGATGAGGCCTTTGATAAATTCAAAATTTACAAAGCAGAAATCGAAACACACTTAGGAGTTAAAATTAAAATGTTACATTCAGATCGTGGTGGTGAATATTTTTCAAATGAATTTACTTTATTTTGTAAACAACATGGTATAGTTCACCACTGTACCGCCCCGCATACACCACAACAAAATGGTGTTGCCGAAAGGAATATAACTTTAGTAGAAATGGTTAATGTCATGCTCATAAGTAGAGTACCTTAAAAAGAATAAATTTCCTCTTATGAATTATGGTTTAATAGAAAATCTAACCTTACTAGACTCAAAGTTTGAGGTTGCTTAACATATGTTAGAAAACCTGACCCCAAACGACCAAAGTTGGGTAATAGGGCATTTAAATGTGTTTTCAAGGATATTATCTTAATAGTATAACTTATAGGTTCCTTTTCTATACACCTTAGAAGTTATCACTGCAACAAATATGTCTATTCATAGCGTTGAAAAACGATTTTATAGCCTTTAACAGCGTTTTGATGAATTGTCTACCAACACGTTGTTATAGGTCCCTAGATATATCACAGTGTTTTCAAAAATGCTGTAGAAAATTAACATATTACAGCGTTTCAAATGGTGTTGTCTTTATGTTTATACAGCGTTTTATATTATTTTAGAAATGTTGTTATCTTCCCTTTTCTACAGCGTTTAACCACATATCATTGCATTTCTCGAAGTTTACAAGTTCTCTACTATCACAGCGTTTTGCCACATATCACAACGTTTCTGGAAATTTACATGTTCTTTACTACCACAGCGTTTTGCCGCATATCACAACGTTTTTTTTGCATCTATCACAAAATTTACATATTGTAGTATCAAAATATTCATGCACAAACATATCAATATGTTATATCAACCAACTAATTATATAACACAATACTCATACACAATGACATTCAATAAACAAACTTTACATAATTTCCATAAAAAAATAACACCATAAACTAAATTTACACAATATCCGTCGAACAAAGTCCATAAAACAAGTTTGCGCCGAATACTAACAAAATGAACATCTAAAAGTTACCGCTTTCTCCGTAATCAGATACCACAAGCGGTCCTTTTGTTGAGGGATCTTCAGAAGCGCCAAACGACATTCTGATTATAGCCGAATGCACAACGATGCCCATCTCCAATACCTATACAAATGTGTTCATGTTAGCATTTGGTCATGCTTACACATTAACAAGAAAACAATGCTCGACAACAAGAAAAAAGAATACAAGGAGAAAGTTGAAGATAACAACATAGCATACTTGGTAATATTTTATAATAGTTAGTTAATTTTTATAATGCTTAGTTAATTTTTAATTATTGTTATTATTATTATAGAATACTTTGGCAATATTTTATATTTTTATGTACTTAGTTAACTTTTATAAACTACTTCTTCGTTTTTATAAAATTAGTATACTTAGTTCAATTTTTATACTATTTAGTTAATTTTAATAATACGTATTTAATTATAATTATTGTTTTAATTATTATAGAATACTTGGTAATATTTTATATTTTTATATACTTAGTTAACTATTATAAACTAAACTTCTAATTTTTTATAAATTTATTAAATTTAGTTAATTTTTATAATACTTAGTTAAATTTTATAATACTTAAATAATTTTTATAATAGTTAGTTAATTTTTATAATAGTTAGTTATTTTTTTATAAAATTAGTAAACTTAGTAAATTTTTATAATACTTAGTTAATTTTTATAATAGTTAGTCAATTTTTATAATAGTTAGTTAATTTTTATAAAATTAGTAAACTTACTTATTATTTTATAATAGTTAGTTAATTTTTATAATACTTAGTTAATTTTATAATACTTAGTTAATTTTATAATACCTAATACTTAGTTAATTTTTGATTATTGCTATTATTATTATAGAATACTTGGTAACATTTTGTATTTTTATGTACTTAGTTAACTTTTATAAACTAAACTTCTTAATTTTTATAAAATTAGTAAATTTCTTATAATAGTTAGTAAATTTTATAATACTTAGATAATTTTTAATTCTTTTTATTATTATTATAGAATACATGGTAATATTTTATAATTTTATATACTTAGTTAACTTTTATAAACTACTTCTTCGTTTTTATAAAATTAGTAAACTTAGTTAAAATTTTATACTATTTAGTTAATTTTAATAATACTTAGTTAATTTTTATAAGTTTATTTAATTTTTTTTATAAATCTTAGTTAATTTACTACTATTATAAATCTTATTGTTATTATTATTATAGAAGTTTACTTATGTTTTGTATTTTTATGTACTTTGTTAATCCTACATGAATGTCATGAACATGTAGTGTGATGAATATAATTACTTACAGAAAAATATGCAGAAGCATCGTCATCATTGGAAAAGCTCAAGGCATGTCTCATTAACAAAAGGGTCATAAGCTGCACAAGAAAAACAAGTAATAAGTTGACATCGCATATGTAGTAACCCGGAAATCCGAGCCAATTTAAAATTTTCATTTTGGCAGTTTTAATGGATTTTGAATATTTAAAATGAGTTATTTTAAATAATGACGATGAGAAATTCATTTTGAATAGAAATAGAACGTATATATTTATTTGAATCGTCGTTAGAATATAAATATTTTATTTTATTTATAAAAGGAATTGAAAATGGCGCGGTAGTTTGAAAATTCGATTTCTAATTTCAAATGAATGTACAGGATTCAAAATAAACCGGATTTTAGAGAAGCCAAAAATATTAGAATCTAATTGAAAATATCTTTCCAACGAATCCGAAAAATTGAAATTTCCTACCGGGAATCAAAAGATACGTCTAGTTGATAATTCAGAATAGTCGCTATAGAAAATATAGCCCTTAAAAATGGAAATTTTGCAAACGACCTCAGTTTTCGACGAAACCACTTTTGTTGGATCAGTGATGTCAAGTTATTGCTAGGTTTCAAAATTCATAATTTTTCGAATCAATATGTGAGCGTGGCAAAGGAAAACGCGTTTGAATAGTTTCAGTTGATTTTAATCGACTGGAAAATGGCCATTTTTCAAACGGTCTCAGAATTTGACGAAATTGGTTCTTTTAGGACCGTATCGTCAATACGAAACTAGAAAATATTTTTCGGGGATTTTTAGGGTTCATATGTGGCCCCGGTAAATTGGAATGTGCGTTCAAATTCAATATATAGAGTTATATTTTGATTTTGACGAAAACAGATCGTAAGAGCCGAATTGGCTTACGAAACATATCCCATTGTGTTCAGAATGGGGGTAATTGGCTAGGGGCAACAGTCGATGTGTTTGATTTTGAACTCAAAATGAAAAGTAACTTTTTGGATTAAAAATTAAAATTATATATATGTTTATATAATATAGCACCCCCACTCCTCTCTTCACTCAGACCATTCAAAATAAAATAAAATAAAAACCACGTTGACCCTTCCCCCCCCCACCCCCCGAACCCTCGTCGATCCCGTCGTCGGCCTCTTCCCCCACCCATGCTAACACAACCGCCGACCTTCACCCACCTCTCTGCCGTCGATCTCCTCCCTCCGCCTCTCCCCTTCCTCCACGAGAACCGCAACCCTCCAAACTCTGAATCCCCCCTGAAATCGAACGAGCGCCGCCGCCGAAGCTTCAACGCCGTCGTCCACCTCTCAGGCCGCCGCATTCCCCTTCCGACCTCCCCCCCCCCCAGCCGCGGTGGACCACCTTTCCTCCTCCGATGGAATAACCGTGAGTATTTACTGTATTTTCTTTTGATTTAAGGTAATTAGTTTTAAAGTATAAAAAAAATCAGTTTTTTTTATATATAGCATAGTCTAAAATAGAATTAATTTTATATATTATGATATTAAATCAAAATTAGGTTTTTTATATGTTATAAAAATTAAATTTTATATGCTAGAATAAAAAGGTTTGATTTTTAACTTTGAAAAGATTTGATTCTTAATGTTAAGAAAGGTTTGATTTTTAATGTGAAGAAAGATTATATTTTTAAACAAAGAAAGAAGTGATTTTTTATATATGTAGCGAAATAAAAATCAGATTTTTATTATATATATTGAGATAAAAATGTGATTTTATAGTGTCGAAATAAAAATTCGATCTTTATATAAGAAGTAGGAATATAAAAATATAATTTTTATAAAGAAAGAAGCGTCAAAAAAATATACGAAGTAGAAATAAAAATGTGATTTTTATTTATTGGAATGAAGCAATAAAAATATAATTTTTATTATGAACAGCGTGGTAAGGACTGTATTGGAATTTCAAACAAATTCAAGCCATTTAGAAATTCAAAAATGAAACGGCGGAGTGGAACTCTCGGTGAGAACTTCTCACTTTCATTTTAATTTCTAGTTTGAAATATATACTAGGATGCAGACGGTGCTTAGCAGCACCTGACACCCGTCGTCCACAGACCATGGACGGCTTGTTTGTTTGATGTGTTGTGAAAAGTGACTGTGTGATGCGGAATGAAAATAAATATTTTAGAGTTAAAAATATAATTTTTAACGTGTATATAAAATAAATATTTATAAACAAATCGGACGATTGGTTTATGTACACCCATTTGACCGATATTGATTGGGACGGTAAATTTTACACATCGCCCAACTGCACAAATAAAAATATGTACATGTTGATTTGAAACCCCACACGGGTATTGGGATGATATTTGACGTACACTAATCCCGATTGTTTAGTTGTATGTCCATCAATGGGTTGACAGACTGTGTAAGCGTTAATTATTTATATTTAATGCTTATGCAGTTGTGTGGTGTACTCTAGATGATGGTTGATTATTTATCGTTGCTATTATATACATGTGTTGTATGGAAATCCCTATAATTAACATTATATGATAATTGATTGTGCCTCATTCGAATTTGAAAAAAAAAAGAATATTATAAAATAAAGATTCATGTGTTGAATAGAATAAATAGTCATGTGTTGACGATACTCATGTGTTGAGAATATTCATGTGTTGAAACTTATCATGTGTTGAACGAAATATTTTAACAATAAAATTTACATCTTTATCATATATAAAATTAGAAACTAACTGGAAACTAGATAAGATGAGTGGTTTCCTGGGTATTGATCTGATGTTGGTTTCGGCCTTCGGGGTTAATACTTAGGGAATCGTTCTCTTACTAATTTATGGTTGGAGTCTGATTAAGAATTAAACGACAGAAATCATAATTTTATAAAATATATTAAATAACAAAAATAGTCATGTGTTGACAATACTCATGTGTTGAGAATATTCATGTGTTGAAAAATATATATTCATGTGTTGAAGAAAATATTCATTTGTTGAATAGAATAACGAAGTTATTGAAATATATAAAGCCGTGTTGATTAGATATGCGCCATTTTGACGCCAACGATACTTATATCGATTTTATTCATTTTTATAATGAATATCGAAAAGTAATTGATTTCAAAATATAATATTTTGAAAATATTATCATTTATATATCGATGATATGGAACATTCAATTTTGATTAGAAATTGAATATGAAGTTTTTTGAAAACGAATTTAAAACGATTTAAAAAATACGTTTTAAAAGGAAATCAACGAAATATATATTATATATATAATGGTCTGAATAGAACGCGCTGCGCTGCGGTAGTTCGCGAATTTCGACCATTGACTTCGAATTGACATTACGGGAGATCCGACCATCGGATTCTCCTAAAACCGGAACCGTTGGGTTCGTATCGAAAAGAGATTTCTAACGAATATTAGAGGTTTGAAATCTAATGGTTGGATTTGGAATTATGTCCAAATCAAATTTGTAAAAGGTCGCTGTAAGTGCAGTTCGATGGCCGTTGATGGAAATCGACTGTACGGGCCTTGATAAAATTATTAAAAATAGTAATTATTTGCGTAAAAACTCCATATTTGAAAAGATAAAAATAGATTTTTATCGAAATGAACTAGTTTTGAACTAGAGTTATAATCCATTTATTTTTAAAATAAATAAATTGAATTTGAAAGGGTTTTAAAAGTAACCAGAATAGCCAATAATTGAATTGGAATGGATTTGAATCAAAATTATCTTTGGAATATTTCGATGTTGGATTTTGTGATGATACAGATATTGTTATGGGAATTTGAAAGATATATTTATATCGTTATTTCCAATACGTTATTTGTTGGTCATAGAATTTGATGTTGAATATAAGCCAATATATTTTCTTTTCAGAGCCTTGTATTTAATATTAAATGGGATTTTGGGTTGTCGTCAATGGTATCTTTAATAATACTGTTCTTAGACCCAACGGAGTTAAGAAAATCAGAAACTAACTGGAGATTAGTTAAGTTGTATGGTTTCCTGGGTATTGATCTGATGTTGGTTTCGGCCTTCGGGGTTAACACTTAGGGAATTATTCACTTGCTAATTTACGGTTAAAGGTTGATGGAATAGAATGTGATTTTGGGTTTATCGTGAACCGTGTTTTAGATGACACTGGTTCTTTAACCCAGTTAAAGACATGATATTGATTTTTGGGAAGATTAAAACTAAGTGGAGTTTTAATGAATCTTTAATTAGATTGAAATGATCGAGAATGGATTATCACCAGTTTTGCTCCAGGCGTTAGCTAAATCTTTAATTAGATTTGAACGTGAAATGGTAATTGAATTTACCGATAACACCGTGGTGTTAGATATGAAGTATGACCAGTTTTACTTCATGGGATGAATAGGTTGGGATTGGGAAATAAATTAAATGATTACTTCGGTGTGGTTAGCTAATCCCGACTAGTTTGAATTGATATTCAAAAGAAGATTAAAGAATAAATTTAAGGAATTCATCTTTGATAAAATTAATGGGAACCTTTCCCAAAGTATAAGAATATTTGAATAAAAGATATTCTGAATTGGAATGAGGCGTATGTTGTGCTTGTGTAACACTTGTTTATTATATACGCGAGTTATTCAGAAAGACCGGGTTTATCCCATTCTGAATAACTGATTCGACGATGTGTTGAGGATGAAGACGGTGGTCAAAGACCGGAGGTCTTCACGTCGTTTGGATAATTACTGATTATCTTGATTGGGCTGTACACCCAAGAGGAGGGAATCAGTTGGTGATCGTCCAGGCGTACTTGGAGATCATGGATATGCGAGGTACAAGGTGCCTCTGGTTTCGTTCAGACCCAGAACGAACTTGTAAATGGACAGTGTGTCTGACATTGGATTTTATTCTGTGTGATTGATTTCTATTAAATATATATCTGTTTGGCGGCGGAGAATTTATTCTCTTGCTTAATGCCCTTCTCTGAGACGTACGAGCTCAGAGGTTATATATTGATGGATATCAATCGCATGGAGTGAACTTCCTGTGTGGCATGCCTAAGTGGCAAATGATCAAGGCTTTTGTTGAAAAGCAAAGTCTTGTGGCTGATGAACAAAGCACCGCCTGTGTGGCATAGCTTGTGTAACGCTGATTCGCGAGCCTCACACCCCGGTTGTGAACCAGAAACGGGAGAAGGACCTTAGGGAGGACATGCGTTTCCTTCTAGCAAAAAGTGGCGTTAGTGGTTTTACACGCCCTGACGAGTTTGACTTATGTGGTTGTTGGATTGCGAGGCGCCTCAGATATATCGGTGACTATGTGGAGCCGATGGAGTCAGTGGACTCATTGACACCCCATAGGGTGGGGAAACGCAGTGTCCAGGGTTTAAGTTTAATCCACATCGGTGGACCGGCCCTGACGATCCAAGGGCCCACCTGAGTCTGGATCCTGAAACACGGGCTAGAGCGTCTCGAATCGGTAGAGGACTGTCTTTTGCCTCGGTTCACAGATGGGAATCCAACTTCCAATACGTGATTTTGCGGTTTTGATTGTAGAACCTATATATGGCGACATAGTGGTATGGGGCACTTATGCCGTCTATGATTGATATGTATGATTGAACTTGTTTTGACACTATACACTTATAGTAATAATAAAAGATGAAATTTAGCGTATCAAGCATTCTTTGGCTATTATAAGGTAAAACCCTATCCTCCGGCTTGTGTTGCATTGTGTAATGGGACCTGGGTCTTATAATAGCTTCATTGTTCTTTATTCGGCATTGCGCTGTTTTTTTAAGCACTGGTATTCTTGGGAGGAAACCCGTTCCGTGTTATATGGCGTGGTCCCTTAATTTACCTAACTTTAAAATAAAGATTAATAAATGTTTTAGTTCTCACACCAGTCACATGACTGACCTAGAGTTTATTGTTTTAACCTAAACTCTGGGTGCCCTTATTTTGACACGGGCAGCTAGTAGTTTTGGTTTTGCAGATTTATATTCATAGGATCCTGATTTACAGATGAAGCGATATTCGGAAAGCTCTATATCCGTGTATTACTTCTTGTTGTGTATTGTATTATTTTCCGTTGCTATGTAATTTAAATCTCTGATATTTTTTGTGTAATATTTATTCATACTCTGTATATTCTTGTATTCTTATGGAATTGTTATAATATACAACGAAATGTTCTTCTGTTTGTGTTCTGATTTGTCGTGTTCTCAAAACAATCAGGGGTTTCGAACGGTCTTGGTCGGTTTAGCGATCGATTCGGATCGACCGAAATTCCATATCGCCACATTTGGTATCAGAGCTTTGGTTTACAAAGCTCGGAGAACAAGACACATTAGAACCATACGAAAGAATTCATCAGAGATTGGATTAGTAATATCCAATGAGAATGACTCGTTAGAGATGGGATCAGTAGTATCCTACAACGAGTGTGAAGAGTATATAAATAAAATTGAAAACAATTTTGTTTTGAAAATCTAAATCAATTATATGTATTTGATTATTTATTTTATATTGATTTGGACAATCAAGTATATAGAGATTTTGCGTATACGTCTGATCCGCGTGTATTTGAAACTTTAATATACTGAATAGATATAAAGTCACACTCTAGTCGCCCGGAGATGGTACCGATGATAGCACGTGCACCATCAGTATTTATATTCGAGTGCCGAAAGTGGGATATCTATATATTTCCATTAGACTGGTGTGAGAACCAAAACTTACATAGGATTATTTGTTGTGATTTGGCATCAAAAATCTGATTTTTAGACTATATATATCAAAGATATGAGTTTGAAATGATAAGCAACCAATTGATTGCTGGTTGTGTTGTCTGATTATTGTTTGATTAATTAAATGTTGAACCTTTAGCCAAATTGAACCAAATAGTGGATTGTATCGAAAATTTATCGCATTTGCATGCTTGTACATGTACTTACATTGAACAGGTCATAGCAAGGAGGCTAAAGAAGAGGAATAAAATTGTTTGCCCGACAAATAGGCACATGTTTATTGTATTTCTTGGGTTTTTAATGATTTTATGAGCCGCTTGGCTGCTTCGTTTTCTTTTTGGATTGGTGAGGGCCATGGGAGGCTATTTGAAATATCCCGAAGCTCCCGGTGCAAGGGAGGTTATGGCGAAATTTTTCGAAAATTTAAGGTGTTAGCTAATTTTTTTGAAAATTTTGAAAAGTTCTTAGAAACTGAAAAGTTAAAGAACTTAAGCCATAATGAAAATAATGAAAGTTGAGTTGGTTTGTAAAACAACTTTCGGCTTCGTTCCTTTTCGGGGACGAAAAGTTTTAAGTGGGGGAGATTGTAATAACCCGGAAATCCGAGCTAATTTAAAATTTTTATTTTGGCAATTTTAATGGATTTTGAATATTTAAAATGAGTTATTTTAAATAATGACGACGAGAAATTCATTTTGAATAGAAGTAGAATGTATATATTTATTTGAATAGTCGTTAGAATTTAAATATTTTATTTTATTTATAAAAGGAATTGAAAATGTCGCGGTAGTTTGAAAATTCGATTTCTAATTTCAAATGAATGTACATGATTCAAAATAAATCGAATTTTAGCGAAAACAAAAATATTAGAATCTAATTGAAAATATCTTTCCAACGAATCCGAAAAATTGAAATTTCATAGCAGGAATCAAAAGATACGTCCAGTTGAAAATTCAGAATAGTCGCTATGGAAAATATAGCCCTTAAAAATGGAAATTTTGCAAACGACCTCGGTTTTTGACGAAACCACTTTTGTTGGATCGGTGATGTCAAATTATTGCTAGGTTTCAAAATTTGTAATTTTTCGAATCAATATGTGAGCGTGGCAAAGGAAAACGCGTTTGACCAGTTTCAGTTGATTTTAATCGACTGGAAAATGGCTATTTTTCAAACGGTCTCAGAATTTGACGAAACTAGTTTTGTTAGGACCGTATCGTCAATACGAAACTAGAAAATATTTTTCGGGGATTTTTAGGGTTCGTATGTGGCCCCGGTAAATTGGAATGTGCGTTCAAATTCAATATATAGAGTTATATTTTGATTTTGACGAAAATAGATCGTAAGAGCCTAATTGGCTTACGAAACATATCCCATTGTGTTCGGAATGGGGGTAATTGGCTAGAGGCGACAGTCGGTGGGTTTGATTTTGACTTCGAAATGAAAAGTAACTTTTTGGATTAAAAAATAAAATTAAATATATATATTTATATAATATAGCACCCCCACTCCTCTCTTCACTCGGACCATTCAAAATTAAATAAAATAAAATAAACCGCGTTTACCCTCCCCCTCCCACCACGAACCCTCGTCGATCCTGTCGTCCGCCCCTTCCCCCACCCACGCTGACGCAACCGCCGACCTTCACCCACCTCTTTGCCGTCGATCTCCTCCCTCCGCCTCTCCCCTTCCTCCACGAGAACCGCGACCCCCCAAACTCTGAATCCCCCCTGAAATCGAACGAGCGTCGTCGTCCACCTCTCAGGCCGCCGCATTCCCCTTCCGACCTCCCCCCTCCGTCGCGGTGGACCACCTTTCCTCCTCCGATGGAATAACCGTGAGTATTTACTGTATTTTCTTTTGATTTAAGGTAATTAGTTTTAAAGTATAAAAAAATCAGTTTTTTTTATATATAGCATAGTCTAAAATAGAATTAATTTTATATATTATGATATTAAATCAAAATTAGGTTTTTTATATGTTATAAAAAATAAATTTTATATGCTAGAATAAAAAGGTTTGATTTTTAACTTTGAAAAGATTTGATTTTTAATGTTAAAAAAGGTTTGATTTTTAATGTGAAGAAAGATTATATTTTTAAACAAAGAAAGAAGTGATTTTTTATATATGTAGCGAAATAAAAATCTGATTTTTATTATATATATGTTGAGATAAAAATGTGATTTTTATAGTGTCGAAATAAAAATTCAATCTTTATATAAGAAGTAGGAATATAAAAATATAATTTTTATATAGAAAGAAGCATCGAAAAAATATATGAAGCTGAAATAAAAATGTGACTTTTATTTATTGGAATGAAGCAATAAAAATATAATTTTTATTATGAACAGCGTGGTAAGGACTGTATTGGAATTTCAAACAAATTCAAGCCATTCAGAAATGAAACAGCGGGGTGGAACCCTCGGTGAGAACTTCTCACTTTTATTTTAATTTCTAGTCTTAAATATATACTAGGATGCAGATGGTGCTTAGCAGCACGTGACACCCATTGTAACGACCCGGGTTTTTCAGTTATATGAATTCGAATATTTAAATTGGTTTTAAATATTATATTGAAAGTTATGTCCAAATCAAAATCTTAAATAGTCGCTATGGATTTCGATTATAAATTATAACATATATTTAATAAATTTATAGGGAATTTCTATGTATTTCGAGTATCGTTAATCTCGAAGACATTAATATTGAGTTATAATTTCACATTTAGTTAAATCCGAAGTGATATGTTATTTTATTTGAAAAAAATACGACGATAATAATTTAATTTAAATTGTTTTGTAATTTACTTATATTTTAACGGTGTTATATAAGTCGTATAAATAGTTATTTTTAAAACTACTTCCGTTTTCAGTGAAATGAATCTTATTGGAATACACATCATTAAATATTGCTAGTTTTTCAGTTTGGAGTAAATCGGAATTGTTTTGTCAGTGGACGAAATTTAAAGGTGAACCGATAAATATATTTTTATATTAAAATAATGAAGTTGTGAAAATGAAGTCGGTTTTCAACGGAATTAATTTCATTGGAACCGTAACGCTGAAACATAACAGTATGTCTAGTGGGAATTCGTAATTGTCGGTATGGCGTGCAACGAAAATATCGGCATAATTTAATTAGCCGAATAAATTAATTAAAATATAATATATAATTCGCTAAGTAAAACAAAACTTTTCAGCCTACCGTAAAGTACCACCTGCACATCATAATGCTAAGGAATAGCCTACCTAAAAAGTATAACCTACCCTAGATCTTTTACTTCAAGAAAAAGCAATGCGCAACCACCCTAACATTCTATTTGCTCATGCTTGCTGCATGCTAGTCTATGGTCGTGTCTACCCGACCTGCTCCTGTAAACAAACAACAGAAATGCCTTTTTGTTCTAAGGAACCTTCCCTATTTGCCAAAAACTACCTGTAGCCTATCGTAAAATCATATCACCCAGCTATTTCTAGGGAAGGACGCATAGGCACATGCTACCTTGGATTAAAAATAAAAATCAAAACACAGGCACATGCTAAAATCGAACACATTGTTACTCTAACAACTAACACAGATCTATCATTCCCATCAACACAGCTATGCAAAAATGTGTACATAGGCATACAGCTTCGAAATGATTGAACAACAGCTATTCTACTGCTGCAATTACTTGCGCTCCAATTTATCCAAACCGTGATGACCAAGAAGTTGATGTCGTGCACCCCAAACAAAAACCGTGATGGCCACGGATGTTTCCCTATATATATACATGCTTTTTCTCCTTCGATTCAGTAAGTTTTCCTCCTCAACAAAATCTAAAAACCCGAAACATTTCCAGTGGCAAAGGAGAAAAAAATCAAGACAGGTGAGGCCATCGCCAAGCCTGATATGGAACTGAGACGCGCATGAAGGCACGAAAGTGGGGAAGTCCGGTCATCGGACTGGGGTACAAAACCCAGCGATGCACTGTTCAAAGTGAAGGGGTCAGGTTGCGGAGTGGATGCTGTCGTTCATTTTCTAAGCGAGTGCGAGATTTGATGGGCGGTATGTCGAAGTCCGATGGTATGGGAGGAAGGGTTGGAGCTGAGGTTAAGGAAATGGCCGTGTACTATTGTGTGCGTGGTGAACACTGCGGAGAGGAAGAAGCAACACTGTTGCTTGCGGTTTGGACTTCAACATGGGCTTTTGGATATATAAAAAAAAGTAACTCGCGTGAGAAGGGAAGCTTGGGAAGGTAACGCCTGGGGAGGAAGATGTGTTTGAAGGGAAGAAGCTGTAGCACGGTTTGGTGCATTTTCATGCTTACGTGGGCTTAGAAGGGTGCATGGGCTTGGCTGTTGGCTGTAATGACCCGCATTGTCAAAGGTATTATAATTAATTAATTTAATTATATAAATAGTGATATATTGAATTAAATAGAGGTTTAATTAAATAATATGGAATAATTAATTTAATTAAATAATTAAATAATATATTTAATTCATAAATAACCAGAAATAGTGAATTGACAATATAATGTGAACTGGGTCATCCCTAATATTTAATTCATCTTAGAGTTGAAGTATATTGACGAATATATTCAATCGACGTCAGTTTGAACGTAGAATTATAATATAATTAAAATAGAGCTCGAAATGGCGCGGCAGTTCGCTATTTGGCGATTTGAACTTCAACTGAATATACATAGTTCGTTTTAAATCGGATTTCTGTGAAACAAGAAACGTGTGGAGCTGGTGGAGTATATCTTTCTAGTGGAAGAGAAAAATCGGGATTTTGTCATGTAGATTTTGAGTTATGTCCAAATCAAATTCTCAGAAATGCAGCGCCCTGACCATAACGATTTAACTATATTTTATATAAGGATTTAAACAGAAATCGAGCATCGATATAACTTTGACGATGTAATATCGAGTTGTAAATTCATACAGGAATATTCTGGAGCTGTAGGGTATGCCACTGTGAATATAGACGATAATATTTATTTTTTAAATATTAAATTTATTTATATTTATATATTTAAATAGGTTATTTAGAGCGTTAAAAATAGCCACTTTTGCAAACGACCTCAGAATTCAACGAAACTAATTTTGTTGGATCTGCAATATCAAATAGTTGTTAGATTTCCAGTTTCGTGATTTTTAGAGTCACTGTGTGGCCGTACGGATTTTTAGAGTGAGAAACAGTTAGTATTTTGACGGTTAAAAATGCGCTGTGTGAGCATACGAAGTCGGAATTCGACGAAACCAGTTTCGTTGGGACCGTAAGGTCAAACTCTAGCAGTATGTCCTATTTGGTGATTTTTGGGTATCGTGTGTGATCACACTAATTTTTAGAAGATAAATATAGATAGAAATTGGCAAAATAAAATATTAAAATATTAATAAAAAAATATCTAGATATTTTGTTGTCCTATAAATACCCCCCTTACTTTTCTTAAAACCTAATTCTTTCCTTCTGTTCAACAACTAAGTGCCGCCACCAAACTTCCTTTTCGCAGTGGAAATGGAAAGTTCAAAAATTCCAATCAATTCAAATAAAAGTCTAAAAATCATGAAAGCCTTGTATCTGAGTTTGTTTCAGCCTAAGCTTCATTGTAATACCCATTTCTTATGGTTCGATCAATGTTGGCGATGTCCATATTGTGAGCAGTAGATTAGGGTTGGATTTGTTTTGTCGATGGGTCATCGATTTGGAAATCTGAGTTCGTATTTAGGTTTGTTGTTGAAATCCGCACCTAGTATGACGAGTTCGAGTTAGGGATAGTTGACATGGGGATGGAGAGTTTTGAAAGGGGAGTTTAGTGATGATTTCTGTTTGTGGATCCGTGAAGCATGGAAGGTGCAGTTGGGAAATGAAGACATGGAAATGGGTTTCTGGAGTGTGGATTTTGTTTGGGAAGAAGGAGCAATACGAAGCGGGTTTATACGGATGGGGTCTGGGCTGTTAGATTTGAAGTGGGCCGGTTTTTGTTGTGGTGAGGCCTATTTAGTTTTATAATTATAAGTCAACTTTAAATTTAAATATCGTATCAACTTGTAAACGCTGTATTTTGTTCATATGAAATCAGAATCACGAACCGTAAGTTGTGTTGGGACCGTATGGACGAGAGCTTCACAATGAAGCTGACTGGAAGTGGATTCGAGCTCGTTTGAACTTATGGCGAAATAAATTGTTTGATTCAAATCAAATAACAGTTTATCGTTCTTTAACGATGAACTGCCAAAGTGAGTAAAACTCACCAACTCTGAACAGTTCTATTTTTACAACGTATATTTAGAACTGATAAATGATGACTGATTGCTGTGTGTTGATTTGGTTGATTGAACTGCTAGTCAGTTAGTTGAAATATATATATAAACCGTTAAATATATTGATGTTGTTTATCAGAACATTTCATATTGAAATGAAATTGATTTATATTATACTGTGTAACATCTGTGGATACAGGGATACATGTTGGAGGGATCCAACTGGATTCCTCAACATTTATTTTACTGTTTTCATATATTGTGATATATGATGTGATGTATATCTGTTATGGGTTATGTAGGTTAGAATGATATTAATCATTTGTTATTCGATATTTTAAATATCATAAGAAACCCTGGGATGTAAAAAAGGAATATTTCAATGTATATTGAAATAAAGGAATTTTATAAAATCAACCAATTTTATAAAAGGAAATAAATTTGAAAATAAAGCATTTATAAAATCATAGGATATTATAAAGGAGGATATTTGTTTAGAAAACAAATAGGATATTATAAAAAGGAAAATGTTATTAAAAGGGAATCTGTATAAGTGGAGAAACGTTGTTAAAAGGGAAAATCTTTGTAAATCAATAAAGTAATCGAATATTAGTATTCGAGAGGAGTTAATCGAAAAGGAGTCGAATCAAATAAGTTATTCAGTTAGAGTTAATCAAATAGAGTTAAAACAATATTTGAAACTCACTAGAGATTAGTTAAGTCGAATGGTTTTCTGAGTGTGGATCTGATGTTGGTTTCGGCCTTCGGGGTTTATACTTAGAGAATTGTTCTCTTACTAGTTTACAGTTAGGGACTGATGGTTGTGGAAGAATAGTGATACGTGAATAAGCTATGGAAATGTTTTCCAGTGTTAATAACGTATATTTTCTAATCATAGAAAATAAGGAAATATGAATATATACATATATATATATATATGTGTGTGTGTGTGTGTTGGATGATTTGATCGATAATTCCATTTGGAATTAAGATCGTTGTGTGAACACCGACATATTTTCATTTGATAGTTAAATCACCGACTATCAAAGTTTTGACCATTTTAACGTTGTTATTATGGAGAGACCGGTTGGATTGTTATCCGAAGAACCACTCCGTATTGGCATAAGCGTTTCGAATCATATATGTTGAATATATTGAAGACGGATTAAAGTGCAAGGGCTGTTGTATAAGTCCTAGGTAGAGATTACCTAGGATGGATGTACTGAATAGTGCCTTCGGTTTCGTTCAGTCCCAGAACGAACGTATATGGACGAGTGTCTGACAGAGTATTTCCAATGATCGAATATGATTAGACTGTACAAATATATATGGTTGCAACGGATTTATTCGCTTAGCATAACATCCAGAACATTTGTGCAAATCAATTAGTGATTAACGGATCTGACAATGTGGCATTCAAAGTGAT
Organism: Allium sativum; assembly: GCA_030737875.1. Taxonomy (NCBI): domain Eukaryota; kingdom Viridiplantae; phylum Streptophyta; class Magnoliopsida; order Asparagales; family Amaryllidaceae; genus Allium; species Allium sativum. Next base: position 1,021,624,479 of record CM060926.1, read on the forward strand.
CGTGTTATCAGTGAATGGAAAGTAGTCGTAGCCTCTGGCCTCAACATCCGGTAAATGACAAAAATCGGGCAGGCAGCATGGCTAAGTCGGTCGCACCGAAGTAGGGTGTATAATCACTTATCTAGAGAATATTCATTTGCTTCTTTAATCTATCAATGTTGTCCCATATATATATATATATATATATATATATATATATACGGGAAATGGTTGCTGATCCCAACCGTTGGTGGTGTACATTCGATACACTCAAGCGAAATGAGTGGTCGGTCATGTGTGGCTGAGTTGCAAGATGTTCTTGTTGAACTCCAGTGTATCGTTCCTAGAGTACCCTGATCGGAAGGTGGTTCCATACCTTGTCATAGTTGGAAATCCATTTCCCAATACGTGCTTGCGGTTTTGATTGTATACTATATATGTAGAACGTGAGATGAAAGCGTTTCTGCTAGATGATTATTATATTGCGGTTGATAGACATTATTATAATATCAAAAGGTTTTTGATATAAAGATATTTTGGATTCTCATAAGGAAAAAACCCATTCCGTTATACGGTGTGGTCTTATGAGATATCGTTTACTTGTTCAAATTGTTTTAAACTGTTTTACTCATACCAGTCCCATGACTGACCCAGAGTTTACTTTGTTTTGTTCTACCTAAACTCTTGGGTGCCTAAATTTGTACGGGCAGTCAAGTAGTTCAGGATTTTTACAGATACACTTGGAGAGCTTGGAGCACGAGGCTTCAAGATTCTATAGCTATTATTATTTCCGCTGTTGTTGTAAGTGTTGTACTCTAAAATGTTATTGTATACATATACTATTTTTATTTCAAAAGTTATGTTATATTTTATTTGTTCCGCTGTGAGATTCGTGGTTACTCTGATGATGATGTTCTTCTTCTTCTTCTATTCTAATAGTTCTATCTTATCTATACACACCCTCTATCTTCTTTCTATTAATTTCTTGAATTTCAGTGCAATTTGGGGTTGGACTTGTGTTATTTGGTCAGCTCAAATTGGACTGGATTTTCGGGTCATTACATTGGCATTGGGCTTGCGGCCCATGTATATATATATATATATATAAGAAAAAAAATAGAAAAGAAGAATGGGAAAACGTGAAAATGGGATCAAATGCAAAAGGGGGTGTTGGTCTGTTTGGCACGAAGTAGGGAAGACTGGCGAACGTGGGCTCAAATGTAATAACCCGCATTGTCAGGGGTGTTATAATTAATTTATTTAATTATATAAATAGTGATTTAGGGAATTAAATCGTCGTTAATTAAATTATAGTGAATATTTAATTAAATTAAATAATATATTTAATTCAGAAATAATCAAAAATATTGGAAATCACAATATTCTGTGAACAGGGTCGTCCCTTAGATTTAATTCAGCTTAGAGTTGAATTATATTGACAAATATATTCAATCGACGTCAGTTTGAACGTAGAATTATAATATAATTAAATTAGAGCTTGAAATGGCGCGGTAGTTCGCTATTTGGCGATTTGAACTTCAACTGAGTATACAGGGTTCGTTTTAAATCGGATTTCTGTGAAACAAGAAACGTGTGGAGCTGGTGAAGTATATCTTTCTAGTGGAAGAGAAATATCGGGATTTCGTCGTGTAGATTTTGAGATATGTCCAAATCAAATTTTAAAATAGTCATTATAGAATCGTTTATCGACCATAACGGTTTATTCGATATAACTAGAGATCGGGTTTGAATTTAGACAAGGTTCTTTTGGGAAGTAGTGATAATTTAATTTTTAGAATTTTATGGTAATTTTTAATTAATTAAATAAGCAACTTTTTATTTGGAGTATTTGGCACCCTGTATCGACATTTCGGGGTTTCACAATATGAGTCCATCTACCGGTATTATTACATTTTTGGGACCAGAGCACGTCACTCATTTAAATGGTATCTTTGTTTCTGTCCATAGCAGTCCCTACGTGAACAGGGTATTTCATAGTACGGTACACTATGTTTTTAACTTGAAACAAACTAAACTGAATGGTTAACTGGTCAAACGAACTCGAAATTCAACGAAACAAGTTTCATACGAAACCTTAGGAAGAGGTCTAGTGAAAACGTTAAGGCCTCATATTTTTAGGATTTTTTCTGTAACTTTTATGAATTAATGCTCGGTGTTTTTCATCGATATTTTCTAAGGGGTTTTTGCAAACGGTGTCGGAATTCGACGAAACATGTCCCAATGGATCCGGAATATTTTTCTATGCTAGGATTGACTTAGTTTGTCAAAAACAGAATTCGTATGGATTGGTTTCAAGACAAAACTTCAAGAGTAAGTTAATTTATTTAATAAATAAGAAATGGACCAAATTAACCCCTATAAATAACCCCTTAACAGCTAAAACCTAATTCTCTTCATTCATTAGTCAACGGTTTTCCGCCGCTGAGTTCTTATTCCAAACAGGATTTCAATCCTTATTAAAATCAAGTAAAAATCAAACAAAAACATACAAATCACGATATGTATATTCTTGGATTCTCAAACCCCTAAGCTTCAACTCAGCATGGTCAAAAAAAGCGGTGCGATGAGGTGCTCGAGTTCGGAAAAGGGGATACCGTAGTCTAGGGTTTGGTTTATTTGTGAAATGGAAGCAAGGCGTCGCACCTGTAGCAGTGTTTGAGGGTTCGGTTGGTGCTTGCTCGTGATGTTGGTGAAGTTCAGTTCAATTTTTGTTCGGTGGTTCCTGAGGGGGAAGAGCTGTGCTGGTTCGACGGGCTTTAAGGGAGGAGTTTTTGGAGTGAATGTTTGTGGTGGAAGTTAAGAAGCAGTGGGGGACGTGAAGCGTGTAGTAAACAGTGGAAGGATTTGCTGTCAGGGTTTGGAAGAAGAAGTAGCAGGCGTTGCGGCAAAAATGGGTGAGTCAGGGTTAATGTTTTTAGGGGGAAGTTAGTTTTGGTTTTACTGTAACACAAAGTATAATTGGATGAAGGACAGAACTGTTCGTTTTGGGTATTACTTGACAGAGTAGTGAAAGCCATCGATGAAATCATGTGGAGTTTTACTGTTTCCATGATGAGTAAGTTCGGTGGTCCTATGTTGGGTAGCGCGGATCCTCCAGTCGCGGTGAGGGGGATGGCAATGAGTTGAAAATAACGAACATGAGGTGGAGCGTTTGTTTTGAAAATAGCAGTGAGATGGAGATGGCCACTATAACAAGGAGCGGCGTTCGGTGTAAAAGGGAACGGGGAAGAAGGTAGGCGGGTTTGGGAAATGGTGAGCTTGTATGGGCCTTGGATTTAAAGGTGAAGCCCAACAACTATTTTATTTAGTTTAATTAAAATAAAATAATGTTCTAACTTTAAATTATCATATCTTATCCATACGGAATCGAAATCGGACGAAACAAGTTGCGTTGGGATCCTATGGACGGACACTACGCAATGGAACTGACCGAGAGTGGAATGGAGCTCATATAAATTTATGGCCAGATAAATTGTTTGATTCAAATCAAATAACAGTTTATCGTTCCTTAACGATGAACTGCAAATGTGAGTAAAACTCACCAACTCTGAATATTTCTATTTTTACAGTGTATTCTTAGAACTGTTAAATACTGTCTGTTTGATTGTGTGTTGACTGTTTGATTGAACTGCTAGTCAGTTAGTGGAAATTTTATATATATATATATATATATATATGTATATATGTATATATATATATACCGTTAGATATTTATATGTTGATTCTGCTATCAGAATATTTCATATCGAACTGAAAGTGATATTGATTATACTGTTTAACATCTGTGATGCAGGAAAACAGGTTGGAGGAATCCAACTGGATTCCTCAACATTTATTTTGTTGTTATTCATATATTTTGATATATGGTGTGATATATAATCTGTTGTTGATTTTGTGTGTTGGACGATATTTATCGTTGTTATATGGTATGTTAAATACCATAAGAAATACCAGAAGGTAGAAAGGAGGTTTTCAAAGTATATTTTGAAAATAATTTATTTATATAAAATCAATGGGTTTTATATATATAAGGAAAGAAAGATTTTATAAAAGGAAATAAAATTTATAAAATCAAAGGGGTTAAAAAGAGATATATTTGAAATCAAATATAAAGGAAATATATTTGAAAGCAAGTTAAAAGGAATTATTTATTTAGGGAATAAATAAAGAGTTAAAAGGAATTATTTATTTAGGGAATAAACAAAGAGTTAAAAGAATTTATTTATTTAGGAAATAAATAAAAGAAAAAGGGTTTATTTATTTAGGAAATAAATAAAGATTTAAGGAGATATTTATTTGTAAATAAATAGGATTTAATCAAAGGGATATTTATTGGATAAATAAATAGGATTAAACAAAAGGGATATTTATTGGATAAATAAATAGAGCTAAATCAGAAGAATATTTAGAAGATGAATAGAAAATGGAAATCTGTTTTTAACAGATAAATAGAAAGGATTAATTTATAAATAATAGTTTATAAATTAAATAAATATTTATCATTTGATAAATGAAATTTATAAGTCTGAACTTATATAGAGGAGAGATATTGGTTTCAACACCGATAGTTTAAATAGAATATGTACCCAACACTTGTGTAAGTGAAGTAACATTATTAATGAGGACATTTATAAAGTGAAGAACCATTACTAAAAGTAAATCTTTATAAATGAATAAACGTTATCAAATAGGAGTTATTCGAATAGGAGAAATTGATTAGAGTTAGAGTTAATCAGTTAGAGTTAACCGGTTAGAGTTAATCGAATTAGTTATTCGAATAGAGTTAAATAAATAAGAGTGATTCGAAGTAGTTATTCGAATAGAGTTAAACACAAAGGAGTTATCGATTAGTTAAATCGAAAGGAGTTGTCGATTAGTTAAATCGAAAGGAGTTATCAAATTTAGTTATTCGAAAAGGAGTTATCGATTTGTTAAATCGAAAGGGAAGATTATCGAATATCGTTTATTCGAGAGGAGATTATCGAATATAGTTTATTCGAAGGAATTATCGATTATTAGTTAATCGAAGTGGGTTATAGAATATTAGTTAATCGATTATAGTTAAATCAAATGAGTTGATCGAATATAGTTTATTCGAATAGAGAAAAGGAGTTAATCGAATATAGTTTATTCGAATAGAGTAAATGAGTTAATCAAATATAGTTTATTCGAATAGAGTTAGAGGAGTTATCGAATATAGTTTATTCGACAGGAGTTAAGTGAATTAGTTAAGTGAATTGGTTAAGTTAACCAAAGTGAATTAGTCGAGTTAATCAAAGTGATTAGTTCAGTTAATCGAGATAAGTAAATCAAGTTAGGTTAATCGAGTTGAATTAGTCAGTCGAGTTAATAAATTGAGTTAGTCAAACCAAGTAAAACCAGTTAGAGTTAATGAATTAAGGTTGACCAGTTAGAGTTGATCGGTTAGAATTAACCAGTTAGAGTTAATCAATCAGAGTTAATCAAATAGAGTTAAGTAAAATTAGAACTGACTAGAGATTAGTAAATTGAATGATTTTCTAAGTGCCTATCTGATGTTGGTTTCGGCCTTCGGGATTTATACTTAGGGGATTGTTCTCATACTAGTTTACAGTCAAGGACTGATAGTTGGGGAAGAGTAGTGATTTGTAAATAAGCAGATGGAAACGTTTTCCAGTGTTAATAACATATATTTTCTAAACATAGAAAATAAGGCAATGTGAATATATATATAGATATATGTTGATGATTGATCGATATAATTTCCATTTGGGAATGATATCGTTGTTTGCACACTTGTTTTCTTTGATAGTTAAATCACAGACTATCGAAGTTTTGACCATTTTAACGTTGTTAATATGGAGAGACCAATTGGATTATTATCCAAAGAACCACTCTGTATTGGCATAAGCGTTGCGAATCATATATGCCAAAGATAATTGAAGACGGAGTAAAGTGCAAGGGCTGTTGTATAAGTCTTAGATAACAGTGACTAAGATGGATATACTGAATAGTGCCTTCGGTTTGTCCAGTCCCAGGACAACTTGTATGGACGAAGGTCTAACAGAGTATATCCAATGGATCGCGTAAGTTGATCTGTTCAAACGTATTCACGTTTGGTGGCGGAGGAATTCGTTTCTCTTAGCTGTATACCCGTGTTATTTTTGAATAAGTCAATTTGTGATTTGGCGGGTATGACGATGTGACATTCTAAGTGAATGAGGATGACTTGTGTGGATGAATGTCTGACAGAGTATTTCCAGAAAGGTCACGTACTTTGATTTCTTCAACCGTACCAAGAGTGGAAGCGGAGAAGGAAACTTCTTTAGCTAACACGTAATGTACTGTTGTAGACGTCAATTAGTGATTTTCGATGGATCTGACAATGTGGCATTCGAAGTGAATATGATGTAATAATAAAGCGTAGCTTGTAGCCTCATCAACCGGTAAATGACAGAAATCGGGCAGGCAGCATGGCTAAGTCGGTCGCACCGAAGTAGGGTGTATAATCACCTATCTAGAGAATATTCATTTGTTTCTTAAATCTATCAATGTTGTCCCATATATATACGGGAACGGTTGCTGATCCCAACCGTTGGTGATATACATTCGATACACTCAAGCAAAATGAGTGGTCGGTCATGTGTGGCTGAGTTACAAGATGTTCTTGTTGAACTCCGGTGTATCGTTCCTAGAGTACACTGATCGGAAGGTGGTTCCATACCTTGTCATAGTTGGAAATCCATTATCCAATACGTGCTTGCGATTTTGATTGTATACTATATATGTAGAACGTGAGATGAAAGCGTTTCTGCTAGTTGATATCTATTTGTACATAGATATTATTATAATATCAAAAGGTTTTTGATATAAAGATATTTTGGATTCTCATAAGGGAAAAATCCGTTCCATTCTGCGGCGTGGTCTTATGCGATATCGTTTACTTGTTCATATACCTGTTTAAACTGTTTTACTCACACCAGTCCCATGACTGACCCGGAGTTTACTTTGTTGTTTTCCCTAAACTCTTGGGTGCCTAAATTTGTACGGGCAGTCAAGTAGTCGGGATTTACAGATATACTTGAAGAGCTGGAGCAGGAGGCTTCTGGATCATATAGCTATAGTTTATTTCCGCTGTGTTGTAAGTGTTGTACTCTGATAAGTGCTATTGTATACATAACTGTTATATTTCAAAGTTATGTTATCTATTATATGTTATTCGTTCCGCTGTGAGGTTCGTGTTACTCTGATGTTATGTTCTTCTTCTTCTTCTATTCTAAGTTTCTATCTTATCTATTCTCACCTTCTAATTTCTTTCATTAATTACCGGGATTTTTCGATGTTTTGGTTATCGACATCGAGCTTATGTCGATAACCAAAGTCGCTCGAAATCCGGGTCGTTACAGTTGGTATCAGAGCTTAAGTTAAGAATTACCCTTGCTCTGTGGCGTGACTCGGTAAAGATAGGGTTAGTAATACCCTAGATTGAGTTGAGTGTATATATACGAGTGCGTATTTGTATTTGATATAAAAATGGTTTTATATTGTGTAGATTCATTGGCTGAGTTGTTTATGAGTTCTGGTCGATCAGTTTGATCCACTGTATCGGTAGGAGTAAATAAACACTTGAATACGATGGACCGACGCAGTATGGATATATGGTATATTATCATATATAGGATGTGTTGGTAGTAATTATAATCAGATAAGATTATAAAATGTGAAATGGTTATATATAACCAATCAAAATTTATACAAGTGAATTATATAAAATTGAAATGAATTAAATCTGAATTTAGATCAGAATTGGAATTTAAAATCCCTGAAATGGGAAAGGTGTTTGTAAATGAATATGGATTTAATATATGTGAATTTTAAGATCCGGGGAGATTTTAAATTTTTTACAACATTGTAAAAGGATATTTAGAATTGATTTCAAGGTGGAAATGTTTAGAAATGGATTTGAAAGTGGTATAGTATTGAACTCACTTCGGTAGCTGGAAAATAGATTCCGATGTTGATCATGACATCATCGGTGTTCATTTTCGAGTATGTAAGTGACGGATTACTACCAAGGATTTTGTTTTGAACATGTTTTGGGAAAACAAGTTGTGTTGAATTTCAAAAAGGAAATTTTGATTTTTGAAAGAGGTAAATTGTTTAAAAACTTCCAGGAAGAAAAGGTTGTTTGAATTTAAACAAATTATAATAGAATTTGTAAAAGCCAATAGAAATTGGGCTTGAATTAAAAGCCAGTAAGTGAAAATCATTTGAAATAGATATGTGTCAAGTAGAATTAGACTTGATTAGAGATAATCTGGAATTATATTGGACTGGTGAGTTATGGATTTGAAATCAAGAATAGTGCTTGAGTTTGAAATGAAATTCGACTTAGGTATAAGCGAATGGTTGTGTTAAAGATAAATTGATTTGGGATTAAGTTGGAATTGCATTGGTATATGTTGAATTGATGACAGGTGAGGTAATAGGGTTGATATGCCCGACAAAAAGGTACAAGTTTATATTTGATATAAGCATGAGATTTATGAGCCGAATTGGCAAGCCGCTTGGCTGTTTGATTTTCTTTTGGGTTGGAGAAGGCCTAGAGAGGCGAGTTGGAGTTTTACCGATAGGGCTGTACAAAGGAGGTTATGGCGGAATTTTCCAAAAATTTGAAGTGTTAGAAAATTTTCAGAATTTTTGAAAATTTTAGTTAGTCGGAATGAATAAATATTTTAGTCGATATTAATTGGTTCATTTGAAATCAGAAAAAAGGGGTAAACAAATCTTAGGAATTCCAATAGATAGGGTCGTCCTCTAACTTAGCAATTTCGAGGACAAAATTATTTTAAGTGGGGAAGAATGTAATGACCCGCATTGTCAGGGGTGTTATAATTAATTTATTTAATTATATAAATAGTGATTTAGGGAATTAAATCGTCATTAATTAAATTATAGTGAATATTTAATTAAATTAAATAATATATTTAATTCAGAAATAATCAAAAATATTGGAAATCACAATATTCTGTGAACAGGGTCATCCCTAAGATTTAATTCAGCTTAGAGTTGAATTATATTGACAAATATATTCAATCGACATCAGTTTGAACGTAGAATTATAATATAATTAAATTAGAGCTTGAAATGGCGCGGTAGTTCGCTATTTGGCGATTTGAACTTCAACTGAGTATACAGGGTTCGTTTTAAATCGGATTTCTGTGAAACAAGAAACTTGTGGAGCTGGTGAAGTATATATTTCTAGTGGAAGAGAAATATCGGGATTTCGTCGTGTAGATTTTGAGATATGTCCAAATCAAATTTTAAAATAGTCGTTATAGAATCGTTTATCGACCATAACGGTTTATTCGATATAACTAGAGATCGGGTTTGAATTTAGACAAGGTTCTTTTGGGAAGTAGTGATAATTTAATTTTTAGAATTTTATGGTAATTTTTAATTAATTAAATAAGCAACTTTTTATTTGGAGTATTTGGCACCCTGTATCGACATTTCGGGGTTTCACAATATGAGTCCATCTACTGGTATTATTACATTTTTGGGACCAGAGCACGTCACTCATTTAAATGGTATCTTTGTTTCTGTCCATAGCTGTCCCTACTGAACATGGTATTTCATAGTACGGTACACTATGTTTTTAACTTGAAACAAACTAAACTGAATGGTTAACTGGTCAAACGAACTCGAAATTCAATGAAAAAAGTTTCATACGAAACCTTAGGAAGAGGTCTAGTGAAAACGTTAAGCCTCATATTTTTAGGATTTTTTCTATAACTTTTATGAATTAATGCTCGGTGTTTTTCATCGATATTTTCTAAGGGGTTTTTGCAAAAGGTGTCGGAATTCGACGAAACCTGTCCCATTGGATCCGGAATATTTTTCTATGCTAGGATTGACTTAGTTTGTCAAAAACAGAATTCGTATGGATTGGTTTCAAGACAAAACTTCAAGAGTAAGTTAATTTATTTAATAAATAAGAAATGGACCAAATTAACCCCTATAAATAACCCCCTTAACAGCTAAAACCTAATTCTCTTCATTCATTAGTCAACGGTTTTCCGCCGTTGAGTTCTTATTCCAAACAGTATTTCGATCCTCATTAAAATCAAGTAAAAAATCAAACAAAAACATACATATCACGATATGTATATTCTTGGATTCTCAAACCCCTAAGCTTCAACTCAGCATGGTCAAAAAAAGCGGTGCGATGAGGTGCTCGAGTTCGGAAAAGGGGATACCGTAGTCTACGGTTTGGTTTATTTGTGAAATGGAAGCAAGGCGTCGCACATGTAGCAGTGTTTGAGGGTTCGGTTGGTGCTTGCTCGTGATGTTGGTGAAGTTCAGTTCAATTTTTGTTCGGTGGTTCCTGAGGGGGAAGAGCTGTGCTGGTTCGACGGGCTTTAAGGGAGGAGTTTTTGGAGTGAATGTTTGTGGTGGAAGTTAAGAAGCAGTGGGGGACGTGAAGCGTGTAGTAAACAGTGGAAGGATTTGCTGTCAGGGTTTGGAAGAAGAAGTAGCAGGCGTTGCGGCAAAAATGGGTGAGTCAGGGTTAATGTTTTTAGGGGGAAGTTAGTTTTGGTTTTACTGTAACACAAAGTATAATTAGATGAAGGATAGAACTGTTCGTTTTGGGTATTACTTGATAGAGTAGTGAAAGCCATCGATGAAATCATGTGGAGTTTTACTGTTTCCGTGAGGAGTAAGTTCGATGGTCCTATGTTGGGTAGCGCGGATCCTCCAGTCGCGGTGAGGGGGATGGCAATGAGTTGAAAATAACGAACATGAGGTGGAGCGTTTTTTTTGAAAATAGCAGTGAGATGGAGATGGCCACTGTAACAAGGAGGGGCGTTCGGTGTAAAAGGGAACGGGGAAGAAGGTAGGCGGGTTTGGGAAATGGTGAGTTTGTATGGGCCTTGGATTTAAAGGTGAAGCCCAACAACTATTTTATTTAGTTTAATTAAAATTAAATAATGTTCTAACTTTAAATTATCATATCTTATCCATACGATATCGAAATCAGACGAAACAAGTTGCGTTGGGATCCTATGGACGGACACTACGCAATGGAACTGACCGGGAGTGGAATGGAGCTCGTATAAATTTATGGCCAGATAAATTGTTTGATTCAAATCAAATAAAAGTTTATCGTTCTTTAACGATGAACTGCAGATGTGAGTAAAACTCACCAACTCTGAATATTTCTATTTTTACAGTGTATTCTTAGAACTGTTAAATATTGTCTGTTTGATTGTGTGTTAACTGTTTGATTGAACTGCTAGTCAGTTAGTGGAAATTATATATATATATATATATATATATATATATATATATATACCGTTAGATATTTATATGTTGATTCTGCTATCAGAATATTTCATATCGAACTGAAAGTGATATTGATTATACTGTTTAACATCTGTGATGCAGGAAAACAGGTTGAAGGAATCCAACTGGATTCCTCAACATTTATTTTGCTGTTATTCATATATTTTGATATATGGTGTGATATATAATCTGTTGTTGATTTTGTGTGTCGGACGATATTTATCGTTGTTATATGGTATGTTAAATACCATAAGAAATACCAGAAGGTAGAAAGGAGGTTTTCAAAGTATATTTTGAAAATAATTTATTTATATAAAATCAATGGGTTTTATATATGTAAGGAAAGAAAGATTTTATAAAAGGAAATATGTCCATCTTCTTCTTCATCTTTTAAAAATATGTCCATCTTCGATTCATCTTTCGATTTCGATGATTTGCTTGATCTATACGGGATATTATTGCGTCAAAATTCATGGAGGAATCATCGACCCAGATCAGTACTTCATAGTATATCTGTTTAATTTGGATCAACGACATTTTGAACAGGGATCAACAACATAATGACACACTTACCTCCTGATTGAGTTATTCCATATATTGGAAGAAAATGTTATGCTATACAAAATATATTAGCAGAAGAAATGTCAGCACTTCAAAATACCATAAGAAATCAGTTGGTCGCTACAGGGCTGCGTTGGAACATACTACTGGATCTGTAACTGTATTTGTATGTGTATATGTATTTCTTGCTGTTATTTTGAAATTGTATGTGTATTTCTACTGATATTTTGAAATTCTATTATTTACAATGTTAAAATTATACAAAGTAACACATCTCAAATAATACGCTAAATTCTCCGTTCAAATAGCATGCTAAAATACTCCGTTCGTAGCAAATCCATTCCCCGTTTACAAACATACCACACTCAAATGCCCCGCTAACATTCGTTGAAAATGCACCCTTATAGAATAAACTATAACATAGCTAAAATAACTAATTTATCACAGTTGCAGGTCTGGAGCACCTTCTATGCTTGCCTCCTTCATGTTCACCCAAAATTAGTTATGACGTTTGTCTTTTATCGGATTTAAGATTAGAATCTATGAGAGATTTAAAATTTTCAAGTTGGAAAAATCGATTCCCTAGCTTTATATTTTGGATATTTTACCTATGTAGGCTTGTTTTACAAAACGATAATTGAAATATCCATGTTATGAAAGTATTCACAAATATAGATCTGTTTGTGTTTCGAAGGCGTGTTTTAGAAACACGCCTTCAGTAAGATATGAAGGGGAGTTTCCAAAACACGCCTTCGAAACCAAACCTACATACAAAAATCCGAGATCCCTTCTTCCCCCAGCCACTTTACTTTTCCCCAATTCTCTTCCATCTTCCAACAGCGAAAAAAAAAACAAATCAACTCAATTTTCACCTATTTTTCATCCAAATCATTTCTAAAAGATCACAATGACTAGCACATCCGGCGTACATCACGAAATCGGTAAAAATCAAAATCCTAACTCTTAATTTTGATATTTGGTTATTATAAATTTATTTGTTATTGGTTAAGAAATCGATTGTGGCTTACAAGCACATAGCTTGTATGATGTAATTACAAATTTTGATGTGTAATTTGTTCACAGTATTGAATTTAGGATGTTGGTACACGCCTTTTGCAGAGAATTATTGGCTATGGAGTTGATTGTGTCTTACTAGTTAGAAATTTGTACATTGTAGTGTACATTGTTCGCATTTACGATTTGGGGGTTTTGATGTGTATGTTGTTCACATTATTGAATTTGGTTTTTTGGTTACATGATGGTTATTGGATGTCAAGTATTGGACATAGTATGGATCGAGGTATTGCAGTTAATTACAAACGAAGTTGCGTGCATTTGGATGTAGGCTAGTGAACTTGTTTGTTTGAAGTTAGTTCCGTTGAAACACGAGTTTGGTGACACATTATAGCATGTTCTGAAAAATATACTTATATAAATGTCTGTAACAGTTAATCCTGACATTTTTGCAGAGTATTTTGAGATGAAGCCCGGACCAGTAGATCCGAGCGCGTTATATATGCAGCCGCAACATAGGACATCGGATGCCGTTCGTGCGAAGGTAGCAATTTGTTACTATTTTCATATTTCGATGTTTAGTTTTTTAGATGGCAAACCCCGATTTTTTTAAGATGTCAAATTTGCAGAGTGTCAGTATTGAGTTTGTCATAGACCACTCGTCGTCACTTTCGAAAGTGACGTCCGAGGATCCTCGCGTAATTGCCGAGACACAGAGGGCTGGATTCATGCATATTTTTCGTTTAGGTTACACCCAGCTCGATCATTACCTTGTGGGTGCTTTTGTCGATAGATGGGGACCTGAGACATCCACGTTTCACCTACCAGTCGGTGAAATGACTATCACCTTGGCGGATGTTGTGTTTTTGCTAGGATTGCCTATTGAAGGCAATGTTGTTGCGTTTGACGGTGCAATACATGATTATTTGCAGCTATGTCATGACCTACTTGGGCTGGATCCACCAGCCAATCAAGTAAAGGGTGGCAATTCAATTCATATCAGATGGTTCCGTAATCGGTTGACAGATGATATATCTGCAGATGCCACACAGTTAGAGGTTGAGCAACGGGCTCGTTGCATTTTACTACATATTATTTTCTGCAGAATGATGGTCGATAATGCCAAGACTTGTATAGATTTGAGATTTTAGCTGATCTCGGACAGTGCTCTTAATATTCGTGGGGTAGTGCAGTGTTGGCCTATGCATATCAGGAATTGTCTAAGGTCGCGCTGCAACAGTATAACTATATTGCCGGTTGTCCGACACTAGTTCATGTATGAACCGAATTTCTATAATTTACTGTTATACAATGTGATGCGACATTCTCTTGTATTAATAGTATATTTTTGTGTACACAGCTTTGGTCTTGGACTTATCTTCCCGTCGGAAGATTAGTAGTGACGCCCAATCCCATCGACGCATCGATGCCGCTTGGAGCTAGGTATACTAATTTGATTGTTTATTTTATTAAACACAACACATACCATTTCCAATATATGTACCTTTTAATATCATGTAACATGTGGGTTGGAAAAAAGGATACACAACATACACCGCGATGAGAGTTTCCCTTTTACCGCAGTGAGTTGGACGTCCTTACAGACGTAAAGGTTACATGGTGTTCGTACACTAATGAGGTACTTTCCCCACTACCAGTCACGTGCATAGCTCATAGGTACCTTTGGACGACGAGAGTACCTATGATAGCCTACACCTTCACAGCTTGACACATTCCCGATAGGGTTATGTGGTAGTTCGGCCTGAGGCAGCATATACCGGATGATGCACCTCCTTACATTCGGGGCTACAATGCGCAAGATTTTCACATGTGTCATGATATGTGAATGACCGCGATAACCGTATTGAGCTCGAGAGGGAGCCCCCCATATCCGTGGCGCAGTACATGAGGTGGTACTGGAACATAACACGACGTTACGTCCTTAATCTCAGAGTAGATACTGCGTTAGCACCGTATGTTCCTAGAGCACCACTAGAGAGGAACGTGGTAAGTTGATGTGTGTACTATTAAATACAATCAGTTTCATTTATTCATTCTATCTAATTTTCTTTTAAATTTGCAGGTTGCCGGTATTAACCGTGCGTGGGAGGAGGCATAAAAGCTAAGAGAGAGGCAGACGGACGACGAGGGACAAACAATGTGCACGAACATACTGAAGATTTTAGACATGATTTTGTGCAGGAACAAGCTAGATCGGTCGAAACAACCATCTCCTCCACCTCCTCTTCCTCCTGCAGGTCCTCCTTCTCCTCCTCCTGCAGGTTCTCCTCCTCCTCAGCCAGTAGCACATGACGAGATTGCGCCTGGCCCATCACAACCGGCACCCACATTACCCCGTTCCAGCAGTGCACGACGCACTAGAAGCAGCAACGACAGTGGTTCGTCTTCAACTTCCACGCCGATACTCAGGCGGCCGAGGCGAAACTAGTGCACGTTTGATTGGCCGTATTAGTGATGTCTGTCTATTTAATTGGGTAGTTGTCTTTGTGTAATTATTTGTTATGTTTTGGTACGTTTATGTATTTCTAAGCACCTTCTTGGATAGTAGTCTTTATGGAAGTATCTTTGTCAATGTGGAGCATTATGTCTTTGCGTAAGGGAGCATTATGAATCAATCATTTATGGAGCATTATGTCTTTGTGTATGGGGAGCATTATGTCTTTGTGTAAGGGTTCTTAGCACCTTCTGGTTCCTGTTGTATGCAGTGTTCTATTGAAGGCGTGTTTTGGAATCACGCCTTCGTACTTTTCTGAAGGCGTGTTTCCAAAACTCGCCTTCAGAAACCTTGTAGACCAAAACAGGCCTATTTGTGTTATTATATCTGAAACAGGTCTGCTCGTGTTATATTTTACGAAAACAAGGCTATGTATGTGAATTATCCTTATATTTTCATGCATTGAAGATTTGGAAAAGTAAATTACGTAACCAGATTTTGATCTACAAGAATATTATGTAATTGGTCATTAATATCGTGCATTCTCTTGTCATATATATTGATATTAAAGATACATCGCCCTCCGTTTCAAGCATGATTACTTAAATTTCAAGTAGTTAGTTAGCTATGTTTTTTATACTATGATAGCCAGTTTAACTTTTTTAAAAGTGTGATTGATGATTTAGTACCATCAAAGAGTTTAGAAACAGATTGATACTCCATCAACTTTGTCGATGGATATAAGCATAAAAGTTTGAAAAATGATACGAATGTGCTTAACCTGGTTACAAATTAAAAATTCATGCATCTCTAGTTTTTTTTTCCACTAATGGCGGTATTATTATTGCAAAAACTGTGATCAATATTCCTACATATGGTGCGTGAGCTTTTGATGTAGATCATCCTTCCATTTAAAATAAGATTCAAAGGACTAGTCATGAGTTGTACTTCTTTTCATCCTTCTATGAAGATAATGAATGTTATAAGACAATGCAACTCTAAATCTAATGTTGTTCTTAGCTGTTGCTAAGGTTGCAACCGAAAAGCTTATCGATTAAACATTACAAGAACCATCACCACTTTCAATGGCTTAACCGTCGATAACTGTCTAAAGCCATCAGAGTCCGACGGAAAAAGGCATCCTAATTTAAACCACCAAACCACTATTGTTTGATATAATTTCTGGTGGTAAGTGTCATAATATATTTAACTGCGGTTAACAACATTTCCGATGGCTTTCAACACCTTGTAATGATCCATTTTTTTTTTACGTTTCGAGTTTTTTTTTTTTTTTTTTTTTGTTTTGAAATTGGTATTTATGTATAAGCCTTATGTAGCATCCAACATACTACATGTCAATATAAGTTTGAACCACGCTATGTAAGTTTCGAATCTATGGTTTCTTACATCAAAGTCGAAGTGCCGTACCACTGGGGTAATGGTGCGGGTCAAATATGAATATTTAAAATATTAATTTATCTAAGTATTTAAACTTAGTTCAAATTCAGTAAATCATACGGAATCTATCTTTTATAAAATGACCTGATTTTCAGCGACATGTCTTTATATAATAGGGTTTTCCTTAACCTTTGATTTAGATAATATATAAAATTTTCATTTGACGTATTTTTCGACGAACAATGATATTTTTGAAATTTCTTAAAACAGAAAAGCCAATGTATTTTATTTTTGTTTTGAAATCGTGTTGCATTATTTTGCACGATCATGATTTTGTTTTTGTCGTTCACGTTTCTAAAACGAACGTCGGTTTAAAGACGCTTCGAAATGTTTAAGAATGGAATTTTGATGATAACAACCTTGTTTCAATCAATAATCTTATTGATTATAAAATATGTACAAACATCTTTACCCAGAATATATATATATATATGCAGGAATTACATACATGTGATATAGAAGACTGCAAGTATTAGAGATTCAAGATATTAAGGAATTCAAGAGTCATGAGTATCAAGATATCAAGATTTCAAGAGCTCAACATTATCAAGTAATAAACTCTAGTTTATATGTAAAACTTCAGTTAGCATTTCCAAATTATGTTTTCAAATTCTGCTTTCAAATTCTATTTTCAAATTCCTTTCAAGTTGGTTTCAAATTTATTTTGAACTCTTTTTCTAAAAATGACTTCAAATTATTAAGATTTTACTTATGAATTCAAATATATATATATATATATATATATATATATGTTTATAGTTTATAAGGTTTCATAATATATATGTTTATAATATATATGTTTTATATTGTATAATTTTATAAATGTGTTTATATTATATATCACTATGTTTTTATATGTTTTTATACTTTAAAAACCTCATTTGAAACGTTAGTTTTGATTCAAGGATTTCCAGAAAATATATATTGATATAAACACTTGAAAAATGATTTTAAAATTAAAATAACATGTATATGTCTACATGTGCAATTGTATATCGACATATAACTGTCATATTTTCAATTTTCATAGGAAGTGTCTCTTCATATTTTGAAACGTTTCAGAAATGGTTGCAACATTTCAAACACTATAAATAGGGGTTAAATTCGAATTTTTTTATCAATTCTTCTTCTCCATCTTCATCCTATCTCTAACCACCGTTATCATACATTAATTTCTTGATTTCTACACTTACACTCTACTGATTTCTACTCAAATTATATCAAACTTCTTCTTTTCTCAATATCTATTAAATATTCTCTGATTGGAAGTGCTATTCAAGAGTTCTAGGGCTGTTGTAATAATTTGGGAATTGTTTGGGATAAGGTGTGTTCCTTGTAGCCCTGAAATCAAGGAAAGGGAGCGGTGTGAACCTTGTAGCTGTGAAATCAGGGGTGGTGGAATCAGTGTGAACCTTGTAGTCGTGAAATCAAGGGTGTTGTAAGATTGATACTAATATTAATAAAACTCTGTGCAGTCCAGCTTTGCATGAGACAGGACGTATGAGTAATTTAAACCAGTATAAAATCCGGTTGTTCTTTCCTTTTCTGCATTTTATATTTACTTATATCTGTGTCTGTGATTGTTTCTTTGTTTGTGATCATTTCTGGTGTGATAATCATTGTGTGATTCACATAGTAATTCAAGCGAGTTAAAGATTTCTATAAATTTCTTATAAACACTATCCACCCCCTCTAGTGTTAACTCTGCCTTAAAATCCTTAATCCGCATCCTTAACACCAAAACATGTAATAAATCAAATAATACACGTAATTTTCAACATATTATGACATTTTCCTATCATAATTCACTTTTCTTTTTATTCATGTTTACAGTGAAAGAAATAATGTCCACCTCCATTAAAAAAAAAGTCTATAACAAAAATAAAAAATCGCAAGGTTCGTACGACTAAATCTTCAAATCCATTTAAGTTGGTGGTGTGGGATAGATGTTTTGGGCGATCTACATTTTGGAACAAGTCAAGAAGAAAAATCATTGGCTTCAAAGCAAATAGGCTTTGAAACAAATAGCCTTTAAAATTTACAAAACAGAAAAAGGGGCATCTTCTGATGGACAAATCGAAACAATATACAAGTAATTCTCCCCTTGGGCATTGTCGCTTTTATAATAATTTACAAAACCAAGTTTATAAGAAGTGCCGAAAGTCATCTTTGTCCCTTTTCCTATTTGGCTACGAAACGAGCTGCTTCGAAACAAAATGGGATTTTATAAAGAAAGGCAGTTTGCACGGTTGCAGGCAAAGGATTCGATTCGTTTCCCCTCGTCTCGTTCCCCGCTTTGTGTAAACACATTTCATGCCAGTTGAACTGATATCCTACGCTTCCTTTTTACCAAAGCGAAGCAGATAGTGTGAAGCGAAACCAATGTTCGCCTGTGGTAGAACTGTTATAAAGAAGAAAATCAATTCATTACTAATTGAAGTACTAATTTTTTGCTAACTCTTCGTAGATGTAATTTTTATATTAGTGGATCTCAAATTTCAATTAGTCTTTTCTGAAATCATGTAAACTGTGTCTCCTATCCAAATGCCAAGTATAAGAAAATGATTAATCAATAACCTAAATTAATTGCTTTTCTTCAAACTTTTCAAAACAAAACAATTTAAATTATTCATTTTCAATAGGGAAAATCCCCAATCTCAAAAATTCGAGAATACCCTTCTTTCATTCTATAAAAAATTTAAATTTAAATTTTTATTTACTTATTTTTATTAATTAAATCCTAAAATTAAGCAAATCCCCATATTAGGAAATTCATAGAATTTTCGTATCTACTTAAGAAATTATAAAATTTAAAGCTCATCTCTAAAATCATATTGAGCATGACATATTAAAAATTTAAAGCATTTGGGGACATGGATCATCGATTTCTGTCTAGAACCTATTGTAAGTAACTTAAACTAGTTCTCGTAATCATCATTCTACTACCAAAACAATGATTAAAATTCAAAATATAACTAAACAACACAGAAATTTTAAGCATTTCCCATGACTAAATAAAACAAGGATAAAAGATGGTTTCGAGTTTATCATTCACCTTAGAATAGATAATTATGTTTAGATTTGAAGTAGCTTAATTATCCTAAGCTTAACTTTAATTTTCACTTGCTTTTCTTCTTCTCTTAGACGATAATGGATAGCCTCATAGTTTTAGTTTTAGTTATGTGTTTGTAAAATAAAAGAACGAATGAGAGGATGAAGGGTTATAAGATTAAGATAGAAACAATCCCCCTTGTCCCCTTCCCATGAGTTCTCTCTTATGTTAATTCAACTAATTAATTTACTAAGGCAAAACCAAATTAAATCTGAACTCAATATTCTATTGCATTGTTCTATTTAATATATCTAGTTAAATTTCCTAAATAATGTTTTACTAAAAATAAGGGTTGTCACAATCTCCCCTCCTTATAAGAATTTCATCCTTGAAATTCGATTAGGACTAGCAAACATGGAAATCATGCAAACAATGCAAGTATATCCTACCAGCTATCTAATCTATAAAAAAGTAAAGAATATACCATTCAACGACCTAGGATATGTATCCCTAATTATATCATCTGTCTCCCAAGTACTGTCTTTCTCATTTCCACTCCCTTAGTGTAACAACCCAAATTGCAATGAACAATAACTGATTAACAAATTAATTAATTAAAAAATAAGTTGAAAAATTGTCGAAATTTGACAACAGGGATTGCGCTATTGTGTCCATTACAATTTTTTTTGGTTCAGATGCATATTTGGTCTGCATAAAACAGATTTAAAACAAAGGAGTTAAGGCCATTTGAAATTCGAAGTTTAATATATATATATATATATATATATATATATATATATATATATATATATGTAACACCCCGTATTTTCTAGTTAACGTTATAGTAACGAATCAAAGAATAATTAATTTCAAATGTGAGAATTAAGGGATACGGTTTACGCCATTGCGTTCGTCTCGGAATTCTGCTTGAGATAGAGTTCGAGTTCGCATAAAACGGACATCGTATGAAGGAGATATGGACGAACAAAGTTAAGCTGAAAACCGGAAGAAAAAAAAGGAATGCACTGGCGCACTTGGGAAGTGCGCCAGTACAAAAATTGCACTGGTGCACCTGCCGAGTGCGCCCAGGCCGGCTGAGAGCCTGCACAGCTTTTTGGTGTGTTCTGATCCATACTGTGAGTCATTGCCGAGTCCTTTCTGACTCCTTGCTGAGTCATTAGGGCTGAGGTGTCACCCTATTCTGACTGAATGGTTGTGGTTAACTCTAGGATCATCTGACGGCTCTAATTAAATTGAAATTCTATATAAACAACCCAATGCTCAACCTAAAATCACACAAAAATAATCCTGGAACTATCATGCCGTCAATAGAGAACTTGGAGTAGCCGTCACCGCTTTCAATTCAAAGACAAGATAAAAACCTGAATCAAAATCAAATTAAAGTAATCTAATTCAAGATCTACATCAAAGGCGAGCATACCAACTTCAAAATTCAGATTTCAAAAATCAAGAATTCCATTTTAGTTTGTAAGTTGGTTATTACGTAGATTTAAACGTTCTTTCAAATGAATCATGACATGTTGTAATTCGAATATAGAATGATGCTTATGCATAAGATAAATAAAGATTGATTCTCATTTATCTTAAATTACCGTTGCGATTGATCATGTCTATATGCTTGTGGTGATGAACATACCATATTTTATATATTGGGATCTATTATGATTGGGAAATGAACGTATTATGCCAACTGAATGGTGAAACATGTCATGTTATAATTTGGTGGTCACTTGCACGTTTATGATCTAAAGCACATGCTTACATGTTAGATCAACATTCATGTATATTTAGAACCATGTTAAGTTGAACCTATTTATGTTGCAAGATTGGATTTGTAGCTCACTTATGTTTTAACACATAGGTTATCATGCTAAGTTGTGATTTAAATATATTTATAATAGCTCTCTTATGTTTAACACACATAAATTATCATGCTAAGTTGTGATTTAAATATATTTATAATAGCTCTCTTATATTTAACACACATAAGTTATCATGCTAAGTTGTGATTTAAATATGTTTATAGTAGCTTTCTTATGTCTCGACATACATAAGTTAATATGCTAAGTTGTGGTTTAAAATTGTGTTTATATGTTAAACCTCCATGCTAGACCTATATCAAGTTTACCTGACAATTAGATCCAACTTAGTCACAAGTTCACCTTTACCCGTTTAATTAAGTTAATGATACTTCTATGCCAAGTTACATGTGATAAGTTAAATGTATACTATTTTATATTTATTTCATTTCCCTTGTTTATTACCCTTTTTTGTGTTTATGGGTTTGGGCTAATTTACTAGCCCAACATTTTATGTGATTCATGTGTACGTTCCACGGGGATAGCGATGGCAAAATATGAAAATTTCATAGCATAGATTTGTTCATAAAATGGTATATTTGATATACCATTTATTGTGGGCATAATCAAAGGATAATTATGGCATGATTAAATTAAGATTAATTTACATATAGAATTAGACATATATAGAATATATATGGAATTAGAAAAGACGAATATGCCTAACCCGAGGTTAGACTGAGTTGTGTTGTAAAACTGCCCAGAACCGACCGACATATCCAGTGACCACAACAAGACCTGTATAATGTGGGTGGTTAGTGCATCAAGCCCAAAAAGAACCCGAGGTTAGACTGAGTTGTGGTGTAAAACTGCTCGGAACTGACCGACATATCCAGTGACCCCAACAAGACCTGTCTAATGTGAGTGGTTGGTGCTTTAATGAATAAATTAAAGCTAAATCAAGATTGGTAGGGTTAAGTCAATTAGGGAAACACTTAACCGATTCAACATGTTAACTAAACGGATGGGTGGGTTAGGTAAACTTGGCCACTTAACCAAATAAACATGTTGATTAGAAAACCCTAGTAACGGGGACCCATTTCAGTAGTAACCCACATAGATGTATCATGGTACCCTGAACTAGGCAGGGTGGGGCACGATTACTGGGCTGATTATAAGCGATCAAAACATCGGCTGTTGGTGCGTCAGTGTAGGTTCTGACGGAGTAGGGCTTGCACGTACTCCGGAGTGGAAAAAGCAGGCACTGGGCATCAGTAGTATTCACTGTGCATCTTGAATCGTGTCGGGTTGCCACCAGAGGGACTGATACACCCCATGGTGGGACCAGCACGGGTATCTACAGTCGAGCGGGTGCCGAAGGACATAGGATATGAATGCATGCGAGTAGGAGCTGATCATTAAGGGGATCGTTTGTTATGAACACGTGGGGTTGGTTGAACCATGGTTAAGTAGGTGCAGAGACTATAGTAATGGGTGCGATCACATGTTCCTCTTATCTTATATTAGGTTATTATCCTATGTCCTGTTATTACTATCATGATCCCTTTCCTTGTTTAAATACTATTAATTACTGAACTTACCAGACTTATTGTCTGACCCGTTTTCTTCCGTCCTCTTTTCTTCTGTTTCCCCCCAGGTCCACAGGGAGGGAATACTCCAGCTTAGTCAGACTTTTTGCAAGCTTCATGAAAGTAGATGTATGATTGGGACTCTCTCACCTTGGCTATGGCTATTGGACACTACCCTTGGGGATTTATGCAGTTTATTTATGGTTTATGCTTCTTTATTAAATAATCAAGACATAAATTATGGTGTAATGTTTTGGAAGTTATTTTGAGACAATTTGCTGTAATGCTTTTGTATTGAACCACATATGCAATAAATATTTGAATTTCACTGCTTATATTTATCTGTCTTGTAAATTTTTCTGTGTCTTGTACCTATAACCCTCCACCAAAGTTAAGGCATTCCCTTTGTGAGTTACCTTAATGGAGGTGGGGTGTTTCACTTGGTATTAGAGCAAAGGTTTACCAGATCAGATAAGAGTTTCTGAAAACTATTTTCAAAAAGAAATATAAAGAAGCATTTTACAAGAAAAAGTGTTGTATTAAATTTAAAAAGGCATAATCCCCAAATCCATATGCATTATCTTTCTATCCTTCGTTTTGAATCTTTTCTTTTCCGTTTCAGCATGTCTGGGAATCGTAACCTTCCAGAGGGTGTATCGATACCTGGCTGGTTCAGGAGGTACTAAGAGGCTAGGTCCAACGACGCAGGCCCAACAGATATTCCTCCTTCTCCAGCTGCAGCGGTTCCTCCTCCTCCTCCTCCTCCTCGTGCAAATGCTTTCTCAAAGATTTGTAGAGACTTTAGGGCCATGGGTGAAAAGGATTTCAAGGGAACTGAATTATTTGTAGAAGCAAGGAACTGGCTCAAAGAAACTGAGGATCTGCTCATTATCTTCGAGGTGGACGATAGGCAGAAGATACAGTTGGTTGTATGTTTGCTCAAAGACGAAGCTTCCTATTGGTGGGAAGTCACTAACGCTGAAAGACCAGTTGAAACATGAATGGATTTCAGAATGAGGTTTGAGATGAAATTCCTCTCACAAGCTGAACGAAGTTTATAGCTGGAAAAGTTCTTATCTCTTAAGCAAGGACGTATGACGGTCAGGGAATACGTCAACCAATTCAATCAGCTGGCCCGATTTGGACTGGACTTAGTGAATACTCCTAATAAGAAGGCTCTCCATTTTGTCAAGGGATTGAATGAGCCACTTCACAGCCTGGCTATGACCCATGTACCTATGGGGGCTACTTAAGAGAGGTTAGTGGACATGACACTCTTACATGAGGAAGACAAGGGCAAGAAAGAGGAAAAAGCGAAAGTGCCTCAAGATAAGAAGGGGGAGGGGTCATAGAACAAGAAGGCTGATTCAAAGAAAGGCGGGAAGAATAACAAACCCCATGACAATAGAAAGTTTAATTTCTGTGGCATTCCTGGACATCTGGTCAAAGACTGCAAGAAGAAGAAAAGGAAGATGGGTGGCTGTTTCCACTGTGGTGAGACATGACACATGGCTGAGGACTGCCCAAGGAAGCAAGGGCAGAGAGCTGGACCTTCTTCTGGAGGACAAGTTCATGCTCTCACGGCACCTCCGCAAGAACGAGGTAGAAATATTTCTGTCGAAAGTTTAGTCTATCTTTTTGATCATCCTATTCGTACACTATTTGATTCTGGCGCATCGCACTCTTTTATATCTACTGCGTTAGTGGAATCTCTGCACCTAGACACCAGTATAGTAGCGGATCCCTTGGTTGTTTCATATCCAAATGGGGGCTCAACTTATTTGTCAATGGTTTGTTTGGATTTGAAAATATCTATACTAAGCGTTGGGTTTAGATGTAATGCCTTTGTTTTGGGCTTCACGGTTTATGGGTTGATTCTAGGCATGGACTGGCTATTTAGTAATGGTTCCATCCTCGATTATGAAAAGGGAGTGGTTAGACTCATGACTCGCCTCGGTAACACTCTCGAAATTCCTTGTAATCCCATGAACTCCGTTATACTTAGTTATCTGGAATCTCTTGATGCGTCTGTTGAGAACTTGCAGTCTGTAAGGGTAGTCCGTGAATACTCGGATGTGTATGAAGAGGTAAAGGGCTTACCTCCGAAGCGGGAGATAGACTTTCGCATATACCTCGTTGACAACGCAAAACCCGTTAGACACATGGGTCCAAGGGAGAGGAAAGAACTCAGCAAGCAAGTTAAAGAATTGCTTAAGAAGGGGTTTATAAGGCGGAGTATTTATGAATGGGGTGCTCTAGTAGTATTCGCAAATAAAGCGGATGGTTCGCTTCGCCTATGCGTTGATTATAGGGAGCTAAACAAGCTGACCAAGAAGAATAGGCACCCACTCCCGAGAATAGATGATTTATTCGATCAGCTTGTAGGTGCATCGGTTTTCTCCCAATTAGATTTAGCTATCGGATTTCATCAACTAAGAGTGGCTGAAGACAACATTGATAAGACCGCGTTCAGAACTCCAGATGGTTTCTTCGAGTGGCTTGTCATGCCTTTCGGCTTGACAAATGCACCCGCTTACTTCGTTGATTTAATGAGCAGGGTTTCCGACAGTTCCTCAATAAGTTTGTGGTGGTCTTCGTAGACGATATTTTGATCTTCTCAAAGAATGAGGAAGAGCATGCTCAGCATCTAAAGGAAGTCATGGATACTCTCCGTGCACATCAGTTGAAAGCTAAATTCTCCAAATGACATTTCTGGAGAGAAGAAGTTAGGTTCCTTGGACATGTGGTGTCCAAAGAGGGGATAGCTGTGGACCCCGCGAAAGTGGTTGTTGTGCAAGATTGGAAGGTTCCCCGAAACGCAACCGAAGTCCGAAGCTTTCTCGGGCTAGCAGGCTTTTATCGAAAGTTCATCAAAGATTTCACAAAAATCTCAGCTCCACTTACAAGGTTGACAAAGATGAACCTAGCTTTCAATTGGGATTTGGATTGTGATATTGCTTTCCAACGTTTGAAAAGGGCTCTAACAACAGCCCCAATTCTGACATCGCCTGATGGAAGCAAGATGTTTACAGTATACACAGATGCATGCAGAACGGGACTAGGCACTGTTCTGATGCAAGAATGGAAGGTAGTGGCTTATGGTGGAAGGCAGTTGAAAGTACATGAGAAAAACTACCCAACCCACGACCTAGAGTTGGCAGCCATCGTTTTTGTGCTTAAGTCTTGGCGCCATTATCTCCTAGGTGAGAAATTTGAATTGTATACTGACCATAAATCGTTGAAATACCTTTTCTCGCAGAAAGATCTTAACTTGAGGCAGCAAAGATGGATGGAGTTTCTTGCCTCGTACGATTTTGAGATTTCCTACACTCCTGGCAAGGGCAATACAGTAGAAGACGCCTTGAGTAGAAAGAAACTGACCTTAAGCCCTCTCTTTGTAGAAAGGCAAAGCTTGGAGTACATAGCCAACTTTGACTTTAGGCCCCCCTCTGAATTTGTACCTGGCCTATTAGCAACATTGGAAGTGCGGCCTACGCTTTTGGACTCAATAGGGACCGCGCAACGTGAAGACCCTCACCTAGTTGATATAATAGATAAGCTGATTATGGGTGAGACATCGATTCAACTCAATATATACTCCATCGATGATAAGGGATGGTTGAGATGGGATGGAAGACTATGCGTCCCACAAGCAAGGGATTTGGTAAAGAAGGTTCTTGAAGAGGCACACCATTCCAAGTTGACTATACACCCCGGTGGAGACAAAATGTACAAAGACATAAAAAGGGTTTTCTTTTGGAGTGGCATGAAAAGAGATGTAGCTGAATTCGTCTCCAAGTGCATGATATGCCAGCAATTCAAGGCGGAACAGAAGAAGCCTGGTGGCTTGCTTCACCCTCTAGAGGTCCCACAGTGGAAATGGGATAGCGTTTCAATGGACTTTGTTGATGGGTTACCTAGGTCAATGAGGGGCAATACCAGTATTTGGGTAATAGTGGACAGGCTTACTAAAAGCGCCCACTTTGTACCCGTCAAGAGTAGAAGGACTACCTCATCTCTAGCATCCATATATCTTGAAGAGATAGTTCAACTCCATGGGATACTCTACAGCATAGTGAGTGATCGAGAACTTATCTTCGCGAGCGAGTTTTGGAAGAGTTTACAAGAGGCTGTAGGCTCACAGTTATGCTTATGCACGACCTATCACCCTCAAACCGATGGCCAAACGGAAAGAGTCAACAGAGTATTAGAAGACCTCTTGAGATTATGCATTATTGACTTCAGAGGTACATGGGAGGATCATCTGCCTTTGGTGGAATTCGCTTACAACAATAGCTACCAAGCCACCATAGGCATGGCGCCTTTCGAAGCTTTATATGAAAGACCGTGCAGGTCACCAACTTGCTGGTGGGAGTCCACAAACAAGCTCATACTTGGACCATACATGATTAGGAAAACTTCAGAGAAAGTAGACTTGATACAAAGAAGAATGAAGACTGCCCAAGATAGACAGAAGTCCTACGCAGACAAAAGAAGAAATGACCTTGGGTTCGAAGTTGGAGACAAGGTGTTCCTTAAAGTATCTCCTTTGAGGAACGTCGTTCGCTTTGGTTCCGCAAGAAAGTTAGCACCAAGATTTCTAGGGCCGTTCCCTATCATCGAGAATATTGGGAAGATGGCTTATAGGGTACAGCTGCCCGAAAGATTGGCCGGGGTTCATAATGTCTTTCATGTCTCTCACCTGCGGAAATGCTTACATGAGTCTGCGGAAGTGGTAGAACCAAGCATGCTAGAGGAAGTAGAAGTTGAACGAGAAGCAACTGTGAGAAGAGTTCCAACCCGTATCTTGGGAACAGAAATCAAAAAGCTATGCAACCGTGAAGTTAAGCTCGTCAAAGTTCAATGGAGCGGCGCCGAGGAAGACGCGACTTGCGAAACTGAGGATAGAATACGCGCAACCTACCCTTTTCTTTTTGAGGGTACATCCTTGATCTCTTTTTCCTTAAGTTTATGCTCGTATCTACCTTTTTAGGTATATCTCCTCGATCCTATCCTTTATCCTTAGGTAGAAACCCATTTGGATGAAAACATGTAATTGAAACATGTTATGGTTGATGGTTGCAAGTGGTTGCTCGTGGATGCATATACACACACATTAGGTATTAGGTCGGCTCAGTCACTTTCATATTGCATGTGCATATATGTATTTGTATATGGATTGAAACTTGAAGTGTTATCATATGGACGTTGCATTTGTATGAATGATTGTGCACTCATGTAGGAAATTTTGAGTAGGAAAAAAATTGCATTCATAATGGACTCATGGCACTAACATAATTTGCATTAAGGAGGTCAACTGAATTAGTAGACTGCCTGATTTTGCATTAGATAAGGACATGTACACACACTATGCATATGATCATAAAGCATTATAAATCTTTTAAGGACAATGGATGCCTGTGTTTGATGGTTGAGTATATGGGTGATTGGATGGTAGGATATAAGTTCTTCTCGACTTGAAGATTTCGGGGACGAAATCCTAAAAGGAGGGGAGAATGTAACACCCTGTATTTTCTGTTAACGTTATAGTAATGAAATGAAGAATAATTAATTTCAAATTCGAGTATTAACGGATACGGGTTATGCCATTGCATTCGTCTCGAAATTCTACTTGAGATAGAGTCCGAGTTTGCGTAAAACAGACACTGTATGAAGGAGATATGGACGAACGAATTTAAGCAGAAAACCAGAAGAAAAAAAAGGAATGCATTGGCACACTTGGGAAGTGCGCCAGTACAAAAATTGCACTGGCGCACCTGCCAAGTGTGTCCAGGCCGGGCTGAGAGCCTGCACAGCTTTCTGGTGTGTTCTGATCCATACTGTGAGTCATTGCTGAGTCCTTTCTGACTCCTTGCTGAGTCATTAGGGCTGAGCTGTCACCCTATCCTGACTGAATGGTTGTGGTTAACTCTAGGATCATCCGACGGCACTAATTAAATTGAAATTCTATATAAACAACCCAATGCTCAACCTAAAATCACACAAAAATAATCCTGGAACTATCATGCCGTCAATAGAGAACTTGGAGTAGCCGTCACCGCTTTCAATTCAAAGACTAGATAAAAACCTGAAACAAAATCAAATTAAAGTAATCTAATTCAACGATCTACATCAAAGGCGAGCATACCAACTTCAAAATTCAGAAATCAAGAATTCCTTTTTAGTTTGTAAGTTGGTTATTATGTAGATTTAAACGTTCTTTCAAATGAATCATGACATGTTGTAATTCGAATATAGAATGATGCTTATGTATAAGAAAAATAAAGTTTGATTCTCTTTTATCTTAAATTACCGTTGCGATTGATCATGTCTATATGCGTGTGGTGATGAACATACCATATTTATATACTGGGATCTATTATGATTGGGAAATGAACGTATTATGCCAACTGAATGGTGAAAGATGTCATGTTATAATTTGTGGTTACTTGCAAGTTTATGATCTAAAGCACATGCTTACATGTTAGAACAACATTCATGTATATTTAGAACCATGTTAAGTTGAATCTATTTATGTTGCAAGATTGGATTTGTAGCTCTCTTATGTCTTAACACATAGGTTATCATGCTAAGTTGTGATTTAAATATGTTTATAATATTAACACACATAAGTTATCATGCTAAATTGTGATTTAAATATGTTTATAATAGCTCTCTTATGTTTAACACACATAAGTTATCATGCTAAGTTGTGATTTAAATATGTTTATAGTAGCTTTCTTATGTTTTGACATACATAAGTTAATATGCTAAGTTGTGGTTTAAAATTGTGTTTATATGTTAAACCTCCATGCTAGACCTATATCAAGTTTACATGACAATTAGTTCCAACTTAGTCACAAGTTCACCTTTACCCGTTTAATTAAGTTAATGATACTTCTATGCGAAGTTACACGTGATAAGTTAAATGTATGCTATTTTATGTTTATTTCATGTCCCTTGTTTATCACCCCTTTTTTGTGTTTGAGCTAATTTACTAGCCCAACATTTTATGTGATTCATGCGTACGTTCCACGGGGATAACGATGGGAAAATATGAAAATTTCATGGCATAGATTTGTTCATAAAATGGTATATTTGATATACCATTTATTGTGAGCATAATCAATGGATAATTATGGAATGAATAAATTAAGATTAATTTACATATAGAATTAGACATATATAGAAAATATATGGATTTAGAAAAGACGAATATGCCTAACCCGAGGTTAGACTGAGTTGTGGTGTAAAACTGCCCGGAACCGACCGGCATATCCAGTGACCACAATAAGACCTATCTAATGTGGGTGGTTAGTGCATCAAGCCCAAAAAGAACCCGAGGTTAGACTGAGTTGTGGTGTAAAACTGCCCGGAACCGACTGGCATATCCAGCGACCACAACAAGACCTGTCTAATGTGAGTGGTTGGTGTTTTAATGAATAAATTAAAGCTAAGTCAGGATTGGTAGGGTTAAGTCAATTAGGGAAACACTTAACCGATTCAACATGTTAACTAAATGGATGGGTGGGTAAGGTAAACTTGGACACTTAACCAAATAAACATGTTGATTAGAAAACCCTAGTAACGGGGACCCATTTCAGCAGTAACCCACATAGATGTATCATGGTACCCTGAATTAGGCAGGGTGGGGCATGATTACTGGGTTGATTATAAGCGGTCAAAACGTCGGTTGTTGGTACGTCAGTGTAGGTTCCGACGGAGTACGGGCGTGCACGTACTCTGGAGTGGAAAAAGCAGGCACTGGGCATCAGTAGTATACACTGTGCATCTTGAATCGTGTCGGGTTGCCACCAGAGGGACTGATACACCCCATGGTGGGACCCGCACAGGTATCTACAGTCGAGCGGGGCCGAAGGACACAGGATATGAATGCATGCGAATAGGAGCCGATCATTAAGGGGATCGTTTGTTATGAACACGTGGGGCTGGTTGAACCAATGGTTAAGTAGGTGCAGAGACTATAGTAATGGGTGCGATCATATGTTCCTCTTATCTTATATTTGGGTATTGTCCTATGTTTTGTTATTACTGTCATGATCCCTTTCCTTGTTTAAATACTAGTAATCACCGAACTTACCAGACTTATTGTCTGACCCGTTTTCTTCCGTCCTCTTTTCTTCCGTTTCCCCCCAGGTCCACAGGGAGGGAATACTCCAGCTTAGTCAGACTCTTTGCAAGCTTCAAGAAAGTAGATGTATTATTGGGACTCTCTCACCTTGGCTATGGCTTTTGGACACTACCCTTGGGGATTTATGCAGTTTATTTATGGTTTATGCTTCTTTATTAAATAATCAAGACAGAAATTATGGTGTAATGATTTGGAAGTTATTTTGAGACAATTTGCTGTAATGCTTTTGTATTGATCCACGTATGCAATAAATATTTGAATTTCGCTGCTTATATTTATATGTCTCGTAATTTTTTCTGTGTCTTGTACCTATAACCCTCCACTAAAGTTAAGGCATTCCCTTTGTGAGTGACCTTAATGGAGGTGGGGTGTTTCAATATATATATATATATATATGTGTGTGTGTGTGTGTGTGTGTGTGTGTGTATAAATGCTGCATGGGGTGACCCAGCAACCACCGGGTCGACCAAAATGGCAAGTGGGTCGACCCATGTGTCAACCTACTGGTTAGGTTGGTCGACCCAAATGTGTTTGGCACATTTCTTGCTAAACACGAGATGCATCGAACATGCGGATTTAATTCCTGACTTTTAGGGATGATGTGTGCGCTTCTAATTTGCCGATGTGGTTAATTTGTATTGACCCAAGGACATAGCGGTTCAGATTTGAAACCCAGATTTAACGATTGAGGATCATTTGGTCACCAGTAAATAAACCCCCAACCCTTCCTTATTTTCTCAAAACACATCTCTTCCCCGCCTAGCTTGGCTTTCTTCTAGAGATAGGCCACACTAATTTCAAATTTTAGGCTAGTCTTCTTTTTGAAGACATGCCACCTTAATCCAAATTTTAGGGGTTGAAATTTAAATTAAATTATTTTCTATAATATTTTCTTCTAGGGCAAAGTTCTACCGGATCTACAAGGAAAAGTTTTCTAGTGAGTTTTTATGATTATTTAGATTTTTGATTAAGTTTAGGGTTAAATAGTAATAATAGTAGTTGTAGCTATGTTTACAACTCTTTTGCTTATAGCTTATTTACAGTTTATGCTTATTCCTATTTTCTGTAATTTCCTTCATAAGTAGTTTTCTATATTTTCTCTGTCTTTTCATATAATTTCTGTTTAATTAGCATTCATATTTCTATAGATTATTATTCTCAGTCTTCTTTCCCTATTCTTCGTCGAATTTTTACAGTTTATTTTGGTTATACAACTGATTTCGGCATAAATTGATATGCCTAGTTGCCTATGACTGATTGTTATCCTTTATTATGTGCACGTTTGGGAAATTTTATTAAATTGGGATAATTGAATAATTTTGGGCTAATTGAACGCATGTTGCGAAACTATAATAAAAATGGAATGTTAGAATGAGAATATTCAAACTTAACTTTGTAAAAATGACTATGATGTAGATTGTGATAGAAAAAAAATTTATGACTTATATTTGCATGAATATTATAATCGAAGGGTCATAATAAACAAACATGATTTATTTGCAAATATGAATATGACAGGAAATAGTCGAAAAGACATTTAGACTTTAGTATGAACATATATTGACTTAAAAGGTGTTAAGTTACAACCCTAAAAATTCTATTGTAGTCTTGTGACTAGGCATTAGGCTTTAATTGAATATATCAACTTAAAATGTGTTAAGTTACGAGCCTAAATATGATAGTTGGGGAATCATAACAAAACAAACATGGTTGAAAAGTTAGTTAGGCTTTAACATGAACATATTGGCTTAAAACGTGTTAAGTTACGATCCTAAAATTCTAAAATGACCTTGTGATTTAGCGTTAAGCTTTAATATGAATATATTGATCTATAAGAGGTAAGTTACGAGCTTAAAATTAATATTGTTAATCTATGAGTGTCAAATCAGTGGAGACTTGGACCGAATATCATTTATTTGGGATCCATACCATACAACATACCCTTTTTAATCACATACAGTCTCATATAAGAGGCGAAGCCACGCACCATGTTGTGGGTAGTAGTAAAATGGTCCAAATTGAGGTGAGTACGGGTACGTTATGATGGGTTAATGTGCGTACATTGAGCTGATGAGCGAAAATATGATATTGTGACGCCTGTGACTAACGCTATGTCTTTTGCTGATGGTTTGAGCTGATAAACCTCAGGCCATAGTATGCACAGGTTATCGGTCTGTGGTTTTCATATTCAATCGATGGGTAGTATTAAGAATGTTTGTCCTATTTATATTATGTTTCGAATTTATTTGACAAACAAATTTGTTGAAAGCCATTTACCATCCCAAATTTAAAACATGGATGGGTACCCATTGTAGTACGGAAAGCAGAAGGGAAATCTAAGTCTAGATCTAAATATTGCAGTCATGTACAAAAGCGATAGGGAGACATATATAAGATATGCACTTATTTTATTCAAACAAAATAAAACTCATAAGAAAGCAAATACATATTTTAAATAAATGGAAGATTCTACGACAAAAGAAGCATGTGTAAAAGTAGTTTTCATTTCTCGCAAGAAATGGACTAAGTCATAACAATGAATCATTTTTTAAAAACACATAGTAAAGTAATTTCCAATTCTTAGGAAAAGAAGCATGGAACTGACTTAAAATAGAACAAAATTGAAAAAAAATAAAGGCATTTTATCTTAAGAAAAAACCAATTATGCGAGCTTCAAATACGTAGATCACTTATTTTTTCAATTATGCGAGCTTCAAATAATAAAATGGCTTCTAATTTAAAAATTAATTAATTATTTTAATTTTAATGAACTCTAGATTGAATAATTTAGAAATTTACCTTTATTCAACTCTATTGTCAACGAAGAGTTGACTATCAGAAAAGTAAGAATTTACACGATATTGAAGCAACCAGTGATGGAGGAGAAGCAATGTTGTTTGGAAATTCTACTGATCTTATACTCAAAATAACACCTACAAAGTGTCACTGTATTGGCGATGTGAATTATAATTTGGTCATCCATGAAATACGATTAAATAAAGTTATTAATATAAAAATCCTTGTGTATGTAGTTTACTTATAACCAAACAACTAATAAAAATTCTTGAAAACTATTCAAACATTGCTGCGCTTTTGGACTCCTCAACTGGTAATTAAGAAGTTTCGTATATCTAGAATTGGCTAATAATCAAATGTTCTATATGTAAAATGCAAACAATCAAGATTATTTTTCCCAAACATGTCATACATATGTGTTTTGTGTGTGTGTCTATATATATATATATATATATATATATATATATAACCGTGTATATTTGTTTTGTAATAGTGACAAACAAGTAAGACCAATCCATAACAGGTTTAACTCTCATGAAAGCTGGGCACCCTAGTGAGTATGAAGCAAGAGAGTTGCTCTTGTCCAACCTGTACAATGATTTTTAAGCTAATTGGAAATTTATAAAGACAAATAAATAACAAATATGGCCATCGTGAATGTACATTATCGAAAGAACACCGCATAGGAAAGCCAATTCTTGCACCAAGAAAAATTGCTTTGGTCGGTCTTTCCATCATTAGAGACGCTAGTCCAGAATTGCAATCGGACCAAATTATTTCTAATTGCAATTCATATCAGGAGAGTTAAAGAAATCAAAACTTTATGTTAAAATTATAAACAGAACCCCAAAAAATGAGATAACATTCTCATTTGGTGGTTGTTTCACGAGTGCAAGAGTTAATTCCTGGAAAATTGCAAGGGGTTTCTTCATTCAATTTGTTTATTTCAACGAAGATGTTTCGTACCCAAATATAATGCAAAATAGATAAAATACAAAAAGTTAAAAATTTCACCTAGAAGTGAGTTGAGGGACGCATAAAACTTTGAAGCATGTCGACGAATGAATTTGTGTTTCCATAAAAGTTCGGTTCTTCATCAACTTGATGAAAAAACACCATTTGGAGGAAAGGAACTGCAACCGGCGGAAATTGCAGCAGGTTGAAGAAGCCAAATGTAACGACCCGCATTTTACGTATAGAAGGATCGTAAAATATTTTTAATTAATTCTCTAAGGGTCGGATAATTCTCATATTTTGATATGTTGGTTATGGGGATGTGAGACATGTCCATAATTTTTATCGATTTTATTTGTTTCCATTTTGCCTCTATCAGTCTTGTACATGGCATAACTTTTGACTGGGATCGAATCAGGTGCTGATATCGATATCATTCGAAAGGAAATGGTATTGCCAATTTCGTAGAGTGGTCACATTAGAGATTTGGTTCAGCGGTTTGGGAGGAATCGTTATTTTAGTGCTGCACAATTTCTGAATAGGTTAATTAGTCATTAGTGGGCTGATTTGGTGAGTCCCATTAGTGCGCTAGTTAGATGGGTATAAATAGGGGTAGAGGCAAGGATAATGGTTTACTTTCTTCATTTCTTATTTGGTTGGGGTTTGAGATTCTCCCTACTCCAATCTAGTACATCTCTACTCCATTAAAATCCTAGATCTATGTTAGAAGATTGAAGATCTACATAAAGGAAGGCTAGATCTACATAAAGAGAGGGTGGATCTCATTAAATTGGGTGATTTGAAGATCGTTTTCCTATTCGAATTTATAGATCATCGTTTTAAAGCTAATTTGAAGATTTGGTGAGTGATAAGCATCTCTCACACGAATTTAATTGAGTATATAGTTTGTTTGATCTTATTTTCATCATTTCAAGTTTCACTTAGATTTAATCCATGTAAGTATATTTTTATTCGAATCACCATAGGATCTAATCTAGTAATTTAAATCGGTGAATTTATATGTTAATTCATGTGTTATTACAAGTTAGATCCAGTTGTTAAATTCGTTTATTGTTTATCATGAACTTGCTGAATTTCTTACATTTGAATGATGAATAATCATTGTGTTAATGCTTGTTGATGGTTTAGTTCGATTGATTTGTGAAATCAAATGTTTTACACGAGTTTTGGATAGAAATGGAGTTGGATTGAGCGAGTTTTTGTTACTGATCGGATCGTGGATTTTGAGCATGGATCGGTTGGCTTGTACTCCAAGAAATGGTAATGGATCAGGCATAAAAATGGTGATGGATCGCATCATGATCTAGACTTCCCCGATCCTCGAATAGACGGAGGAGCCCGGATTGTGTTGAGAATATGACACATTAAAACAAAAACATGAGAACATTTCATTGCTATTACAACAATTTATATCAGAGTACAAGAATATCAGAGTGCATATAAATATTACACAACGAAAATATATCAGAGATTTAAACTACATTTATATACATAAACATAATATGTAGTGGAAAACATCAACAATCACAACTGAATGAAAATTCACGAATACAAAGCATTTCGAATATAGCCCCAGCTGTAGTCCAGGATCCTGTGAAAAGAAATATATGCAAACCGAAACTATTAGCTGTCCGTGTGGAAAATATGGGCACCCAGAGTTTAGGTAGAAACAATAAACTCCGAATTAGTCATGGGACTGGTGTGAGAACTCAAAAAATTTATTAAACTTTTACTTTAAAATAGGGTACATCACGGGACCACGCCGTATGTCACTGGACGAGTTTACACCCATGAGTACTCTAAAATAAAACAATTTATAAACAACGCAATGCTTTTTGAAACATGAAACTATTATAAGACTCAGGTCCCATCACACAATGCAAAGCAAGCCGGAGGATAGAGTTTTACCTTATAATACCCAAACATGCTTGGTACGCTTTAAAACTAATCATTTTGTTGTTACTGTAAGTACATATTGTCAAAAAAACTTAAAATATAAATGTACCAATCATAAACGGCATAGATACCATATATTATGTTGCCATACATAAGTTTACAATTAAAACTGAGAAGTCGTGTATAGGAAATTTGGGTTTCCATCTATGAGTCGAGGCAAAGGGATCTTCCTCGCCGGTTTCGAGACACTCTAGCAAATGCCTCTGGACTTAGACGGTGGTGAGCCCTTGGTTAGCGTCAGGGTCGGTCCTATCTTACTTTTGAGGATTGGTTATTCCAGAACAATACGTTTCCCGGTCCTTTCGGACCTATCACATGAGCCTTTTAGTCGGCTCTATATCCGAGGCTCCTCGCAATCCATTATCTACATAAGTAAAAATGTCTGGGCTCCAAATCATGACATCACCTATAGCTTGAAAGAAACGCATGTCCTCCCTGAGGTCCTTATCCCGTTTTTGACTCATATCGAGGTATGAGGCTCGCAAATTAACGCTATACACAAAACTATGCTACTTAAAGTCATGCTTTGATCATCATCCACAAAGCTATGCTATTTGCATCTTAACATGCCACATTGTCAATTCATGCCATACAACTGATTTCTATCAATATATAACCTCTAAGCTCATACGCCTCAGACAAGGGTGTTAAGCAAGAGAATAAATTCTCCACCACCAAACAGGTATATATTTAATAGAAATCAATCAATATAGAACAAAATACAATATCAGACATAATCCATTCACAAGTCCGTTCTGGGTCTGAACAAAACCGAAGGCACCTTATTCCTCGTCCCATATTTCCAATATAGGAAAGAGGTCCTCGCATGTCCGGTCTATCTCCATGTACGTCTGGACGATCACCACTTATTACCTTGTCTTGGGTGTACAGCCCAATCAAGACATTAGTAATCATCCAAACGATGTGAAGACCTCCGGTCTTCCACCACCGTCTTCAAATCTTCGATTTTTAGTCGTCGTATCAGTTATTCAAAATGGGTTAGACCAAGACTTTCCAAATAACTCGCGTAACTTAGATCATGTGAAGTATAAACACATCATATGCCTCATTCCAATCCAGAATATTCTTTTATTCAAATATTTATTACATTAGGAATCATTCCCATAAATCTTATCAAAGATTCAATTCATTTAAACCTCTTGTTTAAATCTTTCTTTGAAAACCATTGCAAAAGATTATATGTTAGCTTTAACAAACTTAAACCAAATTAAGGTTTATCAAACTAGTTGGGATTTACGAGCCTTACCGATGTAATCATTCATTTTATTATCCCAATCCCAACCTATTCATCCCATGGAGCAAAACTAATAGTACTCCATATCTAACACCCATGGTGTTATCGATAAATTCAGTTACCACTTAACATTCAAATCCAATTAAAGATTTAACTATAGCATGGAGTAAAACTGGTGATACTCCATTCTCGAATATTTTTTGAATTCGGTAAATTTAATTACCTTATTCGCATTTCAGTCTAATTAAAGATTCGTTAAAACTCTACTTAGTTTTATTCTCAAAAATCATTACTTAATTACTATTCAACTTTAGGAAATTAATCTTGCCTTTAACTAGGTTAAAGAACTAATGTCATTTAAAACACAGTTCAAACCCAAAATCATCTTCCATCAAACTGGGACCTTCACAGAAATCATAACAGTATATAATCGATATAAATTTCCGTATTAGACTAATACTATAAGTGGAATAACGGCACGACCTTTTAAATTCCATATATAGTAGCGGTCTTCCTTCACAGAAGCTCATTTCGATTATCACTAAACCGAATTCCACTCAATTCCAATTTTATATATTAAATTGGAAAACTTTACTTTGGAATATTTCTATTAACCTTAATTAAAAGATTATAAATTCCAAATCATAACTTCACCATTAAGTGGGTTTAAGAACTAATGTCATTTAAAACATCGTTCACAAAGAACCCAAAATCAACTTTTATTTAATTCCAATTATATTCATTAATTGGAAAATCTCGTTAAATCTTAATGAAAAGATTTACTCTATTCTCAACTGGGTTTAAGAATAGTATTATTAAAGATACCATTCATGACAAACCAAAAATCCAATTTGATATTAAATACAAGGCTCTGAATAGAAATCATATCGAATTATATTCAATATCAAATTCTGAAACTAATAGATATTGTATTGGGTATAATGATATATATATATATATATATCTTCCAAGTTCCTCAACAATATTCGTATAATCACGGAATTCAATATCGAAATATTCTGAAGATTATTTCCACTCTAATCCTTTCCAATTCACGTGTTTGAAAAATTCTAGTTGTATTAAAACCATTGTTCTAAATTATATATATATATATATAATATATATATATAATAATATATATATATATATTAATCTTTGAAAACTCATTTCAGTCGTTTAGCTCTAAAATTGCACTTTCACTGTTCAGTCGATTTTAATATTTTTGTGTCCATCCAAAATCGGACATCAAAACCAAACTTCAACATTTAACTGAATACTAAATTAAAATATTCGTTTCATTTCGGATTGAAATGAGATTCAATCAACTACCATATAATTTTAGTTATATGGATTTCATACATCGTATGTATTCAACAACAGTGATAAACAACTATTAAACATTCAATTCACATCCAAACTACAATTTGCAGCTGCATAAGAATTGAACAATTAAATAATGCTTATAACAGTTTTTTAATCAATTGGTTGACATACAACCAAACACAAGGAAGATGTGTGAAGTCATTATCATCTCCAGACCCATGTGGGGTTTTCAATCAACATGCAATGATTATTATTTGCATAATTGGGCGACATGTAGAATTATCGTTCCGATACCCATGTGGGGTTTACATCACAATTCATGTGAACTTATCTAATATTTGGGAGATAGGTGGATAAATTGTCATCCTAATCATTTATAATATAAACGTTTTATTTACAAACATTTATAATCACAGTTTAATAATGATAACATTAAAACTGTAAACATCCATCAAACAACAAACAAATATTTCAATCACAGGCAAACTATATATATACAATTATAAAAATAAATAATGTAAATTTTTTTGAGTGAGAGAGTTCTCTCCATTGGTTTCCACTCCATCAGTCTTTAATTGATGGTTTTAGTGTCATTAAATAACGATGAATATTCGATTGTTTACATTGGATGTTTTTCTCTGTCAAGAATTGCCACGAGCTCCAAATCACTCCAAATTAGTTTCATTGCAAAGATCTCGTCGATACGGTTCCAACGATCCAGTTTCGCTGAATTCCGACAACGTATGAAAAAGTTATGATCATTTTAAAAAAAATCAATTATTTTTCCCCCCGACAAACGTCTGTTGCATCAATCCAGACGTCCGAACTGATGCAAATAATTATTTCTTTCCAAAGAGCTTTGATATACGTCTGTTGCATCGGTTCAGACATCTGAACTGATGCAAATAATTATTTTTTGAGAGCTTAGATAGACGTCTATTGCATCGGTTCAGACATCTAAACTGATGCAAATGTACTATTTTGCCTAGGTAATGATGTGCAATCGGTTCTCGGACGATCTCGGATCAATGGTGATGGCTTATAACGTTTCATAAGCTAAAATAAAGCCTCTTTAGCTCGTCAAAACCGCTCTAGAACACATGCACAAACACATATACATAAGATTGTAATGGTTTCAATTATAGCCTCCAAAATGACTAAATTCTCTAACCAAAGCAATCAAATGCGATATAAGCAAATTGTAAAGTCTTAAAACTTACCGATGCGACAACGGAGCTTCACAATATCGCCAAATCAACTAGCAGCATATGAATTAGATTGTGTGGACAATTCTAATCATAATTTTTAATTTAGTGAAATTAAAAATAACGAACCTGAAGGTGTATACTTATCTAACTAATTCATATGCATATGTAAACCCAAATGAACACTTAACTACACTTTACAAGCTAATAACTAGTGGGATAGACACGAATAACTCACTTAGGGCTTGGGATAACGAAGAATAAGCTTCTAGAACTCTTTAGCAAGCAATAATTCCTCCCAACCTCTTTAAAATCACCTCATGCAAGAACATAAAGCAATTATCAAAACTAGGGTTATCAAAAATCCGAAATTTGCATGATAGAGAGGTAAAAAATGAGTGTAGTGAGCTTATAGGAGTCTCTAAATTGATTTAGCACTTGATTTGGGCTTGGATTTGCAAAACCTACCTTTAGGAATTTGAATTTCCTTTTCCATTCACCATTTCTATTTTTGTGTTGGAGAATGGGGCTAATGGAGAACTTAAGGGAAGCGGCTAAGTTGGCTAACCAAGCCCCAACCAAGGTGCCAAAACTCTGAAGCTCGGAATATATTGGAGTTTATAGTTTTCGAACACGTAAACACATTTTGAATTCGGTGGAAGTGGTTTCGAGTCCAAATTCATCTATATGTAAAAAGTGATATTTTAGTCATACATCCAATGAGAAAGACCAAATTTCTCTAACTCAAAAGGTATCGATGTTTATAGTCTTTGAACACGCAAACGACATTTTGAACCCAATGGTAGTGGTTTCATTAAAAACGGAGGTCATTTGCAAAATGGTGATTTTTGAGGGCTATATATAATATTAATATATATATAAATTCCATAGCGACTATTCTAAATTTTAGTTTAGACATAACTTACAATTTATAAAGTGAAATCTCAATTTCTTGCATTTGTTAGAAGATTTCAATTCAAAATATTCCAAAGTTTCTTGTTTTATCAAAATCTGATTTTTATTGAATTCTATAAATTCATTCAAAGTTTAAAATCAAATCTTCAAACTACCGCACCATTTCAAGTTCGTTTTAATTAAACTTTAAATTTATACATTCTAACTTCGATTAAAATAAATCTTAAGTCGTTTATTCTCAAAATAATTCATTTGAAATATTTAGTTTCTATGAAAATCAATTAAAAATAAATTTTATATTGGTTCCAAAAATACGGGCTGTTACAAATCGGGCGTAAAATGGTGATGGATCGGACGTTAAAAAGGTGATGGATCAAGCGTAAAACTGGAGTGGATCGGAATTTCTGTTTTTAACAGTGTTTGGCAAATGCTGTGGAAAGTATGAATCGGGAAGCTTTTTGCCAATGGAACGGGGACGTGAAAATGGTGATCGACCAAGTGGCCAGACGGTGAAAAAGTGGATCTGGCAAGGTTCTACAATGGATCGAGCAAAAAAAACCCGGAGTGGATTGGGCATAAAAACGGAGTTGGTCGGACACGTGAAAATAGTGGATCGGCTATGGGGGAAATCAATGAAAAAATGGATCGGGCAAGATTTTTGCCTTGGATCGGAATTTCTAGGGTTCAACATTCACCATCGCACATTCAATACTCAGGCATATCACTCGAGGTGGCACGCTAGTGACACGTTATCACATTCACTTTTAGGGTTTGAATTGACTCTCGAAATAGTCATACTAGTGAAGGGGGATTGACGCAGACCCCAGCCCATTTTTGGCAGAATAAATCTACTAATTCTATTATTCCAGTTAGTAAGAGGGTTCTTGAACTAAGAAATAGGCCTAGAAGCTAAAAGAGGGTATCCTGAGCAATCCCAAGGGTTCGGTTGTTCGCCTATGTAAGTGGTACGTGATTTGGGTTTAGAATGTTTTGAGACAGTTCGGTTCCTATCTATCGTTGGTGTTAAAGGGAGAACTGCGAGGAGCTAACCCTAGTACGAGAGGACTGGGTCTGGTCAGTCCTTCTCCAATTAGCATCTCGCCTGATCATCTCCTGAGTGAATAGCTGCAAGTGCTCGTTATCGTCAGTAATCATTTGATGCGCGACTGTGATGAGTATGAAAAGAAGGTTGAAGTTCTCAGGAAACTTGGGGATATCAGAGCTTTAGTTTCACTAATTCAAATCAGTGAACTATACTCGTCCAAGCCAGTGGGTAGGGTAAACCAGACCGGGAAGGTGAACAAACAAAGCAAGGTGCTTGCGAGGTGGTGTATGCCGATTCGGATTGGTGAGTCAAGGCGACATCTTCTAGAGGGCTTTCCATATTAAAACCTCGAATTTATGTTAGTGTCCTAGCCAAGAGGGCAGTCTCTCCTTCGCTGCATTCTTTATCTTGCTTTGCTTCCTCTCTTGCTCCTAGTTCATCCGAGTCGAACGAATGATCTCTCTTCGCTATGTACCTTAAATGAAATGAGAAGCTTCCGACAATTAGTATAGACATTAGAATCTCCGTTTTCCTTTAATCCTCCGGCGCCCAGCACACCTGATTGGACATGGAAGGTGCCTTCCGAACTAGCTGAAGAATCCGACAAAGAGGACTCTAGGGCAAAGCTGAAGCTTTGGACTCAGACTGGTGAATAATGCCATTGCTATTTTCATGCACATCTATCGGTCATTGAGGAATACTTAGGCTTAGAGGGTGGTCCCCGTTTCTCGTGTAAAAGCGATCATTATTTGAACACGCCGCGTTTTACTGGGAAGGATCTTTCCATGGGAACTAATTCACAGGGCTATCACCTTCTCTGGCCAGATCTTCCAACCTTTTCAGAAAAGCCATGAGCTATTTTATCAGGTGTTTAAGCGCTATTATCAAGGCAAGGCTTCTTTCGCACCTGCACTGCTTTCACAACCCAAGAGAGAGCTCAGTGAGGCGTATCATCTAAAGTAGGACATTCATGCTAATTTGAATATTTTGTTGACAAGGCCTCCTAGCCGTAAATGATGGATACTAGGCGCAGCGCGTATCGACTCGTGCAGTGTTATAGCTAAAGCGTTAAGTATCCCGCCTGGGGAGTACGTTCGCAAGAATGAAACTCAAAGGAATTGACGTGGGCTCGCACAAGCGGTGGAGCATGTGGTTTAATTCGATGCAAAGAGAAGAACCTTGCCAGGGCTTGACATGCCACGAGTCAGCATTCATCCAACTATTTAGGTCCATGATCCCTCGCCCCGATCTCTAGATGATAGGATCCACCGACACTAGATCCCCTTAGCTCAGACAACCACATGAGCGTCTACACCAAGTTTCGCAGTGCAGTACAACAGAGAGTTGTATGCTGGGTTCGGGAAGGATGAATCGCTCCCGAAAAAGAATCTATTGATTCTCTCCTAATTGGTTGGATCATAGGGGCGATGATATACTTCACGGGGCGAGGTCTCTGGTTCAAGTCCAGGATAGCCCAGTTGCGCTAGGGAAAAGAATTGAACATGAGATGCTCTAAGTATTCTAGTCGGCGGAGCTACTCTCGGACGAATTTTCAATGTTCTTGGAGAGCCTGTTGATAATTTAGGTCCTGTAGATACTCGTACGACATCAGCTATTCATAGATATTCGTTTGCTTTTATACAGTTAGATACAACATTATCAATCTTTGAAACAGTATATTAATTGGGTCCACACCTCGTCTAGCCTTTAGTATATTAATTGGGGATCGGTTATCCGTAACACTATCAAGTCAAAGTGTGAAG
Source organism: Allium sativum (assembly GCA_030737875.1). NCBI lineage: Eukaryota > Viridiplantae > Streptophyta > Magnoliopsida > Asparagales > Amaryllidaceae > Allium > Allium sativum. Next base: position 1,021,669,138 of record CM060926.1, read on the forward strand.
CATAACATATAGTCCAATATGGGGGAGAATATGTGAGGTTGCTCGATTGCGATAGATTTGAATCTATATGCAAGTGGAACCATGTAGTACCAGACATGGGATAGATCGTCCAAAGAACAAGGATTTTTCGAATAAACAATTCATTTTGGACCCCGCAGATCCATTCTTTTTCCTATTCTAAGATAAGCCCTTTGTCTCTATGTTTCCACATCGGCTGTAGCCGGTCGGGGCGGACAGGAAACATGACGGGGATAAGCTTATGAAGAAGCAAGCTTATTCCCCCACCCCCAAAAAACCGACCCCCTTCGGGCGTAAAAGGTCACACGATCCCGCGTGATAGCTGAAGATAGGGCTCGTGCCACATCAAGAACCCAACTTGCCGGGGCCGCTTGGCGCAGACGGAATAAAACATGGGTCAATATCCTCCGCAGCCGAATTCACAAGAATCCTCTAACCTGTTTAAAAAATCACCTAATCCAAGAGATGAATTGCATCAAAAAACGGTAGAAAGTAATGGATCGGGCAAGCTTTTGCCAGTGGATCGGGCACGTGTGCACGCCATGGATCGGGTTCATAAGCATGGATTGGGAAAGCATTTTTCAGATGGATCGGACACTCTGGACCACAACATTTGAAGAAACGTTGTAAAAAGGCCGGTCCACCAGGATGGATCGGGCAGAGGATATGACATCATTTCATAAACGCTGTAAATGAGAATTTAAACGCTGTGGTATGTTTTTCATAGAAAAAAGGCTGAAATGCTATGAATTGAATATTGACCAAAACGGAGTATGTTTTGGCTCACCGATGATCGTGGCTTCGACGTGAATTGTGACGGCCCGCCTCGCACTAACCGATATTTCCAACGAAACACGCTGTGTCGATGTCCTACCAGCACGGGATGGTCGTCAGAAAAAAGAAGAAGAAGGCGATGAATTATCAAAGAACCTATGGTATATCTCACAGCGCATGGAAAAAATATAATAATAACATAACTTGATATAAAACAGGTAAGACAGCGCATAAATTGAAAACTAAACCATCATAGCAGCAGAAAAATTCAGAATACAGCTTATGATCCAAACCATCATTATTACAACTTTGAAATACTGTCTCTAAAGCAAAAGAAAGAGGTACACTACTAATGCCCAAAGTAGTGACCAGCAACAACACAGGGAGAGTATATGGGAATAATACATGTAAGCCTCCTACTCGTCTCCGGACAGCTACTCATGCATAATCAACTAACCTATCTCTAGTCTGCTCGTTTAAGAGTACCCAGAGTAATAAGAAGAGACATAAAACTCTGGGTCAGACAAAAGTCTGGAATGAGCGATATGCAGCAAAACAGAACAATAACAGGTATACATAACCATACCTGAACCTGGACCTGCAACCAAAGAGTTAGCACAATAGGATGTACAATACTCCAAGGTGACACTAACACATGGTGTAAAAATAATGGGGAGGGGGTGTGCATGTCATGGTGATAGCAAACATAAAACATAGCAATCATCCTCGCATCTCTCACTCAGTGGGTAAAGTATACGATATCTACCACTTTGACCACCCAATTCTTTGTTACGATCACTCTGCCTCATGGAGTCATGATGGCTCCACTGCACTGATCGGTAACCACTGGTACTTTGCCATGTCCACTCTGCCCCATGGAGTCATGAAAACTCCACTGCATTGGCTCATAGCCCTGCTACGATCACTTTACCCCATGGAGTCATAACAACCCACTGCACTGATCCATGGCCAATATCCGTCTCTCAATGGTGAATCAAAGCTATAGACGTCGATAACCCCTTTGCACACGTCCCGCAGCAAAGTCCAACTCATGAAGTTAACTCGTTGGTTCCCATCTGGTTCTTGAGTTCTACTTCCTATTTGGACTACCTTTGCATATCGGGTTTTGGTCATTATCTCGTTCGCACTTCAGTTTCCATTCAGTCCGTTTGTTGTCCAGGCTTAAAGATTGGATCATGATCCCCCTTGCATCGACTCACGATTCGTCTCTCCTAATATCGGCTCGTGGTGACTCCAGGATCATGATGGCTCGTGGCCATTGATCGGTTCGTGATAACACTCCCCTGGCAGTTCATGGTTCAGTCCCTACATCGGCTCATGAGTCCCTCCAGGCGATCGGCTCATCGTCAACATCTTGGGTCGTGACCAAACTTCTGGTCATGGTGCATTATAGCGATTGGCTCGTGAAGGCGGTTCGTGGAGAGTAGGTGTCACGGTCGAGTCGGGTCGTGCTAACTTGGTGTGAGCAGGTCGGGTCTCTAGGGTGCCTCACGAACGGGTTTCTGACTAATTTCCTGCAATTTTTCCAGCGAGCAATTTATGCCATACGACGGCGTTTTCGACCATTCTAACTTTTCTATGCAACCACAAGTCATTCCAAACAGTAATAACAACAAATAGGATCGACCATAAACATCAAAACAGCAATCTAACAAGTTATTATGGATCAAACATACCCCAAAACCCATATTTTCCCCTTAATCCCCTTAATCATGATTTAACCATACGATTAGCAAAACATGTCCAAATTAACCCAAATTTTTATCAAAGCCCTAAAATAATATTTAAGAATTTTTACATATTTTTCCAGAATTTTAACATGCATAATTTCGTTGATTAACACTAATCACCTCTAATTAGCCGTAATTAGTGAAAAACAATGCAAATTACTTACCTTAGCCACAAATGAATTATAGATCTGAACTTTACTACTGTTTTGGGTCGAATCCCAATGTATAGCAGTAGCTCTAACTCTGATTTGATGCTAATCTTCCTTGATTTGGTGTTGATTAAGCTAATACGCAATTAGAAATCGATTTGGGAGTGATTTAGAAGGTGGAAGCCGTGGCTAGGTTAGAGAAATGTTTTAGACGGCTGAGAAAATGAAATTAAAGTATTTCCTAACTGATCTCAGCCTCCCCATAACCCTAATCCCGAAATGGGTTATGGACCTAGATGCTAATCGTCCTAATTAGGCCCGGTTAAGCTGTTTTTTTACCTTCCAAACCTTGTTTCTGCCATATCTCCCAAACTGTAAGTCCGTTTGGCTAATGTGACCACTCTACAGAAAGGTAAACAATTATCCAAATCAATGGAAGTGGTTTCAGGCCAAAACTCCTTTCTAGTCAAAAGTTACAAGCAAAAAAAGATTCACTAGGGGTAAAACGGTCACTTATAAATCGGCAAAAATCGTGAACATGGGAAATGACCCTAATAGCCGTTCTCCAAAGTTACACGACCATACGACCTCATATGTAAATGAAATAAATATTCTACGACCCTCCCATATGTAGAATGTAGGTCGTTACATTCCCCTTCCCCCAAAGAAATTTCGTGTAATGACCCGGGATTTCGGTCAACCACATTGTCAACTTAACGTGGCTTTTCACTTCTCCTTCATTAAATTAAAATTAACATGGCTTTTCACTTCTCCTAAAAATCAAATGGAAGAAAATCAACCACATTGTCCACTTTAACTCCACAAACCAATGGCCTCACGGTCCTTTTTAAAACCATGCCTTTCTTTATATAAACTCGCGATGCTCCTCACCTCTCCTTTTGCCAATTCATTTTCAGGAAAATAAACCAGAACGCCTCTTTCTAAAATCAAAATCGAGTCAACCCTAAAGCTTCGATTCAGTTTTGTTGGGTCCGCATGAGTCCATTCCTCATCCAAATGAAACATGAGACTCCCTGAAGCTCGTCACCAGAATTGGAGCCATTCGCGATTTGGGATTCACTGTTATCGACCGCGAGTTTGACATGTGGGTGGAAAGACACCGCTATATAGAGGAGGTCGACTTGTGAAGGAGCAAGCTAGGGTTGAGGCAATACTCCTGGAGCGCGATTTTTTCGGGGATTGGCTACAAAAGAAGATCGAGAAAGGTTACAGGGGGCGCGAGAACCAATACGGTAGAAGGCCAATCATGATTTCAGGAGATTGGATGTGCTATAGGCATACCAAAGGAGTAGGCTTCGTGATTTTTAGGGCTTGCGAACAGAGGATTTACCTCGACATAAAGAACATGGACCTGGTCAAATAAAGTTGCGAACTGGAAGAAGGTATTAGCAATTTTTAAACATAATTAAGGGAGATTAGGTATTAATTTTATTTATTTATTATTAAATTAGTAAGAGGAAAGAAATTTACATTAGCTGTTATTTGAAATTTGGAATATGGAAAGGGGATTTATTTGATAAATCATTTCATAAATTGAAAATTAGATAAGTGAAAATCAAACTTGAAATCATTAGCTTATCAAAACCATGAAATTTAGAAAATTAAAGTAGTCTATTCGATAAGTGAAATGTTATTAATATAGTTTTACATGGAAAAACAAACGGTGGGAGAAATCACTGTGAAATCTATAAAATTGGATTCATTGGATATTCGGCAAATAATACACGATGAGTAAATCTCACTCACCTTTTATTTAGAATTATTTTTATCTGTTAAAAATAATTGTCTGTTGATTGTTTGGTTGCATTAAAATATTACTGTGGCATGTTTAAATATATATATATAGTTACTTATGGTTGACTATTATATATATATATATTGGGTTGATGATTGGAGTGTTCCCGCAGTATCATTAGCGGATGCCCGCGGTACCATAGCGGATGATTTCCCTATGCGCCCCACAAATATATTAGTGGATGACCTTCATACCGCGATATCCTGCCTCGAAGCAGGATGGTATTATTTATGTGCTAACGTCTGTGGATGCAGGAAAACAGGTTGGAGGGATCCAACTGGATCCCTCAAAAATATATTATCTGTTTGTTTATTTGTTTGTATATATATTGTCATATATGATGTGCTAGAAAATAAATAATTGGTTGTTTTGGTGTTCAAAATATCACTGGGCCTAAGTGTGGATATTTAAAAATATTGTGAAAAGGATATTTGAAATTTAGAAAGAAGAATTCTATTTTTCTAAAATAGAATTTGAAATTTGAATATAGAATATTCAAATAAAATAGTATATTCAAATAAAATAGAATATGAAATATGAATAAAGAAGATTCAAATAGAATTGAATATGAAATTTGAATAAAGGAAATTCAAAAAAATAGAAATTCAAACGGAATTTGAATAAAGGAAATTCAAAAAGAAATTGAATAAAGAAATTGAAATAGAATTTGAATTCAAAGGAATTGAAACAGAATTTGAATTCAAAGGGATTGAAATAGAATTTGAATATAAGGAATTGAAATAGAATTTGAATTCAAAGGAATTGAAATAGAATTTGAATTCAAAGGAATTGAAATAGAATTCGAATATATGGAATTGAAATAGAATTTGAATTCAAAGGAATTGAAATAGAATTTGAATTCAAAGGAATTCAAATGGATTTGAATAAAGAAAAGTCAAATAGAGATTTGAATATAGGATTCAAATGAAGTTTAACTATGGAATTTGAAAATAGGATTCAAATGAAGTTTAACTATGGAATTTGAAAATGGGATTCAGATGAAGTTTAACTATAGAATTTGAAAATAGAATTCAAATGGAGTCTAAATATAGGGATTCAAATAGAATTCAAATGGAGTATAAATATAGGAAATTCAAGTAGAATAGAAATGAAATTTGAATATAGAAGATCGGAAATATTATGTTGAATTGGAAAAATGGATTTGATATATATTAAAATATATCAGAATAGAGTTGAATTTAGTTTAAGTGAAGTTTAAAAGTTTTTATATATATAAATATAATTAAAACGAACTCGCCGCAGCGCTGCAGTTCATAAATTGGCGATTCGAACTTAAATTTAGTATATAGAAGTCAAATTAAGTCGGAATTCTTTGGAACAAGAATCGTCAGGACCGATTTGATAATAGTTTTCTAATGAAAGAGAAAAATCTGGATTTCGTCGTATAAATTTTGAGTTATGTCAAAATCAAATTTTCAGAAAAGCAGCGCCATAATTCGTTATTAAAATATGATGATTTATTTAAATTAATAAAAGGATTTTAAGGAAATAAAATCCGAATGTCCATTAGAAAATCCGGACTTGAGTTAGAACAAGAGTATGAACTCAAGTAAAGTATAAGGTTTGACTTTGAAGCAAAATCAGATGTTATAATTGCATAGAAATAACTAATCTAAAAGAACGTTAGTTAATCAAGTTTGGAATCGAAATAAGATTTTTGAAAGTAAATTAGGTTGAAAATCCATATTCTAAATTGAATATGGAATGTAAAATGAAAATGGAATCCAATTAGTTGATAAACAAGTTAAATGTATATTTGAATATGTTATATTCGAATAAAAAGGGGAAATATGCAAAGCAGTTAATTAGAAATTAGTTAATGGAATTTTTAATTGAAGTTGAACCTTAAAAAGGTAAATACAATGAGAGAACTTATATTTCAAAATTTAATATGAAACGTAAGTTGAGATTGGAATTCAATTAGCTTATAAGCAAGTTAGAATTATATTTGGACATGTAGGTTCAAATATAAAAGTAAAACAGGAAAAGAGTTAATTAACGAACTAATTAACGAATCGAGATAAAACGATTGAATTGAGTTGAAATGAATTAGAAACGAATGGATATACATTAAACAGGTTTGGAATGAAATAGAAGTGAAATAAATAGAGTGCTCGACAAAAAGGTATGTATTTAATTCATATATGAGATTTTATGCGTTGTATCAGCTAGCCACTTGGCTTTTGATTTTTCTTTTTGAATGGAGAGGCCTGTGTGGCGGTTTGGAGATTTTCCCGATGCTCCCGGTACAAAGGAGGTTATGGCGAATTTTTCCGGAAATTTAAAAAGTTAGAATATTTTTAAGAAAATTTGATTGTTAGAAATCAATGTATCGATATATATAGAATTCGATAATGAAACGAACTAAAAATAGAATATTATAAACAAAAAGAAAATATGTGAATTTAGATCGAGTAAGAATAGAAAGAGAAGCGTATACGTGTTTTAGAAATGGAAGATTGGTTTAAGATGGTGTTGACTATTCGAGTTAGCGGTCTTGTCTGTTTTGAAGTTAACAATATTTTTAGTCAAGGTCTGAGAGGTAATTATACCCCAACTTGATTGAATTCATTATTAGCTGAGAAATAGCAAAATCTAGTCTCGAAGAGAAATGTTTAAAAGAGATTTAGTCGAATGAAGTAATTTGGGTTGTTGTAACGATGTTTTACATAATATTCGTTTTAACCCAGATAAGTGGAATTTTGGAAATATAGTAATAAATATTTCCTAAGTCTAGAAATGAATGGTCGTGAAAGAGATAAGTAATTGGAATATTTTCCAATTATTAATAAAGGATATTTTCTAAGTACAGAAAATAAAAGAAGGCGATATATGGAAATGTTTTCCAAATACGTATAAGGCCAATATGGTTATTGAAAATATTCGGTTAACAAATACTGATAAAGAAATGGAGAAGTGATTAAATTAATGAAATATTAATTAAGGGCTCAGGGATTGTTTGATATTGGATGAACACTTGTTTTCTTCTATAGTTAAATCATCGACTATCGAAACACTTGTTTTTCTTTGATAGTTAAATCACCGACTATCAAAGTGTTGACCATTTTAACGTTGTTAATATAGAGAGACCGGTTGGATTATTATCCAAAGAACCACTCCATATTGGCATAAGCGTTGCGAACCCAGTATGCTGAATATATTGAAGACGGAGTACAGTGCAACGGCTGTTGTATAAGTCCTAGGTAGAGATTGCCTAGGATGGATGTACTGAATAGTGCCTTCGGTTTCGTTCAATCTCAAAACAAACGTAAATGGCCGAATGTCTGACAAAGTATTTCCAATGATCAAATGGGTTGGTCTGTATAAATATATATGGTTGCAACGGATTTATTCCCTTAGCATAGCATCCAAAATATTTGTGCAAACCAATTAGTGATTAACGGATCTGATAATGTGGCATTCAAAGTGATCGTGTTATAAATGAATGGAAATTAATCGTAGCCTCTGGCCTCAACAACTGGGAAATGACAAAAATCGGGCAGGCAGCATGGCTATGTGGTTAGCTCCCATTAGGGTGTATTATCACCTATCTAGAGAATATTCATTTGCCTCTTTAATCTATATCAGTGCTGTCCCTTATCGGGTAACGGTTGCTGTTCCCAACTGTTGGTGATGTACATTCGATACACTCAAGAGAAATGAGTGGTCGGTCATGTGTGGCTGAGTTGCAAGATGTTTTTGTTGAACTCGGTGTATTCTCCTCTAGAGATACACCAGCAGAAGGTGGTTCCATACCTTGTCATAGTTGGAAATCCATTACCCAATACGTGCTTGCGGTTTTGATTGTATACTATATATGTAGAACGTGTGATGAAAGCATTTCTGCTAGATGATTATTATATTGTGGTTGATAGGCATTATTATAATATCAAAAGGTTTTTGATATAAAGATATTTTGGATTCTCATAAGGGAAAAACCCTTTCTGTTATACGTTGTGGTCTTATGAGATATCGTTTACTTGTTCAAGCTGTTTTAAACTGTTTACTCATACCAGTCCCATGACTGACCCGTAGTTTATTTGTTTTGTTTTACCTAAACTCTTGGGTGCCTAAATTTGTACGGGCAGTCAAGTAGTTCAAGATTTTCAGATTCATCTGAAGGAGCTTGGAGCAGGAGGCTTCAGTGTTAGTTATATAGAGTTTTGTTCTGCTGTGTTGTGTAAGTGTTGTACTCTGATAAGTGTATGTCATATAGTTGAAACTTTGTATTTCAAAAGTTATGATACATTATATTTTGTTCCGCTGCGATGTGAGGTTCTGTGTTGTTAGTCCTGTTCTTCTTCTACCTTTTCCTTCTAAAAAAATGATTCGTATTTTCGTGATATTCGGGTTGGACGTATGATGTATATAGTCAACTCTGATATTATGGATTTGCGGGCCATTACAGTTGGTATCAAAGCTTAGGTTGAGCGAATACCTAGGCTTGTGTGTCATGTGCTCATTAGACATAGGATCAGCAGTACCTTAGAATGATTTAAGTGTATATATATACGAGAGAGCGTATTTGTTAATTGATATAAAAACTATTTTATATTGTGTTGACTAGTCTGTTGAGTGGATTATGAATTCCGATCGAATCATGGGACGCCACGATGTCGATAGGAGTTTATAAACACTTGAACAGAAGATTGGACACGATATCGTTTTAAATGGTTGAGTTGATTGTTGGGATTATAATCGAATAAGATTATAGAACTGAAATGGTTATATAACCAGTAAAATTTGTATATAAAATAATATATACAAGTGAGATGAATTAAAATTAAATTCAAACCAGAATGTGGAATTTAAAATCCTGGGAGTTTGGAAAATATTTTTCTAAATAAATATCAAGTAATATAGCACTGAACTCATTCAGTAGCTGGGAAATAATTCTGATAATGAGTCGACCATCATCAGTGTTCATTTTCGAGTTCCTAAGTGATGAATTGCTGCCTTAGAAAATTTTTCATGGAAATTTATTTTTGGGAAATAAGTTGTTGGAAAATTCAAAAGTTTTGAATTGAAATGGAAATAAATATATTTCTATATATTTATGTGATTTCAAAGGAGATTTAAAATAAGAACCCAGGAATTTGAATGATTGAAATTAAATTTAACTTAAGTAAGTTAAATGGATCGAAGTGAATGAAATTAATCAGAATCAATTTTAATAAAATTGGATTGCATATGAATGGAATATGAAATGTTGAGTATCAACATAAGTGTGTTTTTGAAAAGAAAATGGGTTAGTAATACTTTTCCTACCTTACTAATTTCGGGGACGAAATTCTTTTAAGGGGGAAAGATTGTAATGACCCGGGATTTCGATTAACTAATTTTAAATATTTAATACGGATTTAAAAATCGAGTTGATAATATAAATGAATATTTATATTAAGTTACTAATTTAATAATAAATTTTGATTTAATATCGAATATATTAAACCATCGTAATATGAAAAATAATCCAGTTCGAGATTTACAACTGAATTAAATACAGTTCAGACTTCTGTTTGAATTTGAATAATAATATTAATTTATTTCCGCAGAATAAATTGTGTTGAGTTTAATTTATATCAATTTAAATTAATATCTGTTCCAGATGATCGAACTGGACCTCGTACTTATCCCAGTGGGTTCAGAATAGTGGTTTTACCCTAGAATGGACAATTGTTGGGTTCAGAAAGGAGTTCGCAGTCAAGGAGTAATTTAATTTAAGGACACCGGTTTTAAACTAAAATAATAATAATTATAAAATATCATAGTTGGTAGACATGAATTAAGCAACAAGGCAAAAACAATTAGGAATCGTGGCTCCTTCTCCTTCAATAAATTGAAATTAACGTGGCTTTTCCCTTCTCCTCAAATTCAAATGGAAGAAAATCAACCACATCGTCCACTTTAACTCCACAAACCAACGGCCTCGCTGTCCTTTTTAAACCACACCTTTCTTTATATAAACCCGCGATGCTCCTCTCCTCTCCTTTTGCCAATTCATTTTCAGGAAAATAAACCAGAACGCCTCTTTCTAAAATCAAAATCGAGTTAACCCTAAAGCTTCGATTCAGTTTTGTTGGGTGCGCACGAGTCCATTCCTCATCCGAATGAAATATGAGACTCCCTGAAGCTCGTCACCAAAATTGGAGCCATTCGTGATTTGGGATTCACTGTTATCGACCGCGAGTTTGACATGTGGGTGGAAAGACACCGCGATATAGAGGAGATCGACTTGTGAAGGAGCAAGCTAGGGTTGAGGCAATACTCCTGGAGCGTGATTTTTTTGGGGATTGGCAACAAAAGAAGATCGAGAAAGGTTACAGGGGGCGCAAGAACCAATACGGTAGAAGGCCGATCATGATTTCAGGGGATTGGATGTGCTATAGGCATACCAAAGGAGTAGGCTTCGTGATTTTTAGGGCTTACGAATAGAGGATTTACCTCGACTTAAAGAACATGGATCTGGTCAAATAAAGTTGCGAACTGGATGAAGATATTATCAATTTTTAAACATAATTAAGGGAGATTAGGTATTAATTTTATTTATTTATTTATAAATAAGTAAGAGGAAATAAATTTACATTAGCTGTTATTTGAAATTTGGAATATGGAAAGGGGGATTTATTTGATAAATCATTTCATAAATTGAAAATTAGATAAGTTAAAATCAAACTTGAAATCATTAGCTTTTCAAAACCATGAAGTTTAGAAAATTAAAGTAGTCTAATTCGATAAGTGAAATGTTATTAATATTGTTTTACATGGAAAAACAGACGGTGGGAGAAATCACTATGAAATCTATAAAATTTCTTCATTGGATATTCGACAAATAATACACGGTGAGTAAATCTCACTCACCTTTTGTTTAGAATTATTTTTATCAGTTAAAAATAATTGTCTGTTGATTGTTTGGTTGCGTTAAAATATTACTGTGGCATGTTTAAATATATATATAGTTATTTAGGGTTGACTATTATATATATATATACATACATACATATATATATATATATATATATATATATATATATATTGGGTTGATGATTGGATTGTTCCCGCAGTATCTTTAGCGGATGCCTGCGGTACTATAGCGGATGATTTCCCTATGCGCCCTACAAATATATTAGTGGATAACCTTCATACCGTGATATCCTGCCTCGAAGTAGAATGATATTATTTATGTGCTAACGTCTGTGGATACAGGAAAACAGGTTGGAGGGATCCAACTGGATCCCTCAAAATTATATTATCTGTTTGTTTATTTGTTTGTATATATACTGTCATATATGATGTGTTAGAAAATAAATAATTGGTTGTTTTGGTGTTTAAATATCACTGAGCCTAAGTGTTGATATTTAAAAATATCGTGAAAAGCATATTTGAGATTTAGAAAGAAGAATTCTATTTTTCTAAAATAGAATTTGAAATTTGAATATAGAATATTCAAATAAAATAGAATATGAAATTTGAATAAAGAAGATTCAAATAGAATTGAATATGAAACTTGAATAAAGGAAATTAAAAAAAAATAGAAATTCAAATGGAATTTGAATACGGAATTTGAATAAAGGAAATTCAAATAGAAATTGAATAAAGAAATTGAAATAGATTTTGAATTCAAAGGAATTGAAATAGAATTTGAATTCAAAGGAATTAAAATAGAATTTGAATATAAGGAATTGAAATAGAATTTGAATTCAAAGGAATTGAAATAGAATTTGAACTCAAAGGAATTGAAATAGAATTTGAATATAAGGAATTGAAATAGAATTTGAATTCAAAGGAATTGAAATAGAATTTGAATTCAAAGGAATTCAAATGGATTTGAATAAAGAAAAGTCAAATAGAGATTTAAATATAGGATTCAAATGAAGTTTAACTATGGAATTTGAAAATAGGATTCAAATGAAGTTTAACTATGGAATTTGAAAATAGGATTCAAATGAAGTTTAACTATAGAATTTGAAAATAGAATTCAAATGGAGTTTAAATATAGGGATTCAAATAGAATTCAAACGGAGTTTAAATATAGGAAATTCAAATAGAATTGAAATGAAATTTGAATGTAGAAGATCGGAAATATTATGTTGAATTGGAAAAATGGATTTGATATATATTAAAATATATCAGAATAGAGTTGAATTTAGTTTAAGCGAAGTTTAAAAAGTTTTTATAAATAAATACAATTAAAACAAACTCGCCGCAGTGCTGCAGTTCGTAAATTGGCGATTCGAACTTCAATTGAGTATACAGAAGCCAAATTAAGTCGGAATTCTTTGAAATAAGAATCGTCAGGACCTATTTGATAACAGTTTTCTAATGGAAGAGAAAAATCTAGATTTTGTCGTATAGATTTTGAGTTATGTCAAAATCAAATTTTCAGAAAAATAGCGCCATAATTCGTTATTAAAATATAACGATTTATTTAAATTAATAAAAGGATTTTAAGGAAATAAAATCCGAATGTCCATTAGAAAATCCAGACTTGAGTTAGAACATGAATATGAACTCAAGTAAAGTATAGGGTTTGACTTTGAAGCAAAATCAGATGTTATAATTGCATAGAAATAACTAATCTAAAAGAAAATGTTAGTTAATCAAGTTTGGAATCGAAATAAGATTTTTGAAAGTAAATTAGGTTGAAAATCCATATTCGAAATTGAATATGGAATATAAATTGAAAATGGAATCCAATTAGTTGATAAACAAGTTAAACATATATTTGAATATGTTATATTCAAATAAAAAGGGGAAATAGGCAAAGCAGTTAATTAGAAATTAGTTAATGGAATTTTTAATTGAAGTTGAACTTTAAAAAGGTAAATAGAATGAGAGAACTTATATTTCAAAATTTAATATGAAACGTAAGTTGAGATTGGAATTCAATTAGCTTATAAGCAAGTTAGAATTATATTTGGACATGTAGGTTCAAATATAAAAGTAAAACAGGAAAAGAGTTCATTAATGAACTAATTAACGAATCGAGATAAAACGATTGAATCGAGTTGAATTGAATTAGAAACGTATGGATATACATTAAACAGGTTTGGAATGAAGTAGAAGTGAAATAAATAGAGTGCTCGACAAAAAAGGTATGTATTTAATTCATATATGAGATTTTGTGTGCCGTATCGGCTAGCCACTTGGCTTTTGATTTTTCTTTTTGAATGGAGAGGTTTATGTAGCAGTTTGGGGATTTTCCCGATGCTCCTGGTACAAAGGAGGTTATGGCGAATTTTTCCAGAAATTTAAGGAGTTAGAGTATTTTTTAGAAAATTTGATAGTTAGAAATCAATGTATCGATATATACAGAATTCGATAATGAAACGAACAACAAATAGAATATTATAAACAAAAAGAAAATCTGTGAATTTAGATCGAGTAAGAATAGAAGGAGAAGCGTATACGTGTTTTAGAAATGGAAGATTGGTTTAAGATGGTGTTGACTATTCGAGTTAGCGGTCTTGTCTGTTTTGAAGTTAATAATATTTTCAATCAAGTTCTGAGAAGTAATTATACCCCAACTTGATTGATTTCATTATTAGCTGAGAAATAGCAAAATCCAGTCTCGAAGAGAAATGTTCAAAAGAGATTTAGTCGAATGAAGTATTTTAGGTTGTTGTAACGATGTTTTACATAACATTCGTTTTAACCCTGATAAGTGGAATTTTGGAAATATAGAAATAAGTATTTCCTAAGTCTAGAAATAAATGGTCGTGAAAGAGATAAGTAATTGGAATATTTTCCAATTATTAATAAAGGATATTTTCTAAGTACAGAAAATAAAAGAAGGCGATATATGGAAATATTTTCCAAATACGTATAAGGCCAATATGGTTATTGAAAATATTTGGTTAACAAATATTGATAAAGAAATGGAGAAGTGATTAAATTAATGAAATATTAATTAAGGGCTCAGGGATTGTTTGATATTGGATGAACATTTGTTTTCTTCGATAGTTAAATCATCGACTATCGAAACACTTGTTTTTCTTTGATAGTTAAATCGCGGACTATCAAAGTATTGACCATTTTAACATTGTTAATATGGAGAGACCGGTTGGATTATTATCCAAAGAACCACTCTGTATTGGCATAAGCGTTGCGAACCAAATATGCTGAATATACTGAAGACGGAGTAAAGTGCAAGGGCTGTTGTATAAGTCCTAGGTAGAGATTGCCTAGGATGGATGTACTGAATAGTGCCTTCGGTTTCGTTCAATCCCAGAACGAACGTAAATGGACGAATGTCTGACAAATTATTTCCAATGATCAAATGGGTTGGTCTGTATAAATATATATGGTTGCAACGGATTTATTCCCTTAGCATAACATCCAAAATATTTGTGCAAACCAATTAGTGATTAACGGATCTGATAATGTGGCATTCAAAGTGATCGTGTTATAAATGAATGGAAAGTAATCGTAGCCTCTGGCCTCAACCACCGGGAAATGACAAAAATCGGGCAGGCAGCATGGCTATGTGGTTAGCTCCCATTAGGGTGTATTATCACCTATCTGGAGAATATTCATTTGCTTCTTTAATCTATATCAGTGCTGTCGCTTATCGGGAAACGGTTGCTGATCCCGACCGTTGGTGATGTACATTCGATACACTCAGGAGAAATGAGTGGTCGGTCATGTGTGGCTGAGTTGCAAGATGTTCTTGTTGAACTCGGTGTATTCTCCTCTAGAGATATACCAGCAGAAGGTGGTTCCATACCTTGTCATAGTTGGAAATCCATTACCCAATACGTGCTTGCGGTTTTGATTGTATACTATATATGTAGAACGTGAGATGAAAGCAAATCTGCTAGATGATTATTATATTGTGGTTGATAGGCATTATTATAATATCAAAAGGTTTTTGATATAAAGATATTTTGGATTCTCATAAGGGAAAAAACCCGTTCCGTTATACGGTGTGGTCTTATGAGATATCGTTTACTTGTTCAAGCTGTTTTAAACTGTTTACTCATACCAGTCCCATGACTGACCCGAAGTTTATTTGTTTTACCTAAACTCTTGGGTGCCTAAATTTGTACGGGCAGTCAAGTAGTTCAGGATTTCCAGATTCATCTGAAGGAGCTTGGAGCAGGAGGCTTCAGTGTTAGTTATATAGAGTTTTGCTCCGCTGTGTTGTGTAAGTGTTGTACTATGATAAGTGTATGTTATACAGTTGAAACTTTGTATTTCAAAAGTTATGATATATTATATTTTGTTCCGCTGCGATGTGAGGTTCTGTGTTGTTAGTTCTGTTCTTCTTCTACCTTTTTCTTCTAAAAAAATGATTCGTATTTTCGTGATATTTGGGTTGGACGTATGACGTATATACTCAACTCTGATATTATGGATTATCGGGCCATTACAGTTCGCCCCCAAAATTCCTTAACCAAAACATACAAAGGGTCCCACATGTCTATCAGCCATTTACAAACAATCAAACACACATAATAACACAACAAATCTATCCTAGCATGCGGAATAGCTAAATTGCAATTAAAATCTTACCAGGCAAAGAGTTCTGAATACGACCTCCTTATACTCTCCTCTGTTTCCCAAGTACAGTCATTTTCATTCTCGCCCCACTGAACCTTGACCAGTTTCACCGTCTTCCTTCGAAGTTGCTTCATATCGTACTCGACAATACGGATCGGCCTGCGGTTCCCAACCGCCTCGGGTTCTACTTCGATGTCATCCAACTGATCCGGTGAAATAGTCATATCGGGGTCGTGTACAAACTTCCTTAACTGGGAAACATGGAATACGTTGTGAACTTCTGCCATCCTGTCAGGTAACTCAATTTTATATGCTAAATTCCCCACTTGCTCGAGAACTGGGAATGGAGCAACAAATATGGGTGCTAACTTGCCTCTCCTACCAAATCGAATCACGCTCTTTAACCGAGAAATCTTGACAAACACCAAGTCGCCAACGGAGAATTTCAATTCTCTTCGTCTCTTATCAGCATAACTCTTCTGCCTATCTTGGGCAGCCTTCATTCGCTGTTGGATAACCTTGATCTTGTCTGATGTTTCTTGTATTACATCTGGCCCAAGCACAAATTTCTCACCAATTCCTAACCAACATGATGGTGAGTTGCACGGTCTTCCATACAAAGCTTCAAATGGGGCCATACCAATACTGGATTGATAACTATTATTATATGCGAACTCCACTAGATGCAAATGGTCATCCCAGGACCCTCCAAAATCCAATATACAAGTTCTCAAGAGATCTTCTAATACTCGATTCACCCTCTCTGTCTGACCGTCGGTTTGAGGATGAGATGTAATTCTGATCCTAAAGCCTCTTGTAAGCTCTTCCAAATTCCACTAGTAAACAGCGGATCTCGGTCACTCACAATGCCTTTGGGGACTCCATGAAATCTCAATACCTACTTCATATATAGTTCTGCTAACTTAGTTGCTGTTATATTCGACTTGACGAGTAAACCTTGCACTCTTGGTCAATCGGTCCACAATCGCCCAAATGCTATCATGGCCCGATCTAGTCCTTGGTATCCCGTCAATGAAATCCATTGAGACTTTCCCATTTCCATTTGAGAATTCCTAATGGTTGTAACAACCCACTAGGCTTCTTTTGCTTGGCTTTAACTAGCTGGCAATTCATGTATTTGGATATAAACTTCCCTACGTCTCTTTTCATCCCTTCCCAGTAGTAGGTTTGCTTCATATCTCAATACATTTTGTTACCACCAGGATGTATAGTCAGTTTTGAGTGATGACATTCTCTAAGCACTTCATCTCTCAATCCATTGACATTGGGCACAACTAGTCTTACATTCTTTCTAAGATATCCATCTCGATCAAGCCCATACTTGTTCATCTCCTCGTCTATACCCATCTCTAACTTGGAGAGATTTCCAATAAGTTAGGACCGTCCCTCTGATTGGAACCAATCCGCTCAACCAAAGTGGGTTTGATCGTCAAACTAGTTAACATCTTTGGATCCAATTCGCACTTTGGTTTGAAATCATACCCTGTGATATACTCCAGTTGCTTCCATTTAAGAAACATAGCCCCTAAATTGGCATGTCTCCTACTCAATGCTTCAGCTACCGCATTGCCCTTTCCAGGTGCATATGCAATACCGAAATCATAGGAAGCCAAAAATTCTAACCATCTATGCTGACGGAGGTTTAGACCCTTTCTGAGAGAAAAGATACTTTAATGACTTATGATTGGTAAACAACTCAAATCTTTCTCCCAATAGATAATGTCTCCACATCTTCAATGCGGACACGATCGTTGCCAATTCCAAATCATGGGTAGGATATCTTTTCTCATGCGGTTTCAGTTCCCGACTAGCGTAAGCTACAACCCTACCTCCTTGCATCAATACAACACCTAGTCTGGTACCACAGATATCCATGTATACCATCATCTCTTCGTTCCCCTTATGAATGACTAACGCTGGTGCGCACGTCAACTTCTCCTTTAGAACCTTAAATGCATTCTCGCACTTTTCGCCCCAGACGAAAGCTTGATTCTTCTTGGTCAACTAAGTTAATAGTGCCGCTATCTTGGAGAAGTCTTGGATAAACTTACAATAATATCCAGCTAACCCCAGGAAACTTCTTATGTCCATTGCATTCTTGGGCATAGACCAATCTTGTACCATAGCTACCTTCGCAGGGTCCACGACAGTACCATTCTCTAAAACAACATGGCCCAAGAATCTCACTTCTCTCCTCCAGAAGTGACACTTAGAAAATTTTGCTTTTAATTGGTGTTTCCTCAACACCTCCATTACTGTCCTCAAATGTTCCTTGTGTTCTTCCTATGTCCTCGAATAAACAAGTATATCGTCTACGAACACAAGAACAAACTTATTCAATTGATCTCGGTATACTTTATTCATAAGATCCACAAAATATGCTGGTGCATTGGTCAACCCGAATGGCATGACCAACCACTCATAGAATCCAGATGGCGTCCGAAAGGCCATTTTAGGAGTACTCTCAGCTGCTACTCGGAGCTGATGACATCTTGTCGCGAAGTCTAACTGGGAGAACACTCTTGCTCCTTCTAGTTGATCAAACAAATCATCTATCCGCGGAAGAGGATATTTATTCTTCCTAGTCACTTTATTCAACTCGCGATAGTCCACACATAAACGAAGGGAACCATCTGCCTTAGTGGAAAATAAGACTGGTGCTCCCCACTCGGAAACACTTCTTCTGATAAATCCCTTCTTCAAAAGATCGCTTACTTGCACTCCGAGCTCTCGCTACTCCCTTGGTGCCATACGACGAAGTGGCATCACTATAGTTCTGGCATCTTTCACTAAATCAATACAGAACTTAATATCTTGGTGTGGTGGAAGTCCGGTCACTTCCTCGAATATATCTGGATACTGGCGAGCAATGGGAACCCCTAATAACTCATCCTGTGGAATGTCGAGGGAATTCAGAAAACTAGCCATCGCCTCATCGCTAGGTAGGCCACCAAACACTACCCTCCGCCCATCATCCGCCCTAATAGTCACCGAATATCCCTCACAGTCTACTACCACCCCGTACCTTTGGAACCAATCAACTCCCAAAATAATGCCAAACCAGTAAAGTACAAAACAAAGCAATCACAAGCAAACATACATCCATGAATCGATAAGACCAAATTTCGACAAATCATGCTAAGGCTAGTCGAACTACCAATCGGGTTCGTCACCACTAAAGGTCTATCGACTATCTCGGGTTCCAATCCCGACCTATCTACCAGGTCACTAGATATGAAGGAACGGGAAGCCCCAGTATCAAACAATACTCGAACAGGAACATCATAAATAGATAGCATATCTTGAATGACGACATTCTTTCTTTTCTCCACCGCAGTTGGGGCATTCGACGAAGAAGGAACATCATTAATAGCATATGATTTCACAATCTGCTTCTCTTTAGGAGGTTGTGGACATTTTTCCTTGTGATGTCCCACTTGGCCATAGTTAAAGCACTTCCTGTCCGCTGGCTTCGCTCGACATTCTTTAGCATAGTGGCCCTTCTTGCCACAGCTAAAGCACTCAACATCTTTCTTATTCTTTTTTTGGCCATCCTTAGCTTGATTCTACTTCCTATAATTCTAGGAATTATTCTTGTTGCGTCTTTGGCTCTCCTGCAGATGTAACAGCGACCTCGGTCTTGGGCTTAGGACAATAGCTCTCTGATCTCAATGCTTTTCCAACGATCGATTCAAACGTCTCATCGATGTGGTTTATGAACCTTTCCCCTAAGTACCCATCTAAACCAATTATGAACTTCTCATTCTTCTTCTCGGCAGTGTCAATAAGGAATAATCCATACTTTGTAAAGTATCAAACTTAGTAATATACTCCGAGACTGCCCTACCATTCTGCTTAAGCTCTAGAAATTTCCTAAACAATTCTGATTTCTGAGCAGTTGGGATAAACTTATCACTAAAGCGGGTCTTAAACTGTTTCCAAGTAACTTGATCCTCTGGAGTAGCTTCCTTAATAACATTCCACCAGTTCATTGCCCGTCCTTGCAGTTGACGGGATGCTAGCCTTCTCTTCATCGCATCCTCGATACCCAAATATTCGAAGATGCGCTCACAGCTATTAAGCCAATCCTGAACTTCTGTAGCCGATTCCGTTCCGTGGAGTGGCTTCCCACCAAGACTAGTGTAGTCCTTACAGAGCTTGGCAAAATCATCCCTAGGCACCTGCACTGGTACACCACCACCATTAGCAGCATTAGGAGTTGCTCTCCAAACATCGCTAAGCATCTCCCTCATGAAGGTAGTAAACATCGTCCTCATATCAGGAGCATTCCCATTATTAGCTCCTCTACCAGTATCCCTCATATTTCGGCTCATCGTCAAATCTGTAAAGAGAAAACGATTGACCATCTCCATAGTAGTGCCCGTGCAGTGCGACTTCATCCTTACATATACTAATAGTATATATATAGCTTTTGAAAACCAAAATATCACAAATACACGCTCTTATATACGTATACTATCTTTCCCTGATGTCTTTCCCTAGGTTAACTTCGCGACCTAGAGCTCTGATACCAAGTGTGACGGCCCGCCCCGCACCAGCCGATATTTCCAACGAAACGCGCTGTACCGATGTCCAACCAGCACGAGATAGTCGTTAGAAAAAAGAAGAAGAAGGCGATGAATTATCAAAGAACCTGTAGTATACCTCATAGCGCATGGAACAAAATATAATAATAACATAACTTGATATAAAACAGGCGAGACAGTGCATAAGTTGAAAACTAAACCATCATAGTAGCGGAAAAATTCAGAATACAGCTTATGATCCAAACCATCATTATTACAACTTTGAAATACTGTCTCTAAAGCAGAAGAAAGAGGTACACTACTAATGCCCAAAGCAGTGACCAACAACAACACAGGAAGAGTATATGGGAATAATACGTGTAAGCCTCCTGCTCGTCTCCGGATAGCTACTCGTGCATAACCAGCTAACCTGTCTCTAATCTGCTCGTTTAAGAGCACCCAGAGTAATAAGAAGAGACATAAAACTCTGGGTCTGACAAAAGTCTGGTAGGTGCGATAAGCAGCAAAGCAGAACAATAACAGGTATACATAACCATACTTGAACCTGAACCTGCAACCAAAGAGTTAGCACAACAGGATGTACAATATTTTAAGGTGACACTAACATATGGTGTAAAAATAATGGGGAGGGGTGTGCATGTCATAGTGATAGCAAACATCAAACATAGCAATCATCCTCACATCTCTCACTCAGTGCGTAAACTATATGACATCCACCACTTTGACCACCCAATTCTTTGTTACGATCATTCTGCCCATGGAGTCATGACAGCTCCACTGCACTGATCCGTAACCACTAGTACTTTGCCATGTCCACTCTGCCCCATGGAGTAATGACAACTCCACTGCACTGGCTCATAACCTGCTACGATCACTTTGCCCCATGGAGTCATAACAACCCCACTGCACGGATCCATAGCCAATATCCGTCTCTCAGTGGTGAGTCAAAGCTATAGACGTCGATAACCCCTTTGCACACGTCCCGCAGCAAAGTCCAACTCATGAAGTTAACTCGTTGGTTTCCATCTAGATCCTGAGTTCTACTTCCTATTTGGACTGCCTTTGCATCTCGGGTTTTGGTCATTATCCCGTTCGTACTTCAGTTTCCATTCAGTTCGTTCACTATCCAGGCTTGAAGATTGGATCGTGATCCCCCTTGCATCGACCCACAGTTCGTCCCTCTTGATATCGGCTCGTGGTGACTCCAGGATCATGATGGCTTGTGGCCATCGGATCGGTTCGTGATAACACTCCCTTGGCAGTTCGTGGTTCAGTCTCTGCATCGGCTCGTGAGTCCCTCCAGGCGATTGGCTCGTCGTTAACATCTTAGGTCATGACCAAACTTCTGGTCATGGTGCATCATAGCGATCAGCTCGTGAAGGCGGTTTGTGAAGAGTAGGTGTCACGGTCGAGTGAGGTCATGCTAACTTGGTACGAGCGGGTCGGGTCGCTAAGGTGCCTCACGAACGGGTTTATGAGTAATTTCCTGCAACTTTTCCAATGAACAATTTACGCCATATGACGACATTTTCGACCATTCTAACTTTTCTATGCAACAACAAGTCATTCCAAATAGTAATAGCAACAAATAGGATCGACCATAAACATCAAAACAACAATCTAACAAGTAATTATGGATTAAACGTACCCCAAAACCCATATTTTCCCCTTAATCCCCTTAATCATGATTTAACCATGGGATTAACAAAACATGTCCAAATTAACCCAAATTTTTATCAGAGCCCTAAAATAATAATTGAGATTTTTTACATATTTTTCCAGAATTTTAACATGCATAATTTCACTAATCAACATTAATCACCTCTAATTAGTCGTAATTAGTGAAAAACAATGCAAATCACACACCTTAGCCACAAATGAATTATAGATCTGAACTTTACTACTGTTTTGGGTCGAATCCCAATGTATAGCAGCAGCCCCAACTCTAATTTGATGCTAATCTTCCTTGATTTGGTGTTGATTAAGCTAAAACACATTTAGAAAGCGATTTGGGAGTGATTTAGAAGGTGGAGGCTGTAACACCCCACCTCCGTTAAGGTCACTCTCAAAGGCAATGCCTTAACTTCGGTGGAGCAATTTAAGGTACAAGATACTAATAAATTACAAGACAGAAAATTTATGCAGCGGAAAAAGATCAATATTATTTCATAAATACTTGTTCAACACAACAATTCAACAACTGTTTCAACCTTCCAAATTATTACAACTTTTCATCTGTCTTGAAAACGTAAAGAAGCAATACTGAAAATAAAATGACATAAATCCCCAATAAGTGCTTGACCATAGCCATAGCTCAAAAAGGAAAGTCCAAGCCTTACATCTACGGTCTTCAAGCTTTGGCTAACCTGGACTAAGCAGAAGTGTTTCCTTTCTGCGGGCCTTGGGGGGGGGGGAACGGAAGAAAAGAAGCAAAAGGAAATTAGGTCAGACATAAATCTTGTAAGCTCGGTTATTTAATAGCATGTAAACAAGTAAAAGACTATGACATGAACAAACTGAACTTAGAATTATACCACAAGGATAGGGTAGTACTAAAACGAGGTAAAGTAAGATTTAACTAGATTTGGCTATCGCACCCACTTTTACTTCTCTGCACCCACTAAGAGTTGTTTAACTAGCAATGTATGTTCATGATAAAGTGATCCCATTCGTGTATTGATCGGCTCCTACTCGCATTCATGTATTCCCGGTGTCATGCGGCCCTACGTGATTTTTAAGTACTTGTGCTGGTTCTAGTATAGGGTGTATCAAGTCTTATAATGGCAACCCTGACACGATACAAAGATGCACAAGTGTACGCTTGGTGCCCAGTGCCTGCTTTTTCTATTCCGGAGCCCGTGCACGCACGTACTCCGTCAGAACCTACACTGACACACCTAACCACCGCCCTTTTGACCGCTTATATTCAGCCCAGTAATCGTGCCCCATCCTGCCTAGTTCAGGGTACCTTGATACATCCATGTGGGTTACTGCTGAAATGGGTCCCCGTTACTAGGGTTTTTCTAGTCAACATGCTAAATTGGTTAAGTGTCCTTGGTTTGACTTAACCCTTATCAATCTTGTCTAGTCAACATGTTAAGTTGGTTAAGTGTTTCCTCAATTACTTAACCCCACCAATCTTATCTTGTTAACATGTTAAGTTGGTTAAGTGTTCCCCTAATTACTTAACCTCACCATTTCTAGCTTGATTGTTCATGAGCTTTAATTAATTAATTATATAAAGCACCAACCACTCACTTTAGACAGGTATTGTTGTGGTTACTGGATGTGCCGGTCGGTTCCGGGAAGTTTTACACCACAACTCAGTCTAACCTCGGGTCTTTCTAGGCTTGATGCACTAACCTCTCACATCAGACAGGTATTGTTGTGGTTACTGGATGTGCCGGTCGGTTCCGCTCAGGTTTACACCACAACTCAATCTAACCTCGATTTAGGCATATTCATCTTTTACATTTTATATATGTGAATTTTCTGCAAGTGTTTCACGTCACATATTTTAATTATGTTCAAGACTAATGGTATAAATTATACCATTCATGGCCTTAACCATTTACATGGTTTTGGGCCCACCTACATTATTAACATGTTTTGATTTAATAACTATCCCAACGTTACCCCCGTTTGTTCGTTCGTATTAATCACATAAAGTCATTGGGCCCGTATATTAGCCCAATTTATAAACAAGAGGTAAAGAAGGGAACATGCATAATATAGATTCAACCAAACATGTAAATTTTGCATAAAACTTTATTCATTTAATTTAACATGTCACATGAACTTGCATATAATTTAGACTTAGATAATCATAAGCCTAAAACATGTTAATATGTAGATTTAGGCATGTGTGAACATAACCTCAATTATAAACTAGCATATGACATAATCATGACATGTCCAATCCCAAGGCATGTATAATTTTAACATTAACATATAGGTGTGAACTAGATATAACAAGGTGAACTTGCATAAGTCCACTTTACAAACATGCATATAAATATAGATCTAGTTTTGGATCTAACATGTAACTTGCGTATGAACATATGTATAATTAGATCGTTACTTGGATCTATCATAAAACTTACAACTTGCATTAGTCATATGAACCTAGATAGATCTTGACATGGATCCAACATAAAACTTGTAACTTGCATATGAACATATGAACATATATATATAGGCATATGGATCTAACATAAAGCATATGAATATATATATATATATATCGATCTTGACTTGGATCTAACATAATACATACAACTTGCATTAATCATATAAACATATATATGTAGATCTTAACATGAAACATATAACTTACATATGATATTTATAGTTTCATTCTCAATCTTTAATAGATCCAACACCATGTCCAATAAGCCACAAACATTCCAAGACAATTCATGATAAAATCATCACAAGAAACAAACATGAATTAGCATCGTCAATATTATACAACATGGTATAATTCTATTTTTCACTTTATATCAAATCATGTCTTAAATTTATTTACATCTAAAAGATAACTACACTTAACAAAAGACAATCTTGATTTCTGGAATTTGTATTCTGAATTTTAAATGCTAGCCTTTGATGTAGACAATCGTTGTTTTAGTTTAATTTTGATTTGGTTTGTCTCTTTTAATTTGCTTCAAGTTGAACGGTGGCTACTCGAGGTTGTCCAACGGCAGCATGACGGCTCTTGGTTTGATTTTTAATATGATTTAGTGTTGAGGTATTAGGTTGCTTATATAGAAGTTTGATTTAATAGGAACCGTCAGATTAACCTAGTGCAAATTAAAGCCATTCAGACAAGATAAAATAGCCACATCAGCTTTAATGACTCGGCAAGCAGTCCATCATAACCAATCAGATGCCACATATGCCTTAGAGCGAATCCGCCCACGGGTTGATAGCCAAACACCCTGAATCAACCCCTAGTCGACCCTGCGGGGCTCGGGTCGACCTCAAAAATGGGCCAGTTCGGTTATTCCCCCTCCCGATTCGCTGTTTTGAACTTTTTTTACATATTTATTTATTTAATTTTTGTATATATCTATATATATATATTTCTCATATTCATACAAACTTCAAGGCTTAATAACTTCTTCATAAGTTATCCGTTTTATGCAAACCAAATGTCTATCTTGACCAAAATTTTGAGACGAACGTAATAGCGCGACCCATTTCACTTAATTCTTCTTCTAAAAATTAAGTGTTCTTGAATTTGTTAATTTTAATATTCTCAGATAATTCGGGGTGTTACTTCTCCCCTCCTTAAAGGATTTCATCCCCGAAGTCTTCATGTTAAGAAGAATGCATCTTAACATGCAATCATCCATCTACTCATCCATCATCCACAGGCATCCATTGTCCTGAAAAGAATTCTAATGCCATATGATCATATGCAAAGTGTGTGTATATGTCTCTTATCTTGTGCAAAATCAGGCGGTCTACTGATCCAGTTGACCTCCTTAATGCGAATCATTAGAGTGCCATCAGTCCATTATGTATGCAATTTTTCCTATTCATAATTCTACATGAGTGCACAATCATTCATACAAATGCAACATCCATATGATAACACATCAACTTTCAATCCACATACAATTTCATGCGTTCATATGCAAATGCAATATGAAAGTGATTGAGTCGATCTAGAACCTAATGTGTATGTGTATATGCATCCACGAGAAATCACTAGCAACCACTTGCAACCACTTTGCAACCATCAACCATAACATGTTTCAAAAACATGTTTACATCCATTGATTTCTACTAAGGATAAAGAAATAGGACCGAGAGGATAACTAAGCATGAATAAACTTATGATAAAGGAGAGATCAAAGATGTACCCACAAAAAGATAAGCGTAGGCTGCGCGTATCTTGCTTTCGGTATCCCAAGTCGCGTCTTCTTCATTGTCACTCCATTGTACTTTAACAAGCTTGACTTCACGGTTGCGTAACTTTTTGACTTCCCTTCCCAAGATACGAGTTGAGATTCTTCTCACTGTTGCTTCTCGTTCCACTTCTACCTCTTCTAGTATCTTTTGTTCCACCACTTCCGCAGACTCATGTAAGCACTTCCGTAGGTGAGAAACATGAAAAACATTGTGAACTCCAGCCAACTTTTCAAGTAGCTCTAATCTGTAGGCCATCGTCCCAATTCTTTCAATGATAGGCAATGGTCCTATGAATCTAGGTGCCAATTTCCCTTTGGATCCAAAGCGAACAACATTCCTCAAAGGAGTACTTTAAGGAACACTCTGTCTCCAACCTCAAACTCAAGGTCGGTCCTTCTTTTATCTGCATATGACTTCTGTCTATCTTGAGCAGTC
The DNA here is from genome assembly GCA_030737875.1 of Allium sativum. NCBI lineage: Eukaryota > Viridiplantae > Streptophyta > Magnoliopsida > Asparagales > Amaryllidaceae > Allium > Allium sativum. The sequence continues at coordinate 1,021,696,088 of CM060926.1, forward strand.
TTCATTCATCTTCTTATTAGGTCCACCTTTTCTGAGGTTTCCCTAATCATGTCTGGCCCAAGTATAAGCTTATTTTTGGATTCCCACCAACAGGTTGGTGATCGACACGGTCTCCCGTATAAGACTTCGAAGGGTGCCATGCCTATTGTGGCTTGGTAGCTATTTTTGTAGGCGAACTCCACCAGAGGAAGATGATCTTCCCATGTTCGTACAAAGTCAAGAACACACAATCTCAAGAGGTCTTCTAAGACTCTATTCACCCTCTCCGTCTGTCCATCGGTTTGTGGATGGTAGGTCGTGCTTAAACATAGTTGTGTGCCTACAACCTCTTGCAAACTCTTCTAGAATTCGCTTGTAAAGATAGGGTCTCGATCGCTTACTATGCTGGAAGGTATCCCATGCAGTCGAACTATCTCTTTAAGATATATAGATGCTAGAAATGAGGCAGTCCTTCTACTTTTGACAGGTATAAAGTGAGCGTTTTTTGTGAGCTGGTCCACTATTACCCAAATACTGGTATTGCCCCTTCTTAACCTAGGCAACCCATCAATAAAGTCCATCGAAATGCTATCCATTTCCACTGCGGGACCTCTAGAGGATGAAGCAAACCACCAGGCTTCTTCTGCTCCGCCTTGACCTGTTGGCATATCATGCACTTAGAAACGAATTCAGCTACGTCCCTCTTCATGCCATTCCAAAAGAAAACTCTTTTGATGTCTTTATACATTTTGTCTCCGCCTAGGTGTATGGTCAGCTTTGAATGGTGTGCTTCTTCTAGAACCGTTTTCACTAAATCTCTTACTTGTGGGACACATAGCCTTCCGTCCCGTCTCAACCATCCCTTATCATCGATGGAGTAACTATTGAGGTGACTCGAAGTCTCACCCCTAATCAGCTTGTCTATCACATCTACTAGTTGAGGGTCTTCACGTTGTGCGGTTCCTATTGAGTCAAAAAGTGTAGGCCGCACTTCCAGTGTTGCTAACAAGCCATGTAGAAATTCAGAGGAGGGTCTAAAGTCAAAGTTGGCTATGTACTCCAACCTTTGCCTTTCTACAAAGAGATGGCTTAAGGTCAGCTTCTTTCTACTCAGGGCGTCTTCTGGTCAGTAAACAATTCAAACTTCTCACCTAGGAGATAATGGCGCCAAGACTTAAGAGCGAAAACGATGGCTGCCAATTCTTGGTCGAGGGTTGGATAGTTTTTCTCATGTACTTTCAATTACCTTCCACCATAAGCTACTACCTTCCCTTCTTGCATCAAGACAGCGCCTAATCATGTACCGCATGCATCCGTGTATACGGTAAACATCTTGCTCCCATCAGGCAATGTCATAACTGGGTCGGTTGTTAGAGCCCCTTTCAAGTATTGGAAAGCAATATTGCAATCCAAATTCCTATCGAAAACTAGGTTCTTCTTCGTCAACCTTGTAAGTGGAGCTGAGATTTTCACAAAGTCTTTGATGAACTTCCGGTAAAAGCCTGCTAGCCTGAGAAAGCTTTGGACTTCAGTTGTGTTTCGTGGAATCTTCCAATCTTGCACAGCAACCACTTTTGCGGGGTCCACGGCTAACCCCTCTTTGGACACCACATGTCCAAGGAATCTAACTTCTTCTCTCCAGAAATGGAATTTGGAGAATTTGGCTTTCAACTGATGTGCACGGAGAGTATCCATGGCTTCCCTTAAGTGCTGAGCATGATCTTCCTCACTCTTCGAGAAGATCAAAATATCGTCCATGAAGACCACCACAAACTTATTGAGGAATTCCCGGAACACCCTGCTCATCAAGTCCACGAAATAGGCAGGTGCATTTGTCAAGCCGAAAGGCATGACAAGCCACTCGAAGAAACCATCCGGGGTCCTAAATGCGGTCTTGTCAATGCTATCCTCAACCACTCTTAGCTGATGAAACCCGGTAGCTAGATCTAGTTGGGAGAAAACGAATGTACCTACGAGCTGATCAAACAGATCGTCAATTCTTGGGAGTGGGTGCCTATTCTTCTTGATCAGCTTGTTCAGCTCCCTATAATCCACGCATAGGTGGAGTGAACCATCGGCTTTGGTCGCGAACACTACTGGAGCACCCCATTCAGAAATACTCCGTCTTATGAACCCCTTTTCAAGCAGCTCTTTAACTTGCTTGCTGAGTTCTTTTCTCTCCCTTGGAGCCATGTGTATAACGGGTAAAACAACGGGTTTTGCATTGTCAACGTGGTATATGCGGAAGTCTATCTCCCGCTTTGGAGGTAAGCTCTTTACCTCTTCAAACACATCCGAGTATTCACGGACCACTCTAACAGACTGCAAATTCTCAACTGACGCATCAAGAGATTCTAGATAATTTAGCATAACAGAATTCATGGGATTACAAGAGATTTCGAGAGTGTTACCAAGGTGAGTCATGAGTCTAACCACTCTCTTTTCACAATCGAGGACGACACCATTACTGGATAGCCAGTCCATGCCTAGAATCAGCCCATAGCCCGTGAAGCCCAAAAAATAAGCATTACATTTAAACCCAACGCTTAAAATAGAGATTTCCAAATCCAAACAAATCATTGACAAATAAACTGAGCCCCCAATTGGATTTGAAATAACCAAGGGATCCTCTACTGTATGGGTGTCTAGGTGTAGAGATTCAACTAAAGCAGTAGATATAAAAGAGTGCGATGCGCCAGAATCAAAGAGAGTACGAACAGGATTATCAAACAGATAAACTAAACTCTCAACAGAAATATGTCTACCTCGTTCCTACAGAGGTGCAACGAGAGCATGAACCTGCCCTCCAGAAGATGATCCAGGCCTCTATCCCTGCCCTTGCCTTTTTTGGGCAGTCCTTAGACAAGTGTCTAGTATCCCCGCACTGGAAACAAGAGCCCAATTTGCTCTTTTTCTTTCTACAGTCCCTAGCCAAGTTTCTAGGTATCCCACAGAAATTGCACTTCATCTTCTTACGGGATTTATTATCCTTCCCGCCTTTCTTGGGGTTCGTCTTCTTGTTCTGAGATCCATCTCCTTTCTTGTTTTGAGCCTCTTCCTTCTTCACCTCCTTCTTACCATCTTTGTTCTCCTCTTGCAACAGAGCCATGTCCGGCAGTCTCTCGTAAGTCGCTCGCATAGGTATATGGGACATTGCCAAACCTTGCAGTGGCTCATTCAGTCCTTTGGCAAAGCGGAGAGCCTTCTTATGTGGAGTGTTTACGAACTCCAGTCCAAATCGAGCAAGCTGGTTGAATTTATTGACATATTCATTGACCGACAAGCTGACCTGTTTAAGTGATAGGAACTTCTCCATTTGCAAACTCTGCTCAGCTTGTGAGAGGAACTTCATTTCAAATCTCGCCCTGAAGTCCCCCAAGTCTGTATCGGTCTTTCAGCATTAGTGACTTCCCACCAGAAGGAGGCCTCATCTTTGAGCAACCACACCACCAATTGTAGTTTCCGCCTCTCATCTACTTCAAAGATAACGAATAAGTCCTTAGTCTCCTTGAGCCAGTTTCTGGCTTCCACGAATGATTCGCTCCTCTAAAAGTCTTTTCCACCCATGGATCTAAAGTCTCTACAGATCTTTGAGAAAGCATTTCCTCTCGAAGGAGGAGGAGGGGAAGCAGCAGCTGGGGGAGGAGGAATGTCTTTTGGGCCCACGTTATTGGCTCTAGCTTCTAGGTATCTCCTGAACCAGCCAGGTATCAGTACACCCTCCGGAAGGTTAAGATCCCCAGACAAGCTGAAACAAAAAGGAAAGATTCAAAACGAAGGATAGAAAGATAGTGCATATGGCTTTGGGGATTATGCCTTTTTAAATTAACACTTCTTCTCGAAAATGTTTCTTCATGGCTTCTTTTTGAAAAATAGTTTCAAAAATTTTATCCGATCTGGTAACCTTTAGCTCTGATCCAAGTGTAACAACCCACCTCTGTTAAGGTCACTATCAAAGGGAATGCCTTAACTTCGGTGGAGCGTTTTAAGGTACAAGAAACTAATAAATTACAAGATAGAAAATTTATGTAGCGGAAAAAGATCAATATTATTTCATAAATACTTGTTCAACACAACAATTCAACAACTGTTTCAACCTTCCAAATTATTACAACTTTTCATCTGTCTTGAAAACATAAAGAAGCAATACTGAAAATAAAATGACATAAATCCCTAATAAGTGCTTGACCATAGCCATAGCTCAAAAAGGAAAGTCCAAGCCTTACATTTACGGTCTTCAAGCTTTGGCTAACCTGGACTAAGCAGAAGTGTTTCCTCCCTGCAGACTTGGAGGGAAGGGGGGAGGGAACGGAAGAAAAGAAGCGAAATGAAAATAGGTCAGACATAAGTCTGGTAAGCTCAGTTATTTAATAGCATGTAAACAAGTAAAAGACTATGACATGAATAAACTGAACTTAGAATGATACCACAAGGATAGGGTAGTCCTAAAATGAGGTAAAGTAAGATTTAACTAGATTTGACTATCGCACCCACTTTTACTTCTCTGCACCCACTAAGAGCTGTTTAACTAGCAATGTATGTTCATGATAAAGTGATCCCACTCATGTATTGATCGGCTCCTACTCGCATTCATGTATTCCCGGTGTCATGCGGCCCCACGTGATTTTTAAGTACTTGTGCTGGTTCCAGTATAGGGTGTATCAAGTCCTATAATGGCAACCCTGACACGATTCAAAGATGCAAAAGTGTACGCCTGGTGCCCAGTGCCTGCTTTTTCTATTCCGGAGCCCATGCACGCCCGTACTCCGTCAGAACCTACACTGACGCACCTAACCGCCGCCCTTTTGACCGCTTATATTCAGCCCAGTAATCGTGCCCCACTCAGCCTAGTTCAGGGTACCTTGATACATCCATGTGGGTTATTGCTGAAACGGGTCACCATTACTAGGGTTTTTCTAGTCAACATGCTAAATTAGTTAAGTGTCCTTGGTTTGACTTAACCCCTATCAATCTTGTCTAGTTAACATGTTAAGTTGGTTAAGTGTTTCCTCAATTACTTAACCCCACCAATTTTGTCTTGTTAACATGTTAAGTTGGTTAAGTGTTCCCTTAATTACTTAACCTCACCATTTCTAGCTTGATTGTTCATGAGCTTTAATTAATTAATTAAAGCACCAACCACTCACATTAGACAGGTATTGTTGTGGTTACCGGATGTGCCAGTCGGTTCCGGGCAGTTTTACACCACAACTTAGTCTAACCTCGGGTCTTTCTGGGCTTGATGCACTAACCTCTCACATTAGACATGTTTTGTTGTGGTTACTGGATGTGCCGGTCGGTTCCGGGCAGGTTTACACCACAACTCAGTCTAACCTTGGGTTAGGCATATTCGTCTTTTACATTTTATATATGTGAATTTTCTACAAGTGTTTCATGTCACATATTTTAATTATGTTCAAGACTAATGGTATAAATTATACCAATCATGGCCTTAACCATTTACTTGGTTTTGGGCTCACCTACATTATTAACATGTTTTGATTTAATAACTATCCCAACGTTACCCCCGTTTGTTCGTTCATATTAATCACATAAAGTCATTGGGCCAGCATATTAGCCCAATTTATAAACAAGAGGTAATGAAGGGAACATGCATAATATAGATTCAACCAAACATGTAAATTTTGCATAAAACTTTATTCATATAATTTAACATGTCGCATGAACTTGCATATAATTTAGACTTAGATAATCATAAGCCTAAAACATGTTAATATGTAGATCTAGGCATGTGTGAACATAACCTCAATTATAAACTAGCATATGACATAATCATGACATGTTCAATCCCAAGGCATGTATAATTTTAACATTAACATATAGGTGTGAACTAGATCTAACAAGGTGAACTTGCATAAGTCCACTTTATAAACATGCATATAAATATAGATCTAGTTTTAGATCTAACATGTAACTTGCATATGAACATATGTATAATTAGATCGTTACTTGGATCTATCATAAAACATAAAACTTGCATTAATCATATGAACCTAGATAGATCTTGACATGGATCCAACATAAAACTTGTAACTTGCATATGAACATATGAACATATATATAGGCATATGGATCTAACACAAAACATATGAATATATATATATATATATATAGATCTTGACTTGGATCTAACATAATACATACAACCTGCATTAATCACATAAACATATATATGTAGATCTTAACTTGAAACATATAACTTGCATATGATATTAATAGTTTCATTCCCAATCTTTAATAGATCCAACACCAAGTCCAATAAGCCACAAACATTCCAAGACAATTCATGATAAATCATCATAAGAAACAAACATGAATTAGCATCGTCAATATTATACAACATGGTATAATTCTATTTTTCACTTTATGTCAAATCACGTCTTAAATTTATATACATATAAAAGATAACTACACTTACAAAAGACAATCTTGATTTCTGGAATCTGTATTCTGAAGTTGAAATGCTCGCCTTTGATGTAGAAAATCGTTGTTTTAGTTTAATTTTGATTTGATTTGGTTTGTCTCTTTTAATTTGCTTCAAGTTGAACGGCGGCTACTCGAGGTTGTCCAACGGCAGCATGATGACTCTTGGTTTGATTTTTAATATGATTTAGGGTTGAAGTATTAGGTTGCTTATATAGAAGTTTGATTTAATAGGAACCGTAAGATTAACCTAGAGCAAATCAAAGCCATTCAGACAAGATAGAATAGTCACATCAGCCCTAATGACTCAGCAAGGAGTCCATCAGAACCAATCAGATGCCATATCTGCCTTAGAGCGAATCCGTCCACGGGTTGACAGCCAAACACCCTGAATCAACCCCTAGTCGACCCAGCGACGCTCGGGTCGACCTCAAAAATGGGCCAGTTCGGTTATTCCCCCTCCCGACTCGCTGTTTTGAACTTTTTTTGCATATTTATTTATTTATTTTATATATATATATTTCTCATATGCATACAAACTTCAAGGCTTAATAACTTCTTCATAAGGTATCCGTTTTATGCAAACCAAATATCTATCTTAACCAAAATTTTGAGACGAACGTAATAGCGCAACCCATTTCACTTAATTCTTCTTCTAAAAATTAAGTGTTCTTGAATTTGTTAATTTTTATATTCTCAGAAAATTCGGGGTGTTACAGAGGCCATGGCTAGGGTTAGAGAAATGTTTTAGATGGCTGAGAAATTGAAATAAAATCATTTCCTAACCGATCTCAGCCTCCCTATAACCCTAATATCGAAATGGGTTATGGGCCTAGCTGCTAGTCACCCTAATTAGGCCCGGTTAATCTGTTTTTCACCTTCCAAACCTTGTTTCAGCCATGTCTCCCAAACGGTAAGTCCATTTGGCTAATGTGAGCACTCTACGGAAAGGTAAACCATCATCTCGATCTAATGGAAGTGGTTTCAAGTCAAAACACCTTTCTAATCAAAAGTTATGGACAAAACAAGATTCGCCAAGGGCAAAACGGTCATTTAAAAATCTGCAAAAATCATGAACATGAGAAATGACCCCAATAGTCGTTCCCCAAAGTTACACAATCATACGACCTCATATGTAAATGAAATAAATATTCTATGACCCTCCGATATGTATAATGCGAGTCGTTACATGAATTCAAGGAGATTGGTCGATGAAACGCAACGAATGCGAAGATAACTCAAGATGATTCGAGTTCGTGGATAATGGCTGCTCAAAGATGTTCAAGCTTATGGATAATCGTCGGTGATGACGACTAAAGATATAAAGGCTGAGGAATTATTGTTGTCGTAGGTTCTAGTGGACTCAAAGCAGGGGTATAATAGGGATGCCTAAAAGGCCGGTTGAATGGTCGAGTACTCCGGGTATCATTGAAAGGCCTAGATCCGTAATGGTGAAAGACATATGGAGTTTTGCTAGAACCGGGGTTACCATTAGCCCTTAACGAATAACATGATGTTAAGTTAGTCATACGATTAATGATGGTTTCGAAGAAGGATAGGCGGTGATATCTAGAGTCATGGATGATGATTGCTTTACTTGTTTCTTCTTGCGTAGATTGTAGACATTGAAGGAGACATCTCTTGGGTGCTTGTCTGATGTTGTTTTAGGACTTTGAGGCTTGTGCTTGGGGAATGTTGATCTCGATTAGGATGGTCTACGCTAGATAATAGATTACTATATGTCTGCTATGTTTTCTATTTTGATTTTTCTGTAAAGGCTATCACTGTCAGATGTGCGGAAAATGGGTTTGAGTTTCTTCTCTGTAGATGTGGTAGATTAGATGGTTGATCTACCTATTTTTCATATACTTTATTGATGATGTTAGATAGCTGTCTTATCACTCATTAAGACTGTTATCTGACTCAAGTTATATGTTTCCTCTTATTACCTTGGGATGTTCATCCATTATGTTGTGGATGAGTAGACTAGGTAGCAGGTGACATGTCATAGATCTTGACGAGACGGTGCTGCTGAGCAACAACGAGCAGGAGGCTTACGTATCGCTTTCTACTATACATACTAGTTGTTGTTTTCGTTGTTATGTTGTAGTATGATTCTCTGAGTGACCTGTAGAGAGGCATTTTGTACAGACTCTTATGTTGATTTTCCAGTGGATGTATGGATCTTTCTAGTTGATGAAAGTTTAGGTTACTGCTCAACTATGCTTCACTATTATATGCATGTTGTATATGTTCAATTATATTTTATCTCTGTGTTGTGAGTTATATGACAGGTTCCGCTTGTGTTTGTCTTACTTGATAATTGTCCATAGCTGTCTGGCAAGTCTTTCAGCGCAGTATTCCTCTTGTTTAGTGCAAGATTTATGGACGACCATCACATTTGGTATCAAAGCTCTGGTTAATCGATTTTAGCCAAAGTTCAATGACGTAATAACGTATGAGAGACGTATTTGTCGATTTATGATGGATGTATACTATATATATATATATATATATATAGAGAGAGAGAGAGAGAGTATAATAGTGCTTAAACTCCATTGCAGTTTTTCTCGGGTGTGGACTAATTATTCTATTTATCGGATTTAGAATGAGTCGTCGATATTTAGACACACTGCTAGGAAGGAGACTATTCTTAGAAGGGGTGATGGCTGTATACCGAATTTCCTAGCTATGTTCGAGGCCCTGATGGCAGCGATCATGAGGTGGGTACCCTCTCCAAAGGAATTCGTGGAAAATGTTGGTGGTCCTGTCCAGGTACCTATGGATGATTTGGCTTCGGGACCAAGGGATTATCCTCCTACAAAAGAAGAAGAGGATTTGAGGAGAAGTATAAATTTGGAGCAACTTCGATGTCGAGTTAAATAGCGAGAAGAAAGGATTAGTGGTGCTTGGCATAAAGCTTTTAGAAGCAAGAATGAGCCTCTTAAAGAAACTACTAATGGCACCAAAGCTACGAAGAAGCTGAATCTGAAAAAGAAAAGACAAAAGAAGGGGAATGATGGCCTAAAGAAGAAACCTAGGAAGGATGTCATTTTCTTTAATTGCCAGCAGGAAGGTCATTTTTTCAGGAAGTGCAAGAATCCAAAAGCAGAAAGAAAATTCTTTAACTGTGGTAAACCCGGGCATAAGAAGAAGGACTGCCCTGATTTTCCGAAGAATAAGCAGATGGTGAAAGCATGTGTTTTGGAAGCAATTCCGATTTCCTATTATATTTCTAATGAGAATTAGGAGAAGATGTTGTTGTTAGACCTTTGATTGTGACTAATCTAATAAGAGGTTCGTTTAACCTTTGGATGTTTTGTTATGGTCTAGTTTATTTGGTCATGGTTTCTCTTTTGTGTGTGATTGCTTTTTTTTGAACTTCTCTGGGTTTGGGATAATTTTGGGTATGGACTGGCTAAAGAGGTACGCGGAAAAAGTGGATTGTGAGAAGCTCGAGGTGACAGTCTGGAATGTGGAATGGCGAGTAGTTGTGCTTCAGTGTATTCCCAAAGATGGTGTCTTCGTAAGATTTTTATATTCGCTTGTGATTCCACTGGAAGTCTTGTCATATGTGCCAATCGCTAGTGAATTTGATGAAGTATTTGGAGAGGTCAAAGGTTTGCTACTGCATCGCGAGTTTGAGTTTGTGATCTGTTTGGTCGAAGGTGCCAGACCTACCGTTATGGCCCTTAGGCGGATGGGGCCTAGAGAACAGCGAGAGTTAGAGGTGCAAGTTCGTGACCTTTTGGGAAAATGATTCATTTGGAGGAGTACATCCGAATGGGGTGCACCAGTTATGTTTGCAACCAAGGTAGATGGATCTTTGAGATCGTGTGTGGACTATCGTGAGCTGAACATGGTGACCAGGAAGAACAAGTATCCGTTGCCGAGGATAGATGACTTGTTTGATCAGCTTCACAAAGCCAAGGTGTTTTCTCGGATGGATTTGGTAATGGGACACCAGTTGAGGGTGGCAAAGGATAATGTGTCGAAGACTGCTTTTAGGACACAATCCGGTTTCTTTGAATGGTTGGTGATGCCATTCAGGTTGACTAGCGTACCAGCGTATTTCATGGATCTTATGAATAGGGTATTCAGAGATTAGTTGAACAAGTTCGTGCTTGTGTTCGTGGACGATATTCTGGTTTACTCCTGAAATGGGGAAGAGCATAAGAAGCACTTGCGAGTTGTTATGGAAATCTTGCGAAAGCATTAGCTGAGAGCTATGTTCGAAGTGTAACTTCTGAAAGAGCGAAGTGAGGTTCTTAGGCCATATTGTTTCCGGAGATGGAATAGCGGTTGACCCCGCTAAGGTGGCAGCAGTGCAGGACTGGGATAGACCTAAGAATGCAACGGTTGTACGAAGTTTCCTTAGGTTTGTGGGACATTATCGCCGTTTTATAAAGGATTTCTCCACTATAGCTGCACCATTAACAGAATTGACGAAGAAGAATCAAGTGACGAAGAAGAATCAAGTATTCACATGGGATGCGAAGTGTGAGCAAGGTTTTGGAATCCTGAAAGAAAGACTGACGAGTGCCTCTGTTTGGATGATTTCAAGAGGGAATGAAGAAATGGTGGTCTACACCGATGCATGTGGTACTGGACTTGAAGCAGTACTGATGCAGAAGGATAGAGTCGTGGCCTACGCGAGTCGACAACTAAAGCCGCAGAAAGGAGTTATCTGACTCATGACTTGGAGTTGGTGGCGATCGTGTTTGCTTTGAAGTTGTGGATACATGACCTATTGGGGGTTCGATTCAAGTTGTTTATGGACCACAAGTCATTGAATTATCCTTTCTCCTTAAAAGATTTGAATCTTCGGCAGCAATGGTGGTTAGAGTTTCTAGCATCAAATACTCCTGGTAAAACTAATGCAGTTACAAATGCGTTGAGTCGAAGACATGTGTGACTGGAAGCAATGTTTTTGGAATGTAAGCACCTCGAGTATTTGATAGGATATGATTTCAGAGCACAGTGTGAGTTGGAACCTGAAATGTTGGCAAACTTATCGATTAGACCTACTCTCATCGAAAGGATTGGCGAAAGCCAAAAGTGTGACAGAAAGCTTGTCAAGTTTATCCAGAAGTTGAAACCAGAAGATAAGGGATTCAAAATTGATCGAGATGGTTGGCTTCGCAAGAAAGGACGACTGGTTGTTCCTAATATCGTTGGATTGAGAGATGAGGTTATAAGAGAATGTCATTACTCGAAGTCGACGATTCCTCCTAGTGGTAATAAGATGTATCAGGATATGAGAAGAGCTTACTACTGGGAAGGGATGAAGAGGGATGTTGGAAAGTTTATTTCTAGATGCATGAACTATCAGTTAGTGAAAGCATAATAGAAGAAGCCAAGTGGATTGGTTCAGCCATTGGAAGTTCCTACGTGGAAATAGGAGCAAATATCGATGTATTTTATCTATAGACTATCTAGAACCAGGGCAGGAAACGATGGAATTTGGGTCATAGTGGATCGCTTTACCTAAAGTGCAAGATTTATTCCTGACAGAACGACTAACACAACATCAAAGTTGGCTGAGCTTTATATTAAATGGATAGTTCGATTCCATGGTATCATGAAGAGCATATTGAGTGATCGAGATCCATTATTCACAAGTGGATTTTGGAAGAGTTTGCAATAGGATTTGCGAACCAAGTTATGTTTAAGTAAGGATTATCATCTCTAGACTGATGGTCAAATCGAGAGAGTTAATCGAGTTTTGGGAGATCTCCTAAAAGGTTGTGTGTTAGACTTTAGGGGAACGTGGGAAGACCATCTACATGTAGTTGAGTGTGCATATAACAACAACTGCCAGCCGAGCATTGAGAAGGCACCATATGAGGCATTGTATGGTAGACCGTGTAATTCTCCGACATGTTAGTTAGAGACTAGAGATAAATCGATGCTTGGGCCAGAGATGATCAGAGAAACCTCAGATTATATCGAGATTGTTCGGCAATGAATGAAGGCATCCCAAGACCAATAGAAAAGTTATGCCGATAAATGTCGAAAAGATTTGGAATTTGATGTTGGTGACATGGTTTACGTGAATATTTCGCCATTGAAGCATGTTGTTTGGTTCAGAAGTAAAGGAAAGTTAGCTTCAAGATTCGTTGGACCAATTGCGATAGTCGAGCGGATTGGGAAGCTCGCATATAGATTGGATTTACCCGAGAAGATATCGAGTGTGCACAATGTTTTCCATGTGTCGTTTCTACGAAAGTGTGTGCATGATTCGAATGCGGCGGTATCTCCGGAAAAGTATGAAGACCTAGAAGTCGAGTTTGTAGTTACGAAACATCATAAATTGCTTCGCGTTGTGGGGAATGAAACAAAACAACTTAGGAGGAAGACAATTAAGCTAGCCAAGGTGCAGTGGAGTGAGGGCGATGACGATTGTACATGGGAAACAGAAGAGAGAATGAAGACGATCCTCCAGAACTATTCATTGGTATGAATCATTAATGATGTGTCACCTTACACCGCTGTAGCTTGTACTATTCATTAAATTTCCATGTGCTAAGTTCAGGCTATGGATGCATGGCTTGATGGATGCTAGTTTGGATGATAAATTGGCTACTTGTAGATGATAGGGATGCATAATTGTTTTGGTTGCTTGTGTTTACTTGGGATTTCGGGGGAGAAATTCCAAAAGGTGGGAGAATGTAACGACCCTCATTTTACAAATCGAAGGATCATAAAATGTTTTTATTTAATTCCCTGAGGGTCGGACGATTCTCATATTTTGATATGTTGGTTATGGGGATGTTAGACATGTCAATGATTTTTATCAATTATATTTGTGTCCATTTTACCGCTGTCAGTCTTGTATATAGCATAATTTTTGACTGGATCAAGTCTGGTACTGAGATTGATTTCATTGGAAAGGAAATGGTGTTGCTAATTCCGTAGAGTGGTCACATTAAAGATTTGATTCGGTGGTTTGGGAGGAACCGTTGTTTTAATGCTATACAATTTCTGTACAGGTTAATTTGTCATTAGTGGGCTAATTTGGTGAGGCCCATTAGTGGGCTAGTTATATGGCTATAAATATGGGGCAGAGGCAAGGAGAATGATTTACTTTCTTCTTTTCTTATTTGGTTAGGGTTTGAGATTCTCCCTGCTCCAAATTAAAATCATCTCTCCTCCATTAAAATCCTAGATCTACATTAGAAGATTGAAGATCTACATCAAAGAAGGCAAGATCTACATCAAGAGAGAGTGGATCTCATCGAATTGGATGATTTAAAGATCGTTCTTCGCTCTCCATATTTGTAGATCATTGTTTTAAAGCTAATTTGAAGATTTGGTGAGTGATAAGCATCTCTCATACGGATTCAATCGAGTATATAGGTTGTTTGATCTTATTTTCATCATTTCAATTTGTTTTCACCAAGATCTAATCCATGTAAGTATATTTTTATTCGAATCACCATAGGATCTAATCTAGTAAAATCGGTGAATTTCTATGTTAATTCATGTGTTATTACAAGTTAGATCCATTTGTTTAATTCGTTTATTTTTTATCATGAATTTGGTGAATTTCTTATGTTTGAATGATGAATAATCGTCGTGTAATGCTTGTTGATGGTTTAGTCCGACTGAATTGTGAAATTGAATGTTTTGGATCAAATTGGAGTTGGATTGGGAGAGTTTTCGTTATAGATCAGACCGCTGTTTTTGAGCATGGATCGGTTGGCTTGTACTCCAAGAAATTTTGATGGATCGGGCGTAAAATGTTGATAGGCATAAAAATGGTGATGGATCGGGCGTAAAATGGTGATGGATCGGACGTAAAATGGTGATGGATCGGGCGTAAAAATGGTGATTGATCGGGCGTAAAACTGAAGCGGATCGAAATTTCTGGGTTTAAAAGCATTTGTCAAACGCTGTGGAAAGTATGGATCGAGTATCTTTTTGCCAATGGATCGGGCATGTGAAAATGGTAATCGACCAATTGGCCACATGGTGAAAAAGCGGATCTGGTAAGGTTCTGTAGTGGATCGAAAGAATTTTTTTTGGAGCAGTTCGGGCGTAAAAATGGAGTTGGTCGGGCATGTGAAATTAATAGATCAGTCAAGGAGGAAATCGATGAAAAAGTGGATCGGGCAAGGTTTTCGGCTTGGATCGGAATTTTTGGGTTCAACAGCGTTTTGCAAACGTTGTAAAAAAGTGATGGATCGGGCAAGCTTTTGCCAGTGGAACGGGCACGTGTGCAGGCCATGGATCGGGCTCGAAAACATGGATTGGGTAAACATTTTTCAGATGGATCGAGCACTCCGGACCATAGCATTTGGAGAAACGCTATAAAAAGCCCGATCCAGATTGGATTAGGCAAAGGGTAGGACAGCATTTCATAAACGCTGTGAATGGGAATTTAAGCCTTATGGTATGTTTTCATAACGAAAAGGCTTAAACATTATGAATTGAATACCAACCTAAACGAAGTATGTTTTGGCTCGACAATGATTATGGCTTCGACATGAATTCAAGGAGGGATGTTCGAAGTGTCGTAAAGAGTTCACTGATCGATAAAACGCAATGTATGTGAATATGACTCAAGATGATTTGAGTTCACGGATACCGGCTGCTCAAAGATGCTCAAGCTTATAGATAGTCGCTGGTGGTGACGACTAGAGATATGAAGGTCAAGGAATTATTTTTGTCGTAGGTTCTAGAGGACCCAAAGCAGGGGTATAATAGGGATGCTTAAAAGACCGGTTGAGTGGTCGAGTACCTGGGTATCGTTGAAAGGCCTAAATACGTAACGATGAAAGGCGATGAAATTTTGCTAGAACCGGAGTTACCATTAGCCCTTAATGGAAGACATGATATTGAGCCAGTCGTATTATTATTGATGGTTTAGAAGCAGGATAAGCGGCGATAGCCAGACTCATGGATGATGATTACTTTGCTTGTATCGTCTTGCATAGATTTCGACATCGAAGGAGACATCTCTTGCGTGCTTGTCTGATGTTGGTTTAGGCCTTTGGGGCTTGTACTTAGGGGATATTGATCTCGATTAGGATGGTCCATACTAGATAACCGATTGCTATGCCTGCTATGTTTTCTATTCTGATTTTTTTGTAAAGGCTATCACTGTCAGATGTGGGGAAGCGAGTTTGAGTTTCTTTTCTGTAGATGTGGTAGATTAGATGGTTGATTTACATATTTCTTATATACTTTCTTGATGATGTTAGATAGTTGTTTTATCGCTCATTAAGATTATTGTCCGACTCAAGGTTTTATGCTTCCTCTTCCTACCTTGGGTTGTTCATCCGTTATGTTGTGGATGAGCATATTAGGTAGCAGGTGATAGGAGATAGATCTTGACGAGACGGTGCTGCTGACCGACAACGAGCAAGAGGCTTACGTATTGCTTTCTACTATACATACTAGTTGTTTTCGCTGTTATGTTGTAGTATGATTCTCTGAGTGACCTATAGTGAGGCATTTTGTACAGATCCTTATGTTGATTTTCCAGTGGATGTATGGATCTTTCTAGTTGATATGAAAGTTTAAGTTCCTGCTCAAATATGCTTCACTATTATATGCCTGTTGTATATGTTCTATTATATTTTATCTCTGCGTTGTGAGTTATACGACAGGTTCCGCTTGTGTTTATCTTACCTTGATGATCGTCCATAGCTACCTGGCACGTCTTTTAGCACAATATTCCTCTTATTAAGTGCATGAGTTATTGCGACCATCACACCAAACGACAGGGTATATGCAAGCAAAAGAGTAGCGGGTGGAGAAGCCCAGGGTGGTGATGAGATGAGGCTGTTCTAAAGCTGAAATTTTACCCTATATGAAAAGCACAGTTAGGCGTTAAAAGTAGAAGTGAAGGAAATGTGATGGTTTTTTATCGACATACACGTCTCCAAAACATGATCAATATTGCTGAGAAATGAACGATGAGAAAAGCAGCACGAACCAATTCACTGACATAAACCAAAGCCAAAGAAAATTGTTAATTATTGATGATAAGATTGTAGCTTCCCAAGGTCAATCTATTAACAGATTAGTTTTTGGGAGATATGTAGGGTTAGGTTGGATTATAAATCGTAATTAAAATAGGGATATTTGATTAAGAATGAATATGAAAGCAAAGCGAATGAAATGGGATGAATCTTGAGTTTTCAAATCTCAGAATGGCTGAGAGCAAAGTATTACTTACTCATCTTTTACAGTGTGTGTATATATATGTATATATATATATTACGATTTATCCCTGCGATTGATTTCGTGATCTCCGTATTTCTGAATATTATATATTATTCTACCGTGAAGGCGCATATGTTTTTTATTTTGTATCGGTACTATCAACGTTCATGTGAGTTATATATTTGACATTTTAGTTTGTACCAGTGTTACTCCAAGAGAATTTTCACATATATACCTCCATGCCTCCTTCTTCATATTATCTTATAGTACTAGAATGTGGCCC
This sequence comes from Allium sativum, assembly GCA_030737875.1. Taxonomy (NCBI): domain Eukaryota; kingdom Viridiplantae; phylum Streptophyta; class Magnoliopsida; order Asparagales; family Amaryllidaceae; genus Allium; species Allium sativum. The sequence continues at coordinate 1,021,712,967 of CM060926.1, forward strand.
GTGATTCGCATACGAGCCATTGTTTCTATCAGTGATGGTGGATGTGATAGACGTACGTGGTTCAAGCTTGGTTGGAAGTAAGTGTAGGTTCTACATTTGCTGTTAATATCAAGGCTACAGTACAATTCAAACAAAGGAGAATGCAAGTGTTCTCAGTCTCATAGGAGATGTAACTATTCTCCAAGCTTGATATTTCAGTCCCTAATGCAAGTTTGAGTAGGAGTATTATCGCATGTAATAGACATTTGAGCAACTCCAGTCGCACTTACCCCCTTTCAATTTTACTCAGTTTGCATGAATTTGTTAACGAACTCCATATTCCTTAGTAGCCCATGTCATTTTCATGGCCTAATTATACACCTCGGCCGTAATATGTAGTTTGTGCAACAACAACACAAATTCACACATCATTGAGCTGCTCCCCTTCATTAGCCAACATGTTTTATTTTATACTCAGTCATACCATTGTGTTCACTATGCTGAAGTCAGGTTTTGCGATACAGTATATACAAAAATATGTATTAAAGTACAATATTACACTTGTACATGCTACAATTATATGCACCGAAATTTGTATGAATGTAAGTGGTCGAAGGGAACTGGCAATCAATATATATGTATATCAAAAATGCTACTATGACAAAAACAGTTTTTATCAAAAAATACACCAAAGACAAGAAAATAGGAGGCCCACCCCCTGAATTACACAAATACCCCTCTGAATTCAATGCATACCACCCCTAAATTCCGGATTTACCCCTATTTCTTACTTTTTGACAAAAACTTTTTCGGGTATTGTAGCATAAGTCTATGTATATATAGTAATTCAGATGTCAAAGCCGTATTACATTTCGGTTTAGTTTTTCAGTTTGCAGCTCAGACACGTGTCTTTTTAATATATAGCACTTATCAACTTAATCCATCCAGTTCTATATTGATAGCTATCGAGAATATCAAATTCTTTGTAGCACCGGAATTAGTGATATGAGAAATAAACCAAGCAACTGACATGGAACTATAAAACGATATGATATAGAATTACATCGAAAAAAATACATCAGATTTGAAACATGATAAATCAAGAACATTTGCCAAACGACTCTTGAAAGAACAGGGATACTAAACTAATTTGGCTGAGGGAATGCTTAGGAAAAGGAGCACTTAGTCCAAAATAGAAGAATAAAGCATGAACGAGTCAACTGAAGTTTACGGGGTAGAAGCATTTATTTCAAAATACAGGATAGTACTATGTCCATCTCAGTAAGAAATAGACTAAAGTAGTGTTTCATTAAATCTATTATACATGCATACACAAGCAAATACAAATAATATTTATAACGACAATAACAATAATTTTGTAAAAAGGAATTTTTGCACATCTACATGTTAATGATGCCACAACGGAAACCTATGACATCTGAATATATAAACTTCAGCGGTCAAGAAAATAATAATGAATAACCGACATGTTTGCCCGTAGAAGCCTTTATCCCTTTCTCCATGTAGTGATGATAGTGACATGTTGCACCGTCTTTCCTTGTAATAAAATGAAAACTAAGGTAAGCAAAATCACGTAAATCACCAAAAAAAAGTACATAGAGAAACATGGAACAATCATAGTTGTATCATTGCTTGGAATACATCAATATTATATAAAGATTTAAAGTGTACAAACATATCCACAAAATAAAAAAGGGCTATAAGTTCTTGGACAAAAGTGATAAAGTTTAAATATCAAAGCATGTTATTTTTGATGAAAATATATTTCCACTTGTAGTGGAGCAAATAGCTAAGGAAGAAATTGGACAAAAGCGAGAAATTAAAATCACAGATGTACCAACTTTGACAGAACAAATAACACAGAGCACTAATGAAAGGAAGGATACAACAGATGATCACACACAGAACAATCCTACTGAAACATCCATCATCTCGACAAACGACATCAATAATACTATATATAGCAGCCAAAATGAACATGAAAATGAAGGGAACAACAACAACACAAGTTCAACAAGGGCCACTAGTAAATGTCAACCACAACAACAAGAAGCATTGACTGGACATCCAATGGTCACTAGATCAAAAAGTGAGATATATAAGCCAAGGGTGTACAATGTATCGTTGATTGAAACTGAACCAAGCAACTACATTCAAGCTGCAAAAGAAGAAAAATGGAGGAATGCAATGGATGATGAATACAAAGCTTTAATGAAGAATAAAACATGGAGCTTGGTTACACCACCTGCCCATCAGAACATCATAGGATGTAGGTGGACTTACAAAATTAAGAGGAAAGCCGATAGGACAATAGAAAATTATAAAGCCAGGCTCGTCGCAAAAGGGTACGCTCAACAGTTTGGGTTTGACTTCAATGATACTTTCCCACCAATTATAAAACCCACTACCATTAGAGTTATATTGACTATTGCCTTATGCAAAAAATGGATGATCAAACAACTTGACGTTAACAATGCTTTTCTAAATGGTGAACTAACTGAAGAGGTCTATATACATCAACCAGAAGGATACGAGGTCTATGATGGCCAAAGACAACTTGTATGTAAGTTACACAAAGCCATATACGGTCTGAAGCAGGCTTCGAGAGCTTGGTACGAAAAATTAAAACAAACTTTCTCAAAAATTGGCTTCAGTCAAGCGAAATCAGATAACTCACTACGCATGAAGAAAGATAATCAAAGTATCACCTACGTCATAGTGTACGTAGACGGCATGCTGGTTGCTGGGGACAATCATCAAGAAATTAACAAAATCATACAAGTTCTTGACCACAGTTTTGCTATCAAGGATCTAGGTGAAGTAAACTATTTTCTGGGAATTCAGATCAGTAGACGTGGTGAAAATGAATTGTTCTTATCTCAGCAGAATTATACAAGTGAAATTCTACAAAAGACCAACATGCATCATGCAAAATCACTACCAACACCAATGACCGCTAGTTCAAGGCTTTCAAAAACCAAAGGGGAAGCAATCAGTAACACAACACAATACAGAAGTGTAATTGGTGCATTACAATACGCTACAATAAGAAGACCGGACATATGCTATAGCATAAATAAACTCTGTCAATACATGCAGAATCCCCTATTGGAACATTGGGTGGCAGTGAAAAGATTACTTAGGTATTTACATGGCACAAAACATTATGGATTAACTATAAAGGCAGATAAAGAGCTACACAAACAAGGCTTTAGCGACGCTGATTGGGCAAACGACATCGATGACAGGAGATCAGTATCAGGCTATTGCGTTTTCCTGGGCACGAATCTCATATCATGGTGCACTAAGAAGCAATCCACCCCCTCACGGTCAAGCACTAAGGTAGAGTACAGGTCTCTTGTGAGCACGGCTGCAGAAATCTCGTGGATTGAGTCCCTTCTACAAGAATTAGGGGTTAATTCAAGAAGAACGCCAACTATTTGGTGCGACAATAGAAGAACGGTTTCTTTATCCCTCAATCCGATCCAACACTCAAGAACGAAGCATTTGGAAATTGATTTGCACTTCGTTCGTGAGAGAACTCAAGCCGGTAGGTTAACGGTGTGCCATATTCCGGTCTATTATCAAAAGGCGGATCTAATAACGAAACCACTTTCCACGAAGAACTTTATCAGGCTAAGAGAAGAGCTGAGAGTGGATGATGGCAACGGAATAAAGGAGACAAGAAAACCCTAGACCTGTTTGAGGGAGGCTAATATCTGCGTTCACACTTGTCAACCTGTTTATCTCATCCGAACACTTTGGACATAACGGCTAATTGTCATTTTAGGACATTGCATTATTTCCCACAACAATTTAGTCATAACGGCTAATTGTCATTTTAGGACACTGCCTTATTTCGTACAATAATTTAGTCATAACGGCTAATTGTCATTTTAGGACATTGCATTATTTCCCACAGCAATTTAGTCATAATGGCTAATTGTTATTTTAGGACACTGCCTTATTTCCTATAGCAATTTAGTCATAACGACTAATTGTCATTTTAGGACATTGCCTTATTTCCTACAGCAATTTAGTCATAACTGCTAATTGTTATTTTAGGACATTGCCTCATTTACATATGTTAACGTTACATTATTTCTTCTATATATATCAGCACTATTTTCATTAGTCAATGTACAAAAAATTATTCTCTCAATCAATAATACAATCATGGTATCTTCTCATATTCTTGTTATGGTATCAGAGCAAATCCGCTTAGAGGCTTAACATCATACATAATGTTTTTTTTCTCTGCCATGCCAAGCATACATCTCCCCTTTTCTAGTGTTTCCTTTTGATCTGTCATCATTTCTTAAGTTTCTGTTGCATCTTCTTGCCTCACTGAACCCTAAACAACCATGACAAACAATGAAGCCACTTCAGCTGTCTCTGGCGACATGAGTAATGATGCATCACCACACTGGCACAACCTGATAAACCAAAAAGCCAAATTATTACCACATCTCTGGATGAAGACAATTATACATTATGGAAATACCAAACTGATATTGCTCTCAGGGGATACGACTTGTTGGATTATATAAAAGGAACATTAACTATTCCACCAATAATGATAACAGATCAAGGAGGAAAAACCATACCAAATCCTGAACATGCCATATTTCAAAAATAGGATAGCTTACTTGTAACACCCCGTGTATTCTATAACAGTGAGATTCACAAATTAAAGTATAATTAATTTGAAATCAAAGAATTAAGGGAAACGGGTTACGCCATTGCATTCGCCTCGAAATTCTGCTTAAGATAGAGTCCGAGTTTACGCAAAACGGATAACGTGTGAAGAAGATATCTTTAATTTAAATATCGCAGCAAAACATGAAAAAAAAAAGAATGGGAAACGAATAATGTTTAGCATTGTTCTAGGGTTTGTAAGCAAAAGACTTAGTAGCTCATTTGGTTGGAACACATGACTTGCATACAAGAGGTACAGAGTTCGATCCCCACCAGCGCCCTATTTTTGTTTTAGGGGAATGGCTTAAAATAGCCTAGTGTGAACGCAGTTCAAAAAGTGGTTTAGTGTGAAAATGGGTAATTGGGAAGATAGAGAAAAAAAATGAATATATATATAATATATATATACATATACGCATATATATATATATATATATATATATGACGTGTACGCATCATGTAGCGTACGTTGCGCATTTTTGGTTGTCAAGGATGTTTTTTTTTTTTTTGGCCTTCTCCAATTTTTAATTATGACAAATTAAAGGTAAGAAAATATTTATTCATATATAAATAAATATTTATATATGGGTAATTAATACGGTAAAGGGGAAAATGTATCTATTAAATACGTATTTACGTTTGAATTGGTGAGCATTTAATACGCTGAGTCATTTCTGACTCATTGCTGAGTCAATGCTGAGTCATTTCTGACTCATGACTGAGTCAATAGGATAACTCTATCCTGACTGAACGACTATTGTTGAATCAAGCTCCATCGACGGTCTAAAACAACTCACAAACATTATAAAAAGGACCTAAGACCTAGCCTAAATCATACTATTTCATTTTAGCCTCAGGCCGCCGCCGTTAAACCTAGAGCTCTGAATTAAAAATATAAAGAATAAAATTATAGAAGATGGAGGACGATTCTTGAAGGCTACAACTAGAAGCTACAACAACTACGACGCTTTAGACAACGAATTCGAGACTAATTGATTTGGGATTTTTAATTGCTTCATATTGTAAGTTCTATGTTACTTTTTAGGCAAAAACGCTAAAACAATATGGACATGCGATGAATTGAAACCGAATTTATGAACTATTGCTAATCCATTGTTTATATTATTTATCGTTGAATTATAATTTGGGGATATTGCTATGGCAACGTTGCAAGTTAAACTTGTCATGATTTTGATGTTGTTATGAATCACTTGGGCTTAATTGTTTGGCAAGTTGGACTAATACATGTCCATGAAATCGCTATGTTTATTGAAATATTTATGTTGATTAAACCATGCCTATGATGCTAATTAGACCATGGCTATGAATATTGATGGAATTATGCCTGTGGTGTTATTATACCCATCATGATTTATGAAAAATAGGGTATTGCTAGGCTATGATGAAAAGTTGAAATTGTTATAATGTTAGATATGTTAAAAACGCTAAGTTGGAATCATTATGTCTATCATGTTAATTATGTTAAAAACGCTAAATTGGAATCATTATGTCTATCATGTTAATTATGTTAAAAACGCTAAATTGGAATCATTATGTCTATCATGTTAATTATGTTAAAAACGCTAAATTGGGATCATTATGTCTATCATGTTAGTTGAGAATCATTATGTTAATAATGCTAAGTTGGAACCATTATGTTTATAATATTAGATGAGAATCATTATGATAAATTGGAATTATTATGTCTATGAGAATCATTATGTTAAAAATGCTAAATTGGAATCCACTATGCCCATTAGGATTACTATGCCTTTAATGTTTCATGTTTATAATAAAATTTTTATGATGCCGCAATGATTATTATGCCTATGATGCAAAGTTGAAAACATCATTAAGTTGGAATCATCACTATGCCAAGTTATCACCATACTAGTATTGCAACTATGTGATATGTTATAGCCTGTTTATTATGCAAGTAATGTTATAACTGTCACATATGCCTATCACATGTTTGGTATTATTCCCCTTTATCTCGTGAACTGTTTATACTTGTGAACGATGTACGTTTATATACGTTGGGGATACGATTGGGTAGAATAGGCAAAACTTGAATTAATTATAAGCATAAAATATGAAATTTGGCATAAGTAGAACATGAAATATGGCACGAAAAACTTGACTTGAACATGCCATAACTTGACTTTAAACATGCCTTAGTTGGGCACGAAGTTGACATATGAACATGATATCAAAATTCTGATAAGAACATCGGCATGACTTTAGAAAACAAGAAAGTGGCCAACTCGAGGTTGGGTTGAGTTTGTAGTGTAAATCTGCCCGGAACCGCCCGGCAAATCCAGTTGCTACAAACAATAGGATCCAATGTGGGTAGTTGGTCACATCGCGCTTGAAACCCGAGGTTGGGTTGAGTTCGTAGTGTAAACCTGCCCGGAACCGCCCGGCAAATCCAGTGGCTACGAACAACAGGATCCAATGTGAGTGGTTCGGTGCATTAACGAATCAATTAATGCCAAGTAGGGTTAAGTCATGAACATGAAAAAGACAACTTAACCAACTTGAACACGATTTGAAGGGCTAAGTCATGAACTTGAAAACGACGACACTTAGCCAACTTGACATGACACGTAGGCGGGTTAAGTCGCGAACTGAAATGACATGCTTAAACATCTTGACATGACTAGACTAGAAAAGGATTGAGTCACGAATTACATGACTTAATCTGTTAGGCGGGTTGGGTCACGAATTACATGACCTAATCTATTAGGCGAAACCCTAGACACGACCCCTTTCAGCAGTAACCCTCTAGATGTATCAAGGTACCCTGGGGCTAGGCCGGGTGGGGGCACGATTACTGGGCTGATTGTAAGAGGTGAACGGCGGCAGTGGGGTACGCCAGTGTAGGTTCGGCGGACTACGATCGTGCACGTATCCGGGGCAGACACTGGGTATCCGTAGATTTATCTGTGCATCTTGAATCGTGTCAGGGGTTGACACCTTATGGCTGATACACCCGAAGGTGGACCCAGCACAGGTAACTACATTCGTGATTAGCCGTATGACACGGACACTTGACGAGCTAGAACTTGTAGGGAGCCGATCGACTAGATAATCGCTCCGTAGGACCCTGTACTTGGGTCAGACCCCGTTTCAGGGTCATTTCATGATAGTGGGCCGTGGGATTTATTTCGTGATTAACTTGTGACACGGGCTTAGTATACTAGTGAAGTCGATGCAACGGATCTCGAACATGTGATGCTTTACTTGACTTGTCTTGACTTATCCTGATCACCTTAGTCTATCTTGTTCACCTTGACACTATTCTTAAGTCTAGTTCTAGTTCATACATGACAGGTTGTTTTAACCGTTTTTACACTGAAAGTCACTTGAACTTACTCAGTCTTTATGACTGACCCTTTTTCTTTCGCCTCTTTTTCTTTCGTTCCCCCCCAGGTTCTCAGGGAGGAATGACTAGCTCTTAGCTTGGATATCACTTGCTTTGGCTCAGCATGTACGGTTTGCTATGGCTGCTTCTTTTGACTGCACTTGGGGAATAAGCTGTTTTGCTGTTTTTAAATTACTGCTTCTTTGGCTATTATTACAAGACAGTTGTAATGAGTTTACTTGAAATGTTTGTAAAAGACATGGTTTAATTTGGAATGAAATGAAGTTCTGTTTTGCTCAGAAATTCTTCCGCTGTTTACTTAATTATTTATTTATGTTCTGTCTTGTGATAATTCTGTGATGTTATCTCGATAATACCTCTCCAAAACTAGGGCATTCCCTTTGTGAGTGACCCTAGCGGAGGTGGGGTGTTACACTTGGTATCAGAGCAGAAGGTTACCAAGACTAGGCAAAAGTTTTGAAAACCTTTTGAATTTTTTTCAAAACCATTTACAAAGAAGCATTTTCCAAGAAAAAGTTTTTAAAGGCTATTCCCCAAAAAGCCATTAGCACTATCCTTTGTTTCCTTGTTTGAATCTCTTTCCCTTTCTTTTCTCCATCTGTAGTCACTGTAGCTTTACCTACGGCTAATCTTCTTTCTAGCTTCGTAGGGGGTTTTCCCGTATGATGGAGATAGTTTTCGTGAGGCTTGTTAACATGATAGGTATGAGTGATAAGGATAAAGATAAGGCGGATGAGTCTTCCGGAGTGATTGAGCCAAGCATCCTTGAAGGCGTAAAAGTGGAAACATTGAGGCGAGTTCTGATTCGTGTCTTAGGAACGGAGATCTAGGAGCTAAGGAATCAAGAAGTCAAGCTAGTTAAAATACAGTGGGGTGAAGCCCTAGAAGACGCAACTTGGGAAATTTAAGAAAAGCTAAGCGCGCTATACCCATTTCTTTTTAGGGTACATTCTAGATCTATTTTTCCTATAGGTTTACATACATTTCTCTTGCTATCCATGTTTGTTTTGTTATCTCTTTGATCCTATCTTGAGAACCATAGGTAGAATCTTTTTGGATGTAAACATGTAATTGAAACATGTTATGATTGCGAAATGGTTGCAAGTGGTCGCAAGTGGTTGCTCGTGGATGCATGAATACACATTAGGCACTAGATCGGCTCAGGCACATTTACATATTGCATATGCATGAGTGTTTATTTTGGAAACTTGGTTGTGCTATCATTTGGTTGTTGCATATGATTGAATGTTTGAGCACTCATGTAGAAATTGTGAATTATAGTAGGAAAAATTTGCATACATATTGGATTCATTTCACTAAACATATTTTGCATTTAGAAGATCAATCAGGCCTGATCATTAGCATTAGCTAAGGAACATATACACACACTTCGCATATGATCATAAAGCATTAGAAGTCTTTTAAGGACAATGGATACTCGTGTTTGATGGATGAGTAGATGGATGTTTGGATGTTAGGATATACATTCCTCCTAACTTGAAGATTTCGGGGACGAAATCCTTTTAAGTGGGGGAGAATGTAACACCCCGTGTATTTTATAACAGTGAGATTCACAAATTAAAGTATAATTAATTTGAAATCAAAGAATTAAGGGAAACGGGTTACGCCATTGCATTCGCCTCAAAATTCTGCTTAAGATAGAGTCCGAGTTTACGCAAAACGGATAACGTGTGAAGAAGATATCTTTAATTTAAATATCGTAGCAAAACATGAAGAAAAAAAAAGAAGAATGGGAAACGAATAATGTTTAGCATTGTTCTAGGGTTTGTAAGCAAAAGACTTAGTAGCTCATTTGGTTGGAACACATGACTTGCATACAAGAGGTACAGAGTTCGATCCCCACCAGCGCCCTATTTTTGTTTTAGGGGAATGGCTTAAAATAGCCTAGTGTGAACGCAGTTCAAAAAGTGGTTTAGTGTGAAAATGGGTAATTGGGAAGATAGAGAAAAAAAATGAATATATATATAATATATATATACATATACGCATATATATATATATATATATGACGTGTACGCATCATGTAGCGTACGTTGCGCATTTTTGGTTGTCAAGGATGGTTTTTTTTTTTTTGGCCTTCTCCAATTTTTAATTATGACAAATTAAAGGTAAGAAAATATTTATTCATATATAAATAAATATTTATATATGGGTAATTAATACGGTAAAGGGGAAAATGTATCTATTAAATACGTATTTACGTTTGAATTGGTGAGCATTTAATACGCTGAGTCATTTCTGACTCATCGCTGAGTCAATGCTGAGTCATTTCTGACTCATGACTGAGTCAATAGGATAACTCTATCCTGACTGAACGACTATTGTTGAATCAAGCTCCATCGACGGTCTAAAACAACTCACAAACATTATAAAAAGGACCTAAGACCTAGCCTAAATCATACTATTTCATTTTAGCCTCAGGCCGCCGCCATTAAACCTAGAGCTCTGAATTAAAAATATAAAGAATAAAATTATAGAAGATGGAGGACGATTCTTGAAGGCTACAACTAGAAGCTACAACAACTACGACGCTTTAGACAACGAATTCGAGACTAATTGATTTGGGATTTTTAATTGCTTCATATTGTAAGTTCTATGTTACTTTTTAGGCAAAAACGCTAAAACAATATGGACATGCGATGAATTGAAACCGAATTTATGAACTATTGCTAATCCATTGTTTATATTATTTATCGTTGAATTATAATTTGGGGATATTGCTATGGCAACGTTGCAAGTTAAACTTGTCATGATTTTGATGTTGTTATGAATCACTTGGGCTTAATTGTTTGGCAAGTTGGACTAATACATGTCCATGAAATCGCTATGTTTATTGAAATATTTATGTTGATTAAACCATGCCTATGATGCTAATTAGACCATGGCTATGAATATTGATGGAATTATGCCTGTGGTGTTATTATACCCATCATGATTTATGAAAAATAGGGTATTGCTAGGCTATGATGAAAAGTTAAAATTGTTATAATGTTAGATATGTTAAAAACGCTAAGTTGGAATCATTATGTCTATCATGTTAATTATGTTAAAAACGCTAAATTGGAATCATTATGTCTATCATGTTAATTATGTTAAAAACGCTAAATTGGAATCATTATGTCTATCATGTTAATTATGTTAAAAACGCTAAATTGGGATCATTATGTCTATCATGTTAGTTGAGAATCATTATGTTAATAATGCTAAGTTGGAACCATTATGTTTATAATATTAGATGAGAATCATTATGATAAATTGGAATTATTATGTCTATGAGAATCATTATGTTAAAAATGCTAAATTGGAATCCACTATGCCCATTAGGATTACTATGCCTTTAATGTTTCATGTTTATAATAAAATTTTTATGATGCCGCAATGATTATTATGCCTATGATGCAAAGTTGAAAACATCATTAAGTTGGAATCATCACTATGCCAAGTTATCACCATACTAGTATTGCAACTATGTGATATGTTATAGCCTGTTTATTATGCAAGTAATGTTATAACTGTCACATATGCCTATCACATGTTTGGTATTATTCCCCTTTATCTCTTGAACTGTTTATACTTGTGAACGAAGTACGTTTATATACGTTGGGGATACAATTGGGTAGAATAGGCAAAACTTGAATTAATTATAAGCATAAACTATGAAATTTGGCATAAGTAGAACAGGAAATATGGCACAAAAAACTTGACTTGAACATGCCATAACTTGACTTTAAACATGCCTTAGTTGGGCACGAAGTTGACATATGAACATGATATCAAAATTCTGATAAGAACATGGGCATGACTTTAGAAAACAAGAAAGTGGCCAACTCGAGGTTGGGTTGAGTTTGTAGTGTAAATCTGCCCGGAACCGCCCGGCAAATCCAGTTGCTACAAACAATAGGATCCAATGTGGGTAGTTGGTCACATCGCGCTTGAAACCCGAGGTTGGGTTGAGTTCGTAGTGTAAACCTGCCCGGAACCGCCCGGCAAATCCAGTGGCTACGAACAACAGGATCCAATGTGAGTGGTTCGGTGCATTAACGAATCAATTAATGCCAAGTAGGGTTAAGTCATGAACATGAAAAAGACAACTTAACCAACTTGAACACGATTTGAAGGGCTAAGTCATGAACTTGAAAACGACGACACTTAGCCAACTTGACATGACACGTAGGCGGGTTAAGTCGCGAACTGAAATGACATGCTTAAACATCTTGACATGACTAGACTAGAAAAGGATTGAGTCACGAATTACATGACTTAATCTGTTAGGCGGGTTGGGTCACGAATTACATGACCAAATCTATTAGGCGAAACCCTAGACACAACCCCTTTCAGCAGTAACCCTCTAGATGTATCAAGGTACCCTGGGGCTAGGCCGGGTGGGGGCACGATTACTGGGCTGATTGTAAGAGGTGAACGGCGGCAGTGGGGTACGCCAGTGTAGGTTCGGCGGACTACGATCGTGCACATATCCGGGGCAGACACTGGGTATCCGTAGATTTATCTGTGCATCTTGAATCGTGTCAGGGGTTGACACCTTAGGGCTGATACACCCGAAGGTGGACCTAGCACAGGTAACTACATTCGTGATTAGCCGTATGACACGGACACTTGACGAGCTAGAACTTGTAGGGAGCCGATCGACTAGATAATCGCTCCGTAGGACCCCGTACTTGGGTCAGACCCCGTTTCAGGGTCATTTCATGATAGTGGGCCGTGGGATTTATTTCGTGATTAACTTGTGACACGGGCTTAGTATACTAGTGAAGTCGATGCAACGGATCTCGAACATGTGATGCTTTACTTGACTTGTCTTGACTTATCCTGATCAACTTAGTCTATCTTGTTCACCTTGACACTATTCTTAAGTCTAGTTCCAGTTCATACATGACAGGTTGTTTTAACTGTTTTTACACTGAAAGTCACTAGAACTTACTCAGTCTTTATGACTGACCCTTTTTCTTTCGCCTCTTTTTCTTTCGTTCCCCCCCCCCCCCCCCCCAGGTTCTCAGGGAGGAATAACTAGCTCTTAGCTTGGATATCACTTGCTTTGGCTCAGCATGTACAGTTTGCTATGGCTGCTTCTTTTGACTGCACTTGGGGAATAAGCTGTTTTACTGTTTTTAAATTACTGCTTCTTTAGCTATTATTACAAGACAGCTGTAATGAGTTTACTTGAAATGTTTGTAAAAGACATGGTTTAATTTGGAATGAAATGAAGTTCTGTTTTGCTCAGAAATTCTTCCGCTGTTTACTTAATTATTTATTTATGTTCTGTCTTGTGATAATTCTGTGATGTTATCTCGATAATACCTCTCCAAAACTAGGGCATTCCCTTTGTGAGTGACCCTAGCGGAGGTGGGGTGTTACACTTGATATCAGAGCAGAAGGTTACCAAGACTGGGCAAAAGTTTTGAAAACCTTTTGAATTTTTTTCAAAACCATTTACAAAGAAGCATTTTCCAAGAAAAAGTTTTTAAAGGCTATTCCCCAAAAAGCCATTAGCACTATCCTTTGTTTCCTTGTTTGAATCTCTTTCCCTTTCTTTTCTCCATCTGTAGTCACTGTAGCTTTACCTGCGGCTAATCTTCTTTCTAGCTTCGTAGGGGTTTTTCCCGTATGATGGAGATAGTTTTCGTGAGGCTTGTTAACATGATAGGTATGAGTGATAAGGATAAAGATAAGGCGGATGAGTCTTCCGGAGTGATTGAGCCAAGCATCCTTGAAGGCGTAAAAGTGGAAACATTGAGGCGAGTTCTGATTCGTGTCTTAGGAACGGAGATCTAGGAGCTAAGGAATCAAGAAGTCAAGCTAGTTAAAATACAGTGGGGTGAAGCCCTAGAAGACGCAACTTGGGAAATTTAAGAAAAGCTAAGCGCGCTATACCCATTTCTTTTTAGGGTACATTCTAGATCTATTTTTCCTATAGGTTTACATACATTTCTCTTGCTATCCATGTTTGTTTTGTTATCTCTTTGATCCTATCTTGAGAACCATAGGTAGAATCTTTTTGGATGTAAACATGTAATTGAAACATGTTATGATTGCGAAATGGTTGCAAGTGGTCGCAAGTGGTTGCTCGTGGATGCATGAATACACATTAGGCACTAGATCGGCTCAGGCACATTTACATATTGCATATGCATGAGTGTTTATTTTGGAAACTTGGTTGTGCTATCATTTGGTTGTTGCATATGATTGAATGTTTGAGCACTCATGTAGAAATTGTGAATTATAGTAGGAAAAATTTGCATACATATTGGATTCATTTCACTAAACATATTTTGCATTTAGAAGATCAATCAGGCCTGATCATTAGCATTAGCTAAGGAACATATTCACAAACTTCGCATATGATCATAAAGCATTAGAAGTCTTTTAAGGACAATGGATACTCGTGTTTGATGGATGAGTAGATGGATGTTTGGATGTTAGGATATACATTCCTCCTAACTTGAAGATTTCGGGGACGAAATCCTTTTAAGTGGGGGAGAATGTAACACCCCGTGTATTTTATAACAGTGAGATTCACAAATTAAAGTATAATTAATTTGAAATCAAAGAATTAAGGGAAACGGGTTACGCCATTGCATTCGCCTCGAAATTCTGCTTAAGATAGAGTCCGAGTTTACACAAAACGGATAACGTGTGAAGAAGATATCTTTAATTTAAATATCGCAGCAAAACATGAAAAAAAGAAGAAGAATGGGAAACGAATAATGTTTAGCATTGTTCTAGGGTTTGTAAGCAAAAAACTTAGTAGCTCATTTGGTTGGAACACATGACTTGCATACAAGAGGTACAGAGTTCGATCCCCGCCAGCGCCCTATTTTTGTTTTAGGGGAATGGCTTAAAATAGCCTAGTGTGAACGCAGTTCAAAAAGTGGTTTAGTGTGAAAATGGGTAATTGGGAAGATAGAGAAAAAAAATGAATATATATATAATATATATACATATACGCATATGTATATATATATATATGACGTGTACGCATCATGTAGCGTACGTTGCGCATTTTTGGTTGTCAAGGATGGTTTTTTTTTTTGGCCTTCTCCAATTTTTAATTATGACAAATTAAAGGTAAGAAAATATTTATTCATATATAAATAAATATTTATATATGGGTAATTAATACGGTAAAGGGGAAAATGTATCTATTAAATACGTATTTACGTTTGAATTGGTGAGCATTTAATACGCTGAGTCATTTCTGACTCATCGCTGAGTCAATGCTGAGTCATTTCTGACTCATGACTGAGTCAATAGGACAACTCTATCCTGACTGAACGACTATTGTTGAATCAAGCTCCATCGACGGTTTAAAACAACTCACAAACATTATAAAAAGGACCTAAGACCTAGCCTAAATCATACTATTTCATTTTAGCCTCAGGCCGCCGCCATTAAACCTAGAGCTCTGAATTAAAAATATAAAGAATAAAATTATAGAAGATGGAGGACGATTCTTGAAGGCTACAACTAGAAGCTACAACAACTACGACGCTTTAGACAACGAATTCGAGACTAATTGATTTGGGATTTTTAATTGCTTCATATTGTAAGTTCTATGTTACTTTTTAGGCAAAAACGCTAAAACAATATGGACATGCGATGAATTGAAACCGAATTTATGAACTATTTCTAATCCATTGTTTATATTATTTATCGTTGAATTATAATTTGGGGATATTGCTATGGCAACGTTGCAAGTTAAACTTGTCATGATTTTGATGTTGTTATGAATCACTTGGGCTTAATTGTTTGGCAAGTTGGACTAATACATGTCCATGAAATCGCTATGTTTATTGAAATATTTATGTTGATTAAACCATGCCTATGATGCTAATTAGACCATGGCTATGAATATTGATGGAATTATGCCTGTGGTGTTATTATACCCATCATGATTTATGAAAAATAGGGTATTGCTAGGCTATGATGAAAAGTTGAAATTGTTATAATGTTAGATATGTTAAAAACGCTAAGTTGGAATCATTATGTCTATCATGTTAATTATGTTAAAAACGCTAAATTGGAATCATTATGTCTATCATGTTAATTATGTTAAAAACGCTAAATTGGAATCATTATGTCTATCATGTTAATTATGTTAAAAACGCTAAATTGGGATCATTATGTCTATCATGTTAGTTGAGAATCATTATGTTAATAATGCTAAGTTGGAACCATTATGTTTATAATATTAGATGAGAATCATTATGATAAATTGGAATTATTATGTCTATGAGAATCATTATGTTAAAAATGCTAAATTGGAATCCACTATGCCCATTAGGATTACTATGCCTTTAATGTTTCATGTTTATAATAAAAAATTTATGATGCCGCAATGATTATTATGCCTATGATGCAAAGTTGAAAACATCATTAAGTTGGAATCATCACTATGCCAAGTTATCACCATACTAGTATTGCAACTATGTGATATGTTATAGCCTGTTTATTATGCAAGTAATGTTATAACTGTCACATATGCCTATCACATGTTTGGTATTATTCCCCTTTATCTCTTGAACTGTTTATACTTGTGAACGAAGTACGTTTATATACGTTGGGGATACGATTGGGTAGAATAGGCAAAACTTGAATTAATTATAAGCATAAACTATGAAATTTGGCATAAGTAGAACATGAAATATGGCACGAAAAACTTGACTTGAACATGCCATAACTTGACTTTAAACATGCCTTAGTTGGGCACGAAGTTGACATATGAACATGATATCAAAATTCTGATAAGAACATGGGCATGACTTTAGAAAACAAGAAAGTGGCCAACTCGAGGTTGGGTTGAGTTTGTAGTGTAAATCTGCCCGGAACCGCCCGGCAAATCCAGTTGCTACAAACAATAGGATCCAATGTGGGTAGTTGGTCACATCGCGCTTGAAACCCGAGGTTGGGTTGAGTTCGTAGTGTAAACCTGCCCGGAACCGCCCGGCAAATCCAGTGGCTACGAACAACAGGATCCAATGTGAGTGGTTCGGTGCATTAACGAATCAATTAATGCCAAGTAGGGTTAAGTCATGAACATGAAAAAGACAACTTAACCAACTTGAACACGATTTGAAGGGCTAAGTCATGAACTTGAAAACGACGACACTTAGCCAACTTGACATGACACGTAGGCGGGTTAAGTCGCGAACTGAAATGACATGCTTAAACATCTTGACATGACTAGACTAGAAAAGGATTGAGTCACGAATTACATGACTTAATCTGTTAGGCGGGTTGGGTCACGAATTACATGACCTAATCTATTAGGCGAAACCCTAGACACGACCCCTTTCAGCAGTAACCCTCTAGATGTATCAAGGTACCCTGGGGCTAGGCCGGGTGGGGGCACGATTACTGGGCTGATTGTAAGAGGTGAACGGCGGCAGTGGGGTATGCCAGTGTAGGTTCGGCGGACTACGATCGTGCACGTATCCGGGGCAGACACTGGGTATCCGTAGATTTATCTGTGCATCTTGAATCGTGTCAGGGGTTGACACCTTAGGGCTGATACACCCGAAGGTGGACCCAGCACAGGTAACTACATTCGTGATTAGCCGTATGACACGGACACTTGACGAGCTAGAACTTGTAGGGAGCCGATCGACTAGATAATCGCTCCGTAGGACCCCGTACTTGGGTCAGACCCCGTTTCAGGGTCATTTCATGATAGTGGGCCGTGGGATTTATTTCGTGATTAACTTGTGACACGGGCTTAGTATACTAGTGAAGTCGATGCAACGGATCTCGAACATGTGATGCTTTACTTGACTTGTCTTGACTTGTCTTGACTTATCCTGATCACCTTAGTCTATCTTGTTCACCTTGACACTATTCTTAAGTCTAGTTCCAGTTCATACATGACAGGTTGTTTTAACCGTTTTTACACTGAAAGTCACTAGAACTTACTCAGTCTTTATGACTGACCCTTTTTCTTTCGCCTCTTTTTCTTTCGTTCCCCCCCAGGTTCTCAGGGAGGAATAACTAGCTCTTAGCTTGGATATCACTTGCTTTGGCTCAGCATGTACGGTTTGCTATGGCTGCTTCTTTTGACTGCACTTGGGGAATAAGTTGTTTTACTGTTTTTAAATTACTGCTTCTTTGGCTATTATTACAAGACAGCTGTAATGAGTTTACTTGAAATGTTTGTAAAAGACATGGTTTAATTTGGAATGAAATGAAGTTCTGTTTTGCTCAGAAATTCTTCCGCTGTTTACTTAATTATTTATTTATGTTCTGTCTTGTGATAATTCTGTGATGTTATCTCGATAATACCTCTCCAAAACTAGGGCATTCCCTTTGTGAGTGACCCTAGCAGAGGTGGGGTGTTACACTACTTTCATCATGGCTTTTATCCTCTATCAGTTTGAACCTGCTTTCACAGATTGTGGGATGCAATTCATCATACGAAATATGGACGGCTATAGAGCAAAATTTTAACTTAGAGTCTGCAGCTAGGGTTATGCAATGCAGAAGAGAATTGTAAAACTCGAAGAAAGAAGACATGAGCATGAAGGAGTTCTTAAGCAAAATAAAAAATTTGTGTGACAAGTTAAGTGTTGTAGGACACAAAATAAGTGACAGTGAGCAAATATTATTTATCACCGGTGGTTTAGACGAAGAATACGAGTCCTTAATTACTGTTATTGCCACTCAACAAACCCTACCGGACTACAGTTTGTTTGATCTGCTCTTCTCTCCCACGAAGGAAGAATAGAACAGAGAAAAACTACCCAAGGAGAATTCTCGACAAATTATGCAGCAGACAAAAATAACCATAATCAAAGGAACAACAACTTAAATAGGCAAGATGGGCAGTATCAAAGAGGGTTTCAACCTCAGAGGGCCTATCAACCACAAAGAGGTTGAGGAAGAGGCCGATGGAACAAAAATAATAGAGTAAAATGTCGGATTTGCCAAAAAATCGGCCATATAGCGGGCATATGTTATTTCAGGTATAATAATGACAACAATGTACAACAATCTGATCGAATTAACTCAACCCCAAAAGCAAATGTTGCGGTTATGAGAAGTCAAATCAGAAATACTGGCAATGACAACAGAGGTCAACATAGTCACGATGAGGACAACAACAAGACGGATGAAATTGATTTAGACAATTGGTATCTAGACTCGGGAGCTACACAACATGTCACAAACAATCTCCAAAACTCAAATATTGGAAATAAGGGCTACACATGTATGAAATCGCTACATATGGGTAATGGTAACATTGCATACATCACACACATTGGCAAAGGAACCATACTAGGCAGAAGACAACTCATATTAAACAACTTACTTAGGGTTCCCAACATTAACAAAAATTTATTAAGTGTTTCCAAATTTTCCAAATACAATAATGTTTTCTTCGAATTTCATCCTAAGTTTTGCTTTGTTAAAGATCTTCTAAGTCAAGAAATATTGCTATAGGGCAATCTAGATGATGGGCTTTACAAATTTGGCAACTTGAAGACTGGAAATGATTCAAATAAAGAAACTTGGTGCAATAATGTAGCCGCTAGTAGCAATAATATCACTCATAACACTAGCAATAATGTTAGTTGTATTGGCAAAAGAAACAATTCTAGTACCAGTAATGTCAGTAATAATGTAGTAGAATCATGGCATGTAAGACTTGGTCATCCTAGTTTGGAAACTGTTAGAAAGGTTTTGAATAATAATTGCATCTATTTTGAAAAAATATCTGTGAAACACACTTGCACACACTACCAACTTGGCAAGAGCCACAAACTTCCATTCAGTAAATCTAAAACAGTATATAACGAGCCGTCTTATAGCAGCTGATCTGTGGGGACAGCACCGCTAAACTCATACCAAGGCCACAAGTATTATCTATCACTAGTTGATGCTTATTCAAGATATACGTGGATATATATGCTCAAACACCAATCAGAAGCATGCAACATAATAATTCAGTTTATAAATTTTATAGAGAAACAACTTAACTGCAATGTTAAAACCATGCAAACAGATGGTGGGGGCGAGTTTGAACCACTCAAAAATTACTTCATTAAAAGGGGGATAAATCATAGATTAACCTGCCCTCACACGTCTGAACAAAACAGTTTGGTTGAGGGAAATCACAGACATATAGCCGAGACTGGTTTAACATTACAATCACAAAGTGCGTTACCGATGAAATATTGGAATGTGACATTCAACACTTCCGTGTATCTCATAAATAGACTACCTACGAAAGTGTCGAATAATATAACACCATATGAAGTGATATTTAATGTTAAACCATATTATAGTAATTTAAGAGCTTTAGGGAGTCTGTGCTTTCCGTGTTTAAGAGATTATAACCAACATAAACTCAGTATGCGATCAGGTCCATGCACCTTTATTGGCTACCCACAAAATCAAAGGGCTATAAGTGCTTGGACAAAAGTGGTAAAGTTTACATATCAAGGCATGTTATTTTTGATTAAAATATATTTCCAAATGAAGTGAAGCAAACAGCTAAGGAAGAAATTGGACAAAAGCGAGAAATTAAAATCAAAGATGTACCAGCTTTGACAGAACAAATAACACGGAGCACTAATAAAAGAAAGGACACAACAAATGATCACACACAGAACAATCCCACTGAAACATCCATCATCTCGACAAACGACAGCAATGATACTATACACAGCATCCAAAATGAACATGAAAATGAAGGGAACAACAACAACACAAGTTCAACAAGGGCCACTAATGAATGTCAACTACAACAACAAGAAGCACTGACTGGACATCCAATATTCACTAGATCGAAAATTGAGATATATAAGCCAATGGTGTACAATGTATCATTGATTGAAACTGAACCAAACAACTACATTCAAGCTGCAAAAGGAGAAAAATAGAGGAATGCAATGGATGCTGAATACGAAGCTTTAATGAAGAATAAAACATGGAGCTTGGTTACACCACCTGCCCATCAGAACATCATAGGATGTAGGTGGACTTAAAAAATTAAGAGGAAAGCCGATGGGACAATAGAAAACTATAAAGCCAGGCTCATCGCAAAAGGGTACGCTCAACAGTTTGGGTTTGACCTCAATGAGACTTTCTCACCAGTTATAAAACCCACTACCATTAGAGTTATATTGACTATTGCCTTATGCAAAAAATGGATGATCAAACAACTTGACGTTAACAATGCTTTTCTAAACGGTGAACTAACTGAAGAGGTCTATATACATAAACCAGAAGGATACGAGGTCTATGATGGCCAAAGACAACTTGTATGTAAGTTACACAAAGCCATATACGGTCTGAAGCAGGCTTCGAGAGCTTGGTATGAAAAATTAAAACAAACTTTCTCAAAAATTGGCTTCAGTCAAGCGAAATCAGATAACTCACTATGCATGAAGAAAGACAATCAAAGTATCATCTACGTCATAGTGTACGTAGACGGCATGCTGGTAGCTGGGGACAATCATCAAGAAATTAACAAAATCATACAAGTTCTTGACCACAGTTTTGCTATCAAGGATCTAGGTGAAGTAAACTATTTTCTGGGAATTCAGATCAGTAGACGTGGTGAAAAATGAATTGTTCTTATCTCAGCAGAATTATATAAGTGAAATTCTACAAAAGACCAACATGCATCATGCAAAATCACTACCAACACCAATGACCGCTAGTTCAAGGCTTTCAAAAACAAAAGGGGAAGCAATCAGTAACACAACACAATACAGAAGTGTAATTGGTGCGTTACAATACGCTACAATAACAAGACCGGACATATGCTATAGCATAAATAAACTCAGTCAATACATGCAGAATCCCCTATTAGAACATTGGGTGGTCGTGAAAAGATTACTTAGGCATTTACAAGGCACAAAACATTATGGATTAACTATAAAGGCAGATAAAGAGCTGCACATACAAGGCTTTAGCGACGCCGATTGGGCAAACGACATCGATGACAGGAGATCAGTATCAGGCTACTGCGTTTTCAGGGGTACGAATCTCATATCATGGTGCACTAAGAAGCAATCCACCCCCTTGCGGTCAAGCACTAAGGCAGAGTACAGGGCTCTTGTGAGCACAGCTGCAGAAATCTCGTGGATTGAGTCCCTTCTACACGAATTAGGGGTTAATTCAAGAAGAACGCCAACTATTTGGTGCGACAATAGAAGCACAGTTTCTTTATCCCTCAATCCGATCCAACACTCAAGAACAAAGCATTTGGAAATTGATTTGCACTTCGTTCGTGAGAGAACTCAAGCCGGTAGTTTAACGATGTGCCATATTCCGGCCTATTATCAAAAGGCGGATGCACTAACGAAACTACTTTCCACGAAGAACTTTATCAGGCTAAGAGAAGAGCAATTTAGTCATAACGACTAATATTCATTTTAGGACATTGCCTTATTTCCTACAGCAATTTAGTCATAATAGCTAATCGTTATTTTAGGACATTGCCTCATTTACATATGTTAACGTTACATTATTTCTTCTATATATCAGCACTATTTTCATTAGTCAATGTACAAAAAATTATTCTCTCAATCAATTATACAATCATGGTATCTTCTCATATTATTGTTATGGTATCAGAGCAAATCCACCGAGAGGCTTAACATCATACATAATTTTTTTTTCTCTGCCATGCCAAGCATACATCTCCCCTTTTCCAGTGTTTCTTTTTGATCTGCCATCAGTTCTTAAGTTTCTATTGCATCTTCTTGCCTCACTGAACCCTAAACAACCATGACAAACAACGAAGCCACTTCAGTTGTCTCTGGCGACATGAGCAATGATGCATCACCACACTGACACAACCTGATAAAACCAAAAAGCCAAATTATTACCACATCTCTGGATGAAGACAATTATACATTATGGAAATACCAAACTGATATTGCTCTCAGGGGATGCGACTTGTTGGATTATATAAAAGGAACATTAACTATTCCACCAATAATGATAACAAATCAAGGAGGAAAAACCATACTAAATCCTGAACATGCCATAATTCAAAAACAGGATAGCTTACTTTCATCATGGCTTTTATCCTCTATCAGTTTGAATCTGCTTTCACAGATTGTGGGATGCAACTCATCATATGAAATATGGACGGCTATAGAGCAAAATTTTAACTTAGAGTCTGCAGCTAGGGTTATGCAATACAGAAGAGAATTGCAAAACTCGAAGAAAGATGACATGAGCATGAAGTAGTACTTAAGCAAAATAAAAAATTTGTGTGACAAGTTAAGTGTTGTTGGACACAAAATAAGTGACAATGAGAAAATATAATTTATCACCGGTGGTTTAGACGAAGAATACGAGTCCTTAATTACTGTTATTGCCACTCAACAAACCCTACCGGACTACAGTTTGTTCGATCTGCTCTTCTCTCCCACGAAGGAAGAATAGAACAGAGAAAGACTACCTAAGGAGAATTCTCGGCAAATTATGCAGTAGCCAAAAATAACCATAATCAAAGGAACAACAACTTAAATAGGCAAGATGGAGAGTATCAAAGAGGGTTTCAACCTCAGAGGGCCTATCAACCACAAAGAGGCCGAGGAAGAGGCCGATGGAACAAAAATAACAGAGTAAAATGTCAGATTTGCCAAAAAATCGGCCATATAGCGGGCATATGTTATTTTAGGTATAATAATGACAACAATGTACAACAATCTGATCGAATTAACTCAACCCCAAAATCAAATGTTGCGGTTATGAGAAGTCAAATCAGAAATACTGGCAATGACAACAGAGGTCAACATAGTCACGATGAGGACAACAACAAGACGGATGAAATTGATTTAGAATTGGTATCCAGACTCGGGAGCTACATACCATGTCACAAACAATCTCCAAAACTCAAATATTGGAAGTAAGGGCTACACAGGTATGAAATCGCTATATATGGGTAATGGTAACATTGCACACATCACACACATTGGCAAAGGAACCATACTAGGCAGAAGACAACTGATATTAAACAACTTACTTAGGGTTCCCACCACTAACAAAAATTTATTAAGTGTTTCCAAATTTGCTAAAGAAAATAATGTTTTCTTCGAATTTCATCCTAAATTTTGCTTTGTTAAAGATCTTCTAAGTCAAGAAATATTGCTATAGGGCAATCTACATGATGGACTTTACAAATTTGGCAACTTGAAGACTGGAAATGATTCAAATAAAGAAACTTGGTGCAATAATGTAGCCGCTAGTAGCAATAATAGCAGTCATTACTCTAGCAATAATGTTAGTTGTATTGGCAAAAGAAACAATTCTAGTACCAGTAATGTCAGTAATAATGTATTAGAATAATGGCATGTAAGACTTGGTCATCCTAACTTGGAAACTATTAGAAAGGTTTTGAATAATAATTGCATCTATTTTGAAAAAAATATCTGTGAAACACACTTGCACACACTACCACCTTGGCAAGAGCCACAAACTTCCATTCAGTAAATCTGAAACAGTATATAACGAGCCGTTGGAGCTTGTAGCAGTTGATCTGTGCGGACCAGCACCGCTAAACTCATACCAAGGCCACAGGTATTATCTATCACTAGTTGATGCTTATTCAAGATATACGTGGATATATATGCTCAAACACAAATCAGAGGCATGCAACATAATAATTCAGTTTATAAATTTTATAGAGAAACAACTTAACTGCAATGTTAAAACCATGCAAACAGATGGTGGGGGCGAGTTTAAACCACTCAAAAATTACTTCATTAAAAGGGGGATAAATCATAGATTAACCTGCCCTCACACGTCTGAACAAAACGGTTTGGTTGAGCGAAAGCACAGACATATAGTCGAGACTGGTTTAACATTACTATCATAAAGTGCGTTACCGATGAAATATTGGAATGAGGCATTCAACACTTCCGTGTATCACATAAATAGACTACCTACGAAAGTGTCGAATAATATAACACCATATGAAGTGATATTTAATGTTAAACCAGATTATAGTAATTTAAGAGCTTTTGGGTGTCTGTGCTTTCCGTGTTTAAGAGATTATAACCAACATAAACTCAGTATGTGATCAGGTCCATGCACCTTTATTGGCTCCCCAAAAAATCAAAAGGGCTATAAGTGCTTGGACAAAAGTGGTAAAGTTTACATATCAAGGCATGTTATTTTTGATGAAAATATATTTCCACTTGCAGTGAAGCAAACAACTAAGGAAGAAATTGGACAAAAGCGAGAAATTAAAATCACAGATGTACCAGCTTTGACAGAACAAATAACACGGAGCACTAATAAAAGAAAGGACACAACAAATGATCACACACAGAACAATACCACTGAAACATCCATCATCTCGACAAACGACAGCAATGATACTATACACAACATCCAAAATGAACATGAAAATGAAGGGAACAACAACAACACAAGTTCAACAAGGGCCACTACTGAATGTCAACCACAACAACAAGAAGCATTGACTGGACATCCAATATTCACTAGATCGAAAAGTGAGATATATAAGCCAATGGTGTACAATGTATCCTTGATTGAAACTGAACCAAGCAACTACATTCAAGCTGCAAAAGAAGAAAAATAGAGGAATGCAATGGATGTTGAATACGAAGCTTTAATGAAGAATAAAACATGGAGCTTGGTTACACCACCTGCCCATCAGAACATCATAGGATGTAGGTGGACTTAGAAAATTAAGAGGAAAGCTGATGGGACAATAAAAAAATATAAAGCCCGGCTCATCGCAAAAGGGTACGCTCAACAGTTTGGGTTTGACTTCAATGAGACTTTCTCACCAGTTATAAAACCCACTACCATAAGAGTTATATTGACTATTGCCTTATGCAAAAAATGGATGATCAAACAACTTGACGTTAACAATGCTTTTCTAAACGGTGAACTAACTGAAGAGGTCTATATACATCAACCAGAAGGATACGAGGTCTATATGGTCAAAGACAACTTGTATGTAAGTTACACAAAGCCATATACGGTCTAAAGCAGGCTTCGAGAGCTTGGTACGAAAAATTAAAACAAACTTTCTCAAAAATTGGCTTCAGTCAAGCGAAATCAAATAACTCACTATACATGAAGAAAGATAATCAAAGTATCACCTACGTCATAGTGTACGTAGACATGTTGGTAACTGGGGACAATCATCAAGAAACTAACAGAATCATACAAGTTCTTGACCACAGTTTTACTATCAAGGATCTAGGTGAAGTAAACTATTTTATGGGAATTTAGATCAGTAGACGTGGTGAAAATGAACTGTTCTTATCTCAGCAGAATTATATAAGTGAAATTCTACAAAAGACCAACATGCATCATGCAAAATCACTACCAACACCAATGACCGCTAGTTCAAGGCTTTCAAAAATAAAAGGGGAAGCAATCAGTAACACAACACAATACATAAGTGTAATTGGTGCATTACAATACGCTACAATAACAAGACCGGACATATGCTATAGCATAAATAAACTCAGTCAATACATGCAGAATCCCCTATTGGAACATTGGGTAGTAGTGAAAAGATTACTTAGGTATTTACAAGGCACAAAACATTATGGATTAACTATAAAGGCAGATAAAGAGCTACACATACAAGGCTTTAGCGACGCTGATTGGGAAAACGACATCGATGACAGAAGATCAGTATCAGGCTATTGCGTTTTCCTGGGCACGAATCTCATATCATGGTGCACTAAGAAGCAATCCACCCCCTCGCGGTCAAGCACTAAGGCAGAGTACAGGGCTCTTGTGAGCACGACTGCAGAAATCTCGTGGATTGAGTCCCTTCTACACGAATTAGGGGTTAATTCAAGAAGAACGCCAACTATTTGGTGCGACAATAGAAGCATGGTTTCTTTATCCCTCAATCCGATCCAACACTCAAGAACGAAGCATTTGGAAATTAATTTGCACTTCGTTCGTGAGAGAACTCAAGCCGATAGATTAACGGTGTGCCATATTCCGGCCTATTATCAAAAGGCGGATGCACTAACGAAACCACTTTCCACGAAGAACTTTATCAGGCTAAGAGAAGAGCTGAGAGTGGATGATGGCAGCGGAATACAGGAGACAAGAAAACCCTAGATATTTTTGAGGGAGGCTAATATCTGCGTTCACACTTGTCAACCAGTTTATCTCATCATAGCACTTTGGACATAACGGCTAATTGTCATTTTAGGACATTGCATTATTTCCCATAGCAATTTAGTCATAACGACTAATTGTCATTTTAGGACATTGCCTTATTTCCTACAGCAATTTAGTCATAACGGCTAATTGTCATTTTAGGACATTGCCTTATTTCCTACAACAATTTAGTCATAACGACTAATTATTATTTTAGGACATTGTCTCATTTACATATGTTAACGTTATATTTCTTCTGTATATATCAGCACTATTTTCATTTGTCAATGTACAAAAAATTATTCTCTCAATCAATGATACAATCATGGTATCTTCTCATATTCTTGTTAGATACTTCAAAAAATAAGATATATGATATGCACAAGTATTTACCTTCTGACATTACTTTGAAGGTTATCTTTGTTTGGCTGTATTGTTTTGTACATGAATATCACGTTTAATGCATAATAAAACTTTCATAAAGTTAAAATGAAGCATCCTTCTTTTATGATTTAAGTTGTTATTTACTTGTAATCAGTTTTTCATGCAACATCTTTGTAAACCTCCGAATATTTGGGAAGATGATATATTATAACTTACATCTTTACGTTACCAAAATATGGCACTTATGTACCATTTAAATAGGATATATATATATATATATATATACATACATATATATATATGTATGTATGTATGTATATGTATGTATGAATGTGTGTGTGTGTGCCTATATATATATATATATATATATATATATATATATATATATATATATATATGTATGTATGTGTGTGTGTATATATATATGTATGTCCCTAACTATGACAATCACTATAGGAAATGTGTCATATAACATTGCCATTTCTCCTAACATAATTTCCAGTAGGTAACACATTACGATGATACTTGGGCTTCATGCTTTATTCGCAAAGTGTATGTTAATACAATTATTTAAAAGTAATAATATGACAAGAAGTTTGTACATTGCATAATTCCAGAAATGTATAAGCCCTGAACCAATCTATCATGTGGCATGACTGGTTTTCCTCTTATTCTACAGTACAAAAAATGAGCATCTTCATGTTAGAAAAGTGGATAAAAAGTAAGGTTCAACTTTCGACACACTACAGAAACTTATAGTTAATCTCCATGTGTTATATTTTCCTTAATTATGAAACTCATTGTTTCCACTCTAGCATTAAACTACTATGGTGGTTTAGAACATGGTGTATTCTTCTGACAGTTAACTAAAATAGAAGTTTGATTTTTTTTTTTCTCGTTCTCATGCATTCTGCTCTTTATAAATGACTGTTTATGTGTCAAACATTGTGTTTATGTTTCCCTTCATAAGTTATCATGAGTGCTCCAAGAAAATTCATTTGTACACCAATCTGTAATAGAGTGTAAATGAGTCTACATAGCATTACATGGTGTAAATACAGAATATGTATGCAAAGAAAGTGGTATCATTCAATGCAAAATATAACATAAAAGGGTTAATGCAAATTCAAAGATAGTTCATTTTTATGCTCCTTACATGTTATCGTAGCCAGATCTCCAACATATAATACATTTCCAATTTTTACATGTGTAAAATAGTATTAAATACCATGAATACGTTGCATGGTCCGCATAGCACTTACATGTAAATGTAATGAAATACTTAATTTACCAAATTTATTAATAAATGTGCATCTGATTGCAATCTTGTTTTAAAAAATTACTCAGTTGACACCTTATTAATTTGGCCAAATTTTCATAAATGCCAGATCAATATAGAGGGTTGCATTCAGCTGCTTAAACTACTAAATAAAATACTGTGCAGCTAGAGGTTGATGTATGTATATTTGTATATATGCATATATCTATTTATGTGTATATAGGTAAACGTACTATGACGCATCCATATATGCATGTATGTATTATAAGTGTCTACTTGTTTCTATACCGACCTAAAGTATAGGTTGATCGAAATTGAAAATGTGTTTATGCCTGGCATAAATCAAGTTGCAGAGTTTGGTCTTTGCAGAGATGAATACGGGAATACAACATATCAATATATACAGTAGGAAGGAAACAAACTAAGAGAGCCGCATGATTAGCCAATGATAAAAAGGTTTCCCTATTAATTCTCAACAGAAAGTGAATAAAATATTGTATGTATTGAGATAGCTTTATATAGTTTGAGTCAGCTTAATCTTTGCAGGTATTACTAACTTTAATTTTATTAGTTACAATTTTGAAAAAGACGTTGAGCAAAAAGATTTGGATTCCCATGCATCTATAACCGGCAATAAGTAATGCAAAAGCAATTTTAGTGAACTTTAGAACATCTTTTCTAAATGTAATCTCTTTTCTATCATCTAAGATTAGAGACCTTCTATATTCACATTTTCATTTATTTTAAGGTGACACACCCTCAGAACCATCTTTTTCCCATGTACGGTTAAGCGGTTATAACTTCCAACTGTGAAGTATAATATTTTATTATATTTCTCCCTATATTTCAGGGCAGATTCCATTTTCATTTGGTGCATCTATTTAGTCACCTATATATATTTTCACAGCAGGAGCTAATGTATGAGAAAATCACAGTAGTCTGGATTTATGTTTAGTTCACAAACCATTGAGTAGTCGTAAAAGTCAAACTTAATGCAACTTCAACTTACAAATTTTGTGGTAGTAATTGTACAATGTTAGTTAAACCTAAACCCCTGTTTAATCATTAAATTATATAATTTTTTCCTTCCTGTTATAAAGCAAACATGTTATGCCCACTTTAGCATGTTTAGAAACTATTTTATTTTACTGTATGGATACATTGCCATTAGTATTAGTGGAGGAAAATTATTTCCTACCATAATTATCAGTTGACTAAAATTGAATGCTGGAAACAAATCAAGAAGAATTATTCTCAAGTACTGCCATTTAATAAAGAAAATAGATGATCAATTACCTTTTTAAGCATCATGTTTGTATTTTCAACTTAGCATTCATACACATAAATAAAATACAATAATATTTAATTAATATAAATATGGCTAAACAAAACATATTCCAATGCATAACAAAATGCATCACTCAAAATTAAAATTGAAAAATATATAAGGTTTAAAACGTAATGATGATGGTATCACGCAATTAAAATAGTTTAAGGAATGACGATATTGTTATACTTCATAATGCATGTAGTTTGATTTCATCAAGTAATGACGATACTGTCATACTTTAACTGTTAATCTAATATTAAAAACAATAAATCACAAGTAAAGCAACATCACTTGAGATTTTCACCTGAAGTAAGATGCATGACTGACTGAGTCAATCTAGGCAGAGCATTATCGAGTCGAGGATTAGTAAAATTTGGAACTTCAATTGCTAAAGGATTCTTCTGTGTCTGCTTGAAGAAAAAAACATTAGTGTACAGTTCGTTGTCAAAAAAGGGACAGAAAAGAGAAGAATACATACATACATATATATGTATATATATATATATATATTGCACTGAAGTTTAGTCTTGGTATCAGCAAGAAAGTAAAGACTTAAAACTGGCATCATATGTAACTTTCGGTGCTTTTTAGCCTCATATAATGTAAAACATTGATTTTTTTTCCCATTGTTGGCTAGTAGAAATCGTATAACATGTATAACCAATTTATGGTTAAAAATGGTAACAGTTTAAAATGATATTTGTTATCTCGTATATATATACGCAGTCCGCTGTATTATTAAAGTAATTTTACCATCATAATTGTCAATGTTCAGAAAATCATGTTACCTTGTGCTGTCAAAGATTATATTTTTCAACCATAATACATTTGAAGAAATCCTTCAAGCTCGTTCGTTAACTAATATAAAGTAGGCACAAAATTATTTTGGAATTTTGTCGTTGGTTCATTTTTCTGGCTATACAAACAGAAGGAAATTCACATGTCTATGGACCGCTAATAGGACATTCTTATATTCAACATTACTATTGGGAACCATTAAAGCTAACATAAGTTTTAAAATGTCAACAAATGTGAGTGACAATATTCTATCGTAAAATGGTCATCCATGGTAGATGAATGGCCAAGTAGACAATTTTCAGGTCCTCAGCTTATATCAAGTGCGTCATTAACATAAGTAACGATATGTTTGGTCAAACAAAAAATTGTAGTAACGGCATTACAGTTTCATATTCATGATTACCAAAGTCAGTATTATCCAGTGTGATTAATAGTGCACGGCGCAAAAATGTGCAAACCCTATCTGAAGCCTTAGCGCATGGAGCGGAAATTGACATGTGCCTTTTTAATTTACTGCGCATGTTTGTTTTTTTAATAAGTTTAATATTTCAACAATTTTTTTGAGAAATTCAAGCATTTTTGCTAAATTATATGCAAAAATGATTTTTATACATTAAAAAAAAAACATAAAATTTCAAGCACAATAGTAAAAACATAAACTATAGTTATGTTGGTTTATCGTTCACGGGTTTTCAGCCCCATTCATTGCTTTTGCATCTATGCTAGACAATGTTTTATGATCTTTTGTACATTACATTATATACTCAATATTATAATGAATCTAAACTATGTTGGATAATAAACATATATCAGTTCTAAATACTAGCATGCTAAGGTCAGTCAATTACGTAATTGTAAAGTTATTAACTCGTTGATTATAATCAAATAAGAAATAATAATGATGTAATTATGTGTCCATATAATTGAAAAAAAGATATTAACTAAGTCATTCACATTTCATGTCATTATGACAGTAATATAATACTAGTAGTGCTAGTGGTTGTAGTGATGGTAAGAGTATTTGTAGCAATAATTATTGCACTTTGAAATGCAAAAAAGAATAAAAATAAAAAAATATAGCAAAGGTGCCACTTTGCGTCGTGCGTCATTTATGCGCCACACGCCAGTTGACATGCCTTTTCATATGGTCCGCGCTGCAAGCAAAAATGACTCAAACCCCTCGCCGCGCCATGGGCCATGGCGCGCCTTTCAAAACTATGGTGTTATTAAAACAAAATGTATCACCAGGTGGTGGCAAAAAATTAACAGTGTCAATTTTTTACCACATATCTTTGATAATAATACATAAAATAATTAATCTATTTCTAACTAAAAAGTGGGTTGTTTTAGAATAACACAATACGCTTTACTATCAGATATTTTTATTGGACCAAATTACATATGAATTAGGCCTTCGACTTTAAATTTCAGTTGATAATATAATAGCAACAAAAGAGCATAAAAAGATTTTTTAACAAAACAAAAGAGCACAATAGTTTGCTATTAGTCTGAACATTTTACAGTTGATTACAACTCTGTAACTATGTGAATGTATCTTCTAATTTTGTGCACAGTTGTGCAGTCGGAAAAAAAAGCATTTGTATTTGCCAACATGACAATCATCAAACTTTTTCGTACTTGTAATATAGGAAAAATTTCATCAGTGGCAATTAGTAGAAATAAAAGACTGTGGAAGTATGAATTCAGATCTACACATAACCACGTACCAGACCCGGTTTTAGGGCTAGGCAGGCAAGGCCGCCGAATAGGGCAACCCACCTCCGAAGGGCAACGGCCGAAGAGGTGCTGGAGGAGGTGTTGGTGATTAATTAGTTTAATCTTTTAAAAATAACACTACCACCTCTTAGCAAAAGCTCATGCAGCTTGGTTGGTTGTAAGAAGGGCTCCTCATTCTGATGGTCCGCAGTTCGATCCCTTGTGCCTGTTGTTCTAACTTAATTTTAAGTAGGGCACCTGTGAATTTGCTGGAAGTTTTCTCTCCCTGTTGCTGAATTTCTTTTCCTGGTGGGTGCTTGCCTTTCGGCAGGGCATCTCATGCCTGTGGTCCTGATGACTTTGTTTTTCTCCCTGTTGCTGAGTTTTTTTTAGTGCTGGGTGCTTGCCTAGGGCAGCCCGATACGTTCAGCCGGCCCTGCCACGTACATACTGTAAGCAGAATCCCAAAACTGGACAAGAAATACAAAACTGCTAACCCTAAAATTCCCTAGTTTGAAATTCATGCCTAGTGGGCAGAAGATGGGTTATGAATGCACACATTTGTGTTATAGGGATGTAAAAATGGAAATCGAAGATTCAATTGGGTTTTCCCCCTTGTCCTCCTTAAGAACAAAATAATAATTAGAGACTTAACATACCGGTGGACGAACTGTGAATTTGTGCCGCTATGAAATTTCATTTTGGAAAACAATCCGTGCTGAACAAAGTTGTAGAGGAAATAATAACCGCTTCAAATTTCGTGCAATAATATTAGAAAATGAAATATGGAACATGAAAGGTATGCATGAACTAAAAGTAAATCAAATTAGTATGTTATTAACATAATTATAAAACATGTAGTTACCTATTGTTGTTGGAGAAGATAATTTGGAACATCTGTCAGTGGACGGTAGTATAGCGAAGATGAAATGGATGTTGGATGAATTCATACGGTAGAAGATCAATGTGAAGGGAGGAGGATACAAATGGAATCTGAAAATTTAACCGATTTCAGAGGAGTCTTCGCTGAGGAATCAAAATAAACAATTGGGGGAGAATCATAGAAAGGAGCGTTTTTTTCCAAAGAGAGTAAGGAGCAGTTTTCGGTAGAGAGTGAAAATAAGCATGAAATTCGAAGTGGAAAAAAAAAAAAGAGCAGAGCACACCAGGAGAGCGGATAGGCCAAACAAAGGAATGCAACAAAGACACGTAAGCATTGTTGAGTTACTGTTTTCTTGTTTAAGTAATAGATTACTTTGTAATATTCTTTAATCGAAAATGCTTATTTGACCGCTTTTCTGTTTGTCAAAAACCGCAGCATGAATTTCTGCCGTTCGATTCTCTTCCTCTCCAAGAATTTCTCTCCTTCCCCGTGAATTCCGTGCGTACGATCTTAATTCCGGTGAATTTCACCGTTTTTTTCCCGGTTGATTTAGCACTGTCCTTTTTTAATAGAATCAGTATAGAGGTGGGGTCTCTACACTTTTGGTATTAGAGCAAGGTTTGTAACAATTCATTATAACAATCCATTACATACACACACATATATCCCGGTAAGGGGGAAAACTTGTTAATGGCGTCGTCGTGCGTGAGTTCTCCCCCAACCGTAAAATCATTCTTATTTACTTACGATTTCCTTCAACAAGACCAAAATCAAGCAACCTTCAGCGAAATCTTGTTCCATTGATAAACCATTATTAATTCCATTTTAACACCATACTTGAAATACCAGATCTAAAGTTCTCTCTACCGATTCGAGAAAACCCTCGCTATAGATCTCGCAACTATTTCAGTTATGCGCACCGATTATCACCGCATCGCCGGTTTTAGGCTTCGCGATTTAAAGATCTATAACCATATCCATCACCTCTGAGTTTCGTTTATGGATATGCAAATTTGTTCGGTGTTTGAGCATCAAGCCTTTGGAGATTTGGGTTTTGGCATGGCCGACGTAAGTGAAGATTTCACTTCCAAATTTCATAACTGATCCTTCCTGTCATTGCTGTATTATCCATCTAGAATTCAAGGTGAATGTAAATTCAGATTTGGATGATTTGGTTTATTTCTTGCGATTATGGATATCATTCCGGTTGTTGCTGGTGAATCCGGGGTTAGATATCTGAAATCTGGTTGTTGATTTAGATGGGTTTTGATTTTAATTGGTGAAGTGTTCTTATATAATAACCTATTTTCTAGAAATCCACTTTTAATTAACTGTTGAAAGTGTGTAGCAGTGTAGTTTATTGGTTTCTTCGTGATTTTCTTTGTTCATGGATTTCAAAAGTATGATGATTTAAAACCAAGTAAGAGCGTGGAAAATAGTTGGGATCTGGTTTACTCAGGGGTTTGGAATTCTAGATGAAGTATAGTTGTTTGCAGACTACATTTGCTAGGTTTTCACCTCATTTTAACCATTATATTTCAGACTTTGGGCAGTCACAATGATATTATCCTCACCTGTTAGATGCAAATACTTTATATTTGATTATCCATGACCGGTGAGTAGCAGATTTGGTTTTATTTCCAGTTCTTGGATTCAAATTCATTGGAGAACAATTGCATAATAGTAGGTGGAAACGGGTTTACACTTTATAGCGGGGTGTTCAAATTTCTTTCAGTTGTTTTTGCAGTATGATTTTACCACAAGAAAGTCGATGATTGACATACTATCCCTCACAAATTTTAATACCAATTGTTCTATGATCCTGCTTTTGCCGATATTTTCATTTTGGGATCTGCTGATTATTGATTAATCCTATTTATTGTTAGGATGATTTCCTCTGTATAATTTCATTTCTGCTTTGTGTAATCATGTAAGCATGGTTTCAAAAACATCCTGGAATTTGAACACTCATGTGACGGTGTCAACCCAACATGCACTTCAGGTAGGGCTGTCAAAATTGAAGACAACCTTTTAACCCAACCCTTTTAACCTATTTTTAATTGGGTTGGGTTGAACTAATTTAGTTACCTTGTTATGCTGGGTAATAACCCATTCAGCCCGTTAAAAAAACACGGGACCCTGTTTAACCCCACCTTGCCTGTCCAAAACCCTAAATCTATAATTCGCTAATTCTCTCCAAACACGATGTCGGTTAAATCTTAAAATCAAGATATTGTCTTCTCTTTCGCCCCTAATAAATCTATAATCCATTGATTCCCATCAAACAATCACTCTATTCTTCGCTCGAGACTCTGGATTCGTCTTCGTGGTTCTTCGAAACAAATTAATTTGCTCTAACCAATCGAAGGTACGATTTTTTGTTCTGGAAATTTTATTTATGGAAGATAATCGAATAGAGAGAAATACTTAAATCTATTCTATTTGCAAGAAACCCTATCTCTTGTGGCAATTTCTAGAACGGTTTCTGGATCAATATTACCTGGAGTTGAAGGTATAATTTCTAGATCTGTTATGCTTATTTCTTGTGCAGTTGCTTATTTCTGGATCAATCCTGAAAAAGTTTAGGAATATGAATTGATGGATGTTTTTTCTGGAATGGAAGATGAACATGAAAACCGTATTTTTTTTCTCTTGTATCAGTTCTGCCATTTTGGTCCCAAATTTACTTAGTCATGTTTTGTTGGGTTTCTTTTTGTGGGCAGCGAAATATTGTATCCGAAGAATATTTAGTTAGCTCAAAGTTAAAAATATTTCTAATACGATGAATATTTCTAGTTGTTTTTTTATGTTTGTATGATTTAAATTAGGATCATATTTTTAGTTTAGCTTTGGTGCGTTTACTTTAGCTTTTGAGTTGTTCAAAATATTCTCTCTAGGTGATATTTGTTAAACCTGACATTTGACCGTTTAGTTTAGTTTGAAAGTGTTTATGTTCTTGTATAGCAAAATATGCTTTTACCTTACAGTAAAGTTTAAAATTCTGTAATAAAAACTGTCGGCCAAAACTAACAAAGCATGTTGCCGCTTAAGGGCGATCCACTGTCATGTGTTTAGCTAATGTATTTGTTTGTGAAGAAAGAAAAGTTTTGAATTATATTTACATTACAGCCTGACCTTTGTTAACCATGTTTATAGTTTTCATTACTAGAATTGGAAACATGCTGAAAAATTGGAGACAGTAAAATATGTAGCCAATATATGGTTACAGTAAAATATGTAACCATGTTTATAGTTTTCATTACTAGTTTTTGCATCTTGGCTTGAATCTCACATACCTATATTGCTTTATGTTTTAATTTTTGATACAAATCTAAATACACTGACATAAAAGTATTTATATTGTGGGCTTTAATGACCCGCTTCGTGTAATATGTCAATATAAGAGTATGTTGCCAGAATGAGCTGATATTTCTTATTTGAAAGAATGCCAAGATGTTCAACTTATGGAAGTTCAACTAACTTGTCAGTACATTTATTAATTCTTTTTTCTTTAAAGCTAGCGGTTCTCATATTTAAGCTAACAAACATAGTTAAGCCGTGCATTTCAAAAACCAGATCAAAAAACACAATAAACTGTTTGTACACCAAGGCCCTTCCTGCAATTTTTGTGTGGATATGCACCTCTTGGAGAACTAGAGTTGGTGTATTGTACATCAAGTGTTTTAGGCACCTCTTCCAATGGTTTATAGAACCAGTTAATTTTAGCAACCATGGAAAAATGCTGAACTAAAGTTGGTGTCTGTCATCCAATGTCCTGTAGGCTATAGGTTTCTACTAGGAAAAGGGATCACAGTCATCTTTTTGACCTTGTGTTCTCATTGACCTTCTCAATGTCAATATTAGACTGGTGGTACCTAAATAACCTTTGGTAAAAGAGTGAGTTCCATAAAAGTGTCCAATAAGGTCCAAATTTTACCAAAAGAAATCTAACTTGGTATATATATATATTTTTGTTTTATTTATTTATTTCGTATGTTATTAATTAAGTCTAAAATGGAACTTCAATAATACCTCTTCAACACCATATTTCAAGCCATGTATGTTACTGTTTTATGGAAAATTTTGTTAGTAGTAACAAGTATCCGCTTTATAGTCAAAATTATCACTGTTCTTGAATACGCCCCCATTAATACAACAAAGAATTAAGGAGTTCTTAAATAGAATAAACCTATCAGTTTATCAGCCATGATTACCAGTAAACTGTATGTATAACAGAATTAAGTCAGAAGTATAACTACTAGTGTTCTTGAAACTTTAATTATAGTTTTGAATCTTAAAGAATGACTGCAGTTTAATTTACCACAAACGAATAATTCATTCAATGATTCACTTGTCCAGAGAAATAAAGAAATAAACACGACTAAACAGTGAATAAATTCAAACAAAATCATTTAAAAGTACTTGCGTGTAATTCATTGATTAAATCATTGGAAGCATGATCAAATCTAAATACACTTAAGTATTTAAGTAATAATGTCAGTTCATAGTTGAACGCACCTTAGGCGTATACTTTCAAAAATTTCTCCATGGTGTGAATTGTATGCACATTGTTCATCAGTTTGCATGTATCTAACCATCGTAAGCATGCATCCCTTAATTTCACTCATACTTTGACAGATTAAATGCTATACATATTCTTTGTTCTGCTGCTTATAAGTATAGACATGCACATTGTGTTTAATTATTTCACGTGTACCTATAATTTGCACTCATATACAAGTAAGTAACCTCGCAAAGTTTTAGTGCACTACACTATTGTTTGAATTGCTCCACACCTCATCTTATATAATTAGAATATAATTTTTGTCCAATGAAACTCATGAATGCAACTAGACATATGTACACTAGATCCCAATCGTTGTAGGCGTTTGAAGTTGGCTGCTAACTTTTATTTTATTTGTACACTTTCAGTTTTGTTTAATTATAGTTTGTATGTCCTTCGCCGGGAAGTGGCACATATCTTTGCCATCACATTAAATTGTCTTGCGTCCTTACCTTGACATGTAACGGGTTTGATTTCATAAAAGTTTGATTTTATTAGTTAGTGAGACTATCTAAAGTTTTCTTATATTTCTCAAGAATATTTGATTATATTACATAGTCTGTTACACATACCTAGTCTGTAACATCTTACAATAACTACTTGCGTCTTTGGTTTGAACTTCAGCTTCATAAATATTTTATACGTATTTTGGTTCCTAACTATGTTCATGCGGATATGCGTAAAACAAAATTCAATTTTGTAATGGCTTTTATTTGTTTTTGCAGGGAAGTGAAGTAAGCAGTTAGTAGATTTTATAAGTTAGATTGTTAGCAGTTACCACGTCGCAATGAACCAAGGTAATAATTCAACTTACCGAATTCTTCTGTTTATTTCAAATTGAATTGCAACTACTGAACAAAAGAAATGATATAGTTAGAAATATTAACATAAGCTATTAACTAAATTCATAATGGATTCTAAATTCACTTAGTTATCTTTTTTAATTGTTCTTCATTTCATATGTTTTTTTGTTTTCAGCTAGTACTTGTGCTTTCGTGTTTCTGGATATTCGTTTTATATTTGAATGCAGATGAAATTGGAGGCAAATACATATTATTCAGGTACTAAAATTACCTTATTTTCTTTACATATGTTGCTGTGTATACGTGTGATGTCTAGGAGATGGTAGCATTTGACACACTCTTTACATATGCTAGTGTATATGTTAGTTTTCACACTCTTTACATTAGCAGGTATATTCATAACGCACGCTCTTTACATATTCTCGAATTAACTTATTCCCTTCACAGGTTTTATAGTCAATAAGAAAACATGTGTCCTAATTTGGTCATCGGCTGTTGTTTTTTGGTCAAAAAAAAGTTTCGCGAGGCAATCTGCTAACACAGATATTTGTAAACCACAAGAATGAGGCAGAAGACATGCATTATCATAGAATACACATATTATCACAGAAATCTATAACAGATGACAGTTGCATATATCTGAACCAGCTGCTCTACAGTGCACTAGATAAAACCATTTCTGTCAGCACTCATGTTAATATCTGAACCGTCTTTTGGATGCCTTAAAGCTACTGATACCTGCATTCAAACTAAAGGCTACATAAATGTCACTGAAAGTGAATAAGAAGAATCAATCCAATTATGCAAGGATTTTTTTTTTTTACATATATCTTGATATCTCCATTTTATATAAAAAAAAGGAAAAATAGTTTAAGCTTTTTTTGTTTTAAGAGCTTACTGGCGAAATAAGTGCTTTGGTGTCTTTTATCTCTGGTTGGAGACATCAATGTTTGGATGCTGCTAATTTGGTCCATTACATAGTTTATAACCAAAGACTTCCACGTGCTAATTTTCCCCTGAGTTTCCGTATGATTCTAGAGTCAAACAATCTTTCAATCGAGTTGTTTTGTGATATCTCAATTTAAACAATTGAAGACAATTAAATCTGAATAAAACTAGTACAATTACTTGTATCGACCAAACATAACATCTCTAAACCTATTTACTTGAAAATTAACATGGCCATAAAAGATGAGGATGTAAAGAATTGAATTTAAAGATGAATTTGAATAATCAGTAGGTGTTGCAGTATAGAATTAAATTTGATATATTTTTTATTCTAATACTTGTTATATTTGCTCGATACGGATCACTGATACACACACAAATGTTTGTAATAATGGTCTAGCCCAGAGTACTTCGATTTGGATATACATAAGAATGTGAAAGTTAAGTTTTGAATTTATATAATTTTGAGTAGGTCAATATTTATCTGTAGATTCACAGAATTTGCTGGTTGCTTTCATTCTTTTGCTGTATGTTAGTTTGTTTTATCAGCATAATGAAAAGAACATTACAATGCACTGATAACAGCAATTTGCTTCTGTTGGTTTATGTTTTTGCAGGTGTTAGGAAAAGATGGATGGATTTATATTTTAGAACATGTAATTAGATGCATTATTAGTATCATTTGTTAGTTTTAAAACTTATTTTTATGTTTGAGAAATGAAAAAGATGGATGGATTTATATTTGAGAACTTGTAATTTGATGCACACTTGGAGAATGCAACAGCCATGCTCATTTTATTTGGTTTACCTTGCTTTCCTCTTACATCATTATAGCAATATTTGATAATTTTTTCAACAATTATTCTTTTTTCAGATTAGTTCTGAAAGTGTGTTATCAGCCATTTCCACGATATAGTTTTTTGGGACTTTTACCTTATCAGTATCATTATAGAATGGCTTAGGTTGTCCTATAAAACAGTAACAGTTTGAATTGATTATTTATGATATAAACACGGTTTGAGAATATGTAATTTTTTTTGCAGGTGTTTTTTTTCCATTTCTCAAATTTTTATGTTTTAGACGGTTAAATGGGTTGACCCGTACATGAAGAGGGTCGGGTCAATTGACCCCCTTAGTAAATATATTAAATGGGTTGGGTCAAAAAATGGGTCGGGTCAATTTTGATCTGACCCATTATGACCCGGCCCGACCCATTTGACTGGTCTAACTTCAGGTTTATCTTAATGGGTTAAGTTTAAGCAGATCGTTGCGAGATTGATAACTATAAAGTGGCAGTGATTGACAGTAACGGAGAATGTGGGGATGCAGGTTTACTATTTCAAATTTCCTTACAGATGTATGGTTGGGTTTTTGTTGGATATTTCACATGTCTTTTATCAGCAAGATGAACCAGAAGATCATTGGCAGATCCTCTCATCAGCAATTTCACATGTATTGCATATGTTTGCTTAGTTACTAAGGGATACAAATGATAAGATCGTTGTCACGGATCACGCAATATATGGTATGTGGTGTATGCGTTGAGCGAAGTGCGACCTCATCATGGGTCTTAGTTAGTATTATTTTTATGTTTTGTATGTATTTTCCTTTACATTTTTGTTTTGTACTCCCTCCAGTTCAAAATAAACGACGTTTTAAAAAATTTCACGCATATTAAGAGAACTAAAAAATGACATAGTTATCCTCGAACATATTATTAAATGCACATTTATTCTTTATCAAAGAACACACAATTCATGCACCTTTTGTTTAGTATTGGTGCATTGCATGTAAATGTTGCATTGGAACTAAAAGATAGCAGTATTAATTAGTGAGCAGCATTTTCAAAAAGGGTAAAATGGAAAATAAGGTGTTTTTTGTTTCAAAATGTCATATATTTTGCAAAATGGTTTGAACTTTAGAAAGTCATATAATTTGAACTGGAGGGAGTATTTGTAATGTTATTTAGTAAATAATAAAAGCATACAATTTTTCAAATATATATATATATATATATATATATATATATATATATATATATATATATATGAGAAACGAGTCTAGACCATATAAGAGACTTAAAGTCCATGTTCCCATGGATGTGTGGTAGATTATTATTTAAAATTATATGATATTATGACTATACGATGATTATCGGGGTAATCAAATAGGAACATATTTGTTTACTTTTCTTATATATATGGGAGTGTGTGTGTAAATATATTTGAAAATTGGTTCGCTTTTATTATCTATTAAAAAAACAATACAAAGGACAGGTTAGCATACTAACGGTTAAAAAAAAAAAAGATTTAAAAAATAATAGGAAATACAAGAAAATTTAAACCTAACTAACATAAATTCGGCCCATGATGAGGCCTCCTTCCCACTATTGCGTGTAACTCACTGCACCACACTCGAACCAAGAGCTCTACTTGTGCATTATCCCGCTTCACGCACATTTTTATGTGCACATCTTTGTACATGATACCCACGTTCCAAATTGCATTTATCTTTCACCACAAACACTTCACAAAATATGCAAACACATTGCTCCACTCCAAGTGCTATACTGCCAATTAAATCTGAAACAGAAGCAAAACTTATGTAATAGATAATATTGTTGAACCTACACTCTCCATTTCATGTCTCCCTTCAAAACGCAAATATTAGCTCTTGAAATCAATAAGAACATCTTCATGATAAAACGAAGATGCGCCAAATTGTACAATGCCAAATTCATCCAACGACATGAAAAAATAAAAAACTGTCCTCAATAGAATACCAAACCGAATGAAGAGCGCAAAAAATTCACTAATGCATTTGATATACTCCAAACTGTCATCAATAGAAT
Source organism: Allium sativum (assembly GCA_030737875.1). NCBI lineage: Eukaryota > Viridiplantae > Streptophyta > Magnoliopsida > Asparagales > Amaryllidaceae > Allium > Allium sativum. Next base: position 1,021,755,758 of record CM060926.1, read on the forward strand.
TCATCCAGTGCCAAATTGCATCGGTATGTAAAACTTCACTCATGTATTCTGGCAACTCTCGGATTCTAAAATATAATCAAACCAGTGCAAGACCTTTTCAATTAGCTAATCCTATTTCAAATTCTTGAATATCAAATTCACATTTTGGTTCGCTGAATGTGAGATCCAGTAGTCGATAAAAAAAGGATATGCATTAAAACAAGAATGCAAAACTTGACAACAAAATCCACAGATGCAGTTTTTAAACAGAATCAACCCATTTTGACCTACCAAATAACAAAACTGGACAGGCTTCCTAGTAAACTACTATATGATAAACCATTTTAAACAAATCGAAATCCATAAACCTCAAATAGCAATGGGGGTCCACTCCAGCAGTAATCCCTAGTTTGTATCATCATGACCCTAGGGACTAGGCTAGGGTGGGGGCACGATTACTGGGCTGGAGGTAAGCGACCAATAAACGACGGCAGGGTGGTACGCCGGTGTAGTTCCGGGCGGACTCTGGTCGTGCACATAGTCCGTAGCCGGAGAAAACATGCACGGGTACCAGTAGATCGAGATTGTGCACTCATGTTTATGGTGTCCAGGGGTTGACACCCTAGGGCTTGATACACCCGAAGGGTGAACCCGGCACAGTTCGACTACAATTATGTTTGGGCCGTATTGACACCAACACGTGACGAGTTAGGCTTAGGGAGCCGATCGACTAGACCGTTTGGTTGGACCTCGTATGAGGGTCACTTCATGTTATTGGGCCAAAGCTTGGGCCAAGGGATCAATACTTGTTTTTTTAAGTCATGTTAGTTTGCTAGTACACCTGTGGTGCAAAAACCTTAAACCTGATTATGCGATGACACATTTATCTACCTTGTTAGTGAATCATCATGCTAATATGTTGTTATCCTTATGTTCATCCCTGCTGCTCATGCCAGTTAACTTTATCAGTTTACATTGATTGTTGTAGGGCTTACTCAGTCTTTTTGACTGACCTGTTTTCTTTCGCCCCTTTTCTTCCGTTCCCCTCCCCCCCAGGTTCTCAGGGAGGGAATACCGGAGCCTAGCTTGGATTTTGGATTGCTTGCTTGTGGGATTTCAGCTCATGTACGTTTTCGACATGAAGCTAGCTATGGTTCTCACTTATTTTGGGGATAGCACTTATGTATTTCAGTTTGTCAGTTGATGTTGTTTTATCTAGACTTGTTTATTTGGAAAGTTAACATTATGTTGTACCAGACTTGTTTTGAAATGGTTTGAAAATCTTCCGCTGTTTTATCTATGTTATTTACTCTGTTTACATATATACATGTGTTCTTGTTCTGCCTTGATATATCATTACGCATGTTTACCTGATTCAAACGCCCCTCCAAAGTTAGAGTGCTTGCAAGAGTCACATTGGCGGAGGTGGGGTGTTACATTTGGTATCAGAGCAGCTCCTAACCCCGTGCCACATGCATCGGTGTATACTGTAAATAACTTCCCTCCATCGGGCAAAGCTAGAACAGGTGCTGATGTAAGAGCTCTCTTGAGCTTCTGAAAAGCAAGCTCGCATTCTATGCTCCAAGCAAAAACTAAATTTTTCTTCGTCAATTTAGTGAGAGGAGCGGAAATCTTCGCGAAGTCCTTGATGAACTTCCGGTAAAATCCCGCAAGATGGTGAATAAACCGGCAAATCTGTTATGAAAAGTTGGAAGTGAATCCATTTACGCTGGCGATGCCAGATCCCAACTCCCCAATGGCTTGATCTCCAGTTTTCAAACAAATTCGCATCTAAAATCTGCGGTAGGATGGATCTGCAGTTAAGTATAATCGCTGATGCATGCGATGCGTAGATCTGGGGAACGAAAACGACTTGATTTGGGAGTATTGCGTAGATCTAGGACTTTTGCATAGATCTGTAAACTCTCTTGAAGATTTGGAGAAGTTAATTCGAACCACAAAAAAATATTGAGTGATAAATCGACTGAAATCAAATAGATCGGGAGATTTAAAGAACTCTATATGGGATGAAAAATCAGATTTGCTTTATCTTATGGAAATAAAATGAAACAAAGGATGGCTTATTAACGAAAATGAATTCGTTGAAGGTTGGAGACAAATCGCGAGTGATTTGTTATCTCTGTAGAAAATTGATTAAAAGTAGAAGATGAAATTAGGGTAGGGAGAAGCTCACGCACAGCGAAAACCAGCAAAGGTAAAATTGCCTATCGCCATTAATAAGTGTTCACCCCTTTCTTATATATATAACACCCGCAGACTGAGCTAAGTGCAACTAAAGGGGTTTTTAAGGCTCATGTCAGTTTCCCCCCTTAACAAATTCAAATATATATATAGTTATGTGTGTGTGTGTATATATATAGTTATGTGTGTATATATATATATATATATATATATATATATATATATATATATATATATGAGGAGCATTCCGGGACACCCTTGTTTTGCAGCACCTCGTTAGCACCCATACCCTACCATGAGCTACGCTAATCCAAATCCAACAATATTTTGTAGATGTCCAATCCACGTATATATTATCATCTATCCAAAATTTGAGCTCATTCCGAAATTTGTAAAATAATATATTTATTGTTTAAATTTAACAGTTCGAATAAATGTTTGAACAGTAAATGATTGAGCTAAGATTTTGAAAATGTTACGAATGTCGGAACGAGCTAAAATTTTGAATACATGATAATATATATGTGGATTGAACATCTATAAAATCTTGTTGGATTTGAATTAGTTAGCTCAAGGTAGGACTGCGATGCTACAAAACAGGGGTTCCCCGGAACGCTTATATATATATATATATATATATATGTATAATTTTCCCTTGTGAATTGGAGATTGTCCTTAATTAAAGTTTAAACCGAGGATGGTGGTTAAGAAATAAGAAGTTGCATAACCATTCAGTAGTGTCGACTTTAATGAAGCTAAAGAAAATCTTTTTGTTGCTTAATTGTGATCTAACTAATTAATTAATGATCAGAGTTGCGCACGAAAAAATAATATTTGACTTTTCGTTAAAGGCAATGTTTGTTCGACGAATATATTGAAAAAACTTTTGAAATAATTATTATATTGAAAAAACAAAGAATTTAGAATAATAATAATAATATGAATTTGGTATTACAAAGAAATTGAAATTATTTTTAGCAATTTAATGTTAATTAGTCCATTTGTTGTTTTAAGAATTCAGATCGATACACTTGGCTAACATTATCGATTGAGAATTATGAACATTGGAATGACACATCTCAATGCAATAATTTGACAACAATTTAATATCTTTGAAGAAAAATAAGATTTTTTTTTTTAAATTACAAATAAGATAAAGTTATAATCATAATAGATTAAGGTAAACAAATAGGGAAAGTAATGCAACTGAAGAGAAGAACAAGAGAGAAGTAGTCAGTGAGAATAGAAGAATGTATCATGAACCTCTTCATTTTAGTCGCATCAGAGCCATTTTATGCAGCAAACGATGAATCAAAAGGGAGTTATTAGTAGTTAAGTTATCAAATATTCCTTTGATATTGAAAAAAAAGGAAGGTTAATATTGATAGAATCTTTGAAAGTTTCTTATAATTAAATGACAGTTGAGAATTAACGACTCCTTAGAGTGTATTATTTCATGTGTTTTAGTACTGTGAGCCTTCTTATTTATAAAAAAGTTATCACTTTATGACTTATTATAAGTAATAGACATCTATTTTTAGAGTTATTTTCTTTTTTATGCTTCAAATATAAAGGTATGTTGTTGTTAATGGGTCAATCACTCTTATTATGCTAACTAAATATATGTATTACATTTCAATCTATTAGATCTCTCTCAGTGTAGTCTTTGTGGTACTCTATGATCAATGTTCCAACTTTTTTTTATATCATTTCCTTTTGTGGATAATAAGATTATAAGTTTCAAAAGGTTTATCAGCCAGTTCTAAAGCAATAATGGGTACATAACTGGCTACTTTTTATGGGTCAGGTCATTGACCTGGCCAACCTTCTGGTAGCCTGGCTAGAGAACGATGGGTCTTAAGCCCAGTCTTGTGTGATTATGAGGTGATGTTGTCTTGAATTTTCTACAATTTGTAAACGTAGCAAACGTGTGTATGTCTCACATACATGTGTGCTCCCCTATATATGTGTAAGTAAGTCTTTGCGTGTGTACTAGCCATTGTGTATTCGTGAGCTGCAGTTTTTATTTTTGTTTCTTAGGGTGAGTTGTGTGGTATGTGAACAAATCGATGTTTTATGTGTGTAGTAATGAGATGTGTTTTGCATTGCTATGTTTTGTGTGTTAATGCGCATTATGTGTGTAACGTATGTAATGTGTGTTGTAATGCGTTAGGTGTGTAAATATTTGTTGTGGCTGTAATGTGCATTATATTTTTTTGAAGGGAAAATATAATATAACAAAAGGGAGAATCTAGTCATTCTTCAACAACTCACAAAAACAATTTCTGTAGAAATGGCTACAGAAACTGTGCACACACACAAACAATAGATACATAACCAACAATAGCTCAAGTGCAACAGACAACCAACAATGTGTAGAATACAATGACCCTGGCAGGCAGATGAAACCGCGGAAAACACATGCCAAAGACAGGGCGATGCTGATGATTCCACAGCTCCACAACGGATGGTCAAAGAGTAAGAAACATCCCCTCCTAAGTAGACCACAGGCTCATGCTGGAATCACCAACAAATCGGTCCAGAAGCTCCAAAAGCGTCATCCCCACAAGCTCCATCAAATCCATCTGAGTGGCTGCAACTTCCACACAAGTGAAGCCCAAATCCAGTCATAATGATGCCCAATACTTGAAAATCCAGACCCTGCAGAATTTGCAAACAACATGGGATAAAATTAAGGGGGGTAGTGTGGAGCATGTGAAGACTATAAGGGAGAGCCTGCAAGCAAAATAATTAGTCAATTCCCACCCTGTGAGTAAACGGTGCCGAGATAATACCAAAAGTACCGGCCAACCTCCTCGAGCGGGAACCAATAACACTCCTGAAAGGCCTACCCTTAAAGTCATGGAAAACATCATTCCTAACCCTTTGGGTGATGATAGGGGGATCCATCGGCACTTCGTCAAACATTGCTTTATTTGTCGAGCACCAGATGTGCCAGCAGATAAGACAAGGGATCAGATGAAAGAGAGTCGATCAAATGGATTTACTTGAGATGCCAGACCACCAGATTCTCAGTAAATCCATAAGCAAAGTGGCATTACCTTGACTACCAACCAATTTCCCAAAGTAATTCTAGACAGAATTGGCACAAGAGCCAGGAAAAACAATTGAGTAATGGATTCCAAGAATCCAGAATTGCAGCATCTACAACGGGAAACGATTGGGATGCCAATCAGTTGGAGGTTCTCATCTAATGGTAACCTGTCATGCAGGGTTTTCCACATAAACAAAGAGATCTTTGAGGTAAGTAGGACATCCCAAATGAAAGAAAAAAGAAGAAGGAGTGGAGATGGTGCCTTGACCAAATTCCACATCGCCTTAATTGCGAAGGGACTACCTCCCCCTATCGGTTGCACCACCATGTGAAACCATTAAGGCCTTCATGGATTGCATCCGTTTCCATGTCTCATTAGCGTAGGATGAGACACCGGTGTAATTCGTGCCCGACAGTCTGTGGTACTTAGCGTGGAGGAACGTTACCCAAAGAGAGTCATGCGCTCCGAACCTCACCCACAACTTGCAAGCAAAAGCATTACAAATGTCCTTCAGAGGCCCAGACCTCCCTCACTCTTAGGATGACAAATAATGTTCCATGATATCCAATGGCGACGATTCGCGTTGTCCTTGTTTTCCTAGAAAAAGGATGATACCAACGATCGGTAAGACCGAAAATAGGAAGAAGTGGGGGTCATAACAGCAAATACATGTGATCCAATAGATTGAAGAGCATACTTTTTGAGAACAAGTCTTCCTTCCTAAGAAAGAAGAATCTCATTCCATCGAATCATCTTACCCCTGGATCTGTCCGTCAGGGGATCAAAAATGGTGTTAAGCTTCCTTCCTCGGTATAGTAATACCGGGATAAGGTAAGGGAAGGGAGACAACCTTGATACCAATAAAGGTCTCAATCCCGGAAGAACTAATCGATGATAGTTCTGTAGCGAAGACAAAACATCTTTTAGCATTGTTTACGAGTTGCCTCGAACATCTCTCATACTGTTGAATAAGGCTAATAAGGCGGCAAATAGAGCTACGACAACCATTAGTGAAAATGATGATGTCGTTATCGAAAGATAAAGAGGAGATAAGAGGGAAACCCAAGGGTGCCAAATATGTGAATCTACCTAGCTATCGTGAGAGAATGTAGATCTCGAACGAAAGCCTCGGCAACGATCACAAACCAAGAAGTGGAGAGGGGGTCTCCCTGATGAAGACCCCTGTCTATCTTTAAATAACCGTTGGCCAATCGGTTACTGAGAACGGAAAACCAGTAGTTGGATATTAGTCTCCAAATAAGATTAATAAGTGGTTCCGGAAAATCGAAAGGCCTCAGAACCTTGATGGTGAAAAACCAAGACATACGATTGTAAGCCTTGGCCATATCCAACTTAACGACCACATTAGATCCTCTGACCTTCCTATCAATCTAAGAAACCAACTCCTGGGCTAAAAACATGCTATCAGTGATCAAATATCCTTTTACAAACCCCGCCAAGGATGAAGAAATAACATGCTCGAGAAACAGTGCTAGTCTAGAGGTTACGACCTTTGAGATAACCTTATTAGAGAAGTTGCACAAGATAATTGGGAGAAAGTCCGCATAAGTACGAGGATTTTCGCACTTAGGGGTAAGAACCAAGTTGGTGGAAGTCCAACCCATAGGGAGATATCCACTGGAAAAGAAAAACTGAATGCAAGACAGAAGTATGCCTGAATAATCAACCATACACTCCGAAAAAAGACTCCATTGAAACCGTAATTTTGATAGACCATTTATTATGACTAATCCGGTCAGGGTTCATCTAGTTTGTGTATGATTTTTCATGGTCTAGTTTTGGCGAGTCATGGTTGCTCCTTTATGTGTGATTGCTTTTTTTAACTTCGTTGGGTTTGAGATCATCTTGGGCATGGATTGGCTCAAGAGCTATGCGACAAGAGTTAATTGCGAGAAGCTTGAGGTGAGAGTCGGGGATGTGGAAGGGTGAAAGGTTTTTATTCGATATAAGCTCGAAGATGGTGTCTTCGTGGGCTTTTTATATTCTCTTGTGCTTCCACGGGAATACTTGTCATCTGTGCTGATCGCTAATGAGTTTGAGGATGTCTTTGAAGAAGTCAAAGGCTTGCCACTGCATCGTGAGATTGAGTTCAGAATCGATTTGGTCGAGGATGCTAGACCTACCGTTATGCCTCTTAGGAGGATGGTGCCTAAGGAACAACAAGAGTTAGAGGTGCAAGTTCGTGACCTTTTAGGAAAAGGATTCATTCATAGAAGTGTGTCTAAATTGGGTGCACCAATTGTGTTTGCAACCAAGGCAGAAGGCTCGTTGAGATTGTGTGTGGATTATCGTAAGCTGAACAAGGTGACCTAGAAGAACAAGTATCCGTTGCCGAGTATCGATGACCCGCTCGATCACCATCACGAGGCCAAAGTGTTTCCTCAGATGGATTTGGCAATGGGATTTCACCAATTGAGGGTGGCGAAGGATAGTGTGTCGAAGATTGCCTTTAGGACACCATCCGGTTTCTTTGAATGGTCGGTGATTCCATTTGGGTTGGCTAACACACCAACATATTTCATGGATCTTATGAATAGTGTTTTCAGAGATCAGTTGAACAAGTTCGTGCTTGTGTTCGTGGATGATATTCTGGTTTACTCTCAGAATGAGGAAGAGCACAAGACGCACTTGCAAGTTGTTTTGGAAATCTTGCGAAAACATCAGCTGAAAGCTAAGTTTTCGAAGTGTTACTTCTGGAAGAGCGGAGTGAGGTTCTTAGGCCATGTTGTTTCTAGAAATGGAATAGCGGTTGACCCCGCTAAGGTGGTAGCAATCAAAAACTGGGATAGACCTAAGAATGCAACAGATATTAGTAGTTTCCTTGGGTTGGCGGGATATTATCGCTGGTTTATCAAGGATTTCTCTAAGATATCTACACCATTAACATGATTGACGAGAAAGAATCAGGTGTTCACATGGGTTGCGAAGTGTGAGCAAGCTTTTGGAATCATCAAAGAGAGACTGACGAGTGTTCCTGTTTTGACGATTCCAAGTAGGAATGAAGAAATAGTGGTATACACCGATGCATGTGGTACTGGACTAGAAGGAGTGCAAATGCAAAAGGATAAGGTTGTGACATATGCAAGTCGACAGCTGAAGCCACACAAAAGGAATTATCCAACTCATGATTTGGAGTTGGTAGCAATTGTGTTTGCTCTGAGGATGTAGAGACATTACATGTTGGGAGTTCGATTTGAGTTGTTTACGAATCACAAGTCGTTAAGGTATCCTTTCTCCCAAAAGAATTTGAATCTTTGGCAGCAAAGGTGGTTAGAGTTTCTAGCATCATATGACTTGGTATAGCCTATAGTGCTGGTAAAGGTAACGCAGTTGCGGATGCATTGAGTCGAAGACATGCAGGATTGGGAGCGATATTTTCAGAATTGAAAAGCCTCGAGTACTTGGAAGGATTTGATTTCAGACCACGTTGTAAGTTGGAACCTGAAATGTTGGCAAGTTTATCGATAAGACCAACTTTCATCGAAAGGATTGTCGCGAGCCAAAAGTAAGATGCGAAGCTTGTCGAGCTTATCCATAAGTTGGAACCAAAGGATAAAGAGTTCGAGGTCGATCGAGAAGGTTGGCTTCAAAAGCAAGGACGACTGGTTGTTCCTGATGTCGACGAATTGAGAGATTAGGTTCTGGGGGAATGTCATCACTTGAAGTTGACATTTCATCTTGGTGGTAATAAGATGTATCAGCACATGAAGCGATCTTACTATTGGGGAGGGATAAAAAGGGATATTAGAAAGTTTATTTCCAAGTGCATGAACTGTCAGTTGGTGAAAGCTGAACAGAAGAAGCCGAATGGATTGCTTCAGCCATTGGAAGTTCCTACGTGGAAGTGGGAGCATATATCGATGGACTACCTAGAACCTAGACAGGAAACGAAGGGATTTGGGTCATCGTGAATCGCTTAACCAAAAGTGCAAGGTTTTTTCCTATCAAATCAACTAGAACAACATCGAAGTTGGCTAATCTTTATATAAAATGGATAGTTCGATTCCATGGTATCCTGAAGAGCATCATGAGTGATCGAGATCCATTGTTCATGAGTGGATTTTGGAAGAGTTTGCAAGAGACTCTAGGAACCGATCAGTTGTGTTTGAGTATGGCTTATCATCCCCAAATTGATGGTCAAACCGAGAGGGTTAACCGAGTTTTGGAAGATCTCCTAAGAGCTTGTGTATTAGACTTCAGAGGATCATGGGAAGACCATCTACACCTAGTCGAGTTTGCATATAATAATAGCTACCGGACGAGCATTGGGATGACACCATACGAGGCATTGTATGGTAGACCGTGTAATTCTCCGACATGTTGGTTAGAGACTGGAGATAAGTTGATATTAGGGCCTGAGATGATAAGAGAAACCTCGGATTGTATCGAGATCGTTCAGCAATGAATGAAGGCAGCCTAAGATCGTCAGAAGAGTTATGCTGATAAGCGTCGTAAGGATTTGGAATTTGACGTTGGTGTTATGGTTTTCGTGAAGATTTCGTCGTTGAAGCATGTGATTAGATTCAGAAGCAATGGGAAGTTGGATCCTTGGTTTGTTGGACTGTTTCCGATAGTCGAGCGAATTGGAAAGCTCGCATATAGATTGGATTTAGCCAAGAAGATATCGAGTGTGCATAATGTTTTTCATGTGTCGTTTCTACAGAAATGTGTGCACGATTCAAATGTGGTGGTATCTTCGGAGCAGTACGAAGACCTAGAAGTCGAGATCGTAGCTACAAGACCTCGTAAGCCACTTTATGTTGTGGGGAATGACACGAAACAGCTTAGAAGGAAGACGGTTAAGCCAGTAAAGGTACAATGGAGTGAGAATGATGACGATTGTACGTGGGAGATGGAAGAAAGTATGAAGACGACCCATCCAGAACTCTTTGCCGATATGATCCATTGATATCGTGTTGCCTTACATCATTGTAACTTGTACTATTGTGACTGTTGTTGCTGTTAGAATTCCGCGTGCTAGGATAAGGTTTTGGATACATGGTTTGATGGCTGCTAGTTTGGGTGATAGAATTGGCTGCTCATGGATGTTAGGCATGCAGAATTGTTTTGGTTGCTTGTGTTTGCTGGGGATTTCAGGGGCTAAATTCCTAAAGGGGGAGAATGCAACAGCCAACATTTTACGTATCGGGGCATCCTAAATTATTTTTATTTTATTCCCTGAGGGTTGGATCGTTCTCATATTTTGATATGTTGGTTATGGGGATGTGAGACATGTCCATAATTTTTACTAATTTTATTTGTGACTGTTTTTCCCTTGTCAGTCTTGTACAGGGAATAACTTTTAATTGGGATCAAATCAGGTGCTGATATCAGTCTCATTGGAAAGGATATGGTGTTGCCAATTCCGTAGAGTGATCACATTAAAGATTTGGTTCAGCAATTTGGGAAGAATCGCTGTTTCAGTGTTTCACATTTTTCTGTTCAGGTTTTCAGCCATTAATGGGATGATTTGAGGAGGCCCATTAGTGGGCTGACAGAAGGCTATAAATAGGGGGTTAGAGGCATGAAGAATAGTTTACTATATTCATTCTCCCATTTGGTTGAGTTTGTGATCCTCCTTGCTCAATCAAATACACCTTTCTACCACTAAAATTCTAGATCTACATAAGAGAATCGAAGATCTACATCGTTTGAAGCTAGATCTACGTCAAGTGAAGAGGATCGCATCAAATCAAGAGGTTTGAAGCGTATTCTTCGCTGTACGAATTGAGAATTTAGCAGTTTCTAGTTAATTCGAAGAATTGGTGAGTGATAAGCATCTCTCACGCGGATTCAATCAAGTTTATGGGTTGTATGATCATATGTTCATCATTTCATATTGTTTTCATATAGATCTAATCGATGTAAGTATGATTTTAACTCAAATCACCATAGGATTTAATGTAGCAACTTATAAACGGTAATTTCATATGTTAATTCTATGTTTAGATCCATTTGTTGATTTGATAATTTGTTGAATCGTTGTTTTATTGTTTGTTGATTGTTGCTTGAATCAATAGTTGATTTGTTGATCGAATTTGGATCGGTGGTGTTTGAGATTGATCGGTGGTGTTTGAGCGTGTTGCGCAAGAAAAAATCAGTGATCGACATGAAAAAATAATGGATCGGGCAAGTTTTGATGAATTGGGCATTCCATGGATCTGGCATTTCTATGGATCGGGTGTTTCATGGACTTCGCATTTCTATGGACTGGGCGTTCCATGGATGGGGCGTTTCTATGGATGGGGCGTTTCATGGACTGGGCATTTCCATGGACTTGGCGTTCCATGGATTGGGCATTTCTACGGATCGAGCGTTCATGGATTGGGTATTTCTATGGACTGGGCGTTCAATGGATCTAGCATTTCTATGGTTAAAGCGTTTCATGAACTGGGCATTTCAATGGACTGGGCGTTCTAGGGATCAGGCATTTTTATGGATCAGGCGTTTCATGGACTGGGCATTTCCATGGACTGGGCGTTTCATGGACTAGGAATTTCTATGGACTGGGCGTTTCATGGATCGGGCGTTTCATGGACCGGACGTTTCCATAATGGACAGTGACAACATTTCTCGGGCATTTCATGGACTGGGCATTTCCATGGACGGGCGTTCCATGGATTACATTTCTATGTATCGGGCGTTGAATGGACTAGGCATCTCCATGGGCTGGGCATTTCATCAATCGAGCATTTCATGGATTGGGCATTTCATGGACTGAGCATTTCATGGACTGGACATTTCTATGGCGTGGGTGTTTTATGGATTGGCCATTTCATGTACTAGGCCTTTCTATGGACTGGGCGTTTCATGGACTAGGAATTTCTATGGACTGGACGTTTCATGGATCGGGTGTTTCATGGACCGAACGTTTCCATAATGGACAGTGACAACATTTTTGAAACGTTATGGATGGGAATTGAAGCGCTGTGGTATGTTTTTCATAGCGGATATGCTGAAATGCTATGGATTGAATATCGCCCAAAAATGTTGATTATTTTGGTCTGCCAATGGACGTGGCTTTGAAGTGAGTTCAGGACGGAATATTCGAAGTGTTATGAAGTGTTCGTTGATGGTCGTAATGCAACGAATGTGAAGACAACTCAAAGGTGTTGGGTTGTAGATAATGGTTGCTCGAGAAAGTTGCTTTAGCTATGAATAACCGTCAGGGGGGATGACTAGAGATATTGAAGGCCGAGAGATTATCATTATCGTAGGTTCTTGCAGGCTCAAAGCAGGGGTACAATAGAAATTTCTAAAAGACTGATTGTATGGTCGAGTACCCTGGGTATCATTGAAAGGCCTAGATACATATAGTTGAAAGCGTATGGAGTTTTTGCTAGAATCAGGGTTACGATTAGCCCTTGAAGTATGGCAAGGTTGGTCATCATATGATTAATGATGGTTTTAAAGCAGGTTAGGCAGTGATAGCCAGAGTCATTGAATGTTGGTTGTTTTGCTTGTATCATCTCATGTAGATTGTCTGACGTCGAAGGAGATGTTTCTTGGGTACTTGTCTGATGTTGGTTTAGGCCTTTGGGGCTTGTGCTTGAGGGATGTTGATCTCGATTAGGGTGGTTTACGTGAGATATAACTAGTTGCTATGATTTCTGTTGTCTGGTTATTTCTGATTTCCATGGATGCATTGTTGTTTTCAAATGTTTGTTGTAAAGGCTATCACCGTTCGATGTGGAGAAGAAGGGATTGAGTTCTTCTCTAGTGTTATGGTAGATTGGTTTGTTAATCTACCTATTCTCATGTACTTTATTGATGATGTTAGATAGTTGTTTTATCGCTTACTAAGACCGTTGTCTGACTCAAGGTTTTATGTTTCCCTCTTATTACATTTGGTTGTTCATATATTTGTTGGATGGGCAGACTGAGTAGCAGGTAACAGGTGATATCTTGGTGAGGACGATGCTGCTGTGCGGTGGCGAGCAGGAGGTTGGCATATTACTTTTTCTACTATCTAGTATTTGCTATTTCCGCCGTTTGATGTCTGACTCAGAGTGTTGTAGTGAGGCAGACTTGTACATACACTTATGTTGTAATCCAAAGATGTTTGTGTATTCTTTCTAGTTGTTATGAAAGTTTTAGTTTCTCCTCAAATATGTTCACTATTATTGCCTATTGTATATGTTCTATTATATTTTATCCTTGCGATGTGAGTTATACGACAGGTTCCGCATGTGTTTAATATCTCGATGATCGTCCATAGCTGCTTGGCACATCTTTCAGCGCATTACTTCCCTTGTTAAGTGCAGGAGTTATGGACGGTCGTCACAGCCTCGCAATGACTCAATGGATCAGATCACCCAAAAATAAATACAGAAAAACCGAAACTCACTCAACGCAAAACACAAACATCGACCAGTCAAGGACGCCATACGCCGACTGACCAAAACAGACCAAGCCAATGAACGGTATGGCCCAAAAAAGCCCATAAAGCCACGTTTATAGAGCCAAAAACCCTCCAATACATAGACTGACTGAAAGTTGGAGACGCATCACAGAAAACATGCCACCCCCAACAAGAAGAACCGATCAAGCCAATATGGTAAAAGAGGTCAACCAGCAGTGCAGTGTTACACAAGACAAGCAAGGGACAAGGCACAAACCAGAAGGGGAAACACAAGCAAACTAATCAACACACACACAAGACCTATCACTCTATCATCCGAATAAGGACTAACAATGACAAGGAGCACACACAAACGTGTGACATGGCTCAAAGCATCACACATCAAACCATCCAAAATCCATTAATGCAAAGCAAATCCAGAAGTAAAAGCAATAGAGGAGAAATCAACAAAAGAACAAAACCGAACCTGAGACTACGACTGGTTAATCAAAGAAACAAGCAATGAAATGCAAAGCAAATCAGCACCATGCAAAATTGGCTTCTTCAAAGCAACCATCGAAGTACACTTCACCTCAAAAGACAGGTCTACATGCATGCTAGAAGAAGCGCCAACATTGAGACAGGAGATCCCAAAACAAAACCCAACACACGAGATCGTTGACTGTTCATTGCCGCCATGCCAATAGAGTCAACCTCTGGTTGCAGACGACGAATAGAACTAGCTGTCTTACGCCACCGACGATAATAAGCTCCTCACAACCAAGATGAACAACCAGCAGCCCCCTGCGGAACAACACAATCCTCCACCATACAACTAGCAGCACCAGTAACTCCACTCACCGAGCAACATAAATCAACTGAGCCAACCGTCTCATCTGTAAAAGAAACCGAAAAACCATTAGAAAGCGCAAGTGGAACTGTTAGCGCATCAAAGGTTGTAGGTACATTAGAAACCTTAGCAGAAAAATTTGGTGTAGAGTTCTTAACATGTTTCAAATGCCTACGGCGTCGAACACGTTTCGAGCTACACCTAGAAAATCCAATCAAAGGTGTTGAATCCCCACAAACCCCTACTGACCTGGACGACAATAAGGCATTCCCCCTTGGAAACAATAAGCCTAGCCAACGAGCCGCAAAACGAAACAACGCTAGTCAAAGTGACAGATGATGTAGCATCCCTCCTAGGCCTTGCGCAGACATTGACCACAAAAGTACACAAGGGAACAACTCCAACGTTGGATGGGTAGTCAAATCCCCAACACCAGCGAACTCCGCTGAAAACAGCTCATGAAATACAAAGCGAATCAGCACCACGCAAAACTGGTGCTGATATGTTATGTAATGTGCATATGCCTGCCCTAACTGAAATCTTTGTAATTTGAATTGTACATTATGCGATTTAATGTGTATTGTGTTGTGTTATCATGTTTTCCTAAATAGTCCAGGCTAGAAAAACATTTTTGTCATGATTAGATTATGTTTTAATCAACCTATTTTGTGAAAATTCATGCAAATTTACTTTTGTAAATTAGAATCAATTATGTAAGCATCAAATCCCATATAAGGCCTAAAAGACACAGTTGGGTAAGGGTGAAATTGCTAGTGTTTGTAATTAGCTTCTATAATTTAAAGCTATTTTTTATTTTCATTTTATTTAATTTTTATGGTAAACCAACTTTCAGTTTAACATAGCTATAGTTATTTTGTCATGAAACATGGACAAATTCTTACTAAATAAAACCGAAAGCAATATATTGATTTATGAATCAACAAATTCAAGTTTTGAAATATATTGAGTATGAGTATTTTTCCCAACTTAAATACACGTTTTGTTAAACTGTCCTTTTACACCGATAAATTTATAGTTTTCGAACATCAGTTTATTCATTTATTGGTATGGCCATTCGTTCACCGACCTAAGGGTATATTGACCATTGGTTCACTAATATATTAACAACGATACTCATATTTTTAATTTTCTTAAGGAAATGATGAGTTAAAAACTTTATTACATATGAAATAGTATATGAAGCTAACGTTTGGTTTTTAGTTGAGATAGGTTGTAACAACCCGGAAAATCAAAACCAAGTTAAAATTTTTATTTTGGCGATTTTAATGAATTTTGAATATTTAAAATGATTTATTTTAAATAATAATGACTAGAAATTTATTTTCAATAGAATTAGAATGTATATATTTATTTAAATCTAAATTAGAATATAAATATTTATTTTAATTATAAAAGGAATTGAAAATGGCGCGGTAGTTTGAAAATTCGATTACAAATTTCAATTGAATGTACAGGATTCAAAATAAACTGGATTTTCGTAAAACTAGAAATATTTGAATCTGTTTGAAAATATCTTTCCAATGAATGTGAAAAATCCAGATTTCATAACGGGAATAAAAATTTGTGTCCAGTTGAAAATTCAGAATAGTCAATATGGAATTTAGCTCTTAAAAATAGCGATTTTGCAAACAACCTCCGTTTTCGACGAGACCACTTTTGTTGGATCCGAAATGTCAAATTATTTCTTGATTCTAATTTTCATAATTTTTGGAATCAATATGTGAGCGTGGAGGATTTAAACGTGTTCGGTAAATTTAGTTTGAATTTAATCGACTGGAAAATGACCATTTTTCAAACGGTCTCCAAATTCGACGAAATTAGTTTTGTTAGGACCGTATCATTAAAACATAGCTAGATTTATTTTTCTAGAATTTTTGGAGTCCGTATGTGGCCTCGGTAAATTAAAATGTGCGTTTGAATTTAAATATAATGATTTATATTTTAAATTTAGAGGAAACTGAACGAAACAGTCGAATTGTCTCACGAGACATATCCCATTATATTCAGAATGGGGGTATTTAGCTGGGGGCAATAGTCTTTGGGTTTGATTTGGAGTTCAAATATGAAATTTACTTTTAAAAATTAAATTGAATTAAATAATAAAATGAATAAAGAGGTATAAAGGGAAATCGAAACCCTAGCTCCTCCTTATTGTTTCAGTCGCCACAGACCCGTTCAAAGGCCAAAATGCTCCGGGAATAAAATCCAAAAATCTCGAAATTTGTTGTGAATTAATTCGTGAATTCAAAACAAAGATTAATGAGGGGTTCGAGATCTTTAATTCTATACTTGGTTGATCGACTCTCGTTGTGTGTTATGGGCGGAATTTAGCTAGGAAGTGGCGTCGTTCATGGCATTTTCTGGTGGGAATGGGGGGCGCGAGCCCGACGGGGGTGATCGGAATTAAGGCGCGACAGCGAGGGCTCCAAGGTAGTGGGTCCTGATCGGTTGCAGGGGGAATGGTTGAGGAGATGGCAGTGGATTAAGGAATCGACGATGTGTTCAGGGGGGTATCGCGTAATTCAGAGAGGAACGAAGAGGGAGAGGATTTATAGGTTAATTAATTAATTTAATTAACTTTAATTACATAATTTTGTAATCAAATACAATAAAATACATGTCTTTTCCATACGAGGTCCAAACGCAACGATTTCACTTGCTTTCCGATCGTGGGGACGAGAGCTTCACAACAAGACTGATCGGGTCCAATTTGGGGCAAGTTGGAATTTCAGGCAATTTCAAATCCGAGCAGAACTTAGATTCAGAAATAAAACTGACGGAGTGGAAAACCAATGT
Source organism: Allium sativum (assembly GCA_030737875.1). Taxonomy (NCBI): domain Eukaryota; kingdom Viridiplantae; phylum Streptophyta; class Magnoliopsida; order Asparagales; family Amaryllidaceae; genus Allium; species Allium sativum. The sequence continues at coordinate 1,021,773,024 of CM060926.1, forward strand.
GAGAACTTCTCACTATACTTTCTTGTACAGTTATTTATTTTATAACTGCATATATGAACTGCTCCCCATCGTCCATAGACCATGTACGACTTGTTTGATTGTATTGTGATGTAGAAATTGATTGTGTGTAATAACCGGGAAAATCAGAACCAATTTAAATTTTTTATTTTGGCAATTTTGATGAATTTTAAATATTTAAAATGATTTATTTTAAATAATAACGACTAGAAATTTATTTTGAATAGAATTAGAATGTATAAATTTATTTTAATCGAAGTCAAAACGAATAATTTTATTTTAATTATATAACGAGCCTGAAATGGTGCGGTAGTTTGAAAATTCGATTTCAAATTTCAAATGAATGTACAGGATTAAAAATAAACCGGATTTTAGTGAAACCAACAATATTAGAATCTATTTGAAAATATCTTTCCAACGAATCTAATAAATTGAACTCTCATAGCGGGAATAAAAAGTTATGCCTAGTTGAAAATTCAGAATAGTCGCTATGGAAATATAGCCCTTAAAAATAGCCATTTTGCAAACGACCTCCGTTTTTGACGAAACCACTTTTGTTGGATCCGGGATGTCAAATTATTGCTAGATTCCAAAATTCATATTTTTGGGATCAATACGTGAGCGTGGCAGAAGAAAACGCGTTTGACCAATTTTAGTTGAATTTAATCAACTGGAAAACGGCCATTTTTCAAACGATCTTCAAATTTGACGAAATTAGTTTTGTTAGGACCATATAATCAAAACATAGCCAGATTTATTTTTCTGGAATTTTTGAGTCCGTATGTGGCCTCGGTAAAATAAAATGTGCGTTTGAATTTAAAATATATTGATTTATATTTTAAATTTAATAGAAACTGATCGAAACAGCTGAATTGGCTTATGAAACATATTCCATTGTGTCCGGAATAGGGGTATTTAGCTAGGAACGACAGTCGTTGGGTTTGATTTGGAGTTCGGATAAGAAAACACTATTTTTGGAATAAATATAAATATCGGCGAATAAGAAAATTCCATTCATAAATAAAAAAAATTCGAAAATTTCCTTTTCTCTCTCCCGGACCTGCTCTTGACGACGGAAAACCGATTCCCCTTTCTCTCCTCCCTATCGTTCAAATCACTCAATAAAATCACATGCTCCAATTAGGAATTTGGTAGATCTCATCTCAAGCTTCACATCCATAAAGGGTTTGCATTTTTTCGTCGAGTATTGGGAGAGATCCGTCGCCCCGAAGTTCGAAGCTTCCAACCACCTCCGCAGCTCCCTCAGGTCGTCGATCTGGGCCCCACCACCCTGCGCGGAAAGCCCTTCCGTCCCTCTTCGACGTAGCACCGGCCGATCGTCCTAACGCTTCACGGATTGATCAAAAAATTTAAACCTAGGTTTGAACATCAACTGAGAGGTAACAGTGGTTTTAATTTAAATGGTTTCAAACACCTTAAAACCGTCGCAAAGTTGATTAAACTTATAAAAATCATATCTTTTTCGTTTGTGGCCGAAATCCAGTGAAACAAGAGACACCGGGACCGTGACGACGTCTTCTACATTCTAGAAGAGACCGGAGAATTTTTAGAGCTTGCTACAATTTTAGGCGAAGCCGAAAGCATTGTGAGAACTTCTCACAAAAATTATTTTTATACAGTTAATTATTTCATAACTGCATATATGAACTGTTCCCCGTCGTCCACAGACCATGGATGACTTCTTTGTTTGATTGTGTTGTGAAAATTGGTTGTGATGCGAAATGGACTGTATAAAATATTCATGTGTTGAATAAAATAAATATTCATGTGTTTAATAAAATAAATATTCATGTGTTGAATAAAATATTTAATCGTTAAAAATATAATTATTAACGTGTTATGAATAAAATAAATATTCATTTACAAATCGGACGATTTGTTTATGTACACACATTTGACTGACATGGATTGGGACGACAAATTTTACACATCACCCAACTGCACAAATAAAATCTGTGTTTGTTGATTGAAACCCCACACGAGTGTTGGGATGATATTTGACGTACACTAATCCTAATTTTTTAGTGGTATGTCGATCGTTTAGTCGACAGACTGTGTAAGCGTTAAACATTTATATTTAATGCTTATGCAGTGTAGAATACACTCTGGGTGATGGTTGATTGTTTATCATTGCTGTTATGTACATATGTGGTATGAAATCCATATAAATAACATTATATGGTAATTGACTGTGTCTGATTCCAGTTCAGAAAGAATGAATATTTTAAAATAACGAGTATTTTAAAATAATGAATATTTTAAAATATTATTCAGTAAAGGATCAAAATCTGATTTTGATGTCCGATTTGGGATGGACACGAATATATTTAAATATATAAAGCCGTGTTGATTAGATGTGCGCCATTTTGACACGAACGATATTTATATCGATTTTATTCATTTTTATAACGAATAACGAAAAGGAAGTGATTTCAAAATCGAATGTTTTGCAAATATTATCATTTATATATTAATGATATAGAATATTCAATTTTGATTAGAAATTGAATATGAAGTTGAAATCGTTTCGAAAACGAATTTAAAACGATTTATAAAATACATTTTAAATGGAAATCGATGAAATATATATATATATATATATATAATAACCTGAATAAAATGCGCCACACCGCGGTAGTTCGCGAATTTCGACCATTGACTTCGAACGGACATTACGGGAGATCCAACCGTCGGATTCTCCTAAAACCGGAACCGTTGGGTTCATATCGAAAAGAGCTTTCCAAAATGTAAGGAATTTGAAATCTAACGGTTGGATTGGGGATTATGTCCAAATCAAATTTGGAAAAGGTCGCTGTAAGTGCAGTTCGATGGCCATTTATGGAAATTGACTGTACGGGCCTTGAAAAAATTATTAAAAATAGCAGTAATTTGTGTAAAATCATAATAATTGATTCGGAAACAATTAGGATGAAAAATTCCATATTTGAAAAGATAAAAATAGATTTTTATCGAAATGAACTAGTTATGAACTAGAATTATAATCTAATATTTTTAAATAAATAAATTGGATTTGAAACGGTTTTTAAAATAACCAAAATTTCCAATACATGAATTAGAGCGGATTTGAATCGAAATTATCTTCGAAATATTTCGATATTGGATTCCGTGATTACACGGGCATTGTGGAGGAATTTGGAAGATATATATATATCGTTATTCCAATACGATGTTTGTTGAGTTCAGAATTTGATATTGAATATAAGCCGATATATTTTCTATTCAGAGCCATGTATTTAATATCAAATGGGATTTTGGGTTTGTCGTGAACGGTGTTTTAGATAACACTTGTTCTTTAACCCGATCAACAATGGAATGAGATTTTGGGTTTGTTGTGAATGGTGTTTTAGATAACACTTGTTCTTTAACCCGATCAACAATGGAATGAGATTTTGGGTTTATCGTTAGCTATATTTTAAATGACATTAGTTCTTTAACCTAGTTAAAGATAAGATTAATTTCTTAACTTTGAATAATCATTAAGTAATGATTTTTGGAGATTAAAACTGAATTAAAGTTTTAATGAATCTTTAATTAGATTGAAATGTGAATTGATAATTTAAATTATCAAATTTGGGAAATGATCGAGAATGGAGTATCACCAGTTTTGCTCCTAGCGATAGTTAAATCTTTAATTATATTTGAATAAGAAATGGTAACTAATATTTACCAATAACACCGTGGTGTTAGATATGGAGTACTACCAGTTTTTCTCCATGGGATGAATAGGTTGGGATTGGGAAACAAAATAAATGATTACTTCGGTGTGGTTCGCTAATCACGACTAGTTTGGAAAACCTTAATATGGTTTGAAATGATATCCAAAGGAAGATTAAAGAATAAATTTTAAAGAATTTATCTTTGATAAAATTAATGGGAACCTTTCCCTAAGAATGTGAATATTTGAATAAATGAATATTCTGGACTGGAATGAGGCGTACGTGGTGTTTTTATAGCACTTGTTTATTATATACGCGAGTTATTCGGAAAGGCCAGGTTTATACCCATTCTGAATAACTGATTCGATGATGAAGATGGTGGTTGAAGACCGGAGGTCCTCACATCGTTTGGATGATTACTGATGTCTTGATTGGGCTGTACACCCAAGATGAGGTAATAAGTGGTGATCGTCCAGACGTACTTGGAGATCGACGGATATGCGAGGGCCTCTCTCTTGTATTGGATATATGGGACGAGGAATAAGGTGCCTCCGGTTTCATTCAGACCCAGAACGAACTTGTAAATGGATTATGTGTTTGACATTGGATTTTATTCTGTGTTGATTGATTTCTATTAAATATATATCTGTTTGGCGGCGGAGAATTTATTCTCTTGCTTAACACCCTTCTCTGAGACGTACGAGCTCAGAGGTTATATATCGATAGACATTAGTCGCATGGAGTAAATTGCCTGTGTGGCATGCCTAAGTGGCAATTGATCAAGGCTTCTGTTGAAAAGAAGAGTCTTGTGGTTGATGATCAAAGCACGGCCTGTGAGGCATAGCTTTGCGTATAGCGTTAATTCGCGAGCCTCACACCTCGGTATGAGTCAAAAACGGGATCGTGACTGTAGGGAGTGCACGACGTTTACTTTCTAGCTATGGGTGGTGTCAGCGTTTTACAAGCCCTGACATTTATATTATTTTTACCTGTGTGGCTGTTGAAATGCGAGGCTCCTCAGATATATCGGTCTCTACGGAGCCGATGGATAGGTCTTATAGGACTGGGAAACGTGTGTTCAGGTATAACTAATCCGCTATGTGTGGACCGGCCCTGAAGATCCAAGGATTTGCCAACGTCCGAATCCTGAGGCTTTTGCTAGAGTATCTCGAAGCGGTGAGGAGCCATCCCTGGCCTCGACTCTTGACGGAAATCCAATTTCCAATACATGACACTTCGGTTTTATTTGTAGAGCTTAGTATGGCGACATGATAGATGGTACCCATGCCGCCTATGATTGATACATTCATATTTGAAGTTGATTTCTTCACTTATAATAAAAATAAAAGATTAAATTTCGCGTATCAAGCATTGTTTGGATATTATAAGGTAAAACCCTATCCTCCGGCTTGCGTTGCATTATGTGATGGGACCTGGGTCTTATAATAGCTTCATCGTTCTTTATTTAGCATTACGCTGTTTGTTTTATGCACTGGTACTCTTGGGAGGAAACCCGTTCCGTGTTATACGACGTGGTCCCTCGATTTACCTAACTTTAAAATAAAGATTAATAACTGTTTTAGTTCTCACACCAGTCACATGACTGACCTGGAGTTTATTGTTTTAACCTAAACTCCGGGTTCCCCTATTTTCCACACGGGCAGCTAGTCGTTTTGGTTTTGCAGATTTATATTCACAGGATCCTGATTTACAGCTGAAGCAATATTCGGAAAGCTCTGTATCCGTGTATTACTTTCAGTTGTGTTTTGTATTGTTTTTCCTCTACTATGTATTTAAATGTAATTTATATCTCTTATATTTATCAAATGTATGTTATTCATTCATACTCTATTATTTTCTTGTATTCTGATGGAATTGTTGTAATAAGCAATGAAATGTTCTTCTGTTTGAGTTCTGATTCGTCTTGTCCTCAAAGCAATCTGGGTTTTCCTTCACGGGGAAGTTCTGGTCGCTACATTTGGTATAAGAGCTTTGGTTTACAGAGCTCGAGAACAAGACACGTTAGAACCAACGAAAGGATTCATCAGAGATTGGATTAGTAATATCCAATGAGAATTACTCGTTAGAGATAGGATCAGTAGTATCCTAGAACGAGTGCGAAGAGTAGTGTTTTTGAAATAAAAATGAAAACAAACTTTATTTTGAAAATTAAATTGAACAATACGTATTTGAATATTTTATTTGTATTGAATTTGGACAATCGAGTATATAAAGATTTTGCATATACGCCTTGCAAACGTGTATTCGATGTTTTAATATATTGGATAGATATAGAATCACACTCTGGTCGCCCGGAGATGATTTTAATGATTACTCGAGTATCATCAGAATTTATGTTCGAGTTTCAAAAGTGGGATGTCTATATATTTCCAATTGACTGGTGTGAGAACCAAAACTAGATAGGAGTATTTGTGTGATTTGGCATCAAAAACATGATTTTCTGTATATATGTCAAAATTATGAATTTGAAACGTTAATTCACAAATTGATTGATGGTTGTGTTGTATGATTATTTGTTATTTAATAAAACCATTATGTGAAAGAACGGTACATATAACCCAATTGTATCAAATGTTGAACTGAATTGGAATTTGTTTGAAAGTGCATACATATACATGTATATACATTGAACAGGTAAATGGATTTGCTGTTGAGTAAAGAATTTATTTGCGTGCCTGACAAATAGGTAAACCTTAATGAGTTGGATACACAATTTTATTTATATATCAACTCCTGCGAATGCCAATGGATGCGGAGTGCTGGTTGTTCTATGTAAGATTGTAAACGTCGCCATATGATAGTAACAATTAATTTTGAACTACACTACATGGCATACTGCGTGAAGATAGCATACTCTATCATATACCACATAAGCACTTGGAGCTTGTGTGACGAGGTTGAAGATTTACCATACAAGCGAGAGGCTTGTATGGCGATGACTATATTTCAGGTTGAACTGAAGACTGAAATGGACTATATAAAATGTAATGGTAAATTGCTAGATTAATTAAAACCCCACACGGGTCTAGAGTTGACAATAATCACGTCTCTCTAGTCATAAAGGCACAAAACTATTTATAGGGTGACGAGAATTTATTCTCTGGAGTTATGATCTATATACACTCCCCTGTGGACACAAAGTTATATCACTAAAAATATGTGTATGCTTTTTAGGATTTATTGGGTGCCTAATACGGCCCAATAAATGTCCAAACCCCTCCCCGTGCAAAGGAGGTTATGGCGAAATTTTTCGAAAATTTAGGGTGTTAGCCAAATTTTTGAGAAATTTGAAAATTCTTAGAAACTGAAAAGTTGAAGAATGAAAGTTGAGTTGGTTAGTTAAACAACTTTCAGCTCCGTTCCTTTTCAAGGACGAAAAGACTTTAAGTGGGGGAGATTGTAACAACCCGAAAAATCAGAACCAATTTAAAATTTTTATTTTGGCAATTTTAATGAATTTAGAATATTGTAACGACCCGCATTCCACGCATCGGAGGATCGTAGAATATTTATTTCTTTCCCATATGAAGTCGTATGGTCATGTAACTTTGGGAAACATCTATTAGAGTCATTTCCCATGTTCATGATTTTTGTCGATTTTTAAACGACCATTTTGCCCCTAGCTGATCTTGTTTTGGCCATAACTTTTGATTGGAAAGGAATTTTGATTTGAAACCACTTCCATTAGATTCGTTTGATGGTTTAACTTTCCGTAGAGTGATCATAATAGCCAAACGGGCTTACCGTTTGGGAGATATGGCTGAAATAAGGTTTGGAAGGTGAAAAACTGCTTAACCGGGCCAAATAGGGTGATTAGTGAATGGGCCCATAACCCATTTCGGGATTAGGGTTATGGGAAGGCTGAAATGAGTTAGAGAATCATTCCATTTCAGTTTTCTAGCCTCCACTTATCACCAAGGAACCCTAAAAATGGCCTCCAACCTCTAAATCACCTCCAAATCATCTTTTAATCAAGGATTTAGCTTAGCAACATCTAATCAAGGGAGATCTACACCAAATCAACATTGGAGCTGCTGTTTAGTATTGGGATTTGCATCAAATCAGAGATTTATTTCAGATCTTAGTTTATTTGTGGCTAAGGTGAATGATTTGCATAGTTTTGCACTAATTATGGCTAATTAAGGGTAATTAGTGTTAATTAGCGAATTTAAACATGATAAAATTCTGGAAAAATGTTCATAAATTCTTAAATGATGTTTTAGACCTCTGATATGAATTTGGGTTAATTTGGTTAAGTTTTGCTAATCCTATCATTAGTTTCACCTAAACATGCTTAAGGGGAAATATGGGGTTTTGGGTATGTTTGATCCACTTTAACCTATCATGTTGATGTTTTGATGTTTGTGGTTGATTATGCATGTTGTTATGACTGTATGATATGCTTTGTGATTGATTTCAATAGTTAGAATGGTCGAAAACGTCGTCGAATGGCGTAAACACTTGCTGGAAAAGTTTCAGAAAACAGTGCAGGATCGGATCGGATCGGATATGGTGGCTCGGATCGGATAAGTTGAACTGGGCAAGGGATTCGATCGGATCGGAACCTGACACTTGAGAAAACTGGCAAAAAGGAAGGCCACGCTAATTGAACTGGGATCGGATCGGATAAAGGAGGAGGGATCGGATCGGAGCATGTGAAGAACGAAGGAGCTGATCGGAGCGGGAGCATGAACTGGATGGGAGATGACACCCGACCCGACCCGAAGGGGGACACCCAACCCGAACCGACGCGATGGAGTGGACCCGAACCATTACCAGAGGAAGACCATGCACCAACGCAACGCAGTGGACCCGACCTGAACCGATAGCTTGAAGGGAACCCGACCCGACCCAATATTGACCAATAACCCGAGATGCAAAGGTAGTCCAATATGGGGAGTTAGAGCTCAGGATCCAATTGGGAACCGATGAGTTCACTTCATGGCTGGGCTTTACTGCGGGACGTGTGCTAAGGAGTTGTCGACGTTCATAACTTCGATTCACCACTGAAAATGAATGATGGGCTACTTATCAGTGCAGTAGAGTCATTGCGACTCGAGGGGCAAGGTGATGGTAGCAAGACTACGTTATCAGTGCAGTAGAGTCATTATGACTTGAGGGGCAAAGTGATGCGTAGTAAGACTATGAGCCAGTGCAGATGGGGTGAATAACTCCATGGGGCAAGTGGACATAGTAAAGGATTGGTAAGGCTATGAGCCAGCGCAGATGGGGTGAATAACTCCATGGGGCAAGTGGACATAGCGAAGGATTAGTGGCTACGTTATCAGTGCAGTGAAGCCATTTATGACTTCATGGGGCAAAGTGATCGTAGAAAGGATGGGTGATCGAAGTGGTGAATATCGTATGCTTTACGCACTGAGTGAGAGATGTGAGGATGGATGCTATGTTTGATTGTTTGCCATCACTATGACATGCACACCCCCACCTCCGTATCTTTACACTGTTTGATATGGCACCTTAGAGTGTTGTACAGTATGTAGTGCTAACTCTTTGGTTGCAGGTCCAGGTTCAGGTATGTTTTAGTCTACCTGTTATTGTTCACTTTAGATGCTTATCGCTCATACCAGGCTTTATGTCTGACCCAGAGTTTTATGTCTCCTCTTATTACTCTGGGTGCTCACACGAGCATACTAGAGACAGGTTAGCTGGTGGTGCGCGAGTAGCTGATTCGGAGGCGGGCATGAGGCTTCCACGTATGATATATATATATATATATATATACATTCTCCCTGTGTCGTTGGTGGTCGCTACTTGGGCATTAGTAGAGTACCTCCTTTATCTTACTTTTGCTTTGAGACAGTTTGAAAAGTTTTAATAAGCTATATTTTGGATTTCCGCTGCTATGATGCTTAGTTATGGTTTTTAGCTTATGCACTGTCTCTCCTGTTTTATGTCAAGTATGTTATTATTATATTTTATTCTATGCGCTGTGAGACATTCTATAGGTTCTTTGTATGTTCATTTCCTTCTTCCTTTTTCCTTCTGGTGACCCGTTCCGTGCTAACTGGACATGTGTACAGCGCACCTTTGGAGTAAATGTCGGTTGGTGCGCGGCGGGCCGTCACACTTGGTATCAGAGCTCTAGGTTGCGTAGTTAACCTAGGGAAAGACACTAGGGAGAGATAGTACGTATATGAGAGAGCGTATTTGTGATTACTTTGGTTTTCAAAGCTATGTATATATATACTATTAGTAGTATAAGAATGAAGTCGTACTGCACTAGCAGCACTATGGGGTCGTTAATCGTTTCCCTTTTTCAGATTGACGATGAGCCGAGACACGAGGGGTGCTGGTAGAGGAACCAACCATGGGAATGCTGCTGACATGAGGGCGATGTTTACTGACCTCATGAGAGACATGCTTAGAGAAGTGCAAGGGGCAGCTCCCAATCCCGGAAATGGTGGTGGTCAAGTAGTGCAGGCACCGAGGGTCGATTTCGCCAAATTGTGCAAGGATTACACCAACCTTGGTGGGAAGCTGTTCCACGGGACGGAGTCGGCCACAGATGTTCAAGACTGGATGGATAGTTGTGACCGTATCTTTGATGACTTGGGTCTTGAGGATGCGATGAAGAGAAGGCTAACGTCTCGTCAGCTGCAAGGGCGAGCGATGAATTGGTGGAATGCCATTAGAACAGCTACTCCAGAAGATCAGGTTACTTGGGTTCAGTTCAAGGCTCGTTTTAGCGAGAAGTTTATTCCAGCTGCCCAGAAATCAGTGTTGTTTAAGAGGTTCTTGGAACTCAAGCAGAGTGGAAGGGCAGTTTCTGACTATATTGCTGAGTTCGACACTTTGTCGAAGTATGGACTATCCCTTATCGATACTCCTGAGAAGAAGAATGAGAAGTTCATTACTGGTTTGGATGGATACTTGGGGGAAAGGCTTATCAACTACATCGATGAGACTTTTGAATCGATTGTAGGGAAAGTTTTGAGGTCAGAGAGCCTTTACCCTAAGTCAAAGACTGAGGCTGCATCTGCAGAAGGGACAAAGCCGCAAGCAGGCGATGGAGGCAAGAATAACTCTCAGAATAATAGGAAGCAGGACCAATCTAAGGGTGGCCAGAAAAAGGGCAAGAAAGATGTTGAGTGCTTCAGCTGTGGTAAGAAGGGCCATTATGCCAAAGATTGTCAGGCCAAACCAGCGGATAAGAAGTGCTTCAACTGTGGTCAAGTGGGACATTTCAAGGATAAGTGTCCGCAACCTCTTAAAGAGAAGCAGATTGTGAAAGCATATGCTATTGATGTTGTTCCTTCTTCGTCGAATGCCCCAACTGCGGCGGAGAAAAGGAAAGAATATTGTTATTCAAGGTATGCTTTCTATTTATGGTGTACCAGTTCGAGTTTTGTTTGATACTGGGGCTTCCCGTTCCTTCATATCTAGTGACCTGGTAGATAGGTTAGGACTGGAACCCGAGATAGTCGATAGACCATTGGTTGTGACGAACCCGATTGGTGGTTCGACTAGCCTTAGTATGATTTGCAGGAATTTGGTCTTATCGAGTCATGGATGTATGTTTGTTTGTGATTGCTTTGTTTTGGGCTTTACTGGGTATGGCATTATATTGGGAGTCGATTGGCTCCAAAGATACGGGGTGGTGGTAGACTGTGAGGGCTTTTTGGTGACAGTTAGGGCGGATGATGGGCGGAGGGTAGTGTTTGGTAGTCTACCTAGTGATGGGGTTATGGCTAGTTTTGTAAATTCCCTCGACATCCCGCAGGATGAGCTGTCAGATGTGCCCGTGGTTGGCCAGTATCCGGACGTCTTCGAGGAGGTGACCGGGCTTCCACCACAGCGAGAGATTGAGTTCCGTATTGATTTAGTGAAAGATGCCAGACCTATAGTGATGCCACTTCGTCGTATGGCACCAAGAGAGCAGCGAGAGCTCGGGGTGCAAGTCAGCAATCTTTAGAAGAAGGGATTTATTAGAAGGAGTGTCTTCGAGTGGGGAGCACCAGTTGTGTTTGCCACTAAGGCAGATGGTTCCCTTCGTTTGTGTGTGGACTATCGCGAGTTGAATAAGGTAACGAGGAAGAATAAGTATCCTCTACCGCGGATAGATGATTTGTTTGATCAACTGGAAGGAGCAAGGGTGTTCTCCCAGTTGGACCTCGCGACAGGATTTCATCAGCTTCGAGTAGCAGATGAGAGTGTTCCGAAAACGGCATTTAGGACGCCGTCTGGATTTTATGAGTGGTTGGTCATGCCATTTGGGTTGACCAATGCACCAACCTACTTTGTGGATCTTATGAATCAAGTATTTAGAGATCAATTGAATAAGTTTGTTCTTGTGTACGTAGACGATATCCTTGTTTACTCAAGGACAGAGGAGGAACACAAGGGACACTTGAGGATAGTGATGGAGGTGTTGAGGAAACACCAATTGAAAGCGAAATTCTCTAAGTGTCACTTTTGGAGAAGGGAAGTGAAATTCTTGGGTCATGTTGTTTCAGAGAGTGGTATTGCCGTGGACCCTGCGAAGGTGGCTACGGTACAGGATTGGCCTACGCCCAAGAATGCAACAGATGTAAGAAGTTTCTTGGGATTAGCTGAATATTATCGTAAGTTTATCCAGGACTTCTCCAAGATAGCAGCACCGTTGACTCAGTTGACTAAGAAGAATCAGTCCTTTGTCTGGGACGGAGTGTGTGAGAATGCGTTCATGAGTCTAAAGGAAAGGTTGACGCGTGCGCCAGTGCTAGTCATTCCTAAAGGGAATGAAGAGATGACGGTATACACGGATGCTTGTGGTACCGGACTGGGTGCTGTATTGATGCAAGGAGGTAGGGTTGTAGCTTATGCTAGTCGACAGCTAAAGCCGCATGAGAAGAAGTATCCTACCCATGATTTGGAATTAGCAGCGATTGTGTTTGCGCTGAAGATGTGGAGACACTATCTCTTGGGAGAAAGATTTGAGTTGTTTACCGATCATAAATCGTTGAAGTATCTCTTCTCCCAGAAAGATCTGAATCTCCATCAGCAGAGATGGTTAGAGTTCTTGGCTTTGTATGATTTTGATATCGCATACACACCTGGGAAAGGTAATGCGGTAGCCGATGCCTTGAGTAGGAGACATGCCAGTTTAGGGGCAATGTTTCTTGAATGGAAGCAACTGGAGTATATCGCGGGGTTTGATTTCAGACCAAAGTGCGAATTGGATCCAGTCATGCTAGCTAGTTTGACGATCAGACCCACTTTGATAGAGCGGATTGGTTCCAGCCATAGGGACGATCCTAATCTATTGGAAATCATCTCCAAGTTAGAGATGGAAATCGACGGTGAGGAGATGAATGTGTATGGGCTTGATCGAGATGGATGGCTTCGAAAGAATGGAAGACTAGTTGTACCCAACGTGAATGGTTTGAGAGATGAAGTGCTTAGAGAATGTCATCACTCAAAACTGACTATACATCCCGGTGGTAATAAGATGTATCGAGACATGAAGCAGACTTACTACTGGGAAGGGATGAAAAGAGACGTTGGGAAGTTTATATCCAAATGCCTGAATTGCCAGCTAGTTAAAGCCGAGCAAAAGAAGCCTAGTGGGTTGTTGCAACCATTAGAAATTCCCGAATGGAAATGGGAGCAAGTCTCGATGGATTTCATCGATGGTTTACCAAGGACTAGATCGGGATATGATAGCATTTGGGTAATTGTGGATCGATTGACTAAGAGTGCAAGATTTATACCAGTCAAATCGACCAGAACGGCAGCCAAGTTGCCAGAATTGTATATGAAGTGGGTAGTGAGATTTCATGGAGTACCTAAAAGCATTGTAAGTGACCGAGACCCGTTGTTCACTAGTGGGTTTTGGAAGAGCTTACAAGAGGCTCTAGGGTCAGGATTACATCTCAGTACCGCATATCATCCTCAGACCGACGGTCAGACGGAGAGGGTGAATCATATATTGGAAGATCTCTTGAGAGCATGTATATTGGATTTTGGTGGATCATGGGATGACCATTTGCATCTAGTAGAGTTTGCATATAATAATAGCTACCAATCCAGTATCGGTATGGCTCCATATGAAGCTTTGTACGGAAGACCGTGCAACTCACCATCATGTTGGATAGAGACTGGCGAGAAGTTTATGCTTGGACCAGATGTGGTGAGGGAAACTTCAGATAAGATTAAGATCATTCAACAACGAATGAAAGCTGCCCAAGATAGGCAGAAGAGTTATGCTGATAAGAGGAGAAGAGACTTAAAATTCTCCGTTGGTGACTTGGTGTTTGTCAAGATTTCTCCGTTGAAGAGCGTGATACGATTTGGCAGGAGAGGCAAGTTGGCACCAAGATTTGTTGGCCCATTCCCTGTTCTTGAACTAGTCGGGAATTCGGCATATAGAGTTGGCTTACCAGAGAAAATGGCTGGAGTTCACAATGTGTTTCATGTTTCCCAACTAAGGAAGTTCGTTCACGACTCAAATATGACTATTTCACCAGATCAGTTAGAGGACTTCGAAGTAGAACCCGAGGCGGTTGGGAACCGCAAGCCGATTCGTATTGTGGGGCATGATACGAAGCAACTTCGAAGGAAGGCGGTGAAGCTAGTCAAGGTTCAGTGGGGCGAGGACGAGAATGATTGTACTTGGGAGACAGAGGAGAGCATTAGGAAGGCATATCCAGAACTCTTTGCCTGGTAAGACTTACTTCGTAATTTAGTTATTCCGCATGCTAGGATAGACTTATCTTGCTTGTTGTGCATGTTTGATTGTTGTTTTATGGTTGATAGGCATGCGGGACCCTTTGTATGTTTTGGTTAAGGAATTTCGGGGGCGAAATTACTTAAGGGGAGAGAGTGTAACGACCCGCATTCTACGCATCGGAGGATCGTAGAATATTTATTTCTTTCCCATATGAAGTCGTATGGTCATGTAACTTTGGGAAACATCTATTAGAGTCATTTCCCATGTTCATGATTTTTGTCGATTTTTAAATGACCATTTTGCCCCTAGCTGATCTTGTTTTGGCCATAACTTTTGATTGGAAAGGAATTTTGATCTGAAATCATTTCGATTAAATTCGTTTGATGGTTTAACTTTCCGTAGAGTGGTCATAATAGCCAAACGGACTTACCGTTTGGGAGATATGGCTGAAATAAGGTTTGGAAGGTGAAAAACTGCTTTACCGGGCCAAATAGGGTGATTAGTGAATGGGCCCATGACCCATTTCGGGATTAGGGTTATGGGAAGGCTGAAATGAGTTAGAGAATCATTCCATTTCAGTTTTCTAGCCTCCACTTATCACCAAGGAACCCTAAAAATGGCCTCCAACCTCTAAATCACCTCCAAATCATTTTTTAATCAAGGATTTAGCTTAGCAACATCTAATCAAGGGAGATCTACACCAAATCAACATTGGAGCTGCTGTTTAGTATTGGGATTTGCATCAAATCAGATATTTATTTCAGATCTTAGTTTATTTGTGGCTAAGGTGAGTGATTTGCATAGTTTTGCACTAATTATGGCTAATTAAGGGTAATTAGTGTTAATTAGCGAATTTAAACATGATAAAATTCTGGAAAAATGTTCATAAATTCTTAAATGATGTTTTAGACCTCTGATATGAATTTGGGTTAATTTGGTTAAGTTTTGCTAATCCTATCATTAGTTTCACCTAAACATGCTTAAGGGGAAATATGGGGTTTTGGGTATGTTTGATCTACTTTAACCTATCATGTTGATGTTTGTGGTTGATTATGCATGTTGCTATGACTGTATGATATGCTTTGTGATTGATTTCAATAGTTATAATGGTCGAAAACGTCGTCGAATGGCGTAAACACTTGCTGGAAAAGTTTCAGAAAACAGTGCAGGATCGGATCAGATCGGATATGGTGGCTCGGATCGGATAAGTTGAACTGGGCAAGGGATTCGATCGGATTGGAACCTAACACTTGAGAAAATTGGCAAAAAGGAAGGCCACGCTAATTGAACTGGGATCAGATCGGATAAAGGAGGAGGGATCGGATCAGAGCATGTGAAGAACGAAGGAGCTGATCGGAGCGGGAGCATGAACTGGATGGGAGATGGCACCCGACCCGACCCGAAGGGGGACACCCGACCCGAACCGACGCGATGGAGTGGACCCGAACCGACGCGATGGAGTGGACCCGAACCGTTACCAGAGGAAGACCATGCACCGATGCAACGCAGTGGACCCGACCCGACCCGATAGCTTGAAGGGAACCCGACCCGACCCAGTATTGACCAATAACCCGAGATGCAAAGGTAGTCCAATATGGGGAGTTAGAGCTCAGGATCCAATTGGGAACCGATGAGTTCACTTCATGGTTGGGCTTTGCTGCGGGACGTGTGCTAAGGAGTTGTCGACGTTCATAACTTCGATTCACCACTGAAAATGAATGATGGGCTACTTATCAGTGCAGTAGAGTCATTGCGACTCGAGGGGCAAGGTGATTGTAGCAAGACTACGTTATCAGTGCAGTAGAGTCATTATGACTTGAGGGACAAGGTGATGCGTAGTAAAACCATGAGCCAACGCAGATAGGGTGAATAACTCCATGGGGCAAGTGGACATAGTAAAGGATTGGTAAGGCTATGAGCCAGCGCAGATGGGGTGAATAACTCCATGGGGCAAGTGGACATAGCGAAGGATTAGTGGCTACGTTATCAGTGCAGTGGAGCCATTTATGACTTCATGGGGCAAAGTGATCGTAGAAAGGATGGGTGATCGAAGTGGTGAATATCGTATGCTTTACGCACTGAGTGAGAGATGTGAGGATGGATGCTATGTTTGATTGTTTGCCATCACTATGACATGCACACCCCCACCTCCGTATCTTTACACTGTTTGATATGGCACCTTAGAGTGTTGTACAGTATGTAGCGCTAACTCTTTGGTTGCAGGTCCAGGTTCAGGTATGTTTTAGTCTACCTGTTATTGTTCACTTTAGATGCTTATCGCTCATACCAGGCTTTATGTCTGACCCAGAGTTTTATGTCTCCTCTTATTACTCTGGGTGCTCACACGAGCAGACTAGAGACAGGTTAGCTGGTGGTGCGCGAGTAGCTGATTCGGAGGCGGGCAGGAGGCTTCCACGTATGATATATATATATACACATTCTCCCTGTGTCGTTGGTGGTCGCTACTTGGGCATTAGTAATGTACCTCCTTTATCTTACTTTTGCTTTGAGACAGTTTGAAAAGTTGTAATAAGCTATATTTTGGATTTCCGCTGCTATGATGCTTAGTTATGGTTTTTAGCTTATGCACTGTCTCTCCTGTTTTATGTCAAGTATGTTATTATTATATTTTGTTCTATGCGCTGTGAGACATTCTACAGGTTCTTTGTATGTTCATTTCCTTCTTCCTTTTTCCTTCTGGCGACCCGTTCCGTGCTAACTGGACATGTGTACAGCGCACCTTTGGAGTAAATGTCGGTTGGTGCGCGGCGGGCCGTCACAAATATTTAAAATGATTTATTTTGAATAATAACGACTAGAAGTTTATTTTGAATAGAATTAGAACGTATAAATTTATTTTAATCGAAGGCCAAACGAATAATTTTATTTTAATTATATAACGAGCCTGAAATGGCGCGGTAATTTGAAAATTCGATTTCAAATTTCGAATGAATGTACAAGTTTCAAAATAAACCGGATTTTAGTGAAACCAAAAATATTAGAATCTATTTGAAAATATATTTCCAATGAATCCGAAAAATTAAAATTTCATAGTGGGAATAAAAAGTTATTCCCAGTTGAAAATTTAGAATAGTCGCTATAGAAATATAGCCCTTAAAAATAGCCATTTTGCAAACGACCTCCGTTTTCGACGAAACCACTTTTGTTGGATTCGGGATGTCAAATTTTTGCTAGTTTCCAAAATTCATAATTTTTGGGATCAATATGTGAGCGTGGCAGTAGAAAACGCGTTTGACCAATTTCAGTTGAATTTAATCGACTGGAAAATGGCCATTTTTCAAACGGTCTTCAAATTTGACGAAATTAGTTTTGTCAGGACCTATCGTCAAAACGGTCTTCAAATTTTACACATTGCCCTACTGCACAAATAAAATCTGTGTTTGTTGATTGAAACCCCACACGGGTATTGGGATGATATTTGACGTACACTAATCCCAATTGTTTAGTGGTATGTCGATCGTTTGGTCGACAGACTGTGTAAGCGTTAAACATTTATATTTAATGCTTATGCAGTATAAAATACACTCTGGATGATGGTTGATTCTTTATCATTGCTGTTATGTACATGTGTGGCATGAATGGTAATTGACTGTGTCTGATTCCAGTTCTGAAAGAATGAATATTTTAAAATAACGAATATTTTAAAATAATGAATATTTTAAAATAATATTCAGTAAAGGATCAAAATCTGATTTTGATGTCCGATTTGGGATGGACACGAATATATTTATATATATAAAGCCGTGTTGATTAAATCTGCGCCATTTAGACGCGAACGATATTTATATCGATTTTATTCATTTTTATAACGAATAACGAAAAGGAAGTGATTTCAAAATCGAATGTTTTGCAAATATTATCATTTATATATTAATGATATGGAATATTCAATTTCGATTAGAAGTTGTGTAACAACCCGAATTTTTATAGCATGTTAATACAAGAATCAAGGCAGAATTAAATTTTAAAATAAGAATCAAGGGAAACAGGTTGTGCCGTTGCGTTCGTCTCGGAATTCTGGTTGGAAAAGAGTCCGAAATTTCGTAAATCGGAGTCCGTATGACCGAGATATGGCCTCTAGAAGTTTCACGAAAAATCAGAAAACAAAAACAGATTTTCAAAATTCGAATTTAGCCCAAACAGACTGGGCGGGAAAATTTCCCGCCCAGCCCCAGGTTGACTGGGGAGTCGACTGGGGAGTCGACCCCCCAGGACCAGGTCGACTGGGGAGTCGACCTGGGTGTCGATCTCCTTGGTCGGGCCAGGTTGGCCTGGTGCACCTGCTTGCTCCTTTGGGTCTGTTCTGTTGGCCTGTGACGAGATTGGATGGTTCAGATCTAAACTAGGGTTAATCTAAGGGCCTAAACTAGTTCTAAATCCTATATAAACCCCCTGATGCCTAAACCCTACTTCACTTCAACATGTCTAGCCACCGTTATGCTACTAAAATCCCTCTTGGTCATGGCCGCCGTCTCTAATCTTCTTCTTAAGCTTTCATACGCAATCCAATGCAAAGATGAAGACTTCTACAACGATTCAAGGAGATGAATCAACAACGCTAAAACATCGATTTCAGTTCTTAAATTCGCTAGCCATGCTATGTAAGTTCTAGTTACTTTTTAGATTAAAATACTTAATTTTAATATGGCTATGGAATAAAGTGTAATTGGATATAAGCATGTTTATCAATTCAGATCTATTCCTGTTTACCTTTGAACCTTGGGTTTTGAGACTTGTTCATCTCCATTCTTATGTCTAGTTCATGCTCTATTCAGTCGTTGTAAATCAGTTTCTTGGATTCATGTTGATATTATTATCAAGATCTAATCTTTATGCCTATCATGACGATTTATACTGTTTTCTCTCTGATCTTGTTTTATTGCAAAATTCTACCTTTCCCCTATTTATTTTCTTTTGATGAACCTAGATCAATTTCGGATCTAGGCCTAAACAACGATTTTGCGTACGATTGAATACGGGGAAAAGTATGGGAATATTACCTATTTGGATATATGTGATTGGTGGAATTGATGGCATAACATGAAAATTGGATATATGGGTATTATTGCAATTAATATGAAATTTGATAATTGGGTATTGCCATTCAAATGGTAATTGCAAGAATTGGGATTAGCATATGTAATTTGGCTAGAACTTGATAGGTGTAAATTGGCATAAATTTGGCATATATATAAAATGGCATGAACTGAACATATGTAAATTTGGTATGAATTAGGCATATGTAAAACGGACATGTAATCTAGAACTTGGGCCTATATTAATTATGTGAGATTTGTAGTTGAAACACATATGATAATTTATGTCTTGAAAAGGGGCTAATATGAACACGCCTAAGTGGGTTTTGGGTAGTTGGCATGTAATAACCTTAAAGGAGGGATAAATATAAATTGAGATAAGCTGCCTTTAATTGCATAAGATAAATTGTGATAAAATTGGTATGATTTTGCATACCATTAATTGATGAACATAATTGAGTCAATTATGGACATCGTTAAAATAGGAATTAATTAATAATTTGAATAGGGAAATTATTAAGACTGGGGTAAAGGATTATAAGTGATAATAAATGCTTAGGACACGAGGTTGGACTCATTTGTGATGTAAAACTGCCCGGACCCGCCCGGCGAATCCAGTAGGCACAAATGGTAGCCCAATGTGAGAGGTCCTAGGCCCAAATTAAAAGCGTAACAGTTGTAAAGACATGAGGTTAGACTCTTTTATGGTGTAAGACTGCCCGGACCCGCCCGGCAAATCCAGCTGCCATAAATGTCAGTCTAATGTGAGAGGTCTTTATAGGGTTACGGCCTTAATGAATTAAGAAATACTTAACCAGATAAACATTTGGTGGGACATGGGGGTTAAGTGGGTGACATGTGGAAATACGAATAGTAATACTTAACCAACATAACATGGTAATTAGACCAGTGGGTAGGGTTAAGTAAACTAAGAACACTTAACCAATATGGTATGAACGGGTGGGTTAAGTAATATGATTAGGCTAATGACACTTAACCAATATGGAATGAGTGGGTGGGTTAAGTAATATGATTAGGCTAATGACACTTAACCAACATGGTATGAATGGGTGGGTTAAGTAATATGACCAGGCTAATGACACTTAACTATTATGACCTGAATGAGTAAATATTAATTACTGCCTAAGTGGGAATGATAACTTATAGAATAAAGTAAGTTAGGCGGAATAGTAGATAAGATATATAACTTATGTAATAAGGAAAGATGTGCTTCATTGTAGATTAAGCAATACGTAAAGACAAGAATGAATTTACAATTGAAGGCGACATAAGTTATATTATAAAAAGGAACAAAACATTGGTTAGGTTGGATAATCCTCTGAGTATCAATCTGATGTTGATTCCGGTCTTCGGGGTTGATATTTAGGGAATTATTCTCTCTTTCCAGTGTGTTTGTAAGTTAAGGGGTACTTGGTTGTAAAGATTGAATAAGAACATGTTGTTGTACCACAACAAGGGTTAATGTATGAATCATAGGAATAACATGTTATGGGCTTATTAATGGACTTAGTATAGTTCAAGTTAAGAATTGAATTAATAAGCAAGTTGAAGGTTGGTATAAATGGAAATAACCAAGTTAAATGATAAGACTGATGAGGTAGCACAAGCGCATAGTTAATGGATAGACATAGGGTCTAATGGCAGATAAAGGCAAGGCGCTTGGTTAAACCCAGACGTTGGGGGTAATATGAATGACATGTAAAATATAACCTATAAGCACTTAACCAAGATAAAGCATGTGTTAAGACATGAGGATGATGTAGGGGTTAAGTGGAGGACATGGGTAACATGTAAGACATAACTGGTGTATACTTAACCAAAATTTAAGCATGTAGGTGGACATGAATAAGAAGGTGTTAAGTAAGAATTACTAGAGGGGACCAAGCATAGGAGGGAAGCTTATGTCGAGGAAAGGGGACCCTTTTCAGACCAGTAGCCCATTACGTATCTTTGTGAGCTCGACCCATGTCGAGGACGGGACACGCATACTGGGTTTGATTGTAAGAGGTCAAAACGGATTAGCGGTGGCAACACAAGTCCAACGGGTTTCATATGCGTGTGTGGACCCGGGCTGGTAGGTAAGACGTTGTTGCATCGTGTAGGTATAAGCCGTGCATCCTCAAGTTGTATCGGGTTGCCACTTTAGGGGAGTGATACACCCCACTGTGGGGCCAGCACGGGTATCTACGAGTTAGGGAGCCGATCTCATGGGGGTTGGTGGGTACACCTAGTGGAGATAGGGGCAGGCGGCACCTATGTAGTCAGCTAGGGGTACATAAGACTAGTATTATGATTTCTAAGTAGTAGGTGGGATCACCTTATTATATAACACGGGCTACTAGTTGGGACACTAGTAGGGGGTAAGGATCCTTGTTACAGAGGACACTAGTTGGAGTATTAGTAAGAATACAGATCATTCCTTGCAAGACAATTGTAAGGATGCTAGTTAGGTGGTGCAGAGCAAGTAGATCTCATAGAAATATTTTAATGGCGAAGCAGAGGAATCTTGTTATGTATGATAGGAATCTTACGAAATTATACTTAGTTTATCATGAATGGGAACCTTGCGATGTTACTTGACAAAAATCACATCATGTTAACCTTAGTTATCCTGCCTGCTGCTTATCTTGTCATCATGCTTATGTTTACTTTCAGTTTACTCATGCCATATTATCTTTAACTATTTTTATGCTGAAAGTCACTAGGACTTACTCAGTCTTTATGACTGACCCGTTTTGTTTCGCCTCTTTTTCTTCCGTTTCCCCTCCCAGGTTCGCAGGGTGGGAATACAGCTTAGCTGGGACCTTATCAAGCTCCAAGGCTCTTTCGTGCAAGGCTTGGATTTTTCTTGCTTATGGCTTGCTTTGCTTATTGGGGAATACTATAACTTATTTTTATGCTTCTTTGTTTTTGAGCAAGACAGATATTTTAACTATGTAATTGGGTATTGGAAGTTGATGGGCTTTTATTGTAAACAATCATATTTAATAAATGATTTGAAATACTTCCATTTTACTTTCCGCTGTTTTATATATGTCTGTCTTGTAATATTTCTATTCCAGTACCTATAATGCTCCATTGAAGTTAAGGCATTCCCTTTGTGAGTGACCTTAACTGATGTGGGGTGTTACATTTGGTATCAAAGCAGAAGGTTACCAGACTGGGCAAAAGTTTTCGAAAACCTTCTGAACTAGTTTTCAAAACTTTTACAAAGAAGCAAATTTTCAAGAAAATTTTGTTTTGATTAAAAGGCATATTCCCCAAAGCCATATACACTATCTTTTGATTCTCTCTTGAAATCTCTTCTCTCTCTTTTCACCATAATTTCGTAGGCATCCGACATATGTCGGAGGGCAAAGAAGTGCCCAACCTCCATCTGTAGCCGCAGTAGTTTTACTTGCGACTAATCGTATTTCAAGCTGTGTAGAATTACCGTGCGTTGGAGGCAGCTTCGAGAGACTTGTCAACAAACTATACAAGGATAGTAAGAATAAGAAACTAGTTGTTATGGCTTAATCCACGAAGGAGGAAAAAGGTGAAAGGAAAGAGGCCAAAGTGAAAGAATAGTAGAACCCATGACAAGAGAAAGTATCTTTAGTATGGTAAAAAGGGACATGTAGTTAAGTATAGGACAAGGACAAAGGCAAAAATGCAAGATCGTCAAGAGGGCAATTGTATACCTAAGAGAGGCGGTAACGTTTCTGTTAAAAGTTTAGCTTTCTTTTCTATCATCCCACTAGAACTTTGTTTTTGTACATCGCATCCTTTTAATTCTGCTTCGGTAGTTGAGTCTCTGCACCTTAGTGCTAGCGTAGTAGAGGATCCCATTTTTGTCTCAAATCCTGTTGGGGAATCGGCTCATTTATTCATGACTTGTTAGGATTTGAGAATGTCTATGCTAAGTGTTGAGTTTAGAAGGAATGGTCATGTTTTTGTGAGCTATGGGTTGATTCTAGGGATGAAGTGGTTATTCGATAAGGGTGCCATTCTCGATTTCGAAAGGAGGGTAGT
Source organism: Allium sativum (assembly GCA_030737875.1). Classification (NCBI taxonomy): domain Eukaryota; kingdom Viridiplantae; phylum Streptophyta; class Magnoliopsida; order Asparagales; family Amaryllidaceae; genus Allium; species Allium sativum. Next base: position 1,021,796,519 of record CM060926.1, read on the forward strand.
TAGACTTTTGACTTGCCTCGGTAATACCCTCGAAATCGCGTGTAACCTTTAGGGTTCTATTAGGATTAGTTACCTAGAATCTCTTGATACATTAGTTGATCCGCTCGAGTAGTGTTCGCCACTAAGGCAGATGGGTCATTTCGCTTATGCATGAGTTGTAGAGAGTCACCTAAGTAAGTACATTGGGCAACATGGTTGAGATTTGTTTATTTTCAAGAGATAATTCATCTATGTGGAATACTTTCTAGTAAGTGAATGAGATCCAAGATTTACTAGTGAATTTTGGAGAGCTTGTGTGAAACCATGAGTACGCTGTTATGTGTAAGCCGAGTATACTAAAAGGAGAATAAGTGAAAGTGGAACGAGAGGCAATAGTGAAATGAGTTCCAACTCATATTTTGGAAACAAGAATTAAGAAGCTACGAAATTGTGAAGTTAAAGATGGTCAAAGCACAATGGAGTTATGCTCAAGGGAATGTGGCTTAGAAGATTGAAGACTAGATTCGCGCATCACATCTCTTTTTAAGAGTATATTCTTGATTCCTTTTTCCTATAGAGCTTACTTGCATGCTATCTTTTGTGTATATCCTCTCGGTCCTATTCTCAATCCAATTTCTGTTGCAAACCCCATAAGGAGTATGACTCATCTGTTAGTTTTACATGTCGGGGCTTGAGGGTGTCCGTTGGGTTGATTAAACCTTTTGGGTTTTATAGGATATGGGTTAGTTTTAGGAAGGGATTTCTTATGACTTAAAAGGAGCCCACCATGTTTAGTTTCCTAAGAAACATATATATTGGTTGGGTTGAGTAATTATTTGGGTGTCAGTCTGATGTTGATTTCGGTCTTCGGGGCTGATGCTTAGGGAGTTCTTCTCCTAATCAATATATATGTGGCATAGATTTCCAGTTTTGACATTGCCTAACAGGCACAAAGTTTTTACTTGCTTCTATCATTCGACTATATCTTTAGGTAGGAACAGTTGGGTGTAAACATGTGTTTGAGACATGTTATGATTTATGGTTGCAAGTGGTTGCTAGTGGTTGCTCGTGGATGCATATACACGCACATTAGGCACTAGATCGGCTCAGTCACCTTTCATATTGCATATGCATGAGTGTTTACACTTGTTTGTGGATGAAATTGAATGTGTTATCATACGGATGTTGCATATGGATGGATGTTTGTGCACACATATAGTGTTTATGTGGCTAGGACTATTTGCATACATGTTGGACTCATGGCACTAAACGTATTTTGCATCTAGAAGATCAATCAGGCTTGATCATTTGCATTAGACAAGTAATATATACACACACTTCTTGCATATGTTCATACAGCATTAGAAATTTCTTAAGGACAATGAATGCCTGTGATTGATGATTGAGTAGACGGATGATTGGATGGTAGGACACATTCTTCTTAACTTGAAGATTTCGGTGACGAAATCCTTTAATGAGGGGAGAATGTAACAACCCGAATTTTTATAACATGTTAATACAATAATCAAGGCAGAATTAAATTTTAAAATAAGAATCAAGGGAAAGGGGTTGCGCCGTTGCGTTCGTCTCGGAATTCTGGTTGGAAACGAGTCCGAAATTTCGTAAATCGGAGTCCGTATGATCGAGATATGGCCTCTAGAAGTTTCACTAAAAATCAGAGAACGAAAACAGATTTTCAAAATTCGAATTTAGCCCAAACAGACTGGGCGGGAAAATTTCCCGCCCAGCCCCAGGTCGACTGGGGAGTCGACTGGGGAGTCGACCTGGGTGTCGACCTGGGGGTCGACCTCCTTGGTCGGGCCAGGTTGGCCTGGTGCACCTGCTTGCTCCTTTGGGTCTGTTCTGTTGGCCTGTGACGAGATTGGATGGTTCAGATCTAAACTAGGGTTAATCTAAGGGCCTAAACTAGTTCTAAATCCTATATAAACCCCCTGATGCCTAAACCCTAATTCTCTACAACATGTCTAGCCACCGTTATGCTACTAAAATCCCTCTTGGTCATGGCCGCCGTCTCTAATCTTCTTCTTAAGCTTTCATACGCAATCCAATGCAAAGATGAAGACTTCTACAACGATTCAAGGAGATGAATCAACAACGCTACAACATCGATTTCAGTTCTTAAATTCACTAGCCATGCTATGTAAGTTCTAGTTACTTTTTAGATTAAAATACTTAATTTTAATATGGCTATGGAATAAAGTGTAATTGGATATAAGCATGTTTATCAATTCAGATCTATTCCTATTTACCTTTGAACCTTGGGTTTTGAGACTTGTTCATCTCCATTCTTATGTCTAGTTCATGCTCTATTCAGTCGTTGTAAATCAGTTTCTTGGATTCATGTTGATATTATTATCAAGATCTAATCTTTATGCCTATCATGATGATTTATGTTGTTTTCTCTCTGATCTTGTTTTATTGCAAAATTCTACCTTTCCCCTATTTATTTTCTTTTGATGAACCTAGATCAATTTCGGATCTAGGCCTAAACCACGATTTTGCGTACGATTGAATACGGGGAAAAGTATGGGAATATTACCTATTTGGATATATGTGATTGGTGGAATTGATGGCATAACATGAAAATTGGATATATGGGTATTATTGCAATTAATATGAAATTTGATAATTGGGTATTGCCATTCAAATGGTAATTGCAAGAATTGGGATTAGCATATGTAATTTGGCTAGAACTTGATAGGTGTAAATTGGCATAAATTTGGCATACATATAAAATGGCATGAACTGAACATATGTAAATTTGGTATGAATTAGGCATATGTAAAACGGATATGTAATCTAGAACTTGGGCCTATATTAATTATGTGAGATTTGTAGTTGAAACACATATGATAATTTATGTCTTGAAAAGGGGCTAATATGAACACGCCTAAGTGGGTTTTGGGTAGTTGGCATGTAATAACCTTAAAGGAGGGATAAATATAAATTGAGATAAGCAGCCTTTAATTGCATAAGATAAATTGTGATAAAATTGGTATGATTTTGCATACCATTAATTGATGAACATAATTGAGTCAATTATGGACATCGTTAAATTAGGAATTAATTAATAATTTGAATAGGGAAATTATTAAGACTGGGGTAAAGGATTATAAGTGATAATCAATGCTTAGGACACGAGGTTGGACTCATTTGTGATGTAAAACTGCCCGGACCCGCCCGGCGAATCCAGTAGTCACAAATGGTAGCCCAATGTGAGAGGTCCTAGGCCCAAATTAAAAGCGTAACAGTTGTAAAGACACGAGGTTAGACTCTTTTATGGTGTAAGACTGCCCGGACCCGCCCGACAAATCCAGCTGCCATAAATGTCAGTCTAATGTGAGAGGTCTTTATAGGGTTACGGCCTTAATGAATTAAGAAATACTTAACCAGATAAACATGTGGTGGGACATGGGGGTTAAGTGGGTGACATGTGGAAATACGAATAGTAATACTTAACCAACATAACATGGTAATTAGACCAGTGGGTAGGGTTAAGTAAACTAAGAACACTTAACCAATATGGTATGAACGGGTGGGTTAAGTAATATGATTAGGCTAATGACACTTAACCAATATGGTATGAGTGGGTGGGTTAAGTAATATGATTAGGCTAATGACACTTAGCTAACATGGTATGAATGGGTGGGTTAAGTAATATGACCAAGCTAATGACACTTAACTGTTATGACCTGAATGAGTAAATCTTAATTAATGCCTAAGTGGGAATGATAACTTATGGAATAAAGTAAGTTAGTCGGAATAATAGATAAGATAGATAACTTATGTAATAAGGAAAGATGTGCTTCATTGTAGATTAAGCAATATGTAAAGACAAGAATGAATTTACAATTGAATGCGACATAAGTTATATTATAAAAAGGAACAAAACATTGGTTAGGTTGGATAATCCTCTGAGTATCAATCTGATGTTGATTCTGGTCTTCGGGGTTGGTATTTAGGGAATTATTCTCTCTCTCCAGTGTGTTTGTAAGTTAAGGGGTACTTGGTTGTAAAGATTGAATAAGAACATGTTGTTGTACCATAACAAGGGTTAATGTATGAATCATAGGAATAACATGTTGTGGGATTATTAATGGACTTAGTATAGTTCAAGTTAAGAATTGAATTATTAAGCAAGTTGAAGGTTGGTATAAATGGAAATAACCAAGTTAAATGATAAGACTGATGAGGTAGCACAAGCGCATAGTTAATGGATAGACATAGGGTCTAATGGCAGATAAAGCCAAGGCGCTTGGTTAAACCCAGACGTTGGGGGTAATATGAATGACATGTAAAATATAACCTATAAGCACTTAACCAAGATAAAGCATGTATTAAGACATGAGGATGATGTAGGGGTTAAGTGGAGGACATGGGTAACATGTAAGACATAACTGGTGTATACTTAACCAAAATTTAAGCATGTAGGTGGACATGAATAAGAAGGGGTTAAGTAAGAATTACTAGAGGGGACCAAGCATAGGAGGGAAGCTTATGTCGAGGAAAGGGGACCCTTTTCAGACCAGTAGCCCATTACGTATCTTTGTGAGCTCGACCCATGCCGAGGACGGGACACACATATTGGGTTTGATTGTAAGAGGTCCAAACGGATTAGCGGTGGCAACGCAAGTCCAACGGGTTTCATATGCGTGTGTGGACTCGGGCTGGTAGGTAAGACGTTGTTGCATCGTGTAGGTATAAGCCGTGCATCCTCAAGTTGTATCGGGTTGCCACTTTAGGGGAGTGATACACCCCACTGTGGGGCCAGCACGGGTATCTACGAGTTAGGGAGCCGATCGCATGGGGGTTGGTGGGTACACCTAGTGGAAATAGGGGCAGGCGGTACCTATGTAGTCAGCTAGGGGTACATAAGACTAGTATTATGATTTCTAAGTAGTGGGTGGGATCACCTTTTTATATAACACGGGCTACTAGTTGGGACACTAGTAGGGGGTAAGGATCCTTGTTACAGAGGACACTAGTTGGAGTATTAGTAAAAATACGGATCATTCCTTGCAAGACAATTGTAAGGATGCTAGTTAGGTGGTGCAGAGCAAGTAGATCTCATAGAAATATTTTAATGGCGAAGCAGAGGAATCTTGTTATGTATGATAGGAATCTTACGAAATTATACTTAGTTTATCATGAATGGGAACCTTGCGATGTTACTTGACAAAAATCACATCATGTTAACCTTAGTTATCCTGCCTGCTGCTTATCTTGTCATCATGCTTATGTTTACTTTCAGTTTACTCATGCCATATTATCTTTAACTATTTTTATGTTGAAAGTCACTAGGACTTACTCAGTCTTTATGACTGACCCGTTTTGTTTTGCCTCTTTTTCTTCCGTTTCCCCTCCCAGGTTCGCAGGGTGGGAATACAGCTTAGCTCGGACCTTATCAAGCTCCAAGGCTCTTTCGTGCAAGGCTTGGATTTTTCTTGCTTATGGCTTGCTTTGCTTTATTGGGGAATACTATAACTTATTTTTATGCTTCTTTGTTTTTGAGCAAGACAGATATTTTAACTATGTAATTGGGTATTGGAAGTTGATGGGCTTTTATTGTAAACAATCATATTTAATAAATGATTTGAAATACTTCCACTTTACTTTCCGCTGTTTTATATATGTCTGTCTTGTAATATTTCTGTTCCAGTACCCATAATGCTCCATTGAAGTTAAGGTATTCCCTTTGTGAGTGACCTTAACTGATGTGGGGTGTTACAAGTTGAATATGAAGTTGAAATCGTTTTGAAAACGAATTTAAAACGATTTATAAAATACGTTTTAAATGGAAATTGACGAAATATATATAATATGTATATTATATATATTTAATGGCCTGAATAGAACTTGCTGTGACGCAGTAGTTCACGAATTTCGACCATTGACTTCGAACGGACATTACGGGAGATCCAACCGTCGGATTCTCCTAAAACCGGAACCGTTGGGTTCGTATCGAAAAGATATTTCCAACGAATATAAGAAATTTGAAATCTAATGGTTGGATTTGGAATTATGTCCAAATCAAATTTGGAAAAGGTCGCTGTAAATGCAGTTCGATGGCCTTTTATGGAAATCGACTGTACGGGCCTTGATAAAATTATTAAAAATAGCAATAATTTATGTAAAATCATAATAAATGATTTGTAAAGAATTAGGATGAAAAATTTCATATTTGAAAAGATAAAAATAGATTTTTATCGAAATGAACTAGTTATAATCTAGAATTATAATCCAATATTTTTGAATAAATAAATTGGATTTGAAATGGTTTTTAAAAATAACCAAAATTTCCAATACCTGAATTGGAATGGATTTGAATCGAAATTATCTTCGGAATATTTCGATATTGGATTCCGGGATTACATGGGCATTGTGGAGGAATTTGGAAGATATATATATCGTTATTCCAATACGATGTTTGTTGAGTTCAGAATTTGTTATTGAATATAAGCTGATATATTTTCTATTCAGAGCCTTGTATTTAATATCAAATGGAATTTTGGGTTTGTCGTGAGCGGTGTTTTAAATAACACTTGTTCTTTAACCCGATCAACAATGGAATGAGATTTTGGGTTTGTCGTGAGCGGTGTTTTAGATAACACTTGTTCTTTAACCTGATCAACAATGGAACTAGATTTTGGGTTTATCGTGAGCTGTGTTTTAAATGACATTAGTTCTTTAACCTAGTTAAAGATAAGATTAATTTCTTAACTTTGAATAATCATTAAGTAATGAGTTTTGGAGATTAAAACTGAATTAAAGTTATAATGAATCTTTAATTAGATTGAAATGTGAACTGATAATTTAAATTATCAAATTTGGGAAATGATCGAGAATGGAGTATCACCAGTTTTGCTCCTAGCGATAGTTAAATTTTAATTAGATCTGAACAGGAAATGGTAATTAATATTTTCCGTTAAGACCGTGGTGTTAGATATGGAGTATTACCAGTTTTGCTCCATGGGATGAATAGGTTGGGATTGGGAGATAAAATAAATGATTACTTCGGTGTGGTTCGCTAATCCTGACTAGTTTGGAAATCCTTAATATGGTTTGAAATGATATCCAGAGGAAGATGAAAGAATAAATTTTAAAGAATTTATCTTTGATAAAATTAATGGGAACCTTTCCCTAAGAATGTGAATACTTGAATAAACGAATATTCTGGATTGGAATGAGGCATATGTTGTGTTTTTATGGCACTTGTTTATTATATACGCGAGTTATTCGGAAAGGCCGGGTTTATACCCATTCTGAATAACTGATTCGACGATAAGTCAACGATGAAGACGGTGGTTGAAGACCAGAGGTCTTCACATCGTATGGATGATTACTGATGTCTTGATTGGGCTGTACACCCAAGACGAGGTAATAAGTGGTGATCGTCCAGACGTACTTGGAGATCGACGGATATGCGAGGGCCTCTCTCCTGTATTGGACATATGGGATGAGGAATAAGGTGCCTCCAGTTTTGTTGAGACCCAGAACGAACTTGTAAATGGATTGTGTGTCTGACATTGGATTTTATTCTTTGTTGATTGATTTCTATTAAATATATATCTATTTGGCGGCGGAGAATTTATTCTCTTTCTTAACGTCCTTCTCTGAGACGTACGAGCTCAGAGGTTGTATATCGATAAACATCAGTCGCATGGAGTGAATTGCCTGTGTGGCATGCCTAAGTGGCAATTGATCAAGGCTTCTGTTGAAAAGCAGAGTCTTGTGGTTGATGATCAAAGCACGGCCTGTGTGGCATAGCTTTGTGTATAGTGTTAATTTGCGAGCCTCACACCTCGGTATGAGTCAAAAACGGGATCGTGACTGTAGGGAGTGCACGACGTTTCTTTCTAGCTATGGGTGGTGTCAGTGTTTTACAAGCCCTGACATTTATATTATTTTAACCTGTGTGGTTGTTGGAATGCGAGGCGTCTCGGATATATCGGTCTCTACGGAGATGATGGATAGGTCCTATAGGAACGGGAAACGTGTGTTCAGGTATAACTAATCCGCTATGTGTGGATCGGTCCTGAAGATCCAAGGATTTGCCAGCATCTGAATCCTAAGGCATTTGCAAGAGTTTCTCGAAGCAGTGAGGAGCATCCCTGGCCTCGACTCATAACGGAAATCCAATTTCCAATATGTGACATTTTGGTTTTATTTGTAGAGCCTAGTATGGCGACATGATAGATGGTACCCATGCCGCCTATGATTGATACATTTATATTTGAAGTTGATTTCTTCACTTATAGTAAAAATAAAAGATTAAATTTCACGTATCAAGCATTATTTGGCTATTATAAGGTAAAACCCTATCCTCCGGCTTGCGTTGCATTGTGTGATGGGACCTGGGTCTTATAATAGCTTCATTGTTCTTTATTTAGCATTGCGCTGTTTATTTTATGCACTGGTATTCTTGGAAGGAAACCCGTTCCGTGTTATACGGCGTGGTCTCTTGATTTACCTAACTTTAAAATAAAGATTAATAACTGTTTTAGTTCTCACACCAGTCTCATGACTGACCTGGAGTTTATTGTTTTAACCTAAACTCTAGGTGCCTCTATTTTCCATATGGGCAGCTAATAGTTTTGGTTTTACAGATTTATATTCACAGGATCCTGATTTACAGCTGAAGCAATATTCGGAAAGCTCTGTATCCGTGTATTACTTTCAGTTGTGTTTTGTATTGTTTTTCCGCTGCTATGTATTTACATGTAATTTAAATCTCTTATATTTATCAAATGTATGTTATTCATTCATACTCTATTATATTCTTGTATTCTGATGGAATTGTTGTAATAAGCAATGAAATGTTCTTCTGTCTGTGTTCTGATTCGTCTTATGCTCAAAGCAATTCGGGCTTTCCTTCACGGGGAAGTTCAGGTCGCTACATTGTGATTGTGATGTGAAATAAAATATTTGAATAATAAAAATATCATTTTTATTGTATATGTGAACTGAATAAAATATTCATGTGTTGAATAAAATATTTGAATAATAAGAATATCATTTTTATTGTATAAATAAACTAAACAAAATATTCATATGTTGAAATAAATATTTTATCGTTAAAAATATAATTTTTATCATGTATATGAATGAAATAAAATATTCATTTACAAATCAGAGGATTTGTTTATGCACACCCATTTAATGAATATTGATTGGGACGATAATTTTACACATCGCACAACTACACAAATAATATTCAATATTTGTTGGTTGAAACCCCACATGGGTATTGGGATGATATTTGACATACACTAATCCCAATTGTTTAGTTATATGTCAATCAATGGGTTGACATACTGTAGTAAGCGTTAATTATTTATATTTAACGCTTATACAGTTGTGTAATGCACTCTGGATGATGGTTGACTGTGTTTGATTATTGTGGTGTACATGTGTGTATGAAATCCATATAAATAAAATTATATGGTAATTGACTGTGTTTAATTCCAGTTCAGAATTAACGAATATTTTAAAATAATATTTAGTGAATATTGAAATGTGAAGCCGTGTTAAGTAGTTAAACACCATTTTTACACGAACGAGAGTTTTGTCGATTTTATTCATTTTATAATGAATATCGAAAAATGATTTCAAAATTTGATATTTTGAAAATATTATCATTTTAATATTAAAATGATATGGAATATTCAAATTTGATTTGAAATTTGAAATGAAATTGAAATTGTTTTAAAATGAATTTAAAACGAATTTATTAAGGAATATTCAAATTTGATTTGAAATGAAATTGAAATCGTTTTGAAAATGAATTTAAAATGAATTTATTAAGGAATATTCAAATTTGATTTTAAATGAAATTGAAATCGTTTTAAAATGAATTTAAAACGAATTTATTGACGGGTATTCAAGTTTAATTTGAAATTGAAAATGAAGTTGAAATTGTTTTTAAAACGAATTTAAAATAAATTTATAAAATATGTTTTAAATGGAAATCGACGAAATATATATAATATATATATTATATATATTTAATGGCCTGAATAGAACGCGCTGCGCCGCGGTCGTTCGCGAATTTCGACCATTGAATTCGAATGGACATTACGGGAGATCCGACCGTCAGATTCTCCTAAAACTGAAACTGTTGGGTTTGTATCGGAAAGAGCTTTCCAGTGAATATAAGAGAGCTGAAATCTAACAGTTTAATTTGGAGTTATGTCCAAATCAAAATTGGAAAAGGTCGCTGTAAGTGTAGTTCGATGACTGTTTATGGAAATCGACTGTACGGGCCTCGATAAAATTATTAAAAATATCAATAATTTGTGTAAAATCATAATAAATGATTTGGAAAGAATTTGGATGAAAAATTCCGCGTTTGTAAAGATAAAATATATTTTTATCGAAATAAACTAGTTATGAACTAGAATTATAATCCAATATTTTTAAATAAATGAATTGGATTTGAGATGGTTTTAAAAATAACCAGAATTTCCAATATATGAATTGGAATGGATTTGAATCGAAATTATCTTCGGAATGTTTTGATGTTGGATTTCGTGATTATACAGATATTGTTATGGAAATTTGAAAGATATATTTATATCGTTATTTCCAATACGATATTTGTTGGTTTCAGAATTTGATATTAAATATAAGCTGATATATTTTCTATTCATAGCCTTGTATTTAATATCAAATGAGATTTTGGGTTTGTCGTGAACGATGTCTTAAATAACACTGTTCTTAAACCCAGTTGAGAAAAGAATAAATCTTTAATTAAGATATAGAGAAATTTTCCAATTAATTAAGATTTAATTGGAATTGAATAAAAGAATTGGATTTTGGGTTTATCGTGAACAGTGTCTTCAGTAACACTGTTCTGAAACCCCGTTGGAAAAGAATAAATCTTTTAATTAAGATTATTAGAGTTTCCAGTTACATTTGGTAATTGGAATAAAATGGAATGTGAATCGGGTTTATCGTGAACTGTGTTTTTAACGACATTCATTCTTTAACCCAATTAACAGTGCAATGTTATTTGGAATTTATAAATCTTTTAACTAAGATTTAATGGAAATTTTCCGAGGTAAAATTTTCCAATTTAATAAAATAAATTGGAATGGAATGGAATTCGATTTGGTAATAATCAAAGTGAACATCTGTGGAGGAAGACTGCTAATATATATGGAATTTAAAAGGCTTTGCCGTTATTCCATTTATATTATTAGTCGGACATGGAAGTTTATATCGATTATGTATATTGATCCGTTTTCCATGAAGATTCCATAATTAATGGAATGTGATTTTGGGTTTATCATGAGCTGTGTTTTAAATGACATTAGTTCTTTAACCTAGTTAAAGACAGGATTTATTTCCTGAATTTGAATAATCATTAAGTAATGATTTTTGGAGATTAAAACTAAATGGAGTTTTAATGAATCTTTAATTGGATTGAAAGGTGAATCTGATAACTAAAATTATCAAATTCGTTAAATGATCGAGAATGGAGTATCACTAGTTTTGCTCCAAGCGATAGTAAAATCTTTAATTAGATTTGAACGTGAAATGGTAATTAATTTTACCGATAATACCGTGGTGTTAGATATGAAGTATTACCAGTTTTGCTTCATGGGATGAATAGGTTGGGATTGTGAAATATAATAAATGATTACTTCGGTAAGGTTCGCTAATCTCGACTAGTTTGGATAAACCTTAATTTGGTATGGATTGATATCCGAAGGAAGATTAAAGAATAAATTTTAAGAATTTATCTCTGATAAAATTAATGGGAACCTTTCCCAAAGGATATGAATATTTAAATAAAAGAATATTCAGAATTGGAATGAGGCGTATGTTGTGTTTTTATGGTACTTGTTTATTATATACGCGAGTTATTCGGAAAGACCGGGTTTATCCCATTCTGAATAACTGAATCGATGATGAGTCGACGATGAAGATGGTGGTTAAAGACCGGAGGTCTTCACATCGTTTGGATGATTACTGATGTCTTGATTGGGCTGTACACCCAAGACAAGGTAATAAGTGGTGATCTTCCAGACGTACTTGGAGATCGACCGAATATGCGAGGATCTCTCTCCTGTATTGGACATATGGGACGAGGAATAAGGTGCCTCCGGTTTCGTTCAGACCCAGAACGGACTTGTATAGATGTGTGTCTGACATTGGACTTCATTCTGTGTGATTGATGGACATTAGTTGCATGGCGTGAATTGCCAGTGTGGCATGCTAAGATGCAAATGATCAAGGCTTCTGTTCAAAAGCAGAGTCTTGTGGTTGATGATCAAAGCACGGCTTTAATATAGCATAGCTTTGTGTATAACGTTAATTCGCAAGCCTCGCACCTCGGTGTGAACCAGAAACGGAGAGGACTTCAGGGAGGGCATCTTCTAGATAGGAGCCGTGTCTGGGTTTTGCAAGCCCAGACGTTTTACTTATGTGGATGATGTATAGCGAGGCGCTTCGTTTATATCGGTCACTGCGGTGCCGATGGATGGTTTGGTCGATATATGACCAGTTTACGCCCCATAGGGCGAGGAAACGTATTGTTCAGGCATTTTAATCCACTTCTTGTGGACCGGCCCTGACGATCCAAGGGTCACTCGAGCTCTGATCCTGAGACATGGGCTAGAGCGTCTCGAAGCGGTAAGGACGATCCCTTGCCTTGGTTCACAGATGGAAATCCAACATCAAAAACGTGACTTTGCGGTTTTAATTGTAGAACTAGTATGGCGACATGATATATGGTACCCATGCCGTCTATGATTGATACATTTATATTTGAAGTTGTTTTGTACACTATACACTTATTATAGTATCAAAATGATTTGTTTTAAACGTACCAAGCATGTTTGACTATTATAAGGTAAAACTCTATCCTCCGGCTTGTGTTGCATTGTGTGATGGGACTTGAGTCTTATAATAGCTTCATTTTTCCAAAAAGCATTGCGCTGTTTTGTTATATGCACTGGTATTCTTGGGAGGAAACCCGTTTCGTGTTATACGGCGTGGTCCCTTGATTTAATTTATTTTTAAAGTAAAGATTTAATAACTGTTTTAGTTCTCACACCAGTCACATGACAGACCGGGAGTTTATTGTTTTAACCTAAACTCTGGGTGCCCTTATTTTCCACATAGGCAACTAGTAGTTTTGGGTTTGCAGATTTATTCTTACAGGATCCTGGTTTACAACTGGAGATATATTCGGAAAGCTCTGTATTCGTGTATTTGTTTTAGTTGTGTTATGTATTATTTTTCCGCTGCATTATCATTTGTAAATCTCTGATATTTATCAAATGTATATTATTTGTTCATATTCTGTATATTCTGTACTCTGATGTAAATTGTTGTAATAAGCAATGAAATGTTCTTCTGTTTGCCTTCTGATTTGTCGTGTTCTCAACTCAATCTGGGCTTTCCTTTACGGGGAAGTTTGGGTCGTTTCATAGGACTAGTTAAAGAATACATGGATATGCAAATAAATCTCACCATTTCCTGCTAAATAGCAAAGTAAATTGCTTAAAATGCTAATACACAGTTAATTTTCTGATTAAATAATGCAAAAATAGAAATATTAATATATATATATATATATATATATATGTAAAGTTATTATCTTGTTTTACGATATTATGGGATGCCTTGTGTTGGGATATCTCTTTGGAGATGAATATTTTGTAATTATGTCATATTTGATTTTTATGTAACGTTCTCTGTACAAAAGAAACTCTACCGAATTGTTTTAAGATTTAAAAAGTTATAAAAAAATCATAAAAGTTATACTATACGCAAAATGTAAAAGACGTAAAGAGTAATTTATTAAACATTCTCTCTATATATAAAATGAGTAAAATATAAAAGCAACATAGAGAAATGGGGTATGAGTTGTTTACTTTTCCCTAAATTGCAAGGATGTAATTTTATTAAGGGAGAAGTTAACAACCCTACTTTCCACGTTGGAATTGTATGCATATTTAATTAAAATAAGAGAGTTCAATTTGATTATGGTGATTTGTTATTTGATATTTTTAATACCAAATAATTTTATTTTATATATAATCAAAATAGTTGAGAAATAAACTTATTTTAGTTGAATGTTGAATTAACTAACAAATTAGGCAAGCGTCGATATGGAAAAAAATTGTCCAATATCAAGATGTAATTTGTAAAATGAGGAGTGGTTGAAATAAAATAGAATTTGTTTCAAGGATTAAAAAAACAATAATAGTTCAACCTGAATGCATAAGAATACATACATATATATATATATATATATAATTAAACTTGGGCTTAAAACAATTTGAACCTAAGACAATCAACCACTTGCTTTAACCATTCTTGAACTTCGTCCTTACTCCTTATAAAAAATTTGTTTCCCAAATATGAAATCATTACTTTGGCCTTCGGCTCTAACAATCAGAAATTAGGAAAAAAAGGTAGAAGAGCGAATTAATTGCGCTCCATATGGCGCCTTTAATATGTGCACACGACTCACGATCGGAAGAGGAGCACACCATGGAAGAAGTGATGGACATGTTGAAGGCGTATGCGATGGAGGTTAGGGTTAAGTCGCCACAACTTGAATACATTCGTTGGTAGTGATCGAGGAGGAGGAAGGCTTGTGTGGTGATGGTGATAATAAAAGAACATTGTTTGGGGATTCGGCCTTGAGGCGAGTTGGACGGAGGTGAAGAAATGCATAAGGGGTTATGGTATATTGGTATTAGGTAATGAGCAATTTGGATGTTGATATCTCAAGCATCGTTGGGTGATTGTTGTAAAGTAATTCTCAGTGAATTCGATGAGTAAAATTACCATTAACAAATACATTTAAATTCTTTGCATTCATATACATACATACATACATACATACATATATATATATATATATATATAAACATATCATCTTCATCATAATTTGTATAGACTCCTTCATTGTTTAGATTAATTGAAAATTGACTGATTGAATTGTTTGGATGACGTGATTATTAGGATATTGAGTTGAATTGAATTATGTTATATTGAATTAAATTGAACTATTTGGATGTTTATTTGGTAACCATATTTATCATAAAGAATTTGAGTTTTTTAGATGTTAAAATCATAAGGAAAATGTTGTCCATGTTTATTAAGTTGTGAAACTTATTTCGAATTATTTCACATACTTTGTATAATGAATATTATTAAATTTTGGATGTCGATAATTTTTATTATTTTTAAGTATTTATGGAAGTTCATGTAATTGTTCTGATATTTTAAAGTATAAATTGAAGTGAATTTACATATTTATAAACACTGATTTATTGTTGAATTTAAAACTATATATATAATAATTTTTTTAGTGTTTTAATCAATATTTTAGATAAATAATTTGATTGCAAAGATTTCACTAAGATTGTCTATCATGTTAAAAAATAATATTTTATAATAATTTAACTTAATATTACTAGTTTGTATAATTCTTTATGTAAATCTTGTTCGTTTATTGAGAGATTCTATTAATAATATGAATTCTTATAGACTTATAAAATATAATATGAATATTTATATTTTTAGATTTTGTAAATACTCTTTATGTAAGATTTGTGTATATAATTACCATTACTATTACACTTTAAAATTGTATTGCTATTTTATACCAGATTTCTATACGTTCTAATTTTCCAATTTTCTATGTTAATTTCAATATTGGGGATAACTCACTACTAATTTATTTGACTGTTGATATTAGTATAATACATTGGTGACATCTTTTTGTTGGAGAATGGAATGTTGATGATGTTTTAATGACAACAACCTTGTTTCAATCATTATCATTACTGATTATAAAATATATACTATAACTTTTATCTAGAATATAATATATATATATATGTAGGGTTTATATGCAGGTAATAGATACTAAAGACTATATAGTTAAGAGATTCAAGATTTCAAAGGAGAATCAAGACTTATGAGTATTAAGATATCAAGAGTTCAAGAGCACAAGACTATCAGGGTAATAGAGTCGAGATATTATGTAAAACTCTGAATAGCTTTCAAACTCTATTTTCAAATTATCTCTTTCCAAATTGATTTTAAACTCTTTTCAAATTGATTTCGAACTCCTCTCAAAATGATATTTAATCATCCAAGGATTTAAAACTTATTATTTCAAATATATATTTCCTAATTTGTAAGTTTCTTAATTTTATAGTTTTATATATTAAATCCTTTATATAGATATTTTATATACTGAGTTTTTATTTGATTATAATTTTAAGTATTCTTATTTAAATTTAAGTTTTCATATAACCTTTTATGTTTATATAGTTTATATATATATATCTTTATAAATTCCTATATATATGTGTGTGTTTATAATTATATAGTTTTATATCACTTATACATAGTTTTTAATCATATGTTATTTTATTATGTTTTTATAATTGAAAAATAATATTTTAACAACTAGTTTTTTTTAGAAATTTCCAAGATAAATATATTAGTTTAAATACTTTAAAAATCATTTAAAAATAAAATATAAAAGGGTTATGTCGACATACACCTTTATGTATGTCGACATATAATTCTAATATTTTTTTAATTTTAAAAGTTGCGTCTTTTCATTTTTGAAACATTTCAAAAACGGTTACACCCATTGGAACACTATAAAAAGGCCCTAAATTCGATTTTTTATAACTTATTATCATCTTCTTCCTCCCTTAAAATACCACCATTATTGTTTTCGAAATTCCAAGTTTATACACTTATACTCTGCCGATTTCAAGAAAAAATATATCGTTCTTCTTCTATTTTTAATATATATCAAACACTCTCTGTTTAGAAGTTCTACTCAAGAGTTCAAGGGAAATTATAATAAGAAAGAGTATGGAAAAGTGTGGGGGTGTTCCTTTTAGCCTTGAAATCAAGTAAAGGCGAGGGTGTGTTCCTTGTAGTTTGTGAAATCAAGGAAAAGAGGGGTGTTAACCTTGTATCCCGTAAAATCAAGGGTGTTGTAATTGGATAGTGATATTAATAAAACTCTGCACAATCTAGCATTGTGCGGGACTGGACGTAGGTGTAATCCGAACCAGTATAAAATCCGGTGTGTTCTTTCCTTTACTGCATTTTACTTTTTATTATATCTGCATCTGTGATTATTTCTGTTATAATATTCATTATGTGATCCATATAGTAGTTCGAGCAATCAATAATCGGTCAAGATTTCTATAAATTCTTTAAAACACTATTCACCCGCTCTTGTGTTTGTTTTGCCCTAAGATCCTTGATTCTCAACCCTAACCATTGGTATCAGAGCCTAGGTTTTCAAAATTCCATCATCTGAATTTTGGAAATATTAAATGGCAAAATTTGAAATGAACACCAGTTTAAATTCATGCATTGCATTAGTATTAGATGAGTCTGCATTCTATTCTGTTGAAAAGTCAAGTTATATACTAAATTGTTGTTCTGTACAGGAAAAAGTGTGTTGCATGGATGTTGAAAATTCAAATCTTGATGGTAAAATGGTGTAAATCAAAAAGGATAAATGGATATTGGATAGTGGCATTTTAAGATGTACGACGGGAAATCCAGAATTACTAAACAATCTAGTACATGAAGACGAGGAATGGTCAATTTTGGTGATAATTCTAAATGATATGTGGTTGGCATCGGCAACGTCGATAATTCTGAAGCTTGTAACGACCCTGGGAATTTGTGACCTTAGTTATCGACATAAACTCAATGTTGACTATCCAAGCATCGGAAATACCGGATAGTTAATAGAAAGAAGTTAGAGGGTGAGAATAAATAAGATAGAAAATTAGAATAGAAGAAGAAGAAAATTACAACAATAGAATCAGAGTAACACGATCTCATAGTGGAACGAATAAAATAAAACATAATTTTGAAATAAAACCAATATATGTACACACTAACATTTATCAGAGTACAACACTTACAACACAGCGGAAATAAACAATTGCTATAAAATCCTAAAGCCTCCTGCTCCAGGCTCTCAGTATATCTGTAAAATCCTGACTACTTGACTGCTCGTACAAAATTGGGCACCCAAGAGTTTAGGGAAAACAAAACAAAATAAACTCCGGGTCAGTCATGGGACTGGTGTGAGTAAACAATTTAAACAGTTTGAGAAAATAAACGATATCTCATAAGACCACGCCGTATAACACGGAACGGGTTTTTCCCTTATGAGAATCCAAAACACTTGATTTAACTTTCAAAAATCCTTTTGAAAGAACCGATAATCTTAATATCAAAACTCTTTTAATATTATAATAATGTCTATCAACCACAACTAAATAATCATTAGCAGAACGCTTTCATCTCACGTTCCACATACAAAATATTTAATCTAAAACCGTGGGCGCTTATTGGGTAATGGATTCCAACTGGTAAGGTATGGGACCACCTTCCAACAGCGTATCTCTAGAGAGGAATACACCGGGTTCAACAAGAACATCTTGTAACCCAGGCTTAACATGACTGGTCACTCATTTCTCTTGAGTGTACCGAATGTATTATCACCAATGGTTGGGATCAGCAACCGTTTCCCGAAAGGGACAGCATCGAAATAGATTATAGAAGTAAATGGAATTTCTCTAGATCAGGTGACAATACACCCTAATTGGCAACTAACCACTAAGCCTTGCGACCTACCCGATTTTATACCATTCTAGGTTGTGAGGCTAGATGCCATTACGTATAGTTCACACCTTTATTTACTTTAAATGTCAAATCGTCATACCCGCCTAATCACAAATTGATTTCTCCAAACATAACACAGGTAAACAGCTAAGAGAAATGAATTCCTCCGTCACCAAATGTAAATACATTTGAAGAGATAAACTTACACGATCTATTAAATATACTCCATCAGACATTCATCCATACAGGTCGTCCTAAGACTGGAAGAAACCGAAGGCACTGTTCTGTAAATCCATTTTAGGCAATTTCTACCTAGGACTGCCAGAACAGCCCTTGCATTACTCCGTCTTCAATTATCTTCATCATATTTGATTCGCAACGCTAATGCCCATACAGAGTGGTTTTCAGATAATGAATCCGATCCAGGCCTCTTCGTATTGACGATAGAAAACTGGTCAAAAACTCTGATAGTTGGTGATTTAACTATCAAAGAAAAACATGTGTACATACAATGATCATATTTCCAACTGGAAATCTTACCGATCAATCATCAATCAACTTTTTCTCTTTTTAAATTAATTTATCATTAATTTATTTATTTACCCCTTTCCCGTTTCCATAAATTTTTATTTTCTAAATTTAGAAAATATACCTTATTAACATTGGAAAATGTTTCCATTTCTTATTCATGCATCACTATCGTTTGACGTTCATCAGTCTCTAACTGTAAACTAGTAAGAGAACAATTCCCTAAGTATTAATCCCGAAGGCCGAAACCAACATCACATCGATACCCAGAGAACCATTCAACTTAACTAATCTCTAGTCAGTTCTAATTTCTTTAACTCTGTTTCTTATCTTCTTATCAAATCATTGCTTTCGCAACTCTCAGTTTTAGTTTATAAATCCAGTTCTTTTTATAAAACGTTGGTTATAACGATAACGTTATAATCTCTACTTTCGAAATATCTAATCTCCAACTTATACTGTTATTCCTTAAATTGAATAATAATAATTTATTAATTAAATAAATAAATGAATCTTGATTTAAAAACGGAAAGCAAATAGTACTTTCCTACATTCGATATAATTGAATCCCGATGTATCATTCTCTTTCGAATAAACTATATTCTATAACTCTATTTCGAATAAACTATATTCGATAACTCTCTTTTTTTGAATAACTATATTCGATAAATTCTCCTTCGTATAATTTATATTCGATTTACTTTCTTCGTCGAATAACTATATTTGATAACTCATTTTCGAATAACTCTATTCGATTATCTCTCTTTCGAATAAACTATATTCGATTATCGCGCTTTAGAATAACTACATTCGATTAACTCTTTTTCAAATGATCTATATTCAATTTAACTCTCCGTCGAATAACTATATTTGATTTACTCCCATTTTATATTCACTGCTGAATTTACAATCCAAATTATCCACTGATAATTATTTTTAATTTATTTATAAACATTGTTTATAAATCACACTACTTGTTTTTATTAATAAAACAAGTAGTTTATTTCTAACCATTCAAAATTCCATTTCTTTTTACATTCCTATTTCAAAAATCCAGTTTCCTTTATAAATATTTTAATTTATAAAATATTTATTTAAATCCATTGTTCACATCGAATGTGAAAAATATTTCCTTTTATATAATCCATTACGTTTGATTTCGTATTTTAAAATAATATCTTATTTTAAATATTTTATTTATACTTCTGTTTATAAACAATTCATATAAAATCTTATTTTATATTCAACACTTTAATAATTCAATTAGTAAGTCTTGTTAACACTACGTTCATATTCAGTTTCAAATATCGATGTTAAAATCAGTTCTTACTTCTCTATATAAGTTCTGACTTATATATTCCATTTATCCAATGATAAATATTTTACTTAATTTATAAAATATTATTTATAAATTATTCTACTTAATTCATTTGTTACAAACATATTTTTATTTAATATCTATTTTAAATAAATCAATTCATATCTCTATTATAACTCGAAATCCTCTTTTTATAATTCTTATTTATTTTCCAAATATTTCCTTTTATAAAAATCTTATTTAATTTATAAATAATTCCTTTTTTATAAAATCCTTTAATCTTATAAATATTTCTTTTTCAATATAACATTGAAAATTCCCTTTTTATATTCCAGTATTTCTTATGGTGTTTAAAATACCAAATGACAAGGATCCATATCATCCAAACACACATAATCAACAGATTATATAGCACATCATATATTACAATATATGAAAATAGTAAAATAAATGTTGAGGAATCCAGTTGGATCCCTCCAACCTGTTTCCCTGCATCCACAGATGTTAAACAATATAATTAACATTAATTTCATTTCAATATGAAATATTTTGATAAGCAGAATCAGTATTTGATTAACGATTTATATATATATATATATATCATTATCTATAATTTCAACCAACAGTCAACAATTTAACCAAACAATCATCACATAGCAGTCAATTATCATTTGGCATTACTAGATTATATTTATAAAAAAATAAATTGATCAGAGTTAGTGAGATTTACTCACTTTGGTTGGTTATCGTTAAATAACGATAACCGTCGTCGATTCAGACTGGGCAATTTATTTCGCTATATATTGTAACGAGTTCCAATTAACTCATAGTCAATTCCATTGTGCAGCCACCGTCCATACGATCCCAACGGATCCTGTTTCATTGAATTTCGATAACATATGAATAAGTTATGATGCTAACAAGTTTTGTACTATTTTTATTTAAAATAAATTCAATTTCTATTTATATTATTGGGCTTCACCTTTAATCCTTAGCCCAACTTCAGTTTTAAAAACTCGGTCTGCTTCCTTCTTCTCTTCTTCCTCCCACAAATCAAAACTCCGTCCTCCAGTAACTCCAACTTCCACCGTAGTCCAAGCCTTCCACCTTCTTTATTTTTCGTTGAAAAAACCGAACTAAAATCACCACAACATCTCCTTCTCCTCTCCGCAACCACGCCAACTACATCATCTCCAAACCGCTCCTTCTAAACCTGTCATCACCTCCTGTACAGAACATGATGGCAATTTCCGATCTCTCTCCTCACCGTTCTCCCTCCACAACGCACGGAAACGCCTACAGACTTCACTATTCTTTTCCTCTTCCAATGCTCTTTAACCCTAACACCATTTCGCAGAACTCACACTCCCTAATTAAATCGCGTCGCACTGCTTTACTGCGCAACTACAGGAAGTTGCGATCGTTTTTATCACCATATATTCCAAAAATTTGTCAACAAACCCAACTCCACCTCCTAAACCCAAAAATCACAGCCCAAACTTCAATTGATGCTCAAAACTCTCCAACGATGTAACCCTAGCCTTGTGTTGTATAAAAGCAGCGATGGTTACTCACGTCGAGTACCATAAAATTGGTACGAGGCAGAAGCTACGGATCTTAGGAACTCAAATATATAATTTCTTGAATTTATTGATTTCTCTTTGGATTTAATTTGATTTTTTAAACTTCACGGTTTCATGAAGAAATGTTGGCGGCTGTAGGAAAAGAGATGCGTGGACTTTTGATTAGATTTAGGTTAGGATGGCACTGTATTTATAGGTAGAGGTAATATTATTTTATTCATTATTATATTTATTTATATGCAACAACTATATGTATTTGTCTTCTAAAAATCCTTATTTTAATAACCCGGAAATCCGAGCCAATTTAAAAATTTTATTTTGGCAATTTTAGCGAATTTTGATTATTTAAAATGAATTATTTTAAATAATAACGACGAGAAATTTATTTTGAATAGAATTAGAATGCATATATTTATATACGTCGTCGTTAGAATATAAATATTTATTTATATATATAAAAGGAATTGAAAAGGGCGCGGTAGTTCGATAATTCGATTTCAAAATTCAAATGAATGTACAAGATTCAAAATAAACTGGATTTTAGTGAAACCAAAAATATTTGAATCTAATTGATAATATCTTTCCAACGAATCAGAAAAATTGAAATTTCATAGCGGGGATCAAAAGTTACGTCCGGTTGAAAATTCTAAATAATCGCTATGGAATTCAGGCCCTTAAAAATGGAAATTTTGCAAATGACCTCGGTTTTTGATGAAACCACTTTTGTTGGATCCGTGATGTCAAATTATTGCTAGATTTCAAAATTCGTAATTTTTCGAATCAATATGTGAGCGTGGCAAAGGAAAACGCGTTTTACCAGTTTTAGTTGTTTTTAATCGACTGGAAAATGGCCATTTTTCAAACGGTCTCGGAATTTGGCGAAATTAGTTTTGTTAAGACCGTATCGTCAATACGAAGCTAGAAATAATTTTTCGGGAATTTTTAGAGTCCGTATGTGGCCCCGGTAAATTGAAATGTGCGTTCAAATTCAATATATAGATTTATATTTTGATTTTGACGAAAACTGATCAAAACGATCGAATCAGCTTACGAAACATATCCCATTGTGTTCGGAATGGGGGTAATTAGCTATGGACGACAGTCGTTGGGCCTCGTTTGGGACTCGAAAGAAAAGTCAACTTTAATTGAATAATAAAATAAAATAAATTATATATATTAATAAACCTTACCCCTCCTCTCTCTCCTCAGTTCGATCTGAAAGAAAAATAAAAAAATAAAAAAACCGCCGCCTCCCTCGAAATCGCCCCCCCTGCGCGCCCGCCTCCGCACCCGCTAACGGCGCTGCAGCCGTTCAACTCCCCTCCTCCCGATCCTCTCTACCCTCGCTACTCCCTCCTATCGAGACCCCACAGCCCTAAACCCCTAAACCCGACGCCCTGAGCACCCCCTCCGCTTGCCCTACTTCTCCTTCCACCGCGACACCAGTCATCCGCCCCCCCACTGCCAAAGACTGACGCACCTACCGGTCAGCCCCACCGTCGAAGACCCTCCCCCGACTCCGATTCGAAACAGCGGACACCCCCTCAGGCGAAGACGCTGACCGCGAGCGATGGAATCCCTAAGGAAAATACACAGTAAGTTTTTATTTTTAATTTATTTTAATTTATTTAATTTCTATATGATTAGATTAATAAAAATAGGGTCTTTAGTTTGTAAAAATAATATTTTTATATATAGTAGAAGCTAAGCTTTTTTATTTGAATAAAAAGGAGAGATTTTTATAATAGAAAATAATAGATTTTTTTGTTATAGAAAGGTTTAGATTTTTTTTTTAACCATAGCAAGATATGATTTTTACTCATGTGAGAAACATGAAAAGATTTGATCTTTATTTTTTGAAAAGATTGGATATTTTTTTTATAACAAAAGATTGGATTTCTACAATGTAAGGAGCGAAATAAAAATATGTTTTTTATATAGTAGAGATAATAAAATTTTGATTTTTATAGTATAGAAAGAATAAAAATACGATTTTTATATTATATAACTTGTAAAACTTTGATCTTTATATATGTAGCGAAGGAAAGAATTGATTTTTATTATATATATGTTGAAATAAAAATGTGATTTTTATAGCGATGAAATAAAAATTCGATCTTTATATAAGAAGTAGAAATATAAAAATATAATTTTTATATAGAAAGAAGCATTGTAAAAATATATAAAGTAGAAATAAAAATATGAATTTTATTTATTGAAATGAGTGATAAAAATATAATTTTTATTATAAATAGGGGAACCAGGACTGCATTGGAATTTCGAACAGATCTAGACGATTCAGCAGTTCAAAAGCAAAGCACGGCGGAGTGGAACCCTCTGTGAGAACTTCTCACTTTTAATTTATTTCTAGTTTGAAATATATACTAGGATGCAGACGGTGTTTAGTAGCACCCGACACCCGTCGTCCACAGACCATGGACGGCTTGTATGCTTGTTTGTTTGATTTTGATGTGTAGTTGATTGTGTGATGAGATGTGAAATGAAATAAAATATTTAAGTAGTTAAAAATATTTTATAGTTGAAAATATAATTTTTAACGTGAATGCGAATAAATAAATATAAACAAATCGGACGGTTTGTTTATATACACACATTTGACTGATATTGATTGGGACGATAAATTTTACACATCGCCCAACTGCACAAATAAAATTCGTGTTTGATTGTTTGAAACCCCACACGAGTATTAGGATGATATATAACATACACTAATCCCAATAATTAGCTGTATGTCGATCGATTGATTGACAGGCTGTTATAAGCGTTGAATATTTATATTTGATGTTTGTAAAGTGTAGAACGCACTTTGGATGATGGTTGGGTGCTTATCGTCATTGTTGTATATATGAATTTGATGAAATCCATATAACTGAAATTATATGGTAATTGACTGTGTCTGATTCCAGTTCAGAATTATCGAATAATTTAAAAATAATATTCTTTGAATATTGAAATGTGAAGCCGTGTTAAGTAGTTACACGCCATTTTAACACAAACGGGAATTTTGTCGATTTTATAATGAATATTGAAAGTGATTTCAAAATCAAATATATAGAAATGAATTCGAATTGAAATTGAATAGAAATGAATTCGAATTGAAATTGAATAGAAATGAATTCGAATTGAAATTGAATAAAAATGAATTCGAATTGAAATTGAATAGAAATGAATTCGAATTGAAATCGAATTAATTTGAAATTCAAATTGAATTGAAAACGAACTGAAATTGAATTAAAAATCGATTTGAATTGAAATCAATTTGAAATGAATTTAAAACGAATTTATAAGGAAAAAATTCAATTTTGATTTGAATTTGAAATGGAAGTTAAAATTGTTTTTGAAACGAATTTAAAACAATTTATAAAATTCGTTTTAAAAGGAAATTGATGAAATATATAATATATATATATATTATATATATAATGGCCTGAATAAAACGCACCGCGCTGCGGTAGTTCGCGAATTTCGACCATTGACTTCTAGTTGTGTTTTGTATTATTTTCCGCTGCAGTAATGTATTTAAATGTAATTTAAATCTCTGATATTTATCGAATGTATTTTATTCATTCATACTCTGTATATTCTTGTAATCTGATGAAATTGTTGTATTATACAATGAAATGTTCTTCTGTCTGCGTTCTTTTGTGTGTTGTTCTCAAAGTATCCGCTCTTTCCTTACCGGGGAAGTTACGGGTCCTTACACTTATGATCACACATGATTTCCAAAAATCACAAAAATGGACGTACACCTTTAGTTCAACATTACGGACCCAATGAAACTTGTTTCGTCGAATTCCGAGTCCGTTTGCTCACACAGCGTATTTTTTAAGTCAAATTATTGACTATCTTTCACATTAAAATTCCGTATGGCCACATACTGACTCCAAAAATTACGAAAATGGAAATCTAACAATAAATTAATATTCTGGATCTAACAAAATTGGTTTTGTCAAATTCGAAGGTCATTTGTAAAAATGGCTATTTTCTAAAGCTCTAAATAGACTAATTAAATCTAAATATATTTAAAAACAATTAAATTTAATATTAATAAATTAATATTATTGTATATATTCACATAGAATATCATACAGCTCCAAAATATACATATTTGAATTTATAAATCAATATTTAAAAATCCCATATTGAATCGATGTTCAATTTATATTAAAATGCTATTATATTAATTAACAAACGTTATATTTTAATAACGATTTCCATAGCGACTATTTCAAAAATTGATTTGGCCATAACTAACAATCTATAACACGAAATCTGAATTTTTATCTTTCATACGAAAATTATTATCAACAAGAGCCCATCGTTTCTTGTTTCATAGAATTCCGACTCAAATCGGACCCGTTATATCTAGTTAAAGTTCGAATCGCCAAATTACGAACTGCCGAGACGTTACGGGCTCGATTATAATTATATTATAATTAATACGCTCAACCGTCAATCAAATAATATATTCGTTATTCTAATTCCATTCTAAACTGAATTAAATATCATAAATGATCCAATTCACACAGTATTGTGAATTCAATTATTTTTGACTATTTCGGAATTGTAATATATTTTTATATTATAAATATTAATTAAATATTCAATATTATTTAATTAAATAACCATTTAAATCTGTAAATCACTATTCAAATAATTAAATAAATTAATTATTATACCGTAAAAATACGGGACGTTACATTCTTCCCCCCTTAAAAAAATTTCGTCCTCGAAATTGCTAAGTTAGAAAACAAACCCTATTGACTGGTTAAAAATTATTTGTACACTTCTTAGCTTCAGTTTCAACTAAACCAAATTAATTTCAATGAAATATTTATTCATTCCTACTAACAAAAATTTTCAAAAATCCTGAAAATTTTCTAACACCTTAACTTTTCGAAAAATTTCGCCAGCACCTCCTTTGTATAGGTCAATAGCTCAAACTCCAACTCGCCTCTCTAGGCCTTCTTCAACCCAAAAGAAAATCAAACAACCAAGCGGCTTACCAATTCGGTTCATAAAAACCTCATACCCAATACAAATATAAACTGGTACCTTTTTGTCGGGTATATCAATACATCCTTTCCATCTGTTACCAATTCTGCATATACCACTGTCATCCCAATCATTCGGTTATACCCAAACCAAATTCTGTTCTTAACTCAGATTCCATTTTTAATTTCAACTCTTAACTTACCAGTCCAATTTCATTTTGGATTATCTCCAATCCAATCTAATTCGATATTTTCTATTTCAATTCATTTTCCACTTAACCGGTTTCAATTCAATTTCTATTTCTATTTGCTTTTACAAATTCTAATTTAATTTGTTTTAATTCAAACAACCTTCCCCAGGGAATTTTAAACAGTTTAGCTTTTCTAAAACCAGATATCCCTTTCCAAGATTCAAAACAACTTGCTTTTCCACAAAACAATTTAAAAACAAAATCTTTGGCAGTAATCCGTCACTTAGCAACTCGAAAATGAAAACCAATGATGCAGTTGTCATCATCGGAATCTATTTTCCAGCGATCGAAGTGAATTAAATACTATATCACTTTTAAAACCATTTCTAAACACTTCCATTTGAAATACATTTCAAAATACCATTCACAATGCTTTGTAAACAATTTGAAATCTCCTAGGATTTTAAAATTCTCATATATTTATTCCAATTCCATTTACAAACACTTTTCATGCTTTCGGAATTTTAATTCCAATTCTGATTTAAATTCAGATTTAATTCATATGATTTCATACATTACACTTATATGAATTCTGATTGGTTATTTATATAACCATTTAATTTATAATCTTACTCGATTATAATAACAACCAATATATCCAATATATTATAATCATTCCAATATAAATACTTTATATCAAAATATAATTTGGGGTAAAATCATTTCATTTACCCTATTTTCAAAACATACTATGTTGGTTTATCGTCTGCAACTGTTTAGAAACTCCTACCGATACAGTGGATCAAACTGATCGACCAGAACTCATAAACAACTCAACCAATAAATCTCCACAATTTAAAACAATTTTTATAATATATACAAATACGCGCTCATATATATACACTCAAACTCAATCTAGGGTATTACTACCCCATCTCTACTGAGTCACGCCACAGAGCCAAGGTAATTACTTAACCTTCAACTCTGATACCACTGTAACGACTCGGGGAATTTGCGACCGTGGTTATCGACATAAACTCAATGTCGACTGTCCAAGCATTGGAAATACATGATAGTTAATAGAAAAAAGTTAGAGGGTGAGAATAGATAAGATAGAAAATTAGAATAGAAGAAGAAGATCACAACAATAGAATCAAAGTAACACGAATCTCACAGCGGAACGAATAAAATATAACATAATTTTGAAATAAAACCAGTATATGTATACAATAACATTTATCAATGTACAACACTTACAACACAGCGGAAATAAACAATTGCTTTAAAATCCAGAAGCCTCATGTTCCAAGCTCTCAGTATATCTGTAAAATCCTGACTACTATACTGCCCGTACAAAATTGGGCACCCAAGAGTTTAGGGAAAACAAAACAAAATAAACTCTGGGTCAGTCATGGGACTGGTGTGAGTAAACAATTTAAACAGTTTGAGAAAATAAACGATATCTCATAAGACCACACCGTATAACACGGAACGGGTTTTTCCGTTATGAGAATCCAAAACACTTGATTTAACTTTCAAAAATCCTTTTGAAAGAACCGATTATCTTTATATTAAAACTCTTTTGATATTATAATAATGTCTATCAACCACAATTAAATAATCATTAGCAGAACACTTTCATCTCACGTTCGACATACATAATATATAATCTAAAACCGTGGGCGCTTATTGGGTAATGGATTCCAACTGGCAAGGTATGGGACCACCTTCTGACATTGTATTTCTAGAGAGGAATGCACTGGGTTCGACAAGAACATCTTGTAACCCAGGCTAAACATGACCGGTCACTCATTTCGCTTGAGTGTACCGAATGTATTATCACCAACGGTTGGGATCAGCAACCATTTCCCGAAAGGGACAACATCGAAATAGATTATAGAAGTAAATGGAATTTCTCTAGATCAGGTGACATACACCCTAATTGGAAGCTAACCACTTAGCCATGCGACCTACCCGATTTTATACCATTCTCGGTTGTGAGGCTAGAGGCCATAATGTATAGATCACACCTTTATTTACTTTGAATGTCACATCGTCATACCTGCCAAATCACAAATTGATTTCTCCAAACATATCACGGGTAAACAGCTAAGAGAAACGAATTCCTCCACCACCAAACATAAATACATTTGAAGTGATCAACTTACGCGATCTATTAAATATACTCTGTCAGACATTCTTCCATACAGGTCATCCTGGGACTGGACAAAACCGAAGGCACTATTCTGTAAATCCATTTTAGGCAATTTCTACCTAGGATTGCCAGAACAACCCTTGCATTACTCCGTCTTCAATTATCTTCATCATATTTGATTCGCAATGCTAATGCCCATACAGAGTGGTTTTCAGATAATGAATCTGATCCCGGCCTCTTCGTATTGACGATGGAAAGCTGGTCAAAAACCCTGATAGTCGGTGATTTAGCTATCAAAGAAAAACATGTGTACATACAACGATCATATTTCCAAATGGAAACCGTACCGATCAATCATCAATCAACTTTTTCTCTTTTTAAATTAATTTATCATTAATTTATTTATTTATCTCTTTCCCGTTTCCATAAATTCTTATTTTCTAAATTTAAAAAATATACCTTATTAACACTGGAAAACGTTTCCATTTCTTTTTCACGCATCACTATCATTCCACGTTCATCAGTCTCTAACTATAAACTAGTAAGAGAACAATTCCCTAAGTATTAATCCCGAAGGCCGAAACCAACATCAGATCGATACCCAAAGAACCATTCAACTTAACTAATCTCTAGTCAGTTCTAATTTCTTTAGCTCTGTTTCTTATCTTCTTATCAAATCGTTGCTTACGAAACTCTCGGTTTCAGTTTATAAATCCAGTTCTTTTTATAAAACGTTGGTTATAACGATAACGCTATAATCTCTACTTTCGAAATATCTAATCTCCAACTTATACTGTTATTCCTTAAATTGAATAATAATGAATAAATAAGTAAATGAATCTTGATTTAAAAATGGAAATTAAATAGTACTTTCCTACATTCAATATAATCGAATCCCGATGTATAATTCTCTTTCGAATAAACTATATTCCATAACTCTATTTCGAATAAACTATATTTGATAACTCTTTTTTTTAGGTAACTATATTCGATAAATTCTCCTTCGTATAATTTATATTCAATTTACTTTCTTCGTCGAATAACTATATTTGATAACTCATTTTCAAATAACTCTATTCGATTATCTCTCTTTCGAATAAACTATATTCGATTATGTCTCTTTCGAATAACTACATTCGATTAACTCTTTTTCAAATGATCTATATTCGATTTAACTCTCCGTCGAATAACTATATTCGATTTACTCCCACTTTATATTCACTGCTGAATTTACAATCCAAATTATCCACTGATAATTATTTTTAATTTATTTATAAACGTTGTTTATAAATCACAATACTTGTTTATATTATTAAAACAATTTGTTTATTTCTAACCATTTAAAATTCCATTTCTTTTTACATTCCTATTTCAAAAAATATAGTTTCCTTTATAAATATTTTATTAAATATTTATTTAAATCCATTGTTCACATCGAATGTGAAAAATATTTCCTTTCATATAATCCATTACATTTAATTTCGTATTTTAAAATAATATCTTATTTTAAATATTTTATTTATACTTCTGTTTATAAACAATTCATATAAAGTCTTATTTTATATTCAACACTTTAATAATTCCATTAATAAGTCTAGTTAACACTACATTCATATTCAGTTTCAAATATCGATGTTAAAATCGGTTCTTACTTCTCTATATAAGTTTATATATTCCATTCATCCAATGATAAATATTTTACTTAATTTATAAAATATTATTTATAAATTATTCTACTTAATTCATTTGTTACAAACATATTTTTATTTAATATCTATTTTAAATAAATCAGTTCATATCTCTATTATAACTCGAAATCCCCTTTTTATAATTCTTATTTATTTTCCAAATATTTCCTTTTATAAAAATCTTACTTATTTTATAAATAATTCCTTTTTATAAAATCCTTTGATCTTATAAATATTTCTTTTTCAATATAACATTGAAAATTTCCTTTTTATATTCCAGTATTTCTTGTGGTATTTAAAATACCAAATGACAAGGATCCATATCATCCAAACACACATAATCAACAACAGATTATATATCACATCATATATCACAATATATGAAAACAGTAAAATAAATGTTGAGGAATCCAGTTGGATCCCTCCAACCTGTTTCCCTGCATCCACAGATGTTAAACAATATAATTAACATCAATTTCATTTCAATATGAAATATTCTGATAAGCAGAATTAGTATTTGATTAACGATTTATATATATATATATATATCGTTATCTATAATTTCAACCAACAATCAACAATTTGACCAAATAATCATCACACAGCAGTCAATTATCATTTATCATTACTAGATTATATTTATAAAAATATAAATTGATCAGAGTTAGTGAGATTTACTCACTTTGGTTGGTTATCATTAAAAAACGATAACCGTTGTCGATTCAGATTAGACAATTTATTTCGCTATATATTGTAACGAGCTCCAATTCACTCGTAGTCAATTCCTGTGTAGCCACCGTCCATACGATCCCAATGGATTCTGTTTCGTTGAATTTCGATAACATATAAATAAGTTATGATGCTAACAAGTTTTGTACTATTTATATTTAAAATAAATTCAATTTATATTTATATCATTGGGCTTCACCTTTAGTCCTTAGCCCAATTTCAGTTTTAAAAACCCGATCCGCTTCCTTCTTCTTTTCTTCCTCCCGCAAATCAAAACTCCGTCCTCCAGTAACTCCAACTTCCACCGTAGTCCAAGCCTTCCACCTTCTTTATTTTTCATTGAAAAAAACCCAACTAAAATCACCACAACATCTTCTCCTCTCCGCAACCACGCCAACTACATCAACTCCAAACCGCTCCTTCTAAACCCGTCATCACCTCCTGTACAGAACACGATGACCATTTCCGATCTCTCTCCTCACCGTTCTCCCTCCACAATGCATGGAAACACCCATAGACTTCACCATTCTTTTCCTCTTCCAATGCTCTTCAACCCTACCACCATTTCGCAGAACTCGCACTCCCCAATTAAATCGCGTCGCACTGCTTTACTGCGCAACTACAAGAAGATGCGATCGTTTTTATCACCATATATTCCAAAACTTTACCAACAAACCCAACTCCACCTCCCAAACCCAAAAATCACATCCCAAACTTCAATTGATGCTCGAAACTCTCCTACGATGTAACCCTAGCCTTGCGCTGTATAAAAGTAGCGATGGTTACTCGCGTCGAGTACCATAAAATAGATACGAGGAAAAAGCTACGGATCTTAGGAACTCAAATATATAAGTTCCTGAATTTATTGATTTCTCCTTGGATTTAATTGGATTTTTTTAAACTTCATGGTTTCAAGAAGAAATGTTGGCGGTTGAAGGAAAAGAGATGCGTGGACTTTTGATTAGGTTTAGATTAGGATGGCACTGTATTTATAGGTAGAGGTAATAATATTTTATTCATTATTATATTTATTTATAAGCAATCACTACATGTATTTGTATTTAAAAATCCTTATGATCACACATGATATCCAAAAATCACGAAAATGTATGTACACCTTCGTTCAACATTACAGACCCAGCGAAACTTGTTTCGTCGAATTCCGAGTCTGTTTGCTCACACAACGTATTTTTTAAGTCAAATTATTGACTATCTTTCACATTAAAATTCCGGGTGGCCACATACTAACTCCAAAAATTACAAAAATTGAAATCTAACAATAAATTAATATTCTAGATCAAACAAAATTGGTTTCGTCGAATTCGGAGGTCGTTTGTAAAAACGGTTATTTTCTAAAGCTCTAAATAGACCAATTAAATATAAATATATTTAAAAACAAATAAATTTGATATTAATAAATTAATATTATCGTATATATTCACATAGAATATCATATAGCTCCAAAATATACATATCTGAATTTGTAAATGAATATTTAAAAATCCCATATTGAATCGATATTCAATTTATATTAAAACACTATTATATTAATTAATAAACGTTATATTTTAATAACGATTTCCATAGCGACTATTTCAAAAATTGATTTGGCCATAACTAACAATCTATAACACGAAATCTGAATTTTTCTCTTTCATACGAAAATTATTATCAACAAGATCCCATCATTTCTTATTTCATAGAATTCTGACTCATATCGGATCCATTATATCCACTTCAAGTTCGAATCACCAAATTACGAACTGTCGTGACGTTACGGCTCAATTATAATTATATTATAATTAATACGCTCAACTGTTGTTCAAATAATATATTCGTTATTCTAATTTAATTCTAAACTGAATTAAATATCATAAATGATCCAATTCACAAAGTATTGTGAATTCAGCTATTTTTGACTATTTCGGAATTATAATATATTTTTATATTATAAATATTAATTAAATATTCAATATTATTTAATTAAATAGCCATTTAGATCTCTAAATCACTATTTAAATAATTAAATTAATTAATTATTATACCGTAAAAATACGGGACGTTACAAAACTCCTACTATTTCTGATGTTTTATTAGTTAGGAATTTAAAATGTAACTTACTAAGTATATGTCAACTATGTGACAAAGGCTATAAAATCAAAGTTGAAACGGATAAATGTTTTATAGAAGATAAAAACTCAAAAATAATATTCGAAGGAGATAGAAAGTAAAATATCTATATACTAAGTATGAAAATTACTAACAATAATTTATGTCTTATGGCCAATACAAGTGACCCTTGGATTTGGCATAAGAGATTCAGTTATATAAATTTTAAACATATTTCTAGAATTTTAAAATTAGAATCAATTAGAGGTTTACCTAAAATGAATTTTAAAGTAAATAATTTATGTAACGCTTGTCAATTTGGAAAATTGAAAAGAAGTTCATTAAAATCAAAAGAGGAAAATAAAACCTCAAAACCATTAGAATTAATTCACATGGATATATTCGGTCCATCCCAAACACAATCAATAAATAATAATAGATATGTTTTTGTAATAATCGACGATTTATCTAGATTCACTTGGACACAGTTTCTTAAAAATAAAAAGTGATGCTTTTGATCAATTTAAAACCTTTTCTAAAAGAATTCAAAATTTATTATCTTTAAAAATTAAAACGGTATATAGTGATCACGGTGGAGAGTTCAAAAATGAAAATTTTGAAAAATTTTGTAATAAAAAGGGGATAACTCATAATTTTTCTTTTCCTAGAGCCCTTAAACAAAACAGAGTAGTTGAATGTAAAAATAGGTCAATTTAAGAATGTGCGAGAGCCATGTTATCAGATAGTAACTTACCAAGAAATTTTTGGGCTGAGGCAGTTGCCACAACTTATTAAATATTAAGTTGAATTTTAATAAGACCCTTAAATCATAAAACCCAATATGAACTTTTATATAATAAGAAACCAAAAGTATTGTATTTTAAAATATTTAAAAGTAAATATTTTATTCTTAACACTAAAGAAAATTTAGACCGACTCTAAATCTGATAAAGGAATATTCATTGGATATTCAGAAAGAAGTAAAACATATAAATTTTTTAATTTAAGAACTAATACGATAGAAGAGACATTAAATGTATCCTTTGATGAAAATTATAAGAATATAACACAACATAACGAAGATGAATGTGGAAACGAGACCGATGAAATAAATAATGAAATTAATCAACCAAATAAAAGAGTTAGACTTCTAAG
This sequence comes from Allium sativum, assembly GCA_030737875.1. Lineage (NCBI taxonomy): Eukaryota > Viridiplantae > Streptophyta > Magnoliopsida > Asparagales > Amaryllidaceae > Allium > Allium sativum. The sequence goes on from CM060926.1 coordinate 1,021,831,632, forward strand.
AGACCATCCTGTAGAAAATATCTTAGGGGATATAGAATCCATCGTTAGGACTAGGAAGCAATTAAATTATACGAGTAATTTAGCTTTTATTTCAACTATTGAACCGAAGAATCCAAAGGAAGCATCATTCGACAATTCATGGATCCTTGCTATGCAAGAAGAATTATATCAATTTACTAGGAATGATGTATAGGAACTTGTTCCTAGACAGAGGATAAGACCGTAACTGGAACTAAATGGGTTTATAAAAATAAAATGAATGAACTAGGTAAGGACGTAAGAAACAAAGCTCGATTAGTTACACAAGGATATAGTCAAGAAGATGGAATAGATTATGATGAAACCTTTGCTCCCATAGCAAGATTAGAAGCAATTAGATTTTTTCTAGCCTTCGCTAATCATAATAATTTCAAACTATTTTAAATGGATGCTAAAAGTGCCTTTTTAAATGGATATGTTAAAGAAAACATATATGTAGAATAACCTCCTTTTTTTAAGACGAAAAATTTCCAAACCATGTATATAAATTAAAGAAAGCATTATACGACTTAAAACAAGCTCCTAAAGCCTGGTATGGTAGGTTATGAACTTATTTATTACAATCTAACTTCGAAATTGGTAAAGCAGATAATACACTTTTCATTAAAAGAAATAAAGACAATATTCAATTAGTACAAATTTACGTTGACGATATAATTTCTGGATCAACCAATAATAAAATGAATAAAGAATTCTTAGATATTATGACATGTGAATTTTAGATAAGTCATATGGGTGAACTTACATTCTTCTTAGGCCTGCAAATAAGACAACTAAAGAATGGAATATTTATTAATCAAGAAAAATACGCTAAAGATTTAATTAATAAGTATAATTCAACAACAACTAATACAAGACCTATACCTATGACAACTAATATATCCCTAAGTAAAGACGATGTGTCAAAAGAAGTCGAACAAAAATTATATAGAGGAATGATAGGATCGTAATTGTATATAATCGCTGGTATACCAGATATAATGCATAGTGTATGTCTCTGTGCACGATATCAATCACAACCTAAAGAAACTTACTTAAAGGATGTAAAGCATATTATAAGATATGTAAAGAATACGTTAAATATTGGATTATTTCACCCTAAAAATGATTCGTTTGATTTAATCTCCTATTGTGATGTTGACTATACGGGATGTAAATCAGATCGTAAAAGCACTAGTGGAACGTGTCACTTCTTAGGTCATTTCCTAGTCTCCTGGTTTAGTAAAAAGCAAAATAAAATATCTTTATCAACAACTGAAGCAAAAAAAGTATCTATTGCTTTAACCTGTTCTCAAGTAATATATATGCAACAAACTTTAAGGGATTTCAGATTAAATATAAATAAAAATCATCAATCTACTGTGATAATTGAAGCCATAAATATATATAAAAATCCAACATATCATTCGAGAACTAATCATATTGATATAAGACATCATTTCCTAAGAGGTAACATAAGAAAAGAAAAAAATTCACTAGAATTCATAGAAATAGAAAAACAAATAGCAGATATATTAACAAACCTTTAAACGAAGCAACATTTACTAAATTTAGAAGAGAACTAGGTATTTTCTCTTTAACCGAAATAAAGTAATTAAATAAATTAATATAAATATAGTATAAAATATAATAAAATTTTGAAAAATCAAAATTTTTGTATGTATGTCGACATACACAATGTTGCATGTCGACATATAACTGCTAGTCTTTCTAAAAATGATTAATTCCCACCAAAAAGTAGTTGTAACTTATATTTAAACTCTTAATTTTGTAATTTTTTATTCTCCTCTTCATTTTCTTTATGACTAAACTCTGAAATAAATTAAATAATGGCCTCCTCTCATAATAGAAATTAAAACAACTCCATTTCATTCCCTGGAACCTCCGACGGTCCATTCGAACATACTATGTTAGCGAGAGTAATGAAATTAGAAGGATCAATAAAGGATTTGCTGCAAATGATGACTGAGATTCAAGTTCTACAATTAAGGATGAATAGAGAACAAGAAAAACAAGGAGGGATTATAAGGAATTTACAACGGTATGTGATGGATAATCAAACTAATTCTATTATCATTGAGGATGATAATCAAATAAGTCAAATGGAAGAATAAGAAGAAGAGGAAGTGGAAGAAGAAGAAGAGGAAGAAGAGGCACTAGATAAAGAAATGGAAGAAGACGATCAAGTTATTTACGTAGGAGATGTGTGTTTCGATAAAGATGAGACTGTGATCGAGCAAAATGGAGATTATGTCTTCATTATCTCCATTTCCCAATTCACGAATCCCCAATTGTTAAGAAACACTAATCGATTAGGATTTCGTTTATTCATGTATTCGATGTACGTAAATACATGTTAAGATTATTTTGTAAATATTGTATGAATTGATTGTTGGGTTTAAATTATACAATGTTTGTATTACATTATATTCTTGTAACAATAGTGTAGTCATAGATTTAGGGAGAGTTATAGAAAATTATAGATTTATGCAAGATTATAGATTTAGGGAGAGTTATAGATTTAGGAGGACTTATATATAGAATTAGTCACTAGGATTATTCCAAGTTTAGATAGATATACTTTTTGTTGATGACAAAGGGAGAGAAATTATAAAATAGATATAGTTTAAGGGGGAGTAGAAGGAATTCATGGTGAAAGGGGGAATAATCGAAGAATCAGATTAACAGGTAATGTTATATATGAATATTTTATAAACTAAGGTTGTCATCATCAAAAAGGGGGAGATTGTTGGACAATGGAATATTGATGACATTTTGATGACAACAACCTTGTTCAAATCATTATCATTATTGATTATAAAATATATACTAAAACATTTGTCCAGAATATATATATATATATATATATGCAGGGTTTATATGCAGGGTTTAGATATTGAAGACTGTACAGTTAAGAGATTCGATATTTCGAAGGAGAATCAAGACTCGTGAGTATAAGGATATCGAGAGTTCAGGAGTCCAAGACTATCAGGGTAATAGATATTATGTAAAATTCTGAATAGCACTCAAACTCTGTTTTCAAATTATCTCTTTTCAAACTGATTTTAAACTTTTTTAAAATTGATTTCAAACTCCTCTCAAAATGATTTTTAATCATCGAAGGATTTCAATCTTATGATTTTAAATAAATATTTCCTAATTTACAAGTTTCTTATTTGTATAATTTTATATATTTAATCATTTATATAAGAGGAGCGACCGGAGGCACCCCTGTTTTGCAGCACCCCTGTTACACTCTCTATCCGATCGGGAGCTACGGCAATCCAAATCCAATGATAATTTGTAGATGTTCAATCCACACATATATCATGACCTATCCAAAATTTGAGATCATTCTGACATTCATAACATTTTCAAAATCATAGCTCAATTATTCACCATTAATACATTTATTCAAACTGTTAAATTTAAACATCAAATATATTATTAAACGAATGTCAGAATGAGCTCAAATTTTGGATAAATGCTAATATATATGTGAATTGAACATCTACAAATTCTCATTGGATTTGGATCACTGTAGCCCACGAACGGAAAGGGGGTGCAACAAGGGTGCTGCAAACGGGGGTGCCCCCGATTGTTCCACTTTATATAAATATTTTATATATTAAGTTTATATCTGATTATAATTTCAAATATTCTTATTTAACTTTAAGTTTTCATAAAACCTTTTATGTTTATAAAGTTTGTATATATCTCTTTATAAATTCCTATATATATGTTTGTTTATAATTATATAGTTTTTATATCACTTACATATTAAGTTTTTAATCATATGTTTAAATCATATTTTATTATGTTTTTATACCTGATCATGTGGTCATTCCCCAGATCCATAACACAAATTTCTATTTAGTCTATTACCATGCGCTGGTATATGAGGTGCCATAGTGTCACATAAGTCAGGAGTCAGTTACCACAGGGGCATATATGTCAGTATCTTGGTCAAAGAGGTAAATGTAGTTGAACCTATGGTGGATCATTGTCAAGATGCTAGTGGGTGAGAGGAAGCAGTAATTGAAGAATGTAGGAGGAAGTCTAGATGGGTTATGTTAATCATCTTTACCAGACTAGTGTGTTCTTATGGAGTCGGAAGGTACGTCAGTTGCCATTTCAAGTTCCGGTACAATGCATAGTCAAGTAAAGGATTATACCAAAGATTGTGTCCTAAGTATGATCAATCCCAGTATCCTTGTTTAGCCTACGTTGCTATTATCTTTTTGGTATATTGCTAATTATTGTTTTCATATATTGTATTTTAATTTATTGAAGTATCGCCAACTTTTATTGTATGAAATTTGTGATGTTTATTCATTATCTGAGATTACATATGTTATTATATACTCCGCTGGCATGCTTCACCCTATTTTGTGATTTCGTGCATTGATATTTTTTATTAATGCAAAGGATAGTTAGTTTTGAGATTGAATGATATATTTGAACTTCGATGCTTATTAGTCTGATTATTCATGGCGATATCTCTTTATAGATGCATTTGGAGTTTGTATTTTGATCTCTGGAGATATATGAATTACCCACTTGCTTGATTTTATGGTTTATGTTTTATTATGTTTTTGTGAATGAAGATTTTTGTATTGAGTTGGCTAAAACTAAATTATGTTATTATTAATCAGTATACTCCAAACACCTTATGTTGTCTATAGTGGATTTGAATATAGTGCAATAAACCGGAATTTTGATGATAATTAATTTAGTTATTAAATTATATTCCTAAAATGGAACTTTTGCAAACAATGGAATTTGACTATGAAACTTACATCGTTGCATTCGTAACAGAATTCTGGCCAACTTTCATGTTTGGAACTTTGCGAATGGAGTCGTAAGAAAAAGTTACGGACAAAATACTAAAACGAATGGAAACAAGTCAAACGAAATATATATAGTAATAAAGTATTGTCCCTGTCCCCACTACTAGGTCAACCCAGGCGTTCGACCATTGGATCGACCCCTGGTTGATCTTGGCAGTGGCGGCTATGGTTTTCTTTATAAAATATATTATATTAACAAACAGTCTTTATAAAATTAAATCTAACAGTCCATGTTCATTTCCATGCCTATAAATAAAGGGGTACTCCCACTCAATTGATAATATTTTCTAGAGACAGCAACGAAGTTCTGTCATTCCCAATTCTTCTGTCACTTCTAAAAATCTTAATTATAAATCTATTCAAATTAAATAAAAAAGAATTGAAGATACTGAATCCAGATCTGCGCAAAAGGGTTAGTTTTATGAATAGGTAATTTATATTATTAATTTTCCTTCTTCTTTTCCTATTTTTCTTTCAGATCTACAAATCTAAATTTATGTTTGTAAATTCCATTTGTAAATAAATTACAGATCTGTAGGGTTTGGGAATTGTAAGCCTAAAAGCTATGTTCTAGTTCGGTTTTGGATAACTTTTAGGTGAGTGGGATATATATATATATTGTTTATAATAACTTATATAATTCATTTGTGCTGAATCTGAATTATATGCCTAAAATTATCGAATTTGTTTATTTATGTCAAATCTAAAATATATTAATTAGGTGTGGATTTGTGGGCCTTTCGATTAAATATTATTATCTTGCCTACAACTATTCTTAGATTTGTTATGGTTATTGTAAACAACTCGCATCTGGAAATCAGTCCTAAAACTATTATTAGATGTGTAGTATTTCATTCCAAATTCATAGGATTTGGATGTTGATTTGTAGTTTGTGCAGTTTTGATCAGAATAATAATAAAAATCTGTTTGTGTTTGGTATTCATTGGGGTCTTACTTGGTTATTGTAAATATGCCCTTTTTGTTCTCTTGGAATAAAAAGGCATTGTTTGAAATCAATAAGAAATATAAACAATAAAACATTTCCTATTTCTTGTGATTTAAAATATGTTGATGTTCCCCTTCTAAATGTTTCTGGCAAATTTATAATAATTATAGGTATTAACCTTCTTACAAGATTTTGAATCTTAAAACAAGATTAAACACAAAAAGGGATGTTTTGGTCATTAGTTTAGACCAAGACATAAATAATAAATATTAATAAAATTAAACTAGTAACTACGTAAATCTTGCACTTAAAAATATAAGTACATACATATATATATATATATATATTATAATCTTATCCATCCAAATCAACGTAAATAACACAATTGTATTATATTAATAAATGGATGTGTTATGTGTTTGAATCCAAATAGTTTCCATTTCATGGGGATGTATATGGAAATATAACCCATCTTAAATGGAAATAAATATTGCGACCATCATAGCAATAAATATGGAATTTATTATTGTAAATAAAAGGTCATGAATAAGTTAATAAATATTGTAACGATGTTTGTTTCAGGGAAATGAATTGAATAGGAAATAAAAGTCTAAATGATTGCAATTTAAATTGTGATTAGGAATAAGGCTTGTAAATTAATTAAATAAATAAGTAATAAACTTATACATATATATACATTCAAATAGGAATTAAATTGAATCAAACTAATATAGTAACATTTGCGTGTTACAAATATTAGATTAGAATTTCAATTGGGATGTTATAAATGGCAGTTAATAGGTTAATGAATGCCTTAAGAAATATGACTGTTATAATCATAAATGGTAGGAAATCTAAATAGAAACGATAAGTGGAATTAAAGGGAATTGGTAGTTACCACCAGAATTCAACTCCAGAAGCAAGCCAAGGCAAAGGGGTAATGTTCGGAATCCTATATCCGAAAGGTAAAAGCCCATATCCGAAAGGTAGAAGCATATTGAAAGGTAGAGGCATATCCGAAACGAAGAAGCAATATTCGAAGGATGAAAGCTAATATCCAAAAGCAAGGTGGGATAACCCGAAACACTAATTTCAGCACCAAAACAAGATGTTATTCAAGATGGGTCAAAGCCATTAGCCTAAGAGTGAGAAAGACGTTGTCGGCAACCAAAGACTTATTGTCAACATTGGTGAAAAGATGAAGTCAAACACCAAAGGCACAATATCATTACAAGACGAAGGAAACAACTCCAACAAAAGTGCTATCACTACCAACATCATATTGGCAGCGATACCGAAAGCATCATGGAGAAGAAGTAGAGAATACACTCTTGGAGACTTTCTGACACCAAATATCCATTACCTAAATAGAGAAAGCTCAAAAGAGAAACGATACTAGAGTCAAGAGATATGACATCTGAAAACCGATAGCAGAGGATGCCAAAAGCAAACCACAACCCATGAAGAAGAAGGGCTATCTACACTATCATGCTTAGTGTCGATACCAAAAGGGGTGAAGATCCTGAAGATATGATAATTGATAGCATAAGGGCAATATTATAAACAACTCAATGCCGAAACCAGAATTTGTCGATCGAAAGCTATTCCAGAAGGCTATATATCCCAAAAAACTTGTTACCGTTACATATAAAACGCTATTTGAAGTTAAGCTCCGAAAGCTGAGCCCGAAACTTCGAAAGCCAAATTGGTCTCGGAAACAACAAGTGCCAAGAAAGGCGGCCGAAACCCCTACCACCGAAACCGAAAGGGGTGAGGCGATCGACACCATGTTGCCATGTCCGAAAGGGGTCCTATAGAGTCAATAACAAAAGGCAGCCCAATTTGTTTATAAATAAGATCCCAAAGGTCACATTTAGGGAACGAATTCTCATTCCACAGTCTTAAACTGTTTTCTCTGAAAGCGAACCCTAATTTCTCAATCAAATTGGGGATTTCTTCAATTCTTGCAATATATTTAGAATAAATAAAAGGGAGAATTCCGGGACTTAAATATTTCTCGATTTGATAATCATATTATGTTTGTCGTGATTAAATAGAGAGTTATCCTTAATCCTTTTTATGGAGGAGTTAATCACAATTATTTTGGAAGAGGATGTACTTTGGGTAAAACTAAAGAACCTCCTCTTTTGATACCCCATATGTGACTTAACTCTTCTATAATAAGCCTAATGAAGCACAACACGCGTAGGAAACCTGTTGTAAGCTTACGACTATATAACTAACACAACCAAGTCCTTTCTTGGGCTGGTTTGATGTGGAAGTATCTCCTAAGTCGACAAGCGTTATGACATGTTGACAACCTAATTGTCGTGACGCATTAGCTTGTTTCCTCTTAATACATTGTATGTTATTTTATCCTGAATCTAAGGATGACTAACGCAGTAAGTTATTCAACATTCGATAACCCAAAATTTCCTTATCCGAAGGTAACTATTGATCATGAAGTCTCGTAAGCGTGATACACCTCTTAAAAGGAAGAGTTACTAATCTTCAGACTTAAGATCTTGATGCCTAGGATATGACGGAGCAAGTTAAGCTCATTGAGACTAAGCCGCGTTTCAACGTCCTTTAGATCAATTATCCATTTAACTTCAATACATATGCATTGTTAAGCCTATTTTTGGTGTTCACGAAATATATCTTTAACACTTTGGCGTTAGAAGGAGGGCCTGAACCTCCGATCATGTTATTTTATTATGGATTAATTTGGTGAACCCATTTCTTCATGGCAGGAAAAGATGAAGTCAAAAAGGTCAGAAGCATTAATAAAGAGCCATCTCCTAACACTCCTCTTATGGAAAACGTGAGTCCAACATTCAATCCTAACAACACTGAAGTAGGAGGAAACTCTAATCCAGTGCTACCATCAAATCCAAATGTCGTAGAAGAAAATGCTGCCAAACTAATGGTTCTAGAAAAACGGATCCACGAGATGCAAACTCGATGGGATGACGATCAAGCAAAAAGGTCTTCAGAGATCACCATGTAAAGTCAAAGGGAAGAAGATGAGTCTCTGAAAAGAAAAGCTCCCATCCAGAATTCCAAAGGAAGGGAGGGGGACAAACAACTTCTTCTAAGAAGAAAAGGTCCCATTTAACATGAATGATCATCAAGAAAATTAGTGAAACCAGTAACAATTTGGGAGCTCTACTTCTAAAGGCTATAATACCAAGAAGGCGGATTATGATAACATAGAGGCTAATCTCAAGGACATAATGGGGAAAACTGTCAATGATCTATTAGGAAGCAAGGGAAAGAGAAACCAGGATGAAAGGGTTCCCCCTTTCACTAACGAGATCATGAACACTATACCATCTAGAGTAAAGGTTCCAACAATAAAGTATCCCAGAACCATTAACCCTGATGACCACCTAATGGCTTATGACAGTCAAACGGATCTCTATAACGCACCAGGGGCTGTCTGATGTCGTATTTTTTCCAATACCCATCCAATGAGCAACGACCAAGTGGTATCCTCAATATAGGGAGAATATCATCTACTTGTGGATGTAATTTTCATATGAATTTTCTGCTCAATTCTACATATATAAAGATTTGATGGTGGATTGCACAGTTAACACTAACATCAAGAAAAGACAAGGGGGGTCTTTGGGAGATTACTTGAAGAGGTTCAATATAGAAGCTTTGAAGCCAAAAGATATGAATGATCGTGATAAGCTTATCGCTGTCCACTCAGGGTTAATCGAGAACACCCAGTTACGGAAGGAACTATATATTCATGGGTGTAAATACCTGCAAGACTTCCACTTCTACGCTAATAAATTCATCTGTATGGATGAATTATACTACACAAAGAAGAAGTTTGGACCTCGAGGAAAAGGAGGAAAGCCGGGCTTTGGACAAAATCCTCAAGGTGGAAGGTTTGGTCTAGATGGAAATCAGAAAAGTCCAAGGTAGAATGACTCCGATTCCAACTCGGTAGCCCTAATAAAACCCCTTTTTTGTGTGCACGATGTGGCTAAGGAAAGGGTCAATAACTTCCCCGTCTCGTTTAAAGCCAAGAATTTCCTTGAACCCCATGGTGGAGGAAAGTATTGTAGATATCATAAAACGAATGGACACAAGACTAACGAATGCAAGGTATTGGAGGGAATCATTCAAAAGCTTATTCCCGAAGGACATTTGAAAGAGTTTGTTCTGAACAAGCAACCTTCAGCCCAACATGCTAATGGGGACCAAAAGGTCTCAGCCAATGCAGTGGAAGCTCTAACTAAAGAGGGGCACCTAAAGGACCCTAATAAATCGAATTAATGTGATCCATGGTAGGCCACATCTAGTTGGAAATTGTATTGCAGCTCGAAACCGAAACTTGAGGGAGGCCCACGAAGGAATATTCTCCATCCAAGAAGAGCCATCATTGGAGAATGCCTGCTTCAACACCAAGATGCACAATCTAGTGATTTCTTGAGATGAGATGAAGAAGGGGGTTCGTCATCCATTCAATGGTCCTCTCATGATAACGACTCGGATTGGGCTCTCTGTTATGGCCAAAATTCTTATTGATACTTGGAGTGCAGTGAATGTGATCTTTAAGCACGCTTTTGGCCAGATGGGAATTCTCAAAGAAAAGCTGGAGCCAAGCAATAAGCCTATCTTCGGATTAAGCTACAAAGTATCCACTCTAGTGGGGCATATTAAGCTCCTGGTTCAAGTAGGATTATCTCCTCTCCACAGGACCTTTGAGACTCTCTTCGTTGTCATTGACCATCTTTCCTACTGTAATGCTTTCTTTGGTCGACCCGCTCTAGAGGAGATGGATGCTTTTATCTCATTGAAATATCTTATGATGAAGTCCTTAATAAAGAAAGGATGGGGTACTATCAAAGGGGAAAAAAATTAGTTCTTATGAGTTGTATTTTGCAACCGTGGACTAATACAAAAGGGAGTATTCCGCTTACTTTGATTCTTCCACTATTTTTCAACCTTTGGATGATGGATTCTTACATCAAACATTTGAAGCCAAAATAAGAATCAATAACACTGACAAACATATGAATGGTAGGTACACTTCTTTTAGGAGAGAAAGAAAAAGGGTTGATTAAATAAATTTGGAAGAGGAGAAAAAATTGTGACCGAATTGTTTTCCTGAGGGGATATCGAAAAAATCAAACCAATAGAAGACTTGGAGGAAATAAGCGTTGGCCCGGCTGATACATCCAAAACCATAAAGGTAAGGTAAAGCTTGGGGGAGCCCTTGAAAAGTGATTTGGTTCAGTTCCTACAGCTCAATAAGGATGTATTCGTCTGGACCCATTCAGACATGATAGGAATTAAATCCTCAGTCATGAGCCATGCCTTGAATATAAACCCCTCCATAATCCCTATTTGACAAAGAAATGATAGTACAACAGGGACAAGTCAGAAGCTTTGAAAGAAGAAGTCAAGAAGTTGTTAGCGAATGGATTTATCTGGGAAGTCTTTTATCCCAAGTGGTTATCAAACCTCGTACTAGTAAAGAAGTCAAACTGGAAGTGGAGAACTTATGTTGACTACACGGACCTAAACAATGCTTGCCAGAAGATTGTTATCTCCATCCGCCTATAGACCAGTTGATTGATGTGACTAGCGGACATAGGTTACTTTCCCTCATGGATGCCTATTCAGGATACAGCCAAATCCCCATGCACAAACTTGACGAAGAGCATAGAAGCTACATCATCGATTGGGGAACGTTTTGTTACAATGTGATGCTCTTTGGATTAAAGAACGCTGGAGCAACGTACCAAAGGTTGGTAACAGAATGTTTCAGGATCAAATAGGGCTAAACATAGAGGTATGCGTGGAAGATATGCTAGCGAAATCTACCAAAGAAGAAAGCCATCTGGAAGACCTAGAGGAAATGTTCAATGTCTTAAGGGGTTATAAAGTAAAGTTAAACCCTCAGAAGTGTTCTTTCGGAGTCCAGTCCGGAAATTTCCTAGGGTATGTGGTCAGCGAATATGGTGTCGAAGCTAGTCCTGATCAAATCCAAGCCATAAAGGACATGGAGGAACTTAAAACAAGCAAAGAGGTCATGAGCTTAAATAGAAATGCAGCATCCTAAGTCGGTTCATTTCCAAATCCACTGACAAGTGTGTCCATTTCTTTGATGCCATAAAGAAAAAGAAGAACTTTGAATGGAATGATGAATGCAAAAATGCTTTTCAAGAATTAAAGTATTACATTGAAAAGGTCGATGTGTACGACTTAAAGGATCTATATGGATATAGTGGAAATATATGTGATATGCTAGCTAAATAATTGCAATAGTTAAGCAAATAAAACCTAAGTTAAAGAGATATATCACAAACAGAGTAAATGCGGAAAATAAAGTAAAGTGACACCATGAGTTTTTATATTGGTTCGGACTTCCCGCCCTACGTCCAGTCCCGAAGCTCCTCTTCAGAATTCGCTAACAACGCCCTCTCTTAACCCGAAGGAATATGTTAGTACACCCGAGCCCTAACAAGGATGCTTCTCGCCTGAGCAACTACACAGGCCTTCAACAATTACAAGTGTTTGACTTCTGATTTGTGTTCTTGAATCAACACGCATAGCCAATAGTTTAAGTACAACCTTCCTATAATCTGATCCTCGAGTATATGATTTGAATGCGAAGATTTAAGGAAGAAGATTGCTTGTTGAATCAAATGATATTAAATTGATTCAAGGATTCAACAAGTATTTGAATTTGGGAGCTTTTATTTGCAAAGAATGTAAATGGAGAGTATAGAATGATGATAAGAAAAATCGGAAAAATTTGGTTGTTGAAAAACATGATTGAAGTTACTTATATAATAGTATAAGAGTAGCAATCCTTCATGAAGAGTTTCTATAAAAAGTTATGTCCATTTCCTTTGATTAATGAAGAGGAATCTCTTAATGAAAGATGGTGACTCTTTACAAAATAGTTTCTGGGTCGAATCAGTCGACTGGTTAAAAATCATCAGTTGACTGGTCCTTTTTCTACCAGTCGACCGATAGGCCAGTTTCTGTATATATCTGGCTTTTGAGGGTTTATAAATATATGTATTACTCTGTTTTTCACATTCGTGTATACTTGAGGATATATTTTAACATAATTCTAACATGACTTAGTGTGTGTGTTTATATATACATACATATATATATATATATATATATATATATATATATATATATAAAACCTTATCTCTATGATATGATTCCCATTGCAACTTCATTCGTTGGCATCGATCAAAATCTTGTTATCAACATTCTTCCCCTTTTTGATTGATGACAACACTTTGGATTTTCTCCCCTTGAATGTTAGCTCCCACTGAATTTCTGCAATAATTTTGTTAGCTCATAATTTTATAACCTTACCATTTGATTCCTTTAGGAAATATTGAATCTTGTGCTTTTTCGACAAGCTGAATTTTCACAGATATTTAGAGATGCTGAAATAGCCTTCTGTTTGTTGTGGTGTACCTGCAAAAAATATGATGTATATACTTTGGTATCCACTTGCTTTGTTTGGGTCCAGGAGTTAGATGGAAGGTAACCATACCCAAGAGTGTTTAATGGAACCTTTAAAGATAATATTTTTATTATTAACTACTAAACCAAAATAATCATCGATATATTTTTCTCTATTTCTCCAATTTACTGGAACCCAAATACTTAAGTAATCTCTATTGATATTTCTTTTCGTACTTCTAGATTTGTTATAAACATCTCTAGTCATAGAAGTATTCAAATTTTTATAATAACTGGATCTTGAATGTGCATTAGTACTAGTAGTGATATTCTTATTATACATAAAAGTATATCTAGTACTATTTATATTATTGGTTTTAGTATATCCTAAACCACTTTTGTCATATAAAGGTCGAGATCTAGGTAAAATCATATTCAATTCATTTTGACCTTTATTTAATTTCGCGAACTTACTTGCATGTTTATCAAATTTTATTCCAAAGTCGCGATTGACATTTTCAAAAGAAATTTTGTTATTATCAATTTCCTTATTTAATTCAGAATTCTTCCCTTTTAAAGTATCGTTTTCAGTTGTGAGACCCAAAATTAGAAATTCTGAATTATCTAAAGAAGATTGTAATTTTTCAAAATTTTCTTTTGAGTTAGAAATTTCATTTTGCAAAATATAATTATTTACCTTTAACGGCTCACATTCTTTAGATAATTCTATATTCTTTTCAGTTAAAGCTCCATTCTCTTTTTCAAGAGACGAAATTAAAGAATTAGAATTATTTAAAGAATTTTATAATGATTTATTTCTATTTTGCAAAAGATCGATTTCCATTAAAAGACCATTGTTTTTATCTTCTAGTTTTTCATTTTCTTTTTGAAGGAAATCTTTTTGAGAAACAAGCCCTTCTTAGGTATTTTCAAAACATTTGGCTTGTTTTACCAAAAAATTGTTTTCTTCTTTTAATTTGGAATTTTCTTGCTCACAATTTTTTTAGCTTAGCTAAAATGACAGTATTGAGTTTACCCAAAGTTTTAAAATCTTTCAATAATTTTTCATGGTCTAACAAAATATCTTTATATAATGAATCTACACATACCTATTGTGATATGATTTTAGCCATTAGACATTTGCTCCCTTACTCCGTTGATTCTGCTTTGTTGTTCTTCCATTTTCTAATGCCTTGACTAGATTTCTTTTTTGCCATTTATTCTAGGATGTTGTTACGATCTCTAGATACCAGGCTCTGATACTAAATGAAAAGGTCGATGTGTACGATTTAAAGGACCTATATGGATATAGCGGAAATATATGTGATATGCTAGCTAAAATAATATGCAACAGTTAAGCAAATAAAACCTAAGTTACAGAGATATATCACAAACTGAGTAAATGCAGAAAATAAAGTATGTAACACCAGGAGTTTTTATACTGGTTCAGACTTCCCGCCCTACGTCCAGTCCCGAAGCTCCTCTTCGGAATTCACTAACAACGCCCTCTCTTAACCAAGAGGAATAGGTCAGTACGCCCAAGCTCCAACAAGGATTCCTCTCGTCTGAGCAACTACACAGGTCTTCAACAATTACAAGTGTTTGACTTCTGATTTGTGTTCTTAAATCAACAAGGATAGCAAATAGTTTAAGTACAACCTTCCTAAAACCTGATCCTCGAGTATATGATTTGAATGCGAAGATTTAAGGAAGAAGATTGCTTGTTAAATCAAGTGATATTAAATTGATTCAAGGATTCAACAAGTATTTGAATTTGGGAGATTTTATTTGCAAAAAATGTAAATGGAGAGTATAGAATGATTATTAGAAAAATCGGTAAAATTCGGTTGTTGAAAAACATGATTGAAGTTGTTTATATAATAGTATAAGAGTAGCAATCCTTCATGAAGAGTTTCTATAAAAAGTTATGTCCATTTCCTTTGATTAATGAAGAGGAATCTCTTAATGAAAGATGGTGACTCTTCACAAAATAGTTTCTAGGTCGAATCAGTCGACTGGTTAAAAATCATCAGTTGACTAGTAGGCCAGTTTCTGTATATATCTGGCTTTTGAGGGTTTATAAATATATATATACCAGTACGAAGGCGCGTCCGCTGGACGTATGCATGGACAGTTGAAGCAAATCTTGGTTTTGGGCAGAAACTTTACTTTGTGCAAAGAAGGTAAAATAGTAAGAACAACAACAACCAAGATATTATGTAAACAAATCAATTCCACATATATTACATTATAAATAAAGTTAACAACGCCTATTATCCGATTAAATGGACAGGGGACATTGTTAAAATTATTTAAACAGTTCCAACACAGTTTGTAACATTGTTTGATGATACAATCGTTCCTTTCTGGAGCTCAATCGTAGTTGATGAAATCCGAAAAAATGGCATCCTTTCAAATATTTGATATATTGAAATATTTAACGTAAATTCAGGGCCAATCATGAAGAAAGTCATTTTGACCTATCTTGGTTATTCTTTTTCACCTGCTTTGTTTCAACCTATAGTTGCACCTTCTGTCTTACCTATCATCTATGACAAACACCTTGGTGTTTCATCCCTGCCCAATTGGACATCCAACTAAACACATATTTCCCAACTCCTGCATGTTCCACCCACCTAACAAATTAGAAACCTTAATTATAATAGGTCTTGTAGGTATATCATCTAACAATTTGGCTGAATAATGATATCAGGTAATGGAAACAAATCATTTAAGTAAATCATTACTTAGTGTTAATTTCATCTATAAAGTATACCATATAAAAACAATTTTAAGTGGAAATATATTGCAATAATTAGATTTTTGGTCAATATAAAATATACCACATAATAGAATATAAAGAATTGTAGTGTGATATAAAAAATTATAGGTACAACTAATATATGTAAAACAAAGATCATGCAATAAATTGAAATGAATGGTAGTAGTATCCAAATAGCTTCACGACATCGAAAATTGTAGCATGTAACTTTTTTTTGATTTAGATAAGATAAAAGAGGTTAACCAATTATTGTATTGGTACTCAAACATATGTGGCCAGCTATATACATAAGCGCAATATTTGTAAAATGATAAAATGGGTACATGTATCTTGTAATTGTTTACTATTAAATTATAGATATGCTATATCATAATCCAATTGCAATTTGAAACAATACTGATATTGTTGAGTGTAATTGGAAGGTCCAAACAGTCATTATTGTCATATATAAAATTAACCTAATGAAGATGTAAGCATTAAGTTATTTATAATGAGCAAGAATATATAGAATGGTGACATAAATTGTTGATTAATATATTTGATTTTTAATTCTTTCCATTTAAAGTTGGACAATCCAATGGTAATGCAGACATTTTACCATAAATATCAGATTTTATTGTTACAATTACCATGACACCCCTGTTTTTAGCATCCTGCCAGATCCTAGCATACACAATTACCATGACAGTCCAATGGTAATGCAGACATAGCATGAAATAGCAGATGATAAAATGGTTAAGTATCAAATTTATCTAAAAATGATATACGTATCATTAAATATCAATGATCAATCTATTTTGTAAAAAGAATTTTTACTTGTTAAATACATCTATTTGCGATTCGCTTCCCTAAATACAATGAGCATCTGGTTTTCAAAGATAGAAATTACTATAAGTGTATTAGTAACAAAGAAATAAAGATCAGTGCAAATAATCTTATTTCTAATATCATGATAGAACGGTCCCTAAAAGTTATTAAAAATAAAATAAAACTCACGTTGTAAGGTGAAGCGAATGTGAATAGCTTTAAAAAATGAATAGAAGAAGGCAAACCTTAATATTCCCTTCGTTGAAGATGCACCTAACCCACATCGTGTACAGTTAATTCGACATGACGTTGGCATGCACATATTTTCACACCGTTATCCATTACCTGATTACAAAAATAACATTGGACAACTTAACATGAGTGAAAGATGAGTGAGAATGATTGGATAACAGATATGAAAAGAGAGTAAAATTGGAGTATCAGAACTGAATTAGCATCAGCATGATCACATAAAGAAAAGATATTGAAATTCCCAAATAAATTCATAACCAAAAGCTAAAAAAAAACAGAAAGAGCATAATATTTAAGCAAGGGAATATAGATACAAAAACAAAATAATATATGGAATATAGGTACAAAAGTATATAACATATTAATTTTGAGTACCAAGTTTAGCAGGAATGAATCATACTTTTGTTGCCACTCAATGCAGTCTTCGGTTGGAATTTTCAATAAAATAGTAACATCATATGATCCTGCAGAAGATAATAAGTGTGTTCTTACAGTTTATCTAATAGTTATCAAGAGTAATAGAATGTATAATATACTAAGGATTAAATAATCGCATTAGTCTTATTGATTAGTTTGTGTGTGTATATATATATACACACACACATACATACATTCAGTAACATTCACTTGAATAATTCTATAAATTCCATTGGTAAGGCATGTAAACAAAACATCTTGCAAATGTGATGGATTTGTGAATGCATATAACATTAAATTCACAAGTTATACAAGAGTACAATATAAAGCAGTCATTTGATAAAATAAGCATTGAGAACTACGTCAATATGCCTTTTTTTTTAGATTTGCATGAAGACATTGTTTCCAAGGGACGGCCTCCAATTTTAATGTTGACATATTGCATGTCTAAAATTAGTAAAATGATTAATTTGTCATGATCACTTGGCCATAGACATAAATTGTTAGTGACAGTTAATTGTACTGAGTATGAGAACATTTTAGTATACTTAAAATATCAAATTTCTATATTACACTTGCAATTAAATTATCTTTCTATAGGAATAATCAATGACTCAAAATGTAATAACCCGGAAATTCTGAACCAGTATAAAATTTTTATTTTGGCAATTTTAGCGAATTTTGAATATTTAAAATAGATTATTTTAAATAATATCGACGAGAAATTTATTTGGAATATAATTAGAACGTATATATTATATACGTCGTCGTTAGAATATAAATATATATATATATATATATATAATTATAAATAGAATTGAAAATGGCGTGGTAGTTCGATAATTCGATTTCAAACTTCAATTGAATGTACCGGGTGCAAAACAATCCGGATTTTAGTGAAACCAAAAACATTAGGATCTAATTGATAATATCTTTCCAACGAATCCGAAAAATTGAGATTTCATAACGGGAATCAAAAGATATGTCCAGTTAAAAATTCTGAATAGTCGCTATGGAATTCAGGCCCTTAAAAATAGACATTTTGCAAACGACCTCGGATTTCGACGAAACCACTTTTGTTGGATTCGCAGTGTCAAATTATTGCTAGGTTTTAAATTTCATAATTTTTCGAATCAATATGTGAGCGTGGCAATGGAAAACGCGTTTGACCAGTTTAAGTTGATTTTAATCGACTGGAAATGGCCGTTTTTCAAACGGTCTCAGAATTCAATGAAATTAGTTTTGTTAGGACCGTATCGTCAATACGAAGTTAGAAAATATTTTTCGGGAATTTTTAGAGCCCGTATGTGGGCCCGGTAAGTTGAAATGTACGTTTAAAATTCAATATAATGATTTAAATGTAAATTTGACGAAAACTGATACTAACAGTCGAATTGGCCTGCGATACATATCCCATTGAGTTCGAAATGGAGGTAATTAGCTAGGGGCGACAGTCGTTGGGTTCGATTCGGGGTTCGGGACAAAAAGTCAACTCTAAGGAGAAAATAAATTAAAATTAAATTAAATACTAATAACCTTTTTCATTTACCCCCCCCCTTTTTCTTTCTCCCCCAAAATTCAGTTATCGGAAATCGAATTAAAAAAAAATGGCCGACGAGACCATCGTTCTTCCTTTCCCCTCGTCGCACCCCCCCAGTCGCCGCCTCCTCCTCTTGAGCCACCACTCCCCTTCTTCTTCCTCTCCAGCGACGCCCGAACCCCACCCAAACCCCCACGCGCTCGCACCCAGACCCGAACCGCAACCCCCCTGCCTCACCCACGACGCTCCTCCGCCAGAGAGCACCACCGCGCGACAACCCTTCCCCCCTTTTTTCGAGCACCGCAATCGATTCCCCCCCTCCTCTCCGATTCCTGTAAGTTTTTTTATTTTTATTTTATTTATTTTTCAATTTTTAGCTATCGTTCTATTCGATTTTAAAACTGATTCTCTTGGTTAGGTTAAAATTTGATTTTTATTTGGTTATGCAAAACTGATTTTTTTTTATTTTAAAAATAAAAGGGTTAGGCCTTTATAAAAAAAAGGGGGTTAGCGAAATAAATATATAAATTTTTATTATATGGCAAGGATAAAAATATAATTTTTATATCGTGGAAGGAGTAAAGGTATAATTTTTATATAAGGAAGAGCATAAAAATATGATTTTTATTAATGTAAGAGATTAAAAATATAATCTTTATCGATACGAACACTGTTATCAAAATATTATTTTTACCATATAGTTAAATTAGTAAAGATTAGATCTTTAAACTATAAAAGATTTGATTTTTAAACTATGAAGGAATTTGATGTTTAACTTTGAAAGGTTTGATTTTTAAAAGTGAAATGGGCGAAATCTTTATATTGAAAAAGGCGAAACTTTATATGGTGAAGAGCGAAAAGAAAATATGATTTTGATTATATAGAATAATAAAAATTCGATTTTTATATATTGAACAGCGGAGTAAAAATTCGATTTTTACATATGTAGTGGCTACGGCAACGAAGATGACAAAAATGCGATAAAGATGAAGATTTCTATCAAAGAAGAGTCAAGATGATTGGATAGCTATCGGTGAGAATTTCTCACCTTTCAATTTCTTTTTCTAGTTATATATATATATACTAGGATGCAGACGGTGTTTAGTAGCACCCGACATAATCGTCCACAGACCATGGACTTGTTTGTTTGGTTGCATAAATTAGTTAGATGATTTGATTCAAATTTGGTTGTTTGGTAAATTTGATTGATGTGTGAATGGCGTGGGCCTTCACTAGACCGGGGATAAGGCTAGTCCTCGTCCCGTTTCTAGTATCGTGTCGTTATGCCGCCGAAATTTTCTAAAATAAGTTAGAAAAATAAAAATATCATTTTATTTAAAGAATGAACTGAATAGAAATTCATATGTTAAAATAAAATGATTTATCGTTAAAAATATAATTTTTAACGTGAATATGGATATAGTGAATGTGAATAAATAAAATATTCATTTACAAACCGGACGGTTTGTTTATGTACACCTATTTGAAGGACATTGATTGGGTAGATAGATTTTACACATCGCCCAACTACACAACTAAATCTGTGTTTGATTGTTTGAAACCCCACACGGGTGTTGGGATGAAATTTGAAGTTCACTCATCCTGATTGATTAAATGTGTCGATCGATTGATTGACAGACTGTTATAAGCGTTAGATATCTATATTTGATGCTTATACAGTGTAGTGCACCTTGGTTGATGGTTGATTATTTTTCAACGCTATTTTATACGTGTGATGTATGAAAATCCATATAATTAACATTGTATGGTGATTGATTGGGCCTCATTCCAATTTAGAAGATAAAGAATATAATAGAATAAATGTTCATGTGTTGACTGTACTCATCCGTTGAGATTAGTCATGTGTTGAACGAAATATTTTAACAATAAAATTTATATCTTTATCTTTATAGAATAAATGTTCATGTGTTGACTGTACTCATCCGTTGAGATTAGTCATGTGTTGAACGAAATATTTTAGCAATAAAATTTATATCTTTATCTTTATAAAATAGAGGTTCATGTGTTGACTGTACTCATCCGTTGAGATTAGTCATGTGTTGAACGAAATATTTTAACAATAAAATTTATATCTTTATCTTTATAAAATAAAGGTTCATGTGTTGACTGTACTCATCCGTTGAGATTAGTCATGTGTTGAACGAAATATTTTAACAATAAAATTTATATCTTTATCTTTATAGAATAAATGTTCATGTGTTGACTGTACTCATCCGTTGAGATTAGTCATGTGTTGAACGAAATATTTTAACAATAAAATTTATATCTTTATCTTTATAAAATAAAGGTTCATGTGTTGACTGTACTCATCCATTGAGATTAGTCATGTGTTGAACGAAATATTTCGATAATAACAAATATTTTGATAATAGGAAATATTTGAAATAGAATATTTGAAAATAGAAATACATTAAGCCGTGTTGATTAGATTGACGCCATTTTGACGTGAACGATATTTATATCGATTTTATTCATTTCGAAATGAATGGAATTTAAAACGATTTCGAAATGAATTGAATTTAAAACGATTTCGAAATGAATTGAATTTAAAACGATTTCGAAATGAATTGAATTGAATTTAAAACGATTTCGAAATGAATTGAATTGAAAACGATTTCGAAATGAAATGAATTGAAAACGATTTCGAAATGAATTGAATTGAAAACGATTTCGAAATGAATTGAATTGAAAACGATTTCGAAATGAATTGAATTTAAAATGATTTCGAAATGAATTGAATTGAATTTAAAACGATTTCGAAATGAATTGAATTGAAAACGATTTCGAAATGAAATGAATTGAAAACGATTTCGAAATGAATTGAATTGAAAACGATTTCGAAATGAATTGAATTGAAAACGATTTCGAAATGAATTGAATAGAAAACGATTTCGAAATGAAATGAATTGAAAACGATTTCGAAATAAATTGAATAGAAAACGAATTTGATTTGAATAGAAAACGAATTTGATTTGAATAGAAATGGAATTTGAAATTGTTTTTGAAACAAATTAAAAACGATTTATAAAATTCGTTTTAAATAGAAATCGACAAAATATATATTATATATATTATATATATATAATATAATGGCCTGAATAGAACGCGCCGCGCCGCGGCAGTTCGTAAATTTCGACCATTTATTTCAAACGGACATTATGGGAGATCCGACCGTCGGATTCTCCTAAAACCGGAACCGTGGGTTCGTATCGAAAAGAGCTTTCTAACGAATATTAGAAATTCAAAATCTAACGGTTGGATTTGGAGATACGTCCAAATCAAATTTGAAAAGGGTCGCTATAAGTGCAGTTCGATGGCCGTTGATGGAAATCGACTGTACGGACCTTGAGAAAATTATTAAAAATAGTAATAATTTGTGAAAAATCAGAAGAAATGATTTGGGAAAATTTGGGATGAAAAACTCCATATTTGAAAAGAGAAAAATAGATTTTTATCGAAATGAACTAGATTGAACTAAATTTAAAACCCGGGTTTTTATTTTTAAATAAATAAATTAGATTTAAAAAGGGGTTTTAAATAATCGGAATTTCTAATATATTTGATTGGATTTGAAATGGGTTTATCGTGAACGGTGTTTTAAATAACACTAGTTCTTTAACCCGATAACAAATAGAATATGATTTGGGTTTGTCGTGAACTGTGTTTTAAATAACACCTAGTTCTTTAACCCAGTAAAAGGAGTTCTAACGAATCTGCAATTAGATTGAAATGTGAATCTATAATCTAAATTATCAAATTTAGAAATGAGCGAGAATGGAGTATCGCCAGTTTTGCTCCAAAACGATAGTTAAATCTTTAATTAGATTTGAACGTGAAATGGTAATTAATTTTACCGATAACACCATAGTATTAGATATGGAGTATTACCAGTGTTGCTTCATGGGATGAATGGGTTGGGATTGGGAAATAAAATAAATAATTACTTCGGTGTGGTTCGCTAATCTCGACTAGTTTAGAAAAACCATAATTTGGTTTGAAACGACATCCAAAGGAAGATTACAGGATAAATTTTAAAGAATTTATCTTGGATAAAATTAATGGGAACCTTTCCCTAAGAATGTGGAATTTAGAAACTAGCTGTAGGTTGGCTAAGAAGAATGGTTTCCTGGGTATTGATCTGATGTTGGTTTCGGCCTTCGGGGTTAATGTTTGGGAAATTGTTCTCTTGCTAATTTGCGGTTAGTGACTAATGAATTGGAATGAGGCGTATGTTGTGTTTGTGTAACATTTGTTTTTAATATACGTGGGTTGTTCGGAAAGTTCGGGTTTACACCCATTCTGAATAACCGATTCGACGATATGTCGAAGATGAAGACGGTGGTTGAAGACCGGAAGTCTTCACATCGTTTGGATTATTACTGACGATCCTGATTGGGCAGTACACCCAAGAAGATGGAAATAGTTGGTGGTCGTCCAGACGTACTTGGAGATGGATGGATATGCGAGGAAAGTGCCTCCGGTTCCGTTCAGACCCAGAACAGACTTGTAAATGGATTGTGTGTCTGACATTGGATTTTATTCTGTGTTGATTGATTTCTATTAAATATACATCTGTTTGGCGGTGGAGAATTTATTCTTTTGCTTAACGCCCTTCTCTGAGACGTACGAGCTCAGAGGTTGTATATCGATGGACATCAGTCGCATGGCATGAATTGTCTGTGTGGCACGCTAAGATGCAATGATCAAGGCTTTTGTTGAAAAGCAAAGTCTTATGTTTGATGATCAAAGCACGCCTACGTGGCAGCTTTGTGTATAGCGTGAATTCGCGAGCCTCACACCTCGGTATGAGTCAAAAACGGGATACGGACTGCAGGGAGAGCACGACGTTTATTTCTAGCTTTGGTGATGTCAGTGACTTACCAGCCCTGACATTTATATACTTTTCACCTATGTGGTTGTTGGATGAGGCGCCTCGATTTTAGGTCTGTAAGGACCGGGAAACGTGTGTTCAGGAATTGCCAATCCTCTAACGTAAGTGAGGACCAGCCCTGAAGCATCCAGGGTTGCCCAGAGTGCGTAGCCCTGAGACATTTGCTAGAGTGTCTCGAACGCGGAGAGGAGCTTGCCCCTTGCCTCGACTCATGACGGAAATCCAATTTCCAATACATGTATTGCGGTTTTAATTGTAGAACTAGTATGGCGACATAGTAGCATGGTATGATATGCCGTCTATGATTTATATTTATGATTGAAATTGTTTTGACACTATACACTTATTATAGTATCAAATGATTAGTTTTAAACGTACCAAGCATGTTTGGCTATTATAAGGGAAAACCCTATCCTCCGGCTTGCGTTGCATTGTGTGATGGGACCTGGGTCTTATAATAGCTTCATTTTTCGAAAAAGCATTACGTTGTTTATTCTATGCACTGGTATTCTTGGGAGGAAACCCGTTCCGTGTTATACGGCGTGGTCCCTTGAATTACTCTCTTTTAAAGTAAAGTTTTAAATAACTGTTTTAGTTCTCACACCAGTCACATGACTGACCTGGAGTTTATTGTTTTAACCTAAACTCTGGGTGCCCCTATTTTCCGCACGGGCAGCTAGTAGTTTTGGTTTTGCAGATTTATATTCACAGGATCCTGGTTTACAGCTGGAATGATATCCGGAAAGCTCTGTATCCGTATATCACCTTCAGTTGTGATTTGTATTATTTTCCGCTGCTATGTAATTTATTGTAACCTCTGATATTTATCGAATGTATATTTATTCATTTATACTCTGTATATTCTTGTATCTGATGGAATTGTTGTAATAACAATGAAATGTTCTTCTGTCTGCGTTCTATTTTGTCCTGTTCTCAAACGATCAGGGGTTTCGAACGGTCTAGATCGGTTTAACGACTGATTCGGATCGAGCGAAATTCCCGGCCGTCACATTTGGTATCAGAGCTTTGGTTTACAGAGCTCGAGAACAAGACACATTAGAACCATACGAAAGAATTCTTCGGATATTGGATTAGTAATATCCAATTAGAATGACTCGTTAAAGATAGGATCAGTAGTATCCTAGAACGAGTGTGAAGAGTATATTTTTCAAATGAAAACAATTTTGTTTTGAAATTTAAACCATTTTAAAACGTATTTGATTATTTATTTATTTTGAATATGGACAATCCATTATATAAAGATTTTGCATATACGCGTCATGAACGTATATTCGAAGTTTTAATATATTGGATAGATATGGGATCACATTCTAGTCGCCCGGAGATGGTACTGATGATTGTCATGACATCATCAGTATTTATGTTCGTGTTTCGAAGGTGTGATTTTCTATATATTTCCATTAGACTGGTGTGAGAACCAAAACTAATATAGCTAGAGCACATTGTTGTGAATTGGCATCAAAATCAAGATTTTTTTGTATAGGTATCAAAATTATGAATTTGAAACTCTAATTCACTAACTGATTGATGTTTGTGTTGTTTGTTTATTTGTTTGATAATTTTGAACCATTTAGCCTAATTGAACCAAATATTGAATATTATTGAAAATTAGTTGCATTTGCTTGCATATACATATACTTACATTGAACAGGTCATAGCAAGGAGGCTAGAGCAGAGAATAAAATTTGTTTGCCCGACAAATAGGTACATGTTTACTACATAATTTACTGTTTTGTTTGGGTGATGATGATTTTATGAGCCTATTGGCTAGCCGCTTGGCTTTTTCTTTTCCTTTTTGAGATCAGAAGGCCTATATGGCAATTTCGGGATTTTCCCGTGGCTCCCGGTGCAGGGGAGGTTATGGCGAAATTTTTCAAAAATTTAGGGTGTTAGCCAAATTTTTGAAATTTTGAAAATTCTCATAAACTGAAAAGTTGGAGAATGGAAGCCAGATCGAATGTAGAGCTTATTAATCAAACCACTTTCGACTTTGTTCCTTTTCGGGGACGAAAAGTTTTAAGTGGGGGAGATTGTAATAACCCGGAAATTCTGAACCAGTTTAAAATTTTTATTTTGGCAATTTTAGCGAATTTTGAATATTTAAAATAGATTATTTTAAATATTATTGACGAGAAATTTATTTGGAATATAATTAGAACGTAGATATTATATACATCGTCGTTAGAATATAAATATATATATATAATTATAAATAGAATTGAAAATGGCGTGGTAGTTCGATAATTCGATTTCAAACTTCAATTGAATGTACCGGGTGCAAAACAATCCGGATTTTAGTGAAACCAAAAACTTAGGATCTAATTGATAATATCTTTCCAACGAATCCGAAAAATTGAGATTTCATAACGGGAATCAAAAGATATGTCCAGTTGAAAATTCTGAATAGTCGCTATGGAATTCAGGCCCTTAAAAATAGACATTTTGCAAACGACCTCGGATTTCGACGAAACCACTTTTGTTGGATCCGCAGTGTCAAATTATTGCTAGGTTTTAAATTTCATAATTTTTCGAATCAATATGTGAGCGTGGCAATGGAAAACGCGTTTGACCAGTTTCAGTTGATTTTAATCGACTGGAAATGGCCGTTTTTCAAACGGTCTCAAAATTCAATGAAATTAGTTTTGTTAGGACCGTATCGTCAATACGAAGTTAGAAAATATTTTTCGGGAATTTTTAGAGCCCGTATGTGGGCCCGGTAAGTTGAAATGTACGTTTAAAATTCAATATAATGATTTAAATGTAAATTTGACGAAAACTGATACAAACAGTCGAATTGGCCTGCGATACATATCCCATTGAGTTCGAAATGGGGGTAATTAGCTAGGGGCGACAGTCGTTGGGTTCGATTCGGGGTTCGGGACAAAAAGTCAACTCTAAGGAGAAAATAAATTAAAATTAAATTAAATACTAATAACCTTTTTCATTTACCCCCCCCCCCCCCCCGTTTTCTTTCTCCCCCAAAATTCAGTTATCGGAAATCGAATTAAAAAAAAATGGCCAACGAGACCATCGTTCTTCCTTTCCCCTCGTCGCACCCCCCCAGTCGCCGCCTCCTCCTCTTGAGCCACCACTCCCCTTCTTCTTCCTCTCCAGCGACGCCCGAACCCCACCCAAACCCCCACGCGCTCGCACCCAGATCCGAACCCGCAATCCCCCTGCCTCACCCACGACGCTCCTCCGCCAGAGAGCACCACCACGCGACAGCCCTTCCCCCCTTTTTTCGAGCACCGCAATCGATTCCCCCCTCCTCTCCGATTCCTGTAAGTTTTTTTTATTTTTATTTTATTTATTTTTCAATTTTTAGCTATCGTTCTATTCGATTTTAAAATTGATTCTCTTGGTTAGGTTAAAATTTGATTTTTATTTGGTTATGCAAAACTGATTTTTTTTTTATTTTAAAAATAAAAGGGTTAGGCCTTTATAAAAAAAGGGGGTTAGCGAAATAAAAATATAAATTTTTATTATATGGCAAGGATAAAAATATAATTTTTATATCGTGGAAGGAGTAAAGGTATAATTTTTATATAAGGAAGAGCATAAAAATATGATTTTTATTAATGTAAGAGATTAAAAATATAATCTTTATCGGTACGAACACTGTTATCAAAATATTATTTTTACCATATAGTTAAATTAGTAAAGATTAGATCTTTAAACTATAAAAGATTTGATTTTTAAACTATGAAGGAATTTGATATTTAACTTTGAAAGGTTTGATTTTTAAAAGTGAAAAGGGCGAAATCTTTATATTGAAAAAGGCGAAATCTTTATATGGTGAAGAGCGAAAAGAAAATATGATTTTGATTATATAGAATAATAAAAATTCGATTTTTATATATTGAACAGCGGAGTAAAAATTCGATTTTTACATATGTAGTGGCTACGGCAACGAAGATGACAAAAATGCGATAAAGATGAAGATTTCTATCAAAGAAGAGTCAAGATGATTGGATAGCTATCGGTGAGAATTTCTCACCTTTCAATTTCTTTTTCTAGTTATATATATATATACTAGGATGCAGACGGTGTTTAGTAGCACCCGACATAATCGTCCACAGACCATGGACTTGTTTGTTTGGTTGCATAAATTAGTTAGATGATTTGATTCGAATTTGGTTGTTTGGTAAATTTGATTAATGTGTGAATGGCGTGGGCCTTCACTAGACCGGGGATAAGGCTAGGCCTCGTCCCGTTTCTAGTATCGTGTCGTTATGCCGCCGAAATTTTCTAAAATAAGTTAGAAAAATAAAAATATCATTTTATTTAAAGAATGAACTGAATAGAAATTCATATGTTAAAATAAAATGATTTATCGTTAAAAATATAATTTTTAACGTGAATATGGATATAGTGAATGTGAATAAATAAAATATTCATTTACAAACCGGACGGTTTGTTTATGTACACCTATTTGAAGGACATTGATTGGGTCGATAGATTTTACACATCGCCCAACTGCACAACTAAATCTGTGTTTGATTGTTTGAAACCCCACACGGGTGTTGGGATGAAATTTGAAGTTCACTCATCCTGATTGATTAAATGTGTCGATCGATTGATTGACAGACTGTTATAAGCGTTAGATATCTATATTTGATGCTTATACAGTGTAGTGCACCTTGGTTGATGGTTGATTATTTTTCAACGCTATTTTATACGTGTGATGTATGAAAATCCATATAATTAACATTGTATGGTGATTGATTGGGCCTCATTCCAATTTAGAAGATAAAGAATATAATAGAATAAATGTTCATGTGTTGACTATACTCATCCGTTGAGATTAGTCATGTGTTGAACGAAATATTTTAACAATAAAATTTATATCTTTATCTTTATAGAATAAATGTTCATGTGTTGACTGTACTCATCCGTTGAGATTAGTCATGTGTTGAACGAAATATTTTAACAATAAAATTTATATCTTTATCTTTATAAAATAAAGGTTCATGTGTTGACTGTACTCATCCGTTGAGATTAGTCATGTGTTGAACGAAATATTTTAACAATAAAATTTATATCTTTATCTTTATAAAATAAAGGTTCATGTGTTGACTGTACTCATCCGTTGAGATTAGTCATGTGTTGAACGAAATATTTTAACAATAAAATTTATATCTTTATCTTTATAGAATAAATGTTCATGTGTTGACTGTACTCATCCGTTGAGATTAGTCATGTGTTGAACGAAATATTTTAACAATAAAATTTATATCTTTATCTTTATAAAATAAAGGTTCATGTGTTGACTGTACTCATCCGTTGAGATTAGTCATGTGTTGAACGAAATATTTCGATAATAACAAATATTTTGATAATAGGAAATATTTGAAATAGAATATTTGAAAATAGAAATACATTAAGCCTTGTTGATTAGATTGACGCCATTTTGACGTGAACGATATTTATATCGATTTTATTCATTTCGAAATGAATTGAATTTAAAACGATTTCGAAATGAATTGAATTTAAAACGATTTCGAAATGAATTGAATTTAAAACGATTTCGAAATGAATTGAATTGAATTTAAAACGATTTCGAAATGAATTGAATTGAAAACGATTTCGAAATGAAATGAATTGAAAACGATTTCGAAATGAATTGAATTGAAAACGATTTCGAAATGAATTGAATTGAAAACGATTTCGAAATGAATTGAATTTAAAACGATTTCGAAATGAATTGAATTGAATTTAAAACGATTTCGAAATGAATTGAATTGAAAACGATTTCGAAATGAAATGAATTGAAAACGATTTCGAAATGAATTGAATTGAAAACGATTTCGAAATGAATTGAATTGAAAACGATTTCGAAATGAATTGAATAGAAAATGATTTCGAAATGAAATGAATTGAAAACGATTTCGAAATAAATTGAATAGAAAACGAATTTGATTTGAATAGAAAACGAATTTGATTTGAATAGAAATGGAAGTTGAAATTGTTTTTGAAACAAATTAAAAACGATTTATAAAATTCGTTTTAAATAGAAATCGACGAAATATATATTATATATATAATATAATGGCCTGAATAGAATGCGCCGCGGCAGTTCGTAAATTTCGACCATTTATTTCAAACGGACATTATGGGAGATCCGACCGTCGGATTCTCCTAAAACCGGAACCGTTGGGTTCGTATCGAAAAGAGCTTTCTAATGAATATTAGAAATTCAAAATCTAACGGTTGGATTTGGAGATACGTCCAAATCAAATTTGAAAAGGGTCGCTATAAGTGCAGTTCGATGGCCGTTGATGGAAATCGACTGTACGGACCTTGAGAAAATTATTAAAAATAGTAATAATTTGTGAAAAATCAGAAGAAATGATTTGGGAAAATTTGGGATGAAAAACTCCATATTTGAAAAGAGAAAAATAGATTTTTATCGAAATGAACTAGATTGAACTAAATTTAAAACCCGGGTTTTTATTTTTAAATAAATAAATTAGATTTAAAAAGGGGTTTTAAATAATCGGAATTTCTAATATATTTGATTGGATTTGAAATGGGTTTATCGTGAACGGTGTTTTAAATAACACTAGTTCTTTAACCCGATAACAAATAGAATGTGATTTGGGTTTGTCGTGAACTGTGTTTTAAATAACACCTAGTTCTTTAACCTAGTAAAAGGAGTTCTAACGAATCTGCAATTAGATTTAAATGTGAATCTATAATCTAAATTATCAAATTTAGAAATGAGCGAGAATGGAGTATCGCCAGTTTTGCTCCAAAACGATAGTTAAATCTTTAATTAGATTTGAACGTGAAATGGTAATTAATTTTACCGATAACACCATAGTATTAGATATGGAGTATTACCAGTGTTGCTTCATGGGATGAATGGGTTGGGATTGAGAAATAAAATAAATAATTACTTCGGTGTGGTTCGCTAATCTCGACTAGTTTAGAAAAACCATAATTTGGTTTGAAACGACATCCAAAGGAAGATTACAGGATAAATTTTAAAGAATTTATCTTGGATAAAATTAATGGGAACCTTTCCCTAAGAATGTGGAATTTAGAAACTAGCTGTAGGTTGGCTAAGAAGAATGGTTTCCTGGGTATTGATCTGATGTTGGTTTCGGCCTTCGGGGTTAATGATTGGGAAATTGTTCTCTTGCTAATTTGCGGTTAGTGACTAATGAATTGGAATGAGGCGTATGTTGTGTTTGTGTAATATTTGTTTTTAATATACGCGGGTTGTTCGGAAAGTTCGGGTTTACACCCATTCTGAATAACCGATTCGACGATATGTCGAAGATGAAGACGGTGGTTGAAGACCGGAAGTCTTCACATCGTTTGGATTATTACTGACGATCCTGATTGGGCAGTACACCCAAGAGGATGGAAATAGTTGGTGGTCGTCCAGACGTACTTGGAGATGGATGGATATGCGAGGAAAGTGCCTCCGGTTCCGTTCAGACCCAGAACGGACTTGTAAATGGATTGTGTGTCTGACATTGGATTTTATTCTGTGTTGATTGATTTCTATTAAATATACATCTGTTTGGCGGCGGAGAATTTATTCTTTTGCTTAACGCCCTTCTCTGAGACGTACGAGCTCAGAGGTTGTATATCGATGGACATCAGTCGCATGGCATGAATTGTCTGTGTGGCACGCTAAGATGCAATGATCAAGGCTTTTGTTGAAAAGCAAAGTCTTGTGTTTGATGATCAAAGCACGCCTACGTGGCAGCTTTGTGTATAGCGTGAATTCGCGAGCCTCACACCTCGGTATGAGTCAAAAACGGGATACGGACTGCAGGGAGAGCACGGCGTTTCTTTCTAGCTTTGGTGATATCAGTGACTTACCAGCCCTGACATTTATATACTTTTCACCTATGTGGTTGTTGGATGAGGCGCCTCGATTTTAGGTCTGTAAGGACCGGGAAACGTGTGTTCAGGAATTGCCAATCCTCTAACGTAAGTGAGGACCGGCCCTGAAGCATCCAGGGTTGCCCAGAGTGCGTAGCCCTGAGACATTTGCTAGAGTGTCTCGAACGCGGAGAGGAGCTTGCCCCTTGCCTCGACTCATGACGGAAATCCAATTTCCAATACGTGTATTGCGGTTTTAATTGTAGAACTAGTATGGCGGCATAGTAGCATGGGATGCTATGCCGTCTATGATTTATATTTATGATTGAAATTGTTTTGACACTATACACTTATTATAGTATCAAATGATTTGTTTTAAACGTACCAAGCATGTTTAGCTATTATAAGGGAAAACCCTATCCTCCGGCTTGCGTTGCATTGTGTGATGGGACCTGGGTCTTATAATAGCTTCATTTTTCGAAAAAGCATTACGTTGTTTATTCTATGCACTGGTATTCTTGGGAGGAAACCCGTTCCGTGTTATACGGCGTGGTCCCTTGAATTACTCTCTTTTAAAGTAAAGTTTTAAATAACTGTTTTAGTTCTCACACCAGTCACATGACTGACCTGAAGTTTATTGTTTTAACCTAAACTCTGGGTGCCCCTATTTTCCGCACGGGCAGCTAGTAGTTTTGGTTTTGCAGATTTATATTCACAGGATCCTGGTTTACAGCTGGAATGATATCCGGAAAGCTCTGTATCCATATATCACCTTCAGTTGTGATTTCTATTATTTTCCGCTGCTATGTAATTTATTGTAACCTCTGATATTTATCGAATGTATATTTATTCATTTATACTCTGTATATTCTTGTATCTGATGGAATTGTTGTAATAACAATGAAATGTTCTTCTGTCTGCGTTCTATTTTGTCCTGTTCTCAAACGATCAGGGGTTTCGAACGGTCTAGATCGGTTTAACGACTGATTCGGATCGAGCGAAATTCCCGGCCGTCACACAAAACATTATGGGTTTACACTATTCTACGTGATGTCAAAAGGTCTCAGCTAAGCATCATTTAGAGAAACAAAAAGAAAGGGTGATCAACTTGCTATATTATCTATCTCAGTTAGAGAAAATGCTCAAAACAAAGACTAAGCAATACCTATAAAAGGATGCACTGAGAATATGAGTTATACAATTTTTCTTAAGATATTCCTGGAATGAAAACATGCAAAACAGATATAAATATGATGTTTATGGATACTGTCCTTTGAATTTTAGAGAGATTAGAATTCCACAGTTATGATTTTTATGGTCCATTACAATACAATAATGTATTAGTAGTTCAAAAATATGGGACCCTACGTAATATCTATGGTATAATGAGACGCATGGCCTACTTAGCATTACCGGCAAGAAACTAAACTACTACAACATGCTAGTCTCATCTAATATACACTTAAGAGGCTCGACCACATTTTCTAGCTTTATCAATTGCAATGCTTGTAAAAATGGTTGGCAAACTGATCGACGCTTTCCTATGAACTAGAAAAGCGCGAAATTTTAAAATAAATTCTGCAAGCGCACATATCGTGTAGTATGCAGGTCGAATCACAGGGAGGCAAATTAAAAATAATTATTTATAGAATTTCGTGGGCGAGCTAGACAAATCTTCGAGGTTGGTTTTGAAATAAAATGAAATTGAAACTGCAATTAAACTATTATTGAATTGAATCAGATCTGAATCTAATCAAATCGGTATTCAATCCAATAGACCTAAGGAAGCAGTAAAAAGAATAGAAATTGAAATTGCAGAAACAAACAGGAAATAAAATTAGGATTACCGCTGAATCTAATCAGACGGCTAATCACTAATGAAAAATAAAAGAAAAAGAAAAATAGTGTTCTACCAAATCTAATTGTGTAGAGAACACTAATTGCTGAGAAAATAAAAAGCAGAAAAGAGAAAAAGAAAAAACTTTATTAATTCTAGGATAAAAGAAGTACAGAATCATCTGATTTACAATGATACAAAGGGTATTTATAGGAGATGTAATCTCCTTCCTATGAGAATAATTGGGCCATGAATGAATCTCTTGAAATAATATATTTACAATTAAAAGAGATAAGATACACTTGAGATATTCCATGCATCTTTCCTTTCTTTGATTGGTGACATGTGGCAGGTTGATCTTATCCTTGGAATAATTCATTCAAATCTTCTTTTATATAGAAGTTGAAAATGAATGGTTTAATTTGAGAAGAATATGTTAGCTTATTCCTTAAAATCTTTATTCGTGCATACATTATATACATACATAAGAATATATATATATATATAACATATCACTATTCCATATATTCTCCAGAGCAAATAAAACGGTGTATGTATAAATTTATGCTCCCTTCTTCAGTAAAAATTAAGGCTTTGCCAAGGATCGAACTCAGGTCTCTTCATACAAATTCATATGCCTTTACCAGTGAGCTACGACTTATTTTGTGATTGATAAAGTGTTGACATAAGGAAGTAGCTTTTCTTTGCAATTGGCCATTAGTTGAAATGAAGGAGACATTAAATGACAATCTATAAAAACACATAAAAATACCCAAAGTAATGTTTATTTATTTACAAAAGATAAGATATAAGAACATAAAATAATCACATTTCTGTGCTAATCAAATACCCCCACACTTATCTTTTACTCATCCTCGAGTAAAACAAAAATGAAAAACTAAACTAGATAGGTCACAATTTCGTAGGAAACACGATTGCATTGAGTGTATGCAATAAGCAGTTAAACCTCTAGGTTTCCCTAGTAGGACGAGTGGTGTCTCGTGAGGGTTTTCAGCGGATACTACCCATAAATCCAAATGTAGCATGTTGTGGTTCTAATGTAACTACATGAATGCAGATGACTTATGCAATTGAAAACAAAAAATGGAAACACGACTTGTTTCAGGAAAGTGGTACAACAAATTAAGTTAACAATTTCTAATCAGTTGATTTTATTTTAGATACCTCAACTTGTCACAAATTTTCAATATAAATCAAGTTTTAAAATGTTAAATTCTTGTTTGGTCAGCTAGTTTGGTTGATAACATAGTGCAGCCATGAAATAAATTCTTAGTTTGCTTGTCACAGTTTGTGAAGTTGTATTCTAATTTCCATGTGTATGGCTAGTCAAATCAATAAGGTCAAGAAGTGCTTGGGCTTTATCGCTTATTCTCTATCTCTATAAAAATTGAATTTTATGATTAATTACATACACCTAACTTAAAAGACCAAGGTATACCACCCATATACTGCCTTGGGGACTGACGGAGAGTTGGGACAGAGCTTGGCGGATTATGCAGACTGACGCTGACTTTGTTAACAACATGTCAGTAATCCTTAGGTGTCCAACTCATAAAATGAGACCAAGATATTCCAAAGCTGACTTTGTCAACAACATATCAGATAGAGCTTGGCGGGTTTGCACACCAACGCTAGACATGTAAGCAATGTTGGATACCTTGGATTATTATTATTATTATTGAAAATATAAGAACAAGAGAGATTACGCGAATTCAACTTAACACAACTTAGTTTCAAAGATTTAAAAAGACAATATAAGTATTTTAAGTCCTCCACTCATTAAACAAAGACTACAATTTAGAATAAATTTCATGGCCATCACCTAAGAATCTCCCTATGTACCAGTTACACTATTATCCCTCAAAATTCAACTTTTCATTATATTTCTTATTCGATCTTAGCTGAGAGAAAAAAATACTATCAACTGATTAACAATCCTTAACTTATTTTGTTGTATCAATCTAAAATGAGTCATGTTTCAAAAATAAATAAAAAAATGGCATGTTACTACAATCTAAAATGCACGATGGCTCTATTTAAATGGCTGAAAATGAAAAGAAAGAAAAATAAAGAAAAAACGAAAATTAATGAAATGCAGACTCCCCCCCACACTTGGACAAGACAGTGTCCACACTGTAGTACATTTCCTAAATTTGTATGATAAAACCGATAGATGGATTAGATTCAAAATGATTTGCAGAATGAAATGCAATCTAACTATATGTAAGAATGGATCATATGTACAATGATATATTTGTTTGCGATGCATGTGATGAAAAGAGTACCACCAACTTTTTTCCCCACACTTGGTTCTAGCCCGATGAGTCCTATTCCCACCATGTCTAGGCATGTTTTCTAATAAGGAAAGGTTTTTGAAAACCATCTCATATTTATACCTGGATTTATAGTCCAGTAGATAAATGTCCAGGGTCATCCTAACATGAAGTTTTTCAACCAAGCCAGCATTCCAAAAATAATTCATGTGTTCAACAAATTTATTAGTGTAATTGTTCAAAAATTTGTGATCGTATATAAACTCAATTGCAATCGTGAAATTTAAATTCTGAGTGTTGTTCAAGACTATGTGATCACATTTCTAAATTTCATTCATTGGCAACGTATTTTTGACACTGACATCTTCAAATTAATTGGAAGTTTCCTCATTTGGCAACTCATCCTCATACAATCCAAAAAATTCATGTTCATTAAAATCCATTTCCACTTCTGATTTTTTGAAAAATTCAACATTTTCATGTTGTTCAATTTCAAAAATTTCATGTTTCTCGCAGTTTGAAAGAGAAAGATCAAAGTCTAAGCTTAACTCTTTTTCCTGAAAAGAGTTGAAGTCCAAATCATTTACTGAATTGTGAACAACTTCATTTAGATGGTTATTCTCAATTTCTAAAGTTGTTATTTGAAAATTTTCACTATCAGTAAAGAATGGATTATTTCCTGATTCATCGCATGTTTGAATTTGATTTTGTTGCTCGAGTTGTTCTTTAAAAGATGTCATTAAACAAAGAAGTTCATCAAGCTGTCTATCTTTTTCATCAAGCTGTCTATCTTGCTTTCCTACCCTCTCTCTAAAATGTTAAGATGATATTCTTCAGAATCGTTGATTTGAGAGCTCTCGTTTTGGATTTCTTGATTCTCAAAGTTATAGTCCACATCAATTTCACAATCAATATTATTTCCAATGTGGTGGTTTTTTGAATTTTCAGAAAAATGACAATGATATTGGAAATCATTTTGATCATAAAAATTATGTTCGTAACCAAAACTGTTAAAATTTGAGTGATTTTGGTTTATTTTCAAGATGTTGATATGGGCTATAATTTTGAAAATTTTGGTTTACAACCCCATATTGATGTGGATCAAAGCTATATTGGGATTCAAAGCCATTTTGATGTGAATGTGGCCCGTAATCGAAATTGTTGAAATTTGAGTTGAAATCGCAATTTCGATCATGTCCATGATTTTGAAAATGTTGGTCATTTGGAAAATTTTGAAAATTGTTGGCATTGGGCTCACGATATTTTGGAAAATCTTGCCTCATGAGTTGTAATTCATACTCATACTCTTCAAGAGGATGTCTATTCCGATTATTATCCCACATTTCTCTCAATGATTTTTTTGAATCAGACATTTTAAAGAAGTCACGACAAGACATAAATTATTCTCACTTCAAAATAGTATAGAATACTAAGATGTGCTCTATTAATTATCTAACTCAATTAGAAGGGGGAAGATGGTCTTATGGCCGTTCACGTATAGTATAAATACTAAGGGATACGACCAATGTTCTACGGGTAGTATGCAACCTCTTTTGCTAATAGTTCAATAAATTGAACTACTATATATCCGCAATCCAATTATACGAGACAATCAACTTCACAAAGCACCACTTTTCAATTATATTATTTTGCAATGTCTATTTTTATTGTTGAAAACAATGAGAATGCAGATTTCAGTTATGAAGATATTAGCCAACCACAACAATCTGACAATAACAACTGCAGAAATTTAAAATATTGTACAAGCAAGTCGTTGCCCTGTAGAAGATTTTTACACACAATTTCTATATTTTTTCTTTGCAGCAAAGCACCTATAGAGTTTAGAAAATATTACAATGGTGTTGTAACACCCCACCTCCACTAGGGTCACTCTCAAAGGGAATGCACTAGTTTTGGTGGAGTATTATCTAGGTAAACATACACAGAGATATCACAAGGCAGAACATAAATAAAGCAACGGTAGAAATTAAAAACCAAATTTTTGTTACTTTTAAGAAAAGAGTCAAAACCCCATATATCCAAGGTACAAATTATTCCATTACATCAAGTTCCAAGTAAAGAAGCATAAACTTAAGTTAACAAAAGTAAATTATTCCCCAAACATAGCAGAAGTGCAGCCATAGCATAGCTCAAGACCAAACCGTACATGAGCTGTCAGAAAGCAAGCTAAATCCAAGCTAAGAGACACTCTCAAAGGGAATGCACTAGTTTTGGTGGAATATTATCTAGGTAAACATACACAGAGATATCACAAGGCAGAACATAAATAAAGCAGCGGTAGAAATTAAAAACCAAATTTTTATTACTTTCAAGAAAAGAGTCAAAACCCCATATATCTAAGGTACAAATTATTCCATTACATCAAGTTCCAAGTAAAGAAGCATAAACTTAAGATAACAAAAGTAAATTATTCCCCAAACATAGCATAAGTGCAGCCATAGCATAGCTCTGATACCAAGTGTAACACCCCACCTCCACTAGGGTCACTCTCAAAGGGAATGCACTAGTTTTGGTGGAGTATTTTCTAGGTAAACATACACAGAGATATCACAAGGCAGAACATAAATAAAGCAGCGGTAGAAATTAAAAACCAAATTTTTATTACTTTCAAGAAAAGAGTCAAAACCCCATATATCCAAGGTACAAATTATTCCATTACATCAAGTTCCAAGTAAAGAAGCATAAACTTAAGATAACAAAAGTAAATTATTCCCCAAACACTAGCTCTTAGCTTGGATTTAGCTTGCTTTCAGACAGCTCATGTACGGTTTGGTCTTGAGCTATGTTATGGCTGCACTTCTGCTATGTTTGGGGAATAATTTACTTTTGTTATCTTAAGTTTATGCTTCTTTACTTGGAACTTGATGTAATGGAATAATTTGTACCTTGGATATATGGGTTTTTTACTCTTTTCTTGAAAGTAATAAAAAATTGGTTTTTAATTTCTACCGCTGCTTTATTTATGTTCTGCCTTGTGATATCTCTGTGTATGTTTACCTAGATAATACTCCACCAAAACTAGTGCATTCCCTTTGAGAGTGACCCTAGTGGAGGTGGGGTGTTACAAGTGTATGACAATCTATCCAGAAAAATTGAGCAGTATTAATGATTGAAATCCATTATTTGCAAATTTGTTGACCTTTGAATCCTTGTTCGTTGCTTGAATCTGTTCCTTCCATTGGCCTTTGATTTGTATTGATATTTCACCTCTTCTTCTTCTTCTTCTTCTTTTATTGAGAGAGAGAGAGAGGGAGGGAGAGAGAGAAAGGTAGCAAAATCAATAAAAGAAATAAAAGAGAGAAAAGAAAAAAAAAACTAAATAAAAGAAAAACTAAACAAAAAGAAAATTAACTAGCTAGAATAAATCAGAACGATCAAAGTAAACTAAATGCAAAAAGCTATAGTTCAACAAAAATAAAATCCTAAGAATAACAGCCTAACGCAAGCCTATTTTTGTTTCGAAAACAAATCACTTAGCCAAAGAAAAATTCTTGAAATCAGGAACACTTAACCAACAGTACGATAACAGGAAACAAATTACACCCCCAATTAAAAAGAAAACTAGAGCCCACACTCAACACAGTAAACCAAACAACCGCACCCAAAACCACCGCAATTTAAACACCCCAAAATTAGATTTCCTCTGATTACTCCAAGCTTAAGAAAAAAACACGCTTAATGAGGAAAGTTTCAGAAATTGAATTCAATCCCACAAATCGAGTCGGATATTTCTGCGTGCCCCTCTTCTCTCTATTTTTTCCTTTTTTTTGGAAATCGAGTTAGGATCTAAGCTGGGACTTGTTCTTGGTCACTGGGTGTGTGAATATGGTTTTGGGCGAACTGGTAGTTGTGGTGGTGGTTGGTTATGGAATATGGATGTGATTGTGTGGACTGTGATGAACTTTTTGATGTTGGTGAGGCTATGGATGTGAGATGAGGTAGGCAATTCAGTGCTGACAATTGTTATGATCTTGAACTGTGGTAGTTGATCTTATAATGGACAGTGGGGGAGGTTGAGGAAATTTGCTGAAGGAGAAATTGATGGTTTGTGTGAAAAGAACGTGAAGATGATAGGTGATAACTTTTGTGTGATGTTAAGTGGAAGGATGGTCTGTGAATGTGGTTTTGGACTGGAGACGACGATGGAGAAGAAATATGGAAGAATAAAGGCAGCAGCAGAAGAAATGTAGAAAAATATGAAGAGAAAAAAAGGAAAGAAATTAAAGCAATAGAAATGTACAACAAGGAAAAATTTTCAAAAGAAGAATCTTTTTGTGACCTCTTTTTCTTTTTTATTATTGAAAAAGGGATAATAGGAAAAGAATGGAAAGAGATGTAAAATAGGGAAAAATTGCAAAAGTGGGAAGAGATCTAATTATTCAAGTAGAGAAATAATCACAAGGCAGAGAGGAAAGATTTTAAAAGAGAATTTTTTTTTTGGGAAAGAAATTGTGGAAAGAAGAGGAAAACTAAAGAGGAAAGGAAAGAAAAAGAAATAAATGTAAAAGTTAGAAGGGTGATTGAAAGATGGAAAGAGAGATTAGAGGAAGTGAGAGAGAGTTGTAATTAAAAAGCAATCAATAAAAAAAATGCAAGTTTTTTTTTGTTGTTGTTGTAAAAGAATGGAAACCAGTGCATTGACAATTGGAAAGAAGTAAAAGGAAAGAAGGAATAGATGGAAACCAATTAAAGAAAATTTGGCAAATTAAATATACAACAATAATGAACAATAAAAATAAAGTAAAAATTGGAAAGAAGAAATAGATGAAGAGGGAAAGAAAAAAAAGAAATATAAAAGGAAAAAAAATGGAAAGGAAAAAAAATCAAGAGAATTTGGCAAGTTCTATTTTTTTTCTTTTTTTATTAATATTTGTCTAAAGTAGGAATGAATTTGCAATAGGGAAACAAATAAATGAAAGAAAGGGGAAAGGGGTTGAAAACAGGAATGAAATAAAAGGAAAATAAAAAGAATTTTTTCTTCTTCTTCTTCTTCTCTTATTTAGATGATTAAAGTATCAGCAATCAATACCAAATCAACTAATTGAGATTTTTTTTCTACATATACAAGAAAACAAATGGAAACAAAACAAAATAAAAAAAACTAACGCGAATCAGAAATTAAATAAATAATAAAATTTAATTATTACCTCCCCGGCAACGGCGCAAAAAACTTGATAGACGCTTTCCTATGAACTAGAAAAGCGCGAAATTTTAAAACAAATTCTGCAAGCGCTCAGATTGTGTAGTATGCAGGTCGAATCACAGGGAGGCAAATTAAAAATTATTATTTATAGAATTTCGTGGGCGAGTTAGACAAATCTTCGAGGTTGGTTT
This sequence comes from Allium sativum, assembly GCA_030737875.1. NCBI lineage: Eukaryota > Viridiplantae > Streptophyta > Magnoliopsida > Asparagales > Amaryllidaceae > Allium > Allium sativum. The sequence goes on from CM060926.1 coordinate 1,021,872,981, forward strand.
TGAAGGCAAACGAAATTGAAAATGCAATTAAACTATTATTGAATTGAATCAGATCTGAATCTAATCAAATCTTATTCAATCCAATTGACCTAAGGAAGCAGTAAAAAGAACAAAAATTGAAGTTGCAGAAACAAACAGGAAATAAAATTAGGATTACCGCTGAATCTAATCAAACGGTTAATCACTAATGAAAAATAAATGAAAAAGAAAAATAGTGTTCTACCAAATCTAATTGTGTAGACAACACTAATTGCTAAGAAAATAAAAATGCAGAAAAGAGAAAAAGAAAAGACTTTATTAATTCTAGGATAAAAGAAGTACAGAATCATCTGATTTACAATGATAAAAAGGGTATTTATAGGAGATGTAATCTCCTTCCTATGAGAATAATTGGGCCATGAATGAATCTCTTGAAATAATATATTTACAATTAAAAGAGATAAGATATGCTTGAGATATTCCATGCAGCTTTCCTTTTTTTGATTGGTGACATGTGGTAGGTTGATCTTATCCTTATGGCTTTGCCAAGGATCGAACTCAGGTCTTTTCATACAAATTCCTATGCCTTTATCAATGAGCTACGACTTCTTTTGGGATTGATAAAGTGTTGACATAAGGAAGTAGCTTTTCTTTGCAATTGGCCTTTAGTTGAAATGAAGAAGACATTAACTGACAATCTGTAAAAACACATAAAAATACCCAAAGTAATATTTATTTATTTACAAAAGATAAGATATAAGAGCATAAAATAAACACATTTCTGTGCTAATCACAAACCATACCCAAACCAAGGACACTAAAAAATTAGTTTATGACACTAAGTAAAAAAAATTATTGAATTAGTTTTTTCTTCTTTTTATATACAAAACATTGAAGATTTGAACATTAAGCAGCAAAAGGAATGTTACCATTGTACCACTCAGATATTCCTCACATGGTAGTTTAGCATAATTTGGTCCTTTGCTTATAGTTCCATGCAATCTGTAAAATTATATATGTAGTTTAAATATCAAAGGAGATGGAAATTTGATGACATGCATAAGTGGAGCATATACAATTAAATATCTTTTAGTCATAATAAAAACCAAAGATTTGTAGTATAATATGGAATGAATTGCATATAATAAGTTTAAATAAGCTATCTAAAAGTTGGAACAACTTTCATGGCATAATCAAATGGAAATAATAAAATATGAATAATAGAAGATAATTATTGCAGGACGTTTTCCACATTTAATTTGCATTCAATAGGTATTAAATACAAATTATAATCATAACATAAATAGACTTGACATAATGTAAGAACAACTATTATGCCATTAAAATTTAGGAACCCATAAATACAATGAATTTGTTTTTTTTTAAATGTTGGCAATATTTATATTGAGCAAAGAACTGTGAGCGCATATAGCAACATTGTTTCACAGAGTCGACGAAATGCTATAAATTGCTGAAAGTGTGAATATTAAACATGGATAATTTAATTTACAAATTTAAATCGGGAAGTTTGATGAATTTCATGCAACGGTCCTTAAATCCCAATATATGGCTAAACAGGTAAAACTTACAACATTATCAACCCAAAATCGCTTGCATTCAAAGAAACAATGGTTGTAAGTAGACCATTATCATTGTCATTAAATAAAACTATTAAATCAGGATAAATATTGAAACAAAATTAAGCCATAAATACCATAAGACTACCTACGTAAAAATTATGAAAAAAGAGTTAGAGCCAAAAGCAATTAAAATAATTGTGAAATAAAAATAAACAATGCATGGCCAGTCTATAATAATGGAAAGTGACGTGAGAATGCTGAAACCTTAAGATTCAAGTTAGTTATCCTACAATGATTTGTAGTTTCCATGTTGAGTAAAAAATTAGCGTGAAATATTATTCGGGTATGTATGTTATGTCAATCTGAGATAACTTTCTAGATTCTTCAAAATGAGAATGTCTCTATTTTAAAAATACTAATTAGAAAATAAAAGAGTAAGATATAGAATTTTGTGTTATCTCCCTAGTTAGTGAGCCTTTACTGTATAAACCATGTTCTTAATTCACATTTGTAATCTTGTAATCTTCAAATTGTAATATGTACCTATTACAACATAGGCTACATACATCTGCATAATGATTTACGTAAGCACGTCAGCTTAATAAGAAGCTATAAATGTTTAAAGATCAAAGATCGAAAATGAAATAAACCTGAAACCATGTATCATTTGAACAGTGCATAACTTTTGTTTTCTCCGTGATAATCTACAAAAACTATCTGATTGCTTTATAAAATTGGTAAAATGAAGTTTACACCTTGATAAAGGAATTGAATCAAACAATTATTCCATGATGGTAACCTGATTTCTGAAATGTTGGACTGGCTAGGGAATTTAAGCAGCAACCCAGCAACCTTTGTTCTTGTATGTATCATTATGTGAATTCCTGAAACGTATATAAATCAGCAGATCAGAATAAAATAGGATGGTAGGAAAAAATAACCCAAAATAGCAAAGAAATTAACAAAATAAATTAGCCAAAACATCACTTTACAAATGAAGCAAATCTCTCCTTCGGGCGAAACAACAAACTGAATCCAGTAAATGTAAAAACCCATAACTTCCCCGGTGAGGAAAGCGCAGATAGTTCGAGAACAAGCCACAACAGAACGCAGACGGAAGAACATTTCATTGTTATTACAACAATTCCATCAGAATACAAGAATATACAGAGTATGAATGAATATTACACAGAAATATCAGAGATTTAAATTACATTTAAATACATAGCAGCGGAAAATAATACAATACACAACTAGAAGAGATATACGGATACAAAGCTTTCCGGATATCATTCCAGCTGTAAACCAGGATCCTGTGAATATAAATCTGCAAAACCAAAACTACTAGTTGCCCGTGTCAAAATAAGGGCACCCAGAGTTTAGGTTAAAACAATAAACTCCAGGTCAGTCATGGGACTGGTGTGAGAACTAAAACAGTTATTAATATTTATTTTAAAATTAGGTAAATCAAGGGACCACGCCGCATAACACGGAACGGGTTTCCTCCTAAGAACACCAGTGCATAAAACAACAGCGCAATGCTAAATAAAGAACAATGAAGCTATTATAAGATCTAGTTCCCATCACACAATGCAACGCAAGCCGGAGGATAGGGTTTTTACCTTATAATAGCCAAGAATGCTTGATACGTTTAAAGCAAATCATTTGATACTATTATAAGTGCATAGTGTATAAAACAACTTCAAATCATAAGTATCAATCATAGACGGCATAAGCGCCCCATCCCACTATGTCGCCATACTAGGCTCTACAAATAAAATCGCAAATGTCACGTATTTGGAAATTGGATTTCCATCTATGAACCGAGGCAAAAGATAGTCCTCTACCGATTCGAGACAATCTAGCCCATGTCTCAGGATCAGAGCTCGAGTGACCCTTGGAGCGACAGGGCCGGTCCACCGATGTGGATTAAAATTCCTGAACACTACGTTTCCCCGCCCTTTGGGGCGTAGGTGAGCCAACAAATGACTCCATCGGACCCGGATCGTCCGATCAAACCGAGGCGCCTCGCAACAGCAACAACCACATAAGTCAAACTCGTCAGGGCGTGTAAAACCACTGACGCCACTTTTTAGCTAGAAGGAAACGCATGCCCTCCCTGAGGTCCGTCTCCCGTTTTTGGTTCATACCGGGTGTGAAACTCGCGAAATAAACGTTACACAAAGCTACGCCACGAAGGTCGTGCTTCGATCATCAACCACAAGACTTTGCTTTTCAACAGAAGCCTTGATCATTTGCCACTTAGGCATGCCACACAGGCAATTCACTCTATGCGTTTGATATCCATCAGTATATAACCCCTGAGCTCGTACGTCTCAGAGAAGGGTGTTAAGCAAGAGAATAAATTCTCCGCCGCCAAACAGATATATATTTAATAGAAATCAATCACACAGACTACAATCCAATGTCATACACACAATCCATTTACAAGTCCGTTCTGGGTCTGAACGAAACCGGAGGCACCTAGTACCCCGCATATCCATCGATCTCCAAGTACGTCTAGACGATCACCAACTGTTTCCATCTTCTTGGGTGTACATCCCAATCAAGATCATCAGTAATCACCTAAACGACGTGAAGACCTTCGGTCTTCGACCACCGTCTTCATCTTCGACTTATCGTCGTATCAGTTATTCAAAATGGGATAAACCCGGTCTTTCTGAATAACTCGTGTATATTATAAACAAGTGTTACACAATCACACATACGCCTCATTCCAATTCATCAGTCACTAACTGTAAATTAACAAGAGAATAATTCCCCAAATATTAACCCCGAAGGCCGAAACCAACATCAGATCAATATCCAGAAAACCATTCTGCTTAGCTAACCGACAATTAGTTTCTAAATTTCACATTCATAAGGAAAGGTTCCCATAAATTTTATCAAAGATAAATTCTTCTAAATTTATTCTTTAATCTGCTTTTGAATATCAATTCAAACTAGTCGGGATTAGCGAACCTTACCGAAGTAATCATTGGTTTTAATTTCCCAATCCCAACCTATTCATCCCATGAAGTAAAACGGGTCTTACTTCATATCTAACACCACAGTGTTATCAGTAAATTTAATTACCATTTCATGTTTAAATCTAATTAAAGATTTAACTATCGCCTGGAGCAAAACTGGTGATACTCCATTCTCGATTCTTTCAACCTAATTAAAGATTCATTAAAACTCCACTTAGTTTTAATCTGTGACTGGGTTAAAGAATCAGTGTCATTTAAAACACTGTTCACGATAAACCCAAGAATCAATTCGAATTCAATTCCAATTAAATATCATTTAATTGATACACTTCATTAAATCTAAATAAAAAGATTTAACCTTTTCTCAACTGGGTTCAAGGACAGTGTTAATAAAGACACCATTCACGACAAACCCAAATCACATTTGATATTAAATACAAGGCTCTGAATAGAAAATATACCGGCTTATATTCAATATCAAATTCTACGACCAACAAATATCGTATTGGAAATAACGATATATATATATATATCTTTCAAATTTCCATAACAACATCTGTATAATCACGAAATCCGACATCGAACTATTCCGAAGATGATTTCGATTCAAATCCATTCCAATTCAATTATTGGAAATCCTGGTTATTTTCAAAACCATTTCAAATCCAATTTATTTATTTTAAAAATAAATAAATTATTATTCTAGTTCAAAACAAGTTCATTTCGATAAAAATCTATTTTTATCTTTTCAAATATGGAGTTTTTCATCCCGATTCTTCACAAATCATTTCTTATGATTTTACACAAATTATTGATATTTTTATTAATTTTATCAAGGCCCGTACAGTCGATTTCCATCAACGGCCATCGAACTGCACTTACAACGACCTTTTCCAAATTTGATTTGGACATAATTCCAAATCCAACCATTAGATTTCTAATTTCTAATATTCGTTAGAAAGCTCTTTTCGATACGAACCCAACGGTTCCGGTTTTAGGAGAATCCGATGGTCGGATCTCCCACAATATCCGTTCGAAGTCAATGGTCGAAATTAGCGAACTGCCGCGACGCGGCGCGTTCTATTCAGGCCATTATATTATATATATAATATATACTTCATCGATTTCAATTCAAAACGTGCTTTATAAATCGTTTTAAATTCATTTTCAAAACGGTTTCAACTTCATATTCAATTTCAAATCAAAATTGAATATTCCGATATAAATTCGTTTTAAATTCATTTCAAATCGATTTCAATTCAATTTCAATTCGAATTCATTTATATTCAATTTCAATTCGAATTCATTTATATTCAATTTCAATTCGAATTCATTTATATTAACTTTCAATTCGAATTCATTTCTATTCAATTTCAATTCGAATTCATTTATATTCAATTTCAATTCGAATTCATTTCTATTCAATTTCAATTCGAATTCATTTCTATTCAATTTCAATTCGAATTCATTCTTTTCGAAAATCAGATTTTGAAATCACTTTAGATATTCATTATAAAATGAATAAAATCGATATAAATATCGTTCACGTCAAAATGGCGTCAATCTAATCAACACGGCTTCATATATTTCTATTTTCAAATATTCTATTTCAAATACTTCTATTTCAAATATTTCTTTTTCAAATATTTCTTTTTCCAATATTTCTATTTCAAATATTTCTATTTCAAATATTTCTATTTCAAATATGGAATGAGGCCCAATCAATTACCATATAATGTTAATTATATGGATTTTCTACAACACATGTATACAATAACAACGATGAATAATCAACCATCATCCAATGTGCATTCTACACTGTATAAGCATTGAATATAAATATTTAACGCTCATAACAGTCTGTCAATCAATCGATCGACATACAACTAACTATTGGGATTAGTGTATGTCATATATCATCCCAATACCCGTGTGGGGTTTCAAACAATCAAACACAGATTTTATTTGTGCAGTTGGACGATGTGTAAAATTTATCGTCCCAATCAATATCAGTCAAATGTGTGTATACAAACAAATCATCCGATTTGTTTATTTTTGTTTCATCTCATATGCACGTTAAAAATTCTATTTTTAACTATAAAATATTTTTAACTATATAAATATTTTATTTTATTTCACATCACATCACACCATCAACTACACATCAAAATCAAACAACCAAGCATACAAGCCGTCCATGGTCTGTGGACGACGGGTGTCGGGTGCTACTAAACACCGTCTGCATCCTAGTATAAATTTTAAACTAGAAATAAAATTAAAGGTGAGAAATTCTCATAGATTAGCTAATTCAATCCCATGACTCTTCTTTGTAGAAATCTTCGCCGTTCTTGACTCTTGTCACTTTCTTTGCCCGTATTCTCTACATATGTAAAAATCGAATTTTTACTTTGTTATTCAATATATAAAAATCGAATTTTTACTATGCTATTCAATATATAAAAATCCTATTTTTACTATGTTATTCAATATATAAAAATCGAATTTTTACTTTGCTATTCAATATATAAAAATCGAATTTTTACTTCGCTATTCAATATATAAAAATCGAATTTTTATTTTGCTATTCAATATATAAAAATCGAATTTTTACTTCGCTATTCAATATATAAAAATCGAATTTTTACTTCGCTATTCAATATATAAAAATCGAATTTTTACTTTGCTATTCAATATATAAAAATCGAATTTTTTACTTCACTATTCAATATATAAAAATCGAATTTTTACTTTGCTATTCAATATATAAAAATCGAATTTTTATCTTGCTATTCAATATATAAAAATCAAATTTTTATCTTGCTATTCAATATATAAAAATCAAATTTTTATCGCATTAAAAATCATATTTTTATATTGTTCACTTCACAATAAAGATCATACTTTAATATTCTTCTATATACGATAAAAATTATATTTTTATTCTATCGCTTCGTACATAAGAAAGTTCATATTTTTCTTCTAATCAAAATCGAATCTTTCTATTTTAAAAATATAATCTTTTTGCTATAAAAATCAATTCTTTAACTAATTAAAAATCAGAAATTTAACTAATGAAAAATTAGTAATTGAACTAATGAAGAATCAGTAATTTAACTAATGAAGAATCAGTAATTTAACTAATTAAAAATCAGAAATTTAACTAATGAAATAAACCGCAAAAACTCACCTTTTGTTGAACGAAGGAGGGAAGAAGAAGAAGTAGCGGCCGCAGCAGTAGGAGGAGGGGGGGTCACGCACGTCGTTCGAGGTAGGGGGGTTAGCGCGTCGCGCGGCAGGAGAGAGGGGGGGTGTGCGGTCAGCTGTAGGGGGGGTGGGTCGCGGTCGGCTGTAGGAGGGGGGGTCACGTCGGCAGATGGAGGGGGGGTCGCGTCGGATTAGGCTAGGTTTTTTTTTCTTTCTGTTTTTATTTCTGAGGAAATGGAAATGGGGGGGGGGCTGTGAGGAATTAAGGAAGGGAGGAGAGAGGTTTTTTTAATATTTTAATTTCAAAAAGGTACTTTTATTTTCGACCTCGAAACAAGGCCCACCGCCTGTCGTCCATAGCTAATTACCCCCATTCCGAACACAATGGGATATGTATCGTAAGCTGATTCGATCGCTTCGATCAGTTTTCGTCAAAATCAAAATATAACTCTATATATTGAATTTGAACGCACATTTCAATTTACTGGGGTCACATACTAACTAGAAAAATTCCCGAAAAATATTTTCTAGCTTCGTATTGACGATACGGTCCTAACAAAACTAGTTTCGTCGAATTCTGAGACCGTTTGAAAAATGGCCAATTTCCAGTCGATTAAAATCAACTGAAACTGGTCAAACGCGTTTTCCTTTGCCACGCTCACATATTGAATCGAAAAATTATGAAATTTGGAATCTAACAATAATTTGACATCGCGGATCCAACAAAAGTGGTTTCGTCGAAATCCGAGGTCGTTTCAAAAATTTCATTTTTAAGGGCCTGAATTCCATAGCGACTATTCAGAATTTTGAACTGGACATATCTTTTGATTCCCGCTATGAAATTTCAATTTTTCGGCTTCGTTGGAAAGATATTCTCAAATAGATCCTATTATTTTTGGTTTCGTTAAAATTCGGTTTATTTTGCACCCGGTATGTTCAATTGAAGTTTGAAATCGAATTATCGAACTACCGCGCCTTTTCAATTCCTTTTATAATTATATATAATTATTATATTCTATCGACGATCTATATAATATATATGTTCGAATTGCATTCAAAATAAATTTCTCGTCGCTATTATTTAATATAATTCATTTTAAATAATCAAAATTCGTTAAATTGCCAAAATAAAAATTTTAAACTGGCCCAGATTTCCGGGTTATTACAATCTCCCCCACTTAAAACTTTTCGTCCCCGAAAAGGAACAAGGCCGAAAGTTGTTTAAATAAATCAACTCAACTTTCTGTATTTTCACTACGGCTTAAGTTCTTCAACTTTTCAGTTTCTAAGAACTTTTCAAATTTTTCAAAAATTTGGCTAACACCCTAAATTTCTGAAAAATTTCGCCATAACCTCCCCTGCACCGGGAGCACGGGAAAATCCCGAAATTGCCATACAGGCCCTCTGATCTCAAAAAGAAAAAGAAAACGCCAAGCAGCTAGCCAATTGGCTCATAAAATCATCATCACCCAAACAAAACAGTAAATTATGGTAAACATGTACCTATTTGTCGGGCAAACAATTTTATTCTTCTGCTCTAGCCTCTTTGCTATGACCTGTTCAATGTAAGTACATGTATATGCATGCAAATGCGACAAATTTCCCATACAATTCACTATTTGATACAACTTGGCTATATGGTACAAATTTTAATTAATCAACCAATAATCAACAACACAACCATCAATCAATTAGTTGATTAGCTTTTCAAATTCATAACTTTGATATGTAGTCAAAAATCAGATTTTTTTGATGCCAAATCACAAAGATAAGCCCTATCTAGTTTCGGTTCTCACACCAGTCTAATAGAAATATAGAAATCTCACTTTCGTTACTCGAAAATAAATACTGGCGACGGTGCCCCATCACCAGAATTATCCCCGGGCACTAGAGTGTGATTCTATAACTATCCAGTATATTAAAACTTCGAATACACGTTTGCAAGACGCATATGCAAAATCTTTATATATTGGATTGTCCAAATTAATATAAATAAATAATCAAATACGAATGATTGATTTAAATTTTCAAAACAAAATTTGTTTTCAATTTAAAAATATACTCTTCACACTCGTTCTAGGATACTACTGATCCCATCTCTAACGAGTCATTCTTATTGGATATTGCTAATCCAATTTCTGATGAATTCTTTCGTATGGTTCTAATGTGCCTTGTTCTCTGAGCTTTGTAAACCAAAGCTCTGATACCAACTGTAAAAACCCATAACTTCCCCGGTGAGGAAAGCGCGGATAGTTCGAGAACAAGCCACAACAGAACGCAGACGGAAGAACATTTCATTGTTATTACAACAATTCCATCAGAATACAAGAATATACAGAGTATGAATGAATATTACACAGAAATATCAGAGATTTAAATTACATTTAAATACATAGCGGCGGAAAATAATACAATACAAAACTAGAAGAGATATATGGATACAAAGCTTTCCGGATATCATTCCAGCTGTAAACCAGGATCCTGTGAATATAAATCTGCAAAACCAAAACTACTAGCTGCCCGTGTCAAAATAAGGGCACCCAGAGTTTAGGTTAAAACAATAAACTCCAGGTCAGTCATGGGACTGGTGTGAGAACTAAAACATTTATTAATCTTTTTTTTAAAATTAGGTAAATCAAGGGACCACGCCGCATAACACGGAACGGGTTTCCTCCCAAGAACACCAGTGCATAAAACAACAGCGCAATGCTAAATAAAGAACAATGAAGCTATTATAAGACCCAGTTCCCATCACACAATGCAACGCAAGCCGGAGGATAGAGTTTTTACCTTATAATAGCCAAGAATGCTTGATACGTTTAAAACAAATCATTTGATACTATTATAAGTGCATAGTGTATAAAACAACTTCAAATCATAAGTATCAATCATAGACGACATAAGCACCTCATCCCACTATGTCGCCATACTAGGCTCTACAAATAAAACCGCAAATGTCACGTATTTGGAAATTGGATTTCCATCTATGAACCAAGGCAAAAGGTAGTCCTTTACCGATTCGAGACAATCTTGCCCATGTCTCAGGATCAGAGCTCGAGTGACCCTTGGAGCGACAGGGTCGGTCCACCGATGTGGATTAAAATTCCTGAGCACTACGTTTCCCCGCCCTTTGGGGCGTAGGTGAGCCAACAAATGACTCCATCGGACCCGGATCGTCCGATCAAACCGAGGTGCCTCGCAACAGCAACAACCACATAAGTCATACTCGTCAGGGCGTGTAAAACCACTGACGCTACTTTTTAGCTAGAAGGAAACGCATGCCCTCCCTGAGGTCCGTCTCCCATTTTTGGTTCATACCGGGTGTGAAACTCGCGAAGTAAACGTTACACAAAGCTACGCCACGAAGGTCGTGCTTCGATCATCAACCACAAGACTTTGCTTTTCAACAGAAGCCTTGATCATTTGCCACTTAGGCATGCCACACAGGCAATTCACTCTATGCGTTTGATATCCATCAGTATATAACCCCTGAGCTCGTACGTCTCAGAGAAGGGTGTTAAGCAAAAGAATAAATTCTCCGCCGCCAAACAGATATATATTTAATAGAAATCAATCACACAGACTAAAATCCAATGTCAGACACATAGTCCATTTACAAGTCTGTTCTGGGTCTGAACGAAACCGGAGGCACCTAGTACCCCGCATATCCATCGATCTCCAAGTACGTCTGGACGATCACCAACTGTTTCCATCTTCTTGGGTGTACATCCCAATCAAGATCATCAGTAATCACCCAAACGACGTGAAGACCTCCGGTCTTCGACCACCGTCTTCATCTTCGACTTATCGTCGTATTAGTTATTCAGAATGGGATAAACCCGGTCTTTCTGAATAACTCGCGTATATTATAAACAAGTGTTACACAAACACACATACGCCTCATTCCAATTCATCAGTCACTAACCGTAAATTAACAAGAGAATAATTCCCCAAATATTAACCTCGAAGGCCGAAACCAACATCAGATCAATATCCAGAAAACCATTCTGCTTAGCTAACCGACAGTTAGTTTCTAAATTTCACATTCATAGGGAAAGGTTCCCATAAATTTTATCAAAGATAAATTCTTTTAAATTTATTCTTTAATCTGCTTTTGAATATCAATTCAAACTAGTCGGGATTAGCGAACCTTACTGAAGTAATCATTGGTTTTAATTTCCCAATCCTAACCTATTCATCCCATAAAGTAAAACGGGTCTTACTTCATATCTTACACCACAGTGTTATCGGTAAATTTAATTACCATTTCACGTTTAAATCTAATTAAAGATATAACTATCGCCTGGAGTAAAACTGGTGATACTCCATTCTCGATCCTTTCAACCTAATTAAAGATTCATTAAAACTCCACCTAGTTTTAATCTGTGACTGGGTTAAAGAATCAGTGTCATTTAAAACACTGTTCACGATAAACCCAAGAATCAATTCGAATTCAATTCCAATTAAATATCATTTAATTGGTACACTTCATTAAATCTAAATAAAAAGATTTAACCTTTTCTCAACTGGGTTCAAGGACAGTGTTAATAAAGACACCATTCACGACAAACCCAAATCACATTTGATATTAAATACAAGGCTCTGAATAGAAAATATACCGGCTTATATTCAATATCAAATTCTACGACCAACAAATATCGTATTGGAAATAACGATATATATATATATATATATATCTTTCAAATTTCCATAACAACATCTGTATAATCACGAAATCCGACATCGAACTATTCCGAAGATGATTTCGATTCAAATCCATTCCAATTCAATTATTGGAAATCCTGGTTATTTTCAAAACCATTTCAAATCCAATTTATTTATTTTAAAAATAAATAAATTATTATTCTAGTTCAAAACAAGTTCATTTCGATAAAAATCTATTTTTATCTTTTCAAATATGGAGTTTTTCATCCCGATTCTTCACAAATCATTTCTTATGATTTTACACAAATTATTGATATTTTTATTAATTTTATCAAGGCCCGTACAGTCGATTTCCATCAACGGCCATCGAACTGCACTTACAACGACCTTTTCCAAATTTGATTTGGACATAATTCCAAATCCAACCATTAGATTTCTAATTTCTAATATTCGTTAGAAAGCTCTTTTCGATACGAACCCAACGGTTCCGGTTTTAGGAGAATCCGATGGTCGGATCTCCCACAATATCCGTTCGAAGTCAATGGTCGAAATTTGCGAACTGCCGCGACGCGGCGCGTTCTATTCAGGCCATTATATTATATATATAATATATATAATATATACTTCGTCGATTTCAATTCAAAACGTGCTTTATAAATCGTTTTAAATTCATTTTCAAAACGGTTTCAACTTCATATTCAATTTCAAATCAAAATTGAATATTCCAATATAAATTCGTTTTAAATTCATTTCAAATCGATTTCAATTCGAATTCATTTATATTGAATTTCAATTCGAATTCATTTATATTAAATTTCAATTCGAATTCATTTATATTAAATTTCAATTCGAATTCATTTCTATTCAATTTCAATTCGAATTCATTTATATTCAATTTCAATTCGAATTCATTTCTATTCAATTTCAATTCGAATTCATTTCTATTCAATTTCAATTCGAATTCATTCTTTTCGAAAATCAGATTTTGAAATCACTTTCGATATTCATTATAAAATGAATAAAATCGATATAAATATCGTTCACGTCAAAATGGCGTCAATCTAATCAACACGGCTTCATATATTTCTATTTTCAAATATTCTATTTCAAATACTTCTATTTTAAATATTTCTTTTTCAAATATTTCTTTTTCCAATATCTCTATTTCAAATATTTCTATTTCAAATATTTCTATTTCAAATATTTCTATTTCAAATATGGAATGAGGCCCAATCAATTACCATATAATGTTAATTATATGGATTTTCTACAACACATGTATACAATAACAACGATGAATAATCAACCATCATCCAAAGTGCATTCTACACTGTATAAGCATTGAATATAAATATTTAACGCTCATAACAGTCTGTCAATCAATCGATCGACATACAACTAACTATTGGGATTAGTGTATGCCATATATCATCCCAATACCCGTGTGGGGTTTCAAACAATCAAACACATATTTTATTTGTGCAGTTGGGCGATGTGTAAAATTTATCGTCCCAATCAATATCAGTCAAATGTGTGTATACAAACAAATCATCCGATTTGTTTATTTTTGTTTCATCTCATATACACGTTAAAAATTCTATTTTTAACTATAAAATATTTTTAACTATATAAATATTTTATTTTATTTCACATCACATCACACCATCAACTACACATCAAAATCAAACAACCAAGCATACAAGCCGTCCATGGTCTGTGGACGACGGGTGTCGGGTGCTACTAAACACCGTCTGCATCCTAGTATATATTTTAAACTAGAAATTAAATTAAAGGTGAGAAATTCTCACAGATTAGCTAATTCAATCCCACGACTCTTCTTTGTAGAAATCTTCGCCGTTCTTGCTTCTTGTCACTTTCTTTGCCCGTATTCTCTACATATATAAAAATCGAATTTTTACTTTGTTATTCAATATATAAAAATCGAATTTTTACTATGCTATTCAATATATAAAAATCCTATTTTTACTATGCTATTCAATATATAAAAATCGAAATTTTACTTTGCTATTCAATATATAAAAATCGAATTTTTACTTTGCTATTCAATATATAAAAATCGAATTTTTACTTCGCTATTCAATATATAAAAATCGAATTTTTACTTCGTTATTCAATATATAAAAATCGAATTTTTACTTCGTTATTCAATATATAAAAATCGAATTTTTACTTTGCTATTCAATATATAAAAATCGAATTTTTTACTTCGCTATTCAATATATAAAAATCGAATTTTTACTTTGCTATTCAATATATAAAAATCGAATTTTTATCTTGCTATTCAATATATAGAAATCGAATTTTTATCTTGCTATTCAATATATAAAAATCGAATTTTTATCTTGCTATTCAATATATAAAAATCGAATTTTTATCGCATTAAAAATCATATTTTTATATTGTTCACTTCACAATAAAGTTCATACTTTAATATTCTTCTATATACGATAAAAATTATATTTTTATTCTATCGCTTCGTACATAAGAAAGTTCATATTTTTCTTCTAATCAAAATCGAATCTTTCTATTTTAAAAATATAATCTTTTTGCTATAAAAATCAATTCTTTAACTAATTAAAAATCAGAAATTTAACTAATGAAAATTCAGTAATTGAACTAATGAAGAATCAGTAATTTAACTAATGAAGAATCAGTAATTTAACTAATTAAAAATCAGAAATTTAACTAATCAAATAAACCGCAAAAACTCACCTTTTGTTGCACGAAGGGGGAGGAGGAAGGAGGGAAGAAGAAGAAGTAGCGGCCGCAGCAGTAGGAGGAGGGGGGTCACGCACGTCGTTCGAGGTAGGGGGGTTAGCGCGTCGCGCGGTAGGAGAGAGTGGGGGGTGCGCGGTCGGCTGCAGGAGGGGGGGGGTCGCGGTCGGCTGCAGAGGGGGGGGGGGGGTCGCGTCGGCAGATGGAGGGGGGGTCGCGTCGGATTAGGCTAGGTTTTTTTCTTTCTGTTTTGATTTCTGAGGAAATGTAAATCAGGGGGGGCTGTGAGGAATTAAGGAAGGGAGGAGAGAGGTTTTTTTTTAATTTCAAAAAGGTACTTTTATTTTCGACCTCAAAACAAGGCCCACCGCCTGTCGTCCATAGCTAATTACCCCCATTCCGAACACAATGGGATATGTATCGTAAGCTGATTCGATCGCTTCGATCAGTTTTCGTCAAAATCAAAATATAACTCTATATATTGAATTTGAACGCGCATTTCAATTTACCAGGGTTACATACTAACTAGAAAAATTCCCGAAAAATATTTTCTAGCTTCGTATTGACGATACGGTCCTAACAAAACTAGTTTCATCGAATTCTGAGACCGTTTGAAAAATGGCCAATTTCCAGTCGATTAAAATCAACTGAAACTGGTCAAACGCGTTTTCCTTTGCCACGCTCACATATTGACTCGAAAAATTATGAAATTTGGAATCTAACAATAATTTGACATCGCGGATCCAACAAAAGTGGTTTCGTCGAAATCCGAGGTCGTTTGCAAAAATTCCATTTTTAAGGGCCTGAATTCCATAGCGACTATTCAGAATTTTCAACTGGACATATCTTTTGATTCCCGTTATGAAATTTCAATTTTTCGGGTTCGTTGGAAAGATATTCTCAAATAGATCCTATTATTTTTGGTTTTGTTAAAATCCGGTTTATTTTGCACCCGGTATGTTCAATTGAAGTTTGAAATCGAATTATCGAACAACCGCGCCTTTTCAATTCCTTTTATAATTATATATAATTATTATATTCTATCGACGATCTATATAATATATACGTTCGAATTCCATTCAAAATAAATATCTCGTTGCTATTATTTAAAATAAATCATTTTAAATAATCAAAATTCGCTAAAATTGCCAAAATAAAAATTTTAAACTGGCCCAGATTTCCGGGTTATTACAGTAAATCACAATCAAGTTTAACGGTGAATATATCTAAGGGCGTTAACACATTCGTCGATAGTTTACATTTGTGTGAGCTATAAAATACAAAAATAAGCACAGTAAGACGTTAACAAACCTGCAACGGCAAGCGCCCGATAATTAGAATGTCAGATCTGAAGAACGAAGTGTTTATTCTGGTCGTAAAGCATGACCTAGAACAATTACAATGAATTAATAATAAGAACAAATTAAAAATGAGAATTTGCAAGAAGTTCAAAAGTACAAAAGAATTTTACCTCAGATGTCGTCGTGGAGGCAGAAACACGGGCTCGTCCACTGCCAGATTTGAAGAGGATTCGGGTGGTAAAGCGTACACAAATTAGCCGCTGATGCCGTTGTAGAGGTGGAACACGGTTCGTCGACTGGCAGATCTGAAGAGGAGTAGCAGATGTGAGAAAAGTGACAATTGAATGGTATGCTTAAGCAGAGAAGCTAAAGGTAGGCAGAGGTGAAGATAGAAGTAATTAAAGGCTGGATTCGATGACAGGAGATCGAATTAGTTGATGGATGAGAGTGGTGAAGAAAGGCGCTGGAAAAAAGGGAGAACATGAAGAAAAGAGTGAAGAACGGAAGGATAGAAAAGGAAAGTGGGAGACGGGTTGAAAAATCGCTGAAGCGGTAGTGGGTTTCAGGAAGTGGTACCACGAAAGACGTTTATGCCCTCCAACCATTTTTTCTCTGGTATTATATTGTTAAGAGGACAATTGGTTTTTTAGGAAATGCAAAAAAGCTTCACCATAGCAAGGTATTCCTATTATTATGAAGATATATATTACTTTGTTTTGTACATTCGTGTATACTTGAGGAAAGATTTTAACATAATTCTAACACGACTCAATGTATATAAATATATATAAAACCTTATCTCTATGATATGATTCCCATTGCAACTTCATTCGTTGGCATCGATCAAAATCTTGTTATCAACATACATGGGGAATCCCCAAATTTTATCTAACCCCGAGAAAGGGGAAGATTTATACCTTTATATGGTAATCTCAGAATATGCAGTAAGCGCGGCCCTCATAAGAGAAGATGATGGAACTCAACACCCGATTTATTATGTTAGCAGAAGGATAAAGGATGCGGAGACCGGATATCCTGTAGTAGAAAATTTGGCTTATTGTCTTATACTTAAAGCACAGTAACTCAGGGGTTCCTTCCAGGCACATCCCATCATAGTATTAACCAACTTCCTTCTTAAGAAAGTTTTCAATAAGCCAAAAACCTCAGGAAGGTTAGTGAAATGGGGAATTGAGCATAGCTAATATGAAATTGAATTCCAACCTCGAGCAGCAATTAGGGGGCTGGCCCTCGTAGATTTTGAAAATGAATGCACAAGTTTTAATATAGAACATTCAACGAAGGAAAATGATTTGAAGACTAAGTGCCAGTTGTTTGTAGATGGAGCTTTGAACGAACAAGGAGGTGGGGCAGGATACACAATAATTAACCCTGATGGTCATTGCCTACATTATGCAATGAAGCTTGGTTTTGTAGCAACAAACAATGTAGTATAGTATGAGTCAATGATAGCAGGGTTAATTCTAGCACTAAAGTTAAAGATACCCCGAATTGATATCTTTAGCAACTCATAAATGATGGTGAATCAAATCAAATAAACCAGCCAGACCAAAGATGCTTGGTTGGCCTGTATGTGAAAAGAATACTAAAGATGCTTTCTCAGTTCGAGGATTTTTCCATACATCAAATCCGAAGGGGGAAAACTCCCAAGCCAATTAATTAGCAAAATTGGCTAGCTCCTGAGGAGCACCCCAGATTCAAATAATTCCTGTAGGATATCCGGAAAAGCCTAGCATTGAGAAAGAAGCATCTGAGTCGGGAAAGGAATTGCTACTCTTAACTAGATCCCAAGCCTGGGAAAAGGAAAATGAAACAAAAGAGGGTATTTTCCATAATGAGAAACCCAATTCAGATGAAACATAAGCCTATTATGAGAGCACTTGGATGACCCCGATCATAAAATATCTTCTAAACGAAACTCTGCCCATCTATAGGAAAGATGCAAAAAAGATAAACACCAAGCTCCTACATTTGTGATTATGGACAAAGTACTCTATAAGAAAGGACATTCTCTCCCCTACTTAATGTGTGTAAGCCTTGAAGACGGGTTCAAATTGTTAAAAGAAGCACATGAAGGTTTGTGTATAGAACATTCCAACGGAATTAAGCTAGCTAAGAAGGTCATACAACAAGGCTTTTATTGGTCACACATGGTTAGCCATGCAATTGATTACGTCAAGAAGTGGGAGAAATGCCAAAGGTATTCCAAAATATCCCAGCTTCCTCCAAGCGACCTAACCACTATTCAAGCCCATGGACTTCCGATGTATGTGGAATAGACTTGATTGGACCCCTACCAATCTCCAAGGGTGGAGCTAAGTATGTGGTGGAAGCCACTGACTATTTCGCCAAGTGGGTGGAAGCAGAACTCCTTCCGACAATCACATCCAAGAAAGTGTTGAGGTTTGTGATAAAGAATATCGTCACGTGCTTTCGGATTTCCTACAAAATCATATCAGACAATGGAACGTAATTCAAAAGCGAAGAATTCACATGATTTTGTGATAAGAACGGAATCATAAAAAAAAATTCCACTGTAGCACATCCAAGGGAAAATGGTGTCGTCGAATCTGCAAACAAAACCATAAAGACAATTTTAAAGAAACGACTGAACTAAGCTAAAGAAAATTGGGCATATGAATTACCCTTAGTGCTTTAGTAATATAGAACTTCTGCCAAAACAACAATGGGACTAACTCCGTACTCCCTTATGTATGGACGTGAAGCTATGCTTCCAGTCGAGGTTGAGATCCCCTCACATAGAAGAATTGCCTATGCTTTTGATCCTAATCAAGAATTAAGAACGGAATCAATAGACCTAATCCATGGCTTAAGGGATGAGTCCACTATTAGGACGACTGAGTATCAAAAGAAGATTTCTAAGTACTATAATTCGAGTGTTAAAGCAAGAACCTTCACTAAAGGAGACTTGGTATTACGAAGGGTAATGGCCAACACAAAGAATCCGTCAGATGGTACACTTGGCCTTTAACTGGGAAGGACCTTTAATCATTCACCAAAAAGTCATATCGGGAAAATATTGGCTCTGCAAACTAAATGGTGATCTCATACCTAGAACATGGAATTCAGAACATCTTAGACCATACTTTTCAATGATAAGAGAATAAAGAAAGGTTTTCTCCAAGAATACTCACACAAACAAGGGTATGGAAAACCTTTCAAAATTTTGAACTACCCAAAAAAAAGGGTGAGGCAACCTACAATGGTCAAAAACCCTTGTCACCGCCAAGATAACCAGGGGAAGGCACCTTCTAAAGGAAGGTGGAGTATAAGTCTTTAGCATCGTCCAAGTCAGAAAGGACCGGACTAAAGCATCAAAAGAGCGTAAGCCTCCGTAAGAAATAGTCGAAACAGAGCATCTAATTAGCATTCTCTGCCTCTGCTTGCAGAAGAATAGGCCCGGCCTCTACTATGAACTAAGAACGTCCTACCTTTGCTCGCAGAAAAGCATGTCCTACCTTTGCTCGCAGAAAAGCATGTCCTACCTCTGCTTAAGTTCCTCGTATCCCGCAGAAGGGAACAAATAAGCACGCTCTGCCTCTGCTCGTAGAAGAGAACGCCCTGCCTCTGCTTCGACTAAGTACGTCCTGCCTCTTCTCGTAGAAGAGCACGCTCTACCTCTACCTATGTCCCCTCCCCAAGAAGGGAGAGAAAGCCCAGAAAGTGACACACAATGAACGTCCATCCTTTTCTTTGACAATCAGAAGCCCAAGTGAGTGGCTCACGAGGCACGTACATCCTCTGCCTTAACAATCAAAAGCCCAGAGAGTGGCCTATGAGGCATGTACATCCCTTACTTCACAGATTTGTACCAGAGTTTGATTTCTGGTCTTTCATCTATAAAATACCTGAATATGGGTCGGTTCGGGATTTCTATTAATACCAGAAGTGGATTTCTGTTCTTTCATCTATCAAATACCTGAATTTGGGTCGGTTCGGGATTTCTACTAATACTAAAAAGGAATTTCTGGTCCTCTATCTTAAATACCCGAATCTGGGTTGGTTCAGGGATTCTATTAATACCATAAGTGGATTTCTGGTCTTCCATATATCAAATACCCGAATCTGGGTCGGTTCGGGATTTCTACTAATACCAGAAAGGGGTCTCTGGTCCTCTATCTTAAATACCCGAATCTAGGTTGGTTCGGGACTTTTGTTAACAACGGGAG
This sequence comes from Allium sativum, assembly GCA_030737875.1. Lineage (NCBI taxonomy): Eukaryota > Viridiplantae > Streptophyta > Magnoliopsida > Asparagales > Amaryllidaceae > Allium > Allium sativum. The sequence continues at coordinate 1,021,893,644 of CM060926.1, forward strand.
TAGATTTCTAGTCTTTCATTTATCACATACCCGAATCTGGGTCGGTTTGGGGTTTCTACTAATACTAGAAATAGAATTCTAGTCTTCTATATTTAATACCCGCATCTGGGTTGGTTCGGAACTTATTTTATTTCCACAAAGGGGATTCCAGTTTTCTATTAAGAACACCCAAAATTCAGTAATAAGGATAAAGTAAATCCACATTTTAGCGACCAAGAAGTTTTTCTAGACTTATTCATTATTCTTCCATTAAGGCATAAAATATTTATAGCTGTGTGGCTTTAATTGCAGGCTTAATGTGCTTTTGGGCTCAGGACCGAGAAACGTCTAATATGATGTGGATGATATTGCTATAAAATTATATTAAGATTTAAAGTCTAATGCAAAATATTAGTTGTTGAAAATTATGTAGGATGAAACAGAGGTAAAAATTTAAGAAAAATATCGCAAGTTGAAAAGGAAAAGCTGACTTGGAAAGTCAGAGAAACCCCTTCATTGGGGGAAAATGTTACCACTAGATTTCAACACCAGAATCAGGCCAAGGCAAAGGGGTAATATGCGAAAGCCCTTATCCGAAAGGTAGAAGCATATTTGAAAGGTAGAAGACCATATCTGAAGGGTAGAAGCATATATGAAAGGTAGAGGCACATCTGAAAGGAAGAAGCAATATTCGAAGGACGAAAGCCAATATCTGAAAGCAAGGTGGGATAATCCGAAACACTTATTTTGACACCAAAACAAGACGCTATTCAAAAAGGGTCAAAGCCATTAGCCTAAGAGTGAGCAAGACGTTGTCGGCTACCAAGGACTTATTGTCAACATTGGTGAAAAGATGAAGCCAAACACCAAAGGCACAATATCAAGACCATACGAAGGCAAAAACTCCAGCAAAAGTGCTATCGCTCCAACACCAGCTTGGTAGCGATACCGAAAGCATCATGGAGAAAAAGTAGAGAATCCACTCTCGGAGACATGCTGGCACCAAATATCCATTACCGAAACAAAGAAAGCTCAAAGGAGAAACAATACTAGAGTCAAGAGATATGACATTCGAAAGCCGGTGGCAGAGGATGCCAAAAGCAAACCAAAACCCATAATGAAGAAAGGCTATCCACACTAACCTGCTTAGTGTCGATACCGAAAGGGGTGAAGATCCTAAAGATATGAGAATTGAGAGCATAAGGGGAATATTATAAACAACTCAAAGCTGAAACCAGAGTGTGTCGATCGAAAGCTATCTGTCCCAAGAGACTTGTTACTGATACATATAAAAAGCGGTATCGAAGATAAGCTCCGAGAGTCGATCCCGACACTCCGAAATCCAAATTCGTCTCGAAAACAACAACAAGTGCAAAGAAAGGCTGCTGAAACCCTTACAACCGAAACTGAAAGGTGCGAGGCAACCAACACCATGTTGACGCATCCGAAAGGGGTCCTGCTGAGCCAATAACAAAAGGGGCCCAAATTATCTACAAATAAGACCCCAGAGGTCACATTTTAAGGATTGAATTTTGTTCGATGATGAAAACTCTATCGAATTAGAAAACCACCGCGAAGTGTAATAAACCGCAAGCGCACGGTGTACACTTGTAGTATGTTAGCGAGTACGAGTCGATCCACGGGGAAAGAAATAATTTTAATTATGTCCAATCAAATTAAACCAAAGTCGAGTGAGGATTTAACTAACTAACTACAACTACACAAAACTAATAAATTAAGATAAATAAGAATATGAGAGTTAAATAACAACTTAGGAATAAATTCACTCTCTAGATCACATGAATCAACATAAAATGAAACCGTGCTCTCTCTTTTTTGGTCACTTGTGAATTTAGTTGAAATGATTATTATAAGTATAGCTTATTCATGCTATTAATTAGCACAAAATAAACTACCAAACTATAACATACCCACTAAATCACCATACCAGCAAGTTGAAATTGAAATATACTTTAAGCATGGCCTATGAACTATTAATTAGAACTATAGACCATCAAATTTTTATTTCAACCTCACTTAATCACCATCATCATATGTAGATGAAGAGGTAATTAGTGAAAACATGGCTAAGCATAGCCTATTTGGTGTTAATAATATAGGCTATCAAATTCAGTAATGAACACAAACCAATAACATCAACATGACATGAAGCATAAAAAGAGAGCATGAATAAGCAAATTATGTTGCATCTACATAATAAAGAGAGCCTCATTACCCCTAAATTGAAAGGGATTAGCCTCTAATGTATGTAATCATGACAACAAAGATACATTTCAATATCAAAAATAAAGGAAAAAGAGAGAACTAATGAACAAAACTAAACTAAACTACTTGCATTAAATAAAACTACACTAATGCGTAAAGTAAATAACAAGAATTAAATGAACAAGAAATTAAATTACATTAACATGAAAATTACATAAGACGGAAATTGCTAAGAAGCCATGAAATAAAGAAAGAACTTTTGTTTTTGATCCTACAAACTAACTAACTGAAAAAGAGGATTCTTTTATTTACATTACATAAAGGGGTATATATACATGTTTGAAACCCTAATCACTTTTGTTGGGGACTACCAACAATACTCCTTCACATCTTCTAATCTTGGTTTAGCTGCTAATAAGTCATGTAGAATGCATGAAGGCTTTTGTCTCATCCAATTAGTCTCTAATTGAAGCTTAAGAGAAAGATTTAGAGTGGGTGGGGTCCTCCACTTTGTAGTGTGTGAATTAATTCCATCTCATTTTGTGTGTATGCATGTTTTTCTTCATATCTTCATGTGTATGCATCATTTTTACTCCTAAATTCCAATAAGAGACAACTACAAGGAACAAGTAAATGATACAAAAAATTTAAACATGCACAATCTACAGTTACACCTTAAATGAGGATGAGTGCATGAAAATTTGAGAATTTCAGGCTTTTGGTTTAAAACATGTAAAAATATCCCTTTATGTTATTTATTTAATTAAAACAAGAATAAATGTGTGAATATAAATGTGCATATTTACATGCACATCAAATATCCCCACACTTATCTTTTTATTCGTCCTCGATTAAACTAAAAAAAATCTAAGATAAACCCATTTTCGAGGGAGCACGATTGCATTGAGCATATGCAACAAGCCATTAAACCTCTATGTGTCCCTAGAAGGACGAGTGTTGTCCCGTGAGGGTTTTCAGCGGATACTACCCACAAAATCCAAAGGTTAAGTGCAAAAAATATTTACAAAATGTAAGACTCGAAAATATTTACAAGATGAAAAAGATTATTTACAAATGGGTAATTTACTTTTAAATTTTACAAGACAGAGTTAACACAAGTTTGGGTCGTCACTATGAAATTTAAGTCCGTTACTAATCAAAACTTCGAACAAAAGTCAGTTATCGTTACAAACTCCTCCAGCTTGGCCGGTTGTTTTGGCAGAAACATAGTGCAAATATGAAATGAATTCTGTAATCGATATCAACAATCGTAAAATGACATCTTTATTTACTTTTGGTCAGCAAGTTAGGTCAAATAAGTGAAGAGTGTGCTTGGATTGCAAGTGCTAACTCTCTCTTTATTACAAAATATTTACATTATTATTATTAACAAATACCTAGGTATACCACCCCTACACTGCGTTACGACTTACATGAGTGTTAGTAATCCTAAGGTGGCCAACTCATGAAATGAGGCCAAGATATAACCGACGCTGACTTTGTCAACAAGATGTCGGAAAGAGCTTGGCGGGTTTGCACACCAACGCTAGATGTACTAGCAATGTTGGATACCCTTGGATTATTATATATATACTTCTTCTTTTTTTTATCTTTTTTTTAAACATAAGAGAGAGAGAGAGTTAAGCGAGAATATCTTAGCACAACTTCACTTAAAAGATCTAAAATGTTATCGCAAGTAATCTAAATCAACCATTCACTTAATCGGACTACAATTTAGAAAACATTTCATACTCATTACCTACGAATCTCCCTATATATCTGTTACTCCAAATTTCTTCATAATTCAATCTTTCCTTTCGTTATCCGCAAAGAGAAGTAAATTTTCAAACATTTTAATCGAACAACCAAAATCGTATGTTTACTTCATCATGCCTATTTAAAAGTAAATTAAAATGCTTTTTTTTTATTTTGTATTCTTTTTTTTTGAATGAAAAAAAGAAAAGAGAAATCTATGCAAAACCAAAATAAATATGAAACTCCCCCTACACTTGATTTTGACTGTGTCCCCACAGGCAACACAAGTGGAAGGGGAAAAGAAAAAATTTGAAAATATACCCTATATTTACAAAAATGATTTTTTTTAAGTATATCAGAAAATATATTGACAAGAAGTAAATGAAACGGTCTTCTAAAAACTGATTCATTTGTCTCTTCAAGTATGAGAGACACAACTTAGCTTGAAAAATCAAATCGTAAAAGCTTTCAAAGTTAGATGTAGATTTGGAAAAACAAATGTCGTTTTATTAAAAATCGAACGAGTTGCTTTATTTTCGATGATTTTAGGGGTAGATGGAATAAATGGTTGAAATTCATCTTTAATTTCACCAATTTGAATTTTAAACTTATGATTGAAAATTTGTTCAAAAATATTGATTTCAAAATCCAGTGGGGATTCAAATCTACCTCATTAAGATTCAACCCATTATCGAAAAGTCCAAAAAATTCGTTTTCGTTTAGTTCATCTTCCTTTGAATTATTAACAGCTTCATAACGTATATCATTTTCAAAGTCCAAAGTTGTTAATTTCAAATTTTGAAAAAAAGGAAGATCGAAATTGAGATTCAGTTCCACCCTCTTAAAAGAATTGAAATCCAAATCAATTGTCGTATTATTAACAACTTCATCAAGATCGTTATTTTCAATTTTGAAAGTCGTTATTTGAAAATCGTCGAGTTTGGTAAAAGATGGATTATCATTCGAATCGTCACACATTCGGTTTTGATTATTTTGTTTTTCACGAAAATTCAAGTAGTTTCCAAACAACAAATTTGTGTGACTATCGTGAATTTCATTCATTTGCTCAACAAAATCAAATTTATAATTATTTACTTGAAAATTTTCAATTTTAAATTGTTGTGAACAAAAATTTTCGGGTTCACCACAATTGAAATTATTCCCATTACCAAATTCATTTGAAAATTTATTCACATTTTCATTTTGAATTTGAAATTCATTTTGGAGTTCGAAATTGATTTGGCAAGGGTTATAATAAAAATCATTTGAATTTGGAAGTGAATTCAAATTTTGATTATTTTGAAAACTTTGACTTGAATTGCTGCAAAAATATGAATTACACCATTCATTTATTCTTTGATTTTGTTGTGTGCTCATTTCAAGTAAAGATTCAATTTGTGTTTCAAGAGTTGAACGTTGATCGTTAGTTTGAAAATTATCTGATGGAAAATCAGAGTTATTTGTACGATAGTTGTTATTAAAATATCCATACGAATTTGGTGTAAAATTATATGGATTATATTGATTTTCACAACTATCATAAAATCCATGAAAATAAGGAAATTCTGACATTTTAAAGATTTTGTTTTTGGGAAAAAAATTTAAGATAAAAGGAAAAAATATATTCACAAAAGAGATTTTTTTTGGATTTTTAATGTTTTTCTTTTTAAACAAAATGCTTAAACAAAAATAAAAAGAAGTTAATTACAAATGGAAATTGTTTTTTCTTTTCTTTTTTGGATTTCGGTTTTTTTTAATATATGCATGAACCTAATGCAACTATATGAATGCAAATTACTTATTTACAATTTTCTAAAATTATATAATGACGGTTAGATTAATTTCAACAAAAAATTCAAAAAAGTCCGCAGCTCTAGTGCGGGTTGTGGGTGTTCCCAGCTCCCCAGCAAGAGGGGGAGGGTTCGATTCCCGCCTCACGCACTTTAGTTCAAATAAGGGGGCTTACCATGTGCATAAGCTTGATGACCCCGCAGACTGGGTTAGGTGCACTCGAGGGAGTTTTACGGCAGTGTTGGTTTCTCCCTTGAAAAAATTCAAAAAAAAAATCAACAAAAAAATTCTCAGCCATTTAACGGACAGGAGTTATCGGTGCACCATGAATCACCCTAGCAATGCAACCAAAGGTTTAGGTACCTTCAGAGGAACAACCACTATAATATTTACGAACCACCGTAATATTTACAAATGGTTATTACTCTGCCGTAGTCTAGACACCGAGAAATAATACGTTAGAAATAAACCAATTTGTCAAAATATAACGATGTCCTAAAAAAATGGAAATAAAACGAGATGAATGCAAAATAAGAAATTAAATGTGTATTAACAATGCAACTACGAATGAATTTTTATTTTGTTTTTGATTTTTTTAATGCAAATGCAAGCAAACAACAATGCAAGAAAATAAAAACAAGGGAGAAGAGAACAATACCAGAGCATCTGAATTTTTTAGCAATTATTTTAAGCCCCAATATTTAGCAAGCAAGCAAATGAAGCAAAACGCAAAGCAATCCCAAGCAAAGAAGTTATAGCAAGCAATTCTTCTTAAGTAACCTGAAAAGAGATTTCAAGATGAATATTTTGTTTATTTATTTTAAAAAAGAATTAAAACAAAAGAGAATGGATTTATAATAGACCAATACAAGAGTCAAAGAAAAATCAAAACCAAGGAAAAGGATAATATTCTTTTGTTTTCTTGTCTTTTTTTTAACACAAAGAAATTTTAAAAAACATAAGCCTAAGCTATTCCACACCCAAACAAGCCCGCCTCGAGATACCCAAACTCGGCCCTTAAGACAACGATATATTTCCAGAAGGTACCAATTCAATTGCAAACTCAACACGAACCAAAATAAAAAATTGAAGACAAATTCAAGTCCGAAAGCCAAAAAAAATTTGTGCCTTACAAATTGAAGTTGGCGGGTAAAGCTCGGATGTTGTGTGAAGATAAGGTTTAGGCTGGTTCCAGGAGCAAATGAATTTGGGTGAGTTAGTTTCGATTTCGGGAATTGAGTTTATGGGTTTCTAGTGGTGACGGTTGGTGAATTGAAGGTCGAATCCAGCTTGTATTCGCGATTGAGTTGGAGGAAGGTGCAGAATGGAACTCGATTTGGAATTGTGGAATTCAATTATTGGGTTAAGCTTGGGTTGAATGGGATTGTGGAGTTCGATTATTCTGTTTCAAGACAAGGGGTGTTTTGGTGTGCAAAGTATCTTGGTTGAATCTGTGATGGAGGGGTGTACGGAAACAATATAGAGTTGGTTATTCGATGCAGCTGTGATGCAGCTATGAGGACTTTAAATGTGCGGATAAGAACTTGGTGGCTGAGTTGAATGGGAAGTTCGTGTTTATGGGAGGATGATCAGAAGCTGGTTGCATGTTGTTTTGTAGGGGGAGACAGTGAGTAGTGGAGCTTGTTGTTTCGAATGATTATGAGGTAAAGGTGGCAGAAGTGGTTGAACAGAAGATTTGCTAAGGTTAAAGCTTAAGCTGTTGAATTGTGGTGAATGGGGATGTTGAGTAAGTGATAATTTGGTGGCATTGAGGTTTGATTGCAAATTGTGGGTGGTTGTGATGATGAAGGGAGTGGTATCGACGTGCTAATGCTGGGTGTATTTGCAGGTGTATGGAGAGTTTGTTGTTGAGTGAAGAGGGGTTTTTATGGCATGTTTAGATTTTGTTTGGTGATTGGGATGATAGGAAGTGGCAATGCAGAAGTTAGTTGAAGTAGGAGGTGGTCAGTTTGATGACTATGTATGGTTTTCAGGTGAAGAGGGTAAGGCTGTCGAATATTGTGGAGGAGTGGTTGTTTGTTGTTGTGCATGACTGTATGTGAGTGGATAGAAGTGGCTTTGGGGATGACGTTAAGTTTGAAGGGAGTTTGTGATTGAAAGTTTATGGAAAAGGAAGGAGGAAGTTGCTGTGAAGTGACGGTGGTGGTGTGTGTGGTTCGCTGAAATGGACTGTTTGTGGTTTGATCGTGACAGTTGGTGGTGGTTTGGGTGATGGATGAACTTGAAACAGTTTCGGTTAAGGTAGGAGATAATATGGCTGTTTTTGCTGAAGTGAAGGGTGGATGGTAGATGTAAATGGAAACAGAATGTAAATGAGAAATAGAAAGAGAAGCTAAAACAGAATTGCAGAGAACACCAAAATGAAGAAATTTGTCTGAAATGAAAATATGGGTTCCAGTGAAATGTGTTTCTCAGATTTTTTTTCTTCATTTTTTTTTTATAAAATGCAAGTAAGAAAATAAAAAGAGATGAGGGGTTGTGCACTTGGTAGTGCAAAACTAAGAAAAAAATGAAAACAGAATGATCACCAGTATCCACAGACTGAAAACAAAAGGAACAATTGAACACAACATGCACAGAAACAAAATGAATAGTAAACAGAACGATCACAAGTCAAAACAGAACGAACATGCAATATTTTTTTACTTTTTTTAAATGATAATTAATGAGTGAAATAAAGAAGACACAAACTACAAACACACAAATGCAAACACAACAAGCTAAGAGACAACAAAATAAAGCAACATAATTTTTTTTTGAACAGCAAATAAGAAAACTAATCCAAAGAATAACATCAAAATTAAATTCTTTTCACGACAACGGCACCAAAAACTTGTTCAATGACGAAAATTTTATCGAATTAGAAAACCACCGCGAAGTATAATAAACCACAAGCGCACGACGTACACTTGTAGTACGTTAGTGAGTACGAGTCTATTCACGGGAAAAGAAATAATTTTAATTATATCCAATCAAATTAAACCAAAGTCGAGTGAGAATTTAACAAACTAACTACAACTACACTAAACTAATAAATTAAGCTAAATAAGAATATGAGCGTTAAATAACAACTTAGGAATAAATTCACTCTCTAGATCACATGAATCAACATAAAATGAAACCATGATCTCCCTTTTTTGGTCATTTGTGAATTTAGTTAATATGATTATTAAAAGTATAGCTTATTCATGCTATTAATTAGCACAAAATAAACTATCAAACTATAACATACCCACTAGATCACCATACTAGTTCAAATGAAAAATGAACAAGTTGAAATTGAAATATATTTTTCGCATGGCCTATGAACTATTAATTAGAACTATAGACCGTCAAATTTTTATTTCAACCTCCACTTAATCACCATCATCTTATGTAGATGAAGAGGTAATTAGTGAACACATGGCTAAGCATAGCCTATTTAGTGTCAACAATATAGGCTAACAAATTCAATAATGAACACAAACCAATAACATCAACATGACATGAAGCATAAAAAGATGCATGAATAAACAAATTATGTTGCATCTACATAATCAAGAGAACTTTATTACCCCTAATTTGAAAGGGATTAGCCTCTAATGTATGTAATCATGACAACAAAGATACATTTCAAAATAAAAAATATAGGAAAAAGAGAGAACTACTGAACAAAAATAAACTAATGTACTTGCATTAAATAAAACTACACTAATGCATAAATTAAATAATAAGAATTTAAATTGCATTAACATGAAAATTACATAAGAGGGAAATGGCTAAGAAGCCATGAAAGAAAGAAAGAACTTTTGTTTTTGATCCTACAAACTAACTAACTAAAAAAGAGGATTCTTTTATTTACATTACATAAAGGGGTATATATACATGTTTGAAACCCTAAAACCCTAATCACTTTTGTTGGGGACTACCAAAAATACTCCTTCATGAAGCTTCTAATCTTGGTTTAGCCACTAATAAGTCATGTAGAATGCGTGAAGGCTTTTGTCTCATCCAATTAGTCTCTAATTGAAGCTTAAGAGAAAGAGTGAGAGTGGGTGGGGTCCTCCACTTAGTAGTGTATGAATTAATTTCATCTCCTTTTGTGTATATGCATGTTTTTCTTCATATCTTCATGTGTATGCATCATTTTTGCTCCTAAATTCCTACGAGAGAACTACAAGGAACAAGTAAATGATAACACAAATTTAAACATGCATAATTTATAATTTTACACCTAAAATGAGGATGAATGCATGAAAATTTGAGAATTTTAGGCTTTTGGTTTAAAAAATGTAAAAATATCCCTTTATGTTATTTATTTAATTAAAACAAGAATAAATGTGTGAATATAAATGTGCATATTTACGTGCACATCAAATACCCTTACACTTATATTTTTATTCGTCCTCAAATAAACTAAAAAAATTCGTTTTCGCAGGGAGCACGATTGCATTGAGCGTATGTAACAAGCCGTTAAACCTCTGGGTGTCCCTAGTAGGACGAGTGTTGTCTTGTGAGGGTTTTCAGCGGATACTACCCATAAAATCCAAAGGTTAAGTGCAAAAAATATTTACAAAACGTAAGACTCGAAAATATTTACAAGATGAAAAAGATTATTTACAAATGGGTAACTTACTTTTAAATTTTACACGAAGGAGTTAACACAAGTTTGGGTCGTCACTATGAAATTTAAGTCCGTTACTAATCAAAACTTCAAACAAAAGCCAGTTATCGTTACAAACTCCTCCAGCTTGGCTAGTTGTTTTGGTAGAAACATAGTGCAAATATGAAATGAATTCTATAATCGATATCAACAATCGTAAAATGACATCTTTATTTACTTTTGGTTAGCAAGTTAGGTCAAATAAGTGAAGAGTGTGCTTGGATTGCAAGTGCTAACTCTCTCTTTATTACAAAATATTTACATTATTATTATTTACAAATACCTAGGTGTACCACCCCTACACTGCATTACGACTTACATGAGGGTCAGTAATCCTAAGGTGGCCAACTCATGAAATGAGACCAAGATATATCGACGCTGACTTTGTCAACAAGATGTCGAAAAGAGCTTAGCGGGTTTGCACACCAACGCTAGATGTACTAGCAATGTTGGGTATATATATATACTTCTTCTTTTTTTTAACATAAGAGAGAGAGTTAAGTGAGAATATCAGAGCACAACTCCACTTAAAAGATCTAAAATGTTATCGTAAGTAATCAAAATCAACCATTCATTTAATCGGATTACAATTCAGAAAACATTTCGTACTCATTACCTACAAATCTCCCTATATACCAGTTACACCAAATTTCATCATAATTCAAACTTTCCTTTCGTTATCAGCTAAGAGAAGTAAATTTCCAAACATTTTAATTGAACGACTAAAATCATATGTTTACTTCATCGTGCCTATCTAAAAGTAAATTAAAATGCATTTTTTTAATTTTGTATTCTTTTTTTTTGAATGAAAAAAAGAAAAGAGAAATTTATGCAAAACCAAAATAAATATGAAACTCCTCCCACGCTTGATTTTGACTGTGTCACCGCAGGCAACCCAAGTGGAAGGAGAAAAGAAAAAAATTAAAACATACCCTATATTTACAAAAAAGATTTTTTTTAAAGTATATCAGAAAATATATTGACAAGAAGTAAATGAAACGGTTTTCTAAAGACCGATTCATTTGTCTCTTCAAGTTTGAGAGACACAACTTAAGCACGAAAAAACAAATCGTAAAAGCTTTCGAAGTTAGACGTACATTTAGAAAAACAAATGTCGTTTTATTAAAAATCGAACGAGTTGCTTTATTTTTGATGATTTTAGGGGTAGATTGAATAAATGGTTGAAATTCATCTTTAATTTCACCAATATGAATTTCAAATTTATCATTGAAAATTTGTTCAAAAATATTGATTTCAAAATCCAAATGGTGATTCAAATCTACCTCATTAAGATTCAACTCATTATTGAAAAGTCCGAAAAATTCGTTTTCATTTAGTTCATCTTCCTTTGAATTATTAACAACTTCATAACATATATCATTTTCAAAGTCCATAGTTGTTAATTTCAAATTTTCAGAAAAAGGAAGATCGAAATTGAGATTTAGTTCCACCTTTTTAAAAGAATTGAAATCCAAATCAATTGTCGTATTATTAACAACTTCGTTAAGATCATTATTTTCAATTTCGAAAGTCGTTATTTGAAAATCGTCGAGTTTGGTAAAAGATGGATTATCATTCGAATCGTCACACGTTCGGTTTTGATTATTTTGTTTTTCACGAAAATTCAAGTAGTTTTCAAACAACAAATTTGTGTGATTATCGTGAATTTCATTCATTTGCTCAATAAAATCAAATTAATAATTATTTACATGAAAATTTTCAATTGTTGAGAACAAAAATTTCGGGTTCACCACAATTGAAATTATTCCCATTGCCAAAATTATTTGAAAAATTATTCACATTTTCATTTTGAATTTGAAATTAATTTTGGAGTTCGAAATTGATTTGGCAAGGGTTATAATCAAAATCATTTGAATTTGGAAGTGAATTCAAATTTTGATTGTTTTGAAAACTTTGGCTTGAATTGTTGCAAAAATATGAATTACACCATTCATTTATTCTTTGATTTTGTTGTGTGATCATTTCAAGTAAAGATTCAATTTGTGTTTCAAGAGTTGAAGGTTGATCGTTAGTTTGAAAATTATATGGTGGAAAATCAGAGTTAGTTGTATGATAGCTGTTATTAAAATATCCATATGAATTTCATGTAAAATTATATGGATTATATTGATTTTCACAACTATCATAAAATCCGTGGAAATAAGGGTCTGACGTTTTAAAGATTTTTTTTATTTTTTTTTTGGGAAAAAAATTTTAAGACTAAAGAAAAAAAATATTCATAAAAGAGATTTTTTTTTTGGATTTTTTAATGTTTTTCTTTTTAAACAAAATGCTTAAATAAAAATCAAAAGAAGCTAATTACAAATGGAAAATATTTTTTCTTTTTTGGATTTCGATTTTTTTTGTTTTTTTAATATATGCATGAACCTAATGCAACTATATGAATGCAAATTACTTATTTACAATTTTCTAAAATTATATAATGACGGTTAGATTAATTTCAGCAAAAAATTTCTCAGTCAGTTAACGGACAGGAGTTATCGGTGCACCAGGAATTACCCTAGCAATGCAACCGAAGGTTTAAGTACCTTCAGAGGAACAACCACTATAACATTTACGAATCACCGTAATATTTATAAACGGTTATTACTCTGCTGTAGTCTAGACACCGAGAAATAATATGTTAGAAATAAACTAATTTGTCAAAATATAACGATGTCCTAAAAAAAATGGAAATAAAATGAGATGAATGCAAAACAGGAATTAGATGTGTAATGCAACTACGAATGAATTTTTATTTTTTGAATTTTTTAATGCAAATGCAAGCAAACAACAATGCAAGAAAATAAAAACAAGGGAGAAGAGAATAATACCAGAGCATCTGAGTTTATTATCAATTTTTTTTAAGCGACAAATTTTAGCAAGCAAGCAAGCAAGCAAGCAAATGAAGCGCTACACAAAGCAATCTCAAGCAAAGCAGTTCTAGCAAGCAATTCTTCTTAAGTAACTTGAAAAAAGATTTCAAGACGAATATTTTATTTATTTATTTAAAAAAAAAGAGAATTGATTTATAATAGACCGAAACAAGAGTCAAAGAAAAATCAAAACCAAGGAAAAGGATAAACTTTTTTTGTTTTTTTAACACAAAGAAAATTTAAAAAACACAAACCCAAGCTATTCCACACCCAAACAAGCCCGCCTCGAGATACCCAAACCCGTCCCTTAAGACAGCGATATATATCTAGAAGGTACCAATTCAATTGCAAACTCAACACGAACCAAAATAAAAAATTGAAGACAAATTCAAGTCCGAAAGCCAAAAAAAATTTATGGCTTTCAAATTGAAATTGGCGGGTGAAGCTCAGATGTTGTGTGAAGATAAGAGTTTAGGCTGGTTCCAAGAGCAAGTGAATTTGGGTGAGCTAGTTTCGATTTTGAGAATTGAGTTTATGGGTTTCTGGTGGTGACGATTAGTGAATTGAAGGTCGAATCCAGCTTATGTTCGCGATTGAGTTAGAGGAAGGTGCATAATGAAACTCAATTTGGAATTGTTGAATTCGATTATTGGGTTAAGCTCGGGTTGAATGGGATTGTGGAATTCAATTATTCTATTTCAAGACAAGGGGTGTTTTGGTGTGCAAAGTATCTTGGTTGAATCTATGATGGAGGGGTGTAGGGAAGCAGTATGGAATTGGTTATTCGATGCAGCTGTGATGCAGCAGTGAGGACCTTAAATGTGCAGAGAAGAACTTGGTGGCTGAGTTGAATGGGAAGTTCATGTTTGGGGGAGGATGATCAGAAACTGGTTGCTGGTTATTTTGTAAGGGGAGATAGTGAGCAGTGGAACTTGTTGTTTCGAATGGCTGTGAGGTAAGGGTGGCATAATTGGTTGAACAGAAGAGTTGCTAAGGTAAAAGCTTAAGCTGTTGAATTGTGGTGAATGGGGATGTTGAGTAAGTGATAGTTTGGTGGCATTGAGGTTTGATTACAAATTGTGGGTGGTTGTGATGATGTAGGGAGTGGTATCGACGTGATGATGCTGGGTGTATTTGCAGGTGTATAGAGAGTTTGATGTTGAGTAAATAGGGGTTTTTATGGTATGTTTGGATTTTTTTGGTGAATTGGATGATAGGTAGTGGCAATGTAGAAATTAGTTGAAGTAGGGTGTGGTCAGTTTGATGACTATGTATTGTTATCAGGTGAAGAGGTTAAGGCTGTCGAATATTGTGGAGAAGGAGTGGTTGTTTGTTGTTGTGAATCACTATATGTGAGTGGATAGAAGTGGCTTTGGGCTGATGTTAAGTTTGAACGGAGATTGTGATTGAAAGTTTATGGAAAGGGGAGGAGGAAGTTGCTGTGAAGTGATGGTGGTGGTGTGTGTGGTTCGCTAAAATGGACTGTTTGTTGTTTGGCCGTGACAGTTGGTTGGTGGTTTGGGTTATGGATGAACTTGAAATAGTTGTGGTTAAGGTAGGAGATAATATGGCGGTTTTTACCAAAGTGAAGGGTGGATGGTAGATGTAAATGAGAAACAAAATGTAAATGTAAATGAGAAATAGAAAGAGAAGCTGAAACAGAATTGCAGAGAACACCGAAATGTAGAAATTTGTCTGAAATGAAAATAAGGGTTCCAGTGAAATGTGTTTCTCTGATTTTTTTTCTTAAGTTTTTTATAAAATGCATGTAAAAAAACAAAGAGAGATGAGAGGTTGTGCACTTGTTAGTGCAAAACTAAGAAAAAATGAGAACATAATGATCACCAGTATACACATACTGAAAACAAAAGGAACAACTGAACACAACATGCAAAAAAACAAAAAGAATAGTAAACAGAATGATCACAAGTCAAAACAGAATGCACATGCAATATTATTTTTCTTTTTTTTAAAATTATAATTAACAAGTGAAACAAAAAATACGCAAACAACAAACACACAAATGCAAACACAACAAGCTAAGAGACAACATAATAAAGCAATATTTTTTTTGAACAACAAACAAGAAAACTAATCCGAAGAATAAAATCGAAATTAAATTCTTTCCCCGGCAACGGCACCAAAAACTTGTTCGATGACAAAAATTCTATCGAATTAGAAAACCGTCGCAAAGTGTTAATAAACCGCAAGCGCACGGCGTACACTTGCAGTACGTTAGCGAGTACGAGTCGATCCATGGGGAAAGAAATAATTTTAATTATATCCAATCAAATTAAACCAAAGTCGAGTGAGTATTTAACTAACTAACTACAACTACACTAGACTAATAAATTAAGCTAAATAAGAATATGAGAGTTAAATAACAACTTAGGAATAAATTCACTCTCTAGATCACATGAATCAACATAAAATGAAACCATGATCTCTCTTTTTTGGTCATTTGTGAATTTAGTTGATATGATTATTATAAGTATAGCTTATTCATGCTATTAATTAGCACAAAATAAACTATCAAACTATAACATACCCACTAAATCACCATACTAGTTCAAATGAAAAATGAACAAGTTGAAATTCAAATTTACTTTAACATGGCCTATGAACTATTAATTAGAACTATATACCACAAAATTTTTATTTCAACCTCCACTTAATCACCATCATCATATGTAGATAAAGAGGTAATTAATGAACACATGGATAAGCATAGCCTATTTGGTGCCAACAATATAGGCTATCAAATTCAATAATGAACACAAACCAATAACATCAACATGACATGAAGCGTAAAAAGAGAGAACGAATAAACAAATTATGTTGCATCTACATAATCAAGAGAGCTTCATTACCCCTAAGTTGAAAGGGATTAGCCTCTAATGTATGTAATCATGACAACAAATATACATTTCAATATCAAAAATAAAGGAAAAAGAGAGAACTAATGAACAAAAATAAACTAAACTACTTGCATTAAATAAAACTACATTAATGCATAAAGTAAATAACAAGAATTAAATGAACAAGAATTAAGTTGCATTGACAAAAAAATTACATAAGAGGGATGTAACACCCCACCTCCGCTAGTACCACTCTTGCAAGGGCACTCTGACTTTGGAGGGGCGTTTAAATCAGGTAAACATGCATAATGATATATCAAGGCAGAACAAGAACATATGTATATAAGTAAACAGAGTAAATAACATAGATAAAACAGCGGAAGATTTTAAACCATTTCAAAACGAGTCTGGTACAACATAATATCAACTTTCCCAATAAACAAGTCTAGATAAAACAACATCATCTGAAAACTGAAATACATAAGTGCTATCCCCAAAATAAGTGAGAACCATAGCTAGCTTCATGTCGAAACCGTACATGAGCTGAAAACCCACAAGCAAGCAATCCAGAATCCAAGCTAAGCTCCTGTATTCCCTCCCTGAGAACCTGGGGGGAAACGGAAGAAAAGAGGCGAAAGAAAACAGGTCAGTCAAAAAGACTGAGTAAGCCCTACTACAATCAATGTAAACTGATAAAGTTAACTGGTATGAGCAGCAGGATAAGGATAACAACATACTAGCATGGTGATTAATTAACAAGGTAGATAAAGGTGTCATCGCATAATCAGGATTAAGGTTTTGCACCACAGGTGTACTAGCAAACTAACATGGCTTGAATAAACAAGTATTGATCCCTTGGCCCAAGCTTTGGCCCAATAACATGAAGTGACCCTCATACGAGGTCCAAGAACATGAAGTGACCCTAACACGAGGTCCAACCAAACGGTCTAGTCGATCGGCTCCCTAAGCCTAACTCGTCACGTGTTGGTGTCAATACGGCCCAACCATAACTGTAGTCGAACTGTGCCGGGTCCACCCTTCGAGTGTATCAAGCCCTAGGGTGTCAACCCCTGGACACCATGAACATGAGTGCACAGTCTCGATCTACTGGTACCCGTGCATGTTTTCTCCGGCTATGGACTATGTGCACGACCAGAGTCCGCTCGGAACTACACCGGCGTACCACCCTGCCGTCGTTTATTGGTCGCTTACCTCCAGCCCAGTAATCGTGCCCCCACCCTAGCCTAGTCCCTAGGGTCATGATGATACAAACTAGGGATTACTGTTGGAGTGGACCCCCCCATTTCTAGGATTTTTCTAGTGGGTTAAGTACGGTTTAACCCCTTTACTAATCATGGATTAACTTGGTTAAGTGTAACGATGAGTTCACGACTTAACCCCGATTAATCTACCAAGCCCAAATTGGTTAAGTATTAAATGGTCCATGACTTAACCCTAATCACAAGGCATTAATTAATTAATGCGCCTTAACCTCTCACATTAGACTTTGTTGTGGTTACTAGTTAAGCCGGGCGGGTCCGGGTAGCTTTACACCACAACTTGGTCTAACCTCGGGTTCAAGGTACAACATGGCCAACTTCTCACATTGGGTCCTATTGTTTGTAGCAACTAGTTAGGCCGGTCGGTTCCGGGTAGGTTTACGCTACAAACTCAACCCAACCTCGAGTTGGTCACACTTATATTTTCTAAGTGTCATGTCCATTATGTTTCCAAAACATGTTACAAGTTTACAGGCAATTGGGTAAACCTAACTTAATAGGTAAATTCCCAATGGGTAGACCTAACTTAATAGGTAAATTCCCAAGCTTATATTTTTATGTCTTTTAAGTTTACCCAACCCCAAACGCAATCCTATCGCTTACATATCGCAATAGCGCATAAAGGATAGAAAGAGGGAACTTGGCATAATCATGACATTAAAGTGTTAAGCCACAAGTTTAACATGGTGGCATATGAAATGTACATATGTTCATATACTTGCATTAGGCCTCAAAAGCATGCATAACATGATAGCATGAACAAAATGTTCAACCCAAACTTGCATAACATACTTGCATATCATAACATGACATACTTGCATATAAACTTGCATATTACAACATGACATATTTGCATATAAACTTGCATATTACAACATGACATACTTGCATATAAACTTGCATATTACAACATGACATACTTGCATATAAACTTGCATATTACAACATGACATACTTGCATATAAACTTGCATATTACAACATGACATACTTGCATATAAACTTGCATATTACAACATGACATACTTGCATATAATAGCATAGTAAACTTGCATATAATAGCATAGTAAACTTGCATATAAACTCGCATATCATACATTTAACTTTAAAGTTTAAGTATGAAAGTAGAATAGGGCTTACAATGCTTATGCGGACTCAAATGAGTATAGCAAATGTAAGAAAACCCCTATGCAACCAATTAAACCCCAAAAATGCAAGCAAAATTGATCAAAACTCTTTCTTTATGGTGCAAATATAGAGACTTGGCTTGAATGCAAGCTAATGATGATCATACAAGTCTAAAAACACTTGTATGCATGGAAAATCTCATAAAAACTTGTTTAGGAATTTTATGAAGAGAGTGGAGGCCATGAGAGGATTGATTTTGCCATAGTTTAGTTGCTAGAATGAATAATGATGATTTAGGGTTAGGTTAGGGTCTTATTTATAGATTAGGCAAGTGTTTTAGGCCATAGGATTAAACCCTAGTTGCAATCTCAGCCCTTAAAACCGAATCTGGCCCCCAAGCTCAACACAAACCCAAAATGGTGCACCAGGCTAAACAGCCCGTCTGAGCCAAGTCGACAGCCCAGTCGACAGGGCTGTCGACTTGGTCTAATCAAGTCGACTCCCAAGTCGACAGGGCTGTTGACTTGGGGTGTTCTGGCGGGAATTTTCCCGCCTGGCCCAATAGCCCCAATTTCCAAATTCAGATTTGAATTTGAAATCTGTTTTTACTTGGAAATTTTCAGAAAACTTCGTTGGGCCTTAATCGGGTCATACGGACTCCGATTTTCGAAAACTCGGACTCTATTTCGCGTATTTTTCCGAGACGAACGCAATGGCATAGCCCGTTTCCCTTGATTCAGATTTTAGAATTAAATTCTGCCTCGATTTACGTTATAACAGGTTATTGAAAACACGGGTTGTTACATTCTCCCCTCCTTAAAGGATTTCGTCCCCGAAATCTTCAAGTTAGGAAGAACGTATCCTACCATCCAATCATCCATCTACTCAAAACATCATCCACGAGCAATCATTGTTCTTACAAGATTCTAAATGTTGTATGAACATATGCAAAGGAGTGTGTATATGTACTTATCTAATGCAAATATCATCAATGCAAATTATGTTAGTGAAATGAATCCATATGTATGCAATTCCTAACATAATGTATAACATCTATATGTGTGCACATAACATACATCCATATGCAACATCCATGTGATAACACAAAAATTTTCATCCATGAATAAGCATAAACACTCATGCATATGCAATATGAGGAGTGTGTGAGCCGATCTAGTGCCTAACGTGTATAATGCATCCACGAGTAACCACTTGCAAACACTTGCAACCACTTGCAACCATCAAGCATAACATGTTTCAAACACATGTTTCATCCAAAGGGTTTCTACCTAAGGTTCTCATGACAAGATTAACACGATAAACTAGATAAACATGGATAGCAAAGAGAAAGATATGCTAACAAAGGAAAGAGATTGAGAGTGTACCCTCAAAAAGGAATGGATAAAGCCCACGCATCTTCTCCTTGGTTTCCCAAGTTGCGTCTTCTTCGGCTTCACCCCATTGAACCTTCACCAACTTGACCTCTCGATTCCTTAGCTTCTTGGTCTCCGTCCCCAAGATACGAATCGGAGCTCTCCTCAAGGTAGCTTCTTTCTCCACTTCCACATCTTTCAGAACACTTGGCTCAACAACCTCTGCTGATTCATGTAAACACTTCCGGAGATGCGAGACATGAAAAACATCATGTACTCCGGCAAGCTTCTCGGGCAACTTCACTCTATAAGCCATCTGCCCGATCCTCTCTATAATAGGGAATGGTCCAACAAACCTCGGTGCTAACTTCCCAACGGCTCCAAATCGGACCACATTCCGCAAAGGAGAAACCTTCACGAAAACCATATCCCCAACATCAAACTCCAAATCAGTTCTTCGCTTATCAGCATAGGATTTCTGTCGGTCTTGGCCCACTTTCATCCGTCTCCGAATCAACTCGACCTTCTCGAATGTATCTCTGATCATATCAGGCCCAAGTATAAGCTTATCTGTAGTCTCCCACCAACATGTAGGCGACTTGCACGGCCTCCCATATAAAGCTTCAAATGGTGCCATCCCTATGCTTGCCTGATAACTGTTATTATATGCAAACTCAACAAGAGGAAGATGGTCTTCCCAAGTACCACCAAAATCCAGAATACAAAGCCTCAACAGATCCTCGAGTACCCTATTCACCCTTTCGGTTTGACCGTCCGTCTGTGGGTGATAAGCAGTACTTAGATTCAACCTCGTGCCCATGGCTTCTTGCAAGCTATTCCAGAATTGACTTGTAAAGATTGGGTCACGGTCACTGACTATACTAGAAGGGACTCCATGAAGTCTCACAATCTCACGAAGATATACGGATGCTAGCCAAGATGCGGTCCTCTTGCTCTTCACCGGAATGAAATGAGCACTCTTCGTAAGTCTATCTACAATAATCCAAATGCTCGTATTCCCTTTCCTTGACCTTGGTATCCCATCGATAAAATCCATGGAGATACACTCCCACTTCCATAGTGGAACGTCTAGAGGATGAAGTAGCCCACCGGGCTTCTTCGACTCGGCCTTAACTTGCTGGCAAATGATACATCTAGAGACAAACTCTGCCACATCCTTTTTCATCCCAGGCCAAAAGAAAATACGCTTCATATCTTTATACATCTTATCTCCGCCCGGATGTATAGTCAACTTAGAGCGATGCGCTTCCTCAAGAACTTTTCTTACTAAATCTTCTACCATTGGAACACATAACCTTTCGTCTCTCCTCAGCCAACCCTTGTCATCAATAGAATATCGAGCGAGATGACTAGACGCCTCTCCTCGAATCAGCTTATCCATATTCTCAACTATCTGAGGGTCTTCTCTCTGCGAAGCCCCAACTTGATCAAGAAGGGTAGGTCTGAGTTCCAGAGATGCTAAAGAACCGGTCATCGACTCAATCGCCAAAGAGAAATCAAAGGTTGCCACATACTCTAAATTCTTCATCTCAACGAATAGAGGACTTAGGGTCAACCTTTTTCTACTCAATGCATCAGCCACCACATTCCCCTTGCCAGGGGTATAAGCTATCTCAAAATCATAGGACGCCAAGAATTCCATCCATCTTTGTTGCCTCAGATTCAGATCCTTCTGAGAAAAGAGATACTTCAATGACTTGTGATTGGTATAAAGCTCAAATCTTTCGCCCAGAATATAATGGCGCCAAGCCTTGAGTGCATATACTATCGCTGCCAACTCTAAGTCATGAGTGGGATAATTCTTCTTATGCACCTTGAGTTGTCTACCGCCAAAGCATATCACTCTTCCTTCTTGCATCAGAATAGCTCCTAACCCCGTGTCACATGCATCGGTGTATACTGTAAATAACTTCCCTCCATCGGGCAAAGCTAGAACAGGTGCTGATGTGAGAGCTCTCTTGAGCTTCTGAAAAGCAAGCTCGCATTCTATGCTCCAAACAAAAACTAAATTCTTCTTCGTCAACTTAGTGAGAGGAGCGGAAATCTTCGCGAAGTCCTTGATGAACTTCCGGTAAAATCCTGCAAGACCTAGAAAACTTCTCACTTCAGTTGCATTCCTTGGAGTCTTCCAATCCTGAACTGCAACTACCTTAGCGGGATCCACCGCTAAGCCTTGCTTAGATACTATATGCCCAAGGAATCTAACTTACCTTCTCCAAAAGTGACACTTGGAGAACTTGGCCTTCAACTGATGCGCTCTAAGCGTATCCATCACCTCCACGAGATGCCTTGCGTGCTCTTCCTCATCCTTAGAGAAGACCAGAATATCATCTACGAAGACCACGACAAACTTGTTCAAGAACTCCCTGAACACCCTACTCATCAAGTCCACGAAATATGTGGGTGCATTAGTCAAGCCGAACGGCATGACAAGCCATTCAAAAAATCCATCTGGAGTCCTGAACGCAGTCTTGTCTATACTATCCTCAGCTACCCTGAGCTGATGGAATCCAGTAGCAAGATCAAGCTGAGAGAAAACAGAAGCACCGACAAGCTGGTCAAAGAGATCATCAATCCTCGGTAACGGGTGTCTGTTCTTCTTAGTCAGCTTATTCAACTCTCGATAGTCAACACAAAGTCGGAGAGAACCATCTGCCTTGGTAGCAAATACCACAGGCGCTCCCCATTCAGATATACTTCGTCTAATGAAGTTCTTCTCAAGTAACTCCTTTACTTGCTTACTTAGCTCCCGCCTTTCACGCGGAGCCATGTGCCGAACGGGCAAAGAAACCGGCTTTGCATTATCCACCAGATAAATGCGGAAATCAATCTCTCGCTTAGGGGGCAACCCCCTAACTTCATCGAAAACATCCGGATACTCTCGAACCACTCTCACAGACTGAAGAGTCTCCACTGACGAGTCGAGTGATTCAAGATAGCACAACATGACGGGACCTCTCGGATCACAAGAAATCTCTAGGGTGTTCCCGAGGCGAGTCACGAGCCTCACAACCCTATGCTCACAATCAAGAATGGCTCCATATCTGGACAACCAATCCATGCCCAATATCAATCCGTATCCCCTAAAACCAAGAACATAAGCACTGCACAAGAACTCTACGCTCAGTATAGAGATCCTCAAATCCCCACATATCATAGACAAATGGGCGGAACCCCCAATAGGATTTGAGACACAGACAGGATCATCTACCAAGCTAGTACTAAGGTGCAAACTATCAACAAGATCAGATGAGATAAAGCTATGCGATGCACCAGAATCAAACAAGGTACGAACTGGAAAATCAGAAATATATACAAGGCTCTCAACAGAAATACTACCTCGATCGGGAACTGGAGCGGTACTGAGAGCATGAACTTGCCCTCCTGAAGGTCCAGCACGCTGAGTCTGACCCTGGCCTTGCCCTCGCTTCTTCGGGCAATCCTTACTGAAATGTCCAGTCTCACCGCAGAAAAAGCATTTACCATTCTTCCTTTTCCTCTTCTTACAATCCTTGATAAGATGCCCAGCTGAACCGCAATAATGGCACTTCCCCTTGGTGTTCTTGCCCTTGTTGTTGTTCCCCTTGTTGCCTTGACTCTTGTTCTTGTTCTTATTGCCTTGACTGCCCTGACCACTTGGATTACCCTGATTTCCTTTTCCCTGGGAATCAGTCTTCTTGGCTTGAGCATCCTTCGCCTTGATCTCTTTCTTGCCATCTCCCTGAAGTAATGCCATATCAACCAAACTCTCAAACGTGGCCCCATGGGGAATATGTGACATAGCCAATCCCTGCAACGGCTCATTTAATCCTCTAGCAAAACGAAGAGCCTTCTTCTGAGGAGTATTCACCATATCCAAGCCAAAACGAGCTAACTGATTGAACTTGTTCACATATTCTTTGACAGACATATCTCCTTGCTTCAAAGTTATGAACCTCTCCATTTGCAGATTCTCCTCAGCAGAAGATAGAAACTTAAGCATGAACCTTGCCCTGAAATCGGCCCAAGTCTCAACAGGCCTAGTGCCATTGGTGACTTCCCACCAATAAGCGGCTTCATCCTTCATAAGCCAAACCGCCAACAAGATCTTCCTCTGATCGTCTAACCCAAAGATGGCAAATAAATCCTCGGTCTCTTTCAACCAATTTCTGGCCTCTACAAAAGTCTCAGTGCCTTGAAAATTCTTGCCACCCATTGCTTTGAAATCTTTGCAAGTCTTTGCGAAGTCAGCTTGAGGATGCTGAGGGGGAGGAGGAAGAGGAACCTCAGCGACAGGAGGAGGAGGAACATTAGCGACAGGAGGAGGAATATTAACTACTGGAGGAGGAGGAGGGACATTTGCGGGGCCGGCTTCGGTCGCCCTAGCCTCCAAAAGTCTCCTATACCAAACAGGTACGTGTACTCCCTCCGGAATAGCAAAGTTATCGGCCATACTGAAAAAGAAAAAGACAGATTCAGAATGGGGAAAAACGAAGGAATTTTGCTAATGGCTTTTTGGGGAATAGCCTTTAAAATAAACTAGACTTTTCTTTGGAAAATACTTTATACTTGGTTTTGAAAATAGTTTTCCAAAAGTTTTCTAAAAACCTTTTTGTTCCTTCTCGTAAACCATATGCTCTGATACCAAATGTAACACCCCACCTCCGCCAGTACCACTCTTGCAAGGGCACTCTGACTTTGGAGGGGCGCTTAAATCAGGTAAACATGCATAATGATATATCAAGGCAGAACAAGAACATATGTATATAAGTAAACAGAGTAAATAACATAGATAAAACAGCGGAAGATTTTAAACCATTTCAAAACGAGTCTGGTACAACAAAATATCAACTTTCCCAATAAACAAGTCTAGATAAAACAACATCATCTGAAAACTGAAATACATAAGTGCTATCCCCAAAATATGTGAGAACCATAGCTAGCTTCATGTCGAAACCGTACATGAGCTGAAAACCCACAAGCAAGCAATCCAGAATCCAAGCTAAGCTCCTGTATTCCCTCCCTGAGAACCTGGGGGGGAAACGGAAGAAAAGAGGCGAAAGAAAACAGGTCAGTCAAAAAGACTGAGTAAGCCCTACTACAATCAATGTAAACTGATAAAGTTAACTGGTATGAGCAGCAGGATAAGGATAACAACATACTAGCATGGTGATTAATTAACAAGGTAGATAAAGGTGTCATCGCATAATCAGGATTAAGGTTTTGCACCACAGGTGTACTAGCAAACTAACATGACTTGAATAAACAAGTATTGATCCCTTGGCCCAAGCTTTGGCCCAATAACATGAAGTGACCCTCATACGAGGTCCAAGAACATGAAGTGACCCTAACACGAGGTCCAACCAAACGGTCTAGTCGATCGGCTCCCTAAGCCTAACTCGTCACGTGTTGGTGTCAATACGGCCCAACCATAACTGTAGTCGAACTGTGCCGGGTCCACCCTTCGAGTGTATCAAGCCCTAGGGTGTCAACCCCTGGACACCATGAACATGAGTGCACAGTCTCGATCTACTGGTACCCGTGCATGTTTTCTCCGGCTACGGACTATGTGCATGACCAGAGTCCGCCCGGAACTACACCGGCGTACCACCCTGCCGTCGTTTATTGGTCGCTTACCTCCAGCCCAGTAATCGTGCCCCCACCCTAGCCTAGTCCCTAGGGTCATGATGATACAAACTAGGGATTACTGCTGGAGTGGACCCCCCCATTGCTAGGATTTTTCTAGTGGGTTAAGTACGGTTTAACCCCTTTACTAATCATGGATTAACTTGGTTAAGTGTAACGATGAGTTCACGACTTAACCCCGATTAATCTACCAAGCCCAAATTGGTTAAGTATTAAATGGTCCATGACTTAACCCTAATCACAAGGCATTAATTAATTAATGCGCCTTAACCTCTCACATTAGACTTTGTTGTGGTTACTAGTTAAGCCGGGCGGGTCCGGGTAGCTTTACACCACAACTTGGTCTAACCTCGGGTTCAAGGTACAACATGGCCAACTTCTCACATTGGGTCCTATTGTTTGTAGCAACTAGTTAGGCCGGTCGGTTCCAGGTAGGTTTACGCTACAAACTCAACCCAACCTCGAGTTGGTCACACTTATATTTTCTAAGTGTCATGTCCATTATGTTTCCAAAACATGTTACAAGTTTACAAGAAATTGGGTAAACTTAACTTAATAGGTAAATTCCCAATGGGTAGACCTAACTTAATAGGTAAATTCCCAAGCTTATATTTTTATGTCTGTTAAGTTTACCCAACCCCAAACTCAATCCCATCGCTTACATATCGCAATAGCGCATAAAGGATAGAAAGAGGGAACTTGGCATAATCATGACATAAAAGTGTTAAGCCACAAGTTTAACATGGTGGCATATGAAATGTACATATGTTCATATACTTGCATTAGGCCTCAAAAGCATGCATAACATGATAGCATGAACAAAATGTTCAACCCAAACTTGCATAACATACTTGCATATCATAACATGACATACTTGCATATAAACTTGCATATTACAACATGACATATTTGCATATAAACTTGCATATTACAACATGACATACTTGCATATAAACTTGCATATTACAACATGACATACTTGCATATAAACTTGCATATTACAACATGACATACTTGCATATAAACTTGCATATTACAACATGACATACTTGCATATAATAGCATAGTAAACTTGCATATAAACTCGCATATCATACATTTAACTTTAAAGTTTAAGTATGAAAGTAGAATATGGCTTACAATGCTTATGCGGACTCAAATGAGTATAGCAAATGTAAGAAAACCCCTATGCAACCAATTAAACCCCAAAAATGCAAGCAAAATTGATCAAAACTCTTTCTTTATGGTGCAAATATAGAGACTTGGCTTGAATGCAAGCTAATGATGATCATACAAGTCTAAAAACACTTGTATGCATGGAAAATCTCATAAAAACTTGTTTAGGAATTTTATGAAGAGAGTGGAGGCCATGAGAGGATTGATTTTGCCATAGTTTAGTTGCTAGAATGAATAATGATGATTTAGGGTTAGGTTAGGGTCTTATTTATAGATTAGGCAAGTGTTTTAGGCCATAGGATTAAACCCTAGTTGCAATCTCAGCCCTTAAAACCGAATCTGGCCCCCAAGCTCAACACAAACCCAAAATGGTGCACCAGGCTAAACAGCCCGTCTGAGCCAAGTCGACAGCCCAGTCGACAGGGCTATCGACTTGGTCTAACCAAGTCAACTCCCAAGTCGACAGGGCTGTCGACTTGGGGTGTTCTGGCGGGAATTTTCCCGCCTGGCCCAATAGCCCCAATTTCCAAATTCAGATTTGAATTTGAAATCTGTTTTTACTTGGAAAATTTCAGAAAACTTCGTTGGGCCTTAATCGGGTCATACGGACTCCGATTTTCGAAAACTCGGACTCTATTTCGCGTATTTTTCCGAGACGAACGCAATGGCATAGCCCGTTTCCCTTGATTCAGATTTTAGAATTAAATTCTGCCTCGATTTACGTTATAACAGGTTATTGAAAACACGGGTTGTTACAAGGGAAATGGCTAAGAAGCCATGAAAGAAAGAAGGAACTTTTGTTTTTGATCCTACAAACTAACTAACTAAAAAAGAGGATTCTTTTATTTACATAACATAAAGGGGTATATATACATCTTTAAAACCCTAAAACCCCAATCACTTTTGTTGGGGCTACCAAAAATACTCCTTCATGAAGCTTCTAATCTTGGTTTAGCCACTAATAATTCATGTAGAATGCATGAAGGCTTTTGTCTCACCCAATTAGTCTCTAATTAAAGCTTAAGAGAAAGAGTGAGAGTGGTTGGGGTCCACCACTTAGTAGTGTGTGAATTAATTTCATCTCCTTTTGTGTATATGCATGTTTTTCTTCATATCTTCATGTGTATGCATCATTTTTTCTCCTAAATCCCTACAAGAGACAACAACAAGGAATAAGTAAATGACAACAAAAATTTAAACATGCACAATTTACCATTTTACTCCTTAAATGAGGATGAATGCATGAAATTTTGAGAATTTTAGGCTTTTGGTTTAAAACATATAAAAATATCCCTTTATGTTATTTATTTAATTAAAACAAGAATAAATGTGTGAATATAAATGTGCATATTTACGTGCACATCAAATACCCCCACACTTATCTTTTTATTCGTCCTCGAATAAACTAAAAAAAACTAATATAAATCCATTTTCGTAGGGACCAGACCCACAAGCCGAAAGTTACAGGTACCAGAGAGACTTGCATCCAAAACATCAGAGCCAATAAGGGGTTTAGTTTGAATCGGGGCCCCGAGCGCGGGGCTTGGTCCTATCTTGAATAGCAATTGGGGGTTGTACCCGTCCTGGCATCCCAGCCCAAGTTCGAACGAATCATATCGGTTCTCCATTTCTAACACGCTCTTCGATAGCATTCTTAAGATGATGACACTTATTTGTATTATGACCAGTGATGTCATGAAATATGCAGTGTTGGTTAGAATCTCTTTCTTGTTGAGAGGGCTCCCGAGCGGGAGGCTTTTTGAAGGGAGCAATAGGGTGAACCTTTCGGTAGATCTCCTCGAGTGTGTGAGTAAGCTCCGAGTAGGTCGGGAACCTGCGTTGCCTATTAGCCTTGTTACAGGGCTTTCCTTTACTTGAGACAGTAGCTCGAGTATCCAAAACTTGTAGGACTGCGCTTTTATCAGGAATGCGGGTGCCCCCGAGTGTCGAGGGAGCGGCGCTGATCCGAGGATCGGCGTCGTCCCATTGTGGGGTGTGTGAGGTTGCCCCCATGTTCCGAGTTACAAATTGTGGAACATAGGCACTTGTTCCAATGATGTCTGTTTGGTCAGTCGACCTTCCAAAACCATGTAATCTACCCTCAATCCGAGTGAGGAACATGTTCATAACTTCTTCTTGCCGATCCAGACAAGCGATCAGTCCTCCAGCCAATTCTGCTAAGTCCTCTCGAGTAGCCTGGTCCGAGAGTTCCTCATTCGTAAAATGTTCTTGATTTTCCTCGCTACTAGCAGTCCGAGCCTCAAAGGTTGTGTCGAACCATTTTCGTATTACCATGTCGAGAGGCGAATAGCGAAGTCGAAGTCAAAAACTGAAATCGAAGTTGAGATCCGAAGACAAATCCAAGTACTTAATCCGATGCAGAGGTCGAGGCTATGCGTCGCCCTTCCTGGCGTGCCAAAATGTTTATGGGCAAAATTATCGCATGCCAACACCCAATGTGTATGTGTGAACAATTATCCAAATAAATAGTAAGTAGTGAAAATACGGGGAAACACAACTTTTATAGTGGTTCGGCACTAGCGCTTACATCCACTTTATAATTCTCGTTCGTCATATCTTTTGTCGATTACAAAGTTGTACAAGTGCAAATAATAGCCGAGTACAAAGGGTTATAATAGAATAACAAAATATATGTTTGATCTACACTTTGACTAAATTTCCCTTCTTCTTCTTCGTTGAGAAGTGTTGACTTGGTCAACAATATCCAAGTTTAGTGTCCATGTCCATGAAGTTCAAAAGTAGCATAGCAATCCTTGTTAATGTTCAAGTGTTGATGGAAAACATGCATGTCATATTTTAATTATCCATGCCATCTTCCATGGCCATGGTGGAGGTGTTGGAAGCCATTAATGAGTGTTTGGAGATCTCAAAGTCCAAAAATTCCAAGGGAGAAGGATCCAAATGAAGGACAAGGCTTGGGGTATTTATAGGAGGACGACTAGGTGGGAGTAGGTGAGCAGCGGGACCCACAAGAGCAATTTTCGAGCCCCATAAAATAGCCCACTTCAAGAAATTTGCACCCCCGGTCAAGGGTGCTAAATTTGCACCCCACCAGGGGGTAAGGAATTTTGCACCTCCCGAAGGGGTGCGAAATTCGCACCCCACCAAGGGGTGCGAAATTTCGCACCTCCTGGAGGGCTGTGAAATTCGTACCCCACCAGGGGGTGCGGAATTTCGCACCCCACTGGGGGATACGAATTTGATGGAGGAGGGGACAGAATCATGTTGTCGAGGGAGTCGAAGTTCCTGAATGCGAAGTGAGGGAATCCGCTATTTTGTTGGTCTGAAGTGAAGGAATTTGAGCTTTCGGCATGAAGAAAATCGAATGAATCGGGCGGACCCCTACCGGCGCTGCGCCTGGACCCGCTTGACGGCTCGCCTTCGGCTCGGATGATGGTTTGACTAAGAGTTATATTGCAAAGCCTTGAAGCAGGCGTTCTTGGGTCCAAAAGAGGTCGTCTGATAGGAGTCTTGGGCCTTCTTTTATTTGCGATGCGACTTTGACCGAGTCACTTTGTGTTTCCCAACGTTGTTTTCCATACTTGAGCACATTGTTAACCAAATACTTGACGTGTGACAGCTTCGACAAAAAAGCGTGTCGACATTTGCCCCTAAAAACATATCTTGCTTGGTCCAAGGAAGGTGTGTTTTGCGAGGAGAAGAGAAATCCAGAAACCAAAGCAAGGAGAAGTCCGGAGTGAGCTTCAACATTCATAAGACAGAAGAGCCACGACCACGCCGGATTGTATTATCCAGGAAACCAAAGCCGATAAGCCACAAATATGTGATGGCTTCGGATCATATTAGTGGAAGACCACGACCGCTTGGGATCGTATTAAGGAGAGAAATCCGACGATCGCTTGGGATCGTATTAAGGAGAGAAATCCGACGATCGTTTGGGATCGTATTAACGAGAGAAATTCGACCGTCGCTTAGGATCGTATTAGGGAGAGAAATCCGACGATCGCTTGGGATCGTATTAATAGAAAACACAACGGCCAGAGTACCCGAGAGACTAGAGAAGCCCAGTAACCTTCATAGAAAAGGGATACACATAACCATATGGGAGCGGTCTTGTCGTGCTACCGACAAGGCTTCCATAAGTCATCGTATTCATTTGATAGACTGTATCCAAGGCGATCTCACGTTGGTGAGATGGCCAAGGCATGTTAGAGCATTCAAGGAAATGTCATGTTGGTGAGGTAACCTCGGCAAGTAGCATTCAAGGAAATCTCGTGTTAGGGAGATGATCTTGGCAAGTTGAGTAAAGGCAACCTTATCGAATAAGAACAAGTGGCCAAGATAGTCATGAGTGAATATTCTTGTCGTGTCACTGACAAGTTCACCCGATGTAATCCAAGGTCGTTGACAAGATGACCCACTAATCCAAACGAGCAGGATCGTACAAGATCTGATACTCGCCATAAACCTACGGGTAGATATTCTTGTCGTGTCACGGACAAGTCCACCCGCACTAAACCAAGGTCATTGACAAAGCAACCTACTAATCCAAACGAGCAGGATCGTACAAGATCTGATACTCGCCACGAACCCATGAGTGGATATTCTTGTCGTGTCACGGACAAGTCCACCTGCACTAAACCGAGGTCGTTGACAAAGCAACCCACTAATCCAAACGAGAAGGATTTTATAAGGTCCGATACTCGCGACAAACCCACGAGTGGATATTCTTATCGTGTCACGGACAAGTCCACCCGCACTAAACCAAGGTCATTGAAAAAGCGACCCATTAATCCAAACGAGCAGGATCGTATGAGATCCGAAACTCGCCACCAATCCATGAGTGGATATTCTTGTCGTGTCACAGACAAGTCCACCCGATGTTATCCAAGGTCATTGACAAGGCGACCCACTAATCCAAGCGAGTGGGATCGTGCACGATCCGACACTCGCCATGAGTCGAGGCAATCTGGTCAAAGTAGGACAGGAAGCCAAGATGGCCAGACGCTTATTATAGTTTGCAATCTCATTATCAATTTCATACTTCATAAGTAAGCGTCCTCACTTTGCGAAGTATATTAAAGTTATAAAAGTTAGGGATTTTTTAGCAAAGCCACAAGAAAACCAACGGTTCCTCGTCCGTAAAGAGCATGCATTGGAAGCTGGCCTGCACCCGTGCATGGGTAAGCGGACTTGGCCGTTTCCGATTCCAAATTTATTTACGAAGGAAGGTGAACGATTTATCATTTACAAAGAGCATACCTGGGAACTTATTTGTTCTCGTCGCATGGGTAAGCAAACCTAGTCGTTCAAAATCCAAAGTCGAGAAAGGTAAACCTTTTTTAATAACTAGGAGGGTACATCCAGAGGATCAAAAGTCCTTAAAGCCAAAACCAAAGGAGGCCGAAAACCAAATCCCAAGCGCCGAAGGCCTTAAACCAAAATCCAAGAAGCCGAAGAATACAAGAGATAGAAAGCCAAGAAACCAAGTCGGAGGTTCCAAGACCAGAAGACTGGAAAACCAATACCAATATCCGAAAGATCATGAAGAACCAAGATCACGTAACCAAAACATCCACCAAATCGGAAGACCAGACCCACAAGCCGAAATATACAGGTGCTAGAGAGACTTACATCCAAGACACCAGAGCCAATAAAGGTTCTAATTTGAATAGGGGTCCCGAGCGCGGGGCTCCGGCCTATCTTAAATAGCAATTGGGGGTTGTACCTGTCCTGGCATCCTAGCCCGAGTTCAAACGAATCGTGCCAGTTCTCCATTTCTAACACGCTTTTCAATAGCATTCTTAAGATGATGACACTGATTTGTAATGTGACCAGCGATGTCATGAAATATGCAGTGTCGGTTAGAATCTCTTTCTTTTGAGAGGGCTCCCGAGCGGGAGGCTTTTTGAAGGGAACAATAGGGTGAACCTTTCGGTAGATCTCCTCGAGTGTGTGAGTAAGCTCTGAGTAGGTCAGGAACCTGCATTGCCTATTAGCCTTGTTACAGGGCTTTCCTTTACTTGAGACCATAGCTTGAGTATCCAAAACTTGTAGGACTGCGCTTCTATCATGAATTTGGGTACCACGAGTGTCGAGGGAGCGGCGTTGATCCGAGGATCGACGTCGTCCTGCTGCGGGGTATGCGAGGTTGCCCCCATGTCCCGAGTTACAAATTGCGGAACATAGGCACTTGTTCCAATGATGTCTGTTTGGTCAGTCGACCTTCCAAAACCATGTAATCTACCCTCAATCCGAGTGAGGAACGTGTTCATAACTTTTGCTTGCCGATCCAGACAAGCGATCAATCCTCTAGCCAATTCCGCTAAGTCCTCTCGAGTAACCAAGTCCGAGAGTTCCTCATTGGCAAAATGTTCTTGATTTTCCTCGCTATTAGCAGTCCGAGCCTCGGAGTTAGCATCGAACCATTTTCGTTTTCCCAAGTGGAGAGGCGAGTAGTGAAGTCGAAGTCAAAAACTGAAACCTAAGTCGAGATCTAAAGACAAATCCAAGTACTTAATCCAATGCAGAGGTCGAGACTGTGCGTCCCCCCTTCCTGGCGTGCCAAAATGTTGATGGGCAAAATTGTCGCATGCCAACACCCAGTGTGTATGTGTGAACAATTATCCAAATAAACAGAAAGTAGTGAAAATACAGGGAAACACAACTTTTATAGTGGTTCAGCACTAACGCCTACATCCACCTTATAATTCTCGTTTATCGTATCTTCTGTCGATTACAAAGTTGTACAAGTGCGGACAATAGCCGAGTACAAAGGGTTATAATAAAATAACAAAATATATGTTTGTTCTACGCTTTGATAAATTGCCCTTCTTCTTCTTCGTTGATAAGTGTTGACTTGGTCAACAATATCCAAGTTGTGTGTCCATGTTCATGAAGTTCAAAAGTATCATAGCAATCCTTGTTAATTTTCAAGTGTTGATGGAAAACATGCATGTCATGTTTTAATTATCCATGCGATCTCCCATGGCCATGGTAGAGGTGTTGGAAGCCATTAATGAGTGTTTGGAGCTCTCAAGGTCAAAAAATTCCAAGGGAGAAGGATCCAAATGAAGGACAAGGCTTGGGGTATTTATAGGAGGAAGGTTAGATGGGAGTAGTTGAGCAGTGGGACACACAAGAGCAATTTTCGAGCCCTATAAAACAGTCCACTTTAGGAAATTCGCAACCCCTGGCTAGGAGTCCAAAATTTGCACCCCACCAGGGTGGTGCGGAATTTCGCATCTCCCGAAGGGGTGCGAAATTCGCGCCCCACCGGGGGGTGCGGAATTTCTCATCTCCCGAAGGGGTGCGAAATTCGCTTCCCATCGGGGGGTGTGGAATTTCGCAACTCCCGGAGGGGTGCGAAATTCGTGCCCTACCGGGGGTGCGGAATTTTGCACCTCCCGAAAGGGTGCGAAATTCGCACCCCACCAGGGGATACGAATTTGAGGGAGGAGGGGACCGGAATCGCGCTGTCGAGGGAGTCGAAGTTCCAGAATGTGAAGTGAGGGAATCCACTATTCTGCTGGTCCAAAGTGAAGGAATGTGAGCTTCCAGCATGGACAAAATCGGATGAATTAGGCGAACCCCCACCGGAGCTACGCTCGGACCCGCTTGACAGCTCGCCTTCATCTCGTAGCACGACTCGCCTTCGACTCGAATGAAGGTTTCACTAAGAGTTATACTGCAAAGCCTTGAATCAGACGTTCTTGGGCCTAAAAGAGGTCATCTGATAGGAGTCTTGATCCTTCTTTTATTTGTGACGCGACTTTGACCGAGTCGCTTTGTGTTTCCCGATGTCGTTTTCCATGCTTGAGCACATTGCTAACCAAATACTTGACATATGACAGCTTCGATAAAAAAGTGTTTCAACAGTATTCAACCTTCGATAACCCATAGCATCCTTATCCTAAGGTAACTATTGATCCTGAAGTCATGTAAGTGTAATACTCACCTCTTAGAAGGAAGTGTAACTAATCTTCGAACTTAAGATGTTGATTCCTAGGATACGACGGATCGAGTTAAGCTCAATGGGACTAAGCTGTGTTTCAACGTCCTTTAGATCAATTATCCATTAAACTTCAATACATATGCATTGTTAAGCCTATTTCCGGTGTTGATGAAATATATCGTTAACATTGGTCATCGTAGTAAATACTAATTCGAATAAGGAAATAAGCATATAAACATCCTAGGATTGGTGTTATAAGTTTTACTTATTTTATAGTTAATCTAGAATTATTATAATTGGAAATAAGGGTTGTAATTAGTAGGTTAATGATGCGAGGTTAGTTGCCTTATTCGATTGAAATCTGCACCTTTCCACATTAGCATATACGAACAACTGATGTGAGATATCATTAACCACTGGGACCCGTGATGATAGTTAATTGTGTA
The DNA here is from genome assembly GCA_030737875.1 of Allium sativum. Lineage (NCBI taxonomy): Eukaryota > Viridiplantae > Streptophyta > Magnoliopsida > Asparagales > Amaryllidaceae > Allium > Allium sativum. The sequence continues at coordinate 1,021,928,776 of CM060926.1, forward strand.
GCGAGAATTATTTCCTAAAATAAGGGTTACTTCAAGTGTTGACATATTAAATGGTTGTAGGGCCCACCTCCTGTCCAAAACAAGAAACCGTCAAGGGAATAGTTCGCAAGCGTAGCCGTCTTTGGAATTAGAGGTATTTAGTTATTAGATCCACCCTTAAAAGTGTATTAAGTGACCATGTAGCTCATCTCCTCATAAATAAGAAGTATTAAATGGCTAGTTGGGTGCGAGATCGGTAATCTCCGCGATGGTCCATATCCTCTAATTAATAACTGACTGGGAGGGAGTCCGCCTTGGGATTAGGTATTAAATGACCGCTACGGAGGTACCATAGGTCTTCCTATCTTGCGGGAAGTAGTAAGTGGCTAGGGGATTATCTAATAAGGTCAGCTATATATTAACACAGGGGTCCGCTGAGGGAAGGTCATAAATGTGAGGTGTCAACTACTTATCCTGTAGGTAGTAAGTGATTGCTTGCAATCTCTCACCTTATGCTGGTTTTGGGGTATATGCATGAATGATGGAATCCTTAAATTAGTAGAACTTAGTATCTAATGTATCTAATTTATATTAGTGCAAGGAAAACTACAAAGTAAGGAATCAAGTGATCGATAGACCCGTCTTGGGTTTTAAGTGATCAAAAGGACCCGTCCTTATCTTATATTGATATTGAGGTGTTAAGTGGTTGTATAAAAATAATTCACCTTCTTATGGAATATTGAGTACTTGGAAGCTCGCCTCTTAGTTTTTTGGTATTTGATTGAATGGTGATTAAATGGCTTCATACTTTTGGGTAAATGTTTTATCTCAATATTGCGATATCGTTATCTTCGGGGAATACTACCTTGGGTATGGTAGTTAGCCATCGTGTGTAAATATTTTATGTTACGGTTACTAGCCGTGTTAGACATATGTTTTGGTTGGGACCAAACGGAATACGGTTTTGTATTGTAGACAGTGTTATACGTTTTCTACTCACCAGGACTTGTTGTTTTGGCCCCCTCCTCATAACAACTCTCAGGTTTATCTCGGGGAAGACAGGTCTTAGCAGGTGTTCGGTTTGGTTTTCAGTTCTTGTTCTCTTATTCTCAATATCGATGTGGTGATTAACTTTAAGGGAGTTGCCTTAGTCGGTATTAGTTATCATGTTTCTGTTTCCGTTGTGAGTTAGTTTTATTGTACTCTAGTTATGCTCATGCGCATTATTTGTAGTTACCAGATTTGTACTCTCCATGCTTTACTTTCAATTTCTATCAAAATTCGGGCTCAAAAAAGTGTAGGGGGTTACACTGACCAGTTTATTATTTATATAATATCGGGTCAATCCGAAACATTTCAGGTACACGGGCGTTGAGACCAGTTTGTATTTTAGTGGGTATAGTGGATTACAGTATTTATTATATTAGACTATTATCTTTACTTGTATTGAATCTTGTGCGCGTGTGTGTATATTGTTGTGGTTTATATTTAACATGTATTGTAAATCACATATATTATGTTTTATCTTTACAACTGATTTTGTAATTTTTGTATTTCTTTATATTATGTATTGTTCTATCCTGGAGGTACTTGTGTTACTGTTTTGTACTAATGCTGTGTACTTTCATATGAGTTATACATTTGGCATTCTAATACATACTAGTGATAATCCAGGAAAGTTTACATGTGCATGCCTTACAGCCTTATTCTCTATATTATATGACAGTATTACTTCATAATTTTCTTGGATAGTATAGGTGTAGAGGTGGGGCTTTTACAGTCCTGTATATTGGAAACCTAAGAAGGGAGGTTCTCAGGAAGTGCCATCAATCTAAGTTCACAATCCATCTTAGGGGCGCCAAAATGTAGAAGGTTATATGTGACGACCGCCCAATACCACTTGCATGTAAATACAAAAAATATTGCACTGTGGACATGCCAACCTAATATGGTTCGGCCATCAATAGTGATAATCATAAGAAGACCTGTCGTATATCTTACAGCGCATGGACAACATATAATAATAAATACAGACAGTGATGTAGTGATAGATGACATAACACAAAGCAACTGAAATACCATCAAAGTCAATGAGTCATGTACATGAAATCCAGTAATACCTAAATACATGTCACTCTCAGTATAACATACAGAGTATGCTCATAATAGTGGAAAGCAAATATATACATGTAACTACACGCTAAGCTCCTCCAAGCTTGTCCTCAATCTGGAACTTTGTATAATTAACCTGACCTGCTATTATAACCTACAATAGTTCGGGGTAATCCATAAATAAAGTGCATATACATATATATATATATATATATATATATATATATATATATATATATATATGTTCCCATTTTCATTCTAGAATCTCTAATTGCTGAAACAACCCACTCGGCTTCTTCTGCTCACCTATCACTAACTGATAATTCATGCACTTCGAGATGAACTTATCTGCATCACTCTTTATACCTTCATAGCAGTAAGTTATTCTCATGTCTCGATACGTCTTGTTACCACCAGGATGGATAGTCATCCCAGAATAGTGACATTCCTTTGAAACTTCTTCTCGAAGACCGTCGACGTCTGGAACACACAACCGTCCGTGCTTGCGAAACTAACCATCTCTATATGTATTGTATCGCCTCAAATCATATGACTCGACTCTCACCTTGATCTTACCCAGAATTCTTGTTGTCTTAGCATCCTTCTTCTAACTAGCTCCAATCCTTTTGATGAGAGTAGACCTAATGGATAAACTCGCTAACATTTCAGGCTTCGACTCACAACGAGGCCTGAAATCGAACTCAAGGAATATAGCTCTAAATCTAGCATGAATCCAACTCAATGCATTCACTAATGCATTACCTTTTCCTGGAAGATTGGAAATATTGAGGTCATATGAGGCCAAAAACTCTAACTATATGTGTTGTCGAAGGTTAACATCCATTTGAGAGAAAAGATACTTCAGTGACTTATGATCCATAAACATCTCTAACCTTTCTCCCAACAAGTAATGCCTCCACATCTTCAAAGAAAAAACAATCGCTGGTTACTCCAAATCATGAGTAGAATAATCCCTTTCACGCGGTTTTAGCTATTAGCTAGCATAAGTGACAACTCTTCCTCTTTTCATCAATACATCACCAAGACCTATACCATAAGTATTCGCCTACTTGGTCATCTTTTCATTCCCACTAGAAATAACCAATACTGGTGCAATTATCAATCTCTCTTTTAGAACCATAAAAGGATACTTGCACCACACATCCCAATCAAAAACTTAATTCTTCTTTGTCAAGCTAGTCAAAAGTGCAGTTATCTTAGACAAAATCTTGATGAATCGCCTATAATATCCAGCTAAACCTAGGAAATCTGAATATCTATAGTGTTCTTAGGTCAATTCCAATCATGAATAGTTATTATCCTCGCAGTTCCACTGTTATCCACTATCCAGATACTACATGACCCAAGAATCTCACTTCTACCTTCTAAAATAACGCTTAGAAAATTTAGCCTTTAACTTGTGTCTTTGTAACATATCAATCGTGATCCTCAAGTGGGTCTTGTGTTCCTCTTTCATCTTAGTGTAGATAAGAATATCTTCCACGAATAGAAGCACAAACTTTCTCAACTGATCTCTGAATACCCTATTCATAAGATTTACGAAATATGTCGGTGCATAAGTCAATTCAGAGGGCATAACCAACCATTCAAAGAAAATCGACGGGCCCTGAAAGCGGTCTTCAACACACAATCAACTGCCCCTCTCAGCTGGTGAAATCCAATAACCAAGTCCATCTGGAAGAACACCTTCGCATAGTGCAGCTGATCGAACCAATCACCAATCCTCGATAATGGATACTTGTTCTTCTTAGTCATTTTATTCAGCTCACGATAATATACGCATAGTATTAACGAGCCATCCGCCTTAGTCGCAAATACAACAAGTGCAACCCATTCGGATACGCTTCTGTGAATGAATTCTGTCCTCGATAAGTCTTTGAACCAGACCTCTAGATCCTTCTGCTCTCTCAACGCTATTTGCCTTAATGGAATAACAATGGGTCTGGCTCCATCTACCAAATCGATCCTAAACTCGATCTCATAATATAATGGTAATCCATAAATTTACTCGAAGACATCTTGATACTCATAGGCAATAGGCACAAATGACCAGCCATCCTATGGAATCCCTAACAAAATTAATAGCCGACCACTATACCGTCCCCCAATAGACAATCAAGTACAACATTTCGCTCCTCTACACTCCCGATCGTCACTTTAAGCCTCTTGCAATCAACAATAGTCGCATACTTCCTAAACCAATCCATATCCAAGATAACCCTGAATCTCGCAAAGTTCAAGACAAAACAATCGCAAACAAAAGAGCGTCCATGACTTGATAAAACAAGATCGTGACGAATCATGCAAAGACTAGTAGAACCCTCTATTGGGTTAACCTATAGACTCGTATATAAGTTCAGGGTGCAAATCCAATCTAACCACAAAAGCACTACTGATAAAAGAATGTGAAGCTCCAGTATCAATAAAACTCTAATGGAAACGTCTCTGATAGAAAGCATACCTTGCATCACAACGCCTTTTCCCTTGTGGTGCACTAGAAGATGTAGGAACTACATCAAAAGCATAGTCCTTAAGAACCTTCTTATCCTTTACCTGCTCTGGACAATCCTTCTTAAAATGTCCAACCTTGCCACTAGTAAAGCATTTCTTCTCATTCATCTTAGTTGGATACCTACTAGCATATGCCCTTTCTTGTGGCAAATGAAGTAGACAACCTCACTCTCGTCCTTTTTCTTATGAGGCCCACACTTGCCTTGCTGCTGCTTCCTCTTTCCATTCCACTTATTCCTACTATGTTCATCGCTCAACTGCAGCTTTGGTTCCTTAGAAACCGCGAGGAAAATTTTTCTTAGGGAACATGCCTAACGGCTCTCTCAGTCAACTTCCCAAACGGGTTCTCAATATGGTCTCTAAGCCTCTCCTCTAGATACTCATCCAATCCCAAAATGAATTTCACATTCTTATGATATGGCGTTTAGATAAAATAGCGCCCATACTTGGATAGAGCTTCAAACTCAGTGATATACTTCGAAACTATCTTATTCTTCTATTTCTGCTTAGAAAACTTCTTAAAGAAGATGGACATATAGACCTTAGGAATGAATTTATCTTTGAATCTAGTCTTTGAGTCGTTCTAAGTAATCTGATATTCCAATGTGATAAGAATAATGGAGTTCCACCAAGGCACCAACTCATAGCTCTACCCTGAAGCTGTCAAGAAACAAGCTAAGAATAATGGAGTTCCACTAAGGCACCAACTTATAGCTCTACCCTGAAGCTGTCAAGAAACGAGCTTTCTCTTCATAGCATCATCAATACCTAAATCTCTGAAGATACGAGCACAAGTGTCCAACCACTCCTGGACCTCGATAACAGACTCAACCCATTGAATGGTTTGCTTCTTAAAGTAGAGAAATCCTTGCATAACTTGGCAAAATTCATTCGTGCACTGGCATAAGAGCACCACCTCCACCTACATAAACTCCAAAGGTAGCTTGGGGTCTCCTCGTGATAGACACCATCATATCATCGAACTTGGCTCGGTAGTCGGATATTCCTATCCACGTTCCTCCTTTACCAACTACCCCTAATGTAGAATTGTTCCGAGTTGCATTTCTAACGGCTCCACTCATCTTGAATATATTATAATAATAGTCATTCCTAACTCCAGAAAAGCAGCATTGGTGCTCAAGTGTGAATTACTGTATATACTACTACTATATAAAGTATAGATTCAGCAATCTATATATACGTCTGTCTTACGCGTGTACGTTCTAATTCTTTAGTTAAATCGTATAGCCAAAGCTCAGATACCAAATGTGAGGACAACCCCATGCTACTTGCATGTAAATAAGGAAAATAGTATGCTGAAGACATGCCAAGCTAATATGGGCCGACCGTCCATACTTGTATGTCAACCCTAACCAAGGACTAATGGAAATCCTAGCTCTAGTAGAAACTCCGCGCTTCGCTAGCACGTGCCCTTCTAGTCTAGGTTTTCCACCAAGGTACACAGTTTTATCGATCCTAATGGACGTCCCCATGATACTCTAGCTTTGAGTTCCACTAGAATACTACGAGCTATCAGTGATTTTTTAGCAATAACTTAACAAAGTTACTCTTTTTTGTCGAACAAAAGCTTGAGTTTCCCGTCATCCAATCCATTATCATGCAGCCTCGTTTCCCCATGAACTACATCCAACATTATAGCGTCGTTCATCACAAGCTGTGTCTCTAATCTCGTTCTTCACGAGGTCAATCTTACAGTGGCATTCACTTAGAACTGCTTCACCATCAAGTATCTGCAGTCACCATGCTCTAACCGAAGTCTCCCTTCAATCAACACCCATTCGAGCCATCGTTGAAGAGTTCATTTCTCGGTCATGCCATAACTTGCTACCCAAAAAACCAATTGTCAAACCTAGACCAATAGCATGATCACTAAGTCCTCCTCTCTGCCCTATATGGATCGCATGTCAATACGACCCGATACCAACCGGTCCATGTACTTAGCCAATTTTTGGCTAAGTACTTCGGATCCTAAAAGTGCCCCATCTTCCCTACTGATATATAATTTCATGTTGGTCCATCATTTCTTGTCGGTCCATCATTTACTACCGGTACACGATTTCTTACCAGTCTATGTCTTTGAAAATTTCTTCACGATGCATGCTAATTCCATTTGACACATAATTTTGCCTATGACCTGCAATTCCCCCTTGGAGTCCATAAAAAAGGTTTGGAGTCGAAATGATGTTCCCCTATGATCGATACCGGTCCATAGGCTATGGTTCGGTAATGGTCAATGTACTTCGCATAATTTAACCCCAAATTTTCTGGATGTCTTCCCACTACCTCCTAGAGTTCAATCCCTAATTTTCATGCGATTTCGACAAACTTTGATTTTGTTGTGCTCTAATCTTCATTTCAAGACCTAATTTCGACGGTACTAACACACAAAATATCAAGTATAATGTCCGAACAACGATTTCAACAATTCAACAAATAAATATAAATCAACAATCATATCTGAACACCCAAATTCATATAAAACATGAAATAATCATTTATATGCTTAGATTTGGCGTATATGTACATGTTAATCAATCGAAACTTATCGTTTTAATCCATTCTTCACTATTTGTATTAACCAAAAGGTTTTAAAACTGAATTAAACACAAATGACATGATTTGGTGTGATCTAACATGTAAAAGTGATGAAAACATTAAGCTAATCATATAATATAACATAACATAGTAAGAGATCCAAATCACCCAAAAAACATTAAATCAATGGTAATCAAGGTCAAAATGATTTGGGCGGCAATGAAATCAATATGGACAACCTTCAAATGATGCAAAATGTACATATTAATGAATATCTAATATTTAGAATGCGTCTAGATGAGACGAGAAGTTATTTAGAATGTTTTAAGGTTATAGGACAAAGAACTAGTGTGACGACCGCCCATAACTCCTGCACTTAATAAGGGAAATAATGCGCTGAAAGGTGTGCCAGGCAGCCATGGACGATCATCAAGGTAAGATAACACAAGCGGAACCTGTCGTATAACTCACAAAGCAAGGATAAATTATAATAGAACATATACAACATGCAATAATAGTATAGCATAATTGCACAGAATTTTAAACTTCCATATCATCAAGGAATATCCATAACATCGTTGGATTAAATCATCAAACTCTGTACAAAAGGCCTCACTAGGACACTCAGAGAATACATCAAACAACGGAAAACATCATAATATGTATAACAGAAAATTGTTTCGTAAGCCTCCAGCTCATCATCAATCTGAAGCATCGTCCACCAACATCTACTACTAGTTACCTGCTACTTAGTCTGCCCATCCACACAATGGATGAACATAATATGGTAATAAGAGGGTAACATAAAACCTGGAGTCAGACAAAAGTCTTAGTGAGTGATAAAACAACTCTCTGACATCATCAATAAAGTACATAAGAATAGGCAGATTAACCTACCAATCTACTAGCTCATCAGAGAAGAACCTAAACCCGTCTTCCCCACATCCGACAGTGATAGCCTTTACAACAAACAATTTGAAACCACAATACGTTCATGGCAATCAATTATCAAGCGTAGACCATCCTAATCGATATCGATATCTCCCAAGCACAAGCCCGAAGGCCTAAACCAACATCAGACAAGTACCCAAGAGATATCTCCTTCGACGTCAAATAATCTACACAAGATGATACAAGTAGGGGTGTCAATGGGTCGGGTAGAGTCAAGTCGGGTTCGGGTTGATTTTATACGGGTCGGGTCAACCCGTTTATTAAACAGGTCGGAAATAGCTCAACCCGAACCTGATCCATTTACAAAACGGGTTGACCCGACCCGACCCGTGTAACCCATTTAATTTGGTTGGGTCGGGTCGTAAATGAGTCTGGCAGATCGGGTCATAAATGGATCATAAACGAGTCGGGTCAACCCGTATAAGATATAAACGGGTCAAATTCGGGTTCATGGGTCATAAAGGGGTCAAATTCGCTTCCATGGGTCATAAACGGGTCAAATTCGGGTTGTAAATGGGTTGGGTCGACCCATATAAATATAAACGGGTTGTAAACAGGTCAAATTCGGGCTGTAAATGGGTTGGGTCGACCTATATAAATATAAACGAGTTGTAAACAGGTCAAACTCGGGTTAGCGGGTGAACCCGAAACCCACCCGTTTATAAATGGGTCAAATTCGGGTTGACCGAAAATGACCCGCTAACTAAACGAGTCGGGTTAAGCCCCTAATTTCCGTGTGGGTTTCGGGTCGGGTTTTGGGTCATGTAGGAAATTGACAACCCTGGATACAAGCAAATAATCATTCATCCATGACTCTGGCTATCACCGCCGATCCTTCTTTGAAACCATCGTTGATCGTATGACCAGCTAACCACCTTGCCATCGACTATCAAGGGCTAATGGTAAACCCCGGTTCTAGCAAAGCTCCATACGCCATACGACGAAACGTATCTAAGACCATCGAGCTTCCCAGGGTACTCGACCAGTCACTTCTAGTCTTTTAGGCGCCCCTATTATACCCCTGCTTTGAGTCCACTAGAACCTAGGACAAGATAATCCCTCAGCCTTCGATATCTCTAGCCATCCAACCCGATGACTATTCATAAGCACAAGGCCCTTCTCGAGCAACCAAAATCCATGTGCTCACCACCTTGAGTCGTCTTCACTTCGTTGCATTATGACGACCAATGAACACTTCACAACGCTTCGAACATTCTTACTTAAATATACTTCGAAGCCACAACCATCATCGATCCAAAAACAACCGTCATTGATCCAAAAACATACGTCATTTGGTCAATATTCGATCCATAGTGTTTCAGCCAAACTCATTAGGTCACAAACGACTCGATTCCCTGGGTCACAAACGACCCGACTCTATGGGTCACCAACGACCTGACTCTTTGGGTCATCAATGACCTGACTACCTGGGTCATTAATGACCCGACTCTATGGGTCACCAACGACCTTACACGCTGGGTCATCAACGACCCAACTCCCTGGGTCACCAACGACCGGACTCTATGGGTCACCAATGACCAAACTCCCTGGGTCACCAATGACCTAACCCCCTAGGTAACCAACGACCTAACTCCCTGGATCACCAACGATCTAACTCCCTGGGTCACCAACAACCCAAATCTATGGGCCACCAACAAACTAACTCCCTGGGTCACCAATGACCCGATTCTATGGGTCACCAATGACCTGACTCCCTGGGTCACCAACGACCTAACTCCTTGGGTCACCAATGACTCGACCTTCATTTCTTAGAGCATAAGCCAACCACCTATCCAAAAATAACCCGACTCCAGATCTGACCAATTTAGCTTCAATATCGACCAAATCATCACCAAACGACCACATCGATGCAACTAACTCATCCAAATCATCCAATTCAACCATCAATACTTTATGAAATCATCAACAACACTAAAATGACAGTTATTCATCAACAATCAAATAGAATTTGCCACATCATGATAAATCAATGAACAAATGAAATAATGGATCTAAACATGCATAAACATATGAATTAACATAAGAATTTACCGACTTAGGTTGTTTGATTAGATCCTATGGTGATTCATATGAAAATATACTTACCATGATGTAGATCTAGGTGAAAACAACTTAAAATGATTAATATAAGACCAAACAACTCATATATTTGATCGAATCAGCGTGAGAGATGCTTATCAATCACCGATTCTTCGAATTAACATGAAATCACTAAATTCTCAATTCGAACAGCGAAGAACACTCTTCAAAACTCTCAATTTTATGCGATCTCTCTTCACTTGATGTAGATCTAGCTTTGCTTGATGTAGGTCTCCAATCTTCAAATGTAAATCTAGAATTTTAATGGTGGAAAAGTGTATTTGATTAAGCAAGGAGGATCACGAGCTCAATCAAATGAGAGAATGAAGAAAAGTAACCCTCTCTCCATACCTCAACCTCCTATTTATAGACTCCCACCATCCCACTAATGGGCCACTCCAGATCATCCCATTATGACTTACAAAACATGAACAAAAATTGTAAAACACAAAAATAGAGATTCCTCCCAAACCACTAAACAAAATCTTTAATGCGACCACTTTACGGAATTGGAAACACTATTTCCTTTCCAATGAAATCGATCTCAGCACCTGATTCGATCCATGTCAAAAGTTATACCCTGTACAAAACTGACAATGGAAAAATTATCACAAATAAAATTGGTAAAAATTATGAACATGTATCACATCCCCATAACCAACAAATCAAAATATGAGAATGATCCAACCCTCGGGGAATCAAATAAAAATATTTTATGATCCACCGATACATAAAATGCGTCTTGTTACAACTAGAGAATCTTAGTCCTTATATTTGCGAGGAGAATGAAAAGAAGAGGTTAGCTAATCTCTTCAGTCCCTATTTATATAACTTGTCACTAACTCTAATTAATCTGCTCAACAATCCTGAAAACTTAAAACTAATGTATCTCTCTAACCCCTTAATCAAATCGTTCATATAAATCTTTCCAATGGCATAGGTATGAGCATCTAGTCATAAAAAGATACTCAGGGTTGAATTGGTCACAAAACAATCCGATGAAAATATATATGTGTAAAACAAAAATACTGACCATGTATTAAAATGTGAGAATGGTATGACCTCATGGTGATTTAAATGGAAATATTTTACATTCCTATGATGCATAAAATACCGGTCGTTGCAATATGAAGAGAAGTTCCTTTAGGAGGGAATGAAAACGGTTGTTGGCTTGTGAGTAAGAGGTGTTTCGATTATTAATAATTAAAAATCAAACATCATAAGCCAAATGAATTGCTTCAATCTATGGATATTCCAATTTGAAAACAGGATCCATTTCCATGGACTTTATTTGTTTGGTTGTTGAAGTCAAGGAGGAGAAATGATAGTATATAATTATGGTGGATAGCTTAACTAAGAGTGCTCACTTTTTTTTTCGTTAGGTTAACCAGAATAGAATCCATATCGGTTGCATTGTTCATAAAGAACCTAATTAAACAACATGCAATCCCTAATAATATCGTTTATGATAGTGATGCTTTGTTTACTAATGAACCCATGAATAGTTTGAAGAATGCGGTAGGTACCAAGCTTAAGTTAAGTACCACGTATCACCTATAGAAAGATGGTAGAAAAAGAGAACCAATTAGGTACTTGAGGATTTGTTGAGGGCTTGTGTGCTAAATTTTAAGGGCTCATGAAAGGACGAATTTGCACCAATTTAACTTTTCCTACAATAATAATAATAGTTATCAGACAACTATATGAAAATGACACCTTTCGAAGCTTTATATGGAAAGTCATGTAAACCACTAGCTTATTGGGTAGATATTGGATACAAAGTGGTCTTGCATCCAAATCTGGTCAGAGAAACCATATAGAAGATTGAGTTACTCTGAGGAAGGTTGTAATGACCCGAAATTCTGAACGAAAAACAAATTTGTGAAAGAACTTAAAATTTAATAAAACATGTGTAAATTAACTAATTTATGCATTAACTCATGTACAAAGCCAGAAATGTAAGAAAATGTTCTTTACAACAACTAAGGGCATAGCTGAAATCTTACAACTAGAAGTATAGCTAAAAAACTATTAAAAGCGTAAGTATAACTAAAGCTTAGCGACAACAGCGCTGCTAGAACACGGTAGCAAGGCGTTACCAAAAGAACCGTAGCTAAAGCATCATAAACCAAGTGTAGCTAAAGTGTTGCAAATCTTTAACTGAGGATTTGATTCACTTTTTGAGTTAAATCAAGTAGCTTACCAACTAGACTTTAATTGCACTAGCTTATACACCCTAAAGCAAACTAATGCAAGTGCATTTGACCTTTTTATAGCATGTACCTGAACCCATACACCTGCACCTAGAAACTCAAGTGTTTATGGGCCGTACTTTTAAGACCAACTAGCATGATAAGTAGAGCTAGGTTACACTTAAAATGACCAAGACTTTAACAAATTAAAGTATAAGAACACATCAGCCCAAAGCTTTAAAACTAGCCCAAGAATGTAAACAAGACCACCATATATTAACACATGTAGCTCAGCCTTTTTGCCAACTAAAACAGCCCACCTGCGCAGCCAAAACAGCCAAGAACAAAGCCCATGTATGTGTATTATTTCATAGCTAAGCCTTGCAAGTACTAAGGTGAAAGGGACTAATATTAATGGGATTAAAACTTAAGCTAAATAAGGATTTTCTGGTGCAACTTGCATATATTTGGCCGCAGCATTTAATGCATGGATATCATCCATTGTATTAAAGATTTAAGAGAATTAATAGGTGGAAAACATAGACTTATGATAGAGTGACATGTGTAAAGAAGCTTCTAATTGTCATGAGTGGAAACAAGGGAAGTACACAGCCATTTAAAGCTTTTGTCAAGTTAATCAAAGAAGAATGTACAGGATTGCTCCACCAAAACATCTCCATGTATGCCAAAACTAAATATAGCTTTCATGAACATGTTGCTGTGCCATTTCCTACGCAAAAACATAATCAATTAAAGAAGAACAAGTGCCTTTGTCATTAAGATATACAAGTGTATGAATGGCCTTCTTCCAGCAAGCTTTTAGGCATGTAAGACAAAGAAAAACGTTGCTTTCAACCAATATCTCCTCTATACAAAAACCTGCGAAATGTATTATGATAGAAATATTAAGGATTTTAGCAAATTAAAGGTAATGAGAAACTAATAAAATACAATACATTAAAGCCTATAAATATGTGATCATTCTCCACAAATACTGTCACTTGAATCTCAAGCTAAAGGAGAGGAAGATCTGGAAAATAAACACTCCATCAAACTGCATTACAACGGTGAGTAAACACTCACTACATTATTGTTAAAACCATGCAAGTGATAGTGTTATACATATGGTGTTATGTTTACTCTACTACTGAAAATGTTTTACTTGATCAAAGGAAACACCTTGGACATTCACTGTAAACACAACCTTAAACTGAGAAGACTCTATATCTAAGTGTTTTGATTAAATATGGTTTGTTGATGAAGTCTTGAATATGCAGTCGAGATCTGAGTGACATTAAATACATATAGCAAAACCTTTTTAAAACAAAGTAGTGTCCCCTGTTAGAACTACAGGAAGCCATTTAGCGATTGTGTGCCAAGATATTGATGCTAATATCAGTCGAGACATAGGTTCTACACACCAAGAATCCATCCAAGTATATACAAAGGGGTTAACAAGTTTTAAACCACATATGAATTCATATATACTATAATATACACATATGTACTGTGAAAAGAAATTCAAATAAGATTTTCGACCATCGAAATTTAAAATCTCAGGGTGTTAAACACGATCAGTAAAAGAAATCATGATTTTAGAAACAAATATGAAGATTTTTAGTAAAAGGGATCAAGAGAAAAAGATGGCGGTCGAGAAATGGAAATTTGCTTAGCATGATTCATATACCTGTTTATAAATCGAATGGTTAAGTATATAGGTACGTAACAAGTTGTAGAACATAGGAAAAATATAAATATAAGTTCGTAACATGTAGAATTGTCTTGGGGAGAGTTTTGGAGGGGTTTTTGCACGCATTTGGCTGTGTCGGGTTCACCCCCGAACTGCACCTCGCCGGAGGCGAGTGGGACCGCCGCACCAGCTGCGGGAGAGGCGTCGGGTCGGGGTCTTGAAGTGGGTGGAGGCGCTGGAGTTCCAGCGGGCTGAGGTGACGGCTGGAGAATGATTCTCCGATCGGGTTTTATGCATGGGGATGGTGGCGTGGTGACCATGCAGTAGTGGGAGGTTCTGCACAGCGGTGCACTGAAATGAAGAATGGTGATGGTTCATCCGCAAGTAGGAACGATGGCGGAGAAGTTGTAACCTACGGCTTCAACGGGTTGGAAGAAAACAAGTTGTAAATGAAGAGGTGGAGGAGCGAGAGTGCATGGCAGTGAGGGAATGGAAGTCTCGGCATATAACAGGAAGAATGGAAAGCAAAGGGAAGTAATGAAAAGTAAAAGGGAAGTAATGGAAAGAAGCTGCTAAGAATGGAAAGCAAAGGGAAGAAATGAAAAGCAAAATTATTTGCCTGGGAGTTCACGATGGAAAGGAATGGGACGGGGAAACAAATAAGGGTGCTGTAGTGGTTTAGTGCATGGATCTTGTGAATAACGTGGGTGGGTTATAAGTTGGGCTGGGTTTGGGCCGTGAAGTGGGCTGCGAATTTTAGATTTAAATTTTATAAAAAAAAGATAAAAAGATTTTGGGCTAGAAGTTTTAGTGGTCAGGCAAATAAAGGAAATGGGTAATTAATTTTATAAAGGTTTGTTTTGATTAAATATAAAGGATTTGTTTTGTTTATAAAACATTTGTTTAAACAAATAAATTGGTTTAATAACAATCAAATAAATGAATTTACATATGTAACTATAGAAGGAATTATATATATATAGTCAAAGTTGCGTTAATTCATTTCATTTATTCATTTGAATAATTCACTTTAAATAAATAAAGGAAAAATGTTTTTCTTTCGGAAATATATTTAATTTATTTTTAAATTAAATAAATAATTAAATAATTAGACTTTGAATAAATATATGAAGGAAGGAAAATTCATACACATATTTTGTTAACATTTTTATGACATAAAAATGATGATAGGCGTGTGAATTATTTTTGATAAATTTAAACTGAGGAAAGAGAATTGTTTATTAATCAAGTAACGATAGATAAAATAAAGAGTGGATCAAGAGAAAGGATTTACTGTCGATATTTGATCCAACGTTTTGACCCCGGGTTTTATAAAAGAAGATTTTACATGAGGAAGGTTTTAAGCTCGTGCTTCGCACACGGTATAACATGATATTGAATAAAGGGATTAAATTAATATTTTTCGAAATAAAAATATTAAAGGAACATGATTTTTTTTAATAAGAATCCAAATGGAATTACTGAAATCAGAAACTGACTAGAATAAATAAGTCGAATGATTTTCTGAGTATTTATTTGATATTGGTTTCGGCCTTCGGGATTTATACTTAGAAAGTTGTTCACTTTATGATTACAGTCAGCGACTGGTTGATGTGAAAGGATAGTGATACGTAAACACAGAAATATGAATACATATATGATGATGATTGATCAAATAGAAATTTCAATTGGAAATAAGATTTGTTGTGTGCACACGTATTTTCATTTGATAGTTAAGTCATCGACTATCAAAGTTTTGACTATTTTAACGTTGTTAATATGGAGAGACCGGTTGGATTATTATCCGAAGAACCACTCCGTATTGGCATAAGCGTTGCGAGTCAAGTATGCTGAATATATTGAAGACGGAGTAAAAATGCAAGGGCTATTGTTTAAATCTTAGATAACGGTTGGCTAAGATGGTTGTACAGAATAGTACCTTCGGTTTGTCCAGTCCCAGGACAACTTGTATGGACGAACGTGTGACAGAGTACTCCTAACTGATCACGTACGTTGATCTTTTCAAACGTAGTTATAAGTGGTAGAGAAATTCGTTTCTCTTACTTTATACTTGTAATTTATTTTTGGAGAAGTCAATTAGTGGATTAGCGGGTTTGACGATGTGACGTTCAAAGCAAATAAAAAGCATGTGTCAGGGAACGTTTAGCTTCGAGCTTCACAACCGGAAATGACAAAAATCGGGCAGGCAGCATGGCTATGTGGGTAGCTCTCATTAGGATGTATCATCATCTGATCTAGAGTTTCATTTACTTCAAAAAAATCTATTGTCGATTCTGACCCGTTTCGGGAAACGGTTGGCTTGCTACCACCGTTGGTGATATACATTCGATACACTCAAGAGAAATGAGTGGTCGGTCATGTGTGGCCAGGTTACAAGATGTTCTTGTTGAACCCGTGTATTCGTATCTAGAGATACACCTCCGGAAGGCGATCCCATACCTTGTCATAGTTGGAAACCCAATATCCATAAGCACTTAACGGTTTTTGTTTGTATACTATAAGTAGAATGTGAGATGAAAGCATTCTACTAGATTATAATTATTTGTGGACACACTAGACATTATCACAATATCTGTTAAATATGCAAACTGTTTTGATCTCATAAGGTAAAAACCCGTTCCGTATTTACGGCGTGGTCTTATGAATCATTCTGATTTATTGAAACTTGTTTATAAATCGTTTACTCATACCAGTCCATGACTGACCCGGAGTTTATTTTCTGTGTTTTCCTTAAACTCTTGGGTACTCATAATATTTATTATGAGTAGACAAGTGATCCAGGTTTTAAAGTAACTTTGGAGTAGCTGGATGGCAGGATCTGAAGTGTTGGCTTATCTATCATATGTTATGTAGAATTATCTGCAAGTTAGTATCACAAGTGTTAAGTATGTAATTGTGATGACATGTATCCCTATGTATGAAGTATTTCAATGTACTTGACGTATGTTATGTAATATTTTGGGTTATTATGTATTGTCCCAAGTTCCGCTGTGAGATTCTGATGTCTTTTCTTAGTTCTATTCTTCTATCTACTTCTTTTCTTATATAATGATACAACTTCCGAGGTACTGGAAAGTTGGGTCATTACAAAGGTGAAGGATTGTAACAACCCGATTTTTCGATCCTTAGAGTCAATGTTAATACGTGCACGGTATTAACATGATGAACATCCAAATGTCGGAAAACCAAATCATTGAGGTTTAAAGAAAAATAAAAAATAATGGAGTCTCATAACCACAACAGATAACATATAGTATATAACAAGTCTTTACAAATTGAAAGAAACTTTATTTAATATACATGTACAACACCAGAGTAAACAACTAATACTAACTTGGATAGTTATAATAACCTTTCTAGACTAACTCATATGACATCAAGAAAACTTACACCGTGGAAATAAGAATATACGGAAGTGCATCTTCGATCCAGCTCCTCTCTTAAGCTCTAAGCTCCTAACTAACCTGCCAAATATGCTTGGTCTGACCCAAGCATCATCGTGAAATAACACTGAGGTCAGGCTAAAAAACAGCATGAGAGAACTCAAGTAACAAGAAACTTTATTTCTCATTAGCTTATAAACTTTTTTGAAAACAAAACGTATCTCATAAGACGATGCTGCACATAAACACAGATGGGTTTTTACCTTACGATAACCAAAACACTTTATAGAAAATATCATGATATTATAAAAATGTCTAAACACAAATACATATCAATATAGCCGAAATTGTTACATTAATTAAATTCCAACATAATAGGTATACAACTATAACCATAAAAGGCTCATATTAGGGATATGATTCCATATAATGACTGGGTACTAGGGTACTAACCATATCGCGGTACGCACTAGAAAGCAATACCGAGGACCTCGTCTAGATCCTCTACAAACACAAGACCAGCCCATCACTTAATTTGATTGTATCAAATATGTCATCACCTCGGTCGCTTTGTAACCCTTGCCCTAAGATCTCATACACTAAAAAACATAAATGTATACATCTATAAGGGTGACACTTATATCCTACTTAAGTGCGACCCACTTAGCCTGCTGCATCTCCCCCAATTTAATTCATTCTCAATTGATGAGGCTTGAGGCTACATCATTTTACCTTCCATCAACAGATTTCACTTTGAATGTTCGTTGCCATCTGGTGGCAATGTACTGGTATTCATCCGTACAAGTCGTTCAGGTGCAGAATGAACCAAAGACATTACCTCTACTACATCCATAGTAATAGTTTCAAGTAACCTTGTATTCTAACTTTATCTTGATTTCACTGTCTTCAATTAATACAACATTCATCACTCAGATGGATCAAAGTGGGCTTCGGATAACTAGATCTGAATCCGGTGTCTTCGGAATAACTTTCGATATTCGAAAAACTCAACCTCGGTTCTTTAGAAAATAGAACCTAGGATAAGAGCGGAGTTCACTTCCAAACCACTGGTAGATGAGTTTCCTTATTTCTGGTCCCAGGAGAATAAAATGAGGTTTATACGCATAGTGAATCAATAACAGAGACGATAGTACCATATAAATCAAGTTTCTCCCATAGATATTTCTAAACTGGATTTTGGCCCATATTTGATAGTCGTTTATGTAACTATCAAATGAAAAATATGAAATAGTCATTACGGGTATTAATTTCCTGTAAAGATTCACTAATCCTCTTTTAAAGTAATTTTTATTAATTAAATTTCAAATCACTTATCTCAAAACATGACATACTTAGTCCTTCGATACAAGCGTGTATTTCAAAGCCAATTAAAATGGTTTCTCATTTCTAATTCACCTTTAGTGAGTTACTAAAACCAAAATCACTTCTATTTCACTTTTAAGACTTTTTCTGTTAACACCCCCTTATGAAAATAATGATTTAATTTCCAAAATCAAACCTTGATCTCAAACTAATAAATTCTTCGGATGAAAATGAAATTGTTCAAATCGGGGTATTCATTTACCTCTTAGATCTTGACTCGATGTCACCTCCATCTTCAGAATAATAGAAGTTAATTTTCTCAAGTTATAAAACATCTAACTTATGTTAGCCCAATTTCAAAAAGAAATTCATTCCAAATTAAGTTATATAATCCATTCTTTCATTCTCTTACGAATTTGTATCATATTTAACTTAATTTATTTCACTAAAATAAATCCCTTTATCAAGATTGATCCATTAACTTTAAATCCATTTTCTAGTCGAATAAATCACTGTTGAAATTACAAATTCCAAATACAAAAAACTCAGATTTCACAAAGCACTATTAAATATGGAAGTTTTGTGAATACCAAAAACAATAACATGCTGAAAATATAATATATTGATTCTTTAGGAGCATAAATGATCAAATCTGAAAATGCCAAAGCCTAAGATCTATATTCGATTTAAGGAATTTTCTACACTAATTCACACTGGGGCCATCCCTACATCAAAGATGATGCCATGATAAGGAAGCGATTTCCGCCTGCATCCAATCTTTGAATGTCGTTATGCATTTCATGGCTAGGCTCAGGTCGGATTTAATTCACATTCCAAAGCCCTAGTTATGTGTGGCACTCCGTATACTATCACCACCATGGTAGGACATGAAGTTTGTGATGAAACTCGCTAGCTCTTCCAACAATCAAAATAAGGAATGCACCTCTGTTTATTTTGGTTTAGGTCCCAAAATGAATTTTTATCTTTTGGTCATAAATTAGAAAAGCGCATTAAAACATAAAAAATAAGGCAAGAGATCTTTGAAGGTGGAAGAAACAAATTGCCTTTTTTTTCTTCTCTTCATAAGGCAGAAGAACAACCACTTTTCTTTATATATACATATATATATATATATATATATATATATATATATATAGGAAAACGCTTTCTTCCTCTCTCCCATGGAAAGAGGAAGGGCGATCCAAAAGTAAACGTAACCGCTTGCAGTTCAAGCCATCTCCTAATTAAAATTTCAATGAAATTTCTTTTCTTTCATTTACATGCTTCCTAAAATTCGATCTTGCTACCCCAATTCAAAACCTAATCTTAATCGCTAACACTAAATTCCAGAATCGCTATGATTTATTAGCATCAAATCACATCTCGAGTTTTCAACGGATCTCACTAGTAAAGATCTTTATGTGCTAATAGTGACAGCTGTATTTTCTGGTTATCGACTGTGATTTGGTTTTGGATTTGATGTCTAAAGGTTAAAGTCTGATTGTGAATTCATGTTTCTAAATAACTTTTTTTCCGGTTAAAGTCATTTATATGCCAATTTGGTCGATTTATGAAGTAGTTTCAGTGGTTGCGATGCTTCAGCGTGATTTTACAAACCGTTGATTAGAAACTATACACATTTAAGTTTTTGAGATGCATATTTTGGAATCATGTTGTGAATATCAGTCCAGACATACCTGATCTTTTGTGTTTTTGGATTTACTGCTCTGAAGATTTCATTTCTAGATTATTGGTTCAAACTTTTATTTAGAGACACTTCTTCAGTATGTTACTTTTCAAAAATAGTCAATTGGAACAATTAATAATCTCTAATGAAGTTTCCAATTATGATTCATGGCTATTTACTTGGTTTAAGTTCAATTGTCATTGCATTAGTGCTATATGTGCTTGGATTTATTTTCCAGAAATACAACATGTCAAATGGAACAGTTTACCAGATGCGAGCCAACATTAAGCATTTCTATGTTGTAAGAGGTGTTAAGATCATTCCCAACCCCGGGTGGGGTTGGGAGTCTCATCGGGCTGGGTTGACACCCAACCCAGCCCAATGGGAAGAAACACAGCAACCCCAGTGCGGGTTGCTCTGTGCTTCTTAGCTGGCTTTCTAAAAGCCGACTAAGAAAGCAATGCGGATTACAATCCCTGGTCATTGGATTGTAATCCGCGAGATGGTCTAGAATTAATTCCAGACCATCACCTTAGCCGGCTTTTAGAAAGCCGGCTAAGGGAGGCACAACCGGCTATATAAAGGTCATCACTGCCCTCATTCCACCACAACTCATTTCTCTCCTCCTTTCTCCCTTTCCTCCTTCCTCAATTGCAAAATTTATTAAAAAAACGAGACGTTTCAGAGGGGCACTAAAAGCTATGCGAGGAAGCGGCAGTAGAAGTGGTTCAAATGTGCCTTTGGAAGAAGAGAATGCTCCAGTTCAAGAAGGGGCTCTTATGGAAGATGAAATTGCACCATCGCCCCATCGCAAAGTCGCCAGACGACGTCGAGCTACAAAGAAAAAGGATCTTGATCCGAACATCAACCAGAATCTAGGGCTAGGAAAAGCGCTCATCAATTTTCGTATACTTCCAGGTAATGAGGAGCATGTTAGCACGTGTGTGGCGGAAGCTGTAAGTATTTTAAATTTTAAAACGTTATAAATAGTACCAATATTGTGAAGTTTAGAAATAATATGTCGACCCATTTATAAATAGGCACGACAAGCTAGAACCCATGGTTCCTGGCCTTCTGTTATTCACTTATATTCTAAGATTTGCGCGTACGACACCAGCTGGCATCATACACACATTCCTTGATGGTATTGGTCTCAGTGACTTCATCACTACATGTTCACTTAATTATCGTCAAATTATTTCGCATTGCTACATATATTCATTGAATTCTAAAATAATTTATTAATAGGTATTACAAACTTGTTAAATTCGGATGTTCAATTGATTGGTGCGATAGCGTCATATTGGTGGCAAATAACTCACACGTTTCATTTTGGGTTTGGCGAGTTAGGCATCACACCTATAGATTTCACAGTTCTTATTGGTATTTTGGTAGGCTTGGGGGAAACATTACTTTATGATGAGTAATACCAGCGCTCAGAAATATTAGCGAATTTATTTCCTTACCTAAACTTACAGCTCGCTTTGACTAGCGGAGCACAGTTGAGGACTAATTTGTTCGTAGTGCTATGTATAATCGATTGATGTTTTTTTTCTTTCCTCTGAACTTCCATGTAGGCCTTCCTTCGGCACTAGTAGGGAACGGTGTTTCCTTCTGTCGAGCCGAGCAACCAGTGTTGACTTCCTCAGCAATCTTCCGTGGTTGGAACATGAACAGTGTGTGTTCTTGTTGCACCCTTGACCACTTGTTTTCCTGCGACAGTATGTCATAGCAATGTTGCATGCTGAATGGTTGTTTGTTGTTGCGAGCCAAATATAACGCATGTGCCTGATTAGGCTGTGCATGAAAACAAACGTTACAACAAGCTAAGAATAATAAGGAAAACCACTACTTTATGCAAAGGCATTACCAAATCGATGTCGTTTGCCCCGCTTTGTTGTCTTGAATGCAAACCCACCATTATTTCTTTCCAGCGTTGGCAAGTGGTATTAATTCTTTTCCATGACTGCTTCAAAGAATCAACCGTTCGAGTTGGGAATGTAGAACGTCGCTCATTGAACAAGTTGCAGACAGAATTGTAGAAAGAACTATCGGTTTGGCTAGTACCTTTTCTTTTGTATTTGGAACATTCCACCCAACAGTAGGATAGCTCAGCTTGCTCATCTACCGACCATTTACGGCCTTTCTTCGCCTCGGTCGGAGTTTGCTGTCCATACTCTTCATCCGGCGTTTCACTGACGTTTATTCCTGAAGTGCTTCCTTCAACACTCTCAGAGTTTCTTCAATACCCCACTCGCTATTACGGAATTGAGTATTCAAATTTCTCCTCAAAGTGAGAAGCAGATATGGACACTCTTTGATGTTGGCTAGCAGACAAAACGTAAGCTTGGTCGAAATTGCAGTTTTGCTGAAATGTTGCGTTGTGAGAGTAATTCAAATTTTGTTAGTTATGATACATGTACAGATTTTGTTGAGAATTTCAGTAATTTCGATTTTGAGGAGGTACGAATGAGGTGTTTTCAGATTGTGGTTGAATTTGACTTGGACGTTGCTGAGAGTAATTCTTCATTCTTTATTGTTGAGATTGGAAATTGGGTCGGGGTTGTGATGCACTTGCTTTTCCTTTCTATTGTTGAGACATCTTCTATATATTTTGTTGTTTTCAAATGCAAGTTGTAGAATTTATGAAGAAAAATGTTTGAAAATTATGAAGGAAGAAGGGTGAAATATATAGAGATGGGGAAGAAATAGAGCAACAGTCATATAGAGGACCATTGCACCTTAGCAGGCTTTTAAAAAGCCGGGTAAGGGTAACGGTTTTTTTTATTTTGACCATTTCCCTTAGCCGGCTTTTTAAAAGCCGACAAATAGCAATGATCAAAAGTCAGAATCGGGTCCTACCTTAGTCCGCTTTGTCAAAGGTTGCCAAGCAACCGAATGGTTGCTCTGGCAACCTCGGGGATTGCTAAAGCAACCCCTGGGCTGCAACAGACCCCCTGTTGGGGGTCAGTTGGCTCCCAACCCCACCCGGGGTTGGGAATGCCCTAAGAAGTTCTATGTGGTAATGCAATATTGCCTTTGGTATCCAATAGTTTACAAAATGTTTTCTACATGACCATGGCCAGTTATGAATGAGTGGTTTGTAACTGAGAAGAGAATGTGGAGTGTGTGCATTGAAGTGAAGCAGTGGAGCACTTGTAGTGGGACTCTTTGACCTCATCATAGGTCTTATCTTCTATGAATTTAGGTTAGAGTGCTAACCTTGCTTTGTACTTTTCTTTGAAGTTAATTAAGCATACCAGTTTTCAATATATATATATATATATATATATATATATAGGATCAAGAGCACCCTCAAATATTGCAACATCCCTTTAGCCCCTTAATTTCCACCACACAATCCCTTTCTCTCTCCTCCTATCGACTCTTTCTCTCACTCACATGTTATTTAAATATAAACAAGTGGTTAGGATTGAGGCGCAAAAAGGGTGCCATAAAAAAGGGGTGCTATATAACTCTCCTCTCTTTCTCTCTCTCTCTCTATATATATATACATGTATATGTATATATATATACACATATATATATATATATTTAGGGAGCATCAATATAGACATAAAATTCAAGCCGTTGGATTAGTTTGTTTTTATGTGAGAAGTGGAAATCAGAGGGAAATTTGAGGGTGGAGATTTGGTGTCCTCCATGTTAGAGATGTGGATTAAGGATCTCAAGGCAAGTTAAATATTAGAAGGGATGTAATGTTTAAGAGAATTTATTAAATTTCTTGAAGTCTTTCTGAATCAAACACATATTATACATAACACAGAATCAATCACAAAATGTAGAAAGTAAAAGCACTAAAAGGAAAGTATACACCAGGATTTTATACGGGTTCATAACTCCCCCTACATTCAGTCCCACACAACGCTGGGTTGATGCAGATTTTTATTCAACAATATCCAATTACAATTCTTGATTTCAGGGCTACAAGGACACACCCCAACTGATTCCAAGTACAAGGAGACTTAGTTGATGTCCAAGCCACAACTTTACATCTAATCAATTTCCGAGACACAATTGCACCCAGTCACTTTAAACAGGACAGGACAATGCCCTTCTCTTATCACTTTTTATGGTATTAACTCTATAGGACTTGATCTTGAGATCTTTTATTACAAACAACCTATAACTCTTGAGAAACACTTGAATTCAGAGAGAAATTGATTTAGAATCGAAAGAGAAGAAGAATGATATGATTTTTACTGAAATCAACAAAGTATAAGTATAGGAAATCAAGAGATATAGTGGTAAAATGTCAAGAGAGGAGGAAGAAGAAGATGATTAGTTATTAAAAAATCGAATTCTAAAAGGTATTTATAGATTTCTAATAGTCACAATGTTTCTGAAAGGATTTGAATTCAAAAGACACATCTTTCAAAATTTAAAAAACACCTTAACGGCTAGTATGTCAACATGCATAAAAGCATATGTCGACATATGCTAGTGTAAAATCAAAAAATAAATTTTAAAAAAAAGTAAATGATTTTTAAATAAATTATGGTTAATCCAGAGTTAAAACTAACTAAATTCTTTTATATTTAAACATTATTTTCAAAGTAAAAAAATATTTTTTAAAACTTATTTAAAGATATACTAAAAATAATTAAGAAATTAAATACAAAATGATATAAAAGTATAAATATATAAAACTATTCATATATATTAAAACTTAATATAAATAAGAAGGTTAAACAACATAAGTAATTATAAAACAAGTAAAACATAAGTTCAAAATCTGTAAAACAAAAATTAGAATATAAACTAGTTTTAGGAGTTTAGAAAATAACTATCAAGAGTTAAAATATTTATTAAAACAAAGAAGGATATATTTTGAATAAGGAAGTAATTTTGAAATCATTTGAAAACAACATTTAAAATCAAGTGAATAAATTTGAAACTATTTTGAAATCAAGATTTAATTTTTAAGATCAAAAATTTAAAAATAGATTCAAGTGCCAACCAGAGTTTTAATAGAATTTCTAGACACACTGACTCTATAATTTTTGAACCTTGAACCCTTGATACTCATGAGTCTTGAAACTTTAACTAATCTATTTGAAATCTTGATTCTTGTGAACTGTACTGTCTTCAATAATATTTGCATAGTTTTCCTTTATATATATATATTCTAGAAAATTGTGTTAGTATATATTTTATAACAATAATAATTGGAACAAAGTAGAAACAATGTTGTTGTCGTCAAAACCATCAACATCCCAGTCCTTAACACCTTATTTTTTTTGTTCAAGTAAACTTTCCCATATATATATATATATATATGATTTGGAACTTCCAGGATAAGTTAGCACTTGAGATTACATAAACTAACCATTATCGTTGACAAAAATCACCATTCAGGATTGTTGAGGGAAACAAATATGGGACAAAGAGGGCAAGCATAAGGCATGATTTTAACTGGTTTTAAAAAAATTCAATATAGCAAGAGGAAAGGAGAAGAGTATCGGGCTAATTACTGAGGATGGAAGGGGTAACATCAGTCAACGCTGTTGTAATCCATAGCCAAGGAAAAGTGTGTCGGTAGTGCAATGCAATAGTAAGGTTTGATGGTTTCAACAACAATTATAAGTGAAGAAATGACGCTTGGGAGCAAGGAGTTGTAAAGCCAAACGCAGGGTGTTCGATGCACTTTTTGTTAGTTTTTTATCTCAAAAAGCTGGGAAGAATAAGAGGAAGAGATGTTGTAGTTTGGGAAAGAGGAGTTAAAAACAAACACTAAATTATATATTGTATGGTGCTAAAAGGACCCACTTTTTGTCTATTCGCTATCACCGGCCAAATTTTTATTTTTTGATAATATGTTTGGTTGTAAACCACCAACCAAATACTATTTGGTCAACTGTATGTGGTAACCGATAGCATTTTTAGGTGCTTTTAGCACCACACTATATATTTTGAGAGGGGGAATGCAATAGCACATAAACAGTTACACAAGTTGTAACAACCCGGAAAATCAAAACCAATTTAAAATTTAAAATTTGGCTATTTTAGTGGATTTTGAATATTTAAAACAAATTATTTTCAATAATAACGACCAAAAATCTATTTGGATCGAAGTTATAGCGAATATATTTATTTTAATTATAAAACAAGGCCTGAAATGGCGTTGTAGCTTTAAAATTTGAATTCGAACTTTAACTGACTGTACAGGATGCAAAATAAAACTGATTTTAGTGAGACCAAAAATATTTAAATCTGTTTATGAATATCTTTCTAACGAATCTGAAAAATCGAAATTTCATAGCAGGAATCAAAAGTTATGGCCAAATGAATTTTCAGAAAGGTCGTTATGGGGTTAATATAGCCCGTGAAAATAGACAATTTGCAAACGACCTCCGTTTTTGACGAAACCACTTTTGTTTGATCTAAAATGTCAAATTATTGCTAGATTTCAAATTCCATAATTTTTGGAGTTAATATGTGAGCATGGCAAAAGAAAATGTGTTTGGTAAATTTCAGTCAATTCGGATCGACCAGAAAATGGCCATTTTTCAAACGGTCTCCAAATTCGACGAAATCAATTTTGTTGGGACCGTATCGTTCAAATATAGCTAGATTTATTTTTCTGGAATTTTTGGGATCTGTATGTGGCCCCTGCAAATTAATATATACGTTCAAATCAAATATTGAATGTTTTATATTTTAATTTGAAGAAAAACTGACTGAAACAGTCGAATGGGGGTAATTAGCTAGGGACGATAGTCGTTGGGTCTGGATTGGAGTTCATAAGGAGAAAGGGGTATTTTTGGAAATAAATAATTAAATATATTATGGGCCAATCATAATTCACCATCACTTTCTCACTCCCCGCTTCTCTCCCAAATCGAACGACAGCGCCTCTTCGTTTCTTCCCCCTCCGATTACTCCCTCCACACGCAGAATTAGGCCGCCCTCCAGTTGAAGATTTCGTAGAGGAGGCTAAGGGCTACAAATCCATGGTTATCTCACCGCATATCGTGTAGCGTGTCTCGAGTTTGGAGGCTCGAAAGTCGGAGACTTTCGATCGCCGCCGTGACCAGGGTAGGCCATCGATCTGGGCCCCACCACCGTCGCCGAGAAGCCCTCTCCTCGCTCTTCGACACTGTATAACCCGATCGACCCCTAGCTACATGGATTGAAAGTTATTTGCAAACCTAGTTTTGAATATTTTATGAAGGTAACGACTTTGAATTTTTAAAGGGGTTTCAAACACTTTAAAACTGTTACGATTTATGATTTTAGAATAAAAATCATATCTTTTTCGTACGGTAACGAAATTCGATGAAACAGGAAACATTGGACTCGTGTGGACGTCTTCTACATTCTAGAAGAGACCGGAGATTTTTTGGAGCTTCCTACAATTTTTGGAGGAGTGGAACCCAATGTGGGATTTCTAAATTATAAACGATATGGAATGGCGATGTATAAATTATATAATCGATGTATAAGTTATATAAGCGTTGTACACCTAATGTATAAGCGTTGTATAAGTTGTATGTGCGATGTATAAGTTATATATACGTTGTAAGAATCATATGTGCGTTGAATGGAATTGAAATGATATTGAAATGAAATCGAAATATATTTATATACGTATATCTATATATATACGCCCCTCGTCCACAGACCATGGACGATATATATTGATTGTGATTGTTTGGATTTTGGTTGACGTGAAATTTGGTTGATAAATGTGAATGGTTGATAATGATTATCTGTGGTTGAAACAAAATTGGAATTGTTTGTGGAACAATCCATTGTGATATGAAAATGATCGAAATATTTAGATTATAAGGATAAGCTCCTTAGGGAACGCTGCGAGGCGTAAGGTAGTGCGAGGAGCCGTACTCGGGACGGTGCCGGTTTTAAACTCCTACCGTTATGCTGCCAAAATTTTCTAAAATATTCCTGTGTTTGATTTATATTCATGTATTGAAATATATTCATGTGTTGGAAAAATATTAATAGGACGAAAAAATTGTTTGAAAGATAAAAATCACATTTTGATCATGTATATGAAGTATATAAAAATATTCATTTTTGAAATAAATTGTTTTAACAATAAAAATCACATTTTTACAATATATATGAATCGCTAAAAATATTCATGTTTGAAATGAATTGTTTTGATGATAAAAATCACATTTTTGTTATATAATGAAGTGGTAAACATAGTCATGTGTTGAAATAAATATTTGTTGGATAAAAATATTATTTTTATCACATATATGAAATGAAATGGTTTGGAAATCGAAGAACGGATTATATATATATATAATTAAATTAAAACGAATAACGAAGCTGTAGTTCGTATTTTGAAATCGTGATTTTAAACGATTATTCCGGGAGATCCGACCATCGGATTTTCCCAAAACCGAAACCGTTGGGTCCGCTTTGGAAATTTCCTTCTAATGATACCAAATTTGTAAAGATCCAACGGTTAGATTGTATGGAATGTTTAATTCAAATCTAAATGAAAATATCGCCAGAATGGATTATATTTATATATATATATGTATATAATTAAAATAAATCGAATAACGATGCTGCAGTTCGTATTTTGAAATAGTAACTTCAAACGATTGTACCGGGAGATCCAACCGTCGGATTTTCCCAAAACTGGAACCATTGGATTCGTTTTGAAAAGATCTTTCCAATTATAAATTTTGTAAAGATCCAACAGTTAGATTTTCATATATATGTAAATCAAATCTGAAGAAAAACAGCGCCACGACCACGTTATGGCCTGAAGCGTCGTTTAAATAAATTGACTATTTTTAAATAAATAAAAATAGCGATAAATTGTTATAAACGATATGGAATGGAAATAAACTGAATTTACTCGGTTTATTGGATATTTGATGGTTGAATGTGTTTGACGTGAAAATTACATTAACGAACTGAATTATGAATGTCAAATAATTTAACCATGAAAATGAATTGATTTGAAATTCTAAATATACGTGAATTATTTGAAAAGGCTGAGTTAATTCTCATTTCAAATAATTGATCGACGGTTAGAAGTCGAAGATATGAAGACGGTGCAAGACCGATGATCTTCACATCGAATGGATTGCTACTAATGCCTTTGATGGGAGTTGCTGCCCTGACGGGGTTACAGTGGTGGTCGTTCGGACGTACTTGTTGATCGTTCGGATGTGCGAGGGCCTTTCTCCTGCATTGGACATACGGGAGAGGAATAAGGTGCCTCCGGTTTCATTCAGACCCAGAACAGACTTGTAAATGGATGTGTGTCTGACGTTGTAGATTGACAACGTGGCATACAGAGTTGCTATGATCAAAGCTTTTGTTGAAAAGCAGAGCTTTGTGGTTGATGATCAAAGCACGACTTTAAATAGCAAGCTTTGTATTTAGCATTGATTCGCGAGCCTCACACCCCGGTATAGCCAGAAACGGGAGAGGACATCAGGGAGGGCATGCGTTTCCTTCTAGCTAGGAGTTGGTTTTTGGGTTTTACATGCCCGGGCATTTTACTTATGTGGACGATGGATAGCGAGGCCTCGGTTACTTCGGTCTCTTCGGAGCCGATGGTTTGGTTGGGATATGACTAGTTTGACGCCCCATAGGGCGGGGAAACGTAGTGTTCAGGCATTTTAATCCACTTCGTGTGGACCGGCTATGACTATCCTAGGGCCCACCTGAGTTTGGGTCCTGAGGGGTGGGCTAGTGCGTCTCGAAGCGGTAAGGACGATCCCTTGCCTTAGTTCATGACGGAAATCCAATTTCCAAATACGACATCGTGCGGTTTTGATTGTAAACCTATATATGGCGACATGATATATGGTACCCATGCCGTCTATGATTGATACTTATGATTGAAATTATTTTTGAAACATATGAACACTAGTAATAATATCAAATGCTTTTGTTTTATACGTATCAAGCATATTTTGGCCATTATAAGGTAAAACTCTATCCTCCGGCTTGCGTTGCATTGTGTGATGGTAACTGAGTCTTATAATGGCTTCATTTTTGAAAAAAAGCATTATGACATTTAAACGATTTACTTGTTTTAAAAGCACTGGCAATCCAATGGAGTAAACCCGTTCCGCGTTAGCGGCGTGGTCCTGTGATTGGCCTTATTATTAAAATAAGTTAAGTAGATTTCTCATACCAGTCCCATGACTGACTCGTGGTTTGTTTCATTTGCAAACTCGGGTGCCCCTATTTCTACACGGGCAACCTTGTATTCAGGTTTTAGCAGGCTCTTTTTGGATAGCTATAGAGTTGAAGATGGATTCTATCACTTCTTTCTTTTTATGTTGTTCAGCTCCTGTTGTACATATTATGTTTTGATTCCGTGTAGACATTTTATGTAAAGCTGAACTGTATTGTGTACTAAGTATGATCCTGTTATACTATGTAACTCTGATGATTATTATTTCCAGTATATTTTGTTGTACATTATCTGGTGTATTTATATATTTTTGTTCTGCAGTTATTTGTTTATGTGTTATATTCCATGGATTACCCTTGCTACTGGGGAACGGGGGTTTGGGGTCGTCACACAAGTGTAAGAGGAAAAGAGTTAGTGGGACGGAAAGGAGATAATGGTGTCCTGTATGTAGTTATGAAAATTAGCAATTCTAGAAGGGGGTATCATGTCAGGGAATAAGCCAGAGTACTTCAAAACCATTGGATAATATATCTCCCGCCAAATTCAATAATTGAATGTCAATTCTGAACTTCTGTATATGCTCTATTTCGGGCCCATTAGCAACTTTCTATGAAAATAGAATGAAAAGAATAGCAAAAGCAACAAATATCGAATATTTTAAAATGGTTTATTATGTTTAACAAATCTTTAGAAATATTGATGTTTTTAACCAAAAGGGAGAGGAAAGCCCTTCTCTGGCGGTGTACAAAAACAGTTAAACCGTAAAAAAATCTACTACAACTGCAAAACATGCAACGAACATCCACAAAAGACCTAAATGAACATACAGAGGACCCCATACACACCTATGAATGGAATAAAAGGTGAACCTGGCTGCAAACAACTAAACCAAATAAAGGAGACGGAAGTAGACCAAGAGCACCTCAAGCACCCAGCGCCATGAAAAGCGATAACAACCTAAATCCAAGCAAGCTCCGGTTCCATCCAAGAGGCTAGGAACCAAGAGAAGAACCAAATGAAGAAGCAAACCACAAAAGCCTACAATAAACAAGCAAAAAAAGACAGCCACCCTCCCCTTCAAATCCGGTTGAAATCCGTAAAACCATCCCCAAACCTTAAAAAAATCACCCAACACCAGCACGGGGAATATAGCCCATGGCAATATCAAAAGAATGAGCCAAAGCTAAGGCACAAGGATGTAGACTCCCTATGAAAGACCTTTCACGAAACACAAAGAAGTCATCATCCTTAACTTTGTGAACGATGGAAGAGGGCTCCATTGGAATCTCATCATAAACATCCATGTTACGAGTGCATCAAGATGCCAGCAAATGAGATAAGGAAGAAGACGAAAAAGAATAGACCGTAGTGTTTTTCTGATCTTCCCACCAGAGATGAAGTAATTATAGGAAGGAAATAGAATTATCCCCAATGCCCACCAGAACTCCGTAGAAGGACAAAACAACACGAGCGCGGTCGCCCGCGAAGAACAAATGAGCATTCGATTCTAGATCTCTTGCCCGACAACACCTACAACGAGACATAAGAGAGATACCAATCCTCTTAAGGTTTACATCTAATGGCAAACCCTCATGAAGGATTTTCCACATAAGAATGAAACTTTAGGAGGGATGCGGGAGTCCTAGATGAAAGAGAAAGTTGGAATCCTAGGCGCTGGAGTTCTAGCCATATTCCACGCAACCTTCAGGGAAAAAGGCCTACCATTCCAGCCGATCCCCCCACTGTGAGAGTCGTAGAAGGCCTTTATGGACTGTAACTATTTCCACATCTCACTGGCGTAAGAGGAGGTCCTGGAGAAATCCGAAGATAAAAGCCCATTGTACTTAGCATAAAGAAACGATGCCCAAAGGGAGTCGTCAGAATGAAACCTAACCCAAAGCTTATTAGTGTAAGCCCTGCAAATATCCCTAGGTTTCGAAGCCCCAATCCTCCCTCATGCTTGGAACGATAAATGACATCCTAAGAAATCTGGTGATGCCTCTAAACATCTTCCTTCTTACCCCAGAAAATAAATGAAGCTAAAGAACGGTAAGCACGGAAAAAGGAGGAAATGGGCGTCATGGAAGCAAAAACATGAGTCCGAGTAGAGTCAAGAACCGATTTGATGAGAACAAGCCTGCCAGCCTGGGAAATAAGAGTAGAGTTCCATTTGAGGATCATTCATGTAGCTTTTCCGTCTAGAGGATCAAAGATCGCATTGAACTTGCAGCTTCGATATAGAACAATACCAAGTTAAGGAAAAGAAAGGGAAGCAAGCCAAAAATCAAATAAAGGTTCGATCCACAAAATCCTTACCGGGGTCACATACTTTCCTCGAATGAAGCAACTTTTCTAAGAATTGACGAGTTGCCCAGAACACCTCTCATACAAATGGAGAAACCCCAAAAGCTGACGAAAAGAGCGTCGGTTCACATTAGTAAAAATAATGTGCCATTAACAAAAGATAACGATGAAATTATGGGGCAACCACTAGGAATACCGAATCGATGTATCGGACCTGCTATCGTAAGAGAGTGAACACCGCGGATGAAAGCCTTCATGGCGATGATGGATACGGTAGGGGAAAGAGGAACTCCTTGACGCAGACCCCTTCCAAATCGAAAAAAACATTAGTTGATCCGTTAATGAAACACCCCACCTCCGTTAGGGTCACTCTCAAAAGGAATGCCCTAATTTTAGTGGAGGTTTATAAGTATAAGTCACAGATACACAAGACAGATATAAATACACATATTTTTGAACAGCGGAAAACAACAGAAATTTTTATTTCAACAAAATACGTGTTACACAAACCATGTCATAATATGTCTTACAATACTTCCAAAAACATAACATCTTCATAACTGTCTTGATTACAATATTTAAAGAAGCATAAAAACATAAGAAAACTGCATAAGTCCCATAATTGCTGTCTAAAGCCATAGTCCATAACGAAAAAGATCCAAGCAATACATTCTTTCTCTTCAAGCTGGGTGTGAAAACTGGTCAAGCTACGGTATTTCCTCCCTGTGGACCTGGGGGGGACGAAAGAAAAGAAGGCGAAAGAAAAGTAGAGTCAGACATAAAGCCTGAGTAAGTCTAGGACTATTCAGTCTATGAATAAAGAACTGGGTATGATAAGTATAAACTGGAAATGGGAAAGTACTATAAACTGGGTTAAGTTATCTAGAGTCGAATGTACTATCGTACCCCATATTAATCTCTGTACCCATATAAACTAGTTCCCAACAGGCACTCCATATTTAGGGTGAAGTGATCCATTTCTGATGATCGGCTCCTACTCGCATAGTTACATGTGTCTTACGGCCCCCGATGTTGTAGTTACCTATGTTGGTCCCACCATAGGGTGTATCACGTCCCATGGTGGCGGCCCGACACAATTCTAGAATGCACAGGTATGCTACTGGCGCCCAGTGCCTTATTTTTCTGCTCCGGAGTGTGTGCACGCCCGCACCCCGTTAGAACCTACACTGCTGCACCACCGCCGTCGATTTGACCTCTTACAGTCAGCCCAGTAATCGTGCTCCACCCTGCCTAGTTCAGGGTATCCTGATACACCTTGTAGGGTTACTGCTGAAAAGGGTCCCCCGCTACTAGGTTTTCTATTTCTAGCCAACATGCTAAGTTGGTTAAGTGTTTTGTAAACCTAACCCCCCATCAGTCTGTATAGTTTAGCATGTTCCATTTTGATTAAGTATTAATTTAATTTACTTAATCCTATCAATCCTGACTCAGCCTTAATTGTCTTATTAAAGCCTCGACCTCTCACATTAGACAGGTATTGTTGTGGCTGCCTGTTGTCGGTTGGGTCCGGGCAGTCTTACGCCACAACTCAGTCTAACCTC
This sequence comes from Allium sativum, assembly GCA_030737875.1. Classification (NCBI taxonomy): domain Eukaryota; kingdom Viridiplantae; phylum Streptophyta; class Magnoliopsida; order Asparagales; family Amaryllidaceae; genus Allium; species Allium sativum. Next base: position 1,021,963,324 of record CM060926.1, read on the forward strand.
GGGTCCTTGTTGGGCTCCGTGTTTAACCACCCACATTGGATAGGTATTGTTGTGACTACTGGACAGCCGGGCGGTTCCGTGCAGGTTTACATCACAACTCAATCCAACCTCGGGTTAAACACATCGTATTTTCTAAATTTACATATTTTGTCTCTTTTCTTTTTTTATATGTAAATATTTGCGGCCCATTATTCAAATTCATCTTTATTGGGTAAAATTTATTTATACCACTTAATTGTTTCAAGGTCGTTGGCCTGCGTCAAACATGCAACCACATATGTTTGTATTTTTAACCCAATCGTCATTACCCCCATTTTATACGTTCGCTAAAATATAACATATGTTGGGTTTAACATTTAAACCCAACTTAGCCACATGAAAAAGGGGAGGCTTATAACATGGTGTTTATATATTCTAAGTAACATAAAAAGGGGAGTGTGAACGCATGAACTTGCAACATAACGATCTAATTAACATGAATTAGGCACATGTGAACTTGCATTGTAATAACATATAATCATGGCATAAACATACTTAAACATGAATCATTCTATTCATATAATCATGGCATAGACATCCCTAAACACGAATCATAGTTTCTTTTTTTTTCTATTCATGTAAACTTGCAATTGGAATGTAAATCTAACTTAATTATGTGTCACATATATCACCATATGATTTTGATAACAATATAGGCCTAAAACATGTTTTCAACTAGGCATAACACCAGACATAGATTAGTCATGTTCATAAAGATGCTAACTTTTGTCTCTAACACAAAAGTATGATTTTATACTTGAATCACGATACCAATTCCAACATAGATTCATATAAACCATAGTACTTAGTTGAATCCAATTACACTAAAAGTGATCCTAAAAGTATGTATATTATATTGGCATAATAGTGAATCATATACTTGTATGAATCCCAAATAAAATACCACCACATATGGTTGTTAACTTCCAACATAAATCACATACTTGAAAATATCCAATCGTATACCACAACATTTCCAAATCGTATAGAATCAAAGCAACATACAAATATAGATTATTATCGCCACAATTCCATTTCTCACTTTACACAAATCAAAACACAATTATTTATTCTCATCGGAATAGCACTCTACTTACAACGTATGACGAATATTCAATTCAGGAATCTGAATTCTGAATTTGGAGATGCTATCCTTTGTTGTAGGCGTTGTTTTGATTTAATTGACGTTGCTTTAAGCTTTCGAATTATCTCCTAATTGCCTCTCAATTCCTGACGGCTATTCCTAGTCTTTCCTCAGCAGCATGACGGTCTCATCTCCATTTTTGTTTGTGTGAATTAGGGTGAGCCTTAGGTCCTTTTTATAGAGTTTGTGAGTTGATTAGGACCGTCGATGGAGCTTGGTTTAATAATAGCCGTTCGTTTGAAGGAGAGACCAACCAGGAGCTGACACCTAGCCTTAGTGACCAGGCAAGGCTCAGAAAATCGACCAAACACAGACCAGGCCAGCCGGGGGGGCTGGGTTCGACCTGGCTCAGGGGCCAGGTCGACCCCCTAGTCGACCCCCAGGTCGACTATGTAGTCGACCTGGGTGCCCCAGGTCGACTACCCAGTCGACCTGGGTAGCCCAGGTCGACTACCCAGTCGACCTGGATGTCCTGGGGCGGGAAAATTCCCGCCCTGGCCAATCCGGCCCGATTTTTGAAATTTAAACTTGTTTTCTAAGCTATTTTGGTCTGTTTGAATTTTAAACTGAATTCTGAAACTTCCGGAGGCCATATCTTCTTCATACGGAGTCCGTTTTACGCAAACTCGGACTCTATCCCAAGCAGAATTCTGAGACGAACGCAATGGCGTATCCTGTTTCCCTTAATTCTTTGATTTGAAATTAATTATACTTTAATTTGTGAATTTCACTGTTATAGAATACACGGGGTGTTACATTCTCCCCCACTTAAAAGGATTTCGTCCCCGAAATCTTCAAGTTCAGGAAGAATGTACATCCTAACATCCAAACATCCATCTACTCATTCATCAAACATGAGCATCCATTGTCCTTAAAAGACTTCTAATGCTTCATGATCATATGCGAAGTGTGTGTATATGTACTTATCTAATGCAAAATCAGGTGGTCTACTGATTCAGTTGACCTCCTTAATGCGAATTATGTAAGTGACATGAATCCATTATGTATGCAAATTCCCCTACTCATGATTCTACATGAGTGCACAATCATTCATACAAATGCAACATCCTTGTGACAACACACTAAACTTCAACCATATACGAATAAATACATTTATGCATATGCAATATGAAGTGACTGAGCCGATCTAAAACCTAAATTGTGTGTGTATATGCAACCACGAGCAACCACTAGCAATCATTTGCAACCACTTGCAACCATCATCCATAACATGTTTCAATTACATGTTTTCATCCAAAGAGTTTCTACCTAGAAGATAAGATCGAGGAGATATGTCTAAAAAAAGAGAGATAAAAGCGCAACTTAAGGAAAAAGAAAGATCAAAGATGTACCCTCGAAAAGAAAAGGTAGGTTGCGCGTATTCTAGCTTCAGTTTCCCAAGTTGCGTCTCCCTCGGTGTCGCTCCACTGAACTTTGACGAGCTTGACTTCGCGGTTGCGTAGCTTCCTCACTTCCGTTCCTAATATGCGGGTTGGAACTTTCCTCACGGTTGCTTCGCGTTCCACTTCAGCTTCTTCTAGAATATTTGGCTCTACCACTTCAGCAGATTCATGTAGACATTTTCGGAGGTGTGAAACATGGAAAACGTTGTGAATTCCGGCCAATTTTTCGGGTAGCTCTAATCTATAGGCCATTTTCCCAATCTTCTCGATGATAGGAAATGGCCCTACGAACCTTGGTGCTAGCTTTCCTGTGGTTACAAAACGAACAACGTTCCTTAGTGGAGATACCTTAAGAAAAACTCTGTCCCTAACCTCAAATTCAAGGTCGGTCCTCCTCTTGTCGGCGTAGGATTTTTGCCTGTCTTGGGCTGTCTTCATCCTTCTCCGTATTAAGCCTACTTTTTCTGAAGTTTCTCGGATCATATCCGGTCCAAGTATGAGCTTGTCAGTAGACTCCCACCAACAAGTGGGCGATCGGCACGGTCTTCCATATAAGGCTTCGAAGGGCGCCATTCCGATGGTTGCTTGGTAGTTGTTGTTGTAGGCAAATTCCACCAAAGGAAGATGGTCTTCCCACGTCCCTCCGAAGTCAAGGACGCACAGTCTTAAAAGGTCCTCCAAAACTCTGTTCACTCTTTCTGTCTGGCCGTCGGTTTGGGGATGATAGGCTATGCTTAAGCATAACTGTGTGCCTACCGCTTCTTGCAGACTCCGCCAAAACTCACTTGTGAAGATAGGGTCTCGGTCACTAACAATGCTGGAGGGTATTCCATGGAGTCGAACAATTTCCTTGCGGTAAAGAGATGCTAGGGATGAGGCAGTTCTTTTACTCTTGATAGGTAAAAAGTGGGCGCTTTTAGTAAGCCTATCCACTATTACCCAAATGCTAGTGTTGCATCTTCTAGACCTAGGCAGCCCATCAATGAAGTCCATTGAGATACTATCCCACTTCCACTGCGGGACCTCTAGAGGATGGAGCAGACCGCTAGGCTTTTTCTGTTCCGCCTTAACCTGTTGGCACACCATACACTTAGAAATGAAATCTGCCACGTCCTTTTTCATGTCGTTCCAAAAGAAAGTTCTCTTTATGTCCTTGTACATTTTATCCCCGCCTGGGTGTATCGTCATCTTGGAGTGATGTGCTTCCTCGAGAACCTTCTTTACTAAATCTCTTGTCTGTGGGACGCATAGTCTTCCGTCCCACCTTAGCCAACCCTTATCGTCGATGGAGTATCTGCTGAGGTGACTTGAAGTATCACCCCTAATTAGCCTATCAATCGTCTCCACAAGTTGAGGGTCTTCGCGTTGTGCTGTCCCTATTGAGTCCACTAAAGTCGGGCGTACTTCGAGAGATGCTAGCAAGCCTGGTACAAAATCGGAGGAGGGCCTAAAGTCAAAGCTGGCTATAAACTCTAGGCTGTCTTTCAACAAACAACGGGCTTAGGGTTAGTTTCTTTCGGCTCAACGCGTCTGCCACTACGTTGCCTTTTCCCGGAGTGTAGGTGATCTTGAAATCGTACGAGGCAAGAAACTCCATCCATCTTTGTTGCCTCAAGTTAAGGTCTTTCTGCGAGAAAAGATATTTCACCGATTTATGTTCAGTGTAAAGTTCGAACTTCTCACCTAGGAGATAGTGTCGCCAAGACTTGAGTGCAAAGACGATCGCAGCTAATTCAAGATCGTGGGTCGGGTAGTTCTTTTCAAGCACTTTCAATTGCCTTCCACCATAAGCTACTACCCTTCCTTCTTGCATTAAGACAGCGCCTAGCCCTATCCCACATGCATCTGTATAAACTGTGAACATCTTGTTTCCATCTGGCAACGTCAAAACTGGGGTTGTTGTAAGAGCCCTTTTCATTCGTTGGAAAGCAAACTCGCAATCCAAGTCCCAGTTGAACACTAGATTCTTCTTGGTCAGCTTTGTGAGCGGAGCTGATATCTTTGCAAAGTCTCTGATGAATTTCTGATAGAAGCCTGCTAGCCCGAGAAAGCTTCGGACCTCTGTTGCGTTCTTTGGTGTCTTCCAGTCCTGCACCGCTACTACCTTAGCCGGGTCTACTGCTAACCCTTCTTTGGATATTATGTGCCCAAGAAATCTTACTTCCTCTCTCCAAAAGTGGAATTTGGAGAATTTGGCTTTTAGTTGATGGACTTGCAGGGTTTCCATGATTGCCCTTAGGTGCTGAGCATGCTCTTCTTCACTCTTCGAGAAGATCAAGATATCGTCTACGAAGACCACTACGAACTTATTGAGGAAATCTTTGAACACCCTACTCATTAAGTCCACGAAGTAAGCGGGTGCGTTTGTCAAGCCGAAAGGTATGACAAGCCATTCAAAGAAGCCATCTGGGGTTCTGAATGCTGTCTTATCGATACTATCTTCAGCTACCCTTAGCTGATGAAATCCGGTCGCTAAATCGAGTTGGGAGAAAACAGACGCTCCTACAAGCTGATCAAACAGATCGTCAATTCTGGGGAGAGGGTGCCTATTCTTTTTCGTTAGTTTGTTAAGCTCCCTATAGTCAACACACAAACGGAGTGAACCATCCGCCTTTGTAGCGAACACCACTGGAGCGTCCTATTCTGAAATGCTCCTTCTAATGAACGCCTTCTCTAGAAGTTCTTTAATCTGTTTACTGAGCTCCTTCCTTTCCCGCGGAGCCATGTGTCTAACGGGCAACGCAACCGGCTTTGCATTATCTACAAGATATATGCGGAAGTCTATCTCCCGCTTCGGAGGTAAGCCCTTCACGTCTTCGAAGACATCCGAATATTCCCGGACCACTCTAACCGATTGCAAATTGTCGACAGAGGCATCTAGCGATTCAAGATAACTAAGCATAACCGCATACGGGGGATTACAAGTAATTTCCAAAGTGTTACCGAGTTGGGTCAGAAGCCTAACCACCTTTTTCTCACAATCAAGGATGGCCCCATTACTGGATGGCCAATCCATGCCCAAAATCAAACCATATCCCGAAAAGCCCAAAACAAAGGCACTACATTTAAATTCTACGCTTAGAATAGAAATTTTCAATCCCACACAGATCATAGATAAATAAGCTGGGCCCCCAATTGGATTTGAAACAATTAAGGGGTCCTCTACCATTCTAGTTTCTAGGTGCAGAGATTCTACTAAAGCAGATGAGATAAAGGAATGTGATGCGCCAGAATCGAATAAAGTGCGAACTGGGCGATCATAAAGATAAACTACACTTTCTACAGAAGTAATTATACCTCGCTGCTGCAGAGGTGGCGCTTCTAGCGCATGAACTTGTGCCCCTGAGGTCGATCCAGCCCTCTGCCCCTGCCCTCGCTTCTTTGGGCAATCCTTAGCCAGGTGGCCTGTCTCACCACAAGAAAAGCACACCCTATTCATCTTGGCCTTCTTTTTCCGGCAATCTTTTACTAAGTGCCCCACTTTGCCATAGAAATTACACTTCCTCTTCTCTTTGTTGTCTTTCCCGCCCTTCTTAAAGTATGTCTTCTTAGGTTGCAAACCCTCTTTCTTCCCTTGAGAGCTTTCTGCCTTTGTTTCCTTCTTGCCCTTATCTTCTTCGTTCAGCAATGCCATCTGCACCAACCTTTCATACGTAGCTCCCATGGGTATATGGGTCATGGCCAAACTGTGTAATGGCTCATTCAACCCCTTGACAAAGCGGAGATCCTTCTTGTGCGGGGTGTTGACTAGGTCCAGTCCGAACCTAGCCAGCTGATCAAACTGGTTAACATACTCTTTGACTGTCATATTCCCTTGCTTAATAAATAAGAATTTTTCCAACTGAAGACTCCTTTCAGCCTCTGAGAGAAATTTAGCCTCAAACCTTGTCCTAAAGTCCTCCCATGTTTCCACTGGTCTTTCTGCATTAGTGACTTCCCACCAGTAGGAAGCCTCACCTTTAAGTAGCCATACTGCCAGTTGTACCTTCTGCCTATCTTCTACCTCAAAGATGACGAATAAGTCCTCGGTTTCTTTCAGCCAATTCCTAGCTACCACGAAGGACTCGGTTCCATGAAAGTCCTTTCCTCCCATAGCTTTAAAATCTTTACATATCTTAGCAAAAGTATTTCCCCGCGGAGGAGGTGGAGGAAGAGGTGCTGCTGCAGCTGGATGATTTCCTGCAGCTGGGGGAGGAGGAACGGTAGGACCTGGCTGAGTGGCCCTTGCTTCTAAGAATCGTCTAAACCAACCAGGTATTGGTATACCCTCTGGCAAGTTAAGTTCTTCGGACATGCTGAAACAAAAAGGATAGATTCAAAACGAAGGACAAAAGATAGTACCTATGGCTTTGGGGGGACTTTGCCTTTTTAAAATATAATATTTTATCTTTAAAAATGCTTCTTTAAATTTTCCTTTGAAAATAAATTTTCAAAACTTTTATCTTATCCGGTAAACCTATGCTCTGATACCAAGTGAAACACCCCACCTACGTTAGGGTCACTCTCAAAGGGAATGCCCTAATTTTAGTGGAGGTTTATAAGTATAAGTCACAGATACACAAGACAGATATAAATACACATATTTTTGAATAGCGGAAAACAACAGAAATTTTTATTTCAACAAAATACGTGTTACACAAACCATGTCATAATATGTCTTACAATACTTCCAAAAACATAACATCTTCATAACTATCTTGATTACATTATTTAAAGAAGCATAAAAACATAAGAAAACTGCATAAGTCCCATAATTGCTGTCCAAAGCCATAGTCCATAACGAAAAAGATCCAAGCAATACATTCTTTCTCTTCAAGCTGGGTGTGAAAACTGGTCAAGCTGTGGTATTTCCTCCCTGTGGACCTGGGGGGGGAAACGAAAGAAAAGAAGACGAAAGAAAAGTAGAGTCAGACATAAAGCCTGAGTAAGTCTAGGACTATTCAGTCTATGAATAAAGAACTGGGTATGATAAGGATAAACTGGAAATGGGAAAGTACTATAAACTAGGTTAAGTTATCTAGAGTCGAATGTACTATCGTACCCCATATTAATCTCTGTACCCATATAAACTAGTTCCCAACAGGCACTCCATAATTAGGGTGAAGTGATCCATTTCTGATGATCGGCTCCTACTCGCATAGTTACATGTGTCTTACGGCCCCCAATGTTGTAGTTACCTATGCTGGTCCCACCATGGGGTGTATCACGTCCCATGGTGGCGGCCCGACACAATTCTAGAATGCACAGGTATGCTACTGGCGCCCAGTGCCTTATTTTTCTGCTCCGGAGTGTGTGCACGCACGCACCCCGTTAGAACCTACACTGCTGCACCACCGCCGTCGATTTGATCTCTTACAGTCAGCCCAGTAATCGTGCTCCACCCTGCCTAGTTCAAGGTATCCTGATACACCTTGTAGGGTTACTGCTGAAAAGGGTCCCCCGCTACTAGGTTTTCTATTTCTAGCCAACATGCTAAGTTGGTTAAGTGTTTTGTAAACCTAACCCCCCATCAGTCTGTATAGTTTAGCATGTTCCATTTTGATTAAGTATTAATTTAATTTACTTAATCCTATCAATCCTGACTCAGCCTTAATTGTCTTATTAAAGCCTCGACCTCTCACATTAGACAGGTATTGTTGTGGCTGCCTGTTGCCGGTTGGGTCCGGCCAGTCTTACGCCACAACTCAGTCTAACCTCGGGTCCTTGTTGGGCTCCGTGTTTAACCACCCACATTGGATAGGTATTGTTGTGACTATTGGACAGCCGGGCGGTTCCGGGCAGGTTTACATCACAACTCAATCCAACCTCGGGTTAAACACATCGTATTTTCTAAATTTACATATTTTGTCTCTTTTCTTTTTTTATATGTAAATATTTGCGGCCCATTATTCAAATTCATCTTTATTGGGTAAAATTTATTGTGACGGCAAGGAATTTCGCTCGGTCCGAACCAGTCGCTAAACCGACCCAGACCGTTCGAAACGCCCTATCGTTTGAGAACACGACAAATCAGAATGCATACAGAAGAACATTTCATTGTATATTACAACAATGCATCAGATTACAAGAATATACAGAGTATAAATGAATAATACACAGAATTATCAGAGATTTAAATTACATTTAAATACATAGCAGCGGAAAATAATACAATACACAACTAGAAGAGATATACGGATACAAAGCTTTCCGGATATCGTTCCAGCTGTAAACCAGGATCCTGTGAATATAAATCTGCAAAACCAAAACTACTAGCTGCCCGTGTCAAAATAAGGGCACCCAGAGTTTAGGTTAAAACAATAAACTCCAGGTCAGTCATGTGACTGGTGTGAGAACTAAAACAGTTATTAATCTTTATTTTTAAAGCTAGGTAAATCAAGGGACCACGCCGTATAACACGGAACGGGTTTCCTCCCAAGAATACCAGTGCATAAAACAGACAGCGCAATGCTAAATAAAGAAAAATGAAGCTGTTATAAGACCCAGGTCCCATCACACAATGCAACGCAGCCGAGGATAGGGTTTTCCCTTATAACAGCCAAAGAATGCTTGATCCGTTTAAAACAAATCATTTGATACTATTATAAGTGCATAGTGTATAAAACAACTTCAAATCATAAGTATCAATCATAGGCGGCATGGGTACCATATATCATGTCACCATACTAGTTTTACAATTAAAACCGCAAATGTCACGTATTTGGAAATTGGATTTCCGTCTATGAACCGAGGCAAAAGATAGTCCTCAACCGATTCGAGACGCTCTAGCCCGCCCCTCAGGACCCAGACTCAGGTGGGCCCTTAGATCCTCAGGGCCAGTCCACCGATGTGGATTAAACTTAAACCCTGAACATGCATTTCCCCGCCCTATGGGGCGTAAACGAGCCAACTAAATGACTCCATCGGTTCGAGAACGACCGATCAATCCGAGGCGCCTCGCAACAGCAACAACCACATAAGTCAAACTCGTCAGGGCGTGAAAAACCACTGACGCCACTTCTAGCTAGAAAGAAACGCATGCCCTCCCTGACGTCCACTCCCGTTTTTGGTTCATACCGGGTGTGAAACACGCGAAGCAAACGTTACACAAAGCTACGCCACAAAGGCCTTGCTTTGATCATCACCACAAGACTTTGCTTTTTAACAGAAGCCTCGATCAATTGCCACTTAGGCATGCCACACAGGCAATTCACTCCATGCGTTTGATATCCATCAATATATAACCCCTGAGCTCGCACGTCTCAGAGAAGGGCGTTAAGCAAGAGAATAAATTCTCCGCCGCCAAACAGATATATATTTAATAGAGATCAATCACACGGACTAAAATCCAATGTCAGACACACAGTCCATTTACAAGTCCGTTCTGGGTCTGAACGAAACCGGAGGCACCTTGTACCCCGCATATCCATCGATCTCCAAGTATGTCTGGACGATCACTAACTGTTTCCATCTTCTTGGGTGTACAGCCCAATCAAGATCATCAGTAATTACCCAAACGACGTGAAGACCTCCGGTCTTCGACCATCGTCTTCATCTTCGACTTATCGTCGTATCAGTTATTCAGAATGGGATAAACCCGGTCTTTCCGAATAACTCGCGTATATATTATAAAAGTGTTACACAAACACGACATACGCCTCATTCCAACGCATCAGTCACTAACCGTAAATTAATCAAGAGAATAATTCCCCAAATATTAACCCCGAAGGCCGAAACCAACATTAGATCAATATCCAGAAAACCATTCTGCTTGGCTAACCGACAGTTAGTTTCTAAGTTTCACATTCATAGGGAAAGGTTCCCATTAATTTTATCCAAGATAAATTCCTTGAATTTATTCTTTATTCTATTTTTGAATCTCAATTCAAACTAGTCGGGATTAACGAACCTTACCGAAGTAATCATTTGTTTTAATTTCCCAATCCCAACCTATTCATCCCATGAAGTAAAACTGGTAATACTTCATATCTAACACCACAGTGTTATCGGTAAATTCAATTACCATTTCACGTTCAAATCTAATTAAAGATTTAACTATCGCCTGGAGCAAAACTGGTGATACTCCATTTTCGATCATTTCAATCTAATTAAAGATTCATTAAAACTCCACTTAGTTTTAATCTTCGACTGGGTTAAAGAATCAGTGTCATTTAAAACACGGTTCACGATAAACCCAAATCACCTTCCATTAATTATCGGGTTAAAGAACAAGTGTTATTTAAAACACTGTTCACGATAAACCCAAAAATCAATACCAATTCAATTCCAATTAAATATTGTTTAATTGGTACACTTCATTAAATCTAAATAAAAAGATTTAATCTTTTCTCAACTGGGTTCAAGAACAGTGTTAGTGAAGACACCATTCACGACAAACCCAAATCACATTTGATATTCAATACAAGGCTCTGAATAGAAAATATATCGGCTTATATTCAATATCAAATTCTACGACTAACAAATGTCATATTGGAAATAACGATATAATTATATATCTTTCAAATTTCCATAACAACATCTGTATAATCCCGAATTCCAACATCGAAATATTCCGAAGACAATTTCGATTCAAATCCACTCCAATGCAATCATTGGAAATTTTGGTTATTTTTAAAACCCTTTTCAAATTCAATTTATTTATTTAAAAATAAATAGAATTATATTTCTAGTTCAAAACTAGTTCATTTCGATAAAAATCTATTTTTATCTTTTCAAATATGGAGTTTTTCATCCCAATTCTTTCTAAATCATTTCTTATGATTTTACATAAATTATTACTATTTTTAATAATTTTATCAAGGCCCGTACAGTCGATTTCCATCAATGGCCATCGAACTGCACTTACAGCGACCTTTTTCGAATTTGATTTGGATATAATTCCAAATCCAACCGTTAGATTTCTAATTTCTAATATTCGTTAGAAAGCTCTTTCCGATACGAACCCAACGGTTCCGGTTTTAGGAGAATCCGACGGTCGGATCTCCCGTAATGACCGTTTGAAATATATGGTCGAAATTCACGAACTGCCGCGGCGCGGCGCGTTCTATTCAGGCCATTATATTATATATATAATATATATAATATATATTTCGTCGATTTCAATTCAAAACGAATTATATAAATAGTTTTAAATTCGTTTCAAAAGCAATTTCAACTTCCTTTTCAATTCAAATCAAAATTGAATTCTTCTTTATAAATTCGTTTTAAAATTCATTTCTATTCAATTCAAATTTCAATTCAATTTGAATTCATTTCAATTTGCTTTAAATTCAATTCGAATTCGAAGTCGTTTTCAATTCATTTCATTTCGAAATCGTTTTCAATTCATTTCATTTCGAAATCGTTTTATATTCAATTCATTTCGAAATCGTTTTATATTCAATTCATTTCGAAATCGTTTTTCAATTCAATTCATTTCGAAATCGTTTTCAATTCATTTCATTTCGAAATTGTTTTCAATTCAATTCATTTCGAAATCGTTTTCAATTCAATTCATTTCGAAATTGTTTTCAATTCAATTCATTTCGAAATCGTTTTCAATTCAATTCATTTCGAAATCGTTTAAAATCGATATAAATATCGTTCACGTCAAAATGGCGTCAATCTAATCAACACGGCTTCATAAATTTCTATTTTCAAATATTCTATTTCAAATATTTCTTTTTCAAAATAGTTGTTATTATCAAAATATTTCGTTCAACACATGACCAATCTCAATGACTGAGTACTGTCAACACATGAACTTTTATTTTATATCGATAAAGGTGCAAATTTTTATTACTAAAATATTTCGTTCAACACATGACCAATCTCAATGACTGAGTACTGTCAACACATGAACTTTTATTTTATAATATTCTTTATTTTCTAAATTGGAATGAGGCCCAATCAATCACCATATAAAGTTAATCATATGGATTTTCATACAACACATGTATAATAGCATTGAAAAATAATCAACCATCAACCAAAGTGCACTACACTGTATAAGCATCAAATATAGATATCTAACGCTTATAACAGCCTGTCAATCAATCGATCGACATATTTAATCAATCAGGATGAGTGAACTTCAAATTTCATCCTAACACCCGTGTGGGGTTTCAAACAATCAAACACATATTTTATTTGTGCAGTTGGGCGATGTGTGAAATTTATCGTCCCAATCAATGTCATTCAAATAGGTGTACATAAACAAACCGTCTGGTTTGTAAATGAATATTTTATTTATTCACATTCACGTTAAAAATTATATTTTTAACGATAAAACATTTTATTCTAACATATGAATTTCTATTCGGTTCATTTATTCAATAAAATGATATTTTTATTTTTCTAACATATTTTAGAAAATTTCGGCGGCATAACGGCACGATACTAGAAACGGGACAAGGCCTAGCCTAATCCCCGGTCTAGTGAAGGCCCACGCCATTCACATATCAATCAAATTCACCAAACAATCAAATTCAAATCAAATCATATAGCTAATCTATGCAACCAAACAAACAAGTCCATGGTCTGTGGACGATTGTGTCGGGTGCTACTAAGCACCGTCTGCATCCTAGTATATATATATAACTAGAAAAGAAATTGAAAGGTGAGAAGTTCTCACCAAAAGCTATCCAACTTCACGACACTCCTATTGTAGAGATCTTCGTCGTTCTCGCCCTTTTTGTCAGCTTCGTTGTCCGCTTTCACTACATATGTAAAAATCGAATTTTACTTCGCTATTCAATATATAAAAATCGAATTTTTACTTCGCTATTCAATATATAAAAATCGAATTTTCCTTCGACTTTCAATATATAAAAATCGAATTTTTCTTCGACTTTCAATATATAAAAATCTGATTTTTTTTCGCTATTCAATATATAAAAATCATATTTTTAGTTCGAAGTTCAATATATAAAAATCATATTTTTAGTTCGCTATTCAATATATAAAAATCATATTTTTATTTCGAAGTTCAATATATAAAAAATCTATTTTTCTATCGAAGTTCAATATATAAAAATTCTATTTTTTCTATCGAAGTTCAATATATAAAAATTCTATTTTTACATCGTTATTCCATATATAAAGATTATATTTTTAAACCTCTACTTTGAATATAAAGATTATATTTTTAAGCCGCTAAGATCTAATTTTTATCTCGTCAAAAATCTTATTTTTCCTACAACAAAATTCTAAACTTTTTCTACCTCCTACGAATTCAAAATTCCTTCGAATAAAAATCATGTTTTCATGATTAAAAATCAAAGCTTTAAGAGAAAAAGAAAAATCTAATCTTTTTAACCAATAAAAATCAAACCTTTTTATTAATAAAAACTTAACTTTAAAATGATAAAAATCTATAATTTCTACTTATAAAAATCAGTTTTATATACTTAAAAAAAATCAGTTTTATATACTTAAAAAAAATCAGTTTTATATACTTAAAAAAAATCAGTTTTAAATACTTAAAAAAAATCAGTTTTATATACTTAAAAAAAATCAGTTTTAAATACTAAAAAAATCAGTTTTAAATACTAAAAAAATCAGTTTTAAAATGCTTAAAAAATCAGTTTTAAAATGCTTTAAAAAATCAGTTTTAAAATGCTTAAAAAATCAGTTTTAAAATGCTTTAAAAAATCAGTTTTAAAATGAAATAAATAAATAAAGTAAAACTTACAGAGAGGGGGGGGAGTTTCGCCGATCGTCGGAGGTGGCTTCCAGAGGGGGGCGGCGGCTTCAGCGTCGCGAACGGGGGCTTCGTCTGCTGTGTATCGCGTTTCAGAAGGGGGGGGGGTCGCTGGAGGGAACGAGCGTCGGAGGAGAGGGGAATCGTGGAAGGGGGGGTTCGGCGATCTGAGGGGAGGCGGCGGCGTGGGGCAGGCGGCGACCGTCGAGCGATTTAGGTTTTTTTTTTTTATTTCCTTTCTGAATATGATTTCAACGGGGGGGGGGGCCAATGAAGATAAAGGGGGGGGGGAGAAATTAAAATTTTTTTTTTTTTATTATTATTATTTTATTATTTAAATTTGCAAAAAGGTTGACTTTTCAAACGAACCCCAATCTGAACTCAACAACTGTCGCCCATAGCTAAATACCCCCATTTCGAACGCAATGGGATATGTATCGTAAGCTGGTTTGATTGTTACAATCAGTTTCCGTTTGAATTTTCATTCAAATCATTATATTGAATTTTAAACGCACATTTCAAAATACCGGGGTCACATACTAACTAGAAAAATTCCAGAAAAATATTTTCTAGCTTCGTATTGACGATACGGTCCTAACAAAACTAGTTTCGTCGAATTCTGAGACCGTTTGAAAAATGGCCAATTTCCAGTCGATTAAAATCAACGGAAACTGGTCAAACGCGTTTTCCTTCGCCACGCTCACATATTGATTCGAAAAATTATGAAACTTGGAATCTAGCAACAACTTGACACCACGGACCCAACAAAACTGGTTTCGTCGAAATCCGAGGTCGTTTGCAAAATGGCTATTTTTAAGGGCCTTATATATATAAAAATATATATAAATTCCACAGCGACTATTTCTAATTTTAAACTGGACATATCTTATCATTTCTAAAATGAAATCTCAGTTTGTTAACTTCGTTACAAAGATATAGTTATACAGATTCAAATATTTCTTGTTTCGTTCAATTCTGACTTATATTGAATTCTGTATATCCATTTGAAATTAGAAATCGAATTTTCGAACTACCGCGCCATTTTCAATTCCTTTTATAATTATATATAATTATAATATATTCTAACGACGACGTATATAATATATACGTTCAAATTATATTCAAATTAAATTTCTCGTCGATATTATTTAAAATAATCTATTTTAAATATTCAAAATTCGCTAAAATTGCCAAAATAAAAATTTTAAACTGGCCCAGAATTTGCGGGTTGTTACATTTATTTATACCACTTAATTGTTTCAAGGTCGTTGGCCTGCGTCAAACATGCCAACACATATGTTTATATTTTTAACCCAATCGTCATTACCCCTGTTTTATACGTTCGCTAAAATATAAAGTATGTTGGGTTTAACATTTAAACCCAACTTAGCCACATGAAAAAGGGGAGGCTTATAACATGGTGTTTATATATTCTAAGTAACATAAAAAGGGGAGTGTGAACGCATGAACTTACAACATAACGATCTAATTAACATGAATTAGGCACATGTGAACTTGCATTGTAATAGCATATAATCATGGCATAAACATACTTAAACATGAATCATTCTATTCATATAATCATGGCATAGACATCCCTAAACACGAATCATAGTTTCTTTTTTTTTCTATTCATGTAAACTTGCAATTGGAATGTAAATCTAACTTAATTATGTGTCACATATATCACCATATGATTTTGATAACAATATAGGCCTAAAACATGTTTTCAACTAGGCATAACACCAAACATAGATTAGTCATGTTCATAAAGATGCTTACTTTTGTCTCTAACACAAAAGTATGATTTTATACTTGAATCACGATACCAATTCCAACATGGATTCATATAAACCATAGTACTTAGTTGAATCCAATTACACTAAAAGTGATCCTAAAAGTATGTATATTATATTGGCATAATAGTGAATCATATACTTGTATGAATCCCAAATAAAATACCACCACATATGGTTGTTAACTTCCAATATAAATCACATACTTGCAAATATCCAATCGTATACCACAACATTTCCAAATCGTATAGAATCAAAGCAACATACAAATATAGATTATTATCGCCACAATTCCATTTCTCACTTTACACAAATCAAAACACAATTATTTATTCTCATCGGAATAGCACTCTACTTACAACGTATGACGAATCTTCAATTCAGGAATCTGAATTCTGAATTTGGAGATGCTATCCTTTGTTGTAGGCGTTGTTTTGATTTAATTGACGTTGCTTTAAGCTTTCGAATTATCTCCTAATTGCCTCTCAATTCCTGACGGCTATTCCTAGTCTTTCCTCAGCAGCATGACGGTCTCATCTCCATTTTTGTTTGTGTGAATTAGGGTGAGCCTTAGGTCCCTTTTATAGAGTTTGTGAGTTGATTAGGACCGTCGATGGAGCTTGGTTTAATAATAGCCATTCGTTTGAAGGAGAGACCAACCAGGAGCTGACACCTAGCCCTAGTGACCAGGCAAGGCTCAGAAAATCGACCAAACACAGACCAGGCCAGCCAGGGTGGGACTGGGTTCGACCTGGCTCAGGGGCCAGGTCGACCCCCAGGTCGACTATGTAGTCGACCTGGGTGCCCCGGGTCGACTACCCAGTCGACCTGGGTAGCCCAGGTCGACTACCCAGTCGACCTGGGTGTCCTAGGGCGGGAAAATTCCCGCCTTGGCCAATCCGGCCCGATTTTTGAAATTTAAACTTGTTTTCTAAGCTGTTTTGGTCTGTTTGAATTTTAAACTGAATTCTGAAACTTCCGGAGGCCATATCTTCTTCATACGGAGTCCGTTTTACGCAAACTCAGACTCTATCCCAAGCAGAATTCCGAGACGAACGCAATGGCGTATCCCGTTTCCCTTAATTCTTTGATTTGAAATTAATTATAATTTAATTTGTGAATTTCACTATTATAGAATACACGGGGTGTTACAGTTAATAAGAACAAAAATCCAACAGTTCAAAATGAACCTCCAGATAAGAGCAATGAGAGGCTCAGGGAAACCAATAGCTCGAAGAACCTTATTATGAAAAACCAAGACATGCGATCGTATGCCTTCGCCATATCAAGATTTAAAACCGCAATGGAACCCCTAACCTCGTGATTGATTTGAGAAATAAGCTTCTGTGCAAGATGGGCATTGTCTATAATATGACGACCTTGACAAAACTAACTTGGAACGAAGATATTACACGATCAAGACTAGGTGCGAGTCTAGAAGACAACGCTTTAGAGATGACCTTATTCAAAAAGTGGCACAAGCAAATTGGTCTGAAATTAGAACACAACCTAGGATTAGCACGTTTAGGGATGAGAACAAGATTGGTACAAGTTCACCCATTAGGAAGCTGGGCACCGAAAATAAAGATTGAATCACCACGTAGAAGTCTAGTTGAATGATCGACCAGGCACTACGGCAAAAAAATAAGTTGAATCGATTCGGGCCACTCGCATTATCCTTGCTAAGTGAAAAAACACAAGACCTAATATCCTCAACATATGGGGGAAAAGTAAAGACTGTCAAACTTAGTAGGGAAAACCAACTTGGGGATAACAAACAAGAGAAAATAGTTGAAGAAAGAAACATATGGCCACTAGAGAAAATTATGAAAATGAGAAACGATAGTCCCTTTGACTTCCTTCGGAGAAGAGGACAAAGAAAGGTTCGGGCGAAGAATTTAGCAGATAGAAAAAATGTTGTTCTTCTTACAAATATAAAAATGGGGAAATTTATAGTTCGAATTACCATTGACAATTCACATGGTCATTGCCTTTTGACGTAGGAAGTCATTCTCAGTGAGCAACTCAGAAGAAAAGATGATTTAGGACTGAACCACTTCGCCTTGTTAGAAGCTGAGGGATTTTCGTCGAAAGAAAATTTCGCTAGGATGAGAAACTCTTATGCAGAATGAACTCTATCAGAGATATTCTTGAAAACCGAAGAGTTCCATTCCTTAAGACAAGATTTGAGACGTTTAAGCTTGAGTGAGAAAACAACAATTGGATCGCCAAAAGCCGGAGTAGACCAAGAATCCGCCACAACCTAAAAGAATGTGTGATGCGAACTCCCCATGGACTGGAAACAAAATGAAGATGATGTCGTTAAAGAGAAAGAGGAACAATGCACAAGCATTGGAGCTTGATCTGCATTAGTGCGATGAAGGTGAGTCACCGAGAAAGAGAAGGGGAAGTTAAACCACCCTTCTGAACTGAAACCTAGTCAAGACGGGAAAGGATCCGGATGGGTCCTTCTTGGTTGATACAGCAAGTAAAGGCCGAGCCAACAAAAGATACTTCAGACGAACCCGATTCGATGATTAAAGCATTTAAATCCTCTACTGCTCCGCGGTTAATTGAAGATCCCCATCTCTTCTCCACCTGGCACGAAACCATGTGAAAGTCTCATCGTAAAATAGAAGCCAACAAGCTCAATCCAGAAAGAGATAAAATGTCGTTCCATAAGCACATGTGCTAGATGCGACCGTAGCTATCGTATAATGCGGATAAAAGGAAAGAGGAAGGAAAAGAAGAAAGTGAACATTCAACAGATACAAGTTGAGATGAATTGAAGAGAGGACGAACAAAGACGTATTTATCCCAAAGTATCAAAATCTTATTGGATACCTTAGGTAACCCTCCCCTAAAACGAAGAGATAACACAGTGCTGAAGAGTACCTCAGAACCCATGAAAGGGTCTTGTAGTGCCACCAGCTGGATGGAATATTTCTTCGCGTGCATTTAAGCCGCGCAAGGGATTCTTTACCGTTGCCACAGAAGTTCCATTTTCAAGATCAGATGTTGAATTTCAAGCTTATTCTTAAATTAATAGACTTAACTTAAATGTAATGACCCAGATTTCCATAACATCAGAGTTGACTATATACATCATACGTCCAACCCAAATATCACGAAAATACGAGACATTTTTTTTTAGAAGAAAGAGGTAGAAGAAGAACAGAAATAACAACACAGAATCTCACATCGCAGCGGAACAAAATATAATATATCACATCTTTGAAATACAAAATCTTAACTGTATAACATACACTTATCAGAGTACAACACTTACAACATAGCGGAACAAACTATAACTAGATAACGCTGAAGCCTCGTGCTCCAAGCTCCTTTAGATATATCTGAAAAATCCTGAACTACTTGACTGCCCGTACAAATTTAGGCACCCAAGAGTTTAGGTAGAACAAAACAAATAAACTCCGGGTCAGTCATGGGACTGGTATGAGTAAACAGTTTAAAACAGTTTCAGAAAACTAAATGATATCTCATAAGACCACGCCGCATAACACGGAACGGGTTTTTCCCTTATGAAAATCCAAACACTTGATTCAACTTTATATCAAACTCTTTTGATATTATAATAATGTCTAAATCAATTAAATAACAATCTAGTGGAACGTTTGCATCTCACGTTCCACATATATATACAATCAAAACCGCAAGCACGTATTGGGTATTTGGTTTTCCAACTATGACAAGGTATGGAATCACCTTCCGCTGGTATATCTCTAGAGGAGAATACACCGAGTTCAACAAGAACATCTTGCAACTCAGCCACACATGACCGACCACTCATTTCGCTTGAGTGTATCGAATGTATATCACCAACGATTGGGATCAGCAACCGTTTCCCGAATGGGTCAGCATCGACAATAGATTTTTAGAAGTAAATGAAACTCTAGATCAGGTGATTATACACCCTAATAGGTGCGACCTACATAGCCATGCTGCTTGCCCGATTTCTGTCATTTACCGGATGATGAGGCTAGAAGCTACGCTTTATCATCACACCAGATTCACTTCGAATGTCACATCGTCAAATCCATCAAATCACCGATTGACGTCCTCAACAGTACATTACGTGTTAGCTAAAAGAAGTTTCCTTCTCCGCTTCCACTCTTGGTACGGTTGAAGAAATCAATGTATGTGACCCTTTCTGGAAATACTCTGTCAAACATTCATCCATACAAGTCACCCAGGAACAGGATGAATCGAAGGTACTATTTCTATTAATAGAAAAAGTCCTTGCACTCTACTCCGTCTTCGATTATCTTTATAAAATCTGATTCGCACGCTACTGCCAATACGGAGTGGTTCTTCGGATGATAATCCAACCGGTCTCTCCATATTGACAACGATGGTCAAAACTTCGATAGTCTGTGATTTAACTATCGAATAAAAACAAGTGTTTCGATAGTCGATGATTTAACTATCGAATAAAACAAGTGTTCATCCAAACATCCAACACTTACTGAGCCTTTAATTAATATTCCATTTATTAAATCTCTTCTCTATTTCTTATCAATATTTGTTAACCAAATATTTTCAATAACCATATTAGCCTTATACGTTATTTGGAAAACATTTCCATATATCGCCTTCTTTTATTTTCTAAACTTTAGAAAATATTCATTTTTCTATTTCCAAGCTTTTCACATATTTGGGTTAAAACAGATGTTGTGTAAAACATCGTTACGACCACCCAAATACAGTATTTAACGAATTCTTATTCCACATTGATCTTCGAGCCTGAATCTTGCTGCTTATCGGTATATCATGAAATCAACCAAGTTGGGGTATAATTACCTCTCAGACCTTGACTGAATAACATTTAACGTCAAAACAGACAAGACTACTTACTCGAACAAATCAATTCCATACAACTATTGATTTACTTTTAAACACGTATACACTTCTCTTTTCTATTCTTACTAGATTTTATTCTTATACTTCCTTTTTGATTATACTATTCTATTTCTAAGTTCGTTTTCTTATTGACTTCTATATATTTTGATACGTTGATTTCTAACTATCAAATTATCTTAAAAATATTCTATCTCCTTAAATTCCCGGAAAAATTCGCCATAACCTCCTTTGTACCGGGAGCATCGGGAAATTTCAAATAGCTTTCCCGGTCCTTCTTATCTCAAAAAAGAAAAAGAAAAAACCAAGCGGCTTGCCGATACGGCGCATAAAATCTCATATATGAATTAAATACGTACCTTTTTGTCGGGCATTCTATTTATTTCACTTCTATACTTTATTCCATACCTGTCTCCTGTATATTTATGCCTGTCCAATCTATTTTAACTATACCAATCGTTTTAACTCGATTTGTTAATTAAATCTGTTAATTAACTCTTCAGTCTATTTCACCTTCATATTTGAACATGACATGTTCAAATATATTTTAACTGCATATTAACAAATTCTAATTATACTCATACTCTCGTTTCCTTATCGACTTCTTATTCAAATTCCAAATCAATTCTATTTGAATTCTTTTTATTTAAACTTCATTTGAATTCTATTTTCAAATTCTATAGTTTAAAGTCCATTTTAATTTCTATATTCAAATCTATAGTTTAAAGTCCATTTGAATTTCTATATTCAAATCTATAGTTTAAAGTCTATTTGAATTTCTATATTCAAATCTATAGTTTAAAGTCTATTTGAATTTCTATATTCAAATCTATAGTTCAAATTCTATATTCAAAGTCTATTTGAATTTCTATTTTCAAATTTTATATTCAAAGTCTATTGTTTAAAGTCCATTTGAATTTCTATATTCAAATCTATAGTTTAAAGTCCATTTGAATTTCTATATTCAAATCTATATTCAAAGTCTATTTGAATTCTCTGCATTATTTATAAACAACGTTTATAACTTCAATTCAAATCCCACCTTTCCATTTATAAACAACGTTTATAAATTCGATTCAAATCCCATCTTCCATTTATAAACAAAGTTTATAAATTCGATTCAAATCCCATCTTCCCATTTATAAACAAAGTTTATAAATTCAATTACTTGTTTTATATACCTTCAAAACAAGTTAATATTTTCTATAGTTTTATTAAAAATTCAAATTCTATTTATAAAAATAGAATTTCCTTTTTTAAATATCAAATACCCTTTTCGATATTTTAGAAATCCATATTCAAGCCCCAGGGATATTTTAAACAATCAAATCAACCAATTTTCAATCATTTGATTTTAACACATCATATATGAATATATATGAAATCAAACAAACAACAGATAATATATATTTTTGAGGAATCCAGTTGGATTCCTCCAACCTGTTTTCCTGCATCCACAGATGTTAGTCAACATAGTAATACCCATCCTGCTTCGAGGCAGGATATCGCGGTATAGAAGGTCATCCACTAATCATAGCGTGGGCCGTATAGGGTAATCATCCGCTATGGTACCGCGGGCATCCGCTAATGAGACTGCGGGAATCCAACCAATCAATCAACCCAATATATATATATATAATAGTCCTAAATAACTAATATATATTTTAAATCAACCAAACAATATTCAAACAAGCATAACAATTATTTTTAACAACTAGAAATAATTCTAATTAAATGGTGAGTGAGGTTTACTCACCAGAGCTTTTATTATTTGATCCATTCCGAGCAACTCGAGCCATGTTCGATTAAATTAAAATTCTCGCTAACTCCAACATATCCCAAATGTCTTCTAGTTCGAATAGCTCGTATTCGTGGACCAGTTCGTCTTGGTTTCAAGATTTTTGAACCTTGTATAATTTAAATATACACTGTTTCAATTAACGATTTTAAATGATAAGATAAAAAATTTAAACCTTTCCTTAATTTCTTACTTACGGTTAGTTTTAGAACCCAATCACTATACTAGCTGACCATATATGTTTATACAATTTTATTGGTAACTAATTTATATATATATATCCCATTTTTTTCTTTAATGTAAATTTTATATAAAATGAAAGTATACCTTACTGTAACTGCCAATGATTCCAGCGTCACTTCCCCCTACACTTCTCGGTCTCAACCATTCAGGTAAGATCAAACAACACCATCGTTTAGAACTCACTGCTCCAAAATCAGATCGCGGCTTCCCAAATTCCCACTATCGTGCTCCCATCAATATCGCGATTGCCTCCTTGAATAACACGACGATCTTTACTAGCCTAACTCATCCCTTATCAGCTCGCTAACCCCTAGATGACCAAACGTCCTCGCATCGCATTATCGTCGAGCCCTAACAGTCAACACAACCCAAATTTCGAGCTTCAGAACCCCCACAACACCCTCGCTTTGAACTCCACGCTGTACTTCGACTCGAGCTCGGTCTCCAAGTAGTGCTTCAGGAAAAATGTCGATTCGGTTTTGCTGAAGAACTCGAAAAAAAATGAAAAGGGGAGACCGTGATTTCTGATTTGGGCTTTCGATTTCCTTTCGAGAATGGGGGACTTCGGTTTTTATTTATAACTGGAAGGTTGGTTTGGTTTGTGGTTATAAGGAAGACAACGAAATGTTTTGATTTTGTGGTAATTAAAGAAACACCATATGGTTTTGGTGTGAGGTACAGAAGGAAGCACGGTTCCTTCTTTTTTCTTCTGCTTGATGTTTTGTTTCGGTCTACAAAATAAATGATATTTTATTTTAATTTAAATTAGTTTAAACCCAATGTCCTTTAATTTAAATTATCACATAATTCCGAACCCCTTTCTGCACCCAACAACTGTCAACCCTAGGGTAATACCACTATTCCGAACACACTGGGATAGGTATCAAAGTCCAGTTCGATCATCTGTGTAAGATATTAATTTAAATCGATATAAATTAATTTCAGACAATTTATTCTTCGATAATAAATTAATATTATTCTTCTAATTCAAACAGAATTTTCTATTGATCGATTGAACTGTAATTGAATTCAGAATTAAATTTTAATTCAATTCACTTCGCATTATGATAACTTGATATATTCGATATTAAATCGAAACTGATTATTAAATTGATAACTTAAAATAAAAATTCCATTTATATTTATCCACCCAATATTTAAAACTGTATTAAATATTCAAATCTAACCGACGGAATATCCGGGTCATTACATTCTTCCCCACTTAAAATAATTTCGTCCTCGAAATTGCTAAGGTAGGAAAAGTGCTACAAACCCAGTAACTTTTCCAAAATCTTATTTATGTTGATACTCAACATTTCAACTTCCTTACGTAACTCTCTTTCGAATAAATCCCTATTCGATAACTCCTCCCTTCGAATAACTATATTCGATATTCTCTCTTTCGAATAACTAGATTCGAAAACCTCTCTTCGAATAAACTATATTCGATATTCTCTTTTCAATTAACTCTATTGGATTTTACTCTTTTCGATTAACTCCATTGAATAACTAAATTCGATAACTCCTTCGAATAACCAATATTCTATAACCCACTTCGATTAACAAATAATCGATAACTCCTTCGATTAACAAATAATCGATAACTCCTTCGATTAACAAATAATCGATAACTCCTTTGATTAACAAATAATCGATAACTCCTTTGATTAACAAATAATCGATAACTCCTTCGATTAACAAATAATCGATAACTCCTTCGATTAACAAATAATCGATAACTCCTTTGATTAACAAATAATCGATAACTCCTTCGATTAACAAATAATCGATAACTCCTTTGATTAACAAATTCAATAATTCCTTTAATTCTATTGGAATAAACTAATATTCGATTTAACTCCACTCGCTTGACTCTAGATCGCAGCGATCACAATGGTTACGCCTGATTCCCTCAGGAAACATCCGACCGCCCCAGGCTATCTGCAGCCCTGCGAATTACGCTAGCAGTCGTATGAAATGGCACTTATCCTGAGTAACTATTGTTTGACCAACTCTATCTCAGTAACTATATTCGATCAACTTTAATTGAGTAACTAACATTCAATTAAATCCTAATTCGATTAACTATGTTCAATTAACTCTATCTGGTTAACTCTTAATTTGAATGACAAATATTCAATAAATTCTAATTGAATAACTAATATTCAATTAACTCTACGGATTAACCCTAACTGATTAACTCTAACTGGTTAATTCTTACTCTAATCGATTTATTCTAACTCTAATCGACTTCTCCTATTCGAATAACTCCTCTTGGATAACGTTTATTTATTTATAAAGATTTACTTTTAGTAACGGTTCTTCACTTTAAAAATGTTCTCTTTAATAACGTTACTTCACTTATACAAGTGTTGTGTACCCGATCTATTTAAAACTATCGGTGTTAAAAACAAATATCTCTTCTCTATATAAGTTCAGACTTATATATTCCATTTACCGAATGATAAATATTTAATTTAATTTATAAACTGTTATTTATAAATTAATCTTTTCTATTTATTTGTTAAAACAGATTTCCATTTTCTATTCATCTTCTGAATATTCCATTGATTAAATTCTATTTATTTAGCAAATAAATATCTCATTTATAACATTCTATTTATTTTACATAAATAAATACTCCCATTGAATCTATTTGTAAATGTTTACAAATATTCCCCTTTAAAATTCTATTTGTAAATGTTTACAAATATTCCCCTTTAAAATTCTATTTGTAAATGTTTTTACAAATATTTCTCCTTCTATTTGTTTGCACATAACTTCCTTGGTATTTGTGTTACAAATATTTTTCCTTTATTCACACCCAATTCATATTTCATTCACATTGATTTTACTCAATTTATTCATTTCGATCCATTTAACTTACTTAAGTTAAATTTAATTTCAATCATTCAAATTCCCATTTAACTAGTTGCTACTTAACCGTTTTGCCGATTTCACCCTTTTTATTTGAATATAACTTGTTCAAATATATGTCAACTCAATTATAGACTAATCTAATTATATTTTCAACTCGAGTTATATATTCGATTTCGAATATAAATTCTCAATCCCTTTCACTTATCCAAAAACCCAATTTCGATTCAATTTTCTTTTAACTAATTATCCTCCAATTTAGTTAACTCTATTTAACTATTTAAAATATGATTTTTGTCTTAAAAATCATTTTACTTACTTAACTGGAGTTCATATTTACTTTGTATCTCCAGTCTGGATTTTTCTAGTGCCAACTCAGATTTTATTTCCTAAAAATCCTTTTATTTATTTAATTAAACCGTTATGGTTTTATAATGGTTCTGGCGCTGCTTTTCAAAAAAATTGATTTTGACATAACTCAAAATCTATACGACGAAATCCAGATTTTTCTCTTTCATTAGAAAACTATCGTTCAACCGGTCCCGACGATTCTTGTTTCACAGAATTCCGATTTCAATCGAGTCCTGTATACTAAATTGAAGTTCGAATCGCCAATTTACGAACTGCCGCGCTATGACGAGCTCGTTTTAATTATATTTATAAATATAAACGTTTTAACTTCGTTTATAATAAATTCAACTCCATTCTTGATATATTTTTAATATATATCCAATCCATTTTAACATATTTCCGATCTATTTCACTTCTTTCTTCAAATCCTATATATTTACAATATTCAAATTCCATTTGAACCTCTTTATTCAAACTCTATATTTGAATTTCCTTCTATTCAATTTCTATTTGAATTTTCCTTTATTCAAATTCTAATTCAACTTCTTATCTTCAAATTCTATTTGAATTTCTTATCTTCAATTTCTATTTGAAATCCTTCATTCAAAACCTATTTCAAATCCCTTATTCAAATTCCATTTGAAATCCTTTATTCGATTTCTATTTAAATTCCTTTGAATTTAAATTCTATTTCAACTCCTTTTGTTTTCTTTGAATTCTATTTAACCATTCTCCATTTAGATTCTAATATTCAAATCTCCATTTGACTTTTCTTTATTCAAATCCATTTGAATTCCATTGAATTCAAATTCCATTTCAATTTTTCTTATACAATTTCTATTTCACTTCCATTTGAATTATATATATATTCAAATTCCTTTAATTTACTTCTATTTGAAATCTATATTCCCATTTCACATTTCAAAATTCCTCGGAAGTAATATAAATATATACATATATTTATATCTATCTCAAATTCAAAACATTTGAATTTTCAAACAACTTGTTTCTTTTCAAACAAATTTCCATCAAAACTTTGTAAGGCAGCAATTCATCACTTAGAAACTCGAAAATGAACACTGATGATGTTGCGACCATCATCAGAATTATTTCCCAGATACTGAATGAGTTCAGTGCTTTATTTTTTTCAAAATCCACTTAGAAAAATATTTTCCAAACTCCCAGGATTTAAAATTCTGAATTCTGGTTGGAATTCAATTTCAATTTATCACATTTGTATACTTGATTTCCTATACAAATTCCATTGGTTATATATATAACTATTTCTGTTTTATAATCTAATTTGATTATAATCCTAACAATCAACTTAACTATTTAAAACAATATCGTGTCTAATCTTCTGTTCAAGTGTTTATAAATTCCTATCGACTTCGTGGCGTCCCACGATTCGACCAAAATTTATAATCTACTCAACAGACTAGTCTCCAACCCAAATATCACGAAAATACGAGACATTTTTTTTTTAGAAGAAAGAGGTAGAAGAAGAACAGAAATAACAACACAGAATCTCACATCGCAGCGGAACAAAATATAATATATCACATCTTTGAAATACAAAATCTTAACTGTATAACATACACTTATCAGAGTACAACACTTACAACATAGCGGAACAAACTATAACTAGATAACGCTGAAGCCTCGTGCTCCAAGCTCCTTTAGATATATCTGAAAAATCCTGAACTACTTGACTGCCCGTACAAATTTAGGCACCCAAGAGTTTAGGTAGAACAAAACAAATAAACTCCGGGTCAGTCATGGGACTGGTATGAGTAAACAGTTTAAAACAGTTTCAGAAAACTAAATGATATCTCATAAGACCACGCCGCATAACACGGAACGGGTTTTTCCCTTATGAAAATCCAAACACTTGATTCAACTTTATATCAAACTCTTTTGATATTATAATAATGTCTAAATCAATTAAATAACAATCTAGTGGAACGTTTGCATCTCACGTTCCACATATATATACAATCAAAACCGCAAGCACGTATTGGGTATTTGGTTTTCCAACTATGACAAGGTATGGAATCACCTTCCGCTGGTATATCTCTAGAGGAGAATACACCGAGTTCAACAAGAACATCTTGCAACTCAGCCACACATGACCGACCACTCATTTCGCTTGAGTGTATCGAATGTATATCACCAACGATTGGGATCAGCAACCGTTTCCCGAATGGGTCAGCATCGACAATAGATTTTTAGAAGTAAATGAAACTCTAGATCAGGTGATTATACACCCTAATAGGTGCGACCTACATAGCCATGCTGCTTGCCCGATTTCTGTCATTTACCGGATGATGAGGCTAGAAGCTACGCTTTATCATCACACCAGATTCACTTCGAATGTCACATCGTCAAATCCATCAAATCACCGATTGACGTCCTCAACAGTACATTACGTGTTAGCTAAAAGAAGTTTCCTTCTCCGCTTCCACTCTTGGTACGGTTGAAGAAATCAATGTATGTGACCCTTTCTGGAAATACTCTGTCAAACATTCATCCATACAAGTCACCCAGGAACAGGATGAATCGAAGGTACTATTTCTATTAATAGAAAAAGTCCTTGCACTCTACTCCGTCTTCGATTATCTTTATAAAATCTGATTCGCACGCTACTGCCAATACGGAGTGGTTCTTCGGATGATAATCCAACCGGTCTCTCCATATTGACAACGATGGTCAAAACTTCGATAGTCTGTGATTTAACTATCGAATAAAAACAAGTGTTTCGATAGTCGATGATTTAACTATCGAATAAAACAAGTGTTCATCCAAACATCCAACACTTACTGAGCCTTTAATTAATATTCCATTTATTAAATCTCTTCTCTATTTCTTATCAATATTTGTTAACCAAATATTTTCAATAACCATATTAGCCTTATACGTTATTTGGAAAACATTTCCATATATCGCCTTCTTTTATTTTCTAAACTTTAGAAAATATTCAATTTTCTATTTCCAAGCTTTGCACATATTTGGGTTAAAACAGATGTTGTGTAAAACATCGTTACGACCACCCAAATACAGTATTTAACGAATTCTTATTCCACATTGATCTTCGAGCCTGAATCTTGCTGCTTATCGGTATATCATGAAATCAACCAAGTTGGGGTATAATTACCTCTCAGACCTTGACTGAATAACATTTAACGTCAAAACAGACAAGACTACTTACTCGAACAAATCAATTCCATACAACTATTGATTTACTTTTAAACACGTATACACTTCCCTTTTCTATTCTTACTAGATTTTATTCTTATACTTCCTTTTTGATTATACTATTCTATTTCTAAGTTCGTTTTCTTATTGACTTCTATATATTTTGATACGTTGATTTCTAACTATCAAATTATCTTAAAAATATTCTATCTCCTTAAATTCCCGGAAAAATTCGCCATAACCTCCTTTGTACCGGGAGCATCGGGAAATTTCAAATAGCTTTCCCGGTCCTTCTTATCTCAAAAAAGAAAAAGAAAAAGCCAAGCGGCTTGCCGATACGGCGCATAAAATCTCATATATGAATTAAATACGTACCTTTTTGTCGGGCATTCTATTTATTTCACTTCTATACTTTATTCCATACCTGTCTCCTGTATATTTATGCCTGACCAATCTATTTTAACTATACCAATCGTTTTAACTCAATTTGTTAATTAAATCTGTTAATTAACTCTTCAGTCTATTTCACCTTCATATTTGAACATGACATGTTCAAATATATTTTAACTGCATATTAACAAATTCTAATTATACTCATACTCTCGTTTCCTTATCGACTTCTTATTCAAATTCCAAATCAATTCTATTTGAATTCTTTTTATTTAAACTTCATTTGAATTCTATTTTCAAATTCTATAGTTTAAAGTCCATTTTAATTTCTATATTCAAATCTATAGTTTAAAGTCCATTTGAATTTCTATATTCAAATCTATAGTTTAAAGTCTATTTGAATTTCTATATTCAAATCTATAGTTTAAAGTCTATTTGAATTTCTATATTCAAATCTATAGTTCAAATTCTATATTCAAAGTCTATTTGAATTTCTATTTTCAAATTTTATATTCAAAGTCTATTGTTTAAAGTCCATTTGAATTTCTATATTCAAATCTATAGTTTAAAGTCCATTTGAATTTCTATATTCAAATCTATATTCAAAGTCTATTTGAATTCTCTGCATTATTTATAAACAAAGTTTATAACTTCAATTCAAATCCCACCTTTCCATTTATAAACAACGTTTATAAATTCGATTCAAATCCCATCTTCCATTTATAAACAAAGTTTATAAATTCGATTCAAATCCCATCTTCCCATTTATAAACAAAGTTTATAAATTCAATTACTTGTTTTATATACCTTCAAAACAAGTTAATATTTTCTATAGTTTTATTAAAAATTCAAATTCTATTTATAAAAATAGAATTTCCTTTTTTAAATATCAAATACCCTTTTCGATATTTTAGAAATCCATATTCAAGCCCCAGGGATATTTTAAACAATCAAATCAACCAATTTTCAATCATTTGATTTTAACACATCATATATGAATATATATGAAATCAAACAAACAACAGATAATATATATTTTTGAGGAATCCAGTTGGATTCCTCCAACCTGTTTTCCTGCATCCACAGATGTTAGTCAACATAGTAATACCCATCCTGCTTCGAGGCAGGATATCGCGGTATAGAAGGTCATCCACTAATCATAGCGTGGGGCGTATAGGGTAATCATCCGCTATGGTACCGCGGGCATCCGCTAATGAGACTGCGGGAATCCAACCAATCAATCAACCCAATATATATATATATATAATAGTCCTAAATAACTAATATATATTTTAAATCAACCAAACAATATTCAAACAAGCATAACAATTATTTTTAACAACTAGAAATAATTCTAATTAAATGGTGAGTGAGGTTTACTCACCAGAGCTTTTATTATTTGATCCATTCCGAGCAACTCGAGCCATGTTCGATTAAATTAAAATTCTCGCTAACTCCAACATATCCCAAATGTCTTCTAGTTCGAATAGCTCGTATTCGTGGACCAGTTCGTCTTGGTTTCAAGATTTTTGAACCTTGTATAATTTAAATATACACTGTTTCAATTAACGATTTTAAATGATAAGATAAAAAATTTAAACCTTTCCTTAATTTCTTACTTACGGTTAATTTTAGAACCCAATCACTATACTAGCTGACCATATATGTTTATACAATTTTATTGGTAACTAATTTATATATATATATCCCATTTTTTTCTTTAATGTAAATTTTATATAAAATGAAAGTATACCTTACTGTAACTGCCAATGATTCCAGCGTCACTTCCCCCTACACTTCTCGGTCTCAACCACTCAGGTAAGATCGAACAACACCATCGTTTAGAACTCACTGCTCCAAAATCAGATCGCGGCTTCCCAAATTCCCACTATCGTGCTCCCATCAATATCGCGATTGCCTCCTTGAATAACACGACGATCTTTACTAGCCTAACTCCTCCCTTATCAGCTCGCTAACCCCTAGATGACCAAACGTCCTCGCATCGCATTATCGTCGAGCCCTAACAGTCAACACAACCCAAATTTCGAGCTTCAGAACCCCCACAACACCCTCGCTTTGAACTCCACGCTGTACTTCGACTCGAGCTCGGTCTCCAAGTAGTGCTTCAGGAAAAATCTCGATTTGGTTTTGCTGAAGAACTCGAAAAAAAATGAAAAGGGGAGACCGTGATTTCTGATTTGGGCTTTCGATTTCCTTTCGAGAATGAGGGACTTCGGTTTTTATTTATAACTGGAAGGTTGGTTTGGTTTGTGGTTATAAGGAAGACAACGAAATGTTTTGATTTTGTGGTAATTAAAGAAACACCATATGGTTTTGGTGTGAGGTACAGAAGGAAGCACGGTTCCTTCTTTTTTCTTCTGCTTGATGTTTTGTTTCGGTCTACAAAACAAATGATATTTTATTTTAATTTAAATTAGTTTAAACCCAATGTCCTTTAATTTAAATTATCACATAATTCCGAACCCCTTTCTGCACCCAACAACTGTCAACCCTAGGGTAATACCACTATTCCGAACACACTGGGATAGGTATCAAAGTCCAGTTCGATCATCTGTGTAAGATATTAATTTAAATCGATATAAATTAATTTCAGACAATTTATTCTTCGATAATAAATTAATATTCTTCTTCTAATTCAAACAGAATTTTCTATTGATCGATTGAACTGTAATTGAATTCAGAATTAAATTTTAATTCAATTCACTTCGCATTCTGATAACTTGATATATTCGATATTAAATCGAAACTGATTATTAAATTGATAACTTAAAATAAAAATTCCATTTATATTTATCCACCCAATATTTAAAACTGTATTAAATATTCAAATCTAACCGACGGAATATCCGGGTCATTACATTAAACCTTAGAGTTAATAAGTTTATTAACTATAACACTTACCATGAATACAAGTAGTAAAATGATTCATTTATATCTAAACCTCATTATTGAATAAATTAATTAACTTACAATCATATTTAGAAAGTGATCAACAAGTCTAATCCTTGTTATCTAAACAATTAATCGATTTAAAACGCTTAATTTTAAATTATAAATCGACTTAAAACAACATTAATTAATAAATTAATTAACTTAGAAGGATCAATATGAGATAATAATAACCCTAATCAATTATTAATTAAATAATAATTAACTATTAAATAATAACTAAATAGTTATTTATCCGTAAAATAAATAATTACGTATTTATTTAACATTTGAATAAATAATTAAATAGTATTTAATCTTTAAAGAAATAATTTAAAGATAAAAAAAATCTTTATTTTATAATTAATTAATAATTTAAAACCATTATTAGTAACTAAATAATTTTTTTTTCAATAAATAGTTAATCTCGAACTTTAGTTGTATAGTTTAATAGTAATAGTGTATCCTTTGATAAATCATTATACAGTAAATTAATTATAATAATGATAATTAAATTCTTCCTTAAAACTTAAGTATAAATTGTACTTAAACATCAACACTAAGTAATTGGTAAACCAAAACACCAGTAATAAAAAATCTTAAGTTTAAGCCATCATTAATGAATAATAACTAACTTTGGAACTTTATAAATAAGATTATTCTTAATAATTAAAAAAACTTAAACCATTCAATTAATATTAATTAATTTTTCTAATCTTCGATAAGAACATTTTTAAACATTCCTAGATGGACCCTTTAGCTATTAAACTGATTCTGCTTAGGAATTTGAGCAACTAAAAAACAGTTTCATATTTGAGACTTAGCGATGGCAATGGTATTTAAATAAGTTATCATACATTGCATCCAATTGGGTTCACATGTTACTTTCACATACAATATAGCTAATATACAAAATTTCTGGCACACTACAATCAACCATTCACAATCAATAGTTAAATAACTATTCAATCCATATCAATCAATATTGATAGCGCTTAATCAATAATTTAAACTATCACGTAGGAAGCATAGAATGAGGTTTTATTCTACTCAATAGATGTCCTTAATAATCTACACTATTCAAAATAACTTGGCAGTATTTTATTTAGCCAAATAAACACACGACTTAAGTGTGTAATTTTTAAACGACGTTATTTTTGAAAAAAAACGCTATTTAGACGTCGTAAATTCCTACTTATCCAAACACGACAATCAACTACACTATATTGTCGGGCTCATTAGTACGAACCCAACATATCATCCGTTTGTTGATTGGGTTAAATACGAACAAGGTAATAACTTTTCAAATTTAACGCAATATTTAGGTTAAAAGCAAAAAATAAATAACCAAAGTACTTCACCTCTTCGCAAGTAAGGACGTCCCCTCCCAATATATCAACCTGACCCGTCCTCTTCTCTTCTTCTTCTTCTTCTTCTTCTTCCTTCTCTTCTTTTCCATTTTAAAACTGCTATACCAAAAAAACATGCAAGCCAGTGCAACCAAAACTATCCCATCAACCACAAGAGGTCGTTCAACCATTACCACCAAATCCTGCTTCCATTCCCCATTTTTCCTACATCACTAGAACATGCTTTGCACCCTACTACCTCGATCCGACCTGACAGAAGAGCTTGCCTCCCCTTAAAATGCGCAACAAAATGGTCAAACATAGTCTATTAAAAATGTATACAACATGCTCTTCTCTTACATGATCTGAACTCCAACCTTCGATTCGCCTCAAACCCTATATATCCCACAAGTTTAGCAATTTCTACTGTTCTAACACTGCAAACTTCATTACTTGAAAATGATGCCCTACGACACCCAAACAGAAGACCAATTGGCACACACTATTTGCAATACAACTACAAGATTAAAAATCAAGTGTATCACCTGATTTTAATTCTTTGTTAATGTTGAGGCTACTACCATTATCTCCCTATCGGAAATATATACTTGATTTTAGGTAGAATCAGATACTGCACTTGATTTTTCTTTGATACGCTTGTAGTTTTGAGCAATGAGAAAAAGAGATAATAGATGGAAAAGAAATTGAAGAAATCTAGAAGGTGAATAAGTATAAGATCCTTTATATAACATGTGAAATATTGCAAAAATAAAGTTAAGCAAATTAACCAAAAGACATAAGTGCCCTTATTATCATTACAAATTTCAGTCAAAGGCCAAGATAGTACAAGCGTTAAATGAAAATGTACTTAAGAATATTATAAAAATTCCACTTTTTCATTTTCATTTGATAAAAATCACTTCATTACTTAAAATTTAAATAAATTTTATTTTATTAAATATCAAATCACTTTTTTCACATTATAAAATATATTATAAACTATTCTTATTATGTATATTATTTTAACTTACTTGCGTGAACATCACATCAAGGTACAAAATATAAGGTTTCAAACAAATTTGCTATAAATATTAAAGTTAAACATCAAATCATGAGATTTGAATTATAAAAATATTCATTTAAATACTCATTTAAATATTCTATTACTAAGTAATAAATCACAAAAATATACATTATAAAATATAACTTTATAAACATAAAAGTTTGTTTATATTATCATATATACTTTAAAAGACATTTCCGAAACTAAATTTTGCAAATAAAATAAATATCTAAATTTATAACAAAAATTTCCTATTTTAAATTATACAATTTAAAAAGGCCATAAAACCTTTAAAATCATTATTTAAATGACTAAAAACAAATTTCCTTATCATAAACTTTCATTTTAAAAAAATCAAAAACACAAATTGAATATTTAAATAAATTTAGTATTCACAAATTAAATTAATAAAATTTTGGATTATTACAAGGATGCTCAATTGAGGCAGAAAAGTTAGGTTGATAAAAAACATAAAGATCTTGAGTTCTCGGCTGGAGATCATGTTTTTATTAGAGTATCACTGATAAATGGAGTAGTACGTTTTTGGAAGTCGGGAAACTAACACCAAGGTTTGTTGGACCATCCTTTATCATAAAGCGTATCGAGTAGAAGTACCAAGTAGACCAGCTTGGATCAGTTATGTATTCCATGTTTCTCATTTTTGGAAGTATTTGCATTATACAAAAACTATTATAGCTCCTACCGCATTGGAAGATTTAGTGGTGGAACCAGATCAGACTTTTGTGAGATAACCAATCCGTGTTCCCGGAGATGAGAAGAATTTAAGAACAAGACAGTCAAGTTGGTAAAAGTCTAGTCGAGTGGAAAGGAAAACAACTATACTTAGATAATAGAAGACATGTTTAGGTATATGTATCCTAGGATGTTGAACAATATGTTCGATTTTGTTTTATAAATTAGATAACTGATAGGATATACTAGCACTGTTCGCATGATTCCATGTTTGCTAGTCCTAATCGAATTTTGAGGATGAACTTTTATGAGAACGGGAGGATGCAACACCCCTAATTTTTAGCAAAACGTTATTCAGGAAATTTAAAATTAGATAGATTAAATAAGATAATGTAGTAGGATATTAAGATGAGATTAGATAATTAATACATTTTAGCCTTAGTAAATTAAATGGTTGAATTAACATAAGAGAGAACACATAAGAAAGGTAAAAAGGGGTATTGTTTCTATATTTTATCATATAACTCTTCACCCTTTCATTCACTCTTTAATTTTACAAATACATACCTAAAACTAAGGCCATGAAGTTGGCCATTATCATCTAAGAAAAGAAGAAAAGTTAAGAGAAATTAAAGAGAAGCTTGAGATAATTATGATAATACAAATTTTAACTTAATTATCAATTCTAAGGTGAATAATACACTTGAAACCACCTTTCATCCTTGATTGATTTGGTTATAGGAAATATCCAAAATTTATTTGCTATTTCCATATTGTTCGGTCATGTTTTGAATGGTTAATCATTGTTTGGATAAAATGATGATATATGTCACCTAATTTGAGTTAATTAGAATAGGTTTTGGATAGAAACCTATGATCCACGTCCCCAAATGTTTTGAAAATTTAATAGGTCATGCTTAACATGATTTTCGACTCAATGGGCATATCATTGCTTTTACATAGGATATACGATATTTTTCTATGAACCAAGTTAATAGGGATACCAATGGGAAGTAGACACATGTTAGGTTTTGGGATATAAGATAGAAACGTAAAACTTATGGGTTTATAGTTAACCTTGGAAAACATTAGATTGTGAGAAAGATATTCCATGTGATTCTTCCGACGGGAGTCCCCAAATTCTAGCAAGACAAGGGTTGATAGCCATCTCGGTAAAACTATAGGGTGCGTGATGGTTAGTACACGTCTATTTAAAATGTGATATATACTAGATGGGTAGTTCGTAAACATAAAATGAATAACGATAGGTATAGGTAATCTAGAGGATAGTGGATGAGAGTCTTCATAAACTTACGATGGAAAATCATTTGACCTACGATAAGTAGTCATATAATGTTAAGAAAAATAGTTATTATGATTGGTAATCATAGGAATGTTAAAACAGGTAGTCAGAAAATGAGGATGGATAATCCATTATATATAAATACATGCACATGATTCATGATTATTGTTAGCTATAAAAATGGTTAACACCCTAAAGCGATGGATTTTTTTCAATTCAAAAGGGTGGTTTCTATATCAAAAGTATTTTGATAGGATCGGTCCCTTGTCAAAATGCCTTCTTAATCAAATTATAGTGGTATAATGATTTTTTTGGCTTTCAGATTACCGAAGGACCCAAGAGGCAAATACTTCGTAAATTTAAATCCGTAATAATAATAAGCAAGCTCGAGTATCATCCCCAACGGTCATTATGTATGTTGGGGTATTCTATCTCGAACCTATCCTTAAGATAAGTAAATAAAGGATCTTATATTGTAGGGCTGTAACAACCCGCCAAGAACGGGTCTAAATTTTGACTTAGAAAAGGCCCATTGAAACTTAGAGCCATATTAATCGAGTCATTGGTTCTTGTAAGGATTACATTTGCACATATAATAATAGCAAATACTTCGATTGGAATTCTCACACAACGGAAAGAGAAAATATTATCCTTAAATAAGATGTACCATTTATTTAAAATCTCAGAAATACAACAGCCACAGTTACATCTATTCAATAGGTAATTCAAATAATTCATTCTCACAGGGTTCCAAAAGAAGTAAAGAAATAACTACTAATAATAACATAACAACTTCGTCTTCGTCATCAGTTTCAATCATGACTTCGCCCATGGCTTTTACCCCATCTACTAACCTGTTGGATATGTTAAGGAGAGGGGTTAGAACATAAAATTCCGTGTGACTAAAATATGGTGTTACTTAATGTCCATACCCTATATTTTTAGTAAGTTACATAAGTCAAGGTATGTCTACGTAGCACACAAGATTTACACAAACACCAAGTATCTAACCAATGGGGTGGATATTCAAGTCAATCACCCATTAGTGTTTTTAGGGTAAAGACCCAACGAGGCGGGCATTCTCGGTCACTTATGGCACTATTAAAGGTGGATTCTTATGATCTCTTATTTCTTAAGGCAGACCCCGTCCTAATACATTAACGTTCTTAAGTTCATACTCTCACTTGTAATATGAGAAGTAGTATTACTAACGTTACTACATAACTGATATTACAATAGGATATCTATGTCGCTTAAGACTTCTTTTAGACAGTTGGTTAGCATGCAATGGCCACATATGAAACACCCCACCTCCGTTAGGGTCACTCTCAAAGGGAATGCCCTAATTTTGGTGGAGGTTTATAAGTATAAGTCACAGATATACAAGACAGATATAAATACACATATTTTTGAACAGCGGAAAACAACAGCAACTTTTATTTCATCAAAATACGTGTTACACAAACCATGCCATTATTATCTTACAATACTTCCAAAAACATTACATTTTCATAACTGTCTTGATTTCATAACTTAAAGAAGCATAAAAACATAAGTAAACTGCATAAGTCCCCATAATTGCTATCCAAAGCCATAGTCCAAAACGAAAGAGATCCAAGCAATACATTCTCTCTCTTCAAGATGGATGTAAAACTGGTCAAGCTGCGGTATTCCCTCCCTGTGGACCTGGGGGGGAACGAAAGAAAAGTAGAGTCAGACATAAAGCCTGAGTAAGTCTAGGACTATTCAGTCTATGAATAAGAAAAAGATCATGATAAGTATAAACTGTAAATGGGGAAGCACCATAAACTAAGTTAAGTTGTCTAGAGTCGAATACACTATCGTACCCCACATTAATCTCTGCACCCCTATAAACTAGTTCCCAACAGGCACCCCGTAAATATTTGCAACCCATTATTCAAATTCATCTTTATTGGGTAAAATTAATTTGTACCACTTAAACGTTCTCAAGGTCGTTGGCATGCGTCAAACATGCCAACACATATGTTTTATATTTTTAACCCAACGTCATTACCCCCGTTTTATACGTTCGCTATATTATAACATGTGCTGGGCTTTAACATTTAAGCCCAACTTAGCCACATGAAAAAGGGGAGGCTTAGAACATGGTGTTTATATATCCTAAGTAACATCAAAAGGGGTGTGTGAACGCAAGAACTTGCAACATAGCGTTCTAATTAACATAAATTAGGCACTTGTGAACTTGCATTGTAATAGCATATAATCTTGACATAAAACATACCTAAACATGAATCATGGTTTTAATCTAGTCATGTAAACTTGCATTTAAAATGTGAATCTAACTTAATTATGTGTCACATATATTATCAAATGATTTTGATAACAACATAGGCCTAAAACATATATTCAATTAGGCATAACACCAAACGTAATCTAGTCATGTTCATAGAGTCAACACAAGTTCACAAAGATGCTTACTTTTGTCACTAATACAAAAGTATGGTTTTCACTTGAATCGTAATGCCTATTTCAACATAAATTCATATGAATCATAATACCCAAATGGATCCAACTACACTAAAATGATCATAAAAATATACATAGAAGGATCTAAAATTATGTTGGCATAATAGTGAATCATATACTTGCATGAGTCTCAACTTGGTTGTAATAAACTACCACAAACATATAGTTGTTAACTTTCAACATGAATCATATACTTGCAAATATCCAATAGATCTAACATCATTATACCACAACATCCCAAATCTATTCATAATTAGGATCATAGCAACATACAATTATGAATTATCATCACCACAAATCAAGTACAATTCCATTTCTCATTTTACATAGATCAAATCTCAATTATTCATTCACATCGGAATAGCACTCTACTTACAACGTATGACGAATCTTCAATTCAGGATTCTGAATTCTGAATTTGGAGATGCTATCCTTTGTTGTAGGCGTTGTTTTGATTTAATTGTCGTTGCTTTAAGCTTTTGAATCAACTCCTGACTTGACGGCTATTCTTAGTCTTTCTTCAGCAGCATGACAGCTCCATACTCATTTTTATTTGTGTGAATTAGGTGGAGTCTTAGGTCCTTTTTATAGAGTTTGTGAATTGATTAGAGCCGTCGATAGAGCTTAGATTAATATAAGCCGTTCATTTTAAAGAGAAACCAATCAAGAGTTGACACATAAGCCCTAGTGACAAGACAAAGTCCAGAAATTTGGCCAAGCACAGACCAGGCCAGCCAGGAAGGGTTGGGTTCGACCTGGCTCAGGTGCCAGGTCGACTACCCAGTCGACGTGGGTGCCCCAGGTCGACTACCATCAACTACCCAGTCGACCTGGGTGCCCCAGGTCGACTACACAGTCGACCTGGGTCTTGGGCGGGAAAATTCCCGCCCAGCCCAATCTGGGTCTGATTTTGAACTCGTTTCTGAACTATTTCTGTCTGTTTGAATTTTAAACTGAATTCTGAAACTTCCGGAGGTCATATCTCCCTTATACGGAGTCCGTTTTACGCAAACTCGGACTCTATCTCAAGCAGAATTCCGAGACGAACGCAATGGCCTATCCCGTTTCCCTTAATTCTTTGATTTGAAATTAATTATCTTTAATTTGTTCATCTTACAGTTAACGGAAAATTCAGGGTGTTACATTCTCCCCTCCTTAAAGGATTTCGTCCCCGAAATCTTCAAGTCTAGGAGAATGTATATCCTAACATCCAAACGTCCATCTACTCATCCATCAAACACGTGCGTCCATTGTCCTTAAAAGACTTCTAATGCTTCATGATCATATGCAAAGTGTGTGTGTACATGTACTTATCTAATGCAAAATCAGGCGGTCTACTGATTCAGTTGACCTCCTTAATGCAAATTATGTAAGTGTCATGAATCCATTATGTATGCAAATTTTCCTATTCCTGATTCTACATGAGTGCACACTCATTCATATAAATGCAACATCCATATGACAACACATTAAACTTCAACCATATACGAATATAAATACATATATGCATATGCAATATGAAGTGACTGAGCCGATCTAAAACCTAGATTGTGTGTGTATATGCAACCACGAGCAACCACTAGCAATCACTTGCAACCACATGCAACCATCATCCATAACATGTTTCAATTACATGTTTTCATCCAAAGGGTTTCTACCTAAAAGATAAGGTCGAGGAGATATACCCTAAAAGATAGATAAAGCATAACTTAAGGAAAAAGAGAGATCAAAGATGTACCCTCGAAAAGAAAAGGGTAGGCTGTGCGTATTTTGTCCTCAGTTTACCAAGTCGCGTCTTCCTCGGCGTCGCTCCACTGAACTTTGACGAGCTTGACTTCGCGGTTGCGTAGCTTTTTCACTTCAGTTCCTAAGATGCGGGTTGGAACTTTCCTCATGGTTGCTTCGCGTTCCACTTCAGCTTCTTCAAGGATGTTTGGCTCTACCACTTCAGCAGATTCATGTAGACATTTTCGGAGGTGCGAAACATGAAAGACGTTGTGAACTCCAGCTAGTTTTTCAGGTAGCTCTAATCTATAGGCCATTTTCCCAATTTTCTCGATGATAGGAAACGGCCCTACGAACCTTGGTGCTAGCTTCCCTGTGGTTCCAAAACGAATGACATTCCTTAAAGGAGATACCTTAAGAAAAACCCTGTCCCCAACCTCAAATTCAAGGTCGGTCCTCCTCTTGTCTGCGTAGGATTTTTGTCTGTCTTGGGCTGTCTTCATTCCTCTCCGTATTAAGTCTACTTTCTCTGAAGTCTCTCGAATCATATCTGGTCCAAGTATGAGCTTGTCAGTAGACTCCCACCAACAAGTGGGCGATCGGCACGGTCTTCCATATAAAACTTCGAAGGGCGCCATTCCGATGGTGGCTTGGTAGCTGTTGTTGTAGACAAATTCCACCAAAGGAAGATGGTCTTCCCACGTCCCTCCGAAGTCAAGGACGCACAGTCTTAAAAGGTCCTCCAAAACTCTGTTCACTCTTTCTGTCTGGCCGTCGGTTTGGGGGTGATAGGCTATACTCAAGCATAACTGTGTGCCTACCGCTTCTTGCAGGCTCCGCCAAAACTCACTTGTGAAGATAGAGTCTCGGTCGCTAATAATGTTGGATGGTATTCCATGGAGTCGAACAATTTCCTTGAGATAAAGAGATGCTAGAGATGAGGCAGTCCTTCTACTCTTGACAGGTAAAAAGTGGGCGCTTTTAGTAAGCCTATCCACTATTACCCAAATGCTAGTGTTGCCTCTTCTAGACCTGGGCAGCCCATCAATGAAGTCCATTGAAATGCTATCACACTTCCACTGCGGGACCTCTAGAGGATGGAGCAGACCACCAGGCTTCTTCTGCTCCGCCTTAACCTGTTGGCAAATCATACACTTAGAAACGAAATCTGCCACGTCCTTCTTCATGCCGCTCCAAAAGAAAACTCTTTTCATGTCCTTGTACATTTTGTCTCCGCCTGGATGTATTGTCATCTTGGATTGATGTGCTTCCTCGAGAACCGTCTTTACTAAATCCCTTGTCCGTGGGACGCATAGTCTTCCGTCTCGCCTTAGCCAACCCTTATCAATGATGGAGTATCTGTTTAGGTGACTTGAAGTCTCACCCCTAATTAGCCTATCAATCGTCTCCACAAGCTGAGGGTCTTCGCGTTGTGCTGTCCCTATTGAGTCCACTAGAGTCGGGCGTACTTCGAGAGATGCTAGCAAGCCCGGTACAAAATCGGAGGAGGGACTAAAGTTAAAACTGGCTATATACTACAAGCTTTGCCTTTCTATAAAGAGCGAGCTTAGGGTCAGTTTCTTTCGGCTCAACGCGTCTGCCACTACGTTGCCTTTGCCCGGAGCGTAGGAGATCTCGAAATCGTACGAGGCAAGAAACTCCATCCATCTCTGTTGCCTCAAGTTAAGATCTTTCTACGAGAAAAGATATTTCAACGATATATGGTCAGTGTAAAGTTCGAACTTCTCACCTAGGAGATAGTGTCACCAAGACTTAAGTGCAAAGACGATGGTGGCCAACTCGAGATCATGGGTTGGGTAGTTCTTTTCGTGCACTTTCAACTGTCTCCCGCCACAAGCTACTTGTAACAACCCGTATTTTGAATAACAAGTTATAACATAAATCAAGGCAGAATTAAATGATAAAATCTGAATCAAGGGAAACGGGCTGTGCCATTGCGTTCGTCTCGGAAAAATACGCGAAATAGAGTCCGAGTTTTCGAAAATAGGAGTTCGTATGACCCAGTTATGGCCCGTCAAAGTTTTCAGAAAAAATCAAGTTTAAAAACAGATTCAAATTCAAATTTAGCTGAGCAGAACAGGCAGGAAAAATTCCCGCCACCCCAAGTCGACTGGGGAGTCAACTTGGGTGTCGACACACCCCAGGTTGTGTCGACTGCCCAGTCGACACCCCTGTCGACTTGGGTGGTCGGCCAGTCTGGCCTGGGTGCACCTGACTTGTTTCTCAAGACATGTTTGGAGGCTTGTGACAGATTTTAAAGGCTCAGATCTGAACTAGGGTTAATCCTATGGCCTAAACTAACCTAATCTTCTATAAAAAGACCCTAAGACCTAGCCTAAACCCTCATTAATCATTCCTACAACTAAACTATGCCAAAATGCTTCTTGATCATGGCCTCCACTTTCATATCATGGCCTTCATCCTCTTCATGAAAATTTGAGTGTCCTAAGCTAGTAAAAGAGCCACCTTTCTTCATCAAAATATGGATGTGTCTTCATACAAATTAAAGGATCTTCTTGTTTCTCAAGACAACTTGGAGCTTATA
Source organism: Allium sativum (assembly GCA_030737875.1). Classification (NCBI taxonomy): domain Eukaryota; kingdom Viridiplantae; phylum Streptophyta; class Magnoliopsida; order Asparagales; family Amaryllidaceae; genus Allium; species Allium sativum. The sequence continues at coordinate 1,022,007,274 of CM060926.1, forward strand.
TTCATTTGGGGTTTTTAGTGTTGCTAGCGCGGCTTCGTCTCAATCTTATTTTATTTTATAAGTCTTCATAGCATAGTAAGCCCTATTCTACTCTTAGATTCTAACTATGAAGTTAAATATGACATGTTGCAAGTTTGAATTTGGGCCTAAGTAGGATTTGTGCTTTGATTCTATCATGTTATGCATAGATTTATTCTATGCATGTTTGTAAAGCTATCACCTTGACCTTGTGCATGGAAAGCTATGAGCCTTGATTGGGAATGTTGCATAAAGCAACGTAGAAACTCTCATAAACCTTATGTTATCTTGCATATGATGTTATATGCGAATCACTAGCTATCATCCTATGTCATTTATGATCATGTTTCACCTATTTGCTAAAGTTTGATATCATGCATGTTTTGAGGCTTATAATGTAATATGCAAGTTTATGAACACATTTGCCTCATATGCCACCATGTTTAACTTGTGGCCAAATCACCCTTATACTATTATGTTTAACTTGTGGCCAAAGCACCCTTATGCTATTATGCATGCTTGTGGCCAAATCACCCTTATGCTATCATGCATGCTTGTGGCCAAATCACCCTTATGCTATTTGATATGTATGAGGCCAAGTCACCTTTTATGCCATCATACATGTTGAGGCCATATGCTAGTATGTTGAACACCTTTGCCTCAAATATCACCGTGTTTAATTTGTGATAGACTTTGCCACCTTACGCCCACCTTGTCATATAGTTGTGTTCCCTCTTTGATCTATTTGCGTTGATGCGAATTTACGTACGATGGGAATACGTTATGGGTAGTTGGGCAAACTTAAATAACATGAAAGCATGACTTGAAAATATGACATGAAAGTTTGACATGTGTTTATGCTTGAAAACATGAACGTGGACATGACATGTAGAAAACATGAAAGTGGCCAACTCGAGGTTGGGTTGAGTTTGTAGCATAAATCTGCCTGGAACCGACCGGCTTAACTAGTGGCTACAAACAATAGGACTCAATGTGAGTAGTTGGTCATATCGCATTTAAAACCCGAGGTTAGACTAGGTTGTGGTGTAAAGCTACCCGGACCCGCCCGGCTTAACTAGTAACCACAACAAAGTCTAATGTGAGAGGTTGGGGTGCATTAAGTTAATTAATGCCACATGGTAGGGTTAAGTCGTGGAATACTTGAATACTTAACCAATTAAACACGATGGATTGGTAGGGTTAAGTCATGGACTACTTGAATATACTTAACCAGTTGAACACGATGTATTGATAGGGTTAAGTCATGAACTGCTTGGACACACTTGACCGACTCAATACATGGTTAGGATAGGGTTAACCACACTTAACCCGTTTAAAACCCTAGTTACGTGGTCCTTTTCAGCAGTAACCAACTCGGGAGTATCTGGATACCCTGGACTAGGCTAGGGTGGGGCACGATTACTGACTGATTGTAAGAGACCAAAAGAGACGGCTGAATGGTGCACCGGTTGTTCAGGCGGACCATGGTCGTGCACAATAAGTCCGGAGTTGAACATGGGCACCGGTAGGTTTAGACTGTGCGTGTTTGAATTGTGTCTGTGGTTTACACCTTAGGGCTGGATACACCCTAGGGTGGACCTCGCACAGTTAACTACATTCCATGATTAAGCCGTATGACACCGATACACGACGAGTTAGGCTTATAGGGAGCCGATCGACTAGACCGTGTGGTTGGACCTTGATTTAGGTCATCTCGTGGTATTGGGCCAAGATCGGGCCAAGGGATCACTTCTTGTTTATACTTGACATGGGTTGGAATACTAGTACACTTGGTGCAAAACTTAACCTTGTATATGCGATGCCACACTTGATCTATCTTGTTAACTTTTCACCATACCAGTTATCATCCTATGTTTCATCTCTGTTTACATGCCAAGTTAACTTTATTAGTTTTTATACTAATAGTAGATAGGACTTACCAGTCTTTTGACTGACCCATTTTCTTTCGCCTCTTTTCTTTCGTTTCCCCCCCCCCCAGGTTTACAGGGTGGGAATACTAGCACCTAGCTTGGATCTTTAGCTGCTTTTCTGGATAGCTCATGTACGGTTTGGACTTGAGCTTGCTATGGCTTTATTCTACTGTGGGGATAGTTACTTTATGATTTTCTTTCCAGTTTTCAGTTTATGTTTCTAGACTTTGTTTTATGGAAAATAATGACCAAGTACTTTGATGTAACTTGACTATGGTTTGGAAATGTTACTTTTTATCCGTTGCTTTATTTTACTCTGTTTTTACTTATATGTTCTGTCTTGTGATATCTGCATGCATGTTTACCTTGTTTAACGCCCCTCCAAAGCTAGTGTACTTGCAAGAGTGGCATTGGCGGAGGTGGGGTGTTACATTTGGTATCAGAGCATAAGGTTTTACTAGACCAGACAAAAGTTTTAAAAACGCTTTTGAAAAACTATTTTCAAAACCAATTGAGTATTTTCCAAGAAAAGTCTAGTTTATTTTAAAAGGCTATTCCCCAAAAGCCATTAGCACTATCCTTTGTTTTCTCGTTCTCAATCTATCTTTTTCTTCATTTCAGTATGGCTGATAATTTTGCAATTCTAGAGGGTGTACCAGTACCTATTTGATTTAGAAGGTACATGGAGGCAAGGGCGAATGAAGTCGGCCCCGCGAACATTCCTCCTCCTCCTCCTCAGCATCCGCAAGAGGATTTCACAAAGATTTGCAAGGACTTTAAGGTGATGGGTGGCAAGAATTTTGTAGGGATGGAGACTTTTGTTGAGGCAAGAAAATGGTTAAAGGAAACTGAAGACCTCTTTGCTATCTTTGATATAGAAGACCGTAGGAAAGTTATGTTAGCGGTATGGTTGTTGAAAGAGGAAGCTGCATATTGGTGGGTAGTCACCACCACTACTAGGCCAATCCAGACTTGGGATGACTTTAGGAGAAGGTTTGGACTGAGGTTTCTATCATTGACAGAAGAGAACCTTCAGATGGAGAGGTTCCTATCTCTAAAGCAAGGGGACATGACAGTTAGGGAATACGTGGATACGTTTAATCAACTTGCTAGGTTCGGTCTAGACTTGGTTGACACAGCTCAGAAGAAGGCCCTACACTTTGCTCTAGGATTGAACGAGCCATTGCACGGTTTGGCCATGTCTCACATACACATGGGGGCGACCTTCGAGAGTTTGGTAAATATGGCCCTGCTTCAAGAGGAAGATAAGAGTGGTAAGAAGGAAGTCAGGTTGAATGAGTCTCAAGGCAAGAAGGTAGATTCCGAGAAAGGAGGCAAGGACAACAACAACCGCAATGACAACAAGACCAGGGAGACAAGGAAGTGCAAGTTCTGTGGGATCGTTGGACACATAGCCAAAGATTGTAGGAAGAAGAAGAGGAAGTTGGGAGAATGCTTTCATTGTGGAGAGTCTGGACACTATAGCAAGATTTGCCCGAAAAAGCGAGGACAAGGTAAAAGGCAAACTCAGTGAGCAGGACCCTCTGGAGGGCAATTGCAGGCTCTCCTCGCTCTTCGAGCTTTTGATCGAGGTAGTGTTTCTATAGAAAGTCATGTTTACATTTCTGATTTCCTTGTTTGTGCCTTATTTGATTCTGGCGCATCGCATAGTTTTATTTCTGATCTTGTTGAAAGTTTGCACCTAAGTACTAGTCTTGTTGAGGATCCCGTTAGTGTTTCAAATCCAATTGGGGGTTCCGCCCATCTATCTATGATTTGTGTGGATTTGAAGATTTCTATCTTGACCGTAGAATTCACGTGTAATGCTTATGTTCTTGGGTTCACGGGATACAGGTTGATTTTAGGCATGGATTGGTTGTCCAATTATGGAGCCATTCTCGATTGTGAGCATAGGGTAGTGAGGCTCATGACTCGCCTCGGTAATACCCTAGAGATTTCTTGCAACCCGCTGGATCCCGTCATGTTATGTTATCTTGAATCGCTTGACTCGTCCATCAATGATCTGCAATCTGTAAGGGTGGTTCGAGAATATCCCGATGTCTTTGAAGAGGTTAAGGAGTTACCCCCTAAACGAGAGATAGATTTCCGCATTTATCTTGTTGATAATGCCAAGCCAGTTACATTTCCCGTTAGGCACATGGCCCCGCGAGAAAGAAGAGAGCTTGGCAAGCAAATCAAGGAGTTGCTTGAAAAAAAATTTATTAGGCGAAGCATTTCAGAATGGGGTGCTCCGGTGGTATTCGCTACTAAGGCGGATAGTCCATTTCGCTTAAGCATGGGGTATAGAAATCACCCTAGTAAGTACATTTGGCAACGTGGATTGACATTTGTTTTCAAAAGATAGTTCTTCCGCGTGGAATACCGTATAGTATGTAAATGAGATCCAGGATTCACTAACGAATTTTGGAAAGCTTGCATGAAACCATGAGCACGCAGTTATGTGGAAGCCAAGTATTTTAGGAAAAGAATAAGTGGAAGTGGAACGAGAGGCAACGGTGAAATGAGTTCTAACTCATATTTTGGAAATAAGAATTAAGAGTTACGAAATTGTGAAGTTAAAAGACGGTCAAGGCACGATAGGATTAAGCTCAAGAAAATGCGGCTTAGAAGATTGAAGACTAGATACGCGCATTATATCTCTTTCTAAGAGTATATCCTTGATCCCTATTATTCTGTAGAGCTTACTCGCCTGCTATCTTTTAGGTATACCCTCTCGGTCCTATTCTCAGTCTTAGTTCTGTCGCAAGCCCCATAAGGAGTATGACTCGCCTGTCTGTGATATATAGTTGGGATAAAGATGTCCGTCAAGTTGACCAAACAATTGGGCTTTATGGGATATGGGTCATAGTTGATAGACTCACGAAGAGCACCCATTTCATTCCAGTAAAGAACAAGAGGACCGCATCAGGTCTAGCATCTGTTCATCTTCGAGAGATAGTGTGATTGCATGGAGTCCCTTCTAGCATAGTTAGCGATCATGACCCAATCTTCACTAGCCAGTTCTGGAATAGTTTGCAAGAAGCGATGGGTACGCGATTGAATCTAAGTACAGCCTATCACCCTCAGACAGGTGGCCAAACTGAAAGGGTGAATCGAGGGCTAGAAGATCTTTTGAGGCTTTGTGTTCTTGACTTTGGTGGTACTCAGGAAGACCACCTTCCTCTCTTAGAGTTTGCTTATAATAACAGCTACCAAGCAAGCGTAGGGATGGCACCATTCGAAGCTTTGTATGGGAGGCCGTGCAAGTCACCAACATGTTGGTGGGAGACGACGGATAAGCTTATACTTGGGCCTGACATGATAAGGGACACATCCGAGAAGGTAGAATTGATTCAAAGACGGATGAAAATGGCCCAAGATAGACAGAAATCCTATGCTAACAAGCGAAGGACAGATTTGAAATTCGAAGCTGGAGATATGGTTTTCGTGAAGGTTTCTCCTTTGCGAAACGTGGTTCGTTTTGGAGCAGTTGAAAGCTAGCACCAAGGTTCGTAGGACCCTTCCCTATCATAGAGAGGATTGGGAAGATGGCTTATAAGGTGGAATTGCCCGAGAAGCTGGCCGGAGTGCATAATGTCTTTCATGTCTCGCATCTCCGGAAGTGTTTGCACAGATCCGCCGAAGTGGTTGAACCAAGTATTCTTGAAGACATGGAGGTAGAGAAAGAGGCGACCTTGAGGCGAGCTCCAATTCATATCTTGGGAACGGAGATCAAGAAACTGAGAAATCGAGAAGTCAAGTTAGTAAAAGTTCAGTGGAGCGAAGCCGATGAAGATGCAACTTGGGAAACCGAGGAGAAGATGCACGTGCTTTACCCATTTCTTCTTGAGGGTACATTCTCAATCTCTTTTCTTAGTTAGCATATCTTTCTTTTGCTATCCATGTTTATCTTGTTATCTCGTCAACCTTGTCTTAAGGACCTTAGGTAGATACCCTTTGGATGAAACATGCATTTGAAACATGTTATGCTTGATGTTTGCCAGTGGTTGCAAGTGTTTGCAAGTGGATACTCGTGGATGCATGATACACATTAGGCACTAAGATCGGCTCACACACTTTCATATTGCATATGCATGAGTGCTTATACTTATTCATGGCTGAAACTTGTTATGTTATCATGTGGATGTTGCATATGGATGAATGTTATGTGCACTCATGTAGAGATTATGAATCATGTTAGGAATTTGCATACATATGGACTCATTACACTAACATACATTTGCATTAAGGAGGTTTACTGAATCAGTAACCGCCTGATTTTCGCATTAGATAAGTACATATACACACACCTTTCGTATATGATCATACAGCATTTAGAATCTTTTAAGGACAATGACTGCTCGTGGATGATGTTTTGAGTAGATGGATTATGGATGGTAGGATACGTTCTTCCTAACTTGAAGATTTCGGGGACGAAATCCTTTAAGGTGGGGAGGATGTAACAACCCGTATTTTGAATAACAAGTTATAACATAAATCAAGGCAGAATTAAATGATAAAATCTGAATCAAGGGAAACGGGCTGTGCCATTGCGTTCGTCTCAGAAAAATACGCGAAATAGAGTCCGAGTTTTCGAAAATCGGAGTCCGTATGACCCAGTTATGGCCCGTCAAAGTTTTCAGAAAAATTCAAGTTTAAAAACAGATTCAAATTCAAATTCAGCTGAGCAGAACAGGCGGGAAAAATTCCCGCCACCCCAAGTCGACTGGGGAGTCGACTTGGGTGTCGACACACCCCAGGTTGTGTCGACTGCCCAGTCGACACCCCTGTCGACTTGGGTGGTCGGCCAGTCTGGCCTGGGTGCACCTGACTTGTTTCTCAAGACATGTTTGGAGGTTTGTGACGGATTTTAAAGGCTCAGATCTGAACTAGGGTTAATCCTATGGCCTAAACTAACCTAATCTTCTATAAAAAGACCCTAAGACCTAGCCTAAACCCTCATTAATCATTCCTACAACTAAACTATGCCAAAATGCTTCTTGATCATGGCCTCCACTTTCATATCATGGCCTCCATCCTCTTCATGAAAATTTGAGTGTCCTAAGCTAGTAAAAGAGCCACCTTTCTTCATCAAAATAAGGATCTTTCTTCATACAAATCAAAGGAGCTTCTTGTTTCTCAAGACAACTTGGAGCTTATATTCATTTGGGGTTTTTAGTGTTGCTAGCGTGGCTTCGTCTCAATCTTATTTTATTTTATAAGTCTTCATAGCATAGTAAGCCCTATTCTACTCTTAGATTCTAACTATGAAGTTAAATATGACATGTTGCAAGTTTGAATTTGGGCCTAAGTAGGATTTGTGCTTTGATTCTATCATGTTATGCATAGATTTATTCTATGCATGTTTGTAAAGCTATCACCTTGACCTTGTGCATGGAAAGCTATGAGCCTTGATTGGGAATGTTGCATAAAGCAACATAGAAACTCTCATAAACCTTATGTTATCTTGCATATGATGTTATATGCGAATCACTAGCTATCATCCTATGTCATTTATGATCATGTTTCACCTATTTGCTAAAGTTTGATATCATGCATGTTTTGAGGCTTATAATGTAATATGCAAGTTTATGAACACATTTGCCTCATATGCCACCATGTTTAACTTGTGGCCAAATCACCCTTATGCTATTATGTTTAACTTGCGGCCAAAGCACCCTTATGCTATTATGCATGCTTGTGGCCAAATCACCCTTATGCTATTATGCATGCTTGTGGCCAAATCACCCTTATGCTATCATGCATGCTTGTGGCCAAATCACCCTTATGCTATTTGATATGTATGAGGCCAAGTCACCTTTTATGCCATCATACATGTTGAGGCCATATGCTAGTATGTTGAACATCTTTGCCTCAAATATCACCGTGTTTAATTTGTGATAGACTTTGCCACCTTACGCCCACCTTGTCATATAGTTGTGTTCCCTCTTTGATTTATTTGCGTTGATGCGAATTTACGTACGATGGGAATACATTATGGGTAGTTGGGCAAACTTAAATAACATGAAAGCATGACTTGAAAATATGACATGAAAGTTTGACATGTGTTTATGCTTGAAAACATGAACGTGGACATGACATGTAGAAAACATGAAAGTGGCCAACTCGAGGTTGGGTTGAGTTTGTAGCATAAATCTACCCGGAACCGACCGGCTTAACTAGTGGCTACAAACAATAGGACTCAATGTGAGTAGTTGGTCATATCGCACTTAAAACCCGAGGTTAGACTAGGTTGTGGTGTAAAGCTACCCGGACCCGCCCGACTTAATTAGTAACCACAACAAAGTCTAATGTGAGAGGTTGGGGTGCATTAAGTTAATTAATGCCACATGGTAGGGTTAAGTCATGGACTACTTGAATACTTAACCAATTAAACACGATGGATTGGTAGGGTTAAGTCATGGACTACTTGAATATACTTAACCAGTTGAACACGATGTATTGATAGGGTTAAGTCATGAACTGCTTGGACACACTTGACCGACTCAATACATGGTTAGGATAGGGTTAACCACACTTAACCCGTTTAAAACCCTAGTTACGTGGTCCTTTTCAGCAGTAACCAACTCGGGAGTATCTGGATACCCTGGACTAGGCTAGGGTGGGGCACGATTACTGACTGATTGTAAGAGACCAAAAGAGACGGCTGAATGGTGCACCGGTTGTTCAGGCGGACCATGGTCGTGCACATTAAGTCCGGAGTTGAACATGGGCACCGGTAGGTTTAGACTGTGCATGCTTGAATTGTGTCTGTGGTTTACACCTTAGGGCTGGATACACCCTAGGGTGGACCTTGCACAGTTAACTACATTCCATGATTAAGCCGTATGACACCGATACACGACGAGTTAGGCTTATATGGAGCCGATCGACTAGACCGTGTGGTTGGACCTTGATTTAGGTCATCTCGTGGTATTGGGCCAAGATTGGGCCAAGGGATCACTTCTTGTTTATACTTGACATGGGTTGGAATACTAGTACACTTGGTGCAAAACTTAAGCTTGTATATGCGATGCCACACTTGATCTATCTTGTTAACTTTTCACCATGCCAGTTATCATCCTATGTTTCATCTCTGTTTACATGCCAAGTTAACTTTATTAGTTTTTATACTAATAGTAGATAGGACTTACCAGTCTTTTGACTGACCCATTTTCTTTCGCCTCTTTTCTTTCGTTCCCCCCCCCCCCCCAGGTTTACAGGGTGGGAATACTAGCACCTAGCTTGGATCTTTAGCTGCTTTTCTGGATAGCTCATGTACGGTTTGGACTTGAGCTTGCTATGGCTTTATTCTACTGTGGGGATAGTTACTTTATGATTTTCTTTCCAGTTTTCAGTTTATGTTTCTAGACTTTGTTTTATGGAAAATAATGACCAAGTACTTTGATGTAACTTGACTATGGTTTGGAAATGTTAGTTTTTATCCACTGCTTTATTTTACTCTGTTTTTACTTATATGTTCTGTCTTGTGATATCTGCAAGCATGTTTACCTTGTTTAACGCCCCTCCAAAGCTAGTGTACTTGCAAGAGTGGCATTGGCGGAGGTGGGGTGTTACACTACTACCCTTCCTTCTTGCATTAAGACAGACCCTAGTCCTGTGCCGCAAGCATCCGTGTATACCGTAAACATTTTGCTTCCATCCGGCAAGGTCAGAACTGGAGCTGTTGTAAGAGCCCTTTTTAAGCATTGGAAAGCAAACTCGTAATCCAAATCCCAATTGAACACTAGATTCTTCTTTGTCAGCCTTGTGAGTGGAGCTGAGATTTTCGCAAAATCCCTTATGAATTTTCGGTAGAAACCTGCTAGTCCTAGAAAACTTCGGGCCTCAGTTGCATTCCTTGGTGTCTTCCAATCCTGTACCGCTACTACCTTAGCAGGGTCCACAGCTAACCCTTCTTTGGATACTACATGCCCAAGAAACCTTACTTCCCTTCTCCAAAAGTGGCACTTGGAGAATTTGGCTTTTAGTTGTTGGACTCACAGAGTTTCCATGATTGCCCTTAAGTGCTGAGCATGTTCTTCTTCACTCTTTGAGAAGATCAAGATATCGTCTACGAAGACCACTACGAACTTGTTGAGGAATTCTCTGAACACCCTACTCATCAGGTCCACGAAGTAAGCGGGTGCGTTTGTCAAGCCGAAAGGCATGACAAGCCTTTCAAAGAAGCCGTCTGGGGTTCTGAATGCTGCCTTATCGATGCTATCTTTAGCCACACTTAGTTGATGAAATCCGGTCGCTAAATCAAGTTGGGAGAAAACTGACGCTCCTACAAGCTGATCAAATAGATCGTCAATTCTGTGTAGAGGATGCCTATTCTTTTTCGTTAGCTTGTTGAGCTCCCTATAGTCAACACATAGACGGAGTGAGCCATCCGCCTTTGTGGCGAACACCACTGGAGCGCCCCATTCTGAAATGCTCCTTCTAATGAACCCCTTCTCTAGAAGCTCTTTAACCTGTGTACTGAGCTCTTTCCTTTCCCGTGGAGCCATGTGTCTAACGGGCAACGCAACGGGCTTTGCATTATCTACAAGATATATGCGGAAGTCTATCTCCCGCTTCGGAGGTAAGCCCTTCACCTCTTCGAAGACATCCGGATATTCACGGACCACTCTAACCAATTGCAAACTCTCAACAAAAGCATCTAGTGATTCAAGATAACTAAGCATAACCACATACGAGGGATTACAAGTAATTTCCAGAGTGTTACCGAGTTGGGTCATAAGCCTAACCACCCTTTTCTCACAATCAAGGATGGCACCATTACTGGATAGCCAATCCATGCCCAAAATCAAACCATATCCCGAGAAGCCCAAAACAAAGGCACTACATCTAAATTCTACGCTTAGAATAGAAATTTTCAATCCCACACAGATCATAGACAAATGAGCTGGGCCCTCGATTGGATTTGAAACAATTAAGGGGTCCTCTACCATACTAGTTTCTAGGTGCAGAGATTCTACTAAAGCAGATGAAATAAAGGAGTGTGATGCGCCAGAATCAAATAAAGTGCGAACTGGGTGATCATAAAGATAAACTACACTTTCTACAGAAGTATTTATACCTTGCTGTTGCAGAGGCGGTGCTTCTAGCGCATGAACCTGTGCCCCTAAGGTGGATCCAGCCTTCTGCCCCTGCCCCCGTTTCTTTGGGCAATCCTTAGCCATGTGGCCTGTCTCACCACAAGAAAAGCACCCACCATTCAACTTGGCCTTCTTTTTCCGGCAATTTTTCACTAAGTGCCCCACTTTGCCACAGAAATTACACTTCCTCTTCTCTTGGGACTTGTTGTCTTTCCCGCCCTTCTTAAAGTCTGTCTTCTTGGGCTGTAAACCCTCTTTCTTCCCTTGAGACCCTTCTGCCTTTGTCTCCTTCTTGCCCTTATCCTCTTCGTTCAGCAATGCCATCTGCACCAACCTTTCATACGTGGCTCCCATGGGTATATGGGTCATGGCCAAACTGTGTAATGGCTCATTCAATCCTTTGACAAAACGGAGAGCCTTCTTGTGCGGAGTGTTGACTAGGTCCAGTCCGAACCTAGCCAGCTGATCGAACTGATTAACGTACTCTTTGACTGTCATATTCCCTTGCTTAAGAAATAAGAATTTTTCCAATTGAAGGCTCCTTTCAGCTTCTGAGAGAAATTTAGCCTCAAACCTCGCCCTAAAGTCCTCCCATGTTTCCACTGGTCTTTCTGCATTGGTAACTTCCCACCAGTAGGAAGCCTCGCCTTTAAGTAGCCATACTGCCAGTTGTACCTTCTGCCTATCTTCTACCTCAAAGATGATGAATAAGTCCTCGGTTTCCTTCAGCCAGTTCCTAGCTGCCACGAAGGACTCGGTTCCATGAAAGTCCTTCCCTCCCATAGCTTTGAAATCCTTACATGTCTTAGCAAAAGCATTACCACGCGGAGAAGGTGGAGGAGGAGGTGCTGCTGCAGCTGGATGATTTCCTGCAGCTGGGGGAGGAGGAACAGTGGGACCTGGCTGATTGGCCCTTGCTTCTAAGAATCGTCTGAACCAACCTGGTATTGGTACACCCTCTGGCAAGTTAAGTTCTTTGGACATGCTGAAACAAAAAGGACAGATTCAAAACGAAGGATAAAAGATAGTACCTATGGCATTGGGGGACTATGCCTTTTTAAAATAAAATAACATTTTATCTTAAAAAAAATGCTTCTTTAAATTTTCTTTTGAAAATAAGTTTTCAAAACTTTTTATCTGATCTGGTTAACCTATGCTCTGATACCAAATGAAACACCCCACCTCCATTAGGGTCACTCTCAAAGGAATGCCCTAATTTTGGTGGAGGTTTATAAGTATAAGTCACAGATATACAAGACATATATAAATACACATATTTTTGAACAGTGGAAAACAACAGCAACTTTTATTTCATCAAAATACGTGTTATACAAACCATGCCATTATTGTCTTACAATACTTCCAAAAACATTACATTTTCATAACTGTCTTGATTTCATAACTTAAAGAAGCATAAAAACATAAGTAAACTGCATAAGTCCCCATAATTGCTATCCAAAGCTATAGTCCAAAACGAAAGAGATCCAAGCAATACATTCTCTCTCTTCAAGTTGGATGTAAAACTGGTCAAGCTGCGGTATTCCCTCCCTGTGGACCTGGGGGGGAGGGGGGAAACGAAAGAAAAGAAGACGAAAGAAAAGTAGAGTCAGACATAAAGCCTAAGTAAGTCTAGGACTATTCAGTCTATGAATAAGAAAAAGAGCATGATAAGTATAAACTGGAAATGGGGAAGCACCATAAACTAAGTTAAGTTGTCTAGAGTCGAATACACTATCGTACCCCATATTAATCTCTGCACCCCTATAAACTAGTTCCCAATAGGCACCCCATTATCAGGGTGAAGTGATCCATTTCTAATGATCGGCTCCTACTCGCATAGTTACATGTATCTTACGGCCCTCGATGTTGTAGCTACCTATGCTGGTCCCACCATGGGGTGTATCAAGTCCCATGATGGCGGCCCGACACAATCCTAGAATGCACAGGTATACTACTGGTGCCCAGTGCCTAATTTTTCTGCGCCGGAGTGTGTGCACACCCGCACCCCGTTAGAACCTACACTGCTGCACCACCGCCGTCGATTTGACCTCTTACAGTCAGCCCAGTAATCGTGCCCCACCCTGCCTAGTTCAGGGTATCCTGATACACCTTGTAGGGTTACTGCTGAAAAGGGTCCCCCGCTACTGCTTTTCTATTTCTAGCCAACATGCTAAGTTGGTTAAGTGTTCTGTATAAACCTAAGCCCCAATCAGTCTGCATAGTTTAGCATGTTCAATTTGATTAAGTATTAATTCAATTTACTTAATCCTATTAATCCTGACTCAGCCTTAATTGTTTTATTAAAGCCTCGACCACTCACATTAGACAGGTATTGTTGTGACTTCCTGTTGTCGGTTGGGTCCGGGCAGTCTTACGTCACAACTCAGTCTAACCTTGGGTCTTTATTGGGCTCAATGTTTAACCACCCACATTGGATAGGTATTGTTGTGACTACTGGACAGCCGGGCGGGTCCGGGCAGGTTTATGTCACAACGCAATCCAACCTCGGGTTAAACACATCGTATTTTCTAAGTTTACATATTTTGTCTCTTTTCTTTTTATATGTAAATATTTGCAACCCATTATTCAAATTCAACTTTATTGGGTAAAATTAATTTGTACCACTTAAATGTTCTCAAGGTCGTTGGCATGCGTCAAACAAGCCAACACATATGTTTTATATTTTTAACCCAACGTCATTACCCCCGTTGTATACATTCGCTATATTATAACATATGTTGGGCTTTAACATTTAAGCCCAACTTAGCCACATGAAAAAGGGGAGGCTTAGAACATGGTGTTTATATATCCTAAGTAACATCAAAAGGGGTGGGTGAACGCATGAACTTGCAACACAGCGTTCTAATTAACATAAATTAGGCACTTGTGAACTTGCATTGTAATAGCATATAATCTTGACATAAAACATACCTAAACATGAATCATGGTTTTAATCTAGTCATGTAAACTTGCATTTAAAATGTGAATCTAACTTAATTATGTGTCACATATATTATCATATGATTTTGATAACAACATAGGCCTAAAACATATTTTCAATTAGGCATAACACCAAACGTAATCTAGTCATGTTCATAGAGTCAACACAAGTTCACAAAGATGCTTACTTTTGTCACTAATACAAAAGTATGGTTTTCACTTGAATCGTAATGCCTATTTTAACATAAATTCATATGAATCATAATACCCAAATGGATCCAACTACACTAAAATGATCATAAAAATATACATAGAAGGATCTAAAATTATGTTGGCATAATAGTGAATCATATACTTGCATGAGTCTCAACTTGGTTGTAATAAACTACCGCAAACATATAGTTGTTAACTTTCAACATGAATCATATACTTGCAAATATCCAATAGATCTAACATCATTATACCACAACATCCCAAATCTATTCATAATTAGGATCATAGCAACATACAATTATGAATTATCATCACCACAAATCAAGTACAATTCCATTTCTCATTTTACACAGATCAAATCTCAATTATTCATTCAAATCGGAATAGCACTCTACTTACAACGTATGACGAATCTTCAATTCAGGATTCTGAATTCTGAATTCTGAATTTGGAGATGCTATCCTTTGTTGTAGGCGTTGTTTTGATTTAATTGTCGTTGCTTTAAGCTTTTGAATCAACTCCTGACTTGACGGTTATTCCTAGTCTTTCTTCAGCAGCATGACAGCTCCATACTCATTTTTATTTGTGTGAATTAGGTGGAGTCTTAGGTCCTTTTTATAGAGTTTGTGAATTGATTAGAGCCGTCGATGGAGCTTAGATTAATATAAGCCGTTCGTTTTAAAGAGAAACCAATCAAGAGTTGACACATAAGCCCTAGTGACAAGACAAAGCCCAGAAATTCGGCCAAGCACAGACCAGGCCAGCCAGGAGGGGCTGGGTTCGACCTGGCTCAGGTGCCAGGTCGACTACCCAGTCGACCCCCAGGTCGACTACCCAGTCGACCTGGGTCTTGGGCGGGAAAATTCCCGCCCAGCCCAATCTGGGTCCGATTTTGAATTTTGAACTCGTTTCTGAACTGTTTCTGTCTGTTTGAATTTTAAACTGAATTCTGAAACTTCCGGAGGTCATATCTCCCTCATACGGAGTCCGTTTTACGCAAACTCGGACTCTATCTCAAGCAGAATTCCGAGACGAACGCAATGGCGTATCCTGTTTCCCTTAATTCTTTTATTTGAAATTAATTATCTTTAATTTGTTCATCTTACAGTTAACGGAAAATTCGGGGTGTTACAACATATGTTTTATTTACCAAGTCTGTCCCTAGTTGAGCCCTTACAAGCTTCTAGAGGAAGTGGACACCGCCAAACTACCCTACTCCGTCACCAGTTATGCCTAAAAACTTTTATAGAAGGAGGACCCAAAGACTTACTTCAAATCTAATAAGTGTGGGTCTCATGACTTTGGTTCCTCTCCAGGAAGCAAAACCATTAGAGGGATCTTAGTCCTAACTACTTAAGACCCAAACTAGATAAAAAGAGAGTCAGCCACTTAAGACCTTCTTAAGGTGTAGTAAACCTACTTATTTTCATACGCAATAGACTTATATATACATAGTTATATTTATACACACTAGACCTCTCACATTAAACCGTATACATGTAGATGCTGGATATGTTGGTCGGTTCCGGGCAGACTTCTACAACAAGTTTGTTTAACCTCATGTCTAGTGTACTAAATTTTTGAATGGCCTATGGCACCTAGACATCTCACATTAGTTGGGACTACTTGTGGTTGCTGGATTTTCCGGTCGGTTTCGGGCAGACTTCTACCACAATTGGCAACTAACCTCATGTCTATGTGTTACTATTTATATATATTTAAAGTCATTCTATATACGAACACACAATCAATCAAATATACATTTACATATATGAGGACAATTAGAATTCAAACCTTATCCTAATCGCACTTATTATGTTAACTACATTGATTACGCTATATTAATAATATAGTAATAACACGTAACAACGTTAAATATTTGTATAAACGAGGAAACGTTCTAATTAGGTGACAATTGTCAATTTATCCAAATTAAGACATACAAGTTAGTTTTTCCATACTTTTACCGCTACAACTTAGGCATGATGACAAAATACAAGATAACATATAACATTGGATGGAGAATATACATTCATACAAACTTTCAACTTGCATCATAGTCTTGTTGGAATGATCTCAATACTGGATTAAAAATAGTATTACATACATTTATACACGTATGTTTATAATTCCCACTTTGTCTAATTCACCCTTTTTTGGGTATTATGTACATAAAAACGTTTATATTTGACATATTTCAAGTTTGAATACGTTTGGACGCAAAATAAAATCCAAACCTAATCAAATCATGAAATACCCAAATCTAAACCCTTTTAGGTTACAATCAATTGTTTGATAAAGGTGAATTATACAAAATAGAAACAATAGTAGTAACGCCCATTTTCATCTTTAACCCAATATTGAAACCAAAAATCCACAAAACCCAAATAATCATGACAATTCATATGCAAATACAAGATAGAGGATTTGGGGGTTTTAGTGTTTATACTATCGAATTTCCAAATCCTACTAGGCATATCTATCAACATGATAATCTAATCAAAACATGAATATGCCTTAAGTAACCGACATTCCACTCACAGATCTAGCCAGAATAGATCTGCACTAATTCTTTGCGTTCAAACGTGCTCCAATAATCCTTCTAATTAGAATAGAGAGAGACTAAGAATAGGATTGGAGGAATAGAAGAAATCCTTAACCTTTTCTTTTATTTTTCTTTGGAATTTAGAAATGGAAGAGAGGCAACATGGAGGTAGTGATAGAGAATGATTAGGGTTTTCATAGTGTGATATAAGGGGCTATATATAGTTACCCGTGTGAGCATAAACCGTTGCACTACTACAAAACAGGTCAGTTGCTTCGCTTATTTACCCCCTGTTGCTTCAATTCAGCAACCGAAGCAAATGCAGACGACGCAACAGGCCAAAATCTGTTGCTTCGGTTGTTCATCCGAAGAAAAACTATTTTTGTGCTTCGATTGTTATCTCAACCGAAACAAAAAAACGCACCATTGACTAAAAATTGACCTACCTCTTGCTTCTGTTGTCAGCACAACGGAAGCAAAAAACAAACCATTGGCTAAAAAAATGGACTACTTCACGCTTGTATGGAGGTTACAACAGAAGCAAAAAAAAAAAACATCTTCAATAACCAGCAGTAGATAACATAATCAATGCACAAATGATTACGCATGAATATCATATTTCATAACTTCATACACAATTCGAAAATAAATATAATATTTAATATACAACAGACAAATGTACATAAAATACCACTTATGTAACGAGTCGGATTTTGCCCGACCTTAATCGATCACTGGATCGATTAAAATCATTCAAAACCCGCATGCGTTAACTTTGGGAATACAACACATTAGAACAATAACAACAGACTTTTATAAACATCATAATAATGTTACACCAGAGTACAGAATATCAGAGTACATCGAATTATATTACAATAGAAGATTAAATTACAATACATTTAATACAGTGCAGTGGAAGACAATCAATGTGCTGGACACAGCTTTAAGCTTCGATCCAGGATCCTTCTAAAGAGATACATATCTGCAAAACGAGCTACTCGACTGCCCGTATGGAAAATATGGGCACCCGAGTTTTCCAGTAAAACAAACTACAGGTCAGTCATGGGACTGGTATAAGAAATCTTAACTTATCTAATCTAATAATAGGGCTAATCACAGGATCACGCCGCTAACGCGGAACGGTTTACTCCATTGGATTGCCAGTGCATAAAATAAAGTAAATCATTAAACAACGCAATGCTTTTTAGAAAAAATAAAACCATTATAAGACTCAATTTCCATTACACAATGCAACGCAAACCGTAGGATAGAGTTTTACCTTATAATGGTCAAAAGATGCTTGATACGATAAAAACGGATTTGATATTATTATTAGTGTATATATGTTTTAATAAAAACATTTCAATCATAATGTATCAATCATAGACGACATAGCTACCATATACTATGTCGCCATACTAGTTATACAATCAAAACCGCATGGTGTCAAATTGGAAATTGGGTTTCCATCATGAGTCAAGGCTAGGGAGGAGCTCCTTACCGATTCGAGACACTCTAGCAAATGCCTCAGGATTCCCCGCAGTGAACCCTTGGATATCTGCAAGGTCGGTCCACACCTGTCGAAAGTGGATTAATTATGCCTGAACACACGTTTCCCGGTCCTTTTGGACCTTCATATGGCCACTAACAACCTATAAATCCAAGGTACCTCATAATCCATCATCCACATAAGTAAAAATGTCAGGGCTGGTAGGTCACTGACATCACTCTAGCTAGAAAGAAACGTGTGCACCTCCTGCGTTCCCTTCTCCCGTTTTTGACTCCTACCGGGGTGTGAGGCTCATGAAGTAACGGTATACACAATGTTACACCTGTATAAGCTATGCTTTGATCATCAACCACAAGGCCCTGCTTTTCAACAAAAGCCTTGATCCATGCAACTCAGCATGTCACACCATCAATCCATACCATATCACTGATTCTGCCGATATATAACCTCTAAGCTCGTACGTCTCAGAGAAGGGTGTTAACCACCAAAAAGATATACATTTAGCAGAGATCAACAAATATAGTATAAAGGAATATAATGTCAGACAAACCATCCATTTTCAAGTCCGCTCTGGGTCGGAACGAAACCGGAGGCACCTTATACCTCGCATATCCGAAAAATCAACAATACGTCCGGACGACTACCACTTTAACCCTGTCCTGAGTGCAAATCAGTCTAGTGCATTAGTAGTCCTCATCCATTCGATGTGAAGATCGCCGATCTTCAACCACCGTCTTCATCTTCGACTCTTGATCGTCGTAGTAATTATTCAGAACGGGTTAAACCCGGTCTTTCTGAATAACTCGCGTATTTTATAATTAAAAATCAAGTGCTATAAAAACACATCATACGCCACATTCCAACTCAGCATATTCTTTTAATAAGATATTCGCATTATTAGGGAAAAGGTTCTCATTCATCTTATCAAAATAAATTCTTTAGATTTATCTTATTCAATCATTTCCTTATCTCATTCCATTTCAATCTAATTAGGAATTCATTAAAGTTCAAGCTTAGTTCTAATTTCAAAAATCATTATTTAATGATTATTCAAATTTAAGAAATTAATCTTATCTTTAACTGGGTTAAAGAACTAATGTCATTTAAAACACAGTTCACGATAAACCCAATATCATCTTCCATTAAATATGGAATTTTCATAGAAATCAAATCAATGTGTAATCGATATAAATTTCTGTATCCAACCAGTATTATAAACGGAATAACAGCAAGGCCTCTTAAATTCCATATATAGTAACGGCCTTCTTCTACAGAATCTCATCTCGATTGTTATTAGATCGAATTCTATTTAATTCCAATTTAATATATTAAATTGGAAAACTTTACTTTGGAAAAGTTCCATTTAAATCTTAAATAAAAGATTATAAATTCCAAATTATATTTTCATTGTAAATTGAGTTAAAGAACAAATGTCGTTTATAACACGGTTCATGATAAACCCAATTCACAGTTCAATTTATTCCAATTATTAAATATAATTGAAACTCTAATAATCTTAATTAAAAGATTTATTCTTTCATACGGGGTTCAAGAACAAATGACGTTTAAACCATTGTTCACGACAAACCCAAAAATCCATTTTATCTTATTTTATTTATTTTCAATAAAAACCAATTAATTGGATAGCTTTATTAAATCTTATTTAAAAGATTTATTCTAGTTAATAACTAGTTCAATTTGATAAAAACATATTTTTATCTTTCAAATATTGAGCTTTTTATCTAAATTCTTTTCAAATCATTAATAATGATTTTCCATAGTTTTTCCATATTTTTAAAAAATTTACCAAGGCCTGTACAGTCGATTTCCGATAACGGTCATCGAACTGCACTTACAGCGACCTTTTCTTAAATTTATTTGGACATAATTCCAAATCTAACCGTTAGATTTCAAAACTCTTATATTCATTGGAAAGCTCTTTTCGATACGAACCCAACGGTTCCGGTTTTAAGATAATCCGACGGTCGGATCCCCCGTTACGCCAATTTGAAGTTAACGATCGAAATTCGCGAACGGTCGCTGCGCGACGCGTTCTATTCAAGCCATTAAATAAATATATAATATATATTATATATTTCGTCGATTTCTATTTAAATCGTATTTATAAAATATTTATAAATTCGTTTTAAAACGATTTTAACTTCATTTTAAATTTAAAAGCAAAATTGACTATTCTATATTATTATCATATATTAAAATAATAATATTTTCAAAATATTATATTTTTGAAATCACTTCCTTTTTATATTCATTATAAAATGAATAAAAACCGATCGATAAACCCGTTCGGGTTAAAAATGGCGTTTGCTACTTAATTCGGCTTCACATTTTTATTCTTCACTGAATATTATTTTAAAATATTCGTTATTAAAAAATATTCTTTATTTTTAAAAGACTTTATTTTAAAATATTCTTTATATCAAAAGATATTCTGAGTCGGAATGCGACTCAATCAATTACCATACAAGTTCAGTTGTATGGATTTCATACATCGCATGTATATAACAATAGGGATAAATAATCAATACACAATCCATTCACAACCAGAGTGAAATTATAATTGTGTGAGCGTTAAAATAAATAAATAAATAACACTCAACACAGACTGTCAATCCATCGATTGACATACAGTTAAATATTAGGACTAGTGTATGTCATCCCAACACCCGTGTGGGGGTTTCAAACAACAACAGTTCATCTAAATAGATTATTGGTTAATAAATTTAACCAATTTTCACTGTTTTAAATTAAAATAAATATTTATAATTTACTTTCAACCAAGCATATTAGCATTAACATTATTATGATAATCTTTTCAATCTAGCACAAATCATGTCTACGTGCACTATATAAATGTAGATTTGATCATTTACATAATTTAACATAACATTTCTAATATAATGTCATTTCTAATATAATGACATTGCTAATAATGTTATCTAACAAATTGACATTTTTATACTAACATAATATTTCTAACAAATTGACATTTCTATTCTAACATAACTTTTCTAACAAAAGTGATATTTTATCTAACATAACAATTTTCTAACAAAATGATATTTTTATACTAATGTGACATTTTAACAAAAATGATATTTTTATACTAATGTGACATTTTAACAAAAATGATATTTTTATCTAACATAACATTTCTGACAAAGGTGATGTTTTAATTCTAAAGAACCATTTCTAAACAAAGTGATGTTTTAATTCTAAATAAGCATTTCTCAACAAAGTGATCTTTGTTATTGTAAAAACATCTTCTTTTAAACATGATTCTTTTTTATTGAATCAACCATGAAATAAAAATGAAATCTCTTTATGTCAACACAATTTCATTTATTTCTAATCTTACATAAAAAAATGACCTTTTAATGATTTTAACATGATTTCCTTTTATTTATAATCTTACATTAAAAAATGACTTTTTTTTATGATAGGCATATTTCTAACAGGAATTTGTTTATTCTAGTCCAACATAAAATTTGTTCTTTTTAATGATAACATGTTTCTAACATGAGTGATTTCTTTATTGTATAAATATACCCCTTTCAACAAGAACATCTTATCCACATATATATATATATATATAAAACAAAATATGATTTTTGTTGTATATCCAAATTTTATTCAACAGGAATATTTTTCTAGCATACACAATCAAATCTTGTCATTCATCATAATCAAACAATCAATGTAAATTTCATATAGCACATGAATAAATTTCACATCACCATCAATAATAAATTTTAATTTTAAAAATTCAGAAATCTCACCATGATTTGTAATTCTTTACAGTTTAGATTTGAATTTTCTCCAAATTCTGGCTTGCTCTGTTTCAGATCTGATTTGTTCCGTTGTTTAGATCTCGAAATTACGGTTCCATCGGATCTAACCTCGTCAAATTCTGTTTTGATACGAACGAGTTATGATAGTTTAATCGTTAATGATATCGTTAAGATAATTAGATAATTATTTTAATTTAAAATTCTCTTTACCCCACTTTAAAGCATTCTTCTTCATCGTTACTTTTACAGGATAACCGAACCCATTTCAACACCCAACATCCCGTCGCTGCTCCGCCCTGGAGGCCATCGGACCCCATCGCCGACCGAAAATCGAAGCGCCGCCGGACGCGCCACCCAAGCCCAGAATTGGGGCCCGCTCGCATGCTCCCCTCGTCCAGGAATCGGCTTCAAACTTGCAGTGTTCAATGCAGAGAAACGAACCCAATACTTCATAACTTTCGATCATACCCCTATAGAAATAAAGAGGGAAGGAGTCTCTTCAATCTTGGTATAGAATTCGTGTTTTAATTTGCTGAAATTTGAGAGAGATTAGCGAGTTTTCCTGGGACCATTTCGGCCATTGAATCGTTAGATGGCGGCTGCTCCTTAGGGTTCTAGGGTTTACTGTACATGACCGTATTTATACAGTACTTATACGTGTATTCTATTATTTCATTTTAATTATTTAATTCCTTTAACTTGAAAAATAATGGTTCGTTGCTATCAACTCCAAATCGAACCCAACGAGTATCGCCCCTAGCTAATAACCCTCATCCCGGACACAATGGAACATGTTTCATAACCCAATTCGGCTGTTACGATCAGTTTTTCTTTAATTTAAAATATAAATCAATTTATATTTAATTTAAACGTACATTTTAAATTACCGGGGCCACATACTGACTCTAAAAATTATGGAAAAATTATTTTTAGTTATGTTTTGACGATACGGTCCTAACAAAACTAATTTCGTCGAATTCCGAGACCGTTTGAAAAATGGCCTTTTTCTGGTCGATCCGATTTGACTAAAACTGACAAAACACGTTTTCCTTTGCCACGCTCACATATTAATTCGAAAAATTCTGGAAAATTAAACTTAAGAATAATTTGACATTCTGGTTCCAACAAAAGTGGTTTCGTCGAAAACAGAGGTCGTTTGCAAAATGGCTATTTTTAAGGGCCATATATTATATTCAAATATATATAAATTCTACAGCGACTTTTCTAAATTTTAAACTGGACATAACTTTCTATATATAAAGTGAAATTTCAGTTTTTTTTCCAGATTTGTTAGAAAGATATTGTTAAACAGATTTAAATATTTCTGGTTTCGCTCAATTCTGATTTATTTTGAATTCTGTACATTAAATTAAAGTTTTAAAATCAAATTTTCAAACTGCAGAGCTATTTCAAACTCCTTTTTATAATTAAATTAAATTTATTCGTTTTAACTTCGATTAAAATAATTTTTTAGTCATTATTATTTAAAATAAATCATTTTAAATATTCAAAAATCCATTAAAATTTCTAAAATAAAAATTTTAAATTGACCCCAAAATTCCGGGTTGTTACAACTTATATCGATAGAAAGTTGAATGATGAATGATATCATATGAGACCTTAAATCAATATCATATCATATACTACATGATCTATGGTACCATTTATAATTGATGCTCTTATACTAAATTAACATGACCGAAATAACATAGGCTCGAAAATACCAATACATAATCTAAAAATCATAATTCAATGTCCAGCGCCTATTTTATTATGCTGAACAATGAATGAAAACAAGAATTTGGCATTTAATTAATTTGACCTTGGTAATGGTTAGCACGGGACTTCATTGCTTTTTCAAGATGTCAAGGCAAATGCTGGCATTACAGTTAATATTCTGGTGAGATCCCTTTGTCTTGAACGCAACCTGTCAGGGCAAAATTCATGAACAAAACATAAATAGCTAACAAGGTATAATTAATAATACTATAATCCCTAGCTATATGTTAAGCTTACAGAATAGTTTGGCTTGCTATAATTTAATTATTATCATATAATGGAAGCAGACAATACAATATTGGAAATTGAAACTGAGAATGAAGTTTAATTTATGTAGTTAATATTTCAGGTGGTGTGATTATGTCAAATATGAAGACCAACTGTTGTCCTCTCCCATGTACGTTCAATACTATACTCCATACCAACTAATAAAGTCAAAACTTAGGGAATCCAAATTGACAAAATTAAATGAAAAAAGCTTAGATAAGAAAGAGTTGAATGTATGAGTCACAGATAACATTAAACTAACTCGGCAATGGAAAAATTAAGTACATGTGCTGCCAATAAGGCAGCAGCAAGCTAATGCAGGCCAGCAGCAACAAGCTACTACAAGCCAGTAGCAGCAGCAAGCTTGCTTTAGTTAAACACGCATTGAACAATAAAATAAAAATGACATAAAAACATTATATGAGACTATTAGTCGTAAAAGGTACATATATGGATGATAGCAATCAGTATTTTAATATGTAAGCAAACTATTAAAAAGCCACAGTATTTTGACATGAATGTCAGTGGTACATAGCAATCAGTTTCCATTTTCGCTATCCCATACTTTTTATTTTTGCCATATTCAAATGAATAGTAACTAGAATATGTGACTTCAAACGTTTCTTACTTTCCATTTTCACACTATTCTATAATTTTTAATATGGCACAACTAACTATGATTTTGCTTAAGGTGATATCCTGAAAATTGTTCATTAGTGTTGTCAGGGTTTTAAAGCATTTATTTATCTATTTATTAATATTTCTATGACTTAGTAAACAAAGTCCTTAAAGAATGAAAGCAAAAGGTGTTTTGCTATTTTTTAAAGCATATGATCAAATTAATCATTAATGTTTGACGGAACATAAACCAGGATCTGTTATATAATCTTTATATGCCACTTATTGTATTTACAGTTCCTACCTTTCCCATTATTTAACCTGCCATGGAAAGACTCATTTCAATTTTTATTGTCAAAAGTCACCCTGAATTTCAAATTCAGCTAATGCAAATATTATTTTAGTTTATTTCATTCTTCTTCTCACTTTTTGACATGTAGTTATAGTAGGAAAAAAGTTTAGTAAATCACGGTCTTTAAATTTCATTTCAGCTAACAAATATATAATTTTTATATATTTTATTATGGTCATTATTAATTTGTATTCCGAACTTCGATCAATTTGGGCAGGAAGTGCCAATTTTGGCACTGACTACACACTTTCTTCTAACATACTTCCATACCGAATTAATTGTTAATCTACAAATTGTTATTTATGTTTATTTATTCCATAGTAAAAAGTTACCATCAACCGTTATGTAGGTACGACTGTAATTTTGTTTTGTTCCCTACTCCACATTTATTTAATTGTAATACTTCATTTGACATATATTAACATTGCGTACAATATTCCCTGTTTTACTTAACCCATTATTATTTTTATTGGAGTTAAATATTTCCTTTAGTTAGCTTCTCTATCCTCATTTCTGGACATTCTTCCAGTTCAGGACTAATAAAACTGAAAAAGCAAACAGAATTTTTAACACACTATAAATTCATTTAAGTGCCAAAAACACAAAAAAAGTATGCTAAGAATGTTTCTAAAAACAAAGATAATTTGTAATAATTCTTCCATTTTGTTTTTTGGGAAATAGAGTACAAGCTTTGACTGAAACATTACCATTGTTATCTCCCTATATATGTGTGCATAATCGTCTAATATACTGATGGAAATATAACATCATTCTTTTTTTGGTGTATAGACACCACAACAAACTGAAACAAGTTAATATTTTTAATTGTTATACTTTACTTATAATCCTATATTTGTAACTTCTGCATAATATCTTTTTCGAACTATGATGGTTTCATTGAGATGAGTTTTGTAAGATTAATGGTTGAGAGAGAGAGCACGAGGTGTTATTTTATTTTATGTTGTTTTCATTAATTTGAATGTAATAAATTTCCATGCTTGAACGATATCTTACTCCTCTTTAAGCCTTTATTAATCATTCAAAAATTTTAAATGCAATTAATTTCCATGAGCAAATAATATCCAACTCCCAAACATTGCATATTTTTGAACTTCCCAAACATGAGCGCTGTGAATTTAATTTTAAAATTAAAATTAAATTTTAGTAGATGAATATAGTGCCATCCAATGCAGAAAAGGTTAAACATTTGTTATACTATGGATAATGAAAGTATACTATGCACGTATACTATGCATAATGTATTTGTTATCATATTATGCACATTCATTCACTTTCATATGTCGTTTAATATGAATGAATTCATATAATATTCATCTACTAAATAAAAAATGGTATTTGAGATGCATAATATATTCTTTATCATATTATGCACATTCATGAATATACGAAGACGACGATGACTATATTGTCTACACGTTTGTTATCATATATATGTTCACACTATATAGTGTAAGAAAATACATGAATGTGCATGTATTTGTTAAATGAAACGAATATATATAGTGCCGTCCAATGCAGAATATGCATCATGTATTTGTTAATGAATTATTATTTTTTACAGGGTTGGAAATATCGTCGAGAACGTCATTGAAAAGGTTCATTAATGAAACGAATCACGTATTTGCTTTAACATGAAAATATGGATTTGCATGGGTGGCGAGCTGGCTTTGGTTTTTGAGATGGCCTCAGCGTTTTTTTTATAAAATGGCAGAGTAGCTTGGAAGACATTGGAGAAGGGAGTGGCACAAAACGAAAGTGACAAGATAAAAGCAAATTGAGAAAGGAAAAAATGGTATCAGCAAAAAAAAGGGTTTCAAAGTTAACTAATGATGGTATGTAAATAGAAACCAACACCTGCTGGTACATGATACATACATTTCTTATTTATTTTCATATATACCCACACGTAGAACTATTTAGTCTGATGGAAAAAAGTTAGTGAAAATTTCATGATCAATATTAACTTCTATAATTACATTTTATAGAAAAATTGTTGTGTGTTCTCACTGCTCTCTGTTCAATGTTTGCTCACTGCCAAACGTTGAACTATTTGCTCATACGTATAAAACTGTTATATAAAGTAGAAAATTAATATAAATGTTATAGTCAATTGAACTCATTGACCAAGGAAATGTGATAACAGTATATAGCAAAGAATAATTTGTACGTAATGATAACAGAGTTAGAGCATCTCCAACAGTGTTACGGGCCGTAACGTTACGGCCCGTAACATTACGGGAGATATCTTTGATATCTCCCAACAGGCGAGAGCTGATTTTATCAGCTCGCAGCCTACGAGCTGATTTTATCAGCTCGCGAGATCGCGAGCTGATAAAATCAGCTCGCGCCTGTTCCCGAGCCTATATATGGCTCGGGAGGGGGGGGTGTTTGGTTATATTCATTTAATTTTAATTTCCTCCTTTTTAATTTCTTTTTTAATCGTTCCAACGTCGGGATGCCGCCACGCGTGACGAAGAGCGGGAGACGCACAGTTAGAGTTATGCCAGACGACATGTCTGGTCCAGTACACCTTCCTCCACCAGAGGGGACGACGATTGAGGACTTACGTATCCTCCACGAGATGCCACAGGGATTCACCCATCGATCAGTTACCGCGCTGGACACCGTTCAGGTATTAGTTTTACTTTATAGTTTTACGTTATAGTTTAGTGCATGTACGTTCTATGGTCTAGTAGTTTGAACGTCAATAGTCATTTAAATAGTATACATTATTGCACGTACTAGTTAAATATTGATTTAGCTGTTAAATAGTCTTTTAACTGTTAAAACTTTATCATGTAGTAGTTTGTTATACGTTAGTAGTACGAACTTTAATACTCATTTAACTGTTAAATAGTCATTTAGTGCATGCACGTTATCGTTTAGTGCATAGGCGTGCTTGGTTTTATAGTCGTTTAACTGGTATTATTTTAATAGACTCGGTATGTAAACGTTCGCGGGAGTTGGGCGAAGTTTGTAGCATCAGCCTTAGACATATTACCTCTGGATATTCGAGAGAGACTATTTGGCAGTCCATTTGGACGTTTTTTACGTATTATACCTCCCCAGTCCTTCGATCGACCTTTGGTCGAAGCCTTATCAGAGAGATGGTGGCCTACGACACACACCTTTCACTTCCCGGATTTTGAGCTAGGTATCACCCCAGCCGATTTTTACATGCTTTCGGGGATTGAGATAGGCCTTCCAGATAGAGTCATACCTCCATTTGATTCCCAGTTTGAGTCACCCGAGTCGTACATACAGTATTTGCCAGGTTTGGATGCGGCTCGTGTAGCTAATGGTGCCGTTCCCTGCACATATTTACTTGATTATATTACAGCGCATGTAGATGCGGTAGATTTCCACGACATACTGTACAGGGCTACCATTTTATACCTCCTTGGTTCGACGTTCTTTACGAACCAACAGAGTTCGATTAGGCTTGGCTACCTTGCAGCACTAGTCGATTTAGATCAGCTGCATATGTTTGATTGGGGCTCTGCCATACTGGGTTATCTATACACCGCTCTTGACTCCTATGCTTTTAGAGAGGTTCAGCAGATGTATGGTTTTTGGTACATGTTGCCGTGCTGGTACTACGAGTACACGGCCAACATGCACCCACACATACAGCCCACCGCCAGTCATGCCGCTGAGGCCTTTTTCCCACGGATGCGTAGATGGGAGAGTTTGCACGTAGTTCAGCGTTCTCCTTCTGGTGTGAGACACGACTTGATGGAGGCTCGTACCCAGTTGGATATGAGGGAGAGGGGGAACATATTACGAGCACCTTGGGCTTCTTATTGGATGTTACTTGCAGCCGGTGGCCCAGTACCTGATGCCCATCCATTAGCCATTGCATGCAGCTTATCTACTCGACGTGTCCTCTTCTTCCCACCGGCCCACCTTCCTGTTTGGTACTTGGGAGACCGATGCTATTACCAGAGTACCGGTGAGTTGCGCGTACCCGTAGATCCACCTTTGCCACTTGATATGTTCGGGCCGCAGCGTGTTATAGGGAGACAGTATGTGGCTGGATTGAGACAGGCAGGATGGGTAGATACGACCGACTTTCACTTACCCGACGCAGAGTTTGGTCCTTACTGGGTTCGGGTAGCTCCTAGACGGTACTTGCTGCCGGATTATGTGCGGGGTGTGAACTCCGATCACATTGGACCCCGATTGGTCAGTGGTAGAGTTCACCCTCCGCCGTTTACTTTCGACCCGACCCCTTCACAGATATCCGACCCTCCGCATGATTTTGCTCTCGCCGATACATTCCAGACATATGATCTTAGCGGGACACAGATATCCCTGCCTATTGTTTACCCACCTGCATACATGGTGTATGGTGTCCCTACTGCTGGATTATATCTGTCACATGAGGTAACATTTGTACTTGTGAATTTACGTTGTATGTTATATGCTGTAGAAACTGATTTTATATGTTCTATATATGCAGTATGCACCCAGGTTGGACCAGCATAGGATACATATCGCGGCTATTCAGGAGATGGCGTTGCAGTATACTCAGTCCATGTATCAGGAGCACCAGGCGATTGTGCAGGGATTGCAGGAGCAGATATATGACTTACAGGCCAGATTAGCTGCAGCAGAGGGTGGGGGGACAACAGCATCAGGTACCATTGTAGGGTCGTGTACTGGTGGTTCAGGAGGAGGTGGTTCTGGAGCAGGTGGAGGAGGAGGAGGTGGTTCTGGAGGAGGAGGAGGTGGTGGAGGAGGTGGAGGAGGAGGAGGTGGAGCAGGTGGTTCTGGTTCTGGAGGAGGAGGAGGAGGAGGTGGAGGAGGTGGAGCAGGTGGAGCAAGTGGAGCAGGTGATTCTGGTTCAGGAGCAGGTGGTTTAGGAGGAGGTGGGGGTGACAGTGCTGGAGGGGGTGACGTAGTTGGAGGGGATGACGTTCTTGGAGGGGACATGTCTTTGGATGGTGGTGATGATGATGCCGCAGATTTATCATGATTTATATTTCTGTATGTCGCGGTGTATATATGTATGGCTCGATGTATGTATGTATATATGTATGTCTCGATGTTTTGGACTGTATGTTATTTTTCTATGTGTTCTGCGATATGTTATTTTGTATGTGTACTGTTTGCTACTTTCATATGTTCTGTGTAATGTATGCTTGTTTTATTGCAAACCGTTACGTTGCCAAGTTTTGGTACTTTGGCAAGTGCCAAGTGCCAACTTTGGTACTCTACCAAGTGCCAAGTTTTGGTACTTTGCCAAGCGCCAAACCTGGTACTTAAATGTTTACATGTTTAAATAACGACGGTAGTGGACGACCCATAGTTTTTAACTCCTTTTTTAACTCCTTTTTAACTCCTTCGGGTGCGTAAATATTTAAATCCTTCAATAAACATACACTTAAACCAATAAAGAGACACACAAACCAATAAACATACACTTAAACCAATAAAGAGACACACAAACCAATAAAGAGACACTCAGACCAATAAAGAGACACACAAACCAATAAAGAGACACTCAGACCAATAAAGAGACACACAAACCAATAAACATACACTCAAACCAATAAAGAGAGACACAAACCAATAAAGAGACACTCAGTCCAATAAAGGAATCCAATAAAGAGACACTCAAATCAAACCTTATATATAACAGCAACATTGTCATACATATCTCAAATCAAAACTTACTAACAAATATAAATGGATTCCAGTTTTACAAAATGCTTGCTGGCTTTTGCTAGCGATTCAGAGGAAGATGAAATCCTTCAAGAGGTTCCTAAGATGTTCCTAAGTTATTAATCATCGATTGTGTTTCATTTTCTATTATACAAACTCCTTTTCTTGTATTCGTACGAGTTATTAATCATCTATTATTATGTTCCTAAGTTTATTTTACAAATTACATATCGGTTATGTTTTTGTATACGACAAACTAGGGTAAAACGTTAAAAAAAAAAAAAATTGGTTTTGCTCTTAGTAATCAAATATTATTATTATGTTTCGAAGTTTATTTTACAAAAAAATTAATGCATTTGGTATTGTATATGGTAAAAATAGTTGGGAAAAAAAAAGGCCACGAGCTGATTTTATCGGCTCCTGAAGTCGCGAGCCGATAAAATCAGCTCGCGACATCACGAGCTGATAAAATCAGCTCGCGCGCCCTATTCCGAACTCTGAATCCAGCCCGTAACATTTGCCTTCATATTACACCGTGTAACAACTGTTGGGTGCAAAAATAAGGGATATTACACCCCTTAACATGAATTTCCTCCACTGTTGGAGATGCTCTTAGCATGTGCCTTATGTCTGCTAACATGTAAAAAAATTTGTCCATCTGATGTCTTTATGAAGAATAAATCTTGGCCCTCTCATTGTCTATTACATTGAAACCAAAGGATTTTATTATCTAGATTCAAACTGTGTAAGATTGTGAAATCACCAATACTTGTAAACTTATCTCAAACCATATTTTACCCTTTTCTTCATGAAAGATATGATGTCTTCTTCCCTGATTCTAGTTGCAGGCTTTTTCATCATGCAAGACATCGGTATCCCTCCTACCTCCTCATTAGGGTTCCTAGATTTTGTGTTAGTTTAATGATCAAATAGTTAAACAAATGAATTTGTTTTACATTATTGAGCTATCTATGTCTTACGATGTCACTGCAAACTCTTGAATATCCGGATGGGATGCTAACATCTGTTCCTATTCAGCTGGTGCTACCTGCAAAATATTTTCAGTGGATGTAACATGAGGATATGAATTATAACTATCAGGTCACTCGACACATATACCAGAATATT
The DNA here is from genome assembly GCA_030737875.1 of Allium sativum. NCBI lineage: Eukaryota > Viridiplantae > Streptophyta > Magnoliopsida > Asparagales > Amaryllidaceae > Allium > Allium sativum. Next base: position 1,022,039,182 of record CM060926.1, read on the forward strand.
ACATTTTTTATCATAATATTTATTTTGTATATGTTTTCTGTCATCGCAAATAAAAAGAATATACACATGTTAATTTAAAATGTTAAGTTGAACTTGCTGAATAGAAATTATATGAACTTTGGAAGCACTATTAGTGTGGGTCGTGGGTCTCATAAAAGGGTACAATTATCTTTGTCGGATTAAAATTCAAATTGAATTTCTTGATATTTTATTTTAGATAGAAGATGTACGCTTTTTAAAGAAGAACCGCTCAAAACAAGATTTTGTTATGGCATGAACAAAATATATCTTATATGCATTATGTTAATCATTAAATCACTCATGAATTGATACATAATTAATTAGAAATTAACATGAATAAAAGGTTGGGTCTTTTTTACAGTACTTTGTGTTTTGCTGTATATTATCAATTTCAAAAGTTGAAACTGGGTTTGTAGCAGAAATAGAAATGCAACAGTCATCCATTATAAACGATTAAACTATAAAGATGTTATTTTTTGGGCCTAAGTGGCCAGCTGCCCATAAGTAATTGGTTTTTTCACTGGATAACATGCACAAATAAAATAGACAACAAACAATAATGCAGCCAATGAACCTAATTTAAAAAAATGTCAAAAAAGTTGTATGCGTCAATATAACTTTTATCACTAGAAGCAGCTAAGAGACTGATATTAAATTGTGTTATTTGCAGGCGATACATATTATGAGTGCACTAATGCTAAAGTTCACTGTGAATTACAAATTAACAAGGAAACCATTGATGGGCTTACCGCAAAGTTCTCATTTGGAACTGAGTAATATTGCATCTTGGATTTATATTTTATAGTCTCTAAGTTGTTGTATACCGGTTATGTCTTGTCAGTCAGTTTCCTTGAGTCCTAAATAGGGGACTGGTGAATTCAAGCTACAAAGGTATGTTGAAATAGTGTGTATATATGACAAAATCTAAATGATATCTTGCATAAAAGATAGAATATTAAGATTTAGTATCAAGAACTTTCATGTTACAAGTGCAAACCCAAGGTTTGATTATAAAATAACATGCCATCTTAATAACATTTCTAGCAGAGCCGGTTCTGGAGTTTTTACTGCCCTGTGCGAATTTACAAACAATGCCCCACATCGTAGAAATTGCTCAACGGTACTAATTAAAATACAAAGTTATTCCCTACCATCTGAAATTACAATCAGAACTTACTTTTTAATTTGAAAAGTGTACTGCTAAAAGCACCATGGTTTGTGCTTCCTAACACCATAGCGTGGTATCCAAAAGAAAAAAAAACTGAGTGCTTTTAGTTCACATGGTGGTGTGATGCTAAAGACATAATCTTTTGTGTTTTTGGCTACCACACCATGGTGTTAGAAAACACAAATCCATGTGCTTTTAGAAGCACACATTTGAAAATGTGCTTGTCTAAAATCAAATTTCATTTTTTATATTGATATAAATCAAAATTTATTTTTTATACTGATACTAATTGCACTGTTTGCAACAACATTTTTATACATATACGACTACACGTCTACAAATTATTTCCCAGCTGTACCGTTTAACTGATTCCATTGCTACTACCATGTACCCTTCATGTAAACTTCTAACTTTCTAAGTTAACATGTAGCAGGTATGACTTCATGTTAACACGCCTAGAAATTATTTCCGCCTTCAAGTTTATATGTAGCAGGTATGACATTAAAAATTATTTCATGCCTAAAAACATGATCTGAACATTACAAAATAATCAATCATAGAAGGTGACAAATAAAAATAGAAGAAATGAAATCTTACATGTGATCCTGATGGTACAGAAACATAATGGCATTTACTAAAATATTCACAAACAGTGATTTTGTGTACCATTTTGTAGATTGATGAGGACGACAGATCAACCAAAAAATTATGAGAATCTACCGACTAATTTGAAAAATCAGAATCACAGATTAAAATAAATTGCTCAAGTACCCACCTTTCTCTAGATTCAGGCTTCAACGTCAGCAAACCACATATTAAAATAGATCAAGCCATGTCTTGTCAGTTCTCATGAAAGATGGGCTTCAATATTTGTCGATGAACGAATAATCGAGATCCCTCCTTCAGATTGCTGCTCCAGATTTTCGATCTCTTCCTCCCTCTCTCTTCTCTTCTTCTTCTTAATTTTTTTTGGTCTCCTAGATCTTGAAACGGCATTTTATATTTTCTTTATTTTGTTGTTTTGGGCGATAAAAATTTGATGCTCCGAATTTTTGATGCCCCGTGCGTTGGCACTGGGCCAAAACTGGCTCTGATTTCTAGGATAAGTTTTCAGATCAACAAGTTTAGCATATGAAATACTGTAGAGTAATTCAGGCTAATGTGCATGGTACGTAAACTTTTATGAAATGAAAGCAGTTTTTTATTAGCATTTTACCCCAAATTTAGGCATAAGTAGGCCAAAAAGTTAATTTTATTAACTTTTGATAGATTAGATGAAAACAACAAATTACTTTAGAAAGCCCAATATCTCTACTTGATAGGATAATTGATTTACATATTCCATTTCTATATAGATAACAGCAAAAAGTATTATTACTTGTATTCAAAAAAAAGTATTATTACTTTCTAGATATACATATATACCATCTTCTTCCTGGATGAAGCTGGTGTACCGATTTGCGTCTACGTTTAGTGAGAAGTAGTTAGCTGGGAAGCACTGGAAACATATAACGTTAAATACCAACATAGATAATATCTTAAAATAGAACGGTAATCTTAAAATCACACCTATCATTGTCTGAGCGCCTCCTTCGCCTTCCATTTCATATTTTCCTCTCCCTTTTGAATAATCTGGGCTGAAATTATGTCTTTTACTTCGACGGCGGTACCTATCCCAGCCACGACTCCGTCGTCGTCCTCTATAGTCCCTATCACGATAATCATCGCGAAGACGATCCATGTCGTAAATCGAGATCCTCAATATCGAGATAGGAGGACATTGAGAAGCGTGAAATGTTAAGGCAGCTGTAACTTTTAATTTTGAGAAAAAGGGAAAGCGTCTAGGTTTTTTGTTTTGGATTGAGAAACGAACTAACAAGTAATCTTGTACCGTTTCCAAGCGACAATTAAAAGTTAAAGCGGAAAACAGAATTTTAGGGAAAATGAAATAGGACGCGCAAGCTAAATGTTAGTGAATTATTATTAACTATTAGAATTTAGCTAAAAGATATTAAGTATTATTTAATTCTTATTTGTTAGTTACTATTTGCAAATTATTTATTTTCTTTAGTAATAATTGAATAAAAATGCATTCTTTTCATTTGATTGTAAAATTCCAAAAAAACCTTTCAATGCAAACAAAATAGGGATTTAGAATACCACCATGAGCAAAAGTATTATGTCTAATTAATTACTTATTTATTGTTAACTAATTATTACTTGTCTACGTTCATTGTTTCTTCAATTTTCGGAAAGAACGGTATAAATAAACATTAGTTATTTAGATTTATTTTAGAAAATTTCAAAAAAATTAGCTTTTAAATATTGAATATTAATATAGTTATTAATTATAATTAGGAAATATAAAAACCCAAATGTTACTTATCAATTATTAATATATTTTTTTACTAATTATGAAATATTAGATATTTTCTCAATTAATGTTTATTTATTTGTTATTAATTTTAGTAGTCGTTTTTAATTAATAAATATTTAAAATTAACTATAAAATTCAAAATATAAATACATCTATTATATTATATTAATATTGTTAACTAGTAAATTTAAGCCTTAATTATTAATAATTAATTACTTACTAGTAATTATTAATCACTAATTATTCAATATTAAGCATTAATTTTTAATTATGAAATCTTAAATATTAATTAAATATTTAACGTTAAACATTAATTATTATATAAATTATTCAATATTATTTATTTAACATTAGTTCCTATTTCTTAAATGTAATTATTAAGCAATACATATAATTTCCTAGTTAATAATAATTACAATACTAAATTATTAAATATAAAAAACAATGGTTGATTAATAATAATTAGCAATAATAAATTATTAATTGTTAATCAACCATGAAAAGTAACATATAAAGTTATTTTGAATGATTATTTGTACATGCGTTAGCTTCGATTAAAATAATTTGTTTTTGCTTCATTTCCAAAGGAAAATATATAAATAATATTGTTTGCTTCGATGCATTTGCTTCGGTTGCTAAGAAACCGAAGCGAATAATATTAGTTGCTTTGGTTCTTAAGAAACAAAAGCAAATGATAATAGTTGCCTCGGTGCATTTGCTTCGGTCGTAAGAACAACAGAAGCAAATGAAAGTAGTTGTTTCGGTGCATTTGCTTCAGTTGTAAGGACAATAGAAGCAAATGATACTGTTTGCTTCCGTTGCAAGCATAACAGAAGCAAATAACACTATTTGCTTCTATGCATTTGCTTCGGTTGCAAGGATAACAGAAGCAAATAACACTATTTGCTTCTGTTGTAAGGACAACTGAATCAAATGAAGCGAAGCAACATACCTGTTTTGTAGTAGTGTCGGATTACTTAAAATTAATCCAAGCCTTTTATTTTTATATATCCCTCAAAGAAAACCCTAACCAGCAAAATTTATTGGGTTGTCCACCTGCCGAGCGGTCGTCACCTCTTAAGGGGGGCGGACGACCCCTTTGGGGCTGGAACACCCAATAAGGCTGCGTTGCTGTGGTGTTAAATTTGATTAATATGTTCCTTAATCTCTTAATCTTATTCCATATATACAATATATTTTGTCCCCATGATCTCATCTTCAATTCAAAATTCAATTTCTCCCTCTTTATTTTGAATTTATCTTGGACGCATATATATATTATCCATTTAATTATATATATATATATATATATATATATATTGCGTATACGGTCCAAATTCATTTGTTCATAACTTCTTCATACGTTAACCGTTTTCAGCATATTATATATGGAAACATTTCAGAATTTCTCCATGAATCAAAATAAAAGAATTTTGTAGCCAAATTCCTTAAGCTGAAAAATCTCATTTTATAGCTATACTATATAATTGCTTATTTTAATTATTTATTTATTATTAATACTTATGATTTGTACGGGGTATTACATTCTTCCCCCCTTAAAAATAGATTTCGTCCCGAAATCTAGTTAAGGGGCGAAAAATACAACTCGCGCGAAACATCCATGTTGTACACCCTAGTTGTTTATAATTCACCCATAAACATCCATGACTCGCAGTAATTATGAACTGCAGACCCACTAAAGTGAGCTCTACCCTAGCATGTAGGTGTAATAAGTTATGGAATATGTATGCAAATAACCTAAATATGCATATATTTCTATATGAGTGCTCGGTGCAATGGTGTTTCATCCATTTCCTAACTTCCAATCTAGCAATCACGATGCATCCATAAACGTCATTTTAAGGAAAAATTACCCGTGAAAAGCTCTGGGTGAGAGTGTCTCATCTTATCCTCGGTCTCCCATGTAGTTTGTGCCGAATCATTTCCCCAACTCGTACGTGGCGAACGGTTTGTTGCGGAGTCTCTTGATTTTGTGCTCTACAATCCTTGTAGTGGCATAGGGAACCTTGGACTCCAACTCGAGTGTTTCTATGTCCGCAATTTGATCAAGCTCGAGTTTGATAGTAGAATCATGAAGGCATTTCCTTAGATGAGATACATGAAAAACATCCCGATAGATGCTCTAGGAGATCCACTCGATAAGCCAAAGATCATATCTTCTCAATGACACGAAAAGGCCTAATAAATCTTGGAGCCAACTTCCCAGTCTTCCCAAACCTAACAGTCCTCTACCTAATCAAGGTTATCATCTTCGTGGATTCACGAACGAAGTCTGGTCCGAGTATCACCTGTCGGTAGTTTCCCACCAACAAGTTAGCGATTTGTATGGCCTCCTGTATAGCGCTACAAATGGAGCCATACCAATCGTCGTTTAAAAACTATTATTATACGTGAACTCCACAAGTGGTAGGTGCTGCTCCGAAACTCCTCCAAAGTCGATGATGCAAGCTCTGAGCAAGTCTTCTAAGATTCTATTTACTCTTTATGTCTGTCCGTCTGCCTGCGAATAATAAGTTGTGCTTAGATTGAGGGTCATTCCCAATGCTGTTTGTAGGCTTCTCCAAAATTCGCTTATGAATAAGGGGTCTCTATCATTCACAATACTCGATGGAGTGCCATGTATTCTGACAATCTCTTTGACATATAATTGAGTTAACGAGGCTGTTGTCCTTGTCTTCTTGACAGGTATAAAATGGGCACTTTTAGTTAAACGATCTATCACAACTCAAATGGCCTCATTCCCTTTTTGGCTTCTAGGAAGTCCATCTATGAAGTCCATGGAAATATGTTCCCACTTCCACGTGGGGATCTCTAACGGTAACAAAAATCCTCCAGGCTTCCGTTGCTCCGCTTTGACTTTTTGGAAGGTCAAGAATTTGGCCACAAATTCGGCTATGTCTCTCTTCATTCCTTCCCAATAGAGATTCCTCTTCATATCCTTGTACATTTTATCCCCACCACGGTGTATGGTCAATTTTGACCTATGGCACTCCTCTAGAATTTATTTCCTCAACCCTTCATCCTTAGGGACGTAAAGTCATCCATCCCAAAGTAAACCCCCATCATCGTTGATTGAATACCTAACCAAATGAGAAAAGTTCTCTTTCTTTCTCAATTTCTCCTTTATGCTTCTTAATTCCTCGTCAAAGTCTTGTGCGCTTTGGATCCTTTCTCTTATGGTAGGTCTAATTATCTTAGCCCAAAGAAAACCATTAGAAGTGATTAGTGAGGGTTGCAAATTAAAATTAGCGAGGAAATCTAATTGCTTCCAATTTATTATCACATTCAAAGTCGCATGTTTCCTACTTAAAGCATCCGCGACAACATTCCCCTCGCCCGGGGTATATTGAATCATAAAGTCAAATGAGGCAATATACTTCATCCATCGTTGTTGTCTCAAGTCTAGGTCACGTTGATAAAATAAATACTTTAGGGATTTATGGTCAGTGAAGAGTTCAAATTTCTCCCCTAAAAGATAATGCCTCCACTTCTTAAGGGTGAACACTACTACGACTAACTCAAAGTCATGAACTGGGTATCTTTTCTCTGGATCCTTGAGTTGTCTACTAGCATAGGCAACTACTCTTCCTTCTTGCACAAGGAATGCTCCTAAACTGGTCCCACAAGCGTCAGTGTAAATGGTGAACAATTTTGAACTGTCGGGTATAATTAGAACAGGAGTGCTAGTTAATACTTCCTTTAATTTCTTAAAGGCTATATCACATTTATTACTCCCAAAGAACACCAAATTCTTCTTTGTTAATTGGGTTAATGAAGTAGTAATCTTTATGAAGTCTTTAATGAATTTCCTATAATATCCAACCAATCCAAGGAAGCTTCTTACTTCTGTATCATTCCGAGGTATTCTCCACTCCTTGATTTCCTTGATCTTTACGGGGTATACGGCCAAGCCTCTGCTCGACACAATATGTCCTAAAAATATTACTTCTTCCCTCTAGAAATGGCACTTCAAGAATTTTGCTTTTAATTGGTTCTTCCTAAATATTCCTAACACTTGTCTCAAGTGTTTTTCGTGCTCTTCACGATCTTTTGAAAATATAAGGATATCATCTACTAAGACTACCACAATTTTATTTAGAATGCCCCTAAACACTCTGCTCATGAGGTCAACAAAGAAAGCGGGTGCATTCGTTAGTCCGAAGGCATAGCTTCCCATTGGAACAATCAGTCAGGCGTCCTAAACGCAGTTTTGTCCTTGCTGTCCTACGCAATTCTTAACTGATGAAATCTAGTAGCAAGGTCTAGTTGGGGAAATACTCGGGCTCCTCCCAAGTGGTCAAAAAGGTCATATGTACTAGGTAAAGGATGCCTATTCTTCTTGGTCAATTTATTGAGTTTCCTTTAGTCCACACAAAGTCTCAAAGATCCGTCTGCTTTGGTGGCAAATACGACAGGTGCACCCCATTCTGAGGTACTTCGTCGAATGAAACCTTTTTGTAATAATTCTGAAATATGCATATCTAACTCCCTTCTTTCCTTGGGTGCATGTGCCTCAAGAGTAGTGCTACAGGTCTAGCGTCGTTCTCTAGGTCAATACGAAAAGAGATTTCTCTACGGGGTGGAAGTCCCGTGACTTCCTCAAAGACATCCAATAATTCACAAACTATAGGGACCGATGATGGTCCTTCAGAACTAGGAGATAAGGAATATATTAAGACTTTATCCTTGTTCCTAACATTACAAGGAATATTCAAACTACGTCCTCCTCGGTTCCTAAGACTAATGTTCCTCTTATCGCAATCTATGATGGCCCCATAAAACGATAACCAATCCATACCTAGGATAAGGTCATACCCCATAAAATCCAATGCATACGCTTTGTAATGGAACTCGACATTGTCGACCTCCAATACTAGGTCTTTACACAATAGCTCAATATACTTAGAACCTCTGATAGGGTTGGCTACCTTTATTGGACTATCCAAGATAGATATGGAAAGATTCAACATATTTACTAATCACTTGGTGATAAAAGAATGGGTTGCTCCGGAATCGAACAAGGTGTATATTGAACATCCTAAAATAGAGGTTATACCTTCCAGTGCGGGCTGCCCTTGGTCTCTTGGGGGTCAACTTCGAATTGGTGTTGCCTCTATTGCATAGTTCTGGCCACTCTTGACAACTTTGGGCTTTGTGCAGTCTTTGGACATGTGACCTTTTTCATGGCGGTTGTAACATTTTCTCTTGAACTCCTTTTCGCTAATGAGGGCCTACAATCGTTGGCCTCATGGCCCTTGCGGTTGCACCTCGTAGAAGTCTTTGTTTCCTTCTTGAATTTGTTCTTCTTCTTGTTTTTCTACCATTCCTTTTTCTTGTTCTTGTTGGAGTTTTCTCCTTCTTTGCCCTCCTTAGCGCTTTCAGCCGTGCATAGGGTAGCTGTCTATGACACCCCACGTCCGTAAATGTCACTCACTAAGGGAATGCATTAAGTTCTATGAAGCTGTAACAACCCGAAAATGCGAGCCAGTTTAAAATTTTTATTTTGGCAATTTTAACGAATTTTGAACATTTAAAATGGACTATTTTAAATAATATCGACGAGAAATTTATTTTGAATAGAATTCGAACGTATATGTTATATACGTCGTCGTTAGAATATAAATAATTATATATATAATTATAAAAGGAATTGAAAATGGCGCGGTAGTTCGGTAATTCGATTTCAAACTTCAATTGGATGTACCGGGTGCAAAATAAACCGGATTTTAGTGAAACCAAAAATAATAGGATTTATTTGATGATATCTTTCCAACGAATCCGAAAAATCGAAATTTCATAGCGGCAATCAAAAGATATGTCCAGTTGAAAATTCTGAATAGTCGCTATGGAATTCAGGCCCTTAAAAATGGAAATTTTGCAAACGACCTCGGATTTCAATGAAACCACTTTTGCTGGATCCGTGATGTCGAATTATTGCTAGATTCCAAATTTCATAATTTTTCGATTCAGTATGTGAGCGTGGCAAAGGAAAACGCGTTTGACCAGTTTTAGTGGATTTTAATCGACTGGAAAATGGCCATTTTTCAAACGGTCTCAGAATTTGACGAAATTAGTTTTATTAGGACCGTATCGTCAATACGAAGCTAGAAAATATTTTTCAGGAATTTTTCGAGTTAGTATGTGGCCCCGGTAAATTGAAATGCACGTTCAAATTCAATATATAGAGTTATATGTTGATTTTGACGAAAACTGATCGAAACGATCGAATCAGCCTACGGTACACATCCCATTGGGTTTGGAATGGGGGTAATTAGCTATGGCCGACAGGCGGTGGGCCTCATTTTGAGATCGAATAAAAAGTCAACTCTTTGTAATTAAATAATTAAAAATAATTAAAATAAACCCCTTTTAACTTCTCCGCCCCCCCATTTTCTTCAAATCAGAAATCAAAACAAAAAAAACACTGTGCCCTAATTCCCCAGTCACCCTCGCGGTCGTCCGCCACCACCACGCCGGAGGCGCGCCTCCCCAGCCGCCGAACCTCGTCGACCCTCCCCCTCGCGCTTCTCCCATCCACCGTCACCCATTTCGAGCCCCAGACACCCCCCCAAATCGATCGAGCTCCTCCCATCACGTGCCCTCCTCCACGTCGAGCACCACCAACCCCGAGTCCGCCGCACCCCTCCCCATCACCGCACCCCTCTGACCGACGATTTCCCCCTCCCCTTTTCTCCAATTTCCAGACCCGCGAAGAAGAAGCCTCCTTTCTCTCGTTTTACAGTAAGCCCCTTCCTTTTTTTTATTCATATAAAGCTAGAATATTATACGTATAAAGCTTTGATTTTTACATAAGGAAAGATTCGATTTTTATTTTTTTGAATAGCGCTTTAAAAAGATTCGATTTTTAATCATGCGAAAGCGAGGAGAAAGAAAATAAAAACACATTCTTTTTTTGAAGAAAAATATTATCCTTGTTTATAGAAGGTTCTAATTTTTATCGTTCAAGTAGGAAATATAAAAATATGATTTCTATATTTTAGAAAGAATAAAAATTCGATTTTTAATTTATAAAAGATATAAAGATATGATTTTTATATAATGAAGATAATAAAAATATAATTTTTATATGATGTGAAGAATAAAAATATGACCTTTATATGGTAGAAGATATAAAAATACTATTTTTATATAAGTAGTATATTGAAAATAAAATTTCTATATAATACAGAATATAATCTTTATATTTGAAAAGGCGAAATCCTTATATAGAAAATAGCGTGATAAAAATAGAATTTTTATCTATATAGTAGCGTTGTAAAAATAGAATTTTTATCTATATAGTAGCAATGTAAAAATAGAACTTTTATCTATATGGTAGCGTTGTAAAAATAGAATTTTTATCTATATAGTAGCGATGTAAAAATAGAATTTTTATCCATATGGAGTAGTTATAAAAATATGATTTTTATATACATAGCAACAATATAAAAATGTGATTTTTATATATGTAGTGGCTACGGGCAAAGAAAGTGAAGAAAGGCGAGAACGACGAAGATTTCTATAAATGAAGCATCGTGGAGTTGGGATAGCTATTAGTGAGAACTTCTCACTCTAAATTTCTTTTTCTAGTTATATATATATATATATATACTAGGATGCAGACGGTGCTTAGCAGCACCTGACACCCGTCGTCCACAGACCATGGACGGCTTGTTTGTTTGATTGATGTGTTGTGAAAATTGATTGTGTTGTGGAATGATTGAATAATAAAATATTCTTGTGTTGAAAGGGAATAAAATATTTATATAGTTAAAAATATTTTATCATTAAAAATATAATTTTTAACGTGAATGTGAATAAATAAATATTTATAAACAAATCGGCCGATTTGTTTATATACACTGATTTGACTGATATTGATTGGGATGATAAATTTTACACATCGCCCAACTGCACAAATAATATTCAGTGTTTGTTGATTTGAAACCCCACACGGGTGTTGGGATGATATTTGGCGTACACTAATCCCAATTATTTAATTGTATGTCGATCGATTGGTCGACAGATTGTGTAAGCGTTGATTATTTATATTTAATGCTTATGCAGTTGTGGTGCACTTTGGATGATGGTTGATTATTTATCGTTGCTATTATATACATGTGTTGTAAGGAATCCATATAGTTAACGCTATATGGTGATTGATTGGGCCTTATTCCAATTGGAAAAATAAAGAACATTATAAAATAAAGGTTCATGTGTTGACCGTACTCATCCGTTGAGATTAGTCATGTGTTGAACGAAATATCTTAACAATAAAATTTACATCTTTACATTATAAAATAAAGGTTCATGCGTTGACCGTACTCATCCGTTGAGATTAGTCATGTGTTGAACGAAATATTTTAACAATAAAATTTACATCTTTACATTATAAAATAAAGGTTCATGTGTTGACCGTACTCATCCGTTGAGATTAGTCATGTGTTGAACGAAATATTTTAACAATAAAATTTAAATCTTTACATTATAAAATAAAGGTTCATGTGTTGACCGTACTCATCCGTTGAGATTAGTCATGTGTTGAACGAAATATTTTAACAATAAAATTTACATCTTTACATTATAAAATAAAGGTTCATGTGTTGACCGTACTCATCCGTTGAGATTAGTCATGTGTTGAACGAAATATTTTAACAATAAAATTTACATCTTCACATTATAAAATAAAGGTTCATGTGTTGACCGTACTCATCCATTGAGATTAGTCATGTGTTGAACGAAATATTTTAACAATAAAATTTACATCTTTATCATATAAAATTAGAAACTAACTGGAAAATAGATAAGATGAGTGGTATCCTGGATATTGATCTGATGTTGGTTTCGGCCTTCGGGGTTAATATTCAGGGAATCGTTCTCTTACTACTTTACGGTTCGAGTCTGATTTGAAATCAAACGATAGATACCATAATTTTTATAAAATATATTAAATAACAAAAATAGTCACACGTAGACAGTACTCATCCGTTGAGATTAGTCATGTGTTGACAAAAATATAGATTCATGTATTGAATAGAATAAATATTCATTTGTTGAATAGAATAACAGGATTATTGAAATATATAAAGCCGTGTTGATTAGAGATGCGCTATTTTGACGCGAACGATATTTATATCGATTATATTCGTTTTTGAATTGAATAGAATAGAAAACGAATTCGAATTGAATTGAATATATAACGACTTCGAATTGAATTGAATTGAAAACGAATTGAAATAGAATAAAAATCGATTTGAAATGGATTCAAATTGAATCAAAATTTGAATTAAAATTGAAATGAATTTAAAAAGAATTTATAAGGAAAAATTCAATTTTGATTTGAATTGGAAATGGAAGTCGAAATGTTTTTGAAACGAATTTAAAACTATTAATAAAATTCGTTTTAAATAGTAATCGACGAAATATATACTATATATATTATATATATAATATAATGGCCTGAATAGAACGCGCCGCGCCGCGGCAGTTCGTAAATTTCGATCATTGACTTCGAATGGACATTACGGGAGATCCGACCGTCGGATTCTCCTAAAACTGAAAACGTTGGGTTCGTATCGAAAAGAGCTTTCTAATGAATATTAGAAATTTGAAATCTAATGGTTGGATTTGGAGATACGTCCAAATCAAATTTGGAAAAGGTCGCTGTAAGTGCAGTTCGATGGCCGTTGTTGGAAATCGACTGTACGGGCCTTGATAAAATTATTAAAAATATCAATAATTTGTGTAAAATCATAAGAAATGATTTGGGAAAAATTGGGATGAAAAACTCCATATTTGAAAAGATAAAAATAAATTTTTATCGAAATGAACTAGTTTTGAACTAAAATTAAAACCCATTTATTTTTAAATAAATAAATTGGATTTGAAATGGGTTGTAAATAGAATTGATTTGTGGGTTTATCGTGAAGGGTGTTTTAAATGACACTTGTTCTTTAACCCGGTAAATAAATAGAATGTGATTTGGGTTTGTCGTGAACTATTTTTTAAAGACATTAGTTCTTTAACCCAGTAAAAGGAGTTTTAATGAACCTGTAATTAGATTGAAATGTGAATTGATAATCTAAGTTATCAAATTTAGAAATTGAGCGAGAATGGAGTATCACCAGTTTTGCTCCAAAGCGATAGTTAAATCTTTAATTAGATTTGAACGTGAAATGGTAATTAATTTTACCGATAACACTGTGGTATTAGATATGGAGTATTACCAGTTTTGCTTCATGGGATGAATAGGGTGGGATTGGGAAATAAAATAAATAATTACTTCGGTGTGGTTCGCTAATCCCGTCTAGTTTGAAAAACCATAATTTGGTTTGATATGACATCCAAAGGAAGATTAAAGAATAAATTTTAAAGAATTTATCTTTGATAAAATTAATGGGAACCTTTCCCTTAGAATAGGAAATTTAGAAACTAGCTGTAGGTTAGCTAAGAAGAATGGTTTCCTGGGTATTGATCTGATGTTGGTTTCGGCCTTCGGGGTTAATATTTGGGGAATTTCTCTCTTGCTAATTTGCGGTTAGTGACTGCTAAATTGGAATGAGGCGTATGTTGTGTTTGTGTAACATTTGTTTACTATATACGCAGGTTGTTCGGAAAGTCCGGGTTTATACCCATTCTGAATAACCGATTCGAAGATAAGTCGAAGATGAAGACGGTGGTTGAAGACCGGAAGTCTTCACATCGTTTGGGTGATTACTGGTGATCTTGATTTGGCTGTACACCCAAGATGAGGGAATCAGTTGGTGGTCGTCCAGACGTACTTGGAGATCGATGGATATGCGAGGAAAGTGCCTCCGGTTTCGTTCAGACCCAGAACGAACTTGTAAATGGATTGTGTGTCTAACATTGGACTTTATTCTGTGTTGATTGACCTCTATTGAATATACATATGTTTGGCGGCGGAGAATTTATTCTCTTGCTTAACGCCCTTCTCTGAGACGTACGAGCTTAGAGGTTGTATATCGATGGACATCAGTCGCATGACATGAATTGCTAGTGTGGCATGCCTAAGTGGCAGTTGATCAGGGCTTCTGTTGAAAAGCAAAGTCTTGTGGTTGATGATCAAAGCACGGCCTTTGTGGCGTAGCTTTGTGTATAACGTGAATTCGCGAGCCTCACACCTCGGTATGAGTTAAAAACGGGATACGGACCGTTGGGAGGACACGACGTTTCTTTCTAGCTATGGTGGTGTCAGTGACCTACCAGCCCTGACATTTATATCTACTTTTCACCTTTGTGGTTGTTGAAATGTGAGGCGCCTCGATTATAGGTCTGTAAGGACCGGGAAACGTGTGTTTAGGAATTGCCAATCCTCAAACGTAAGAAAGGACCGGCCCAGCCGATCCAAGGGTTAACCAGTGTGCGTAGTCCTGAGCATTTGCTAGAGTGTCTCGAAGCGGAGAGGATCTTGCCCCTTGCCTCGACTCATGACGGAAATCCAATTTCCAATACGTGTATTTCGGCTTTATTTGTAGAGCCTAGTATGGCGACCTAGTAGCATGGGATGCTATGCCGTCTATGATTTATATTTATGATTGAAATTGTTTTGACACTATACACTTATTATAGTATCAAATG
The DNA here is from genome assembly GCA_030737875.1 of Allium sativum. Taxonomy (NCBI): domain Eukaryota; kingdom Viridiplantae; phylum Streptophyta; class Magnoliopsida; order Asparagales; family Amaryllidaceae; genus Allium; species Allium sativum. The sequence continues at coordinate 1,022,054,367 of CM060926.1, forward strand.
ATTTGTTTTTAAACGTACCAAGCATGTTTGGCTGCTATAAGGTAAAACCCTATCCTCCGGCCTGCGTTGCATTGTGTGATGGGACCTGGGTCTTATAATAGCTTCATTTTTCGAAAAAGCATTGCGTTGTTTATTCTATGCACTGGTATTCTTGGGAGGAAACCCGTTCCGTGTTATACGGCGTGGTCCCTTGAATTACTCTCTTTTAAAGTAAAGCTTTAAATAACTGTTTTAGTTCTCACACCAGTCACATGACTGACCTGGAGTTTATTGTTTTAACCTAAACTCTGGGTGCTCCTAATTTCCGCACGGGCAGCTAGTAGTTTTGGTTTTGCAGATTTATATTCACAGGATCCTGATTTACAGCTGGAACGATGCTCGGAAAGCTCTGTATCCGTGTATTACTTTCAGTTGTGTTTTGTATTATTTTCCGCTGCTATGTAATTTATTGTAATCTCTGATATTTATCGAATGTAATTTATTCAATTATACTCTGTATATTCTTGTATCTGATGGAATTGTTGTAATAACAATGAAATGTTCTTCCGTCTGCGTTCCAATTTGTCCTGTTCTCAAAACGATCAGGGGTTTCGAACGGTCTAGATCGGTTTAACGACTGATTCGGATTGAGCGAAATTCCCGGCCATCACATTTGGTATCAGAGCTTTGGTTTACAGAGCTCGAGAACAAGACGCATTAGAACCATACGAAAGAATTCATCAGATATTGGATTAGTAATATCCAATTAGAATGACTCGTTAGAGATAGGATCAGTAGTATCCTAGAACGAGTGTGAAGAGTATATTTTTCAAATGAAAACAGTTTTGTTTTGAAAATTTCAACCATTTTATACGTATTTGAATATTTTATTTGTATTGAATTTGGACAATCTAGTATATAAAGATTTTGCATATACGCGTCATGAACGTATATTCGAAGTTTCAATATATTGGATAGATATAGAATCACATTCTAGTCGCCCGGAGATGGTACTGATAATTGTCATGACATCATCAGTATTTATGTTCGTGTGACGAAGGTGTGATATCTATATATTTCCATTTAGGCTGGTGTGAGAACCAAAACTTATATAGATAGATTTATTGTTGTGAATTGGCATCAAAAACATGATTTTCTGTATATGTATCAAAGTTATGAATTTGAAACGTTAATTCACTAATCGATTGATGGTTCAGTTGTTTATTTATTTGTTTGATAATTTCGAACCATTATGCCTAATTGAATCAAATATTGAACTGTATTGAAATTGGTCGCATTTGCTTGCATATACATGTACATACATTGAACAGGTCATAGCAAGGAGGCTAGAGCAGAGAATAAAATTTGTTTGCCCGACAAATAGGTACGTGTTTACTATAATTTACTGTTTTGTTTGGGTGATGATGATTTTATGAGCCGATTGGCTTTTTCTTTTCCTTTTTGAGATCAGAAGGCCGGTATGGCAATTTCGGGATTTTCCCGGTGCTCCCGGTGCAGGGGAGGTTATGGCGAAATTTTTCGAAAATTTAGGGTGTTAGCCAAATTTTTGAAAATTTGAAAAATTCTCAGAAACTGAAAAGTTGGAGAATGGAAGCCAGATCGAACGTAGAGTTGATTGATCAAACCACTTTCGACTTTGTTCCTTTTCGGGGAAGAAAAGTTTTAAGTGGGGGAGATTGTAACAACCCGGAAATGCGAGCCAGTTTAAAAAATTTATTTTGGCAATTTTAACGAATTTTGAACATTTAAAATAGACTATTTTAAATAATATCGACGAGAAATTAATTTTGAATAGAATTCGAAATATATATTATATACGTCGTCGTTAGAATATAAATAATTATATATATAATTATAAAAGGAATTGAAAATGGCGCGGTAGTTCGATAATTCGATTTCAAACTTCAATTGGATGTACCGGGTGTAAAATAAACCGGATTTTAGTGAAACCAAAAATAATAGGATCTATTTGATGATATCTTTCCAACGAATCCGAAAAATCAAAATTTCATAGTGGGAATCAAAAGATATGTCCAGTTGAAAATTCTGAATAGTCGCTATGGAATTCAGGCCCTTAAAAATGGAACTTTTGCAAACGACCTCGGATTTCGACGAAACCACTTTTGTTGGATCCAAGATGTCGAATTATTGCTAGATTCCAAATTATATAATTTTTCGATTTAGTATGTGAGCGTGGCAAAGGAAAACGCGTTTGACCAGTTTCAGTGGATTTTAATCGACTGGAAAATGGCCATTTTTCAAACGGTCTCAGAATTTGATGAAATTAGTTTTATTAGGACTGTATCGTCCATACGAAGCTAGAAAATATATTTTAGGAATTTTTCGAGTTAGTATGTGGCCCCGGTAAATTGAAATGCGCGTTCAAATTCAATATATAGAGTTATATGTTGATTTTGACAAAAACTGATTGAAACGATCGAATTAGCCTACGGTACACATCCCATTGGGTTCGGAATGGGGGTAATTAGCTATGGACGACAGGCGGTGGGCCTCGTTTTGAGATCGAATAAAAAGTCAACTCTTTGTAAATTAAATAATTAAAAATAATTAAAATAAACCCCTTTTAACTTCTCTGCCCCCCCCCCATTTTCTTCAAATCGGAAAACAAAACAAAAAAAAACTGCGCCCTAATTCCCCCGTCACCCTCGCGGTCGTCCGCCACCACCACGCCGGAGGCGCGCCTCCCCAGCCGTCGAACCTCGTCGACCCTCCCCCTCGCGCTTCTCCCCTCCATCGTCACCCATTTCGAGCCCCAGACCCCCCCCCAAATCGATCGAGCTCCTCCCATCACGTGCCCTCCTCCACATCGAGAGCCACCAACCCCGAGTCCGCCGCACCACTCCCCATCACCGCACCCCTCTGACCGATGATTTCCCCCCTTTTTTCCAATTTCCAGACCCGCGAGGAAGAAGCCTCCTTTCTCTCGTTTTACAGTAAGCCCCTTCCTTTTTTTTATTCATATAAAGCTAGAATTTTATACGTATAAAGCTTTGATTTTTACATAAGGAAAGATTCAATTTTTATTTTTTTGAATAGCGCTTTAAAAAGATTCGATTTTTAATCATGCAAAAGCGAGGAGAAAGAAAATAAAAACACGTTCTATGTTTGAAGAAAAATATTATCCTTGTTTATAGAAGGTTTATTTTTTATCGTTCAAGTAGGAAATATAAAAATGTGATTTCTATATTTTAGAAAGAATAAAAATTCGATTTTTAATTTATAAAAGATATAAAGATATGATTTTTATATAATGAAGATAATAAAAATTTAATTTTTATATGATGTGAAGAATAAAAATATGACCTTTATATGGTAAAAGATATAAAAATACTATTTTTATATAAGTAGTATATTGAAAATAAAATTTCTAAATAATAGAGAATATAATCTTTATATTTGAAAAGGCAAAATCTTTATATAGAAAATAGCATGATAAAAATAGAATTTTTATCTATATAGTAGCGTTGTAAAAATAGAATTTTTATCTATATAGTAGCGTTGTAAATATAGAATTTTTATCTATATAGTAGCGATGTAAAAATAGAATTTTTATCTATATAGTAGCGTTGTAAAAATAGAATTTTTATCTATATAGTAGCGATGTAAAAATAGAATTTTTATCCATATGGAGTAATTATAAAAATATGATTTTTATATACATAGAAACAATATAAAAATGTGATTTTTATATATGTAGTGGCTACGGGCAAAGAAAGTGAAGAAAGGCGAGAACGACGAAGATTTCTATAAATGAAGCATCGTGGAGTTGGGATAGCTATTGGTGAGAACTTCTCACTCTAAATTTCTTTTTCTAATTATATATATACTAGAATGCAGACGGTGCTTAGCAGCACCCGACACCCATCATCCACAGACCATGGACGGCTTGTTTGTTTGATTGATGTGTTGTGAAAATTGATTGTGTTGTGGAATGATTGAATAATAAAATATTCTTGTGTTGAAAGGGAATAAAATATTTATATAGTTAAAAATATTTTATCGTTAAAAATATAATTTTTAACGTGAATGTGAAAAATAAATATTTATAAACAAATCGGCCGATTTGTTTATATACACTGATTTGACTGATATTGATTGGGATGATAAATTTTACACATTGCCCAACTGCACAAATAATATTCAATGTTTGTTGATTTGAAACCCCACACGGGTGTTGGGATGATATTTGGCGTACACTAATCCCAATTATTTAATTGTATGTCGATCGATTGGTCGACAGATTGTGTAAGCGTTGATTATTTATATTTAATGCTTATGCAGTTGTGGTGCACTTTGGATGATGGTTGATTGTTTATCGTTGCTATTATATACATGTGTTGTATGGAATCCATATAGTTAACGCTATATGGTGATTGATTGGGCCTCATTCCAATTGGAAAAATAAAGAACATTATAAAATAAAGGTTCATGTGTTGACCGTACTCATCCGTTGAGATTAGTCATGTGTTGAACGAAATATTTTAACAATAAAATTTACATCTTTACATTATAAAATAAAGGTTCATGCGTTGACCGTACTCATCCGTTGAGATTAGTCATGTGTTGAACGAAATATTTTAAAAATAAAATTTACATCTTTACATTATAAAATAAAGGTTCATGTGTTGACCGTACTCATCCGTTGAGATTAGTCATGTGTTGAACGAAATATTTTAACAATAAAATTTACATCTTTACATTATAAAATAAAGGTTCATGTGTTGACCGTACTCATCCGTTGAGATTAGTCATGTGTTGAACGAAATATTTTAACAATAAAATTTACATCTTTACATTATAAAATAAAGGTTCATGTGTTGACCGTACCCATCCGTTGAGATTAGTCATGTGTTGAACGAAATATTTTAACAATAAAATTTACATCTTTACATTATAAAATAAAGGTTCATGTGTTGACCGTACTCATCCGTTGAGATTAGTCATGTGTTGAACGAAATATTTTAACAATAAAATTTACAGCTTTATCATATAAAATTAGAAACTAACTGGAAAATAGATAAGATGAGTGGTCTCCTGGATATTGATCTGATGTTGGTTTCGGCCTTCGGGCTTAATATTCAGGGAATCGTTCTCTTACTACTTTACGGTTGGAGTCTGATTTGAAATCAAACGATAGATACCATAATTTTTATAAAATATATTAAATAACAAAAATAGCCACACGTGGACAGTACTCATCCGTTGAGATTAGTCATGTGTTGACAAAAATATAGATTCATGTATTGAATAGAATAAATATTCATTTGTTGAATAGAATAACGGGATTATTGAAATATATAAAGTTGTGTTGATTAGAGATGCGCTATTTTGACGCGAACGATATTTATATCGATTATATTCGTTTTTGAATTGAATTGAATAGAAAACGAATTCGAATTGAATTGAATATATAACGACTTCGAATTGAATTGAAAACGAATTGAAATAGAATAAAAATCGATTTGAAATGGATTCAAATTGAATCAAAATTTGAATTAAAATTGAAATGAATTTAAAAAGAATTTATAAGGAAAATTTCAATTTTGATTTGAATTGGAAATGGAAGTTGAAATGTTTTTGAAACGAATTTAAAACTATTTATAAAATTCATTTTAAATAGTAATCGACGAAATATATATTATATATATTATATATATAATATAATGGCCTGAATAGAACGCGCCGCGCTGTGGCAGTTCGTAAATTTCGACCATTGACTTCGAACGGACATTACGGGAGATCCGACCATCGGATTCTCCTAAAACCGGAACCGTTGGGTTCGTATTGAAAAGAGATTTCTAATGAATATTAGAAATTTGAAATCTAACGGTTGGATTTGGAGATTCGTCCAAATCAAATTTGGAAAAGGTCGCTGTAAGTGCAGTTCGATGGCCATTGTTGGAAATCGACTGTACGGGCCTTGATAAAATTATTAAAAATATCAATAATTTGTGTAAAATCATAAGAAATTATTTGGGAAAAATTGGGATGAAAAACTCCATATTTGGAAAGATAAAAATAGATTTTTATCGAAATGAACTAGTTTTGAACTAAAATTAAAACCCATTTATTTTTAAATAAATAAATTGGATTTGAAATGGGTTGTAAATAGAATTGATTTGTGGGTTTATCGTGAAGGGTGTTTTAAATGACACTTGTTCTTTAACCCGATAAATAAATAGAATGTGATTTGGGTTTGTCGTGAACTGTGTTTTAAAAGACATTAGTTCTTTAACCCAGTAAAAGGAGTTTTAATGAACCTGTAATTAGATTGAAATGTGAATTGATAATCTAAATTATCAAATTTAGAAATTGAGCGAGAATGGAGTATCACCAGTTTTGCTCCAAAGCAATAGTTAAATCTTTAATTAGATTTGAACGTGAAATGGTAATTAATTTTACCGATAACACCGTGGTATTAGATATGGAGTATTACCAATTTTGCTTCATGGGATGAATAGGTTGGGATTGGGAAATAAAATAAATAATTACTTCGGTGTGGTTCGCTAATCCCGTCTAGTTTGAAAAACCATAATTTGGTTTGATATGACATCCAAAGGAAGATTAAAGATTAAATTTTAAAGAATTTATCTTTGATAAAATTAATGGGAACCTTTCCCTAAGAATAGGAAATTTAGAAACTAGCTGTAGGTTAGTTAAGAAGAATGGTTTCCTGGGTATTGATCTGATGTTGGTTTCGGCCTTCGGGGTTAATATTTGGGGAATTGCTCTCTTGCTAATTTGCGGTTAGTGACTGCTGAATTGAATGAGGCGTATGTTGTGTTTGTGTAACATTTGTTTACTATATACGCAGGTTGTTCGGAAAGTCCGGGTTTATACCCATTCTGAATAACCGATTCGACGATTAGTCGAAGATGAAGACGGTGGTTGAAGACCGGAAGTCTTCACATCGTTTGGGTGATTACTGATGATCTTGATTGGGCTGTACACCTAAGATGAGGGAATCAGTTGGTGGTCGTCCAGACGTACTTGGAGATCGATGGATATGCGAGGAAAGTGCCTCCGGTTTCGTTCAGACCCAGAACGAACTTGTAAATGGATTGTGTGTCTGACATTGGACTTTATTCTGTGTTGATTGATCTCTATTAAATATACATCTGTTTGGCGGCGGAGAATTTATTCTCTTGCTTAACGCCCTTCTCTGAGACGTACGAGCTCAGAGGTTGTATATCGATGGACATCAGTCGCATGGCATGAATTGCCAGTGTGGCATGCCTAAGTGGCAATTGATCAAGGCTTCTGTTGAAAAGAAAAGTCTTGTGGTTGATGATCAAAGCACGGCCTTTGTGGCATAGCTTTGTGTATAAGGTGAATTCGCGAGCCTCACACCTCGGTATGAGTTAAAAACGGGATACGGACCGCTGGGAGGACACGACGTTTCTTCCAAGCTATGGTGGTGTCAGTGACCTACCAGCCCTGACATTTATATCTACTTTTCACCTTTGTGGTTGTTGGAATGCTAGGCGCCTCGATTATAGGTCTGTAAGGACCGGGAAACGTGTGTTTAGGAATTGCCAATCCTCAAACGTAAGAGAGGACCGGCCCAGCCGATCCAAGGGTTACCCAGTGTGCGTAGTCCTGAGCATTTGCTAGAGTGTCTCGAAGCGGAGAGGATCTTGCCCCTTGCCTCGACTCATGACGGAAATCCAATTTCCAATACGTGTATTTCGGCTTTATTTGTAGAGCCTAGTATGGCGACATAGTAGCATGGGATGCTATGCCGTCTATGATTTATATTTATGATTGAAATTATTTTGACACTATACACTTATTATAGTATCAAATGATTTGTTTTTAAACGTGCCAAGCATGTTTGGCTGCTATAAGGTAAAACCCTATCCTCCGGCTTGCGTTGCATTGTGTGATGGGACCTGGGTCTTATAATAGCTTCATTTTTTAAAAAAGCATTGCGTTGTTTATTCTATGCATTGGTATTCTTGGGAGGAAACCTGTTCCGTGTTATACGGCATGGTCCCTTGAATTACTCTCTTTTAAAGTAAAGCTTTAAATAACTGTTTTAGTTCTCACACCAGTCACATGACTGACCTGGAGTTTATTGTTTTAACCTAAACTCTGGGTGCCCCTAATTTCCGCACGGGCAGCTAGTAGTTTTGGTTTTGCAGATTTATATTCACAGGATCCTGATTTACAGCTGGAACGATGCTCGGAAAGCTCTGTATCCGTGTATTACTTTCAGTTGTGTTTTGTATTATTTTCCGCTGCTATGTAATTTATTGTAATCTCTGATATTTATCGAATGTAATTTATTCAATTATACTCTGTATATTCTTGTATCTGATGGAATTGTTGTAATAACAATGAAATGTTCTTCCGTCTGCGTTTCAATTTGTCCTGTTCTCAAAACGATCAGGGGTTTCGAATGGTCTAGATCGGTTTAACGACTGTTCGGATCGAGCGAAATTCCCGGCCGTCACAGAAGCGTTATAGGTAAATAAGAACATAATTGCACAAGACAGACATGTAAAATAGCAGTGGAATTAAAAAATTTATTCAAATCAAAACATTATGGTCCCAAATACTGAGTTTACATCATAAGTAACTAATCACATTAATAATCTGTCTTACCAAAAATATCAGAGTACAAAGGCATAAAACTATATTTCCCAAGCAAAGCCATAAGAGAGTTGGCAAGAAGTCAAAGCGATACATCTATATCCGAAATCCAAGCTAAGCTAAAAGGATCCAAATCAACTCTAAGCACTTCCACCCTGAGAACCTTGGGGGGGAGAGAAGAGGAAACAAAAAGGATCAGACATAAAGTCTAGTGAGTCGAGTTACTTTTAAATATAAATAAATAAAAGTATCATGGCAGGTATATGTAAAACTGGAAGAACAAGATAACAGTAACAATAACAAGTGTGAACTGAGCAAGATAAGATGAACAAGATATATTGCGCTTCTAAAATACATTTCTCTGCACCGCGCAGATACTAGTATATCAGAAGTAGAATGATCCCTACTAATATTGTTCCATTAAATTTTCTTGATTATTAGGTTACTTGGGTTAATAGCACTCAAGACTTATACGCGCATCGTACCCATTTACTTTCCCATGGATTCACCTAATACAATATATATAGCTATCTCTCAATATTGAGATACACCCCATGGTACCCCACTCGCATGGTCTCCATCGTAATGAACGCAATCTCTCATCCCACGCCGGAGTGACGTACGGGTCTCCATATAAAATGTTACGTTCCGCATATATCTATCATTAATATGCTACGTAAGCGTATGGACTGCCACCATCAATCGAATCAGATTCTTTATCGGAATAATGCCATCTAGTCTACGATACACCACCCAAAGCATATATGCATGTAACTAGACTGTCCCACGTATGTACTGTAATTGTAGCTCGATGCTTCAATCGCACGTCCTCTACTGTGCACCGAGTTCCACGGCAGGGCGATACAAGAAACATGGAACTCGGCCAGGAGCTTTTCCATATCTATAGAGGCCCATCTTTAAAGAGCCTCTATATACAGATATACCTAGGGTCTGTTTTCGTGGTGGCTATGGCCCCACCTCGGCCCCTCCCTCAACTAGTAAAGACTACAAGAGCTAAGCGACCACCCCTAATAACAACCAATCTAAACATCCATGTGGCGTCTAACCTCAACCCCGTACCTCGATAATGAAAAGGGAAATGGTATCTTGGGTTTAGCTCTAGTCTTTCACATCCCGCTGGCTGTCGATGACGGATATCCGACGGTCTACTATCCTTGTTGGTCGTGACCCTCTCTACCTCCTCGTGAGGCAACCGTCGAATCACCCTGGTGTTACCTCGTCACAGCATTCTGACTGCATAGCTACATATGCAGTCAAGGCCCACCCACCTAGTAGTTACGCGCAGACCCAACCTTTGCGAGTATAGCCTAAGACATATGTTACCGCACAGAGGACTACTAGGAGCACCTTACGTACTTCAGGAAGCCGTGTGCTTCCCCTTCCCATTCCTTTGGAGCCGTCATAACAATCAGATGAATGTGCTCTCCCCTCGTGTCTTATAACACCTCGATGATCTACCCCGTAGGGTTATTCACCCTCAAATGTACGGACTGGTCCAAGCGCCTTTCTTTAATATGTTGTTAGACCCTATGTCTAAACATTCTTTTACGCGCTTGTCTTACCTCACCGGGTTTCCATTTAACTTGGTTATTCCCATTCATATTGAATTCTTATTCAAATTACCATGTTTCTCTTGCTTATTAATTTCAGTCATATAACTTAATCCATTTAAGTTTATTAATAAGCCCACAACATGCTATTTTCTAGATTGTGGCCTAAGGTCTGCAATCCACAATCTATTTTATATTCTTGCTTGGTTACATCATTACAATAACATGTTCTCCTTAATACGTTATTAAGTATATCTCAATTCACATGTTTCCTAATTAACATGTCACTTACCATTTATGATTAAATATAACTTCTTTATTTTACAAGTTTTCCTCATTCTTTCTCATTTAATCATAAATTCAATTTACACCGTCACTACAACTTATCATCGTTTACTTAGCAGATTATTACGCATATCTAATTCTATCATTTCTACAAGTTATGCTTACCCTACAAGGGTTCTTTAATTACATAACTTTATTATATTTTCCACCGGTTATGTATTCCACCAAGCGTCTTAATTACATAACCTTATCGGGTTAAGTTTATGGGCCTATATGTAAATATTACCCACCCCCTCAGATTTACTTAACCCACCCACCGTTCAACCAATTTTACTTAACCCCATCTTTATTTTATTCATACAATCCCTATGGATTCAACTAGGTTAAGTATTCAAGATTTATTACCATTTTTTCATTTATGGTTACAGTATGCTAGACCTCCCACATTAAACCTGTCATTTGCGGATGCTGGATATGCCAGGTGGGTCCGGGCAGACTTATTCCTCAAATTGGGCTTAACCTCATGTCTGCGCAGGTCTCATATTTGCGCACTTATACCACTCATACTAGGTTCAACATTAGTGATTGCTAGATATGTCGCTCGGGTCCGGGCAGACTTCCACCATTAATGCAACCTAACCTTGTGTCATAAGTACAATTTCTAATTGTAATCCTAGACATTCATTATAATCCAATTTTACCTATGTCATTATAGGTGTTCATACCCTTTTGCCCCATATTTAATTATATGCCTAATTCACTATTCAAATTATAGACTTTTATGCCCCTTTTCAATTCACATTTTAATTATGCACCATATGCTCTTTTTTTCCCCTAAGTTATAAGTTAAGGCATATATATATATATGTGTGTGTGTGTGTGTGTGTCTGTGTGTGTGTGTGTTATGCGTAAACCCAAATCTACATATTTTCCAATTTATGTCCCTAGTTCATATTCACATATTTCAATACAAGTTGTGCCCAAATTCATATTAACATATATTCCAATTTACGCCCAAATTATATTTTACATAATTTATGCCAAATCGTATTTTCCAATGTTCGCCTAAATTCATATTCATGTTATACAACACGATATATTTCCCCAAATCCATATTTGTATATTTCCACATTTTATGCCTAAACTTATATTCATATTTTTCCAATATCAATTATTCCCCAAATTATGTCTTTCCCAATCATTCCCAATTTCGCACGTTCGCATTTTCCAGCGTTAGGCCTAGGCTCGAAGGTAGCCTGGCTATATAAAAATAAAAGGGAAAAGAGGGAGAGAATATAATCATAACAGGCGTAATAACGAATCAATAACATAACGGTAGAAATAGGCATAAAAACTGAATGAACATATTATGACAAGATTAGATTTGGTGATGATATAAGCATATAAGAATAGATCAGAGGAATATGTCATAATAGAACTGATTAGGCACCGATTCAAGATCCAATTTTTTTTTTATATACATATCACGATTACTATTTAAAATTCAGATCTAAAAATAAAATGAACTCACAGTGAATAGATCTAAGGAAATGGATCCAAATTACTACGAAGAACACGTTGAGTTTGTTGTAGCAATCGTTGAATTTGTATAATGCTTGCTGAATTAGATTTGGAGTAGATTAGGCCATTCAATCTATTTTGCAGCAGAGCTCCACCATCGCCTCCATTTTCAGATGAATAAAACCTAGGTTTAGGGTCCTTTATATAGCTTTAGGATCAATGAATCTTGTTCAGAAAGGTGTCCAGATACAAAATGAAGTATTTCGCCTACATCTGTTAAGGGGGGGTCGACCCCCCTTTGAGTGGGTCGACCTATGGGTCGACCCCCCTTTGAGTGGTAGACCCACCTGGGCGGGAAATCTACCGCCTTCCCAAATTTTGAATTTTGAACCGAATTTCGAATTTCTGGACCTATTTTTGGATTTATGAACCTATTATATATATATATATATTCTTCCTGTGCGTATACAAACTTTTAACCTTAATAACTTCTTCATACGGTGTCCGATTTACGCAAACCAGGTGTCTATCTTGACAAAAATTTCGAGACAGACGCAATTACGCAGTTCGTTTCCCTTAATTCTAAATATTTAATTAAGTTTTCCTTAATTCATTGTTAATAGTGTATTTCACACTAATTATTCTTTAATTCATCGTCTTTAGTGTCTTTAAAATTCCGGGGTGTTACATTCTCCCATACTCAAAGTATTTTGTCCCCGAAATCTCTAAGTTAAGAAGAACATATATCCTAACATCCAACAATCATACATCCATCTAGCAATCACAGGCATCCATTATCCTTAAGGAATTTCTAATGCTTTTATGAACATACGTAATAGTGTGTGTATATGTCCGCAAACTAATGCGAAAGATCAGGCGGTCTACTGATTCAGTTGACCTCCTTAATGCAATGTACGTTTGTGCCATGCAACCAAAATGTATGCAAATCATCCTAATCCATGTAAGTTCTATATGTATGCACATCCATCCATCCACATGCAACATCAACGTAACGATAGTCCATAAAAATTTAAAATGTACACACATCAGTATGCAATATGTAAGTGATTGAGTCGATCTAGTGCCTATTGTGCGTATATGCATCCACGAGCGATCTCTAGCAACCAGTTGCATCCATCAAACATAACATGTCTCAAACACATGTTTACATTCATTAGTTTTCTATCTAAAGACTCGATTGATAAAAGATATTTAAACGATAGATACAAGTATTAATTCAAAGCTTGGGAAAAGAAGTTAAGGACATATTCTCGAAAAGGAAAGGATATGAAGCGCATATCTTGTCTTCAGCCTCCCAATTAGCGTTCTCGCGGTCCTCTCCCCATTGCACTTTTACTAGCTTCACTTCTTTGCACAATGTCTTAACCTTCGATCTAAGTATGCAAGTTGGAAGTCATCCTATTGTTGCTTCCTTCTCTACTTTCACTTCCTCTCGCAAGTTTGGCTTCACTACCTCGAACTCTATACTTTTTATCACCACTTAGATGAATAGTCATCTTAGAATGATGGGCTTACTCAAGGACTGTCTTCAATAGGTTTCCCATTACGATATAATTCACCTATCAAACCTCTTCTCAAGTAGCTCCCCTACTTGCTTACAAAGTTCCCTCTTTTCTTTTAGGAGTTGTATGTCGCACTGGCAATGTAACTCGCTTTGCATTGTCCACTAAGTATATGCGGAAACCAATCTCGTGCCTCGGGGGTAGACCCCGAACATCATCAAAACATCAGGACACTCACAACTATTGGTACAAATCGCAAATCATCGATAGATATATCAAGAGATTCTAGGAGACTAAGCATGACAGACCCTTTTGAGGTCATAAGAAATCTCGAGAGTCTGGCAAGACAGAAGTCTAATGACCCTCCTCTAACCATCAAGAACGGCTCCATATTTGTGGTTAACCAATCCATCCCTAGAATCAAACCGTATCTTGTGAAATCAAGAACATATGCGTCGCAACCAAACTTGACACCTAACACAAAGATTGTCAAACCCTGAAAAATTATCGATAAATGAGTCGTACCTCCACTGGGGTTTGAGGCAATAACGGGTTCCAAAACCATACTAGTATTTAGGTGTAGAGACTCAACTAAAGGATCAGATATAAAAGAATGCGAAGCGCCAGGAAAAGAATCCTAATAGGATGATCAGAAATAGAAATCAATCCTTCGATGGAAACTTTCCTACCCCTATCATGTCCACCATCTATGAGAACATTAGCTTGCCCTTAGAAGTTCCTGCCCTCTGGCCTTGTCTTTGTCTCTTCGAGCACTCCTTAATGAGGTGTCCTGCCTTACCAAAGTGGTAACAAACGCCTTTTCTCTTTCTGCAATCCTTTTCCAGATGACCCACCGTTCCGAAATTCTGGTATTTCCTCTTTTCTTCTTTGGGTTGTGCTCCTTAGCCTCAACTCCCTTATTCTCCTTTTTACAATCCTTGTGCAACATGCTAACAAGTCTCTTGAAAGCTGCCTCCATCGCATGGAAATCCTTAGGAGGCTTGAGAGAAAATAATGCGCAGTTGAAACCACTACGGCTGAAGATGGAGGTTGGGCACTTCTTTGCCCTTCGACATGTACCATAGTTTTAACATGCCTACGGAACCATGGCGAAATAGGGATACCTTTTTGAGACGAAATGATTCCCTGATAAAAAAGGAAAAGAAATCAAGCAGAGAATCAAGAAGATATTTATGGCTTTGGGAAACATGCTTCTCAAAAGCAGGCTTTTTATTTTAAAATACTTTGTTTTTGAGACCTTTTTGAAAACCATTTTCAAAATACTTTATTCGATCTTATAACCATATGCTATGATACCAAATGTGACACCCCACGTCCGTTAATGTCACTCACTAAGTGAATGCATTAAGTTTCGTGAAGCGTTATAGGTAAATAAGGACATAATAGCACAAGACAGACATGTAAAATAGCAACAAAATTAAAAACTTTATTTAAATCAAAACATCATGGTCCCAAATAATGAGTTTACATCATAAGTAACTAATTACATTAATAATCTGTCTTGCCAAAAATATTAGAGTACAAAAGCATAAAACCATATTTCCCTTGAAAAGCCATAAGAGAGTTGACAAGAAGTCAAAGCGATACATCTATATCCAAAATCCAAGCTAAGCTGAAAGAATCCAAATCAACTCTAAGCACTTCCACCCTGAGAACCTGGCGGAAACGGAAGAGAGAGAAGAGGAAACAAAAAGGGTCAGACATAAAGTCCGACGAGTCCAGTTACTTTTAAATATAAATAAATAAAAGTATCATGGCAGGTATATATAAAACTGGAAGAACAAGATAACAGTAACAATAACAAGTGTGAACTGAGTAAGATAAGATGAACATGATATATTGCGCTTCTTAAATACATTTCTCTGCACCACGCAGATACTAGTATATCAGACGTAGAATGATCCCTACTAATACTGTTCCATTACATTTTCTTGATTATTAGATTACTTGGGTTAATAGCACTTAAGACTTATACGCGCATCGTACCCATTTACTTTCCCATGGATTCACCTAATACAATATATGTATCTATCTCTCAATATTGAGATACACCTCATGGTACCCCACTCGCACGGTCTCCATCGTACTGAACGCAGTCCCTCATCCTACGCCGGAGCGACGTACGGGTCTCTATATAAATTGTTACATCCGCATATATCTATCATTACTATGTAACGTAAGCATATGGACTTCCACCATCGATCGAATCAGATTCTTTATCGAAATAATGCCATCTAGTCTACGATACACCACCCAGAGCAGATATGCATGTATCTAGATTGTCCTACGTATGTACTGTAATTATAGCTCGATGCCTCAATCGCACGTCCTCCAATGTGCACCGAGTTCCACGGTAGGGCGATATAAGAAACACGGAACTCTACCGGGAGTTTTTTCATATCGATACGGGCCCGTCTTTAAAGAGCCTCAATATACAGATATACCTAGGGTCTGTTTTCGTGGTGGCTATGGCCCCACCTCGGCCCCTCCCTTAACTAGTAAAGACTACAAGAGCTAAGCGACTGCCCCTAATAACAACCAATCTAAACATCCATGTGGCGTCAACCCTCAACCCCGTACCTCGGAAGTGAAAGGTGAAATGGTATCTTGGGTTTAGCTCTAGTCTTTCGCATCCCACTGGCTGTCGATGACGGATATCCGACGGTTTGCTATCCTTGTTGGTCATGACCCTCTCTACCTCCTCGTGAGGCAACCGTCGAATCACCCTGGTGTCACCTCGTCATTGCATTCTGACCGTATAGATACATCTATAGTCAAAGTCCACCCACCTAGCAGTTACGCGCAGACCCAACCTTTGCGAGTACAGCCTAAGACATCTGTCACCGCACAAGGGACTACTAGGAGCACCTTACGTACTTCAGGAAGTCGCGTTATTCCCCTTCCCATTCCTTTGGAGCCGTCATAAAAATCAGATAAATGTGCGCTCCCCTCGTGTCCTATAACACCTCGATGTTCTACCCCGTTGGGTTATTCACCCTCAAACGTACGGACTGGTCCAAGCGCCTTTCTTTAATATGTTGTTAGACCATATGTCTAAACATTCTTTTACGCGCTTGCCTTACCTCACCGGCTTTCTATTTAACTTGGTTATTCCCATTCTTATTGAATTCTTATTCAAATTATTAGGTTTCTCTTGCTTATTAATTTCAGTCATATAACTTAATCCATTTAAGTTTATTAATAAGCCCACAACATGCTATTTTCTAGATTGTGGCCCAAGGTCTGTAATCCACAATCTATTTTATATTCTTTCTTGGTTACATCGTTACAATAACATGTTCTCCTTAATACGTTATTAAGTATATCTCAATTCACATGTTTCCTTATTAACATGTCACTTACCATTTATGATTAAACATAACTTATTTATTTTACAAGTTTTCCTCATTCTTTCTCATTTAATCATAAATTCAATTTACACCGTCACTACAACTTATCGTTGTTTACATAGCAGATTATTACGCATATCTAATTCTATCATTTCTACAAGTTATGCTTACCCTACAAGGGTGTCTTTAATTACATAACTTTATTATATTTTTGACCGGTTATGCATACCACTAGGTGTCTTAATTACATAACCTTATCAGGTTAAGTTTATGGGCCTATATGTAAATATTACCCACCCCCTCAGTTTTACTTAACCCACCATCCAACAATTTTACTTAACCCATCTTTATTTTATTCATAGAATCCCCAGGGATTCAACTAGGTTAAGTATTCAAGATATATTACCATATTTTCATTTATGGTTATAGTATGCTAGACCTCCCACATTAAACCTGTCGTTTCTGGATGTTGGATATGTCGGGAAGATCCGGGTAGACCTATTCCACAAATTGGGCTTAACCTCGTGTGTGAGAACATCTCATATTTGTGCACTTAGACCTCTCACATTAGGTTCAACATTAGTGATGCTGGATATGCCGGTCGGATCCCAGCAGACTTCCACCACTAATGCAACCTAACCTCGTGTCATAAGTACAATTACAATTTCTAATTGTAATCCTAGGCATTCATTATTATCCAATTACTTATGTCCTTATAGGTATTCATAACCTTTTTCCCCATATTTAATTATATGCCCAATTCACTATTCAAATTATAGACTTTTACGCCCCTTTTCAATTCACCTTTTAATTATGCACTATATGCTCTCTTTTTTCCCAAGTTATAAGTCAAGGAATATATATATATACATACATACATATATATATATGTTATGCACAAATCCAAATATACATATTTTCCAATTTATGTCCCTATTTCATATTCACATATTTCAATACAAGTTATGCCCAAATTCATATTAACATATATTCCAATTTACGCCCAAATCATATTTTACATAATTTATGCCAAAATCCAACTAATATTTTCCAATGTTCGCCTAAATTCATATTCATGTTATACAACACGATATATGTCCCCAAATCCATATTTGTATATTTCCACATTTTATGCCCAAACTTATATTAATATTTTTCCAATATCAATTATGCCCCAAATTATGTCTTTCCCAATTTCACACGTTCGCATTTTTCAGCGTTAGGCCTAGGCTCGAAGATAGCCTGGCTATATAAAAATAAAAGGGAAAAGAGGGAGAGAATAGAATCAGAACAGGCATAATAACGAATCAATAACATAACGGTAGAAATAGGCATAAAAACTGAATGAACATATTATGACAAGATTAGATTTGGTGACGATATAAGCATATAAGAACAGATCAGAGGAATATGTCATAATAGAACTGATTAGGCACCGATTCAAGATCTAATTTTTTTTATATATACATATCACGATTACTATTTAGATACTCAGATCTAAAAATAACATGAACTCACAGTAACATGAACTCACGGTGAATAGATCTAAGGAAATGGATCAGAATTACTGCAAAGAACACGTTGAATTTGTTGTTGTAGCAATCGTTGAATTTGTATAATGCTTACTGAATTAGATTTGAAGTAGATTAGGCCATTCAATCTTTGTTGCAGCAGTGCTCCGCCGTCGCCGCCATTTTCAGATGAGTAAAACCTAGGTTTAGGGTCCTTTATACAGCCTTAGGATCAATGAATCTTGCTCAGAAAGGTGTCCAGATACAAAACAAAGTATTTCACCTAGATCTGTCAGGGGTGGGGTCGACCCCACTTTGGGTAGGTCGACCCCCCATTGAGTGGTAGACCCAACTAGGCGGGAAATCTACCGCCTTCCCAAATTTCGAATTTTGAACAGAATTTCTGGACCCATTTTTGGATTTCTGAACCTATTATATATATACATAATCTTCCTATGCGTATACAAACTTCATACCTTAATAACTTCTTCATGCGGTGTCCGATTTACGCAAACCAGGTATCTATCCTGACCAGAATTTCGAGACGGACGCAATGGCGCAGTCCGTTTCCCATAATTCTGAATATTTAATTAAGTTTTTCTTAATTCATTGTTAATAGTGTATTTCACACTAATTATTCTTTAATTCATCATCTTTAGTGTTGTTAAAATTCCGAGGTGTTACACTGTCTCATCTAGAGTTACAAAAGCTACCCTAAATGTTACTTAGGCTAAAATGGTTTCCTTCACCAGGGAGTTAAGTCCTTTAACAAATCTAAGGGCTTTGTTCATGGGGGTGTCTACCAAACCTCTTCGAAATTTACATAATTCGGTAAATTTGGAAACATACTCTTGCAAGATCAAGCTTTCTTGCTTGAGGTGGATGAATTTCTCTAGCTGGATAGTCATTTCTGCTCTTGGCAAAAACTTCGCTTCGAAATAGGTTTTGAATTCGACCCATGTAAATATCCGGCCCTCATTCTCCACCGATACTAAGTTCCACCATTCAAGGGCCTCATCCTTCAAATGCCAGGCCGGAATTCTCCTCTTCACCTCATCAGGCCAGCCAGTAGCTTCGAAAATTCTTATACAGTCCATTAGCCAAGAAAAGTTTTCTTTCCCAGAAAACGATAAAGATGCCTAGTGTAAATGCATATGCTTATTGGAGGTATATATATAGTTTGAAAAATATTTTTCGATATACAAATACACCTCACATACGTATGATTCATTTATAATCGAGTAACCTACGCTCTGATACCAAATGTAACAACCAGCCCGGAATAGGCCTAAATTTCGACCCAGAAAAGGCCATCGAAACTTAGAGCCATTCTAAATGGGTCGTTGGTTCGTGTAAGGATTACATTTGCACAAATAATAATAACAAATACTTCATATGGAATTCTCACACAGCAGAAAGAGAAAATATAATACACAAATAAGATGTACCATTTATTTAAAATCTCAGAAATACAACAGTCACAGTTACATATGTTCAATGGGTACATCAAATAGTTCATTTTCACATGTTTCCAAAAGAAGTAAGGCAATAACTACTAATAATAGCATAACCACTTCGTCTTCTTCATCAACTTCAATCATGACTTCGCCCATGGCTTTTACACTATCTACTGACATATTGGATATGTTAACGAGAGGGCGTCAGAACATAAAGTTCTGTGTGACTGAAATATGGTGTTACTTAATGTCCATACCCTATATTTTTAGCAGGTTACATGTGTCAAGGTATGTCTACGCAGCACACAAGATTCACACAAACACTTAGTATCCAACCAATGGGGTGGTATCCAAGTCAATCGCCCATTAGTGCTTTTAGGGTAAAGATCCAACGAGGCAGGCATTCTCGGTCACTTATGGCCCTATTAAAGGTGGATTTATATGATCTCTTATGACCCTGAGGCGGACCCCTAGCCCCGTAAGACCCCATCCTAATACGTTAACGTTCTTAAGTTTATAGTCTCACTTGTAATATGAGAAGTAGTATTGTGAACGTTACAACTTAACTGATATTACGATAGGACACCTATGTCGCTTAAGACTTCCCTTAGACAGTTGGTTAACATGAAATGGCCACATATATATCCTTTATTTACCAACTCGGTCCGTAGTTGATACCTTACAAACTTCTAGAGAAAGAGTATGTCCCCGTGAACAACCCTAATCTGTTATCGTTTATGCCTAACCACTTTTAGAGAAGGAGGACCCAAAGACTTTCTTCAAATCTAATAAGGGTAGGTCCCATGACTTTGGTTCCTCTCCAAGGAGTAAAACCTTCGGTGGGATCCTAGTCCTAACCACTTAAGACCCAAACTGGATAAAAAGAGAGTCAACCACTTAAGACATTCTCAAGGTGTAGTAAACCTACTTATTTTCACATGCAATAGACTTATATATATAGTTCTATATATACACACTAGACCTCTCACATTAAACCATATACATGTAGATGTTGGATATGTCGGCCGGTTCCGGGCAGACTTCTACTACAAGTTGGTTTAACCTCATGTCTAGTGTACTAAGTTTTTAAATGGCCCATGGCACCTAGACATCTCACATTAGTTGGGCCTGCTTGTAGTTTTTGAATTTGTCGGTCGGTTCCGTGCCGACTTCTACCACAATTGGCAACTAACCTCGTGTCTATGTGTCACTGTTTATATATATTTAAAGTCACTCTATATACATACACACAAGAAATCATATATACATTTACATATATGGGGACAATTCGAATTCAAGCCTTATTCTTGTCGCAATTATTAAGTTAGTATTACGTTTACTACGTTGATTACGCTATATTAATTATATAGTTATAACGCGTAACAACGTTAAATATTCGTATAAATGAGGAAACGTTCTAATTGGGTGGCAATTGTCAATTTATCCAAATTAAGGCATACAATTTAGTTTTTCCAAACTTTTACCGCTACAACTTAGGTATGATGACACAATACAAGATAACATATAACAGTGGATGGAAAATATACGTTTATACAAACTTTCAACTTGAATCCTAGGCTTGTTGGAATGATCTCAATACTAGATTAAAAATAGAGTAATACATACATTGACACATGTATGTTTATATTTCCCGCTTTGTCCAATTCACCCCTTTTTGGGTATTATGTACATAAAAACGTTTATATTTGAAATATTTCAAGTATGAATACATTTGGACTCAAAATAGAATCCAAACCTAATCAAATCATGAAACACCCAAATCTAAACCCTTTTAGGTTACAATCAAATGTTTGATAAAGGTGAATTATACAAAATAGAAACAATAGTAGCAACACCCATTTTCATCCTTAACCCAATATTGAAACCAAAAATCCGCAAAACCCAAATAATCATGACAATTCATACGCTAATACAAGATAGAGGATTTAGGGGTTTTAATGTTTATAATATCAAATTTCCAAATCCTCCTAGGCATATCTATCAACATGATAATCTAAAAAAACATGAATGTGCCTTAGGTAAACGAATTCCACTCACAGATCTAAGTAGAATAGGGAGAAATATGTAGTAGATCTAGATCTGCACTAATTCGTTGCGCTCGAACGTGCTCCAGTAATCCTCCTAATTGTATATATAAGAGAAGAGACATGTATTAGAATCTCATACACACACACACACACATATATATATATATATGTTTATGAAAATTCCATAATACTAAACTTATATGAATTAGAATAGAGAGAGATTAAGAATATTATTGGAGGAATAGAAGAAATCCTTAACCTTTTCTTTTCTTTTTCTCTGGGATTTAGTATTGGCAGAGAGGCAGAGGTAGAGAATGATAAGGGTTTTTCATAGTGTGATATAAGGGGCTATATATAGTTTCCCATGTGAGCATAAACTGTTGGATTACTTAGAATTAATCCAAGCCTTTTATTTTTATATATCCCTCAAAGAAAACCCTAACCAGCTAAATTTATTAGGTTGTCTAGCTGCCGAGAGGTCGACCCTAGCAGTCGACCAGCAGTCGACACCCCTTAAAGGGGGCGGTCGACCCCTTCGGGGATGGAACGCCCAATAGGGTTGCATTGCTGAGGTGTTAAATTTGATTAATACGTTCCTTAATCTCTTAATCTTATTCCATATATACAATATATTTTGTCCCATGATCTTATCTTCAATTCAAATTTCAAATTCTCCCTCTTTATTTTGAATTTATCTTGGACACACACATATATATATATTATCCATTTAATTATATATATATATTCTGCATTTACGGTCCAAATTCATTTGTTCGTAACTTCTTCATACATTGACCGTTTTCAGCATATTATATATGAAAATGTTTT
Organism: Allium sativum; assembly: GCA_030737875.1. Lineage (NCBI taxonomy): Eukaryota > Viridiplantae > Streptophyta > Magnoliopsida > Asparagales > Amaryllidaceae > Allium > Allium sativum. Next base: position 1,022,077,098 of record CM060926.1, read on the forward strand.
GGAATTTTTCCATGAATCCAAATAAAAGAATTTCGTAGCCGAATTCCTTAAGCTGCAATATCTCAATTTCCAGCCATACTATTTAATTGCTTATTTTTTATTATTTTTTATTAATACTTATGAATTTCATGGGGTGTTACAAAGTGTAATGACCCGCATTGACAGAGGTATTATAATTAATTTATTTAATTATATAAATAGTGAAATAGTGAATTAAATAGTGGTTTAATTAAATAATATGGAATATTTAATTAAATTAAATAATAGAATAATATATTCAATTCAGAAATAATCAAAAATATTGGAAATCACAATATTCTGTGAACAGGGTCATCCCTTAGATTTAATCCAGCTTAGAGTTGAATTATATTGATGAATATATTCAATCGACATCAGTTTGAAATGTAGAATGATAATATAATTAAAATAGAGCGCGTAACGACGCGGCAGTTCGCTATTTGGCGATTTGAACTTCAACTAAATATACAGGGTTCGTTTTAAATCGGATTTCTGTGAAACAAGAAACGTGTGGAGCTGGTGGAGTATATCTTTCTAGTGGAAGAGAAATATCGGGATTTCGTCGTGTAGATTTTGAGTTATGTCCAAATCAAATTCTCAGAAATGCAGCGCCCTGACCATAACGATTTAATTATATTTTATATAAGGATTTAAATAGAAATCGAACATCGATATAACTCTGACGATGTAATATCGAGTTGTAAATTCATACAGGAATATTCTGTTGCTGTAGGGTATGCCACTGTGAATATAGACGATAATATTTATTTTTAAATATTAAATTTAATTATATTTAAATATATTTATATATTTAAATAGGTTATTTAGAGCGTTAAAAATAGCCACTTTTGCAAACGAAGTCGGAATTCGACAAAACTAATTTTGTTGGATCCGCAATGTCAAATAGTTGTTAGATTCCAAGTTTGGTGCTTTTTAGAGTCACTGTGTGGCCGTACGGATTTTTAGAGTGAGAAACAGTCAGTATTTCGACAGTTAAAAATACGTTGTGTGAGCATACGGAGTCGGAATTCGACGAAACCGGTTTCGTTGGGACCGTAATGTCGAACTCTAGCTACAGGTCCAGTTTGATGGTTTTTAGGTATCGTATGTAATCACTGGGATTTTTAGAAGGCGAAACAAATATTAAAAACTAATATATAAGTGTGTGTGGACCAAACCAAGCCACATCCTTTCCTTTCCAACCATACAAAAAGAATTCATCCCCTTATAAAAACTACTTCACTTTCCTTAGGTCAAGGAAATATGTGCCGTCTCCTCAGAAAAAAATAATACAGTAAAATTCGATCTTCATAAAATCATAACAATCCCAATAGAAATCAACAAATCTCAAGTATAATGTCCTTGCAATCCTCATCGTATTCTCTTCGATTTGGTATGCCAACAGTAGGGTGCGATGCAAATTTTGGATTCGCTATAGTGTTGAACCGCGAACTAGGGTTCTGGCTTTGGCTCGATTTGTGCAACTATGGGACTCGGGGTTAGTGGAGATAATCTTCTCGGCTAGAGGAGCACCTGGATTCGGATTTTTCCCATGGTGCGATGGGGTATTTCATGGAGCGACGCCGTACTGTCGCGCTGAGGGCATCATGAGGGAAGCGTCGAGTATCAAGTGAGGGTGATAGGAGGAAGGCGCCTGAGACAAGGAAGAAGATGATGTGGTCAGTTTGGGAAATGGTGAAGTATCGATGGAGGAAGGGAGATCGAAACTGGTTGTAATCGTTTACTGGAATCGGGGATGAAGCGTTGAGGAAGAAGGAATGAAAGGAGGACGGGTCAAGTCTGGTAATTGAATGGTAATGGGCCGAAGTTCTTGAAAAGGGCAAAGCCCATTTTTTAAATCCTAATTTTTATTTAATTAAAATTGTGTATTAACTTGTAAAAGCCATAACTATTCCATACTATATCGAAACTCAGCGAAACAAGATCCGACGGGATCGTATGGACGGTGGCTACGTCATGGAACTGACTGGAAGTCCATCTGAGTTCGTTACAATTTATTGTAAAATAAATTGCCCGTCTGAATCAAGCGATGGTTATCGTTATTAACGATGATCGTCCAATGTGAGTAAAACTCACCAACTCTGAACAGTTCTATTTTTATAACGTATATTTAGAAATGATAAATGATGATTGATTGCTGTGTGTTAACTGTTGGTTGAGTTGTTTGTGTATTGATTGAAATCATAGATAACAATATATATATAAATCGTTAATCAAATATTGATTTTGTTTTATCAGAATATTTTATATATGTGTTGTTTAACATCTGTGATGTAGGGGAACAGGTTTAAGGGGTCCAACTGGACTCCTCAATATTTATGATACTATTCTGTTCATATATTGTAATATATGATGTGATGTATAATCTGTTTGATTATGTGTGTTTAAATGATATCGATCATTGTGGTTTGCTATTTTGAATATCATAAAAGACCCTGGGATGTAAATAGAATAAAAGGAATTTTTATAAAATCAATCGATTTTATAAAAGGAAATATTTTGAAAATAAAGTATTTATAAAATCAAAGGATTTTATAAAGGAGAAATTATTTATAAAATAAATAGAAGATTTTAGAAAAAAGGAAATGAATAGAATAAAGGAAATAAATAGAATTATAAAAGGAATATTTAGTTGGAAAATAAATAGGATTTATAAAAAGGGAATTAACGAGATAGAAAAGAGTTAGTCGATTAAAGTTATCAAATAGAAGCAAATCAAATATAGTTTATTTGAAGAGTTAGTCAAACGTAGTTATTCAAGATAAGTTGCCATTTAGCACGACTGCTATCGTAATTCGCAGGGCTGCAGATAGCCTACGGCGGTCGGATGTTTCCTGAGGGAATCAGGCGTAACCATTGTGATCGCTGCGATCTGGAGTCAAGCAAATGGAGTTAAATTCAATATTAGTTATTCAAATAGGAGTTAAACAAATAGAGTTATTCAGTTAGAGTAAATCAAAATGGAGTTAAACAGAAATTAGAAACTGACTAGAGATTAATAAGTTGAATAGTTTTCCGGGTATCGATCTGATGTTGGTTCCAGCCTTCGGGGTTTAACTTGGGAAGTTGTTCTCTTGTTGGTTATAGTTAGAGTCTGATAGATGTGGGATGATAGTGATATGTAAATAAACAAATGGAAATGTTTTCCAAGTGTTAATAACATACATTTTCTAAACATAGAAATAAGGAAATGTGAATATATATATATATGTTGGATGATTGATCGATATAATTTCCATTTGGAAATAGTATCGTTGTTTGCACACTTATTTTTCTTTGATAGTTAACTCACAGACTATCGAAGTTTTGACCATTTTAACGTTGTTAATATGGAGAGACCGGTTGGATTATTATCCAAAGAACCACTCTGTATTGGCATAAGCGTTGCGAATCATATATGCCAAAGAAAATTGAAGACGGAGTAAAGTGCAAGGGCTATTGTATAAGTCTTAGATAACAGTGCCTAAGATGGATATACTTAATAGTGCCTTCGGTTTGTCCAGTCCCAGGACAACTTGTATGGATGAAGGTCTGACAGAGTATATCTGGTATATCACGTAAGTTGATCGTTTCAAACGTATTTACGTTGGTGGCGGAGGAATTAGTTTCTCTTAGCTTTATACCTGTGGTATTTTTGGGGAAATCAATTTGTGATTTGGCGGGTATGACGATGTGACATTCTAAGTGAATGAAGATGTGGCATGTAAAAGATAAGCGTAGCTTCTAGCCTCACATCCGGTAAATGACAGAAATCGGGCAGGCAGCATGGCTAAGTCGGTCGCTCTGAAGTAGGGTGTATAATCACCTATCTAGAGAATATTCATTTGCCTCTTTAATCTATCAATGCTGTCCCATATATATATACGGGAAACGGTTGCTGATCCCAACCATTGGTGATGTACATTCGATACACTCAAGCGAAATGAGTGGTCGGTCATGTGCGGCTGAGTTGCAAGAAGTTCTTGTTGAACTCCAGTGTATCGTTCCTAGAGTACACTGATCGGAAGGTGGTTCCATACCTTGTCATAGTTGGAAATCCATTACCAAATACGTGCTTGCGGTTTTGATTGTATACTATATATGTAGAACGTGAGATGAAAGCGTTTCTGCTAGATGATTATTATATTGTGGTTGATATACATTATTATAATATCAAAAGGTTTTTGATATAAAGATATTTTGGATTCTCATAAGGGAAAACACCCGTTCCGTTATACGGCGTGGTCTTATGAGATATCGTTTACTTGTTCAAATTGTTTTAAACTGTTTTACTCATACCAGTCCCATGACTGACCCGGAGTTTATTTTGTTTGGTTTTTCCTAAACTCTTGGGTGCCTAAATTTGTACGGGCAGTCAAGTAGTCGGGATTTACAGATACATTGAAGAGCTAGAGCAGGAGGCTTCAGAATCATATAGCTATAGTTTATTTCCGCTGTGTTGTAAGTGTTGTACTCTGATAATGTATTGTATACATATAATGATTTATTTCAAGGATATATTATTTATTATCTGTTATTCGTTCCGCTGTGAGGTTCGTGTTACTCTGATGTTGTGTTCTTCTTCTTCTTCTATTCTAAGTTTCTATCTTTTCTATTCTCACCCTCTAATTTCTTTCACTAATTACCAGGATTTTTCGATGTTTGGTTAGTCGTCATCGTGTTTATGGCGATAACCAAAGTCAACAAAATCCAGGTTATTACACAAAGGCCCACTATAGACAGAACAGGTTTAACGCATCAGTTAGAAGGGTTTCGGGCTCCAATAATAGTAATTTCTTTTCCCCTTCAGGTAAAAATTTGTTATCATCGGATTCTCATATTTTGTTCCCCCTTGTGGACTCCATAATATGACTTTGGGTATAAATAAGAAGAATGAAGTTTAAATTTTATGCAATGGGCTATTAGCTAGGCAAATAACAAATATGATTAATCTCGCTCTTTTGGAATTAAAACACATAAACTATGATTCTAAATTTCCTCCTTTATTAATTATAGAATAAGATTGCAAGAATTTAGAAATATCCAAATTAATTTCAGAAATTAGGGTTTTCACTCCATAATTGTTGTTACAAATTTTTAAATGAAATTAATCTGCTTGGATTTTGTGTCTCTAAAGTCGTATTTATAGGTATGGGTTGAACCCCTCCCCCTTCCTCATTATGCGCTATGGCTTCATCTATATGCATTCACAGGAGTAGATCCGAAGGCTTATTAAAGGCACATCCGGAAAGATGCGGCTTTCTCTCTCGATATAATATAGCATGATAGTATGCTCTTTCACCGTTGAGCTGCTTCGTATTCTCCAAATGGTCTCTTATTAATTATGAGCTTGATTGCAGTGGGAGGTATGAGCTTCTGATGCAGGCGATGGGCTATCTTCTCTAAGTAAAGTGTCTTTTTATGCAATAGATATCTTATGGAGGATCCTTTGCATGGTAACCAGATATGAATTCCGCCTTGATGAATATTTTTCCAAAGCCTTTTCATTTGCTGGTCACTAAGAACTATTCTTATTCTTGGTCCATAGGTGAACTTTTCAAGGAGATACACCCTTTGTTTTTACCGAAAGGTGCTTCCTCTTATAATTTCAGAATTTCCTTTTCTTTTATGTGCTTTCCACTATGACTTTACCCTTAGGTTAATAATACTTTGTCTTTGGTACAAAGCCTTCGATTTCTTCATAAATGTTTATCCTTTTTGGTTATTTTTCAAGAATTTTTCTTCTCCCGACTTGCTGAAGAGCATGCCTCCACGTTTTGACATTCTTTCACTCTATCTACATTGGATAACATTTTTAGCTAACATTCAGTCCCCTTAGTATGAAAGAAGCTTTTGTTCTTTAGGATAAAATTACGAATTCTTTCATTTCATTTTACATGCAAACTTATTTTTTTAGTATCTATTATATGCTCATTAAAAGGTTAAATAGTAGTGTTTATATACATAACTTCCTTCAATAGTAGGTAATCGGCAATTTTGTTAGGGATAATTAGAGGATCTAAACCCCAGTTTATCTATTTCATCTGATGAAAGTTAAAAACTATCTACTGGCTAGAATAGAAGATCAAGGCCCTCCGTTTATGAATTTAAAAACTCAAATTTGAGTCCTTTTTAAATAAATGGAAAGCAAAATTTTTCTTTCGATGATCCTTGAAGTCCTAATACTCAAGTTCAAGTGTTCAAATAATATAAACTACTTTTGGTATTAGATAACTTGAGGCTAATATTTAGACATTTGAATGGTAAAGATCCTGAATTTTTTTCAACTATTTGAAGATCTGAAACACAGATTCGGGTGTTTAATAAAGTAGAAATCTTAAAGTCCTCTTATGGAAATTAGAGAAGTCCAAAAACCACTTTTTCCTCTAGAAGACCCAAAACCCAGACTCGGGTATTAAGATAATAAAAGTCAAGAAAACTTCTTTTAAAAACAATAGAAGTTCGGAAGCCACTTTTAGCTTTTATAAGCCCCAAAACCCAGATTTGGATATTAAGATAATGGAAGTCCAAAAACCCTCTCTTATAAATAATAGAAGTTTTGAAACCACTTTAGGTTTTTAAAAGATCTGAAACTTAGATGTGAGTATTAAGATAATGGAAGTCCAAAAATCTTCTTCTGGAAATAATAGAAGTTCTGAAAAAACTTTCGGCTTTTGGAAGACCTGAAACCTAGATTCAAGTATTATGATAACAGAAGTCCAGAAGTCTAGAAATCCTCCCTTGGAATAATAAAAGTTCTGAAACCACTTTTGGGTTTTAGAAGGTCTGAAATCCAGATTCGGGAATTAAGACAATTAAAGTCTAGAAATTCTCTCTTGGAAATAATAGAAGCCCCGAAACCACTTTCGGATTTTAGAATTCCTATTCTCATTTCAGGCTTGTTCTTAAAGAAAAGTTAGAGAATGTTCTTCTTTTGAACATAGTCAGGATATGCTTTAAGTGCTTCCTTTGAGATTTTGTTTCCTTATGCGGGACGAGGTGTAAGCACAAGTAGGACGTGCTCATCCTTGGAGAAAAGATAAGGAATGCTAAGCCGAAGTAGAAGCAGAGGTAGGCCTTGTTCTTAAAAATAACAGAGGCAGAGTGTGTTACATTTGGAACCTTAGCCAGACCACTTTTGTGATAAGATCAAGGGATTACTCGTCCCTCCTCCAGTGGGCGCTTTAAACCGGCTACATTAGTTGTGACACCCCACGTCCGTTAATGTCACTCTTTGACAGAATGCATTAAGTTTGTGAAGCGTTATAGGTAAACAGAAACCAAAACATCACAAGATAGATATAAAATAACAGCGGAATTTAAAACTTTATTATCCAAATATAAAACATCGTGGTACAAATTCAGTTACAACATAAGTCTAAAATACAGAAAACCCATTACATCAATTTAAAATATCTGCCTTATAATAAAATCTTTAGAGTACAGTAATATAAATGCATAGTCCCCAATAATAGCCATATCAGAGAAGATAGGAATTCAAAGCGATACATCTAAGCAGCTCCAAGCAGAATGAAAGAGCGAATCCTAATCAAGCCTGAGTATTCCCACCCTGAGAACCTGGGGGAAAAGGAAGAGAGAGAAAAGGAAACAAAATGGGTCAGACATAAAGTCTGACGAGTCCAATTACTTTTAGCATATAAATAAGTAAAAGCATAATGACATGCATATAAATTGAAAGAGTGAGATAACAATATCATAAGGCAGGTAGACAGAACAGGATAAACATGATAAACAGAACATAATATATTGTGCTTCTCAAGTACTTTTCTCTGCACCAATACTAGAATAACGGAAACAAGATGATCCCAACAAGAACAAGATGGTAGACTTAGGTGTACTACTAGAGAGGGGTTTTACCCCATACAATAATAACAGGTAACCTAACAGAAATGATAGGTGTTACCCCCTATAATAATAACGGGCTCCTAAACAAGCAAGACTGGATGTACGCTCATTACTACCCCAATCGATCGGCTCCTTATCTCGTAGACACCCTAGACTGGCCACACAGTAGGATGTATCACTTCCTAAAGTGGCAACCCTTTTATTAATGAGATGCACAGCCATCCACTGATGTCACAACGTCTTATTATCCAAACGCAAGCAGATTCATACACGCATATGAATCCGACGAAGTGCGTCGTCAACATCCCCTACTTAAATGAACCTCTTACAATCAACTCAGTTAGCATGCCCACATCCCGACCTAGTTCGGGGTTCCCCATTTGATACCAAGATGGGTAACTGACTGATACAGGCCCCGCACAACAGATGATACAAGCTTCCCCTAGGCTTGCATCCCCACTATTTGGATTTTGACAGGTTATGCCTAACAGTTTAACAAGGTTACATAACCCCAACATATAAAATAGGTTAAGTTTGCTCGGTTAATATATATAACCCACCCCTACAGATTTAACAAGATTAACTTAACCCCTACTGATTCAAGCAAGTCTACTTAATCCCTATTCAATTTGACAGGTTTATATAACCCCCACAGATTTAATCAGGTTAAGTAATACAAGTTAACATGTTATTACCATTTTCCATTTATGCATGTTTATGCACCAGACCTCTCACATTATGTCGACCACTTGTGGATGCTGGATAGCCAGTCAGTTCCGAGAAGACTTCTACCACAAGTCGGACTTAACCTCATATCTTAGCACTGTTACGTGTACATTTATGCACTCGAACCCTCATATTAGATTAACCACTTGTGGACGCTGGATTTGACGGGCGGTCCGGGTAGACTTCTACCACAAGTGTAATCTAACCTCGTGTCTAAGTGCAGTTACAGTTTCAAATTACTGTAGATCTTGGCATGTTCATTATTAAATAATTTTTCATGTTTATCCAAGGTTATGCCCCAAATCCCAGTATGATTCACGATACAAGTTATGCCCAAATTAAAGTTTTAGACCAAGGTATAGATTATTCCCCCAAATTTCAATCATGTTTTACAATATAAGTTATACCCCAATTTATTATTCCCAACTGTTCCCAATTTTGTGCGTTCGCTATTTTCAGTGATAGGTCTAGGCTCGAAGGTAGCCTGGCTATAAAAATAAAAAAAAGGAAGGAGGGAGAGAAGAGAATAGAAATAGGCATAAAATCAAAACATGCCTATGATGACAGAAATAGGCATACTAACAGAATAGGCATATGGTGACATGATTAGGCATAATAACAGAATAGACATATCAGGAATGGGCATATGAGAACTAAACAATAGATTAGGTGTACAAGTAGTGGCAAATCTGTTTTGTTATGATTTAAGTTATTAACTGGCATAGGTTCAGATCCAAACTTATAAACATGTCAAGATTACTATTAGATGTCTATATCTAAAAGCAACATAAACTCACTGTGACTAGATCTAAAAACATAGAATAGACTGTTGATGTTGTAACAGAGATTTTTGTATATGTATAAGTTGTTGTTGCACAAGAATAGGCTAGTTCAATATGAGTTAGGGCAACACCTCGTCGTATCCATTGTTTTAGGTGAATAAAATAATAGAAATGAGGTCTTATTTATAGCCTAATGTCAACGAACCTTGTCAAGAAATGAGTCCACGTTCACAGAAATGAATCTGCCCTAGATCTGGGCAGGGTCGACCCACAGGTCGACAACCCCGTGTAGGGGTCGACACCCATGGGGCATAAGGTCGACCCCTAACGGGCTGAATTCCCTCCCTCTCCTGCTCTTTGATTTTGAATTTCTTGGGTTGATTTGTTTATATATATTTGGCTTATATGTATATAAACTTCAAACCTTAATATCTTCTTCATACGATGTCCGATTTATGCAAACTCAGAGTCTACCTTAAGCAGAATTCCAAGACAAACGCAATGGCATAGTCCATTTTACTTAATTCCCAATATTTAATTAAGTATTATTAAGATTACCATTATAATGTTCTCTAAAATTACGGGGCGTTACATTCTCCTCTACTTAAAGGATTTCGTCCCCGAAATCTCCAAGTTAAGAAGAATGTATATCCTAACATCCATCATCCATCTACTCATCCACCAATCACAGGAATTCAGTGTCCTTAGTTGATTTCTAATGAACATATGCAAAGGTGTGTGTATATGTCCTTATACTAATGCGACAAATCAGGCGGTTTACTGACTCAGTCGACCTACTTAATGCAATGTATGTTAGTGTCATGAATCCGACATGCATGCAAATAATCATATCATGTAAATGCTATATGCGTGCATAGTCATCCATCCAAATGAAACATCCATACGATGATACATGCACTTCCATCCATAAAAGAAGAAAAATGCACACGCATCCGTATGCAGTATGAGAGTGATTGTGCAGATCTACTACCGTGTGTGTGTATATGCATCCACGAGCAACCACTAGCAAACACTTGCATCCATCAAACATAACATGTCTTAAACACATGTTTACACCCATTGGTTCCCTACCTAAAGGTTGTAGATTCGATCGATAGGATATACTTAATGACAGAAACAAGTAAAAATAAAAGCTTTTTAGAAACATACCCTTGAAAAGAAAAGGGTACGAAGTGTGAATCTTGTCTTCAGTTCCCCAATTTGCATTCTTGGGGTCTTCTCCCCATTGAACTTTCGTCAACTTGACCTCTCGGTTGCGTCGCTTCTTAACCTCTGATCCAAGAATACGGGTAGGAACTCGTCTAACTGTCCCATTCCACTTATACTTCCTCAAGCATACTTGGCATAACTAATTCTGCGGTATCATGCAGGCACTTCCGTAAATGAGAAACGTGGAAAACATCATGAACACCCGTCAATCTCTCTGGTAGTTTTACTCTATAGGCCATTTGGCCAATCCTTTCTGTTATGGGAAATGGCCCTACAAACCTTGGCACCAATTTCCTCACTGATCCAAAGAGAACCACATTCCTTAAAGGTGATACCTTGATGAAAACCGTGTCTCCCACCTCAAACTCAATATCAGTTCTTCTCTTATCTGCGTAGGATTTCTGCCTGTCCTGAGATGTCTTCATGCATCTGCGAATAAGATTAATCTTCTCTGAAATTTCCCTAATCATCTCAGGTCCAAGTAGAAGCCTATCTGTATACTCCCACCAACAAGTCGGTGATCTACAAGGTCGTCCGTATAATGCCTTGAAGGGTGCCATGCCAATACTAGCCTGATAACTGTTGTTATATGCGAACTCTGCCAATGGAAGATGCTTTTCTCAAGTCCCTCCAAAGTCTAGGTTGCACAGTCTTAAAAGATCCTCAGGAGCTCTATTCACCCTTTCCGTTTGTCCATCGGTCTGAGGGTGATAAGCGGTGCTCAAACACAACTGTGTTCCTAATACCTCTTGCAAGCTCCTCCAAAACTCACCGGTGAATATGGTGTCATGATCACTCACAATACTGGAAGGTACTCCATGCAGACGGACTATCTAACGAAGATAAACTGCTTCCAACCATGTTGTTGTCCTCTTACTCTTAACAAGAATGAAATGAGCGCTCTTAGTAAGCATGTCAACTATAACCCAAATACTGGTGTTTCCTTTCCGTGATCTAGGCAAACCATCAATGAAATCCATAGAGATGTTCTCCCACTTCCACTTTGGGACCTCCAAAGGATGATGTAAACCACCGGGCTTCCTTTGCTTAGCCTTGACTTGCTGGCAAATCAAAAATCGAGAAACAAACTCCGCTGCATCTTTCTTCATCCGAGCCCAAAAGAAAACCCTCTTCATTTCTCTATTCATCTTATCACTGCCTGGATGAATAGTCATCCTAGAATGATGGGCTTCCTCAAGGACTGTCTTCAACAAACTCCCAACTCGGGAAACACAAAGCCTTCCATCTCGTCGCAACCACCCTCTATCATCCGTGGAATATCTACTGAGGTGACTGGAAGTCCCCCCTCTACTGAGCCTACTCAAGATGTCTGCTATCTGTGGGTCCTCTGGCTGCGAAGTTCTTATCTGCTCCAAAAGAGTAGGTCGCACCTCTAACGATGCCAATAAACCAGGTGTGAACTCGGTAGAGGGTCTGAAATCAAAAGTCGATATATACTCCAAGCTCTGCCTCTCCACAAATAGAGGACTCAAAGTCGTCCTCTGCCTACTCAGTGTGTCCGCCACCACATTACCCTTACCAGGGGTATAAGAAATCTTAAAGTCATAGTTAGCTAGGAACTCCATCCATCTTTGTTGCCTCAAATTGAGATCCTTCTGCGAGAACAAGTACTTGAGAGATTTATGACTAGTGTACAACTCGAACTTCTCTCCAAGTAGATAATGGCGCCAAGTCTTAAGCGTGAATACTATGGCAGCCAATTCTAAGTCATGGGTAGGATAGTTCTTTTCATGAACCCTTAACTGTCTACCTCCATAACATACTACTCTTCCCTCTTGCATTAGAACCGCACCAAGCCCTATACCAGATGCATGAGTGTATACTGTGAACACTTAGTTCCCATCAGGCAAAGTCAAGACGATGGCTATTGTCAGAGCCCTCTTTAATCACTGAAAAGCATCCTCACAGCCTATACCCTAAGAAAATGTCAGAATCTTCTATGTCGGTCTGGTGAGTGGGACTGATATCTTTGCGAAATCCTCAATGAACTTCTATAATATCCCATTAAACTAAGAAAACTCCTCACCCCTGTTGCATTCTTTGAAATCTACCAATCTTGAACTGCAACTACGTTCGTGATATCTACTAATATCCCATCCTTAGAGACCACATGACCTAGAAATCTCACTTCCTTTATCCAAAAATGACATTTGGAGAATTTCGCCTTAAGCTGGTGTGCACAGAGAGTTTTCAAAACCTCCCTTAAATGTCGGGCAGGCTCTTCCTTGCTCTTCGAGAAAATCAAGATGTCATCAACAAAGACCACAACGAACTTATTTAGAAACTCCCGAAACACCCTACTCATCAGATCCACAAAATAGGCGGGTGCATTCGTCAACCCAGAAGGCATGACAATCCATTCGAAGAAACCATCTGGTGTTCTTAAAGCAGTCTTGTCTATACTATCCTCGGCCACCCTCATTTGATGGAACCTCATGGCCAAGTCTAACTGGGAGAAAACAGATGCACTAACTAGCTGGTCAAACAGATAATCTATCCTCGGAAGTGGGTGCCTATTCTTCTTAGTGAGCCTATTCAACTCCATGTAATCCACGCATGAGCGAAGCGAACCATCCGTCTTAGTGCCGAGTACTACTGCAGCACCCCATACAGATATGCTTCGCCTAATAAACCCTTTCTCAACTAGCTCCCCCACTTGCTTGTTGAGCTCCCTCCTTTCTCTTAGAGCTATGTGGTGCACAGGCAATGAAACTGGCTTTGCATTGTCTACCAAGTATATACGGAAATCAATCTCATGCCTCGGAGGTAAGCCCCGAACCTCCTCTAAAACATCAGGATACTCACAGAATACTGGTACAGATCGTAAATCATCGATAGATGCATCAAGAAACTCTAGGAAACTAAGCATGACATACCCTTTAGGGTCACAAGAAATTTCAAGGCTCCTCCCATGGAAAGTCAAAAGTCTAACGACCCTCCTCTCACAGTCTAGAATGGCACCAAACATGGCTAGCCAATTCATCCCTAGAATCAAACCATACCCCATGAAACCAAGCATGCATCGCACTCAAACTTGATGCCCAACACAGATATTCGCAAACCCCGACAAATCATAGACAAATGAGTCATACCTCTAATGGGGTTTGAGACAACAACGGGATCCAAAACCACACTAATACTAAGGTGTAGAAACTCAACCACGGAATCAGATATAAAAGAATGTGAAGTGCCAGAATCAAAAAGAGTTCTAACAGGATCATCGGAAAGAGAAATCAAACCTTAAACGAAAACTTTCCTACCTCTATCTGTTACACCGTCCACGACAGCGTGCACTTGCCCTCCAGAAGATCTTGCCCTTTGGCCCTGTCCATGCTTCTTCGGGCAATCCTTAATAAGATGTCCGACCTCTCCACAATGGAAACAAGCATTCTTCCTTTTTCTACATTCTTTGCTCAAATGACCCCCGCGCCCACAATTATGACATTTCCTCTTTTCTTAGGCTTTGTCGTTCTTTCTGCCCTTCTTTTGCTGTTGTTGTTATTCTTTCTTGGGCCACACTTTCTTGTTTTGTGTTTCATCAATCTTGGCCTCTTTCTTTTCATCTTTATCTTCTTCGCGCAACAATGCCATATCAATGAGTTTATCAAAAGTTGCTCCTATTGTAATATGAGACATAGCCAACCCACGAAGGGGTTCATTCAATCCTCTAGCAAACCTCAAAGCTTTCTTGTGCGGGGTATTCACTAGCTCCAAACCAAACCTCGCCAATTGATTGAACGTATTAGCGTACTCTTTGATAGACATTCCTCCTTGCTCAAGCGCCAAAAACCTTTCCATTTGCATACTTTGCTCGTCTTGAGAAAGAAACTTCATCTCGAATCTCTGCTGGAAATCATCCTAAGTCTCAACTGGACGCTCTGCTTGCGTGACTTCCCACCAGAATGAAGCCTCATCTTTCAGCTGCCAAACGGCCAACTGAATCTTCCTACGATCGTCAACCTCAAAAATCCCAAATAAATCCTCCGTCTCTTTAAGCCTATTCCTTGCTTCTACAAAAGTATCAATTCCTCGGAATGGATTTCCTCCTATAGCACAGAAGTCCTTGCATATCTTGGATAAATTATCCGTTCGCGGAGGAGGAGGAGGAACAGCGGCTGCAGCTGGGGGAGGGGCATTTGCTTGGCCTCTGGCAGGTGTCGTAGCCTCAAGATACCTGCGGAACTAAGTCGTCTGTACGACCTTGGAAATATTCAATTCCCCAAACATGCTGAAAAAAAAGGAAAAGGGACTCAAACAGAGAATCGAAAGATATTTCATATGGCTTTGGGGAATATGTTTTCAAAACAGACTTTTGTTTTTGAAAATGCTTTCTTTTAAAACCTTTTTGAAAACAATTTTCAAAATCTTTTATCCGATCTGGTAACTTGGCTTTGATACGAAGTGTGACATCCCACTTCCGTTAATGTCACTTTTTAACAGAATTCATTAAATTTCATGAAGCGTTATAAGTAAACAGAAACAGAAACATCACAAGATAGATATAAAATAACAGCAAAATTTAAAACTTTATTTTCCAAATAGAAAACATCGTGGTCCAAATTCAGTTACAACATAAGTCTGAAATACAGAAAACCCATTACATCAATTTAAAGTACCTGCCTTGTACTAAAATCATCAGAGTATAGTAATATAAAAGCATAGTCCCCAAAAATAGCCATATCAGATAAGACAGGAATTCAAAGCGGTGCATCTAAGTAGCTCCAAGCAGAATGAAAGAGAGACTCCTAATCAAGCCTGAGTATTCCCACCCTGAGAACCTAGGGGAAAAGGAAGAGAGAGAAAAGGAAAAAAAATGGATTAGACATAAATTATGGCGAGTCCAGTTACTTTTAGCATATAAATAAGTAAAAGCATTATGACAGACATATAAACTGGATGAGTGAGATAACAGTATCATAAGGCAGGTAGACAGAACAGGATAAACAGTACATAATATATTGTGCTTCTCAAGTACTTTTCTCTGCACCAATACTAGTACAACAGAAACAAGATGATCCCAAGAAGAACAAGATGGTAAACTTAGGCGTACCTCTAGTGAGGGGTTTTATCTCGTACAACAATAACAGGTAGTCCAACAGAAATGATAGGTGTTACCCCCCCCCCCCCAACATTAATAACGGGCTCCTAAACAAGAAAGACTAGATGTACCCTCATTACTACCCCAATCTATCGGCTCCCTATAGCGTAGAAACCCTGGGCTGGCCCCACAGTAGGATGTATCACTTCCTAAATTAGCAACCCCTTTATTAATGAGATGCACAGCCATATACTGATGTTACAGCGTCTTTTATCCCAACGCAAGAAGATTCATGCATGCACACGAATCCGACGGAGTGCGTCGTCAGCATCTTCCACTTAAATGAACCTCTTACAATCAACTCAGTAAGCATGCCCAGACCCCGACCTTGCTCAGGGTTCCTGGTTTAATACCAAGATGGGTTACTGACTGATACGAGTCCCACACAACATATGATACAAGCTTCCCCCTAGGCTTGCATCCCCACTACTAGGATTTGGACAGGTTATTCCTAACACTTTAATAAGATTGCATAACCCCGATATATAAAACAGGTTAAGTTTGTTGGGTTTATATATACAACCCTCCCCCACAGATTTAACAAGATTAACTTAACCCCTACTAATTCAAGCAAATTTACTTAACCCCTACTCAATTTGACAGGTTTATGTAACCTCCACAGAATTAACCAAGTTAAGTATTACAAGTTAACAGGTTATTACCATTTTCCATTTATGCATGTTAATGCACCAGACCTCTCACATTAAGTCGACCACTTGTGGATGATGGATATGCTGATCAGTTCCAGGCAGACTTCTACCACAAGTCGGACTTAACCTCGTGTCTTAGCACCATTATGTGTACATTTATGCACACGACCCCTCACATTAGATTAATCACTTGTGGACGCTGGATTTGTTGGGTGATTCCGACGGAGTTCTACCACAAGTGTAATATAACCTCGTGTCTAAGTGCGGTTACAGTTTCTAATTACTGTAGATTTAGGCATGTTCCTTATTAAACAATTTTTCATGTTTTCTAGGGTTGTACCCCAAATCCCATTCTGATTCACGATTCAAGTTATGCCCAAATTAAAGTTTTAGATCAAGGTATAGATTAAGCCCCCAAATCCCAATTATGTTTTACAATATAAATTATGCCCCAATTTATCATTCCCAACCGTTCCCAATTTCGTGCGTTCGCATATTTCAGCGATAGGCCTAGGCTCGAAGGTAGCCTGGCTATAAAAATAAAAAGGGAAGGAAGGATAGAAGAGAACAGAAATATGCATAAAATCAAAACATGCATATGATGACAGAAATAGGCATACTAATCGAATAGACATATGGTGACATGATTAGGCATAATAACAGAATAGGTATATCAGGAACAGGCATATGAGAACTAAATAATAGATTAGGTGTACAAGTAGTGGCAGATCTGTTTAGTTATGATTCAAGTTATTAACAGGCACAAGTTTAGATCTAAACTTATAAACATGTCAAGATTACAAATAAATGTTTATATCTAAAAGCAACATAAACTCACTGTGACTGGATATAAAGAACAGGTAATTGACTGCTCATGTTGTAGCAGAGATTCTTGTATACATATAAGTTCTTATTGCAGAAGAATAGGCTAGTTCAATATGAGTTGGGGCAGCACCTCGTTGTCTCAATTGTTTTAAGTGAATAAAACAATAGAAATGAGGTCCTATTTATAGCCTAATGTCAATGAATCTGGTCAAGAAATGAGTCCATGTCCACAGAAATGGATCTACCCCAGATCTGGGTGGGGTCGACCTAGGGGTCGACACCCCTCTGTAGGGGTCGACCCATGGTTCGACACCCATGGGGCATGGTGTCGACTCCTAACAGGCCGAATTCCCTCCCTCTCCCGGTCTTTGATTTTGGATGTCTGGAATTGATTTGTTTATATATATTTGGCTTATATATATATATATAAACTTCAAACCTTAATATCTTCTTCATACGATGTCCGATTTACGCAAACTCGGAGTCTATCATAAGCAGAATTTTGAGGTGAACGCAATGGCGTAGTCCATTTTACTTAATTCCCAATATTTAATTAAGTATTCTTAAGTTTATCATTATAATGTTCTCTAAAATTATGGGGTGTTACACTAGTGATGGGAACAAGGGCTTATACTACATCAGGCAAGTCTTATAGATGGGATTGACGGCTTATCCTCCTCACTCTAAGAGGCACCTAAGTTATACCTAGGATTTGGAGTCAAGGGAATGTCCTTGTGCTTACCCTCCTCCCTCTTAGGAAAGAACTTTGGTATTCCAAGGAATTTAGTGTGTGTCGAAAACATGTCCCCGAGCTTGCCCCTCCACCCTTTCGCGTTGTGCCTTGACTACGTCAAGAAATTTTTAAGGTATCCAAGTTTTAAAGGGCATTTCAACCTTATCCATAATTTCTTATTTTGAATTAGTTTTTCTTACTATCTATGTAGATTGTCTTAGTCTGAATTCAACTGAGAATTTCACCAAATGCATTTATCCGTGTCGATTCCCCTTATTTCATCGTGTGAGCTAGATCTATTTGATTACTAAGGGAATATTATCATAGACAATTTTCTTTATCCGCTTATGGACGTAAAATATGATCTTAAATGTTCTGCATTCCAAGTTCTTGGACCATGCTGCCATCAGTATAACCGTATGTATAATCAAGATTCCTTCCTAATTTGGCCTCAATGGTTCCTCCATAAGATTCTTGATGCTTTCCATCACCTTTCTGAGTACTAGTTCTTCTTCACTAAATGCTCTCGATTTCATTTTCAAATTGTAATATCTTGTCATTCTTCTTTGATATTCAATTGTTTGGATAGCAGCTTTGTCCCTTAATTTGGGAATCAAGTCTAAAGATTCTTTCTTTTATTCCTAATTTATATCAAATGCATACGCAATTCTTTGAGCGATAATACTTTTAGTTCGATCGGAAGCAATTCTTCATATGCCAGAAGTAAAAGAGTAGGGTGTACTCCTTATAGCCGTCTTGGTGGAGGTTCGATATGCCTATAAATATAGTGGTAATCCTTTTACCTAATTTCCTTTGCCTCTACTTAACCGTTTTTTCAACATAGTCTTTATGGTTTACTCGTAGCTTCTGTTACATTAGTAGCTGTTGAATCCTCTACCGAAAAGAAACTTTTGATAATTCCATTGTTATAACAAAATTGCGAGAACTCTTCACTCTCGAATTGTATCCCATTATCATATATAATTTTGTGAGTTATCCCAAATCTAGTGGAAATGCTCTTTATAACAAATTTAACATTTCCCACAACGATTTTCGGAAGCGGCTTGGCTTCCGCCCAACTAGTGATATAACCGATTGTTACCGCATATTTCGCTTGGCCTTTGAAATGGATAGTGAGCCAATGAGGTCGATTCCCCATACATCAAAAGGCCATGGACTTGATATCAGAATCAAATGACTTAGCGTAAATCGAGGTACTTTAGAATACTTTTGACTCCTTTCACACCTTTCTACCAATCCTATGGTTTGCTTTGCCATTTGTGGCCAAAAGAATCCATGGCATATCATTTTCTTGTCCAACTTTATATTGTTTGAGTGATCTCCAGAAAAATCCTTTTTGTGCCTCTGTTAGAAATTTTAACCCTTCTTCAAGTTTTACACAACTTAAATACAAAAGTGCACGTCCTTGTTAGGGATGAGAATCACGGATCTTAAGGCAAAACTAACACTACAAGGGGTGAATTGTGTTCTAAAGGATTTATAGAAAACTTAAACAATTATCAATTACTCAAACTACTATATGAATCACAGAATGAATATCACAATAGAAGCAATCACAGATGCAGATATAATAAAAAGTAAAATGCAGAAAAGAAAAGAACACACCAGATTTTGTACTTGTTCGGATTACTCCTACGTCTAGTCCCACACAACGCTGGATTGCATAGAGTTTTATTAATATCAGGATCCAATTGCAACACCCTTGATTTCACAGCTACAAGGTTAACACTAATTCAACATCCTTGATTTCACGACTATAAGGTTAACACCGCTCCCTTTCCTTGATTTACGGGCTACAAGGAACACACCCTTTCCTTAACAATTACAATAGCCCTAGAACTCTTGAATAGCACTTCCAAACAGAGGGTATTCAATAGAGATTGAGAATTGAAAGAGAATGATATAATTTGTATTGAAATCGGCAGAGTATAAGTGTAGAAACTTAGAAAATTAAGAAGAATAATGGTGGTTTGATAAAGGAGGAAGAAGGAGAAGATTGGTTATGAGTTCTTTTTATAGTGTTCCAAAGGTCACAACAGTTTTGAAACGTTTTAAAATATAAAAAGACGCTTCCTTTTGAATTTTGAAAAATGTGACGGTTATATGTCGACATATATGTAAATTTCAAATTTTAAATCATGTTTAAACTATTTAAATCAATATATATATTCTGGAAATTCCTGAATCAAAACTAGTTGTTTAAAATATAATTTCTCAAGCATAAAAACATATTAAACATATGATATAAAAACTATACATATCTAAATGATATAAAACTAAATATTATAATTGTAAAATATTATATAATTATAAGACTTTAAAATATATATAAGCTATTTAAGAAACATATATATATTTTTTGAAATCATAAAAAATCTTTGGAAGATTTAAAAACATTTTGAAAGGAGTTTGAAATAATTTGAAATTAATTTAAAAGGGTAATTTGAAAACTACATTTTTAGATTATTAACCGGAGTTTGACATACTAACTAGACTCTATTACTCTGATAATCTTGAACCCTCAAAATCTTGATACCTTGATACTCATAAGACTTGAATCTCTTAAACTCTTAACTGTACAGTCTTCAATTTTTATTTCCTGCATATACATATATATATTCTGGATAAAGATGTTAGTATATATTTTATAATCAATAATGTTAATAATTGAAACAAGGTTGTTGTCGTCAAAATTCCATTCTCCAACAATCTCCCCCTTTTTGATGATGACAACCTTGGTTTATAAAATATTTATACCTAATATTTCCTATTGAACTGATTCCTTGGTTACTCCCCCTTAAACTATGCCTATCTTAACTGTACCATATTTTATATTTTCTCCCCCTTTGTTATCAACAAAATGTATATTAATCTATATTCCCCCTAAATTTATACTATAAATGATCCTAGTGGCTCATTCTAGATATATAACTTCCCTAAGACCATAATACCAAATCTAGAAGTTTATAACTTCTCCTAAATTAATGATTATAGTAATGTAATTCTATTAAATATAAACAAGAGTACAAATAATTCATACAAGAAATCTAATCAGTCAATCTAAACATATTACAAGCAAATCACATAATGGCAATTCGTATATACGTGCATTATAAACACACAAAATACGAAATCGTTAAACGTTTAGTATTTCTTAACAATCGAGGATTTGTGAATTGGAAAATGGGGATAATAAAGACAAAACTCCCCATTTTGTTCAATTACATTCACATCCTTGTCAAAGCACACATCGCCTATGCAAATAATGCTATCGTCTTCATCCATATTTTCGTTTATCGCCTCTTCTTCCATTTCTTCTTCTTCTTCTTCCATTTGATTATCATCTTCGATAATGATTGGATTGGTTTGATTATCCATTACAACCTTTGTAAATTTCTCATAATTTTCCCTTGCTTCTCTTGCTCTTTATTCATCCTTATTTGTAAAACTTGAATTACATTCAACATTTGTAGTACATCCTTCATTGATTCCTCCAATTTCATGACTCTCGCAAGTGTAGTTCGTTGAAATGGACCTTCGAATGGTCCAGGAAATGAAATAGGGTTGTTTTGGTTGATATTATTAGAGGAGACCATTATTTATTTTATTTCAGAATTTTTCCGGAGAGAAAATGAAGAGAAGAAGAAATAATTTCGAAATAATGAGTTTAAATATTGGTTGTAACTACCTTTTGGTGGGAATAAATTTTTGAAAATATGGAAATTATATGTCGACATGTATAAATATGTATGTCGGCATATATGTATTCTTTATTTTTATTATTTTTATTATATTTTATTTTATATTAATATATTTAATTACTCTATTTCACTCAAGGAACAAATGCCTAATTCTCTTCTAAATTTACTAAATGTTGCTTCGTTTAAAGGTTTGGTTAATATATCAGCTATTTGTTTTTCTGTTTCTATGAATTCTAGTGAAATTTTCTCTTTACTTACTTTATCTCTTAGGAAACGATGTCTTATATTTATATGTTTAGTTCTTGAATGATGAGTTGGATTTTTAGATATATTTATAGTACTTGTATTATCGCAGTAGATTGGTGATTTATTTATATTTAATCCAAAATCTTTTAGTGTTTGTTGCATATATATAACTTGTGAATAAGCCAAAGCAGCAGATAAATATTCTGCTTCAGTTGTTGATAAAGATACTGTATTTTGCTTTTTACTAAACCGGGAGACTAGAAAATGACCTAAGAAGTGACACGTTCCACTAGTGCATTTATGATCTGACTAACATTCGACATAGTCAGCGTCACAATAAGAAATTAAATCAAATGAATCATTTTTAGGATAAAATAATCCAGAATCTAATGTATGTTTTACATATCTTAGAATGCGTTTTACTGCTTTTAAATGAGTTTCTTTAGGTTGAGATTGATATCTTGCACTGAGACATATACTATGCATTATATCTGGTCTACTAGCGGTTATATATAACAACGATCCTATCATTTCTCTATATCATTTTCGATCGACATCTTTGGATATATCGTCTTTATTTAGGGCAATATTAGTTGCCACATGTGTAGGTCTTCCACTAGTTGTAGTTAAATTATACTTATTAATTAAATCTCTAGCGTATTTTTCCTGATTAGTAAATATTTCATTCTTTATTTGTCATATTTGTAAGCCTAAGAAAAATGTAAGTTCACCCATATGACTCATCTCAAATTCTTATGTCATAATATCAGTAATAACCCGGAAAATGTGAACCAATTTAAAATTTTTAAAATTGGTTAATACCAAAGAATTTGAATAATTGAAATAGCATATTTCAATAAAATAAAGAATTGGGTATAGTAAGGAAGTTTGAAATTTTGAATACAAACTTTGTTTGACTGTACCGGGTGGAAAATATAACGGATTTTAGCGAAACAGAAAATATTTAAATCTGTTTATGAATACCTTTCTAACGAATCTGAAAAATCGAAGTTTCATAGCGGGAATCAAAAGTTACGACCAAATGAATTTTCAGAAAAGTCGCTATATAGCATATATAGCCCTTGAAAATAGATATTTTGCATACGACCTCGGAATTCGACGAAACCACTTTTGTTGGGTTCGGGATGTCAAACTATTGCTAAGTTTCCAATTTCATAATTTTTGAAGCTAGTATGTGAGCTGGGCAAAAGAAAATGTGATTGGTCAATTTCTGTTAAAATGGGTCGACCTAAAAATGGCCGTTTTTCAAACGAGCTCAGAATTCGACGAAACTGGTTCTATTAGGACCGTATCATCAAAACAAAGCTAGATTTATTTTTCTGGAATTTTTCGATTCAGTTTGTGGCCCTGACAAATTGAAATGTACGTTCAAATTAAATATTGAATGTTTTATATTTTAATTTGAAAAAATAACTGATTGTAACAGTCGAATTGGCCAACGAAACATATCCCATTGTGTCCGGAATGGGGGTATTTAGCTAGGGGAGATAGTCGTTGGGTTTGATTTCGAGTTCGTTTGTAAAAACACTATTTAAAATTTCCTATAAAGCCTCGACCAATAGGATTTTTCCTTTATAAAAAAAATATCTCGAAAAACCCTAGCCGCCAGGCGATATCGACGGCGCATCGAGCTCGAAACTTCCCCTCGACTTTCCCGCCGCCACCGCCACCTACAGGCCGTGCCACCACCGCCGTTCGACAGCCCTTCGTCCCCTCTTCACTTCCGACCAAACCTCACCCGCCACCATCGCCTGTATCGCCTGAACCACCCTCACAAAGTCGCCGCCTTTCCGACGCCGCGCCACCTTCCTCCGACCACCGAAGGAGACCGCACCACCACCGATAGAGAGCTGGTTCGTAGCTCTTCCACGGTGCACTACCTGATCGAAGTAACGATCGACGGATTTCACGGATTTTGCTAACCTAGTTTTGAATCAAAAATAAAGGTACGACCTTTATTATTCTGAAATGAAAATAACACTATAAAGCGTTGCAAAACTTTGAAAAATAATATCTTTTTCGTTCGTTAACGAAATTCGATGAAACAGGAGACACCGTGACCGCAAGGAGGCTCTCTACCATCTAGAAGAAGCTGCGGATTTTTCTGATCTTCCTACGATTTTTAGCACTGCAAAAACCAATATGAGGAATCTAAACTGAATTGTGTGAATGGAATCGCGTTGTATAAATTATATAAGCGAAGTGTAAATTATATACGCATTGTATACCTCATGTACATGTGTTGTATAAGTTATATTAGCGATGTATAAATTATACAAGCATTGAATGAAACATATATGCTTTGAATTGTGATGAAATGCAAGTGAATTATAATATAATATATATATACTCCCCTCGTCCACAGACCATGGACGATATTTATTGCTTGTGATTGACGTGATATTATATGGTATAGCGAATGGTTGGAAATAATTGTTTGTGGTTGATATTGTGGTTGAAAAATACCTTGTGGTTGAAAAATACCCTCTTGTGGTTGAAACAAATTAGAATAGGATTGTGGAATTGAAAATAAAACATGCCGCCTGCGTGCGAACTAGATGCATGATCCCCATTGTCAAAAACCGCGAGATTTTAAGGTAGAGCGAGGAGCCGTACTAGGGACGGTCCCGGTTTTAACTACCCTGCCGTTATGCTGCCGAAATTTTCTGAAATTCATGTGTTGAGTTGAAATTCATTCGTTGAATCGAAATTCATGTGTTGAATATTATTTGAATTTAAACAAATAGCTTTAGCGATAAAAATCACATTTTTATATATATTCAAACTATAGCGAATATTCATGTGTTGAGTTGAAATTCATTCGTTGAATCGAAATTCATGTGTTGAATATTATTTGAATTTAAACAAATAGCTTTAGCGATAAAAATCACATTTTTATATATATTCAAAATATAGCGAATATTCATGTGTTGAGTTGAAATTCATTCGTTGAATCGAAATTCGTGTGTTGAATATTATTTGAATTTAAACAAATAGTTTTAGCGATAAGAATCACATTTTTATATATATACAAACTATAGAGAATATTCATGTGTTGAATTGAAATTCGTTCGTCGAGTTGAAATTCATGTGTTGAATGTTATCGTATTTTAAAACAAAATAAATCGACAATAAAAACTACATTTTATTGTGAATATGAAATGTTAAAAACATTCACATGTTGAATAAATATTTTTGAGGATAAAAATATTTCTTTTATCATGTATGCGCTTTTATAAAAATACACACGTGTTGAAATAAATAATAGTTTGCTAGAAATATTATTATTAGCTTTGTTCTGCATATATATATACATGTGTTGAACAGGAAAAATGGATTAGCTGTAGAGTAAAGAAATTATTTGTGTGCCCAACAAATAGGTAAACCTTGATGAGTTGGCTGCGCAATTTTATTTTTATACCAACTCCTGTGAATGCCATTGGATGCGGAGTGCTGGTTATTCTGTGTCAAATAATAAATATCGCCATAGGATAGTAATAATTAATTTTGAACTACACTACATGGCATACTTCTTGACGATAGGCATACTTCATCATATTCCACATAAGCGATTGGAGCTTGTGTGACGAGGTGGAAGATTTACCATACGAGCGAGAGGCTTGTATGGCGATGACTATATACTACAGGTTGAACTGATGACTGATATGGACTATATAAAATATAACGATAAATCGCCAGATTAATAAAAACCCCACACGGGTCTGGAGTTGACAATAATCACGTCTCTCTAGTTATTAGATACGGCACATGGACTATTTATTTCCACACGGAAACGGGGTGACGAGAATTTATTCTTTGGAGTGATTATCTATACATGCTCCCCCGTAAACACCAGAATATATCACTATAAATATGTGGATGCTTTTTAGGATTTATTGGGTACCTAACAAGGCCCAATAAATTTCCAAACCCCTCCCCGTACAAAGGAGGTTATGGTGAAATTTTTTGAAATATTAAGGCGTTAGTGAAATATTTGAAGTGAAAACGAAGTTGAAAATATAGAATGAACTATAGTTGGAATCATAGAATGAACTATATTTATATATATAAATATAAATATAATTAAAAGGAATCGAAGCCGTGCAGTTCGTGTTTCGGAATCGTAATTTGAAACGATTAGTACGAGAAATCCGACCATCGGATTTTCCCGAAACCGCAACCGCTGGGTTCGCCTTGGAAATATCTTCCCAACGGCACCAACCTTGTAAAAATCCAACGGTTGGATTGTCCGGAATGTTTAATTCAAATCTAAAGAAAAACAACGCCAGAATCGTTTATATTTATATATAAATATAAATATAATTAAATTAAATCGAATAGCGACGCTGCAGTTCGAATTTTGAAACCGTAACTTCAAACGACTAGTGTGGGAGATCCGACCGTCGGATTTTCACGAAACTGGAACCGTTGGGTTCGCTTTGGGAACATCTTCCCACTGATATAGACTTTGTAGAAATCCAACGGTTAGATTTTCCGATATGTGTAAAACAAATTAGCGGAAAAACAGCGCCAGTGCCACGGCACGACCTGAAACGTCGTTTAATTAAATGTGGCCATTTTTAAATAAATAAAAATGGCGAAAAATCGTTATAAAATATTATAAGCAACCTAGATTGCAAATAAACCAATTGGGCTTGAATTGTTTGATATTTGATGGTTGTATGTGCTTGACACGAAAATAACACTAAAGAACTGAAAGATGGATGTCGAATAATATAACCATGGAAAGAATCGATTTAAATTCTAATGACGTGAATTATTTGAAAAGGCCGAGCTAACCCTCATTTCAAATAATTTATCGAGCGATTCGAATTGGAAAATGCAAAGATGATTCAAGACCGACGATCTTCGTATCGGTTGGATGGGCGCTGCTGAGGTTCTTGACCGGAGTAGCTACCGTAAAGGAATGGAGGTAGTAGCCATCTGAACGTATGTGTTGATTGTGCGGATATACGAGGAATTTGACGCCTCCGGTTTCGTTCAGACCCAGAATGGACTTGTAAATGGACTGTGTGTCTGACATTGGATTTTGTTCTATACTGATTGATCTCTGTTAACTATATATATGTTTGGCGGCGGAGAATTTATTCTTTTGCTTAACGCCCTTCTCTGAGACGTATGAGCTCAGAGGTTATATATAGATGGAAATCAATCGTATGGAGTGGACTGCCTATGTGGCATGCCAAGATGCTGTGATCAAGGCTTCTGTTGCAAAGCAAAGTCTTGTGGATGATGATCAAAGCACGGTCTACATGGCCTGGCTTTGTGTATAGCATGGATTCGCGAGCCTCACACCTCGGTATGAGTTAAAAACGGGATACGGACCGCTGGGAGAGCACGACGTTTCTTTCTAGCTATGGTGGTGTCAGCGACTTACCAGCCCTGACATATATATCTATTTTTCACCTATGTGGTTGTTGGAATGCGAGGCGCCTCGATTATAGGTCTGTAAGGACCGGGAAACGTGTGTTCAGGAATAATTAATCCTCAAACGTAAGAGAGGACCGGCCCAGCCGAATCCAAGGTTGCCCAGAGTGTGTACTCCTGAGGCATTTGCTAGAATGTCTCGAAGCGGAGAGGAGCTTGCCCCTTGCCTCGACTCATGACGGAAATCCAATTTCCAATACGAAATAACGGACTCGATTGTAGAACTAGTATGGCGACATAGTAGATGGTAGCTATGCCGCCTATGATTGATATTTATGATGCTATTCGCTTTTGAAACATATATGCACTAGTAATAATATCAATTGATTTTGATTTATGCGTATCAAGCATATTTGGCCATTATAAGGTAAAACTCTATCCTCCGGCTTGCGTTGCATTGTGTGATGGGACCTGAGTCTTATAATGGCTTCATTCTTTTTAAAAAGCATTGCGTTGTTTTAAAGGAATTTACTTTGTTTTAAGTGCACTAGCAATCACTGGAGTAAACCCGTTCCGCGAAAGTGGCGTGGTCCTATGATTTATTTATTACTGTTGTTTAACTGTTAAATAGATTCCTCATACCAGTCCCCATGACTAACTCGTTGTTTGTTTCACTTTGCAAACGCGGGTGCCCTTATTTTCACACGGGCAGCCTAGTTCACAGGTGACAGGTTGTTTTTGGCTCTGCACTGTCGCATAGAGTGCATTTTGGCTCATGGCGAGGCTGACTCCACAGAGATGACTTTGACATTTTCCGCCATTATTGTACTTATATTATGATTCTGCCACTGGCGATGCAGACCGCTTTACATTCAGTACTTATTATCGTATGTATATGTACCGCCTTCGGCGATGTAGAATGATACCCTTATTATGTCTCACTGCATGTATGTATTCCGCCTCTGGCGATGATGACTGATCACTTCCCTTTTATTTACTAAGTTATATCCTACGCTGTGCTATTCTGATGTTGTTACATGTTGTGATTCCGCTGTCATATCCATGTAAAATTATTCTATTTATTGTTTATGCTATTATCTGTACTCTGCTATGATGATTTATGTGTTATATTCCAATGATTATCCTTAATACCGCCCCTCAGATTTTGGGATCGTCACAATATCTGAGCATTGTTTATTCATTTTATTATTTATTGATCCAAAAACTATATCATCAATGTATATTTGTACTAATTTAATATCGTTATTATTTCTTTTAATAAGAAGTGTATTACATATTTTACCAGTTTCGAATTTAGATTGTAATAAATATGTTCTTAACGTATCATACCAGGATCTAGGAGCTTGTTTTAATCCATATAATGCTTTATTTAATTTATATACATGATTTGGAAATTTTTCGTCTTCAAAAAGAGGGTGTTGCTCTACATATATGTCTTCTTTAACATATCCATTTACAAAGGCACTCCTAACATCCATTTGAAATAATCTGAATTATTATGATTAGCGAAGGCTAGTAAAATTCTAATTGTTTCTAATCTTGCTACGAGAGAGAAGGTTTCATCATAATTTATTCCTTCTTCTTGACTATATCCTTATGCAGCTAATCGAGCTTTATTTCTTACGACCTCACCGAGTTCATTTATTTTATAAATCCATTTAGTTCCAATTACAGTTTTATCCTTTGGTCTAGGAACAAGTTCCCATACATCATTCCTGGTAAATCGATACAATTCCTCTTGCATAGCAAGGATCCATGAATCATCGGATGATGCTTCCTTTGGATTCTTAGGTTCAATAGTTGAAATAAACGCTGAATTACTCATAGTATTTAATGAGTTTCTAGTCCTAACAACATATTCAATATCTCCTAAGATATTTTCTATAGAATGGTCTCTTAGTAATCTAACTCTTTTATTTGGCTAAACATTATTTATTTCATCAATCTCATTTTCACATTCAGCTTCATTATGTTTTGTTGTATTCTTATAATTTTCATCAAAACATACATTTAAAGTTTCTTATATAGTATTAGTTCTTAAATTAAAGACTATATATGCCTTACTTCTTTCTGAATATCTAATGAATATTCCTTCATCAGATTTAGAGTCAAATTTGTCTAAATTTTGTTTAGTGTTAAGAATGAAACATTTACTTCCAAATATTTTAAAATACAATAAAGGTTTCTTATTATATAAAAGCTCATATGATTTTTTATGAGTTAAGTTCTTATTAAAATTTTATTTAATATATAACAAGTCGTTGCAACTGCCTCAGCCCAAAAATTTCTTGGTAAATTACTATCCGATAACATGGTTCTTGCACATTCTTGAATTGATCTATTTTTACGTTCAACTACTCCGTTTTGTTGAGAGGTTCTAGGGAAAGAAAAATAATGAGTTATCCCCTTTTTAATACAAAATCTTTCAAAATTTTCATTTTCGAACTCTCCACCGTGATCACTATGTATCGTTTTGATTTTTAAAGAGAGTAAATTTTGAATTCTTTTAGAAAAGGTTTTAATTGATCAAAAGAATCACTTTTATTTTTAAGAGAAAGAGTCCAAGTGAATCTAGAAAAATCATTAATTATTACATAAACATATCTATTTTGATTTATTGATTGAGTTTGGGATGGACCAAATAGATCCATGTGGATTAATTCTAATGATTTTGAGGTTGTAATTTCTTCTTTTGATTTAGTGAACTTCTTTTCAATTTTCCGAACTAACAAGCGTCACATAAATTATTTACCTTAGATTTCATTTTAGGTAACCCTCCAATTGATTCTAATTTTGAAATTCTAGAAATATGTTTGAAATTTATATAACTGAATCTCTTATGCCAAATCCAAGGGTCACTTGTATTGGCCATAAGACATAAATTATCGTTAGAAATTTTCATACTTAGTATATAGATATTTTTCTTACTATCTCCTTTGAATATTACTTTTGAATTTTTATCTTCTACAAAGAATTTATCTTTTTCAAGATTTATTTTATAGCCTTTATCACAAAGTTGACTTATACTTAGTAAGTTATGTTTTAAATTCCTAACAACATCAGAAATAGTAGGAGTTTCAGAATTACCGACATTGCCGATGCCAACTATATATCCTTTAGAGTTATCTCCGTAGTTGACCGTTCCACCATCTTCATATACTAGATTATTCGGTAATTCTGGATTTCTTATCATATGTCTTGAACAGACACTATCTAGTATTTGTTTATCCTTTTTTATTTCCACCATTTGACCGTCAGGATTTGAATTTTCAATAGCCATATACCACACCTTTTCCTGTATTGAATAACAATTCAGTAGATAACTTGATTTTTCAACACAATTAAATGTAGACTTGTCTAATAATGATGCAATGCATGAATTAAAACCAGTGTTATAAAACATTTCAAAATTTGCCATTTAATATATCCAAAATTCATATAATGAAATTTTGAAAACCTATGCTCTGATACCAATTGTTAGGGATGAGAATCACGGATCTTAAGGAAAAACTAACACTAGAGGGAGGTGAATTGTGTTTTAAAGGATTTACAGAAAACTTAAACAATTATCAATTACTCAAACAACTATTGAATCACAGAATGAATATCACAATAGAAACAATCACAGATGCACATATAATAAGAAGTAAAATGCAGAAAAGGAAAGAACACGCCGAATTTTATACTTGTTCGTATTACTCCTACGTATAGTCCCATGCAACACTGGATTGTGCAGAGTTTTATTAATATCAGAATGCAATTACAACACCCTTGATATCATGACTACAAGGTTAACACCGATTCAACACCCTTGATATCATGGCTATAAGATTAACACTGCTCCCTTTCCTTGATTTACGGTCTATAAGGAAACACCCTTTCCTTAACAATTACAATAGCCCTAGAACTCTTGAATAACACTTCCAAACAAAGAGTATTTGATAGAGATTGAGAATAGAAAGAGAACGATATAATTTTCATTGAAATCGGCAGAGTATAAGTGTAGAAACTTAGAAAATTAAGACGAATAATGGTGGTTTGATAAAGGAGGAAGAAGGAGAAGATTGGTTATTAAAAATTCAAAAATGAGCCCTTTATATCGTGTTCCAAAGGTCACAACAGTTTTGAAACATTTTAAAATATGAAAAGACACTTCCTTTTGAATTTAAAAAATGTGACGGTTATATGTCGACAATTATGTAAATTTCAAATTTTAAACCGTGTTTAAACTATTTAAATCAGTATATATGTATATATTCTGGAAATTCCCGAATCAAAACTAGTTGTTTAAAATATAATTTCTCAAATATAAAAACATCTTAAACATATGATATAATTATAAGACTTTATAATATATATAAACTATATAAGAAACTTATATATATATATTGAAATAGCAAAAAAAAATATTTGGAAGATTTAAAACAATATTGAATGGATTTTGAAATAATTTCAAGTCAATTTAAAAGGGTAATCTAAAAACAGAATTTTGAAAGTGCTAACCAGAGTTTTACATACTAACTAGACTATATTACTCTGATAATCTTGATACTTATGAGTCTTGAATCTTTTTTAACTCTTAACTATACAGTCTTCGATTTTTATTTTCTGCATATAAATCCTGCATATACATATATATATTCCGGATAAAGATGTTAGTATATATTTATAATCAATAATGTTAATAATTGAAACAAGGTTGTTATCATCAAGATTCCATTCTCCAACAGCTCCTTTTTATAGAAGATCCTAGTAAAAATTGTAAAATTCAGGGTTTTTCGCTTAATCTGTCTTTCTTCCATTTTTTTCGAAGGCAACGTGTTATTAATCATGTAACAACCCGGAAAATCTGAACCAATTAAAAAAATTTATTTTGGCAATTTTAATGAATTTTGAATATTTAAAATGAATTATTTTAAATAATGACGACGAGAAATTTATTTTGAATAGAATTTGAACGTATATATTTATTTGAATCGTTGTTGAATATAAATATTTATTTTTAATTATAAAAGGAATTGAAAATGGCGCGGTAGTTCGAAAATTCGATTTCAAATTTCAAATGAATGTACAGGATTCAAAATAAACCTGATTTTAGCGAAACCAGAAATATTAGAATCTATTTGAGAATATCTTTCCAACGAATCCGAAAAATTGAAATTTCATAGCGGGAATAAAAAGTTATGTCCAATTTAAAATTCAGAATAGTCGCTATGGAATTTTGGTCCTTAAAAATGGAAAATTTTCAAATGACCTCTGTTTTTGACGAAACCACTTTTGTTGGATCCGGGATGTCAAGTTATTGCAAGATTCCAAAATTCGTAATTTTCTGAATCAATATGTGTGCGTGGCAAATTAAAACGTGTTTTAACAGTTTCAATCAATTTCGATCGACCAGAAAATAGCCATTTTTCAAACGGTCTCAGAATTTGACGAAATTAGTTTTTTTAGGACCGTATCGTCAATATGAAACTAGAAAAAAAAATTCGGGAATTTTTAGAATCAGTATGTGGGCCCGGTAAATTGAAATGTGCGCTTGAATTTAAAATATAATGATTTATATTTTAAATTTATCGGTAACTGATCATAACAGCCGAACTGGCTCACGTTACATATCCCATTGTGTCCGTAATGGAGGTAATTAGCTAGGGGCGACAGTCGTTGGGGTTGATTTGGGGTTAAAACCCTAAATATAAGTATAAATTAATAATAAAATATTATATATAAAAATCTCGTTTAAAACCCCCCTGTTTACTTTTCATCAAATAAACTCAGATCCCCTTTTTCACTTTTTTCTGCCTTGAGCTAATCGAGAGCGTCGCCTTCCCCCAACGCCCCGCGCCATCGACGTTCAACCACCCACCACCTCCATCGATTCCCCAACGATGAGCCTCTCGTGCAGACCTCCCACCTCGAACCCCGAGACCTCCAGACACTGACGTGACGACCACCACTCCTCTGTCCATCTCCCCCTTCCCTCCCAGTCGCGAGCGTCGCCCCTATCCCGTGAGTCCCCAATTCAGACGCGACAACCAATAATGCAAGCCCTCCCCTTTCAGAAATCGACTGCCGCGGATGGCGAACCCAACCCCCTCTCCGATTGCGAACCAAAAGATTCCCCCCTTTCTTCTTTTTCTCTCTTCTTAAATCGAGGTAATTTTTTATTTATTCTATGATTTCATTTTATATATGAAATATGATTTTCTTCGATTTTAATCCTTAGAAAAATACGATTTTTATATGTAGAAAAATATGATTTTTATGTGTATAAAGATACGGTTTTTATATGTATAAAGTTACGATTTTTATGAATATAAAGTTTAGATTTTTAATTTACAAAAGTTTAGATTTTTTAGCAATGGAAAGAGGTGATTTTTGAAATATAAAGATATCATTTTTATTAATATAGAGATATCATTTTTATGTATATAAAGTTATCGTTTTTATTTATATAAAGTTATCATTTTTAATGACATGAAAGAGGCAATTTTTATTATGAAGTTAAAGAAGTAAAAATATGATTTTTATCGTTTGAATGACGATGTAAAAAAGTGATTTTATATATTCATTATCGATAGAAAGATTTGATTTTTTATATAGTAGAGAATATAAAAATATGATTTTTATAAGATAGAGAATATAAAAATATGATTTTTATATATGAAGCAAAATAAAAAATTCGATCTTTATATAAGAAGTAGAAATATAAAAATATAATTTTTATATAGAAAGAAGTGTTGTAAAATATATGAAATTGAAATAAAAATATGATTTTTATTTATTGGGATAAAGCGATAAAATATGTTTTTACTGTGAACAGCGGGAAAAGATGGCGATGGTATCGACTGAAATCAAAACGAAACCCGAACAGTTCAGAAGGAAAGCACGGAGGAGTGGAACCCTCCGTGAGAACTCTTCACTTTTAATTTATTTTCTAGTTGAAATATATACTAGGATGCAGACGGTGCTTAGCAGCACCTGACACCCGTTGTCCACAGACCATGGACGACTTGATTGTTTGATTGATGGTGTTGTGAAAACTGATTGTGTGATGTAAAATGAAATAAAATATTTTATAGTTAAAAATATAATTTTTAACGTGTATGTGAATAAAATAAATATTCATTTACAAATCAGACGATTTTTTTATGTACACTGATTTGACTGATATCGATTGGGATGATAAATTTTACACATCGCCGAATTGCACAAATAAAATCTGTGTTTGTTGTTTGAAAACCCCACACGGGTATTGGGATGATATTGGACATACACAAATCCCAATAATTAGCTGTATGCCAATCGATTGATCGATAGGCTGTTGTAAGCGTTAAATATCTATATTTAATGCTTATACAGTGTAGAATGCACTCTGGATGATGGATTACTGTTTTCATTGTTGTTATACACATTTGTTGTGTGAAATCCATATAATCAAATTATATGGTAATTGACTGTGTCTGATTTCAGTTCAGAAAGAATGAATATGTTAAAATAACAAATATTTTCAAATAATATTCAGTAAAAGAATCAAAATATGATTTTGATGTCCGATTTGGGATGGACACGAATATATTTAAATATATATAGCCGTGTTGATTAGATTGACGCCATTTCGACGTGAATGATATTTATATCGATTTTATTCATTTATATAATGAATATCGAAAAGGAATAGAATTAAAAATATAATGTTTTGAAAATATTATCATTTATATATCGATGATATGGAATATTCAATTTAGATTTGAAATTGAATATGAAGTTGAAATCGTTTTGAAAATGAATTTAAAATGATTTATAAAATACGTTTTAAAAGGAAATCGACGAAATATAATATATATATATATATAATGGCTTAAATAGAACCCGCCGCGCTGCGGTAGTTCGCGAATTTTGACCATTGACTTCGAACGGACATTACGGGAGATCCGACCATCGGATTCTCCTAAAACCGGGGCCGTTGTGTTTGTATCGAAAAGAGATTTCTAATGAATATTAGAGATTTGAAATCTAACGGTTGGATTTGGAATTATGTTCAAGTCAAGTTTGGAAAAGGTCGCTGTAAGTGCAGTTCGATGGCCGTTTATGGAAATCGACTGTACGGGCCTTGATAAAATTATTAAAAATATCAATAATTAGTGTAAAATCATAAGAAATGATTTGGAAAGAATTGGGATGAAAAATTCCATATTTGAAAAGACAAAAATAGATTTTTATCGAAATGAACTAGTTTTGAACTAGAATTATAATCCATTTATTTTTGAAATAAATAAATTGGATTTAAAATGGTTTTAAAAATAACCAGAATTTCCAATATATAGATTGAAAATGGATTTGAATCGAAATTGTCTTCGGAATATTTCGATGTTGGATTTCGTGATTATACAGATGTTGTTATGGAAATTTGAAAGATATATTTATATCGTTATTTCTAATACAATTTTTTTGGTTGTAGAATTTGATGTTGAATATAAGCCGATATATTTTCTATTCAGAGCCTTGTATTTAATATCAAATGGGATTTGGGTTTGTCGTGAATGGTGTCTTCATTAACCCTGTTCTTAAACCCAGTTGAGAAAAATATTAAATCTTTTTATTTAGATTTAATGAAGTATACCAATTAAATAATATTTAATTGGAATTGAATTGGAATTGATTTTTGGGTTTATCGTGAACGGTGTTTTAAATAACACTTGTTCTTTAACCCGATAATTAATGAAATGTGAATTGGGTTTGTTGTGAACTGTGTTTTAACGACATTTGTTCTTTAACCCGATTTGCAGTGAAATGTGATTTGGAATTTATAAATCTTTTGTTAAGATTTAAAGGAGATTTTCCAAAGTAAAGTTTTCCAATTCAAATAAAAAAATTGGAATGGAATGGAATTCGATTTGGTAATAATCTAAGTGAATTTCTGTGGATGAGGACTGCTAATATATATGGAATTTAAAAGGCTTTGCCGTTATTCCATTTATATTGTTAGTCAGATATGGAAGTTTATATCGATTATATATATCGATTTGTTTTCCATGAAGATTCCATGGTTAATGGAATGTGATTTTTGTTGTCATGAATGGTATCTTTAATGATACTGTTCTTAGACCCAACAGAGTTAAGAAAATTAGAAACTAACTGGAGATTTGTTAAGTTGGATAGTTTCTTGGGTACTGATATGATGTTGGTTTCGGCCTTCGGGGTTAACACTTAGGGAATTATTCACTTGCTAATTTACGGTTAAAGGCTGATGGAATAGAATGTGATTTTGGGTTTATCGTGAACCATGTTTTAAATGACATTGGTTCTTTAACCCAGTTAATGACAACATATGATTTCCCAAGTTAAACAATCATTAATATTGATTTTTGGGAAGATTAAAACCAAGTGGAGTTTTAATGAATCTTTAATTAGATTGAAATGGTCGAGAATGGAGTATCACCAGTTTTTCTCCAGGCGATAGTTAAATCTTTAATTAGATTTGAACGTGAAATGGTAATTGAATTTACCGATAACACCGTGGTGTTAGATATGAAGTATTACCAGTTTTACTTCATGGGATGAATAGGTTGGGGTTGGGAAATTAAAACAAATGATTACTTTGGTAAGGTTCGTTTATTCCCGACTAGTTTGGATAAACCAAAATTTGGTTTGAATTGATATTCAAAGGAAGACTAAAGAATAAATTTAAACAATTTATCTTTGATAAAATTAATGGGAACCTTTCCCAAAGTAAAAGAATATCTGAATAAAGGAATAATCTGGATTGGGTTGTGTTTTTATAATACTTGTTTATTATATACGCGAGTTATTCGGAAAGACAGGGTTTATCCCATTCTGAATAACTGAATCGACGATAAGTCGGCGATGAAGACGGTGGTTGAAGACCGAAGGTATTCACATCGTTTGGATAATTACTGATGATCTTGATTGGGCTGTACACCCAAGAGGAGGGAATCAGTTGGTGATCGTCCAGACGTACTTGGAGATCGATGGATATGCGAGGTATAAGGTGCCTCCGGTTTCGTTTAGACCCAGAACGGACTTGTAAATGGATGTGTGTCTGACATCGGATTTCATTCTGTGTGATTGATATTGGTTGCATAGCGTGAATTGCCTATGTGGCATGCTGAGACGCAAATGATCAAGGCTTCTATTGAAAAGAAGAGTCTTGTGGTTGATGATCAAAGCACGACCTTTGTGGCGTAGCTTTGTATAGCGTTAATTCGCGAACCTCACACCCCGGTGTGAACCAGAAACGGGAGAAGGACCTCAGGGAGGGAATGCGTTTCCTTCTAGCTAGGAGTGGTGTTTTGGATTTTACACGCCCGAACATTTTACTTATGTGGATGATGGATTGTGAGGCGCTTCGGTTAGATCGGACGATCCGGGTCCGATGGAGTCATTTGGCTCATTTACGCCCCATAGTGCAGGGAAACGTAGTGTGCAGGCATTTTAATCCACATCGAGTGGACCGACCCTAACGATCCAAAGGCATGACTGAGTACTTGCCTGAGACATGGGCTAGATTGTCTTGAAGCGGTGAGGGCGATCCCTTGCCTCGGTTCACATATGGAAATCCAACTTCCAATACGTGACTTTGCGGCTTTGATTGTAAACCTATATATGGCGACATAGTGGTATGGGGCACTTTTGCCGTCTATGATTGATACTTATGATTGAAATTGTTTTGGACATATACACTTATAGTAATAATAAAAGATGAAATTTCACGTACCAAGCATTTTTAGCTATTATAAGGTAAAAACTCTATCCTCCGGCTTGCGTTGCATTGTGTGATGGGACCTGAGTCTTATAATAGCTTCATTGTTCTTTATTTAGCATTGCGCTATTGTTTTATGCACTGGTATTCTTGGGAGGAAACCCGTTCCGTGTTATACGGCGTGGTCCCTTTATTTACCAAACTTCAAAATTAAATTAATAATTGTTTTAGTTCTCACACCAGTCACATGATTGACCTAGAGTTCAAAGTGGTGCAGTTCGGATCAGCTAAAGTGGTCGTGCACATGTGAATACATGATGGTTTCAGCATCAAGAATGGAAAGTCAAAATCAGGAACAAGTTTAGATAAAACAAGTCTCTCAAATGCAAGAAAGTGGTTGCATATATGTTTCTAATTTTTAGCAAGGCTTTAATTCATTTCACATATTTCAAGCATGAAACATTTTCCAGAAAATCAACATGAGTATATGGCAAGTGTTAATTTGTTTCCAGTCTTAAATATAATCAGAAAATCAGCATATGGATTTAAGGGAAGATTTTACATATATGGGATGATTCATTTCAGCATGAATCAAGTTTTAATTCGAGCAATTTCAACATGATAACAAGCAGCATTTCAAAGCAGGAAATTCAGATTTGCATACAATCAATAAAATGAGATAACAGGGAAATAGCATATACATGCATGAGTGACAAGGCATGGCTGAATGGATTCAAGGGCCATGTAATTTATCCAGAAAATAGTGCATCCGGTTTTGTTTGGTAATAATGTGTTTAGGGAAAGTTATAATTTTTAACTTTTCCAGAGAACACTAAAAATCAGCAAAGTATTTTTAAGGCTTTGTATATGGGAAGAAATCAACGCAAGGTTTCCTGAAATCAAAAATTGGAATTTTTTTAGTTGAGCGATCAAAGTCTTTTTTTTGGCAAGATTTTAAACTGTTTGCAGAAATCACACAGTAAATTTTTTGGCAAGGATTCTTTCCTGTTTTTTTTTTAAAAACAAATCAAATGATGTGAAAATCGCAGAAACAATTAAGGCAACAATTTTTCAGGGAGCAATATATTTCCAGAGAATCAAATGCAGAATAACACACGGCAAGTATTCAAGAATTAATTCAATCAAGTTTTTTCAAAAGAAGAAATCAAAAAGGGAAAGGCAAAAAATCAGTACCGAGCCACTCAAGGGAAATCAGAGATTTAGGGTTCGATTCAGACCCTATATATTACACCCTTTTCATCATCGACGTGTATAAAAACCCAAAAAATCAATTCAAGCAACCAAAGAGTGAAATTCAGTGAGCTTACAATTTCTAGGGTTTTGATCGCGAGCTATC
Organism: Allium sativum; assembly: GCA_030737875.1. Classification (NCBI taxonomy): domain Eukaryota; kingdom Viridiplantae; phylum Streptophyta; class Magnoliopsida; order Asparagales; family Amaryllidaceae; genus Allium; species Allium sativum. The sequence goes on from CM060926.1 coordinate 1,022,116,522, forward strand.
AGTGTTGCAAATCAATCGAGAAAGGAGAACATAGCATTCGAGCATCAGAGATTTCAAGATAAATCTATCCAGCATCATGAATTGAAGATTCAGGGAGGAAAACCCTAGTTTCCTTTTCATTTCCCAACCGCCATTGTCAAAGGCAGATAGATCGGGACAAAGAAAGTAAAGTGGTGCAACGCGAAACAAAGGGGCCGGCCTTTTCCCATTTGACTTAGCCATGACTCAAAAGAAAAAGGGGATGACCCCTCTTATTTAATCTCCTTTAGTTTATTCTAAAACAAGAGTTTCCATTTGTTTTTGTTTTTAATTTTGTATTGTGTTTTGTTTTTGTTTTGTAAACCGAATTCAAACAGTGTCTAGATCTGTAAAGTCTAGGATATCAGTCTGGGTGTTGACTGTCAGTTTCAGAGTCTGTAAAATCTAGGTTAAGGATTACAGGGTTGTAATTCGGGGAAATCTGATCGAGGGGATATCAGTCAGTCTAGGGTTTTGAGCGTAGGGTTAGAATAGGAGCAGGGATTGCGAGTGTACATGGTCTTGTATGCGGGATCTGTTTTTTAACACCTAGTAGAAACCTTAGGAATGCAGCAGTAGGCAAGATTTGCCGAAGCTGGGTATCTCTGTGTGTTATTTATTTTCCTTATTTATTTACTCTGCAATTATCTGTGCTATGATTAATTTTTAATTATCCGATAAACTATAATAAACCCTATTCACCCCCCCCCCTCTAGGATTAATCTAGATCCAACAATTGGTATCAGAGCTGATTTAAGGTAACAGCATGATAGGGAGTTCTCGCTGTATGATCATGTGGCGAAGTATTGAATCTTGCCCCTACATGCCTGCGGGTGGTTGTCCGTGTCAAGAGGCAGGATGTGAAACCAGTGTCTGAGGTATCTTTGGTGGCCACCGGGGTGCTTAAAATTCCTCGTAAATAGAGACACCATTTGGTATCAGGGCTTGGTTTTTTATTAACGCTAGAATCATGTTTTCCCCTTGTTATCAGTCTTCTGAGAGTCAGTCCAATGATATTCCATTTATTTTCAATGGAACAGATTTTCAAATTTGGAAATCAAATTTTGAATTATATTTAAAATCTGTTAATTCTGAATATTGGAATATAATTGAAAATATGGGAGACTTGTTAGACAAGAGGAATAAGGTCTTAAATGCTCGCGTCGTGCATATTATTTATTCCTATCTTGATAATTGTCAATTAAAATTTATCTCTCATTGTTTAAACGTGCAGGATATCAGGAAAACTCTCAACACTCTGTATGGAAAATCTGACAGCTGCTCAAAACCCCCAACTGCCAACTCAGATTTAGATGTGTGCTTAACTGGAGCCATTAATGATGATTCAGACGATGGAGATTTTTCTTATGAAAAAATATTTTCTCTCTGTAATAATTTAACCAAAACTGTCAATCGTCTCCAACAGAAAAACAAACTTCTGAGATCTGAAAATCGTGTTTTGATTAACAAAAATGATATGTTGAAATTAAAACATGAAATCTCCGACTACAAGAATTGTTTTAATTTGAAAAATGATTTAACTCATCTTAATAAAAATCTTTAGAATTTTGAAAGAGAAATTATAATTTTAAAACAAAATGAAGATGAGCTAATTTATAAAAATGATTCTTTGCAAAAGGAGTTGGATAATATTATTTCCAAACATAATATTTTTGAAAATCAAAGTTTAAAGAAATATGATTCGGTTTTGAAAGAGCTTGAAAAATAAATTGTGAAATTCAAAGATTTTGAAAAATCTGCATCTGAAAATCAAGCTAAGTTTGAATCTGAGATTGCTGATTTCCAAACCAAAATTAATTTGCTTAGAGATGAAAATTTGGTTTTGAAATCTGATTTTGAAAGATGTAAGATCACTAACAATCGATGTTCAGATTTAATGAAGGAAAATGGTGATCTTAAATTAAAAATTCAACGGCTTGAATCAACCTTGAATAAATTTTCTAATAGAGAAAAATCATTGGACATGTTGTTGAAAAACCAATTTTCTGTCGGAAATAAACATGGTCTTGGTTTTGGGAAGAACAATGTTTTTGAAAATCGAAATTCGAATGATTTAAAAAATCCTTCAACCAGCTTTGAAAAGAATCGATTTGAAAATCTGAACTCTGATAATTGCAAATGATTTTTCAATCAAAATCAAAATGAGAAATCGTTTTATAATAATTCATCTAAACAATCCTGGATCCCAAAAACAAACTTCTTTAAATTCAAACAGATTTGGGTTTCAAAGGGTACAAAGGTAAATTCGGATGGATTGTTGTATAAACAAGTTTGGGTACCAAAACAAACATATACAACTGTGAGTCAAATTTTGTCAGACCACTCGATCCCCTAAATTGCTAGGTACCAAAGGAGGTTGAGGAATTGCTTTGCGAAAGAGAAACTGCTTAACATCATCAGATTATTCACAGTTCGTTAGCCTGGTTTATTGAGTTAGAGATTCTGATTTACATTGGATTCTGGTATGATCTCTAAACTCACCTTTGTTAAAAAAATTGTTTTTTTTTCTTCTGTCTCCTTCTATCTCTTCTTCTATCCTTTTGTTTTGTTGTTTTTTGATTTGTCACTGTTATATTCTTCTTCGTTGGGCTTTGTTAACTTCCAATTGCAGAAGTCATATTTTCTTGAAATTTGTTTCTCTTGAATGAAAATCTGACATTGTAATCATTTCCAGACCTTGGATCTAAATTTGTATATATATCTGCAATTGTTTTGAAGTTCTTTCTCTGTGTTCTGAATTCCTAACAGTGTTGACGTATTCTTGTTATATCTTGAACACTGTTAATATGAATTCTAAATTATTTTTTGAAGATCTGAAAAACAATTGAAATTTCACACATCTCTGCTGTTCCGAGGTTCTTCTAATTCATTTTAGAAAGGCTTGAAAATTTATACTCATTACAACACATTGTTATTTATCAGGTGTGATAATTTCATAGATTTTCAGATTGGCTTTGAAATTTTGAATTGAATTATCAGTGATACATCTTGATCAGTATGATTGAAATTTGTTTGTTTGAAATCATCTAAAATTCCTGATATTTTGAATCTCACACACCTCCTAAATTTGAAATTATCAACCTTGTGTGATAGATTCATTATATTCCAAAACTTGACATTGATTCAAGTGATTTCAAGTAAATTACTTTATTTTACTGAATCATGAATACCTCTCAAAATTGATGTAAATGATCTGAAATTTATCTTGGGCTTGTCAGAAATAACTGTGAAATTTCTTTGGAAATCTGGTCTTAAATCTTATCGTTATTTCATGATTATTTGATTTGAATATTTGTTTGTTTAAAATCATTTGAAATTATGGATTTATTGAATCTCACATATATCTCGATTCAAATTTTACAATCTGGTGTGATCGATTCATTGAATCCTGAATTTTGCGTATTCCTCAAATGATTTCAGAGAAACGGTATTTTTTAATCATTGGATCGTGAATCATCCTGTGTGACCAACATCTTGACAAGTCTGATCTGAAACTGTTTCTGTTGTGCTGCTCTGATACTGTTTTCAAATAACTGCTTGTTTTAATCTGTCTGTTGCTTGCCTAATTAGTACATCTTGTCTACTTGGGCTCTGTGTTTAAAATTCTTTGATATCCTTGTTCATCTCCAGTATCAATTTAAAATCCTCAATAATGGAGATATCAATTGGTATCAGAAGTGTTGATTTATTTTTGTATTTTTTTTTAATCCCTCTATTTCTGTATAGCTCTTCATGTTCCCCTTGTAATTGATTTTCATTTTTAAAATTATTTATTGATTATTCATTCAGAAATTGAAATCAATATCCAAATTGAACTGTATTTATAATTCATCAAAATTATTATCAGGTTTTGAAATTGTGATGAATTGTGACTGCAATATATTTCACAACAAGAGTAGATTTTATTTGGATTTTCATGATGGTTAAATATTTATTATAATATCTTTGAACTGGCAATTATCTCACGACCATCTTCATTATCTATCATCCTTCTGCCATCCATCATGATTTTATATTAATGTGGAGAGTTAATTTTTTAAAAAATCTTTTTAAAATAGTGGAATTATTTGTGATAGAAATGGGTCTATATTATTATTCAGAATTAGTGATAATTGAAAATTTTCAATGATCCCGGTACAGTCGAGCATATTTTATAATATAATTAATTTAGAAATTTATTTCACAGTCCATCTCTGTACCTACCACATTTCTATCATATTGGTTTTATATACCGAGGAGTTTTTCCATTTAGAGCTGAAAACTAAAAATATATAATTAATACATAAGTGTGTCTCTAATCTCATTTAAAAATCCAAGCTCTGGTCATGCATGGTTATGAGACAACTTATATTTTAAGCTGCGACTAACTCCATTTAAAAATCCAAGCTTTGGTTATGCGTGGTCAGTGTGCTCTTAAAAAAAGGAAAAATGTGTTGTATTGAAATTAAATCTGAAATTCTCCTCTGAGTATAAAAACCAGCCTATCAATTCATCTTCTAATCTGTGAAATGTGTTAATATTTTATGATGTATTATGATTTGTTGATTGATAGGGATTTGGATTTGAGATTATACGATTTTGTCAATTAAGTTGAATTATTAATTATAGTCCAAATCAATCACTATTTTTTTTAGCTCATTTTTATAAAATTCTTTTGAAAATAACTGGAAATCATGTTTTGACTCTCCCCGTTTATATAAATTTCATCGTATATCCGTCATTATCTGAAATGTGAAACATGCCACTAGTTCTTAGTTTATTATGATTTTTGTTTGACTGATTGAGATTTATGATGACCATTCTCTCTCTTAAGCTGAAATTATATTTTTAGTCATTTTTCATCTGTATTTTAAACTCTGTATCCTTTTGATGATAACAAAAGGGGGAGAATGGATTAGATTTTGATTTATGAGTGAATATTTTATAAATATTTTTAATTTTGAAAATTCATTATCATTCAGTTCAATTCACTCATGCACAGTTATAGGGGGAGTTTTCTGTTGTAGGGGAAGCTAATAAATAGGGGGAGTTCAATATTCACTGTCAAACATATTTACTAGTTTCAAAATCTTTTATTTGTTTGTCACCATCAAAAGAGGGAGATTGTTGTATATAACGCTGTTGTATACACAATTATATGATTTTTTGTTTGATGATAACAACCATATATTTTTTATTTTAAATGTGTTTGTTACTGTACTGTTCTACATATACATCACAGACAGAGATATAATATTTATATTTAAATAAAATACGACTATACAAACATGCAGATATTTACACAGTATTTTATTTAAATATAATATTTTATTTCACTATCACAATAGTACAAATTTATCAACTCCACTTGTAATTACCCGAAAATCCGGTCCAATTTGAGCTGACCAAAAACACAAGTCCAACCCCAAATTAAACTGAAAATCAGGAAATTAATAGAAAGAAAACAGAGGGTGAGGAAAGATAAGATAGAAACTTAGAATAGAAGAAGAAGAACAACACAACATCAGAGTAACACGAACCTCACAGCGGAACGAATAACATATAATAGATAACATATCCTTGAAATAAAATCAGTATATGTATACAATAACATTTTCAAAGTACAACACAGCGGAAATAACTATAGCTATATGATCCTGAAGCCTCCTGCTCCAGCTCTTCAAGTATCTGTAAATCCCGACTACTTGACTGCGCGTACAAAATTGGACACCCAAGAGTTTAGGGAAAACAAAACAAAATAAACTCTGGGTCAGTCATGGGACTGGTATGAGTAAAACAGTTTAAAACAGTTCGAACAAGTAAACAATATCTCATAAGACCACGCCGTATAACGGAACGGGTTTTTCCCTTATGAGAATCCAAAATATCTTTATATCAAAAACCTTTTGATATTCTAATAATGTCTATCAACCACAATATAATAATCATCTAGCAGAAACGCTTTCATCTCACGTTTCTATATGTATAGTATACAATCAAAACCGCAAGCACGTATTGGGTAATGGATTTCCAACTATGACAAGGTATGGAACCATCTTTCGCTAGTGTATCTCTAGAAAGGAATACACTGGGTTCAACAAGAACATCTTGCAACCCGGCCACACATGACCGACCACTCATTTCGCTTGAGTGTATCGAATGTATATCACCAACGGTTGGGATCAGCAACCGTTTCCCGAATGGGACAGTATAGACAATAGATTTTTAGAAATAAATGAAACTCTAGATTCGGTGATTATACACCCTACTTCGGAGCGACCGACTTAGCCATGCTGCCTGCCCGGTTTCTGTCATTTACCGGTTGATGAGGCTTGAGGTTACGCTTCATCATCACATCAGATTCACTTCGAATGCCACGTTGTCAGATCCATCGAAAATCACTAATTGACGTCTACAACAGTACATTACGTGTTAGCTAAAGAAGTTTCCTTCTCCGCTTCCACTCTTGGTATGGTTGAAGAAATCAACGTACGTGACCTTTCTAGAATTACTCTGTTAGACATTCATCCATACAAGTCATCCAGGAACAGGATGAACCGAAGGCACTATTCAGTATATTCATGTTAGGCACTGTTATCTAAGATTTATACAACAACCCTTGCACTTTACTCCATCTTCAATTTTCTTTGGCATATATGATTCGCAACGCTTATGCCAATACAGAGTGGTTCTTAGGATAATAATCCAACCGGTCTCTCCATATTAACAACGTTAAAATGGTCAAAACTTCGATAGTCTGTGATTTAACCATCAAAGAAAAATAGGTGTGCAAACAACGATATTATTTCCAGATGGAAATTTATATCGATCAAACATCATTTAACATTTATCTCCTTAGTTCATTTTTCATCTCCTGTTTCCCTATATTCAACATTTCTTATTTTCTAAATTTAGAAAATATATGTTATTACTATTGGAAAACATTTCCATTTCTTGTTTTCTATATTAGAAAACATTTCTGGTTCTTATTTGGAAAACATTTCCAAAACTTCTTCACTGGACTTAGACAGATGTTTAAACTAACCATCACGATGCCAACTCAAACCATTACGCTTATTAACTAAATTCCTTTAACCCACCTTCACTATCGAACCTTAACCATTCCTTAGTTGAAAATGAAGTCAATCAAGTTGGGGGAATACTACCTCTCAGACCTTAACTGAACAATGTTTCTAACCTTGAAATAGACAAAGTTCACCTTTTAATTCTTTAACAAACTTCCTTACGTAACTCTCTTTCGAATCATCTCTATTCGATAATTCTTTCCTTCGATAAGGTATATTCGATAACTCTATTCAATTTACTCTATTCGATTAACCCTTATCAATTAACTCTATTGGACTAACGCTATTGGATTGACTCTATTTGATTTAACTCTAGTCGATAACTCCTTTATTTTAACTCTAATCGATTAACTCCATCGAATAACTAAATTCGATAACTCCTTCGAATAACCAATATTCTATAACTCACTTCGATTAAACAAATCGATAACTCTTTTCGATTAAACTATAATCGATAACTCCTTCGATTAACTAATAATCGATAACTCCTTTTCTTTAACTCTATTCGAATAAACTAATATTCGATAAACTCCCTTTGAATAACTCTAGTTCGATTTAACTCTATCGATTTACTCTAACTGATTAACTCTAACTGGTTTAACTCTAACTGGTTAACTCTAATTGTTAACTCTAACTGGTTAACTCTTATTCGAATAACAAATATTCGATTAACTCTATTCAGCTAACTCGACTGAACTAACCCCTTTTCGGATAACATATTCGATTTACTAACTTTCGAATACCTTATTCATTTGACACCTTTCGAATACCATATTCGATTTAACTCTATTCGAATAACTAAATTCAATTAACTCCTTTTCGAATAAACTATTCATTTATAAAGATTTACTTTTTGTAATGGTTCTTCACTTTACAAATGATTTCCTTTTTAGTAACGTTTTCCATTTTATAACGTCGTATTCGGTTATAATCAAATTTCCTTTTTATAACTCTATTTATTTTTTAAATATTTCCTTTTTAATTCTATTTTTAAATGGTTTTACAAATATCTCCTTTTCGATTTCATTTGTAAAGGTTTTACAAATATTCCTCTTTTAATTTCATTTGTAAAGGTTTTACAAATATTCCTTATTCAATCTCATTTGTAAATGGTTTACAAACATTTCTCTTTCTGATTGATTTGTAAATGGTTTACAAACCTTTCTCTTTCTATTTGATTTTTAAATGGTTTACAAACATTTTTCTTTCTAATCTATTTGCAAATGGTTTGCAAATAATTCCTTTAGGGTTTTATTTCTAAGTATTTTCTATTTATAAATAATCCATTTATAAATAAATTTCTATTTATAAATATTCTTTTTTATAAAATCCTCTGATTTTATAAATATTCTCTTTTATAAAATCCTCTGATTTTATAAATATTCTCTTTTAAGTATTCACTTTGACAATTTCCCCTTTTTCTCCAAATCCCGGTATGTTATAGTGTTTAACATATCAAATTATGATGTCCAATATCGTCCATACACATATAATCAACAACAGATTATAAATCATGTCATATATCACAATATATAAAAACAATAAAATAACTGTTGAGGAATCCAGTCGGATTCCTCCAACCTGTCTCCCTACATCCATAGATGTTACACAATAAAATCAACATCACTTTCAGTTCCATATGATATATTCTGTTAAACAGAATCAATATAGAAATTCAACTAACTGACTAGCATTTCAATCAAACAGTCAACACACAGTCAATCAGCCAATATTTAACAGTTCTAAAAATACAACATGAAATTATAAACTGTTCAGAGTTAGTGAGATTTACTCACTTTGGCGCGTTAACCGTTAAATGACGGTTTGCGTTATTTGATTCAGTCGGACAATTTATTTCGCCATAAATTGTAACGGGCTCGGATGGACTTCCAGTCAGTCCCATGGTGTTTCTCCCGTCCATACGATCCTAACGCAATTCACGGTTTTCGATTCTGACCTCGTATGGATGAGATATCACATTTACAAGCTATACGATTATTTAAATAAAAAAAACTTAATTTATTTACGAACGGGCCTTAACCTTTTTAAATCGGCCCATTGCCCTCTAAAACCCAACCCGCTCGTTCCTGATACTTCTTCTTCCCCCAAATGAGCTCGTGGACTCCAGTATACCACTCCAAACATTTGCTATGTCTTCAAGAATTGAACGCCACTTCATTCTTCACCTTAAATAAAAAAAACACCATACTTTCCCATTTCTAATCCTCTACCTGATTCTTCCCTTACATCTCACTCGTCGGCCCCTCTTTGAACCTCGTTCTCCACTTCGAAGTCACGAAACCCACTGAAGGGTTCGACAGTTCAATACACGGAAATCCACAACAATCGCCATAGAGGTGCTAAACCACCTGATAAACCCCAAATCGAACTCGATTTTTGTGTTCTCCCTTGCGTTGGAACACAACTGTCGATGCGCCAGGAACGCACCAAACAGAAATGGTATCAGGGTGAAGAATTCGGTCTTGGGAATTCAAAGGAATAATTTCAGCGATTTTTGTATTTTATTTTCTATATCTATGGATTCTGAAGTATGAGGTTTTCACGTTTATTCAGGTAGAAAAGAAAAATCACACTGCCTGGTGTTGGCGTGTATTTTATAAATGGTGTTCGAGTGGTTTTGTTGTTGAAATGTGGGATTAGTTGAGACATTCTTTTCTGTTTATGTGGGATTAGTTGAGCCATTCTTTTCTGTTTATGTGGGATTAGTTGAGCCATTCTTTTCTGTTTATATGGGATTAGTTGAGCCATTCGTTTCTGTTTACAGTTTCAGTACTTGTCCACGGATTTCTATCGACAGAAATAAACATACTGTTGTGACGAGCAAGACGCCACGATTCCAAAAATATAATAATATCGGTAGGTGGACTAATATTTTGAAACTTCAAAATGTTGATTTCAGGGTGCGAAATACTTCAAATAAAAAGTCGCTTATTAAATTAATTAAAATTACAGTAAAATTCTAAAAATTAAATTATCACTATGTTCCAAATGAACCTTGTCTAAATTCAATCCCGATCTCTAGTTATATCGAATAAACCGATACGGTCGATAAACGATTTTATAGCGACTATTTTAAAATTTGATTTGGACATATCTCAAAATCTACACGACGAAATCCTGATTTTTCTCTTCCACTAGAAAGATATACTCCACCGGCTCCACACGTTTCTTGTTTCACAGAAATCCGATTAAAAATGAGCCATGTACATTCAGTTGAAGATCGAATCGCCAATTTAAGAACTGCAGCGCCATTTCGAGCTCGATTATAATTATAATATAATTTGTATGTTCAACTGTCGTTGATATAATATATTCGTTATTCTAATTCAATTCCAAGCTGAATTATATATGTTGAATTTGCCCAGTTCACATTATCTTGTCAATTCAACAATTTCTGATTATTCCAGAATTAAATATATTATTTAATTTATTATTTTAATTAGATATTACTGTTATTTAATTCAACAACCATTAAATTCATTATATCACTATTTATATAATTAAATAAATTAATTATAATACCTCTGCAAATGCGGGTTATTACATTCTTCCCCACTTAAAATAATTTCGTCCTCGAAATTGCTAAGTTAGAAAACAAAGCCTATCGACTGGTTAGAACTTATTTGTTTCTTTCTTAACTTCAGTTTTCAACTGAACCAATTTAATTTTAATTAAAATATTAATTAATCCTTATCAACGAAAATTTTCAAAAATCCTGAAAATTTTCTAACTCCTTAACTTTTCAAAAAAATTTGCCAGCACTTCCTTTGTACTGGTCAATAGGTCAAACTCCAACTCGTCTCTCTGGGCCATCTCCAACCCAAAAGGAAATCAAACAACCAAGCGGCTTGCCAATTCGGCTCATAAATCTTATATCCAATAGAAATATAAACTTGTACCTTTTTGTCAGCATATCATTATATCCTTTCCACCTGTTATCAATTCAGCGGATACAAGGGTCATCCCAATCAAATTTCAATCTGCTTTTATCCACAACACAACCCTTCGCTTATATCCGAGCCATATATCATTTCAACTCGAGTTTCCTCTCGATTCCCAACTCTTAACTTGATTATCACATTACACTTCAAATTTGAATCTCACAATCCAATTTGTCTTGATATCATTCTAATTCAATTTCAGTTACCACTTTACTGGCTTTACTTTAATTCAAATTTGCTTTCACAAATTTTTGTTAAATTTGTTTTCAATTCAAACAGTCTTTCCCTAGGAGTGTTTAAACAGTTTACTCTTTTCAAAAAATCAAATTTTCCTTTTGAACATGTCACTGAGCCCTTAATTAATATTCCATTAGTTAAATCACTTCTCTATTTCTTTATCAATATTTGTTAACCAAATATTTTCAATAACCATATTGGCCTTTTATGTTATTCGGAAAACATTTCCGAATATCGCCTTCCTTTATTTTCTAAACGTTAGAAAATATATGCTATTTATAATTGGAAAATATTCCAATTACTTATCTCTTTTCCGATCTCGTTTATTTCTATACTTAGGAAATATTCTTTATTATATTTCCAAGCTTACACTTATTTGGGTTAAAACGGATGTTGTGTAAAACATCGTTACGACAAACCAAATACTATATTCAACTAACTCTTATTCAACATTGATCTTCGAGCCTGAAATCTTACTATTTATTTGTTAATAATGAAATCAATCAAGTTGGGGTATAACTACCTTTCAGACCTTGACTGAATAACATTTATAACGTCAAAACAGATATGACTACTTACTCGAATAATCAATAACATACAACTACTTATTCACTTTTAAACACATGTACGCTTCCTCTTTCTATTCTTACTAGATTTTATTCTTAGTCTTCCTTTTTTATTTTACTATTCTATTTCTAAGTTCATTTCCTTATCGACTTCTATATATATCGATACGTTGATTTCTAACTATCAAATTATCTTAAAAATATTCTAACTCCTTAAATTCTCGGAAAAAATCGCCATAACCTCCTTTGTACCAGGAGCATCGGGATATTTCAAATAGCCTCCCATGGCCCTCACCAATCCAAAAGAAAAAGAAAAAGCCAAGCGGCTAGCCGATACGGCACAAAAAATCTCATATATGAATTAAATACATACCTTTTCGTCGAGCATTCTATTTATATACCTTCATACCTTATCCATACCTATCTCATGTATATTTATACCTGCCCAATCTATTTTAACTATACCTGATCATTTTAACTCAATTCGTTAATTAATTTTTTAATTAACTCTTTAGTCTATTTCACTTTTATATTTGAACATGACATGTTCAAATATATTTTAACTTGCTTATTAACTAATTTGAATCCAAAATTCAAATTTAAGTTCTATATTCGATTTCGAATATCCATTTACAAATCCAATTCACCTTTCAAAGTTCAACTTCAAATTCACAACTCGATTAACTAATTCCTCTTCGACTTAGTTAATTTTATTCAATTTCTATTCAAATTTTATATCACTTCTATTATTCAAATCTATATATTATAAATCCCATTTTGAAATTCAACACAACTTGTCTTTCCCAAAACAAATTCAAAACAGTATCTCTGGTAGTAATTCGTCACTTACAACTCGAAAATGAATACTGATGATGCAGTTGTCATCATCAGAATCTATTTTCCAGCGATCGATGTGAGTTCAATACTATAAAACCATTTCTAAACATTTCCACTTTGAAATTCATTTCAAAATATAATTCACACTGCTTGTAAAACAATTTAAAATCTCCCAGGATCTTAAATTTTCCTTATTTTTAATTCAAATCCATTTACAAACACTTATCCAATTTACTAGAATTTTTATTCAATTTCTGGTTTAAATTTCAGATTTAACTCATCTGATTTCACGTATTTAACTTATATGAATTCTGATTGGTTATTTACATAAGCATTTAATTTATAATCTTAATCGATTATAATAACAACCAATATATCCAATATGTTATAATTTTGATATATATATATATATATCTTCTCTATATCAAGATATACCTTGGGTAAACTTATTTTAATTTACCCTATTTTCAAAACATATCGTGACGACCCATCGTATTCGAGTGTTTATAAACTCCTACCGATACAATGGATCAAACTGATCGACCAGAACTCATAAACGACTCAACTAATAAATATCCACAATATAAAACAAATTTTTATATCTATAACAAATACGTTCACACGTATATTTACACTCAAACTCAATCTAGGGTATTACTAACCCCATCTCTACTGAGTCACGCCAAAGAGCCAAGGTAATTCTCTTAACCTTATGCTCTGATACCAACTGTAATGACCCGAAAATCCGGTCCAATTTGAGCTGAACAAAAACACAAGTCCAACCCCAAATTAAACTGAAAATCAGGAAATTAATAGAAAGAAAACAGAGGGTGAGGAAAGATAAGATAGAAACTTTGAATAGAAGAAGAAGAACAACATAACATCAGAGTAACACGAACCTCACAGGGGAACGAATAACATATAATAGATAACATATCCTTGAAATAAAATCAGTATATGTATACAATAACATTTTCAGAGTACAACACTTACAACACAGCGGAAATAACTATAGCTATATGATCTGAAGCCTCCTGCTCCAGCTCTTCAAGTATCTGTAAATCCCGACTACTTGACTGCCCGTACAAAATTGGACACCCAAGAGTTTAGGGAAAACAAAACAAAATAAACTCCGGGTCAGTCATGGGACCGGTATGAGTAAAACAATTTAAAACAGTTCGAACAAGTAAACAATATCTCATAAGACCACGCCGTATAACAGAATGGGTTTTTCCCTTATGAGAATCCAAAATATCTTTATATGAAAAACCTTTTGATATTATAATATTATCTATCAACCACAATATAATAATCATCTAGCAGAAACGCTTTCATCTCACGTTTCTACATGTATAGTATACAATCAAAACCGCAAGCACGTATTGGGTAATGGAATTCCAACTATGACAAGGTATGGAACCACCTTTCGCTAGTGTATCTCTAGAAAGGAATACACTGGGTTCAACAAGAACATCTTGCAACCCGGCCACACATGACCGACCACTCATTTCGCTTGAGTGTATCGAATGTATATCACCAACGGTTGGGATCAGCAACCGTTTCCCGAATGGGATAGTATAGACAATAGATTTTTAGAAATAAATGAAACTCTAGATCAGGTGATAATACACCCTACTTCGGAGCGACCAACTTAGCCATGCTGCCTGCCCGATTTCTGTCATTTACCGGTTGATGAGGCTTGAGGTTACGCTTCATCATCACATCAGATTCACTTCGAATGCCACATTGTCAGATCCATCGAAAATCACTAATTGACGTCTACAACAGTACATTACGTGTTAGCTAAAGAAGTTTCCTTCTCCGCTTCCACTCTTGGTACGGTTGAAGAAATCAATGTACGTGATCTTTCTGGAATTACTCTGTCAGACATTCATCCATACAAGTCATCCAGGAACAGGATGAACCGAAGGCACTATTCAGTATATCCATCTTAGGCACTGTTATCTAAGATTTATACGACAGCCCTTGCACTTTACTCCATCTTCAATTTTCTTTGGCATATATGATTCGCAACGCTTATGCCAATACAGAGTGGTTCTTTGGATAATAATCCAACTGGTCTCTCCATATTAACAACGTTAAAATGGTCAAAATTTCGATAGTTTGTGATTTAACCATCAAAGAAAAACAGGTATGCAAACAACGATATTATTTCCAGATGGAAATTTATATCGATCAAACATCATTTAACATTTATCTCCTTAGTTCATTTTTCATCTCCTGTTTCCCTATATTCAACATTTTTTATTTTCTAAATTTGGAAAATATATGTTATTACCATTGGAAAACATTTCCATTACTTGTTTTCTATATCAGAAAACATTTTTGGTTCTTATTTGGAAAACATTTCCAAAACTCCTTCATTGGACTTAGACATATGTTTAAACAAACCATCGCGATGCCAACTCAAACCATTACGCTTATTAACTAAATTCCTTTAACCCACCTTCACTATCGAACTTTAACCATTCCTTAGTTAAAAATGAAGTCAATCAAGTTGGGGTAATACTACCTCTCATACCTTAACTGAACAACGTTTCTAACCTTGAAATAGACAAAGTTCACCTTTTAATTCTTTAACAAACTTCCTTACGTAACTCTCTTTCAAATCATCTCTATTCGATAATTCTTTCCTTCTATAAGGTATATTCGATAACTCTATTCAATTTACTCTATTCGATTAACCCTTATCAATTAACTCTATTGGACTAACGCTATTGGATTAACTCTATTTGATTTAACTCTAGTCGATAACTCCTTTATTTTAACTCTAATCGATTAACTCCATCGAATAACTAAATTCGATAACTCCTTCGAATAACCAATATTCTGTAGCTCACTTCGATTAAACAAATCGATAACTCTTTTCGATTAAACTATAATCGATAACTCCTTCGATTAACTAATAATCGATAACTCCTTTCCTTTAACTCTATTCGAATAAACTAATATTCGATAAACTCCCTTTGAATAACTCTAGTTCGATTTAACTCTATCGATTTACTCTAACTGATTAACTCTAACTAGTTAACTCTAATTGATTAACTCTAACTGGTTAACTCTTATTCGAATAACAAATATTTGATTAACTCTATTCAGCTAACTCGACTCGACTAACCTCTTTTCGAATAAAATATTCGATTTACTAACTTTCTAATACCTTATTCGATTGACTCCCTTCGAATACCATATTTGATTTAACTCTATACGAATTACTAAATTCGATTAACTCCTTCTCGAATAAACTATTCATTTATAAAGATTTACTTTTAGTAACGGTTCTTCACTTTACAAATGATTTCCTTTTTAGTAACGTTTTCCTTTTTATAACGTCCTATTCGGTTATAAACAAATTTCCTTTTAATAACTCTATTTATTTTCTAAATATTTCCTTTTTAATTCTATTTGTAAATGGATTTACAAATATCTCCTTTTCGATTTCATTTGTAAAGGTTTTACAAATATTCCTCTTTCGATTTCATTTGTAAAGGTTTTACAAATATTCCCTATTCAATCTCATTTGTAAATGGTTTACAAACATTTCTCTTTTTGATTGATTTGTAAATGGTTTACAAACCTTTCTCTTTCTATTTGATTTTTAAATGGTTTACATACATTTCTCTTTCTAATCTATTTGCAAATGGTTTGCAAATAATTCCTTTAGGGTTTTATTTCTAAGTATTTTCTATTTATAAATAAATTTCTATTTATAAATATTCTATTTATAGATATTCTTTTTTATAAAATCCTCTGATTTTATAAATATTCTCTTTTATAAAATCCTCTGATTTTATAAATATTCTCTTTTCAGTATTCACTTTGACAATTTCCCCTTTTCTCCAAATCCCGATATGTTATGGTGTTTAACATATCAAATTACGATGTCCAATATCGTCCATACACATATAATCAACCACAGATTATAAATCACGTCATATATCACAATATATGAAAACAATAAAATAGCTATTGAGGAATCTAGTCGAATTCCTCCAACCTGTCTCCCTGCATCCACAGATGTTACACAATTAAATCAACATCACTTTCAGTTCCATATGATATATTCTGTTAAACACAATCAATATAGAAATTCAACTAACTGACTAGCAGTTCAATCAAACAGTCAACACACAGTCAATCAGCCAATATTTAACAGTTCTAAAAATACAACATGAAATTATAAACTGTTCAGAGTTAGTGAGATTTACTCACTTTTGCGCGTTAACCGTTAAATGACGCTTTGCATTATTTGATTCAGTCGGACAATTTATTTCGCCATAAATTGTAACGGGCTCGGATGGACTTCCAGTCAGTCCCATGGTGTTGCTCCCATCCATACGATCCTAACGCAACTTACGGTTCTCGATTCTGACCTCGTATGGATGAGATATCACATTTACAAGCTACATGATTATTTAAATAAAAAAACTTAATCTATTTACGAACGGGCCTTAACCTTTTTAAATCGGCCCGTTGCCCTCTAAAACCCAACCCGCTCGTGCCTGATACTTCTTCTTCCCCCAAATGAGCTCGTGGACTCCAGTGTACCACTCCAAACATTTGTTGTGTCTTCAAGAGTTGAACGCCACTTCATTCTTCACCTTAAATAAAAAAAACATCATACTTTCCCATTTCTAATCCTCTACCTGATTCTTCCCTTACATCTCACTCGTCGGCCCCTCTTTGTACCCCGTTCTCTACTTCAAAGTCGCGAAACCCATTGAAGGGTTTGACAGTTCAATACACGGAAATCCACAACAATCGCCATAGAGGTGTTAAACCACCTGATAAACCCCAAATCGAACTCGATTTTTGCGTTCTCCCTTGCGTCGGAACACCACTGTTGATGCACCAGGAACGCACCAAACAGAAATGGTATCAGCGTGAAGAATTCGGTCTCGGGAATTCAAAGGAATAATTTCAGCGATTTTTGGATTTTATTTTCCATATCTATGAATTCTGAAGTATGAGGTTTTCACGTTTATTCAGGTAGAAAAGAAAAATCACACTGCTTGGTGTTGGCGTGTATTTTATAAATGGTGTTCGAGTGGTTTTGTTGTTGAAATGTGGGATTAGTTGAGCCATTCTTTTCTGTTTATGTGGGATTAGTTGAGCCATTCTTTTCTGTTTATGTGGGATTAGTTGAGCCATTCGTTTCTGTTTACAGTTTCAGTACTTGTCCACGGATTTCTGTCGACAGAAATAAACATACTGTTGTGACGAGCAAGACGCCACGATTCCAAAAATATAATAATATCGGTAGGTGGACTAATATTTTGAAACTTTAAAATGTTGATTTCAGGGTGCGAAATACTTCAAATAAAAATTCGCTTATTAAATTAATTAAAAATTACAGTAAAATTTTAAAAATTAAATTATTACTATGTCCCAAAAGAACCTTGTCTAAATTCAATCCCGATCTCTAGTTATATCGAATAAACCGATACGGTCGATAAACGATTCTATAGCGACTATTTTAAAATTTGATTTGGACATATCTCAAAATCTACACAACGAAATCCTGATTTTTCTCTTCCACTAGAAAGATATACTCCACCGGCTCCACACGTTTCTTGTTTCACAGAAATCCGATAAAAAATGAGCCATGTACATTCAGTTGAAGATCGAATCGCCAATTTACGAACTGCAGCGCCATTTCGAGCTCGATTATAATTGTAATATAATTTATACATTCAACTGTCGTTGATATAATATATTCGTTATTCTAATTCAATTCCAAGCTGAATTATATATGTTGAATTTGCCCAGTTCACATTATCTTGTCAATTCAGCAATTTCTGATCATTCCAGAATTAAATATGTTATTTAATTTATTATTTAAATTAGATATTACCATTATTTAATTCAACGACCATTAAATTCACTATATCACTATTTATATAATTAAATAAATAAATTATAATACCTCTGCAAATGCGGGTCATTACACCACAATTTAATTGCTTCACAGAATTGTTGTACTTATAAATCAATAGAATATAATAGACAAGTCTGTTTGACAACAATGAAATAATATTTTATTTCAAACAAATTTTATTTATTACAAATAATCAGTACAATCATTTTTTCATATACATTAGTTCCTCACTACAGTTCACTCACACTCAGTTACACATTGACTCTTATACAGACACTTACACACACACACTGACACTGTTCTGCTTTCAGTCTTCACGGCTTATCAGTCAGTCCAGTCTTCTTACCTGTCATTACAGAAACACACACAGTATCTGGTACAGAAATGATTTCTAAAATTCTAAGCAGATATATTTTTTATTTTGAAAATTTATTTGCCTCAGATCTCGGTGTGTTTCTCATCATTTTTCTGACTCGATCTGATTTATCCGACTGTGTCTAGACAGCTTGTGATATTCACAGTGAAACACTGTAAATACCACAAGGCAGACAACATATATATCTCAATGCAGGGACAGGGACAACTTGACTGATGCTGCATGTACATACGTGTATACATGTGTGCACTGCCTCACCAATCAGTTTGCGACTGAGGAGTAGCCGCAGTGGACCTTCTCGACTCAGTTCAATTGAAAACTCATGTAAACAAACCAGCAAATGAAAAATACAATGTTTCAGCCAAGAAGTATACATGACAAGTCAAAGTGGCTGAGGCAACAACATCAAATAGTCGAGGCAACAAATACATGGTCGAGATATGTCAAAGCACTAATCGACATGTTAATATGGTTCAGCAGAAGTATGTACAAGTGGGCAAGTGAATTGGTGTCAAAGTCAACATGACCAAAAACAATTTTAACATGGTCTGGGTGAATAAGTAGAGGGTGACACAAGCATGAAATTAATCAAAGCTTCAAAAAATCATATAGTGTTATGTTTAGTGCAAGCAGCAGCTCAAAGTCAAGATTCATGTACATGCAAGTGTACAACATGGTGGAATGAACTACATGATCAAAGAAAAGGACATAGACAATATGTGTGTGTACATATGATCACACAGTATACAAGAATCAGCAACAAAGTTTGGTCTACACAAACATATACTGGTGCAAGTTCAGGACACAGCAGCATCAACATGTATTAGGAAACATGAACTGCACAGAAATGATCAAGAATGGTGTGCTCCAGTTTTACAAATGTGATATAGGTGTAAATGACTTAGTATAGTTGGCATAACATCAAGATCATAGCATATCATGTTTTCATGTATAATACAAACATACAGCCTCAGGTGCAACAACAAAGTAGGCATGCCCAAACAGCAAAGAGATGGTGCTTAAACATGAATGGATGCACAAGTTCAAAGGGTGCAGTTCAGATCAGCTAAAGTGGTCGTGCACATGTGAATACATGATGGTTTCATCATTAAGAATGGCAAGTCAAAATCAGGAACAAGTTCAGTTAAAACAAGTCTCTCAAATGCAAGAAAGTGGCTGCATATATGTTTCCAATTTTTAGCAAGGCTTTAATTCATTTCACATATTTCAAGCATGAAACATTTTCCAGAAAATCAACAAGAGTATATGGCAAGTGTTAATTTGTTTCCAATATTAAACATAATCAGAAAATCAACATATGGATTTAAGGGAAGTTTTTACATATATGGGATGATTCATTTCAGCATGAATCTAGTTTTAATTCTAGCAATTTCAGCATGATAACAAGTAGCATTTCAAAGCAGGAAATTCAGATTCGCATACAATCAATAAAATTAGATAACAGGGAAATAGCATATACATGCATGAGTGACAAGGCATGGCTGAATGGATTCAAGGGCCAAGTAATTTATCCAGAAAACAGTGCATCCAGTTTTGTTTGGTAATAATGTGATTAGGGAAAGTTATTATTTTTAACTTTTCCAGAGAACACTAAAAATCAGCAAAGTTTTTTTAAGGCTTTGCATATGGGAAGAAATCAATGCAAAGTTTCCAGAAATCAAAAATTGGAATTTTTTTTAGTTGAGCAATCAAAGTCATTTTTTTTTGGCAAGATTTTAAACTGTTTGCAGAAATCACACAGTAAATTTTTTGGCAAGGATTCTTTCTTGTTTTTAAAAAAAAAAACAAATCAATTGAAGTGTAAATCGCAGAAACAATCAAGGCAACAATTTTTTCAGGGAGCAAGTATATTTCCAGAGAATCAAATGCAGAATGACACACGGCAAGTATTCAGGAATTAATTCAATCAAGTTTTTTTCAAAAGAAGAAATCAAAAAGGGAAAGGCAAAAAATCAGTATCGAGCCACTCAAGGGAAATCATAGATTTAGGGTTCGATTCAGACCCTATATATTACACCCTTTTCATCATCGATGTGTATAAAAACCCAACAAATCAATTCAAGCAACCAAAGAGTGAAATTCAGAGAGCTTACAATTTCTAGGGTTTTGATCGCGAGCTATCAGTGTTGCAAATCAATTGAGAAAGGAGAACATAGCATTTGAGCTTCAAAGATTTCGAGATAAATCTATCTAGCATCGTGAATTGAAAATTCAGAGAGGAAAACCCTAGTTTCCTTTTCATTTACCAACCGCCATTGTCAAAGGCAGACAGATCGGGACAAAGAAAGTGAAATGGTGCAACGCAAAACAAAAGGGCCGGCCTTTTCCCATTTGACTTAGCCATGACTCAAAAGAAAAAGGGGATGGCCCCTCTTATTTAATCTCCTTTAGTTTATTCTAAAACAAGGGTTTCCATTTGTTTTTGTTGTTAATTTTGTATTGTGTTTTGTTTTTGTTTTGTAAACCGAATTCAAACAGTGTCTAGATCTGTAAAGTCTAGGATATCAGTCAGGGTGTTGACTGTCAGTTTCAGAGTCTGTAAAATCTGGGTTACGGATTACAGGGTTGTAATTCGGGGAAATCTGATCGAGGGGATATCGGTCAGTCTAGGGTGAGCGTAGGGTTAGAATAGGAGCAGGGATTGCGAGTACATGGTCTTGTATGCGGGATCTGTTTTAACACCTAGTAGAAACCTTAGGAATGCAGCAGTAGGCAAGATTTGCCGAAGTTGGGTATCTTTGTGTGTTATTTATTTTCCGCATTTATTTACTCTGCAATTATCTGTGCTGCGATTAATTTTTGATTATTCGATAAACTGTAATAAACCCTATTCACCCCCCCACCCCTCTAGGGTTAATCTAGATCCAACACGCAATGCTACTTCTCATATTACAAATGAGATAACAGAATCAAGAACGTTGACGTACTAGGATGGGGTCTGAAAGGGCTAGGGATCCGCCTCAGGGTTATAAGAGATCGATAGAATCCACCCTAAACAGGGGCATAAGTGACCGAGAATGCCACCTCATTGGGTCTTTACCCTTAAAAACATTAATGGGTGATTGACTTGAATATCCACTCGATTGGTTAGAAATTTGATGTTTCTTGTGTGTTGCGTAGACATACCTTGACATATGTAACCTGTTAAAAAATAGGGTATAGACATTAAGTAACACTATATTTCAGTCAAACAAAACTTTATGTTCCGAACCCCTCTCCTTAACATCCAACAGGTCAGTAGGTGGGGTAAAGCCATGGATGGAGTCCTGACTGAATCCGATGGAGAAGACGAAGTTATTATGATACTATTAGCAGTTATTGCTTTACTTCTTTTGGAATTTATGAGAATGAATTATATGATGTACCTATTGAACCAATGTAATTGCGACTGTGTGTTTCTGTGGTTTGAAATAAATGGTACATCTTATTTTTGGTATTATATTTTCTCTTTCCGCTGTGTGAGATTTCCATTCGAAATATATGTTATTATTATCTATGCAAATGTAATCCTTACAGGAACCAACGACCCATTTAGGATGGCTCTAAGTTTCTATGGGCCTTTTCTAGGTTGAAATTTTGGCCCATTCCGGGCGGGTTGTAACAGTAGGCTTGCACATATCCATTTAAGATACCTCCAGCAGACGCCTCATGTTACTACTTAACTACTATTATGGTAGAACAACTATGCCGCTTAAAACTTCCCTAAGACAATTTGTGAATTAAATAGCATGTTGTGTCCCACATATACTAAATCTATCCCTAGGTTGGCCCTCACACTTCTCCTAGAGGAAGTGGACATTCTGGTAAACTACCCTACTCCATTATCGCCATGTCTACCCACTTTTTAGGAAGGAGGACCCATAGACTAACTTTAAATCTAATAAGGGTAGGTACCGTGACTTTGACCCAAATCCAAGGTATAAACCTTCGGAATGGACCTAGCCGTTGACCGCTTAAGACCCAAACTAGATAAGAAGCAGCCGCTTAAGAACTTCTCAAGGCGTAGTAAGCCTACATATTTACATGCAATATAGGTGTATATATATGTACACTAGACCTCTCACATTAAACCGTCTACTTGTAGATGCTGGATTTGCCGGAGTTCCGGGAAGACCTCTACTCCAAGTGGGATTAGCCTCATGTCCTACTGTGGTAAAATAAATGGCCTATGACACCCAGATCTCTCACATTAGCCGAACCCACTTGTGGTTGTTGGATTTGCCAGTTGGTTCTAAGCCGACTTCTACCATAAATAACGACTAACCTCATGTCTATGTGTCATTATTTGATATATAAATAAGCCATTTTATATGCACACACAAACAACAATCTATATGGGGAAATTTCAAATTTTTAACCTTATTCTAACATATTTATTACGTCATTATTATGTTGAATTACGTTGATTACGCTATACAAATATAATATTTAATACGTATGATAAACACTAATTTCTGTTCGAACGAAGAAACGTTTTAACGATGTAAATTGTCAATTCGGTCTACATTAAAGGTATACAAGTTGATTCCCCCATCAAATCACTAAATACATGGCATAATGGCTTAGTTAATGGTAGCAGTAATGGGAAAATAACAACATAACTATCAAAACTTGCATTCTAGATTGTTAGAACAATTCAGGTAATGAATTAAGAACAAAGTGTTAATTTCATACAAAATATATACATATGTGTATATATATATATGGTTATACATACATAGATCTCTATTTAATCGAAATTACTCTTTTCTATGTTGTACATAAAAACATTGACATTTGACTCGATTTAAATCTGAATACCTTCAAATTATACATTTAGAATGGAAATCCAAACCTATTCAAATAGTAAAACTAGATCAAATCCGAACTTCTTTACATCACAACACTTTTAATTAAAAAGAGATAAATCAAATTAAACAAAAGTAAATCACCCAAAATGTTCTTCATCCATAACCCAAATTATTGACAACTTTGCAAAACATATATAAAAATAGGAGATTTGGGGGTTTTACAATTTGATGTTGTTGTGAATCCAAAATTCCCTAGGAATACTAATCGATATAAAAATCTACAAAATGTATAATATGCCTAAACAATTATTATTTCCACTCACAGATCTAAAAGGAAGAACAAAAAAAATTCTGTAGATTCATATCTAGAGCCTTCAAGATAAAAGTGCTCCAATCCTTATAATATATATATATATATAAGAATCAACCTACAGAATGTTATGCATATATAAAACTAAATTCCATAATCTATATTAAAACTTGTATGGATCTAAATTAGAGAGAAGGCAGAATGGAGATTAGAGGAATAGAACAGAAATTCCTAACCTTTCTGGAATTAATCCATGGCGGAAGGATAATGTGAAGGAGAAGAGAGAAATAAGAATAGGGTTAGGGAGAGGATAGGAGGGAGGTATATATACTTGCAAGTGTAAATGAAGACTGTAGGATTTATAAGATTAAATCCTAGCAGTCCATGTGCGCAATATATGTAAAAAAAAAAAAAAAAAAAAAAAAAACTTAACAAAACTAGCCTTTTCATTAAGGGTGGTCGACACCCAATGTAGAAAGGCGATCGACCAGTGGTTGACGTCCCTTCTATAAGGAAGGTCGACCTCCTTAGGTTGATTTTGCCCTGGAAAGCATTTTTTGCTCATTTTCCAATTTTATTAAATGCTCATTAATTAGATTGATTACCTTCCTTGAGTTTATCATTCTTGTCCCTTTCTATGTGTGAATATATACACACAAGATTCAAACTTTATGGAATATTATTTTATGCCAATTATTTTCCATAGATTTATATTTTACAATTCGAATTTCAAACGCTATTGCATATACATATACGTGCAACATCATTTAAATGTAATTCTTTCATACGGGCTCGGATTCTGACATATTATATATGAAAATTGGTCAGAATTTCACCGTGAATACAACTACGTTATTTTGTGGCCAAATTACTAATGCTGCAAAATTTCATTTTTTAGCCCATTAATATATTATATTTTATTGCTGATTTTCATTGCTTATTATTATTAGATTATCTTCAACTTGTTTAGTATATTTTTACGTGGTGTTACATGTTTCTAGCAATGTGAGGACCTCCGTGAATCACATTAATGTGGTCAAGAGGTGGGATCACGTTCAGAATATCCTTTGTGATCCTGAGATGCATTCTGGACGAATTCCTATAGTTTCCCTTTATGGATGAGCTTCTGAATGATACCGTCTAAGACCTTGCACTCATTTGATTTGTGGTTGTTGGCTTTGTGATCAATGCAATAGTTATGTCCTTCTTGACTTTCGAGTTGATATGGCCTTGTACGTAGTTGGGTATTCACTTTCCCTTGTATCATTGTGTAGGTATAGGAAATTGTCTTATTCAACGCTAATATATTGTTGTTGGCCTCTTCCCGCCATGTACTCTTGACGTTTCGATCATTATTGGGCTTTCCACCATCCTTCCTTATAAGGGATTTTTCTCTTAGCATAATATATTTCATCCATTCGATGAACTAATCTACCTTGAAGTGAAACTCCTACGAATCCTTACACTCATTGACAAACAGATCTTTTTATAATGGAGTACTTGTTTGTAGTCCATAATGAACAACTATCAACTTAGCTCTGTCATTCATTCCTTTTGCTTTTAGAGATTCGGCATTGAATCTCTTCGGATAATCACCCAAAGTCTCCCTTAGCTGTTATTTGATGTTTGCTACTACTGTGTAGAGGACAGAAGGAACCTTTCCGATATAGAACTGAGCCGAGAACTCATAAAAGAATTGCTTCTAAGAATAGATAGTTTTGTCTTGATATTGTCGATACCAATAAGCAACGACTTCTTGAAGTGTTACTAGAAATAATTTGCATCGAACTACTCGAGAAGCGTTATATAAGTCTATCTAGTTATCAAAAGCCATCAAGTGATCGTCCGTATCTTGGCTCCCTGATACTTGATGGTTGGTACCTTCACTTGTGGAGGAATCACTATCGCTATTATTTCATCAGTAAAGGAGGGAACTCATTCATTGCCATTAGCTTACTATTCATGTGTCCTTTTTGCTTTGGTATTGAGTAGGTCTTTGACTACCTTTGTCGTTATATCCTTGATATAAGCTTCCTCGTTGGGGTAATTTTCGGATGGGGATCATACCCTTAATTTATTGAGCTTCCATATTGCTCTTCTTTATTCTTGATCTTTCCTTGAAAATAAACCTTTGTTGCCTCATGTTTTGACTTTTTAGAATGAGCAACAAGGGTTCGGTTTTTCTTTTCGATTGATTGATTTTAGAACCTTTTCTCGGGGAATCTAGTTCTTGATTCGCTATAGTCTTTCAGTTTCGGGTGCTTTTGCTTCTGTTGACTTCTGACCAAACACCTCATGAAGCAGCCGTTTTATTTCCACTATTTCTTTTTCCATTCATTTAAGATTTTCAGCATTTATATGTTTCGGCTCAATTTCTGATGGTTGCCTAAGTGCAGCATTTTTTGGATTAAAATATGATATTATCCCTTCCTCTATAACGGTGGTCATTATACCACTTCATTTACAGTGTTGAGTTTCTTTGCCTTAGGTTTCATATTCCCTACACGCATTCAAATGCGAAAAATTAATTCCTAAAGAATTAACCACAAGGTTGAAGGTCCAGGCACTCCTTCTAGGACCAAATTTTTGCTATAAAAATGGCCTAAATCGTTGGATGTTGTTTAGTTTGGAAGGGTGGTTACCATATCGAAAGTTATTTCTAAAGGATAAAACCTTTGTCTTTCAAATCTTTAAAAATCCCTCGTGGTCAAAAAATAATGATATAATGAAGTTCCGACTTTTGGATTACCAAAAGCCTAAGGGGGAAATACTTTGTAGATTTGAACCCGTAATAATAAGAAAGCAAGCGTTTCATCCCCTTTCGATGGTCATTACCTCTATTAGGGGATTTTATCTCGAACGTATCCTTAAGAAAAGTAAATAAAAAATCTCATATTGTAGGGCTCACTAAAGAAGGAGCGAACTGATCGCTTCCCTTAAGAAGGGTTTCGGGTTTCGACAACAACTAATTTCCTTTCCCTTTTGGATAAAGATTTTCTATCATTGGATTCTCATATTTCATTCTCCCTTATGGAGTCTATAAGGATACAAATAAGAAAAATGAAGTATAAATCATATGTAATCAGATATTGACCAGGCTAATTAATCTCCTTCTCTTAGAATTAAAATCCTTGAACTACGATTCTCAATATTCCTCCTTTACTAAATGCATAATGAGACTATATGAATTAGGAAATCCTCAAATCGATTTTATAAATTAGGGATTTCACTCTGCAGTCATTATAAAATTTGGAATGAAATTAATCTTCCTGGATTCTTGATCCTTAAGGTCAATTATATATGTGTGAATTGACCCCCTCCCCTCGTGCTATGGGCTTCATCTTGATGCTTTCATGGGAGTAGATATGAAGGCTTATTAAAGGCTCATCTAGGAAGATGTGGCTTGCACTTCCGATATAATCTAGGGTGATAACATGCTCTTTCACATGTTTCCTGAGGGGTAACCATTGAGTTGCTTTCATATTCCTTGAGTGGTCTCTTATGAATTATGGACTTGACTGCAGCGGGAGGTGTGATCTTCTGATGTTGGCGATGCGCTCTCTTTTCTAAACGAATGTTATTTTATGGAATAGATATCTTGTGAAATATCCTTAGCGTGGTAACTAGACATAGTGTCGGCCTTGATAAATATTTTTTTCTAAATCTTTTCATTTGATTATTGCTAAGAGCTATATCTTTTTCTTGGTCTGGAGGTAAATTTTTAAGGGAGATATGCCCTTTGGTTTTACCGAAAGGGATTTTCTCTTATAGTTTCAGAAGTTTTTTTGTCTTTGATGCCTTTTCACTATGACTTTACTCTTTAATTTTTATTTCATGTTAAAACATCCTTCGGCTTTGGTATGGACCCTTAAATTTCTTCAGAATTTTTGTTCCATTTCAGTTACCTTTCAAGAATTTTGCTTCTTCTAGCCTCCTTAGAGCTTGAATTCATATTTTTAACTTCTTTCACCTTGTCTAATTTGGAGAATATTTTTGGCTAATAATTGTTCTAAACATTGTGAATGCCAAAGCAAAGGTTATGGTTACTATGTTGTCGAGATACAAGTGAGGGGAAAACTGCCTTTTGCTAAGCAGCTTGATCTCGCTAGATATATGTTTTGGTTTGATATAGTTAGTCATTATTCACATCAGACTATGGTATGATCCAAAGTTTTTGTTTCTCTTTTCAAACTCTCAGGTGTTCATTTGAGTAGACCGAGGGTAGGGATTTCTAGGTATCCAGTTAAACGAGTAAGCTTTTGGAGACATGCAAGAGACAATTTAGCTATTTAGGCGTTTCTTTTGCGGTGGTTTTTTAATATTGGATGTAAAGGAAAATCTGTATCATTACATAGTATTTATACTTTAATCAACCATAAGTAGAATTTCGCATGTCGCTCTTAGGGTTATACATCTTTGAACGAAAATATACGCATGGGAACATGCAATGATTGAATTTAATCAATGAAATGTTTTTTTTTATATTTTCTTATATTCATGTGTCTTTGATATATTGAGCTAACACTATGACTCATTCTATCGTCGATAATAATACTATTGATTATTGCAGTATTAGTGAATCTTATTTTCGGATCTCGGAAAGAAGGATGTTACATGCACCTCCCCCTGAAGATCCTCTTCGAAAGAGAAGTTCAAATCCATCCTCTAATTAATCAACTATCACTTAAATCTTAAGAAAACACTAACCCTAGTTACCAACCCTCGGTCCAAAATGTCGATCGCCCAAAACATCCGTTGCACGCCACTAACTTAAATGGGTTCGAAGATATAGTCGTACAAACCTAAATAATTTTTCTTTGTATTTTTTCATTATGATTTTTATTTTGAATGAAGAAGGACATTATTCCTTTTACTGTAAACACGAATAGAAGGGAAAGTGAATTATGAGAGGGAAATATCATAATGTTTTGAAAAGTCGTTGCGTTATTTGATTTATTGCATGATTTGAGAAACGTCTTTAAACAAAAGTTCATGTATGAACTACAAATGAATAAAACATGATGTGCAAAAGAATGCAACACGATCTCAAAACAAAAATAAAAATATGCTAGCGTTTTTTATTTTGAGAAATTTTTGTAATACCAGCATCTATTGGAAAATATGATCAAATGAAAATTTAAATATTCTCTAAATTAAAAATTATGGAACAATCATATTATATCAGGATACGTCACTATAAATCATGTCATTTTATTAAAAATGGATTTTCTTGTTATTTATTAAATTCGAATTGAGTCTGAATACTCGAATAAATTAAATGTTCTAAATATTCATATTCGACCGACATCGGTGTT
The DNA here is from genome assembly GCA_030737875.1 of Allium sativum. Taxonomy (NCBI): domain Eukaryota; kingdom Viridiplantae; phylum Streptophyta; class Magnoliopsida; order Asparagales; family Amaryllidaceae; genus Allium; species Allium sativum. The sequence continues at coordinate 1,022,145,938 of CM060926.1, forward strand.
CTAGTGTTTGGGCTCTTTGACTTTGATGTAAGAATTCGTAGATTCAAAACTTACATAGCGTGATTTGTACTTATATTGCCATGCAGAATGTTGGATACTACCTAAGACTTGTACATAAATACAAATTTCAAAAAAAACAAAAAAATCATATTCGAAACGTAAAAAAAGGGATCATTGCAGGGTGTTGGAAACCATCAGAAATGTTGTCGATAGCCATTAAAAATATTATGACACTTGCCATCGAAAATTATGGCAAAGAATAGTGGTTCAATGGTCCAAATAAGGATGGCTTTTCGGTCGGATTCTGGTGTCTTTGGACAGTCGTCAACGGTTAAGCCATCGAAACTGGTAATGCTTCTTGTAATGCTTAATTGTTAAGCTTTTTGGTTGTAACCATAGCAATAACTAAAAACAACCTTGAATTCAAAGTTACTCTGCATGACAACATTCTCTATCTTCATAGTAGGATGAGAAGAAGTGCAACTCATGACTGATCCTTTGAAACTTATTTTAAATGGAAGGATGACTTACATCGAAATCATATTGGAATATTGATCATAGTTTGTGGAGTAATAATATTTTGATTAGTATAAAAACTAGATGCATGAATTTTGAACTTGCAACCAGGTTGAGAGCATTCCATGGTATCATTTCTCACATTTTTGTGTTTATATCCACTGACAAGTTAATGGAGTATCAACTTGTTTTTAAACTTTTTAATGGTACTAAAACATTGGCCAACTCTTTTAAAAAGGTAAATTAACTATTGTGGTCCATTCTAAGAATATTTAGCAAACTACAAACGTATCGTCTTGCCATAAAAATGCTAGCTAACAACTTCTAGTTAACTACTTGAAATTGAAGTCATCATGCTCGAAACAGGTGATAATGTGTACTTTCAATATGAATATATATGACAAGAGAACCCACGTTGTTAATGATCAAATTACATAATAATGCTTGCAAATCAAAATCTAGTTCAGTAATTTACCTTTTCGAATCTTTAATGCAAGAAAATATAAAGGTCTGAAATAGATTTTTCCAATTTGAAAATGTTAAATCTCTCATAGATACTAATCTTAAATTCTGTAAAAGACAAACATCGTAACTAATTTTTATGAACATGAAGAAGGTAGGCATGTTAGTCTAGTGCGAAAACATAATGCAATCATTTATACTGCAATTGCATGATTTTGATGCAATTAAATGCATGCCTCTTATTGAATGCACTTTACAACTTGAATGTTTCCAAAGGTCGTAGAATAAATAATTTTGAATTCAGGTAGCCGCACAACTAACATGGTTAGACACGTAAACTAAACCTTTCAACCTAATAACCTACAACTACAGGCTACAAGTACATTTGTTTACTGAATTTCGTAATGCAGATGAAATTTAATGCTTTTAGGGCTAAGAGTAGTAAATAATTTCAATCAAAAAGCATTAATAATTTACATTTTCATAGATAGTGTAAAATAAAGGTTTTTAGGTTTCTATTCACTCCTTAATTACTTTCAGCTCTACTCTCTCGTAACCCTTCCAATCCTGTGTGTGGTGGCATGTCTGGTTATTTCGAGCATTCTGGTGTAGGTATCGTAGCTCAGAACCACGTTTTATGGCTGTACGAACTCCAATAATGTGCAACGTCAGGTTTCCCAGCGAGTTGGTCCAACACATTGCAGGGTGAATTTTTTTTCCGATGTTCGTCTGGCTCGAGCCAAGTGGAACGGGGACGACCACGAAGTTGTTGGGTCTTCTATGCTACTTACAAAGATTTTCTTTGATTTGTTCAAGTGTGGTTTCGACTTGCACAATCTTGGATTGTTAGCGTTCTTAGTGGAAGAGCTTCGGTCGCAACAACTTCTCGTTCTTTGTTACTGTTTTCGCGACTCGCCTACCATTTTTCATGGTATGTTTAGCTTCCAATTTATCAAGTTTGTTTGTCCTATGTCTCTTCTTTGTAAGCACTTGTTGGTATGCTTGGTTGTCCTAGAATTTTGGTACGGTTGTGTTGGGGCTAAATGAGAGAAACAAAGGCAATATATGTATAAGGGAATCTGTATCTTGTTGGTTGTGTATTGGTCGGTTTGATTTTAGGTGTTCTAGTTATATTCTTCTTCTTCATTCTCCTTTTGGAAAAACATGTGACACTAAGGCTCTTTTCCTTGCGGATTTGGTTGACAAAGTCCGCCATCTTCCTTTGTCGAACTATCTCAGACTGTCGAACTAGTGATGGCTGTATGGCTACTTTCTTCTCTTGAAATTCCAGGTTGTGATCGGCTTGGATGTTCTGTCCTTGCCTACGCTGTCCATTTTGCTGCAGGTTTGGGTTAGGTGTGGTGCTCGAGGTAGGCCAGGCACTTGCTGTGTGGTCACTTTCATTTGGTGTTGTATTGTCTGCACTTGCTGTGGCAATTGATCGAATTCCCTATTGTTTGATGGTTCACTTTTAGGTTGTACTTGCTCGTGTTTTGTACTGTAGTGATGTTGCATTTATGCAGTGAATGGTATTTTCCAGTGAGTGGAGTGTCTGTAAGTTTGTAAGTGTAAGTCGATATGTAGATGCACTTCTTTTTGAAGTGTGCCATGTATTATATCATTTTCTCCCTACGTGGAGTTTGTGGTCATATTGTAGTCTAAAGTTTATGTCTAGCTTGATTGTTGTAACCTTGTTTGGATGATGGCGGACAGTCCCAAACAGTGGACAGTCCACCGTAAAATCTGTTTGTGGTAGATTGGTGATTGGTCAATCTACTAAAATTATTATAATTATTATTTGTTATAATAATAGGTGTCTGCGATCACTTTAACTACATGAGTCTGATACAATCAAACATGCTAGTTAATATTTTAAAGCTAATAATCTAAAACTATGTTTATTTATTGAATTTCATAATGCGGTTAAAATTCTAATTGTTTTTAATGAATATAAGGCTTAGGTCCTTAAAATGAAACTTAATACACAGACTCCTTCCTAATAAAATATTATAAATTAGGTCTCTGTACTTTGACTAACTGCATAAGATGTGTAATTATTCAGTTAATAATTTTAGATATTTTTGCAATTATATAAAAAATTGCATAAATGTCTACAGTTTTTCTATATAAAAAATGCGGATATTTCCGCAATTTTTTTGGTGAATAATTGCATAAATTTTCGCAGCATTTCGTTGAATGGTTGCGAAAATTTGCATAATTTTGGATATTTTGAAACTTAATAAGAACTCTTACTGAATCATCCCTTGCTTTTAAGGCTAAAAGTTTATTTGGTTGTTTCGTTCATTCCACTATATAAGTCTAGTGCTAAACTATTAACTTTGGGGGAAAAAGCCATTAAAATTAACATGTCATACACAGCCACGTGTGCATTGCATTCTGAACGTAACAAAAATATTAGTTGTTTTAAGGTTAGATGTATAAGTAAGTAAATAAAAAAAAACTTTTAAATACAAGGACGTTTGAAGGGATCATGAACCAACTAACTCCAAAAGGATAAAGCGGTGACTGTCGCTTCAACTCATAGCACTTTTAATTCTCTAGGCATCTTTTTAGGAGATGTGACTCGAACCTAATTTTATTACCACAACTATGCACGACCACACCCAAGGACTTATAAGTGTTGGAATATTTCGACAATTGGGTCACATATGTAAAATAAAATGTGTTGTGCTATTTTGGTGTAAAGCCTAATTAAAGTGATCTAATTTTAGATTAAAATTAAAAGGCTTAAAGCTTAACTTATCATGGGCCTAATGTGTAGATACCGGGGCATTTTTTAATTTGTTGAAGGGCCGAATTATAAAATGCCAACTTTATAAATAAGAGGTTTTGTTCCCCGAATTACACAAGCCATAGCAACTCTCTAACCTCTTCTACTGAGAGCTGAATCCAATCTAGGGTTTGTGTCAATTTGGAAGATCGAACCACATTCATCTTCTCTGTGGCAACCAATTATGGAATTCAGGTGCTGTAATAATTAAATACAGATTCAGGTACGCTTCCGCTAATCAAGTTATCTATTTTTTGATTTGTACTCAATTAAATTAATATGGGTTACATATTTGGATTTAGGGTTTCACAATTGGATAATGTTAAAGTATACTGAAATCCTTACAAGTGGTATCGAAGTCAGGTTCATTTATAAAAATAAATATGAACCTGGCTTCGATACCACTTGTTAGGATTTCGGTTGTAACGACCCGGAAAATCTGAACCAATTTAAAAAAAATTAATTGGCTATTTTAGTGGATTTTAAATATTCAAAATAAATATTTTAAATAATAGCGATGAAAACTGAGTTTGAATAGGCAATTGAAAAGGAATATAATTAATTCTAATTATAAACAAGGCCTGAAATGGCGCGGTAGTTTCAAAATTTGAATTCAAACTTTGACTGACTGTACCGGGTGCAAAACAAAACGAATTTGAGTGAAACCAAAAATATTTAAATCTGTTAGAGAATACCTTTCTAACAAATCAGAAAAATCGAAGTTTCATAACGGGATGCAAAAGTTATGGCCAAATGAATTTTCTGAAAGGTCGTTATGGAGTTTATATAGCCCGTGAAAATGGCCATTTTGCAAACGACCTCGGAATTCGACGAAACCACTTTTGTTGGATCCGGAATGTTAAACTATTGCTAAGTTTCAAATTTCATAATTTTTGAAGTTAGTATGTGAGCGTGGAAAAGGAAAATGTGTTTGGTCGATTTCTATTAAATTGGATCGACCAGAAATGGGCCATTTTTCAAATGGTCTCAGAATTCAACGAAACTAGTTTTGTTGGGACCATATCGTCAAAACATAGCCAGATTTATTTTTCTGGAATTTTTCGAATCAGTTTGTGGCCCTGGCAAATTGAAATGTACGTTCAAATTAAATATTGAATGTTATATTTTATTTGAAGGAAAACTGACTGAAACATTCGAATGGGCCTTCGAAACATATCCCATTGTGTTCCGAATGGGAGTAAAACGCTGGAGGCGACAGTCGTTGGATTTGGATTGGTGTTCGTGGGTGAAAGAGGGTATTTTCGAAATTTAAAAATATATAAATAAATAAATAAACCTCATTCGTCCATCTCAGCACTCTCTCTCTCCCTCACCCACGACGAACGACGGAAAAGCTTCAAAAGCTTCCCGTTCATTTTCTGATCAATCCACGCATCGAAATCAAACAATCCAGTTAGGGAATTTGTAGAGCTTCTCGAGATCTTCAAATCCATATAGGGTTTGAATTTTTTTGTTCTAAATCGAGGGAGAAATCAGCTTCGAAAGTTCGGGGCTTCATCTCGCCGCCGCCGTCGCCTCCGACCACCGGAGTCCACCGCACCACCGTCGTTCGGCCCGCCTCACTCCCCTCTACAGCATGGCAGTGGCTGATTGACGCAACACTTCACGGATCGAGCAAAAATTCAAAACCTAGTTTTGAACATCAAAACAAGGTATAAGGCTCTGTTTATTTTCAACTGTTTTAACACTTTTAAAAGCGTTGCAAACTTGTAAAAATCATATCTTTTTCGTTTCTTTACGAAATTCAGTGAAACAAGAGACAGTGGACTCGTGTGGACGTCTTCTACATTCTAGAAGAGACCGCATATTTTTTTGAGCCATCTGTTATTTTTGGTGGAGTGGAACCCAATGTGAGATTTCTAATTTATAAACGATACGGAAAACGATGATGTATAAATTATATAATCGATGTATGGGTTACATAAGCGTTGTACGCCTCATGTATAAGCGTTGTATAAGTTGTACGTTTGATGTATAAGTTATATATGCGTTGTAAAAATTATATATGTGTTGAAATAGAAGTGAAATGCTATATAAATATATATATATATATATATATATATATATATACGCCCCTCGTCCACAAACCATGGACGATATTTATTGGTTGTGATTTGTGTGAAAATTGATTGATAGCGAATGGTTGATTGAAATTGTATGTGGTTGAAATTGATTGATTGTGGTTGAAAAATACTCGTTTGTGGTTGAGAAATATTTGGTTGAAACCACATAGGATTAGTTTGTGGAAATGAAAAAAATATACATGCCGCCTGCGTGCGAACTAGATGCATGATTCCATATTGTCAAAAGCTGCGAGGCTTTAAGGTAGAGCGAGGAGCCGTACTAGGGATGGTCCCGGTTTTAACTACCCTGCCGTTATGCTGCCGAAATTTTGAATAATATTCATGTGTTAGAATTATTTTCATTTGTTGAAACTATATTTATTCGTTGAATAGAAAACCTTCATGTGTTGAATAGAAATTCGTTCGTTGAATTGAAATTCATGTGTTGAATGGTATTCGTGTTTTAAATATAAAAATCACCTTTTTATTTATATAAACAAACTATAGAAAACCTTCATGTGTTGAATAGAAATTCATTCGTTGAATTGAAATTCATGTGTTGAATGGTATTCGTGTTTTAAATATAAAAATCACCTTTTTATCCATATATGCAAACTATAGAAAACCTTCGTGTTGAATTGAAATTCATGTGTTTAATGGTATTCGTGTTTTAAATATAAAAATCACCTTTTTATCTATAAATACAAACTATAGAAAACCTTCATGTGTTGAATCGAAATTCATTCGTTGAATTGAAATTCGTGTGTTGAATGGTATTCGTGTTTTAAATATGAAATCACCTTTTTAACTATATATACAAACTATAGAAAACCTTCATGTGTTGAATTGAAATTCATTCGTTGAATTGAAATTCATGTGTTGAATGGTGTTCATATTTTGAAAGAAATTGTTTTATAATAAAAATCATATCTTTATCATCTATATGAACTATATATAATAGTCGTGTTTAGAAATAAATTGTTTTACATTAAAAATCACATTTTTATTATATACATGCATTGTTAAAAATAGTGAAGTGTTGAAATAGAAGATAGTTAGATAAAAATATCATTTTTATCAACTGTATGAAAATCATATAGTTTTGAAATCGAAGAATCGATATATATATATATATATAATTGAAATATATCGAATAACGAAGCTGCAGTTCGTATTTTGAAACTGTGATTTCAAACGATTATACCGGGAGATCCGACCATCGGATTTTCCCGAAACCGCAACCGTTGGGTTCGCTTTGGAAATATCTATCCAACAGCACCAACTTTGTAAAAATCCAACGGTTGGATTGTCTGGAAATTTTAATTCAAAACTGAAGAAAAACAGCGCCAGAATCGATTATATTTATATATATATATATATAATTATATATAATCGAATAACGACGCTGCAGTTCGAATTTTGAAATCGAAACTTCAAACGATTATACCCGGAGATCCGACCGTCAGATTTTCCCGAAACTAGAACCGTTGGATTCATTTTGAAAAGATCTTTCTAATAATGTAAATTTTGTGAAGATCCAACGGTTCGATTTTCAGATATGTGTAAATCAAATCTGAAGAAAAACAGCGCCACGGCCGCGTTATGGCCCGAAGCATCGTTTTGAACAAATTGTCTATTTTAAAATAAATAAAAATAGCGATAAATCGTTATAAAATATTATAAACGATATGGATGTGAAATTTAGAAACTAACTGAAGGTCGGCTAAGTCGAATGGTTTCCTGGGTGTTGATCTGATGTTGGTTTCGGCCTTCGGGGTTAATATTTGGGAAATCGTTCTCTTACTGATTGACGGTTAGTGACTAATGAATTGAAATGATGCGTATGTATATTTGTGTTGCACTTGTTTATTATATACGCGAGTTGCTCAGAAAGACCGGGTTTATCCCATTCTGAATAACTGAATCGACGATAAGAAGTCGAAGATGAAGATGGGGGTTGAAGACCGATCTTCACCTCGTTTGGATGGTAACTGATGTCCTGATTGGGAGGCATCCCGAAATATGGATAATGAGTGCTGATCGTCCAGACGTACGTGGAGATCGACGGATATGCGAGGTATTTAGTGCCTCCGGTTTCGTTCAGACCCATAACGGACTTGCAAATGGACTGTGTGTCTGACATTGGAATTCATTCTGTGCGATTGGTAACCATCAGTTGCATGGTGTGAATTGCTGGTGTGGCATGCTAAGATGCAGTGATCAGGGCTTCTGTTGAAAAGAAAAGTCTTGTGACTGATGATCAAAGCACCGCCTGTGTGGCGTAGCTTTGTGTATAACGTGAATTCGCGAGCCTCACACCCCGGTATGAACCAGAAACGGGAAAAGGACCTCAGGGAGGGCATGCGTTTCCTTCTAGCTAGGAGTTGTGTAGGTGTTTTTACACGGCCTGACATTTTACTTATGTGGATAATGGATTGCGAGGCTCCTCGGTTATATCGGTCGATCCGGGACCGATGGAGTCATTCGTTGGCTCATTGACGCCCCATAGGGCGGGGAAACGCAGTGTTCAGGAATTTTAATCCACATCGGTGGACCGGCCCTGTCGCTCCTGATCACTCGAGCTCTGATCCTGAGACACGGGCTAGAGCGTCTCGAATTCGGTAAGGACTATCTTTTGCCTTGGTTCATGACGAAAATCCAATTTCCAAATACGTGACTGTGCGGTTTTGTTTGTATACCTATATTTGGCGAATAGTGGCATGGGACGCTCATGTCATCTATGATTGATAGTTATGATTTGAAATTGTTTTTGAAAAATATAAACACTAGTAATAATATCAAATGCTTTTGTTTTATTCGTATCAAGCATATTTTGGCCATTATAAGGTAAAACTCTATCCTCTGGTTTGCGTTGCATTGTGTGATGGGAATTGAGTCTTATAATGGCTTCATTTTTTATAAAAAGCATTGCGATGTTTCAAAGAATGATTTGTTTTAAAGAACTAGCGATCCGACCCGTTCCACGAAAGTGGCGTGGTCCTGTGATTAGCCATATTTTAAAGGTGTTAAGTAGATTTCTCATACCAGTCCCATGACTGACTCGTAGTTTGTTTCACTTTCAAACTCGGGTGCCCCTTTTTATACACGGGCAGCCTTGTATTCAGGTTTTAGATGGCTTTATCCGGATAGCTGGAGCTGAAGATGGATTCTATCATTTATCTCTTTTTTTGCTGTTCAGCTCCTATTGTACATATTTTGTTTGTTTCCGCTGTAGACATCTATGTATAGCTGAACTGTATTTGTACTAAGTAAGATCATGTATACTATGTAACTCTGATGATTACGTTTATCCAGTGTATTATTTGTTCATTATCTGATGTATTTATTTATTTCTGTTCTGCTGTTATCTGTTTATGTGTTATATTCCAAAGATTACCCATGCCGCCGTTAGTACGGGGTTTGGCGTCGTCACAACGTGGTATCAGAGCTTTGGTTAAGCTTAGTGCTGGAATATAACATATTAACGAACTCGTCAGAAATAGAACCAGTAGCGTTCTAGGACGGGTAACTCATTACAGATAGGATCAGTAATATCCTAGTATGAGTAAAGCAGAATGAAATACACCCCACTAGACACATTTACATTTGAAGTATATGTTTCTATGTTTTGAAATATCTTTTCTGTGACCTGACACTTGATCTGCTGTTTGCAGAAGTACTAGAAAATGAGTGTCAGAAACAGAAGAAATGCAGAACCAGATCTAGAGGCTCTATTTAAGAGATATCGAAATCTGGGTGGAGCACAATTCTCGGGCAATGAATCTATTATTCAAACTCAAGCTTGGGTGAGCTCTGCAGAAAGAATATTTGAGCAATTCCAGCTGAGAGATGACCAGAAAAGGTTAGTGGCATCTTAGGCGCTCAAAGAAGAAGCTTTAATCTGGTGGGAAACAATCATCAAAGATAATCCAGAAGATGATATCACCTGGGATAGATTCAAGGAGATTTTCCTAGAAAGATTTACTCCTCCTGAGGTGACGGAGCGATTATGTGATGAATTTTCTTATCTGATACAAGGTGATATGACCATCCCAGAATATCATAAGAAATTCAACGAACTTTCTCACTTTGCTCCTCATCTGATTCAAGATCCAAAGAGGAAGAATTTGAGATTTATTCATGGCCTGTAAAGGAGATATCAGAATAGTGTGATGAGGAATGTGAAGCTTCCTTTTTCAGAAATGATATACATGGCTTATCAGTATGAAGATCTCCATAAGAAAGGTATGTTGCGGGACGAAGAGGAAGCCAGTTCTAGTAACAAAGCGGAGTCTGTGATTGATAGGCCTGAGGTCAGCAAGAAGCCCAAAGCAAATCGGAAAAGGGCCGAATCTGTGAAAGGGCAAGTAACGACTACCATATGCAGTAACTATAAGAAGCCAGGGCATTTAGCGATAAACTGCGGACCCTTGAAGAAGCGATTAAAAGGTGGGCTTCAATCCAAGAAGGGATTTCAAGAGAATAGAAAGTGCAGACAATGCCATCAGTTGGGTCATCTTTCAAAAGCCTTCCCACTATTCAGGGAATCTGAAACAGTGCATATAAATGAAGTAGCAGAAGCTTCTGAGCCCTCAGCCAGTCATGAAAGGGCTGATGTTTTGGAAGGCACGCTTAATGTCAAAAATATTCCAGTTAAAGTACTGTTTGATATAGGCACATCGCGAAGCTTTATTGCAAAGAATGCGGTTAAGAAACTGGATTTGAATTTGAAGAAGCTCAAAGAACCAATGACTGTCCAAAATCCGGTCGGGGGTTCCATCGATCTCAGTTGGGTTTGTGCAGTACCTGTCTCTTTTTCCTACTATAAATTCCCTATTATCTCTATCGTCATGAATTTTACTGAATTCGATCTTATTCTGGGATTGGATTGGCTAACCAAATATGAAGCAGAGTTTAGATGCGCCGAGAGAGTTGTTAAGGCGAAGGCACAATCAGGGAATTATATAACCATACCATGTGAAGGTCCAAATTCCAATAGAAAAGACTTTTGGTCAGCTCTAGATGTTTCTCCTACCCAAATAGAAAATATCCCTGAAGTCACAGAGAATATTCCCGACCTAGTAAAAGATATTCCTGTCGTCAAGAACTATGCGGATGTGTTCGAAGAAGTTGTTCGCTTACCTCCGCAAAGAGAAATTGATTTCAAAATTGCTTTAATTCCGAATGCAAGGCCGGTAGTTCATGCTATTCGAAGAATGTCCTTGAAAGAGAAAGAGGAATTAGACAATCAAAGACGACAGCTCGTATGGAAGGGTCTGATCAGGCCTAGTTTCTCTGATTGGGGTGCAGCGGTGGTGTTTGTCCCAAAATCTGATGGTACTCTACGGTTATGTGTGGATTATCGTGATTTGAACAAGCAGACAATAAATAATAAATATCCATTGCCGCGAATCGATGATTTATTGGATCGTCTGAATGGAGCACAAGTATTTTCAAGGATGGACCTAGCTACAGGCTTCCATCAGCTTCGAATTATCGAAGAGTGTGTTCCTATGATAGCATTCAGAGGTACAGACTTATTCTATGAGTGGTAAGTAATGTCGTTCGGCTTATGTAACGCTCCAACTTACTTCGTCGATTTGATGAATAGAGTGTTCAGAGGAGTCCAGAATAAATTTGTTCTGGTTTTTATTGACGATATTCTAATCTTCTCTAAATCAAAGGCCGAACATGAAGAGCATCTGGAACAGGTTCTAGAAATTCTGAGGCGGAATGTATTGAAAGCCAAACTGTCCAAATGCATATTCTGGCAAGATGAAGTGAAATTTCTGGGCCACGTCGTATCGAAAGAAGGAATTGTTGTGGATCCAAGTAAAATCACAGCTATTCAAAATTGGAAACAGCCCAGTACTCCTACAGAAGTCCGCAGTTTTCTCGGATTGGCTAGTTATTACCGGAAGTTCGTTAAAAAAATTTCGAAGATATCTGGTCACTTAACGAAGCTTACAAAGAAGCACTCAAAATTCAAATGGACTCCAGAATGTGAAGAGGCTTTTGAAGAGCTAAAGTTAAGATTAACGACTGCTCCAGTGTTAACCATTATTGACGACAATCAGGATTTAAAAGTCTGGACAGATGCTTCTAGAGAAGGCCTTGGCGCAGTGTTAATGCAAAGAGGTCAAGTGATTGCTTATGCTAGCCGTCAATTGAAGCCACACGAGAAAAACTACGTCACTCATGATCTTGAGTTGTTGGCAATCGTATTCGCTTTGAAAATCTGGAGACACTATCTTCCGGGTGAGAAATTCGAACTGTTTACAGACCATCAGTCGTTAAAGTATCTGTTCACCCAGAAGGAATTGAATCTGAGGCAGCAACGTTGGTTAGAGTTCCTCGCAGCATACGATTTTGAAATTCTGTACACTCCAGGGAAAGCCAATGTCGTGGCTGATGCGTTAAGTAGAAAGAATGTTATGATCGCCAGTTTTATCATTGCGACTTCGTTGATTGACAAGATATCGGCTCTCCAAAAAGACGACCAGTTTATTAAAGGAATGAGTCAGCGAATTCGTGAAGGCAATGCTTCGGATTTCCAGCTCGACAGCGAAGGGATTCTGAGGTTACAAGGACAAATTTTTGTTCCAGAAATTCCTAAACTCAGAAGAGATGTGCTTGATGAATGCCACAAATCTAAGCTCGGTATCCATCCGGGTGTGAGTAAAATGTATAACGATATCAAGCGAACATTCTGGTGGAAGTCGTTAAAAAGAGACATCTCGGTATATGTTAGTCGATGCCCTACTTGCCTGGTCAAAACGACCAACAGAAACTGGCTGGATTGTTACAACCGCTAGACGTTCCAGGCTGGAAGTGGGAACATATTTCCATGGACTTCATTGATGGTTTGCCCAGAACCAGAAAAGGAAATGACAGTATTTGGGTGATCGTAGATCGCTTCACGGAGACCGCCCATTTCATACCTGTCAGATCAAACAGAACTGCTCAGAGTCTGGCGCAGATATACTTCAAGGAAATTATTAGACTACACGGAGTGCCGATCAGTATGGTGAGTGATAGAGATCCAATATTCACTAGAAAATTCTGGGAGGCATTTCAAGTAGAGCTAGGAACAAAGTTGAACTTGAGCACCGCCTATCATCCTCAGACAGATGGTCAGACTGAGAGGGTGAATCGTATTTTAGAAGATCTATTGCGGGCTTGTGTTCTAGATTTCGGTGGATCATGGGAAGACCATCTGCATTTGGCTGAATTCTCTTATAACAACAGCTACCAGGCAAGCCTGACAATGTCACCATTTGAAGCATTATATGGTAGACCATGCCGATCTCCTGCTTGTTGGGTCGAACCCGGTAATAGACTTGTATTGGGACCTGATATGATCCGAGAAGCTACCGACAAAGTCGATTTTATCAAGAAACGATTACTCGCTGCTCAAAGCCGACAAAAGAGCTATGCCGATAGGAGAAGAAGAGATATATCATTTGTTGTTGGCGACTATGTATATCTGAAAGTATCGCCGATGAGAGGAGTTATCCGGTTCGGTAAAACTGGGAAGTTGGCGCCCAAATTCATTGGTCCGTTTCCTATTCTGGAACGGATCGGAACTCTCGCTTATAGGGTTAAATTGCCAGATTGGTTGCCTGGGGTGCATGATGTATTTCATATATCTCAACTTCGAAAGCACGTTCATGATCTAGACTTGATCGTGGAAGAAGCAGCTCAACAGGATATTGAAATTACTTCAGAACTAGCTGTGAGAAGAGAGCCGCTAAAGATTATCGGCAAAGAAACCAAAGAGCTGAGGAACAAGAAGGTTCACTTAGTCAAAGTGCAATAGAGTGGGGATCCGCGAGATTGTACTTGGGAAACTGAGGAGAGCATTCAGAAAGCCTATTCTAAGTGTCGAGTAGATATGTCTGATTGACTCCGGTGCAAGGTACATTTACCATATTTTGCATTACCGATTAGTTCTCTACTCTATTGTTATTTTCTTTCCAGGGATGTGCACTTTTAATTCTATAGCCTGAATGATTTTAAAAGAGCACAGAAATTGATTAGTATATTTTTTGAAAAGTTAAAAACAAATAGCTTGTTGTTTGCATTGTGTGATAGTAAATTGGATTAATCAAATTATTGAAACGATAGTTAATTTAATTAATAAGAGAATGAATGGTAGGATTTATTCGATAAATCACACATTGAACTGATTAGAAAATAGATAGAAATATATACATGTGCATTATATAAGTTTGAACAGGAAAATGGATAGCTGTTGAGTAAAGATTTTATTTGTGTGCCCGACAAATAGGTAAACCTTAATGAGTTGGATGCGAAATATTATTATATCAACTCCTGTGAATGCCATTGGATGCGGAGTGCTGGTTATTCTGTGTGTAATAATAAACGTCGCCATAGGATAGTAACAATTAATTTTGAACTACATTACATGGCATACTTTTGAAAATAGGCATACTTCATCATATACCACATAAGCATTTGGAGCTTGTGTGACGAGGTGGAAGATTTACCATACGAGCGAGAGGCTTGTATGGCGATGACTATATTTTACAGGTTGAACAGATGACTGATATGACCATATAAAATTGTAACGATAAAATTTCCAGATTAATAAAGACCCCACACGGGTCTAGAGTTGACAATAATCACGTCTCTCTAGTCATTAGATACGGCACATGGACTATTTATTTCCCACACGGGACGAGGTGACGAGGATTTATCCTCTGGAGCAATTAAAATACACACTCCCTCAGGCTTTGACAGGGTGACGAGAATTTATTCTCTAGAGTTAATATCGATACACGCTCCCCTGTAAACACCAGATTATATCACTATAAATATGTGTATGCTTATTAGGATTTATTGGGTACCTAATACGGCCCAATAAATTTCCAAACCCCTCCCCGTACAAAGGAGGTTATGGCGAAATTTTTCGAAAATTCCGGGTGTTAGCCAAATTTTTGAAGAACTTGAAAATTCTCAGAAATTGAAAAGTTGGAGAATGGAAGCCAGATTGAACGTAGAGTTGATTAATCAAACCACTTTCGACTTTGTTCCTTTTCGGGGATGAAAAGTTTTAAGTGGGGGAGACTGTAACGACCAGGAAAATCTGAACCAATTTGAAATTTTTTTAATTAGCTATTTTAGTGGATTTTAAATATTCAAAATAAATATTTTAAATAATAGTGATGAAAACTGAGTTTGAATCGACAATTGAAAAGGAATATAATTAATTCTAATTATAAACAAGGCCTGAAATGGCGCGGTAGTTTCAAAATTTGAATTCAAACTTTGACTGACTGTACCGGGTGCAAAACAAAATGGATTTGAGTGAAACCAAAAATATTTAAATCTGTTAGAGAATACCTTTATAACGAATCTGAAAAATCGAAGTTTCATAACGGGATGCAAAAGTTATGGCCAAATGAATTTTCTGAAAGGTCGTTATGGAGTTTATATAGCCCTTGAAAATGGCCATTTTGCAAACGACCTCGGAATTCGACGAAACCACTTTTTTTGGATCCGGGATGTTAAACTATTGCTAAGTTTCAAATTTCATAATTTTTGAAGTTAATATGTGAGCGTGGCAAAGGAAAATGTGTTTTGGTCGATTTCTATTAAATTGGAGCGACCAGAAATGGGCCATTTTTCAAACGGTCTCAGAATTCGACGAAACTAGTTTTGTTGGGACCGTATCGTCAAAACATAGCCAGATTTATTTTTCTGGAATTTTTCAAATCAGTTTGTGGCCCTGGCAAATTGAAATGTACGTTTAAATTAAATATTGAATGTTTTATATTTTAATTTGAAGGAAAACTGACTGAAACATTCGAATGGGCCTTCGAAACATATCCCATTGTGTTCGGAATGGGGGTAAAATGCTAGGGGCGACAGTCGTTGGGTTTGGATTGGTTTTCGTGGGTGAAAGAGGGTATTTTCGAAATTTAAAAATAAATAAATAAACCTCATTCGTCCATCTCAGCACTCTCTCTCCCTCACCCGCGACGAACGACGGATAAGCTTCAAAAGCTTCCCGTTCATTTTCTGATCAATCCACGCATCGAAATCAAAAACTCCAGTTATGGAATTTGTAGAGCTTCTCGAGATCTTCAAATCTATATAGGGTTTGAATTTTTTTGTTCTAAATCGAGGGAGAAATCGGCTTCGAAAGTTCGGGGCTTTATCTCGCCGCCGCCGTCGCCTCCAACCACCGGAGTCCACCGCCGTCGTTCGCCGCGCCTCTCTCCCCTCTATAGGCGGCAGTGGCTGATTGACGCAACACTTCACGGATCGAGCAAAAATTCAAAACCTAGTTTTGAACATCAAAACGAGGTATACGGCTCTGTTTATTTTCAACTGTTTTAACACTTTTAAAACCGTTGCAAACTTGTAAAAATCATATCTTTTTCGTTTCTTTACGAAATTCAGTGAAACAAGAGACAGTGGACTCTGTGGACGTCTTCTACATTCTAGAAGGGACCGCATATTTTTCTGAGCCATCTGCTATTTTTTGTGGAGTGGAACCCAATGTGAGATTTCTAATTTATAAACGATATGGAAAACAACGATGTATAAATTATATAGTCGATGTATGGGTTATATAAGCGTTGTACACCTCATGTATAAGCGTTGTATAAGTTGTACGTTCGATGTATAAGTTATATATGCGTCGTATACATTATATAAGCGTTGTACACCTCATGTATAAGCGTTGTATAAGTTGTACGTTCGATGTATAAGTTATATATGCGTTGTAAAAATTATATATGTATTGAAATAGAAGTGAAATGCTATATATATATATATATATACACGCCCCTCGTCCACAAACCATGGACGATATTTATTGGTTGTGATTGGTGTGAAAATTGATTGATAGCGAATGGTTGATTGAAATTGTATGTGGTTGAAATTGATTGATTGTGGCTGAAAAATACCCGTTTGTGGTTGAGAAATATTTGGTTGAAACCACATAGGATTAGTTTGTGGAAATGAAAAAAAATATACATGCCGCCTGCGTGTGAACTAGATGCATGATTCCCCATTGTCAAAAGCTGCGAGGCTTTAAGGTAGAGCGAGGAGCCGTACTAGGGACGGTCCCGGTTTTAACTACCCTGCCGTTATGCTGCCGAAATTTTGAATAATATTCACGTGTTAGAATTATTTTCATTTGTTGAAACTATATTTATTCGTTGAATAGAAAACCTTCATGTGTTGAATAGAAATTCATTCGTTGAATTGGAATTCATGTGTTGAATGGTATTCGTGTTTTAAATATAAAAATCACCTTTTTATCTATATATACAAACTATAGAAAACCTTCATGTGTTGAATAGAAATTCATTCGTTGAATTGAAATTCATGTGTTGAATGGTATTCATGTTTTAAATATAAAAATCACCTTTTTATCTATATATGCAAACTATAAAAAACCTTCATGTGTTGAATCGAAATTCATTCGTTGAATTGAAATTCATGTGTTGAATGGTATTCGTGTTTTAAATATAAAAATCACCTTTTTATCTATATATACAAACTTTAGAAAACCTTCATGTGTTGAATCGAAATTCATTCGTTGAATTGAAATTCATATGTTGAATGGTATTCGTGTTTTAAATATAAAAATCACCTTTTTATCTATATATACAAACTATAGAAAACCTTCATGTGTTGAATCGAAATTCATTCGTTGAATTGAAATTCATGTGTTGAATGGTGTTCATATTTTGAAAGAAATTGTTTTATAATAAAAATCATATCTTTATCATCTATATGAACTATATATAATAGTCGTGTTTAGAAATAAATTGTTTTACATTAAAAATCACATTTTTATTATATACATGCATTGTTAAAAATAGTGAAGTGTTGAAATAGAAGATAGTTAGATAAAAATATCATTTTTATCAAATGTATGAAAATCATATAGTTTTGAAATCGAAGAATCGATATATATATATATATATATATAAATAGAATTGAAATATATCGAATAACGAAGCTGCAGTTCGTATTTTGAAACTGTGATTTCAAACGATTATACCGGGAGATCCGACCATCGGATTTTCCCGAAACCGCAACCGTTGTGTTCGCTTTGGAAATATCTTTCCAACGGCACCAACTTTGTAAAAATCCAACGGTTGGATTGTCTGGATAGTTTAATTCAAATCTGAAGAAAACAGCGCCAGAATCGATTATACATATATATATATATATATATATATATATATATATATATATATAATCGAATAACGACGCTGCAGTTCGAATTTTGAAATCGAAACTTCAAACGATTATACCGGGAGATCCGACCGTCGGATTTTCCCGAAGTTGGAACCGTTGGATTCATTTTGAAAAGATCTTTCTAATAATGTAAATTTTGTGAAGATCCAACGGTTCGATTTTCAGATATGTGTAAATCAAATCTGAAGAAAAACAGCGCCACGGCCGCGTTATGGCCCGAAGCGTCGTTTTGAATAAATCGGCTATTTTAAAATAAATAAAAATAGCGATAAATCGTTATAAAATATTATAAACGATATGGATATGAAATTTAGAAACTAACTAATGGTTGGCTAAGTCGAATGGTTTCCTGGGTGTTGATCTGATGTTGGTTTCGGCCTTCGGGGTTAATATTTGGGAAATCGTTCTCTTATTGATTGACGGTTAGTGACTAATGAATTGAAATGATGCGTATGTATGTTTGTGTTGCACTTGTTTATTATATACGCGAGTTGCTCAGAAAGACCGGGTTTATCCCATTTTGAATAACTGAATCGACGATAAGAAGTCGAAGATGAAGACGGGGGTTGAAGACCGATCTTCACCTCGTTTGGATGGTAACTGATGTCCTGATTGGGAGGCATCCCGAAATATGGATAATGAGTGGTGATCGTCCAGACGTACATGGAGATCGATGGATATGTGAGGTATTTAGTGCCTCCGGTTTCGTTCAGACCCAGAACGGACTTGCAAATGGACTGTGTGTCTGACATTGGAATTCATTCTGTGCGATTGGTAATCATTAGTTGCATGGTGTGAATTGCTGGTGTGACATGCTAAGATGCAGTGATCAGGGCTTCTGTTGAAAAGCAAAGTCTTGTGACTGATGATCAAAGCACCGCCTGTGTGGCGTAGCTTTGTCTATAACGTGAATTCGCGAGCCTCACACCCCGGTATGAACCAGAAACGGGAAAAGGACCTCACGGAGGGCATGCGTTTCCTTCTAGCTAGGAGTTGTGTCGGTGTTTTTACACGGCCTGACATTTTACTTATGTGGATGATGGATTGCGAGGCGCCTCGGTTATATCGGTCGATCCGGGACCGATGGAGTCATTCGTTGGATTGACGCCCCATAGGGCAGGGAATCGCAGTGTTCAGGAATTTTAATCCGCATCGGTGGACCGGCCCTATCGCTCCTAGGGTCACTCGAGCTCTGATCCTGAGACACGGGCTAGAGCGTCTCGAATTCGGTAAGGACTATCTTTTGCCTTGGTTCATGACAGAAATCCAATTTCCAAATACGTGACTGTGCGGTTTTGATTGTATACCTATATTTGGCGACATAGTGGCATGGGACGCTCATGTCGTCTATGATTGGTAGTTATGATTTGAAATTGTTTTTGAAAAATATAAACACAAGTAATAATATCAAATGCTTTTGTTTTATTCGTATCAAGCATATTTTGGTCATTATAAGGTAAAACTCTATCCTCCGGTTTGCGTTGCATTGTGAGATGGGAACTGAGTCTTATAATGGCTTCATTTTTTATAAAAAGCATTGTGATGTTTCAAAGAATGATTTGTTTTAAAGCACTGGTGATCCGATGGAGTAAACCCATTCCACGAAAGTGGCGTGGTCCTGTGATTAGCCATATTTTAAAGGTGTTAAGTAGATTTCTCATACCAGTCCCATGACTGACTCGTAGTTTGTTTCACTTTCAAACTCGGGTGCCCCTTTTTATACACGGGCAGCCTTGTATTCAGGTTTTAGCTGGCTTTATCTGGATAGCTGGAGCTAAAGATGGATTCTATCATTTATCTTTTTTTATGTTGTTCAGCTCCTATTGTACATATTTTGTTTGTTTCTGCTGTAGACATTTATGTATAGCTGAACTATATTTGTACTAAGTAAGATCCTGTATACTGTGTAACTTTGATGATTACGTTTATCCAGTGTATTATTTGTTCACTATCTGATGTATTTATTTAATTTTGTTCTGTTGTTATCTGTTTATGTGTTATATTCCAAAGATTACCCTTGCCGCCGTAAGTACGGGGTTTGGGGTCGTCACATCGGTTTACTTTAACATATCCAATTGTGAAACCCTAAATCCAAATATGTAACCCATATTGATTTAATTGAGAAAAAAATCAGAAAATAGATAACTTGATTAGCGGAAGCGTACCTGAATCTGTATTTAATTATTGCAGCACGTGAATTCCATAATTGGTTGCCACAGAGAAGATGAATGTGCTAGCATTTTTTGTGGTGCTTGATTCCATAAATTCAAAGTAAAAGAAATCTAATTGAGTATTATATGGAAAATATTGCTTCAAAAGTTAAAGCCATTAAAGTTATTGTTATTTTTAGTGTTATCTCAAGTACGATCATTTTAAGATTAATATTATCATAAAGAATTACGATCCGGATATTTTGGATGTCATTACCGTAAAAGATCCACTTCTAACATTGATAGTATGTTTTATGGGTGAAACTCTATAAGGGAAAAGTGTCATTTAGACACTTATAGTTTTTCGCCATTTTGAAAATATCGTCTTTGGTTAATTATAAGACATTCAAATATGGAAAATATGAAACTTTGTCACAAGACTCTAGTTGTAGATAAAGAATTGAAAGACCAAGTAATATTGTGACAGTAAAGAATATATTATTTTCCAATAAGGGAAGAGTGCAAAATATATTGTAATTCATAGAGCACACTTAGACAAACTCCATTATGGCGGATCCGCTTACCAAAAGGTTATCACCTAAGGTATTTCATGAGCATGTAGCTCAATTGGTGTAACTTTTATGTAAGGATATTTTGATTTAGACGGAGTTTGTATTCGGTATTATCATATGACTCATTGCTCTATGCTTCATTTACAGATATATGCATATCAAGTTCTTTTTCTGATCAGAAATAAAGTAACGAATTTTTCTTTGCACTCAGGTTGTTTAAATATTAAACGTTTTGATCTCACTAAAGAAGGACCAGCTGGAAATAGACATGTATAGATCACATTTCATGTAATTTCCATGCTACACATCCATGATTGATCTATGTCATTTGATTGTATTGATATATGTGACCATTGATGGGTTTAGTTACGAGAAATGTAACGAATGCCGCTTTGATCCTTTGTCAATACAATTAATGGACGAGATTGTTTTAGATACACCATATGTTATAAATAGCAAATTTTGGAGCTCATAAAGTTAAACACATTTTAAGGTTATTTCATATGTGACCCGGGGGAGATTGTTGGAATATTTTGACAATTGGGTCACATATGTAAAATAAAATGTGTTGTGCTATTTTGGTGTAAAGCCTAATTAAAGTGATCCAAAGCCTAATTAAAGTGATCTAATTTTAGATTAAAATTAAAAGGCTTAAAGCTTAACTTATCATGGGCCTAATGTGTAGATACCGGGGCATTTTTTAATTTGTTGAAGGGCCGAATTATAAAATGCCAACTTTATAAATAAGGGGTTAAGGTCCTCGAATTACACATGCCTTAGCAACTCTCTAACCTCTTATACTGAGATTTGAATCCAATCTAGGGTTTGTATCAATTTGGAAGATCGAACCACATTCATCTTCTCTGTGGCAACCAATTATGGAATTCAGGTGCTGCAATAATTAAATACGAAATCAGATATGCTTCCGCTAATCAAGTTATCTATTTTCTGATTTGTTCTCAATTAAATCAATATAGGTTACATATTTGGATTTAGGGTTTCACAATTGGATATTGTTAAAGTATACTGAAATCCTAACAATAAGTACATTAAATTAAATTAAATTAATTAGTTAATTGCATAAGTATAAGGCAAAGAAACACAATAAATAAACTCTATATAGCAAATAATTATTTAGCCATTTAAGTCTTGCTCTATTAAAGACGGACATAATTTCACCACTTTATAATTTTTTGTATCAGTAACCATGTGATAAAATTATACAAATCAATTGATTCTGTATCCGTACCAGATTTAATAACAAGAACAAAAAATTTGATTTAGTTCAAGTGAAATTAAAGAAATGGAAACTTACGAATATACATATTTCTAGTGACGGATGTTTTTTTTTATTTAAGTGAAATTAAAAAGCTAGGACCTTATGAACATTTGAAGCCAAGGCTCTTTTTCTTGCAGATTTGGTTGACGAAGTCCACAACCTTTCTTTGTCGAACTGTCTGAGACTGCCAAACTAGTGATGGTCGTATGGCTACTTTCTTCCCTTTGAAATGTTAGGTTGTGATTGGCTTAGATGTTCTGTCCTTGCCTATGCAATTGGTACTTTTATGTTGCTACTTCTGCATTCTACTTTTTGCTGCTGGTTTGGGTTATGTATGGTGCTCGAGGTAGGCCAGGCTCATGCTGTGTGGTCACTTTCATTGATGTTGTCTTGTTTGCACTTGCTATGGCAATTGATCGAATTCCTTGTTCTTTGATGGTTCACTTTTAGGTTGTACCTTCTCGTGAATTTTACTACAGTGATGCTGCATTTATGCAGTGAATGGTATTTTCCACTGAGTGTTGTGTTTGTAAGTGTGTATGTGTAATTCGATATGTAAATGTACTTCTTTTTGAAGTATGCCAGGTATTATGTCATTTTCTCCCCGTGTGGAGTTTGTGATCATATTGTAGTCTAGAGTTTATGTCTAGCTCCAGTGCTATAACCTTGTTAGGATGATGGCAGACGGTCCACCTTAAAAACAAAATGGTGAACGGTCCATTTTAAAAACCATTTGTAGTAGATTGGTAATTGGTCAATCTACTAGAATTATTGTAATTATTATTTGTTATAATAATAAGTGCTTGTGGTCGTTTAAAACCCGATCGACTTTACCAAAAAAAATTACATTTTAGATGGACTTCATTCTAAGATTTTCGAATTGAATTAAATGAATTACTTAACTAAATGAGTCTGATGCAATCAAACATGCTAGTTAATATTTTAAAGCTAATAATCAAAAAATATATTTATTTACAGAATTTCATAATGCGATTAAAGTTCTAATTGTTTTTAATGAATATAAGACTTAGGTCCTTAAAATCAAACTTAATACACAAATACTCCTTCCTAATAAAACATTATAAACTAGTATTACCGCACAATGGTGTGAAAACCGACCGTTAAGATGCTTAATATGAAATATAAAATTATTTGTTAAAACATATTTCAAGTCAGATTTTATTAAAAAATTATATGATACTTTAAAAGAAACTGTAAGTAATTTTATATATAAACCAACTTGAGGCTAAGAATATATTATCAATGTACTATTTCGAATCTTATAGAGTATAAGAGAAAATGGAAGTAAACACAAAACATTTAAATTTTAAATTAAACACGTAGATCTTATTAAAAAAATTATAACGTAGTTTAAAATAAAATGGAAGTAATTGAAAAAATTGAAATCCAATTAAACTAGTACAATCACATAACGGTGGAAAAACCGACTTTGTAATACTACATAATTGATAATTATTTTACTGTAAATTCTTTAATTATTTGAAACTACAATCAAACGACAATACATAAAAGAAAAACTACATATATTGTTAGAATTCAAGAGTAATTATCTTAACCAATCATGTAAGCGTAGAAATTAAATACACAAACAAATATTTATGAAAAGGTCCAAGTACAAGGTCTAAAAAATTGATATAATAACTTAAATTATTTATATGGTAGAGAAACATTCTAATATTGTGTTGCATATTTCCTCGGTTCTCACAACGTAGAAGTCTTCAATATAAAATTGTTGCATATTGATGTATCTGTTTATTTTTGCATGTTTTACCACATATCTATATTTGGCATACTCCACGGAGAAATTACGCATTACAATGCGAAAAATAATTGCAAGCATAATATATAAAGTACAAACAAACAGACTGTAAAAAAATTAACACTTTGAATAAACAATTCATATACCATTTTAATTATATTATTCAATACAACCATTTAAAGCATTCAAGATCCTTAAGTCCACTCCAAACAATCCTAATATTGTTTGACATCTGCATCTTCTTTTTTATTTGTACAAATTGCATCTATAAAAAACAAAACCGAAAAATCAAAGGAAAAAAATAAGGATAGCATCAATTGCGTGGCTATATATCACAATATCACTATGGATTTGGAATGAGGATGGTGTAATGACTGCTATCATCTTATGAACCTCAGTAATTTTTGGCCTATTCTTCTTCCACAGTTCAAGCAATGCAGTGCGATCTGCAGTAGAGCAATCATCTCATTTTCAAATTCATTGTCCCTTTTCAATTTAAAATCAAAAACCTCAGTTGTCCATCCTTCTTCCATGACCATTTGCACCCATTTAACCAAATCCATCTTATTTTCTCCTTTTAATCTTCCGGTTAACATTTGTAATAGGACTAGCCCAAAACTGCAAACTTGGCTTGTATAGGAGTTACCGCTTATTAAGATATCTGGTGGAGCAAGAAGCTGATGGACGACAAAATCGAAAATTAAGGCACTGTCATCTTGGTCAATAAGAATGTTTGAGGATGCAAGGTGGTAACGGCTGAGTTTGAATTTTGACTTTTAGCTTATAAATGTAAAGACCTTTTGCTTCAAATACAAGAGCAACCAACATCTTTTAACCTAAAAATATCTGGATAAACAGAAAAAGATATCATTTAGAATATACTGAACACCGATAGAAAAGAGCTTGTAACTTCTTCTTTTTTTTTTTTTGAAGAAAACGGGTACTTATATTGCAGAAAGGGAAATACAAAAGTTTTGAGCTGGTAGAAAATACAACTATAAAACGAATACTTTACAACACGAACTAAACCCAGCTCAAAACCAAAAAAATATACTCAGAACATTACAATAAGCACACTGCTGAAACAGTAAAACTCAGAGAGCCCGGTATACTCAGAAGCATCCAATATCAGCAGCATCAAAAATATTGATCCACGCATAGAAGCATGCAAAGCATCCACATCATACTCTGAAATACACCAAGCTGAAGCAAAAGCTAAATCATCAACAACCTCACAAGGCAAAATATCCTTCCACCACACATAATATTGACAGCTACAAAGCCCAAAGTATCTCATCTCTGCAGAATCATCAAAGCACAGATATCGCAGCTACATTACCCACAGCAAATGGCCACAACACAAGACCACGCAACCAAAAATCTGCAGCAACAAATGAACTGGTCCTCAAAAGAAAATATCATTCACTACAAAGCTACTGAACCAAATAAGAACAGCAAAACTCACCAACCATATCTAACCATCTCAAAAGAAAATCCAACTATCTTGATACCCCAGAGAACAATAAAACAATAGAATCATGTAGCAACCAGTTACCAAAAGCACAGACCAACCTTCAAAGCATCAGAAAGAAGATACAAGCTGAATAACCAAGATGCTACACAAAAAATACATAGAAATATACACAGTAAACTAGCTGAGCAACCTAAAAGAAATCCTACAACTCCATACACTCCAGCAAGAATGACTACACAAATCTACAACTGTCAAACTGACAAAACAAGAAAAATAGATAGTAAACTTTCATCTTTCCTTTCAATGAAGCCAGATCCATTGAGATCATATAGCTTGGATGAAACTGCCTGCTAGTGTGTTATTTCAGCTATTTGGTAACTATCAAATGCAAAATACTAACTTCCAATCAACTTTATCTTCCCGTGAGACATTTTGGTGAAACACATTCAGTGTTCTTACAAAATCACCAAAATATATAGCTCATCTTTGCCTCACATCAAACAAGTCGAGTATCTGAATAATGCAAACATATGGTTAACGACCTTGGAATTTTAAAAAGTTCTCAACAAAATATATGATAATATGCACAATTGACAATAGAAATATCAACCCAATATATAAAATATAACTGAAGGGTTTCTAAATGGTTAAACATTCTTCTTTAATGGAGACAATGATAAGTAAACTCATATAATCCAATAAAGATAGAAAAAATCTCAATGAAGTAACGTTTATGTGGTTTTGCTCCTAAGAATTTGTATGATCGCAATCTCAAAGATTTCCTCTAAAGAAGTAATTTAAAAGAAAAAGCTTATGAATGCAACTAAGGTGAACACGATACAAATATCAATGAAGGAATATTTAGTAGGACCAATCATATATTCTTACCATGACTAATGTTGAAAGCTAAATATCTAAAATAAAAAAAGAGCAACTAAATAATCAGCAGTATAACACAATAAAGAGAGAAATTGTGCTAGTGTTCTATTCGCTAGCATACAAACCAAGCCAATCTAATGAAAAGTTACTGCAAATTTTCCTCAACCAATCAATCATGTAAGTTACCAGCTTTGGAAAGTAGCTAAAATGAGTCCAACAAATTTTACCTCAACCGAACAATAACATACTCAACCTCGCATATTTCACCTAAAAAGGAATCTACTAATAAAAAATTAATAACATCAATGTAATTTTAAGCATAAAATTATTACAAACTTCACATCCAAATTATAAAAAAAAAAAATACCGGATCCACCCCAGCAGAAGCGGGTCAGCAAAAAAAGGTAGAAACCTCTGTCACCGTTTGGATGAACTCGTAGATGATGACACGATCTGGGCCAGAGGAGCATAATTTGCGGAGTTTGATGAGATTCGTGTGGCGGATCTTCGCTAGGGTTTCGAGTTTGGTGCGGAACTCGCGGATGCTGTCGTGGTTGAAGGCGAACATGGGTTCGAGTTTACTCTAGCGGATTGGAATTAGATTTCAAGAAGGAGAGAAAGCAGGAATTGCAGACGAAGTGTGAGGAGCCCGATATGAAATTTGAATTGTGAATTGCCTACATGATTACCGTATATTAAAATACATAACAAGAAAGAAGTCAGCAAAGATGATGAAACACCCACAAAAGATCCAAAACATTATATTACACCTTATTATATGTTAATATCCCTGTTTTAATTTACGCCACCCATTATACATGAAAAAGTAACCATAATTACTTTCATTGCCCAATGGCACAACAATTGTGATTCTACAATTGGAATGGAATTATGTCAAAAACACTACACAAAACCTATATGTTGATTAAAACACCTTATATAATAGTAGATTGTTGTTCCAGGTTATCAATAGCGAGACAAGCATAAAAAAAAGATAAATAGAGGAGAAATAAAAAAGACCAAATTCAATCAACACTTGATATAAATAACATAAAACCAACGTGGAACACGTTATTAGCATCTGAAGCTGCCTCAGAAGTCTTCAATACCAAAGTTTCAAAGTTTTGTTGCAGCATCAAAAGAGCCTACAAATAGTTGGTCGGCTAGATTAAGGTACTCTAATTTCCCAACATGATAAGAAGCCACATCTTTATGTGTTCCATTAATATCAAGATTACATACCTCAACTGCCAGAGACAAAGCTGCTGCTATTGCAAATGTAGGCGCACTATGAACCATATCTCTTATTGTGTTCCATCCGTCTGCAGAGTTCAGAAGAAAGAGTTACAATTATTAAGTAAATTCTTGAGTGTTATAAGTATAAAATATGATAATTATCTTATCATACATTAGTTATTTACTAAGTATAGTACTTTGAGTGATGGTCTATGTATGAGATTCTTCATCTTATTTGTTTGTAAGTTTAATTTACTTCAGCTATGCACTATATCTTCTATTGATGTTAACATTCCATATTACAACCAATTAGTATTTACAATAACAAATAAAATTGATATTGTTAAGATGCCATGGTAGATTTGAAATGCATCTCTCACTAATTATCCAATCACAATGCCACTTCAGCAGCTGCCATCCATTTATGAATGATAATCCGGCTATACAATGATGATACTTTAATGACTAAAATTTGGATTGCAATTTTTGACAAGTACAGATAGATTTTGAGAAAGTTAAAATTAAAATTGAGACATGAAAGAGGCGCATCTAACATCCCTATTAGCATGAGTAGTATAAAAATCTTCTAGCACTAATATGATTTGATATTACTAAACCCAAACTGGTTGTTGTAGGCATCGTTATCATTTGTTAGGTTAGTTTAATATAATTATATGCACTGAGTTATCGACTAGGCAGCTTTATAAGCATTTTACCAAGTAATTTATTATGATGTTTCAAATTAGGATTAGTATTGCAAGTTTAGCGTAATTTTGAACTTTCATCATTTTGTTTGCTAATAAAATAATTTTACTTAAATTCATCTCATCATTCGTCATGGACACGTTATCTCTTAATAGTTAATACAGTGTCAACAAAATGACAATTACTTTACACTCTAATAATGACTATAAGAAGAAACATATTCATTTAGTTTAATATCTTCGCCACGCTATCATGTGAAGAAGCAGTATTATTCATATATAGGTTCTGCTCTGGTTCTAAATGGAACATAGAAGATACCAGTCTAATTCTGAAAGCAGCATATAGATTTGAAAGTGTGTTACTGAATATCGCACAAAACCAAAATATAATGGAAAATCAAGTTACCTGTTATCAGTTTTTCCATTTGACAATATAGGGGATGGGGGATGCCTCCCTGGAAGTGGAATTCCTAAAGTATCAAGTGCAAACATTTGAAGATCTGTAGCTAATCCATTCATCCTTCTTACATTTGCTACCTAAATGACAGCACAAACCAGATTTGTAATATTGTTGGCATGGAAAACATATGCCGAACGAAAATGTCCAGACCATATGAAAACAGATGGTATGCATCCAAGGACACACAAGATGTATTATAAAAATCAATGTTCATCAAAGACATGCTACAAAATATCCATTGGCTCACGATGCCCTGAAATTACTTCAATATAACCACAGTAAAATAATTTTACTTAAATTCATCTCATCATTCGTCATGGACACGTTATCTCTTAGTAGTTAATACAGTGTCAACAAAATGACAATTACTTTACACTCTAATAACAACTATAAGAAGAAACATATTCATTTAGTTTAATATCTTCGCCACGTTATCAAGTGAAGCAGTATTATTCATATATAGGTTCTGCTCTGGTTCTAAATGGCACATAGAAGATACCAGTCTAATTCTGAAAGCAGCATATAGATTTTTTGGTGAATAATTGCATAAATTTCCGCAGAATTTTGTTGAATAATTGCAAAATTTGCATAACTTTGGATATTTTGAAATTTAATAAGAACTTTAACTGAACTGTCCCTTGTTTTTAAGGCTAAAAGTTTATTAGGTTGTTTCGTTCATTCCACTATATAAGTCTAGTGCAATTAAAACATACAAATTAAACTATTAACTAAGAAAGAAAAGACATTAAAATTGATATGAATACACAGCCGTGTGTGTGTTGCAATCCGGACGTAACAAAAAATTTAGTTGGTTTTAAGGCTAGATGTATAAGTGAAAAAATAAACAAACTTTTAAATACAAGGACGTCTGAAGGGATCATGAACTAACTAACTCCAAGATGATAAAGTGGTGACTGTTGCTTCAACTCATAACACTTTTGACTCTCTACGAACCTTTTTTAGGAGATGTGATTCGAACGTAATTTTATTACCAGAACTTTGCACGCCACACCCAAGGACTTATAAGTACTTTTTTATAAAATTAAATTAAATTAAATATTTAATTGCACAAGTATAATTCAAAGAAACATAATAAATAAGCTCTATAGAGCAAATAATTATTTAGCCATATAAGTCTTGCTCTGTTAAAAACGAACATATTTTCACCACTTTATAAAAAATAAAATAAAAAATCACTAAGAGTATCTCTAGCAGCCAAAAGAATTTGTGGGGAGAAAGGAGAAAATAAAATTGGAGAAAGTCCCGTTTATCCAGCAACGAAGAGAAAAAAGAGAAAAATTTGCATTAAACAGAATTCCCAAAATTATTTAGGGCTTTTCTCTTATAAACAATTTTTAAAACGCCAAATAATGTTAGTGAAACTTAAAGGAAAAAAAAACCTTTTTTTACAAACAGACTTCTGAAAACCAATTAAAACTTAAACAGTTTTCTGAAACTCGTCTACGAATTGAGAATCAGAAAAGAAAAAAAATAGTAAACATCGTCATTTTTATCGCTTTCTCGCGCTCGAGTCCACTCTGCGCAAGGAAGCAAATAAAAAGGGCAATAATTATCACCATTTCGAGCTCTCTCAGCGTTGTTGAAGATCCTCTAACCAAGTGATAAACTTATACAAATCAATGAATTATGTATCCATACCAAAATCAATAACAAGAAAAAGAAAAAAGTTGATTTAATTCAAGTGAAATTAAAGAATTAGAAACTTATGAACATATGTATTCTAGTGACAGATGCTTTAAAAAAAAATCAAGTGAAATTAAGAAAACCAAACAATATGAACATATGTATTCCAATGACGGATGTTTTTATTGTTCCATCTCCTATCCAACTCACTAAAAAGTTTAATCTAGTGCTAAAATTGAAATGAAATAATTATAAATTCGGAAATCTGGGTGTAACAATCTATTGTAGGATTCAGACATGTTAAATTTTACATTTCTATTCCTCTAATCGACAAGAAGTGAGGTAAGTTAGATGTACCCTGCAAATAGCCCATAAGCCATTGCAAGTCAAATTTCGAATTTTGCGGAAGTGAGGTAACTTATGAACATATGTATTCTAGTGACGAATGTTTTCATTCCTGCCCCTTTTTTCTAACTCGCTAAAATTTCTAATCTAATGCTAAAAATGAAATGTAATTATAAATTCTGAATTTAAGTGTTAACAATCTATTGTAGGATTTAGAAATGTTAAAATTTACATTTCTATTCCTAATTGACTCAAAGTGAGATCAGTCAGATGTACCCTGCAAATAGCCCACAAGCCATTACTTTACCATTGCAAGTCAAATTTCAAAGTTATACGGAAAATGCAATATGAAACATGTATTTATCCAAATATAAAGGAAATTTTACCATTGTTAGCACATGTTGAACATCAAGCATCGCCAAATTGTTACATATAGAACTGATGGTACAACTCGAACTTTTAATCTACAGCTTTCACCCAGATCATTCATGGAACAGTATGCATGACACTCGCTCCATCTATCTTCAACTTTAACCCATTTTATTCGGCTAGAATCTCAAAAACAAAGAAAAACCAAACAATTACATTCACTGCCGATAATTCCCAGTGAAAATATCAAATAGCTCTTTGACAGTATCATTAGGATCTGAAATAAACGAAGACACAAATCTTTAAGCCATTAAGACGATTACTATACTGTTAAGCCCAAAAAATTTCAATTCCAACGATGAAATTCAATTACAGACCAGACTAAACTAGACACAAGACGCTACTTCCTAGTTACCCAGCAACAACTGACTAAACCATAAAACTGCCCAAAGTTGTTGGGAAACAATGGCTGAGTCGCGGACCAGGTCGCTTTCTTGAAGACGATTCGGCGATCTGGTCGATGGTGCAAAACCAGTTCGTACTTTCGCCGCCGCCTCTAGGATAAAACAGCCTCTCTGAAATTAATAACTGATCTGCTTTGCACAACCAGATCAGTGCAGATTTGCACTTTCGGATTTAACTGCTCGAAAATTTCTGTAAGAATAT
The DNA here is from genome assembly GCA_030737875.1 of Allium sativum. Taxonomy (NCBI): domain Eukaryota; kingdom Viridiplantae; phylum Streptophyta; class Magnoliopsida; order Asparagales; family Amaryllidaceae; genus Allium; species Allium sativum. The sequence goes on from CM060926.1 coordinate 1,022,177,592, forward strand.
TTTAATGGCGGTGGAAGAGAAAAGAGAAAAACAGTTTTTTTTTTCTTTTTATCTATATATATATCTCGTCTAATCTGAAGATAATAATATATAGACGAGGATTAGGTTATTTGAAAATACTGGTCAGTGGAGGAAAATAGGATCTGCGAAATACTTGGTCAAAAGTTTACCGTTTCAAATTAAATTCGGTTCAGAAATATTTTCCGTAATTAAAAAACGGTTCGAAAAAATCAAGTTTTTCTGGTCTAAAAATATAAGTGTCTACACCACATAGCCAAGCCCCAAGGCCCAAGCCCAATACCGAACCGAACCGAGCCGGGCCGGGCCGGGTCGAGTCGAGTCGGTCGGTCGGTCGCGCGCGCGTGTGTGGTGGTCATGATGCATGGGCTCCCTCCTCACAACAAAGCATGTATTGGGAGCCCCACGGCCCCATCAAAGCTTCTTAGAAACAAGTATAAATACTTGCTTCTTTCATATAATCCCATGATGTGGGACTATTCACATTAAGGAGCCACTCATACACTTATTCAAATATTTTAATAATTCACACAAATTTCCAACAATCCCCCACTTGAATTTTTAAAATATTATCGAGCAGTTTCTAAAAAAACATAAGACTGTGCATAAACAAAGGTGTCATCCGACTTGAACCTTTGCGTAGTGAATAAGATTCAGTTTTTACTAGAGTGACACGTAGTCTTGAACTCTATTCCTGACATCAAACCACACACAATCTTTTCCATAGTGCAATCAAATAAGCCCGTGCGTTTATGGCCATGCACGTCTATCCCAGTTTAGTGAACGCTCTAGAAGTTCTGCCCAAAACTCCATAGGAAACGGCCACATTTCCACATTCACATAGGTGAGTCTATCAAGAGTACTCCTGAAGGTAGGTACTCCACTCCAAATAGAGTATAGATCTCATTAAGAGTTTCTATTAACTCATCCTCTAATCACTTCAGGAATACATGCTTCTTAATATATAAATTTAGCATGTTCATCTACTATCACTACACAACTTGTTTTTACCCATTGAACCTAGTTCTTGGGATCTCCAGTCATTTAGGTCGGGTTACCATTGTGCGTGATTCCACTATCTCAGGCAGTAGTCCCATTCTTTTAGAATTATTAAGGACTTTCTTTCTGGTCAGTCCTTTCGTCAAAGGATCTGCCAAATTATCATCACCTCATATGTGATGTTCTCTAACAATACTGTGCATACGACTGTCATTTCTTACCGTTGTATTATCGGTTCTGTTTTTCTTTCAATAGTCGTCAAATCTTTCATCACTATATATGTGATGTTCTTTTACAGTATTGTGCTTACGACGTCGTTTTCTGCCGTTGTTATAACGGTTCTATACTTTTTGTAATAGCCGCGGAACAATCACAATCGATTACACCACAGGTGTCTATCTTTCCCGTATAAGGATCTCAACTAGCAGATTTCTTTAGTTCTCTGCTTCTTCACTAGCTTTGGCTAGTGCTATTATCTCAGTCACTATAGTATACTGAGTCAAGATATTATGTTTCTTAGATTTCCAAGAAACAGTTCTTCCAGCAATGCTAAATATATAGCCACTGGTCGCAATAGAATCATCAGATAAAATATTCCAGTCAGCATCGGAATATCTTTCAAGTACAGCTTGAAACTTTTCATAATGTAATCCAAGGTTCATAGTTCGTTTAAGGTATCTCATGACCCTTTCAATATCATGTCAATGCTTTATACTAGGTCTACTGATAAACCTGCACAATTATCCCACGACATAGGCAATGTCGGGTCTAGTACAATCAATGGCATATCAAAGATTGCCAATGATGCTCGCATAATCAGACTGTCTTACACCTTCATCAGTGTTCTTAAATAACTTTACACTGTGATCATATAGGGTATTTGCATATTTACAGTCTAAACAATTGTATTTCTTTAGAATCTTCTCAATGTAATAAGATTGATCCAAAGAAATTCTCTTTTCTGACCTAGTAATTTTAATACCAAGGATTACACTCGTCTCACCTAGATCTTTCATATCAAAATTGGCACTCAATAAGGATTTGACTAAATTTATGACATGAATATTTGACCCAAAAAGAGTAGGTCATCTGCATAAAGGCATATAATAGTGCAAATGTCATTCTCAGATTTGTTATAAATGCATTTGTCACTTTCATTATCTTTAAAACCATGTGAATTGATTAAAGTTATCAAATTTTCATGCCATTGTTTAGATGCTTGTTTTAAACCATATAATGATTTATCTAATTTGCATACAATATGTTCTTGACCATGTACTACAAATCCTTCAGGCTGGTCCATATAAATTTCTTCGTCTAATTCACCGTTTAAAAAAACGGTTTTAACATCCATTTGGTGTCTTGGTAAATTATAAATGCATGGAAGTGAAATTAATACCCGAATGGATGTTATTCTAGTCATAGGTGAGAAATTGTCGAAGAAATCTATATTTTCTTTTTGTTTAAAAACCTTTAGCTACTGATCGTGCCTTATATTTATTAACAGTGCCATCAGGTTTTAATTTTCCTTTAAATACTTATTTACAGCCTATAAATTTACAACCAGAGGGTAAATCTGTCAAATGCCAAGTCTTATTGGATTCTAGAGAATCCATCTCATCATTTATAGCCTCTCGCCAAAAAATCGGCGTCTTAAATAAAATAAGGCCTCTTGGAGATTCAAGTGATCCTCCTCTATAGTAAAAGCACAAAAATCTGAACCAAATCTTTTACGGTTCTCGCTCTTTTACTTCTTCTAGGTTCAACTTTAGAACTTTTATTAAGTTCTGTTCTAATAGGCATACTTGTTGTGCCCCCACTATTCCTTAAATTAAAAGGAAATTTCGTTTCATAAAAATTGGCATCATTTGATTCAAATTATATTATGTGTATTTAGGTCATAAATTCGGTATGCTTTGCTATTAACAGCATAACTTATAAATACACATTCGTATGATTTTCTTTGCCAATTTTATTCTCTTAGGGTCTAGAATGCGAATATATGTTAAACAACCCCAAGTTCTAAAGTATGATATATTGTATTTATATTTCTTTAAAATTTCATAATGCAAAATTTTATTCTTGGATTTGGGGATTCTATTCAGAACATAGCATACAGTCTATAAAATATCCCCCCACTAATGTTATGCTACACCAAAATTTAATAAAGATGACAATTACTAATTCGGTAAAGGTCCTATTTTTTTTCAGCTTTACCGTTCATTTCATGTGAATATGGTGCAGTTCTCTTATGTACAATATATCTCATAAAAATCCAGAATAGAATTAGATTCATATTCTGTTCCTCTATCACTACGTAGTCTCTTAATCTTCTTATTAACTTGATTCTCAAATTTCAGTTTTGAATGTTTTAAACATGTCAAATGCATCTCATCTTTTAAGAATCATTGTCTTTCTAATTATAAGCTTTATTTCCACATTACCAATCTCTATAGCTTTAGTGGTGCGAGGATCTCACAACACACTTTCTGATCATCAACAACCATGTATATTGTGAATATATCACAATCATAGCAGACACGGCGAGAAACACCAATGTCTACCCACCAACCATCTAATCCACCAAAAGGTGAATCTCAGTAATCATAGCCGTTAGAGTCTTCTTATTCAGGTTTGCCTGCGGTGCAGGGCCTTACCTGTTCCTACACTTTCGTGTCATATGATCTGGTTTTTCACAGTTGTAACATAGAAACAACTGTCCAGAATCACTCTTTTGGGTTGGTTGCTGTTATCCTTTATGGTTTCCTTGCGGATTCCCATTCTATTCTACACTGACTGGTCGTGGAAGCTTATTAATGTTAAAGATGTTCATATGTTTGAGAATTCATATTTTATTGTATAGAAAAATATACGTAAACTCAGAGACTAACGTAAGTGAATCTCATAAAATATTATTTTCTGCATTTTCGAAAAAAAATTCAGCATGTTCTTTTGGTTTGGCTCAAGGAGTCACAATTTACATGCTGTCCTCCATATTAGGCTACAATGTAGTCTAACTCATGTAGAAATATTGAATACATATGTATGCAACAAAGATGTTCTATATTCTATCTTTTCACTTGTATGCATATAAACTATGTCAATTTATTTGATGCAAAAAACCTATTCATCCAATTAATGTCGATTCTTAAGGACATTATCAAATAACATACACATTCTATTAATGTCAAAAAATTTAGTGACATTTCCAAATAATATATGTGTTCTATTAATGTTAATTTTAATGACATTTTCATATAATCATATGTATTTCAGTAATACCAAAATTTTAAAGACATTTTCAACATAATTATGCATTTAAATAATGTCAATTTATAATAAAAACATTTTCACTATTTGCATTCAAATAGTGCCTCCTCTAATGACACTTTCAAAATAAAACTCATTAAATCATATGATTTAGGTCAAAATAGATCTGAAATAATCAGCTGAAAAGAAAGGCAAAAACAGAACCTGAGCATGTAGATCCATGGTCCACAGTTCAGATTTCATCGCGTTCGATCGTTGCAAAGTGATTTCAGTCGTTCGATATGCCTGGCCACGGCGATGATGCGGCATCCAGCAGCAGCGAGATCTGTTACAATGGCTGATGACGCGCCAATGATCATCACGACTGTTCCATCCAGATCATTTTAGTGTCCTCCCATTGATTAATTGTCTGTAGGGTAGCAACCACCTCCTTCTAGGACTGCAACGAAGCCATTGTTTCTTTTCGTCTTCAAATTGTTGGGAAACAATGGCTGAGTCGCGGACCAGGTCGCTTTCTTGAAGACGATTCGGCGATCTGGTCGATGGTGCAAAACCAGTTCGTACTTTCGCCGCCGCCTCTAGGATAAAACAGCCTCTCTGAAATTAATAACTGATCTGCTTTGCACAAACAGATCAGTGCAGATTTGCACTTTCGGATTTAACTGCTCGAAAATTTCTGTAAGAATATTTTAATGGCGGTGGAAGAGAAAAGAGAAAAACAGTTTTTTTTTCTTTTTATCTATATATATATCTCGTCTAATCTGAAGATAATAATATATAGACGAGGATTAGGTTATTTGAAAATACTGGTCAGTGGAGGAAAATAGGATCTGCGAAATACTTGGTCAAAAGTTTACCGTTTCAAATTAAATTCGGTTCAGAAATATTTTCCGTAATTAAAAAACGGTTCGAAAAAATCAAGTTTTTCTGGTCTAAAAATATAAGTGTCTACACCACATAGCCAAGCCCCAAGGCCCAAGCCCAATACCGAACCGAACCGAGCCGGGCCGGGTCGAGTCGAGTCGGTCGGTCGGTCGCGCGCGCGTGTGTGGTGGTCATGATGCATGGGCTCCCTCCTCACAACAAAGCATGTATTGGGAGCCCCAAGGCCCCATCAAAGCTTCTTAGAAACAAGTATAAATACTTGCTTCTTTCATATAATCCCATGATGTGGGACTATTCACATTAAGGAGCCACTCATACACTTATTCAAATATTTTAATAATTCACACAAATTTCCAACAAAAGTCATCATAATCACAAGCCTGACTTTTAACCACCGAAGCCATAAAGAGTCCTTCCTTGCCTCTTGAGAGCGTAAACTACATCCATGGCTGTCACAGTCTTCCTCCTTGCATGTTCGGTGTAAGTGACGGCATCCCGGATGACATTCTCAAGAAATATCTTCAATACACCCCTGGTTTCTTCATAAATCAGGCCGCTGATTCTCTTGACACCGCCACGGCGAGCTAGACGACGGATGGCGGGCTTGGTGATTCCTTGGATGTTGTCGCGGAGCACCTTTCTATGCCTCTTCGCTCCGCCTTTCCCCAAACCTTTTCCTCCCTTTCCTCTTCCTGACATTGTCGGTTGCTTTGTTATTAGAACGAAATGAATTCTCTTCAGAAATCGAGATTATCGGTGAGTTGTGAATCTTGCGATGATTTGAGAAATGGGGATCTAGGGATTTTATAGAATACGGGCATGAGGCGATGATGTTATTTCCGCTGTAGTGCAGTTCATTTCTTCGGTGCTGTGTTTCTTTCGGGAGTCTCTGGCCGTTGGATTTGGTATTGATCCGCAGTCGACGATGCTAAATATTTTGGCCCGTTGGATTAAGCATCATGTCTTCTCATTGGTTAGACGGAAGGGGTCCGGGATCCTGACCATGTTGGGCTGTGTTGGCCGTTTGTGTTTGAGGTTAAACCTAAATCCGGGCATATTAGCATTTTTCTGGATCAATAATTAAACTACAATATTAACTTAACTACAATATGTGGATTACGCCATGTAGCCTGGGCCCCTGCATGCCCTTTTTATTTTAAGAACTTGGGTCTACGAGGTGCATCTTTATGGATCATGGTTTTTAAAATTAGGTGTCCGTGAAAACGACTAACTTTTTTCAATGAGATTTCTTAACCACTTTTAACTTGGTAAGTTATAATTAATATTTTATATTATGATGATTTTATAAAACAAATGATAACATCAATTGTAGTTGTTCATAATTTGGTAAGCACTGCATCGCTAAACGTACAAATTAGTCATTTTCTATTGTAAATGATGCGGTAATCATAGTTGTATTTAATGCTTGATATATATATATATATATATATATATATATATATATATATATAGAGAGAGAGAGAGCGGCTATTGAGACACAAAATTACACACAAATTTATATATAAAAAATCTGGATCATAAGATTTATTTGTCTTTATGTGAGAGGTGGAATTCATGAAGAGATCTAATGGTTCAGAATTTATAAGTTTAATTTTGTATCTAAATAGAGTTTCTTATTATTTATATATATGGCAAGCGTTCAAGAGAACCCCAAAAATGGAGCACCCCAACAGCACCCCTGTTTTCCACCTCTCGTTTATAATATAGAAAGTTAGTGGAAAGTGAGAGAGTTAGTGGAAGGAGAGAGAAGTGGAGTTAGTGGGAAATAAGTGGGAGGCTAAATGGGTGCTCACTATTTGGGGTGCCATTGAACCTGCCTCTATATATATAGAGGCAGGTTCGAGAGCACCCCAAACAGTGCAGCACCCCAAATGCCCCTCAATCTCCACCAAGTCTTTCCCCTTCTCTCTCCTTCCACTCACTCTCTCACTTCCCACTCACATTCTTTAATAAAAACGGATGGTGGAAATCAGGGGGCATTTGGGGTTCTCCATTTTTGGGGTGCAACCGAACACTTGCCATGTATATATATATATATATATATATATATATATATATATATATATATATATAGAGAGAGAGAGAGAGAGAGGGAGGGACTGCCCCTTGCTATGCTTCTTCTGTGTCTTCCGCTTATGTTTCGCTCCCGCTTCTTAGCAAGGCCGAAATAGCGATCATCAATGATCGTCTATCTAGGCTTACTAAGAACTCTTGCCCTTCTCGTCGTGATTCTCGGTCCTCGTCCTGTTTCCTGTCCCTCGCCGTCGGGCTCTCATCGCCGTAGCAGACGTGAGACCCCTCGCACCCCTCGCACCATTCGTACACGCTCTATAGCGGCGTCCGAGCAGATCGTCAGATCTACTCGGCATACACTCTACCATATTTGAGTTGGTGCGTGTTTTCTTCTGTGTTCGTCCCCCTGTCTGTCTTCTGGTTCTTTGCTTGCGGTCTTTATGGCGAACTTTCTGTTCTGAAACGTGCGGGGTATAGGGAATGATGCGTCGGTTGTCCGCCTTAAACGCATCATTACGAAGCACTCTGTTTGTGAGACGACCCAGAACCCCGTACTGACGGGGGCAAGGGTAATCCTTGGAATATAACACATAAACAGATAACAGCAGAACAGAAATAAATAAATATACCAGATAATGCACAATACAATATACTGGATAAACGTAATCATCAGAGTCACACAGCATACAGGATCATACTTAGTACAAATACAGTTCAGTTATACATAAATGTCTACAGCGGAAAACAAACATAATGTACAACAGGAGCTGAACAGCATAAAAAGATATAAATAATAGAATCCATCTTCAGCTCCAGCTATCAAGAAAGAGCCAGCAAAACCTGAATATAAGGTAGCCCGTGTAGAAAAAGGGGCACCCGAGTTTGAAAGTGAAACAAACTACGAGTCAGTCATGGGACTGGTATGAGAAATCTACTTAACACATTTATAATATGGCTAATCGCAGGATCACGCCACTTTCGCGGAACGGGTTTACTCCATCGGATTGCCAGTGCTTTAAAACAAATAATTCTTTTAAACATCATAATGTTTTTTATAAAAATGAAGACATTATAAAACTCAGTTCCCATCACACAATGCAACGCAAACCGGAGGATAGAGTTTTACCTTATAATGGCCAAAATATGGTTGATACGAATAAAACAAAAGCATTTGATATTACTACTAGTGTTTATATGTTTCAAAAACAATTTCAAATCATAACTATCAATCATAGTCGCCATATATATATACAATCAAAACCGTACAGTTACGTATTTGGAAATTGGATTTCCGTCATGAACCGAGACAAGGGACCGTCCTCACCGAATTCGAGACGCTCTAGCCCGCCCCTCAAGCAAGCGCGCAGGCAAGCCTTGGATCGTCAGGGCCGGTCCACCGATGTGGATTATTATGCCTGAACACTGCGTTTCCCCGCCTTATGGGGCGTAAATGAGCCAACGAATGGATCCTTCGGCTTCACATAGTCACCGGTATATCCGAGGCGCCTCGCAACAGCAACAACCACATAAGTAAAATGTCAGGCCGTGTAAAAACACCGACACAACTCCTAGCTAGAAAGAAACGCATGCCCTCCCTGAGGTCCTTCTCCCGTTTCTGGTTCATACCGGAGTGTGAGGCTCGCGAATTCACGTTATACACAAAGCTACGCCACACAGGCGGGGCTTTGATCATCACCACAAGACTTTGCTTTTCAACAGAAACCTTGATCATTTGCCACTTAGGCATGCCACAATAGCAATTCATGTCATGCGACTGATGTCCATCGTTATACAACCTCTGAGCTCGTGCATTTTAGAGAAGGGCGTTAAGCAAAAGAATAAATTCTCCGCCGCCAAATAGATGTATATTTAATAGAGATCAATCAACACAGAATAAAATCCAATGTCAGTCACACAGTCCATTTACAAGTCCGTTCTGGGTCTGAACGAAACCGGAGGCACTATATACCTCGCATATCCATCGATTCCCACGTACGTCTAGATGATCACCACTCATTATCCATATTTCGGGATGCCTCCCAATCAGGACCTCAGTGACCATCCAAACGAGGTGAAGATCGATCTTCAACCCCCGTCTTCATCTTCGACTTCTTATCGTCGATTCAGTTATTCAGAATGGGATAAACCCGGTCTTTCTGAGCAACTCGCGTATATAATAAACAAGTGCAACACTAACATACATACACATCATTTCAATTCATTAGTCACTAACCTCAATCAGTAAGAGAACGATTTCCCAAATATTAACCCTCAAGGCCGAAACCAACATCAGATCAAAACCCAGGAAACCATTCGACTTAGCCAACCTTCAATTAGTTTCTAAATTTCACATCCATATCGTTTATAATATTTTATAACGATTTATCGCTATTTTTATTTATTTTAAAATAGCCAATTTATTCAAAATGACGCTTCGGGCTATAACGCGGCCGTGGCGCAGTTTTTCTTCAGATTTGATTTACACATATCTGAAAATCTAACCGTTGGATCTTCAAAAAAATTACATCATTAGAAAGATCTTTTCAAAACGAATCCAACGGTTCCAGTTTCGGGAAATTCCAACGGTCGGATCTCCCGGTATAATCGTTTGAAGTTTCGATTTCAAAATATGAACTGCAGCGTCGTTATTCGATTTAATATAATTATATTTTTTTATATATATATATATATAAATATAATCGATTCCGACGCTGTTTTTCTTCAGATTTGAATTAAACATTCCAGACAATCCAACCATTGGATTTTACAAAGTTGGTGCCGTTGGAAAGATATTTCCAAAGCGAACCCAACGGTTGCGATTTCGGGAAAATCCGATGGTCGGATCTTCCGCATTAATCGTTTGAAATCACGGTTTCAAAATACGAACTACAGCTTCGTTATTCGATATATTTTAATTCTATTTATATATATATATATATATATATATATATCGATTCTTCGATTTCAAAGCTATATTCATTTCATACATTTGATAAAAATTAGATTTTTATCTAACTGTCTTCTATTTCAACACTTCACTATTTTTAACAATTCATGTATATCATAAAAATGTGATTTTTAATGTAAAACAATATATTTCAAAACCCGACTATTTTATATAGTTAATATAGGTGATAAAAATAGGATTTTTATTATAAAACAATTTATTTCAAAACAAGATTATTTTATATAGTTCATATCGATGATAGAAATATGATTTTTATTATAAAACAATTTATTTCAAAATATGAATACCATTCAACACATGAAGGTTTTCTATAGTTTATATATATAGATAAAAAGGTGATTTTTATATTTAAAACACGAATTCCACTCAACACATGAATTTCTATTCAACGAATGAATTTCAATTCAACACATGAAGGTTTTCTATAGTTCGTATATATAGATAAAAAGGTGATTTTTATATTTAAAACACGAATATCATTCAACACATGAATTTCTATTCAACGAATGAATTTCTATTCAACACATGAAGGTTTTCTATAGTTCGTATATATAGATAAAAAGGTGATTTTTATATTTAAAACACGAATACCATTCAACACATGAATTTCTATTCAACGAATGAATTTCTATTCAACACGGGAAGGTTTTCTATAGTTCGTATATATATAGATAAAAAGGTGATTTTTATATTTAAAACACGAATACCATTCAACACGTGAATTTCTATTCAACGAATGAATTTCTATTCAACGCATGAAGGTTTTCTATAGTTCGTATATATAGATAAAAAGGTGATTTTTATATTTAAAACACGAATACCATTCAACACATGAATTTCTATTCAACGAATGAATTTCTATTCAACACATGAAGGTTTCTATTCAATAGACGAATATAATTTCAACACAGGAAAATAATTCTAACACATGAATATTATTCAAAATTTCGGTAGCATAACGGCAGGGTAGTTAAAACCGGGACCGTCCCTAGTACGGCTCCTCGCTCTACCTTAAAGCCTCGCAGCTTTTGACAATGGGGAATCATGCATCTAGTTCGCACGCAGGCGGCATGTATATTTTTTTTGTTTCAACAAACTAATCCTATGTGGTTTCAACCAAATATTTCTCAACCACAAACGGGTATTTTTCAACCACAATCAATCAATTTCAACCACAAACAATTTCAATCAACCATTCGCTATCAATCAATTTTCACACCAATCACAACCAATAAATATCGTCCATGGTTTGTGGACGAGGGGCGTATATATATATTTATATTTATATATAGCATTTCACTTCTATTTCAACACATATATAATTTTTACAACGCATATACAACTTATATATCGAACGTACAACTTATACAACGCTTATACAAGAGGTGTACAACGCTTATATAACTCATACATCGACTATATAATTTATACATCGTCGTTTTCCGTATCGTTTATAAATTAGAAATCTCACATTGGGTTCCACTCCACCAAAAATAGCAGAAGGCTCAGAAAAATATGCGGTCTCTTCTAAAATGTAGAAGACGTCCCCACGAGTCCACTGTCTCTTGTTTCACTGAATTTCGACAAGGAACAAAAAAGATATGATTTTTCAAAGTTTGCAACACTTAAAAGTGTTTAAATCAATTTAAATAATACACAGCCGTATACCTCCTTCGTCGTTCAAAACTAGGTTTCCAAATCTCGTCCAATCCGTGAAGCTTCGTCCCGATCAGGTTACGCCACCTCGTCGAGCTTGGAACAGGCTTCAAACGCCTAGTGGTGGCGCTCCATTCGGTGGAGAGATCAAGGCGTGGCGGCGACTGAAAGTGGCGATCTTTGGAGCGACGGATCTCGGTGTACGGCGAACGAGAGGTGGCGAGATCGGTATGGATTTGAAGGCCTTGAGGAGTACTACAAAAACCTTAACTGGAGTGGGGGGCTAAAGGTGAACGGATCCGCCAGAAAATGGAAGGGAAGGGAGGAGGGCCAGCCGTCGTCGATCGCGATGGGCTACGGGGTTTTTTTGATTTTATTTAAATTATGAAGAAATAATTTGATTGGCCGGGTGGGGGGGGAGGGGGGTTTAAAAAGGGTTTTCTGACACGACCTCCAATCCAAACCCAACGACTGTCATCCCTAGCGTTTTACCCCCATTCCGAACACAATGGGATATGTTTCGAAGGCCCATTCGACTGTTTCTGTCTGTTTTCCTTCAAATTAAAATATAAAACATTCAATATTTGTTTTGAACGTACATTTCAATTTGCCGGGGCCACAAACTGATCCGAAAAATTCCAGAAAAATAAATCGAGCTATGTTTTGACGATACGGTCCCAACAAAACTAGTTTCGTCGAATTCAGAGACCGTTTGCAAAATTCCCATTTCTGGTCGATCCAAATTAACTCTAATTGACCAAAACACATTTTCCTTTGCCACGCTCACATACTAGCTTCAAAAATTATGAAATTTGAGACCTTGCAATAACTTCTCATCTCGGATCCAACAAAAGTGGTTTCGCCGAATTCCGAGGTCGTTTGCAAAATGGCCAATTTCACGGGCTATATAAATTCCATAGCGACCTTTCTGAAAATTCATTTGGCCATAACTTTTGTTTTCCGCTATGAAACTTCGTTTTTCAGATTCATTAGAAAGGTATTCACTAACAGATTTAAATATTTTTGGTTTCACTCAAATCCGTTTTGTTTTGCACCCGGTACAGTCAGTCAAAATTTGAATTCAAAATTTGAAACTACCGCGCCATTTCAGGCCTTGTTTATAATTAGAATTAATTATATTCCTTTTCAATTGTCGATTCAAACTCAGTTTTCATCTTTATTATTTAAAATATTTATTTTAAATATTTAAAATCCATTATTTTAGCCAATTTAATTTTTTTTAAATTGGTTCAGATTTTCCGGGTCGTTACAATCTCACCCACTTAAAACTTTTCGTCCCCGAAAAGGAACAAAGTCCAAAGTGGTTTGATTAATTGACCTTACGTTCAATCTAGCTTCCATTCTCCAACTTTTCAGTTTTTGAGAATTTTCAAATTCTTCAAAATTTTGGCTAACACCCGGAATTTTCGAAAAATTTCGCCATAATCTACTTTGTACGGGGAGAGGTTTGGAAATTTATTGGGCCGTATTAGGTACCCAATAAATCCTATAAAGCATACACATATTTATAGTGATATAATCTGGTGTTTACAAGGGAGCGTGTATAGATAATAACTCTAGAGAATAAATTCTCGTCACCCTGTCAAAGCCTGAGGGAGTGTGTTTTTTAATTGCTCCAGAAGATAAATCCTCATCACCTCGTCCCGTGTGGGAAATAAATAATCCATGTGCCGTATCTAATAACTAGTGAGACGTGATTATTGTCAACTCCAGACCCGTGTGGGGTTTTTATTAATCTGGCAATTTTATCGTTACAATTTAAATAGTCCATATCAGTCATCAGTTCAACCTGTAAAATATAGTCATCGCCATACAAGCCTCTCGCTCGTATGGTAAATCTTCCACCTCGTCACACAAGCTCCAAATGCTTATGTGGTATATGATGAAGTATGCCTATCTTCCAGAAGTATGCCATGTAATGTAGTTCTAAATTAATTGTTACTATCCTATGACGATGTTTATTATTACACATAGAGTAACCAACACTCTGCATCCAATGGCATTCACAGGAGTTGATATAATAATATTTCGCATCCAACTCATTAAGGTTTACCTATTTGTCGGGCACGCAAATAAATACTTTACTCAGCAGCTACCTAATTACCTGTTCAAACATATATAATGCACAAGTATATATTTCTATCTATTTTCTAATCAGTTCAATGTGTGATTTAAATGAATAAATTCCTACCATTCATTCTATTATTGATTAAATTAACTATCGTTTCAATAATTTAATTAATCCAATTCTACTATCACACAACACAAACAACAAGCAATTTGTTTTAAACTTTTTAACTTTTCAAATATATATCTTTTATATATTCAAAAATCATATTTCTAAACCAGACTATATATATAATCACAAATACGTTATTATAAACATATTACCCTCGACTCGTTCTGAGGCACTTTTGACCCCATCTCTAACGAGTTGTTCTGATTCTGTTGTACTCGTTCTAGGATATTACTGATCCTATCTGTAATGAGTTACCCATCCTAGAACACTACTGGTTCTATTTCTGACGAGTTCGTTAATATGTTATATTCCAGAACTAAGCTTAACCAAAACTCTGATACCAAATGAGACGTTACCGCGAAATCCGGTAGGCTTTGCAACCATCCCTTCATCCTCCAGTACAGCAGGTAATACCCACCGCGGCTCCCAATGGTCCCCCAGCCCCTTGTTTTACGGCGACCCTCTCGAGTCTCGCGGCTACTGCCGAACCAACCCTCTAAACTGGGACATGTAGCTGTAGGGGTAAGAGTCTCCCGTTTGCCACCAAATAGCGAAGCAAGAGCCCCCTATCATGCGTACCCGGCCTACTCAGGGCCAGCAACAAGAACTGGTATGAGAAATCTACTTAACACATTTATAATATGGCTAATCCCAGGATCACGCCACTTTCGTGGAACGGTTTTACTCTATCGGATTGCCAGTGCTTTAAAACAAATAATTCTTTTAAACATCACAATTCTTTTTATAAAAATGAAGCCATTATAAGACTCGGTTCCCATCACACAATGCAACGCAAACCGGAGGATAGAGTTTTACCTTATAATGGCCAAAATATGGTTGATACGAATAAAACAAAAGCATTTGATATTACTACTAGTGTTTATATGTTTCAAAAACAATTTCAAATCATAACTATCAATCATAGACGGCATGGGTACCATATATCATGTCGCCATATATATATACAATCAAAACCGCATAGTTACGTATTTGGAAATTGGATTTCCATCATGAACCGAGGCAAGGGATCGTCCTCACCGAATTCGAGACGCTCTAGCCCGCCCCTCAGGCAAGCGCGCAGGCAAGCCTTGGATCTTCAGGGCCGGTCCACCGATGTGGATTATTATGCCTGAACACTGCGTTTCCCCGCCCTATGGGGCGTAAATGAGCCAACGAATGGCTCCTTCGACTTCACATAGTCACCGGTATATCTGAGGCGCCTCGCAACAGCAACAACCACATAAGTAAAATGTCAGGACGTGTAAAAACACCGACACAACTCCCAGCTAGAAAGAAACACATGCCCTCCCTGAGGTCCTTCTCCCGTTTCTGGGTCATACCGGGGTGTGAGGCTCGCGAATTCACGTTATACACAAAGCTACGCCACACAGGCGAGGCTTTGATCATCACCACAAGACTTTGCTTTTCAACAGAAGCCTTGATCATTTGCCACTTAGGCATGCCACACTAGCAATTCATGCCATGCGACTGATGTCCATCGATATACAACCTCTGAGCTCGTGCGTTTCAGAGAAGGGCGTTAAGCAAAAGAATAAATTCTCCGCCGCCAAACAGATGTATATTTAATAGAGATCAATCAACACAGAATAAAATCCAATGTCAGACACACAGTCCATTTACAAGTCCGTTCTGAGTCTGAACAAAACCGGAGGCACTATATGCCTCGCATATCCATCGATTCCCACGTACGTCTGGACGATCACCACTCATTATCCATATTTCGGGATGCCTCCCAATCAGGACCTCAGTGACCATCCAAACGAGGTGAAGATCGGTCTTCAACCCCCGTCTTCATCTTCGACTTCTTATCGTCGATTCAGTTATTCAGAATGGGATAAACCCGGTCTTTCTGAGCAACTCGCGTATATAATAAACAAGTGCAACACTAACATACATACACATCATTTCAATTAATTAGTCACTAACCGTCAATCAGTAAGAGAACGATTTCCCAAATATTAACCCCGAAGGCCGAAACCAACATCAGATCAACACCCAGGAAACCATTCGACTTAGCCAACCTTCAGTTAGTTTCTAAATTTCACATCCATATCATTTATAATATTTTATAACGATTTATCGCTATTTTTATTTATTTTAAAATAGCCAATTTATTCAAAACGACGCTTCGGGCCATAACGCGGCTGTGGCGCTGTTTTTCTTCAGATTTGATTTACACATATCTAAAAATCTAACCATTGGATCTTCACAAAATTTACATCATTAGAAAGATCTTTTCAAAATGAATCCAACGGTTCCAGTTTCGGGAAATTCCAACGATCGAATCTCCCGGTATAATCGTTTGAAGTTTCGATTTCAAAATACGAACTGCAGCGTCGTTATTCGATTTAATATAATTATATTTATATATATATATAAATATAATCGATTCTGGCGCTGTTTTTCTTCAGATTTGAATTAAACATTTCAGACAATCCAACCGTTTGATTTTTACAAAGTTGGTGCCGTTGGAAAGATATTTCCAAAGCGAACCCAACGGTTGCGATTTCGGGAAAATCCGATGGTCGGATCTCCCACACTAATCATTTGAAATCACGGTTTCAAAATACGAACTACAGCTTCGTTATTCGTTATATTTTAATTCTATTTATATATATACATATCGATTCTTCGATTTCAAAGCTATATTCATTTCATACATTCGATAAAAATTATATTTTTATCTAACTGTCTTCTATTTCAACACTTCACTATTTTTAACAATTCATGTATATCATAAAAATGTGATTTTTAATGTAAAACAATTTATTTCAAAACCCGACTATTTTATATAGTTAATATAGGTGATAAAAATAGGATTTTTATTATAAAACAATTTATTTCAAAACAAGATTATTTTATATAGTTCATATCGATGATAGAAATATGATTTTTATTATAAAACAATTTATTTCAAAATATGAATATCATTCAACACATGAATTTCAATTCAACGAATGAATTTCGATTCAACACTTGAAGGTTTTCTATAGTTTATATATGTAGATAAAAAGGTGATTTTTATATTTAAAACACGAATACCATTCAACACATGAATTTCTATTCAACGAATGAATTTCAATTCAACACATGAAGGTTTTCTATAGTTCGTATATATAGATAAAAAGGTGATTTTTATATGTAAAACACGAATACCATTCAACACATGAATTTCTATTCAGCGAATGGATTTCTATTCAACACATGAAGGTTTTCTATAGTTCGTATATGTAGATAAAAAGGTGATTTTTTATATTTAAAACACGAATACCATTCAACACATGAATTTCTATTCAACGAATGAATTTCTATTCAACACAGGAAGGTTTTCTATAGTTCGTATATATATAGATAAAAAGGTGATTTTTATATTTAAAACACGAATATCATTCAACACATGAATTTCTATTCAACACATGAAGGTTTTCTATAGTTCGTATATATAGATAAAAAGGTGATTTTTATATTTAAAACACGAATACCATTCAACACATGAATTTCTATTCAATGAATGAATTTCTATTCAACGAATGAATTTCTGTTCAACACATGAAGGTTTTCTATTCAACAGACGAATATAATTTCAACACAGGAAAATAATTCTAACACATGAATATTATTCAAAATTTCGGCAGCATAACGGCAGGGTAGTTAAAACCGGGACCGTCCCTAGTACGGCACCTCGCTCTACCTTAAAGCCTCGCAGCTTTTGACAATGGGGAATCAAGCATCTTGTTCGCACGCAGGCGGCATGTATATTTTTTTCATTTCCACAAACTAATCCTATGTGGTTTCAACCAAATATTTCTCAACCACAAACGGGTATTTTTCAACCACAATCAATCAATTTCAACCACAAACAATTTCAATCAACCATTCGCTATCAATCAATTTTCACACCAATCACAACCAATAAATATCGTCCATGGTTTGTGGACGAGGGGCGTATATATATATATATATATATATATATATATATATTTATATATAGCATTTCACTTCTATTTCAACAAATATATAATTTTTACAATGCATATACAACTTATACATCGAACGTACAACTTAGACAACGCTTATACAAGAGGTGTACAACGCTTATATAACTCATACATCGACTATATAATTTATACATCGTCGTTTTCCATATCATTTATAAATTAGAAATCTCACATTGGGTTCCACTCCACCAAAAATAGCAGAAGGCTCAGAAAAATATGCGGTCTCTTCTAAAATGTAGAAGACGTCCCCACGAGTTCACTGTCTCTTGTTTCACTGAATTTCGACAAGGAACAAAAAAGATATGATTTTTCAAAGTTTGCAACACTTAAAAGTGTTTAAATCAATTTAAATAATACACAGCCGTATACCTCCTTCGTCGTTCAAAACTAGGTTTCCAAATCTCGTCCAATCCGTGAAGCTTCGTCCTGATCAGGTTACGCCACCTCGTCGAGCTTGGAACAGGCTTCAAACGCCTAGTGGTGGCGCTCCATTCGGTGGAGAGATCAAGGCGTGGCGGCGTCTGAAAGTGGCGATCTTTGGAGCGACGGATCTCGGTGTACGGCGAACGAGAGGTGGCTAGATCGGTATGGATTTGAAGGCCTTAAGGAGTACTACAAAAACCTTAACTGGAGTAGGGGGCTAAAGGTGAACGGATCCGCCAGAAAATGGAAGGGAAGGGAGGAGGGCCAGCCGTCGTCGATCGCGATGGGCTACGGGGTGTTTTTGATTTTATTTAAATTATGAAGAAATAATTTGATTGGCCAGGGGGGGGGGTTAAAAAGTGTTTTCTGACATGACCTCCAATCCAAACCCAACGACTGTCGTCCCTAGTGTTTTACCCCCATTCCGAACACAATGGGATATGTTTCGAAGGCCCATTCGTTGTTTCAGTCTGTTTACCTTCAAATTAAAATATAAAACATTCAATATTTGTTTTGAACGTATATTTTAATTTGCCGGGGACACAAATTGATCCGAAAAATTCCAAAAAAATAAATCTAGCTATGTTTTGACGATACGGTCCCAACAAAACTAGTTCCATCGAATTCTGAGACCGTTTGCAAAATGGTCCATTTCTGGTCGATCTAATTTAACTCTAATTGACCAAAACACATTTTCCTTTGCCACGCTCACATACTAGCTTCAAAAATTATGAAATTTGAAACCTAGCAATAACTTCTCATCCCGGATCCAACAAAAGTTGTTTCGTTGAATTCCGAGGTCGTTTGCAAAATGGCTAATTTCACGGGCTATATAAATTCCATAACGACCTTTCTTAAAATTCATTTGGCCATAACTTTTGCTTTCCGCTATGAAACTTCGATTTTTCAGATTCGTTAGAATGGTATTCACTAACAGATTTAAATATTGTGAAAATTAGGCTCACATCCCTAAAATGTTTCAAAATGTACGCCACATCCAGTCCAAAGATTTATGCAAACCCGGTCCCTAGAATTGAGCGACCGCCCAAATGTTTTTGCTCCCTTCTGCCTTCCTGCTGCTCCCCTTCACCTTTTTCCAATTCTGGTCCCAAAAAAATGCGCCAGCCACTAAAAAAAAAAAAAGTAAAAATAGGAAATATTCCCAGGAACATTCGCCCAAAAAAAAAAGTTGCATACTTCTTGCAACTATTGCCTATAGTAGCATAAATGTATGCATATATTTATATAGTGTATATTATGTTGAAAATCTGGACCAATATGCGCATACATGTATGCAACTATTTTGTATATATGCATGCATGTGTGCATCAAATTTAAAAGGGAAGTTGAACTGAGATTCACGTGTAACGGAAAGTTGCTTACATGAATGCAACTATTCTATATATATGCATGCATGTGTGCAACAAATTTAAAAGGGACAACGACTTTGTGAATATACGCATGAATGCATGCATTTATTCTGTACAAGAGCATAAATGTGTGCTACAATGTCAGAAAACGGCGAATGCTTGAAAAAACAGGTCAAATTTGAATATACGCACAAAAAGATGTATGTAATGCGGTTTAGCTGCATACATGTATGCATTTATACTGCAGTTTGGGCGCAAAACTGAAATATAAGCATGAATGTATGCAACTATTTACGAATAGGTGCATCTTTTGATGCAAAAACCTGCTGTTTCGCTGTTTTTGTGTATTTTTGGGTTTTGGCGTGGTTTTCAATTGATTTTCAACTGAATTTTTTGGCGTGAACATGTTTTATTTAATAATGAATATTCGTGATTTTTTTATATTTTTTTAATATATTTTTCATGATTTTTCGAAAAATAGGGACCTAATTTACAATAAGTTTAGCACCGGATGTGAGCCTAATTTTGAAACTTAATAGGGACCTGTGAAAAACGGACCCTTAAATATTTTTGGTTTCACTCAAATCCGTTTTGTTTTGCACCCGGTACAGTCAGTCAAAGTTTGAATTCAAAATTTGAAACTGTCGCGCCATTTCAGGCCTTGTTTATAATTAGAATTAATTATATTCCTTTTCAATTGTCGATTCAAACTCAGTTTTCATCTTTATTATTTAAAATATTTATTTTAAATATTTAAAATCCGTTATTTTAGCCAATTAAAATTTTTTTAAATTGGTTCAGATTTTCCGGGTCGTTACAGTTTGTCTTATTGCGCTTCTGGAACCTCTTATGGGTCCGGACGCTATCTTTTCAACTGTCTAATCCTTAGGCTTCGGTGGTGCTCTTACTAACGTGTCTAACAAGATTTGGATCTTGTGGTCCAAAGACGTTATCGTCCACCCCATCTTCGATTCGGGTCAGCTCTTTTCGGTAGCGTGTTCGCTTCCCTCGTTCTCTTCTTCCTTTTTATTCTCAGCGGTCTACGCTAAGTGTGATCGAGTCGAGCGTCTAGGTCTCTGGGCTGACATCCTCTCTCTGTCGGACCTGGGTTTTTCTAATTCTGTCTTAGGTGGCGACTTCAATGTCGTCACCAGCCAGGCAAAAAAGAGGGGTGGAAACGCTGTTAACCGCTCGTCTGTTGCAGATTTCAACTCTTTTATCATCAGTTCTAGTCTTTCTGAACTTCCGTTCGTCGGTTCTGCCTACACTTGGAGTAACAACCAAGAAGGCTCGAACCGAATTCTGTCTAGGCTCGATCGTGTGTTTGCCACCGAAGGTTGGCTTAGCCTTCCTTTCTCCTTCTCCATTTCCCACCTGCACCGTACCTTTTCAGACCATGCTCCCCTCCTTCTTAGTTGTTCCCCCTTTCCCTTTCTGGGCCTTCTTCCTTTTGGTTCCAGAGCATGTGGAGATCCCACCATTCCTTCCTCTCAGTAGTTGAAGAATCTTGGAGTTCTCCAATATCTGGTCCCCCTTGTGTGCTTTTCTATCGCAAGCTGAAACGCCTTAAGACTTGTCTTAAGGCGTGGAATCTCCTTGTATTCAAGAATATCTTCGACTGTGTTAGGGCGGCTGAAGAAACTCTTATTCTGGCATAAGCTTCTTTTGATGAAGCTCCCAATGCTGCCAACAAGGAGGTTTGGGCGGTGGCCCAAATTGCCTTCTCTTTGGAACTTCGTATTGAGCAAGATCATCTACGCCAGAAAGCTAGGATCAAGTGGGTGGTAGATGGAGTTACGAACTCCAAATTCTTTCATTCTTCTATCCGCAAGAAGAACAATCTCCTTTCCATTCGTCAGATCTGCAAACCTGATCTTTCCTTGGCCTCGACTCCAGTTGATGTCAAAGAAACTATTCTTTCCCATTTCCAGTCTTTCCTTAGTACTCCTTCGGTTCCTGCTTCTGACCCTTCCATTTTGGCCTTCATCCCTAGACTCATTCTTCCGTCAGATAACTCCGACCTAGCCGCACCACCTAGCTCGGAAGAAATACGCGCTTGCGTATTTTCACTGAGTAAGGAAAGTGCGAGTAGGCCGGACGGTTTCAACGGAGTTTTTTACAGGAGTGTGTGGCCAATTATTCAAGCAGACCTTTGTCTTGCTACTCAGTCCTTTTTCTTTGGATCTGATCTCCCAGCGGGCTGGACCTCGACCAACCTGGTTTTAATCCCAAAATGCGATCAACCTATCTCTTGTGGGGACTTCAGACCGGTTAGTCTTTGTAACTTCTCTAACAAGATCATTTCAAAGTTCTTAACCTTAAGGTTAGCACCATTTCTTGAGCGCCTTATTTCTTCTTCCCAGGCCGGGTTTGTGAAAGGACGTTTGATCACGGATAACATTCTGCTAGCCCAGGAGCTGATCTCTCAGTTAGATAAGAAAGTTCGAGGATCTAATGTGGTCGTTAAGCTTGATATGGCTAAAGCTTATGATCGCATGTCTTGGTTCTTTATCATCAAGGTTCTTAGGGCTTTTGGGTTTCTTGATTTCTTTATCGATGTAGTCTGGAGGCTCATCTCCAACTGCTGGTTTTCCGTTCTCATCAACGGTTCTGCCTCTGGTTATTTCAGATCAGGGAGAGGCCTAAGGCAGGGAGACCCATTGTCCCCCTCCCTATTCGTCATTGCTGCCGAAGCATTCGTTCGTGGGCTTCACTCTCTAACTATAGCTAGGCAGATTCATAGGTTCGGCATTCCTAGGGGTTGCCCTCTTATCTCTTCCTTGTCCTTTGCGGACGACATCATCATCTTCACAAATGGATCTCGTCGATCGATCCGGTCCCTTCTTGCTTTTATTCGGCAGTATGAGAGTTGCTCGGGGCAACTCGTAAACTCTTCTAAAGGCTGCTTCGTGGCCGCAAAAGATCTGTCTGCGATTAGGTCCTCTTGGATTGAGTCCACTTCTGGCTTTATTGCGGCCACCCTCCCTCTTCCTTATTTGGGAATTGTGCTTTATCGCGGTAGGAAGCTTAACGCCATTTTTGATCCCCTCACTGATAAAGTCAAGGGCAAGATTATTAGGTGGAATGCTTCCCTCATTTCCCAGGCTGGAAAACTCGTCCTCATTCGTGTTGTCCTAGATTCGCTCGGTTCCCATATCTTTGCTGCTATGACTTCCACGGCCGCATTCTATTGGTCCTATCGGTCCTTGGCTTCTGTGTTCTTCTGGGGTAGAAAGGAGGGCTCCTCGCGCCATCACTGGGTTTCCTGGAACACTATTTGTCGTCCTAAATGTGAGGGCGGTCTTGGCCTTCGAAACCCCAAAGATCTTTGTTTGGCCTTTGCCTACAAGCTTTGGGCGTGGTTTGGAGCAGAAAAATCCCTTTGGGCGTCGTTCCTCCATGCCAAATACCGTAGGCTTGCTAATGCTAATTACACCGGTATCCCGTCCTATGCTAGTGAGACGTGGAAACGGATGCAATCCGTGAAAGGTTTATCTAATGCTCATGGGGGTGGAATCATTTGGGACGGCAACCCCTTCTCATTGAAGGCGGCGTGGAATTCGATTAGGACTCCTTATCCATGTCTTCCAATTTTCTCCTCTATTTGGAATGTCCGTATCCCGCCGAAGGTTTCTCTGTTTATGTGGAAAACCTTACATGAAGGTTTGCCGATAGATGAGAATCTTCAGCGTATTGGTATTCCTCTTGTGTCCAGATGCAGGTGCTGCAGAACTGGAAGTTCTGAATCCACTTCTCATCTTTTGTTAGCTGGCTCTTGTGCCCGAGCTGTCTGGAATTACTTCGGGAACCTAATGGGATGCCGACGTAATGCCAATTCGACGGAAGAATTGCTGAGACTTTGGACGTCCGGCGTCTCAAGCAAGACTTTACGTTCTATTCTTATGTGTTTGATCCCTTGTCTTATCTGCTGGCACATTTGGTGTGCTAGGAATAAGGCTGTTTTTGACGATGTGCTGATGGATCCTCCTACCGTTATTCGGAAAGTGAGGAACGATGTGTTCCTGGCCTTCCGTGGTAGGCCGTTCAGAGGTGTCATTGGTACCCGCTCTAGGAGGCTCGCTGTTACATTTGACATTTTGTCGATAGGGGGCACTCCTAGGACAGGCATTGGTTGAGGTTTTTTTTTTCAAGCGTTTGTTACCCCCCCCCCCCCCGGGTCTTATGTGGTTGCTAGTTTGCAGGTGGTTTTTTCAGGTTCTGGAGTTACTTTGGCGGGAGATTTGCTTGGGTCTCGAGGTTCCAGACTGATGTTGAAGCGGCACTGGATCGACGTAGAGCTTAAGGGATGCTGCTAGGCATTCTTCTTGGTTACTTCTGGTCAGGCCTCCTGTACAGTTGGAGGCCTTGCCCTTTGCGTAGGACTTTGCCCAACTTGGAGGAGACTTGTTTTGCTTTGCTGCTCAATTGGCTATGGCGATAGTGGGTGTTCCGCCCTTGTCCTGGCTTGGAGTCTTTCATTTTTCGTATTGCCTATATTTGCTCTTTTCTTTTTTTCCTTGTCCGTCTGGTGTGTGCACGGTTTCGCTTGTCGAAATCCGTTTTTGTGAGCCATTGGAGAAAGGATAGTTTCTCCTTTTTGGTATTATATATATATATATATATATAGAGAGAGAGAGAGAGAGAGAGAGAGAGAGAGACGAGCGTTCAATGGCTCCCTAAATAGTGCAGCACCCCTAAATGCCCCTAATTTCCACCACGCATTTTGTTTCTCTCTCCCTCCACTACTTCTCTCTCCTTCCATTATCTTAATTTATATTAAATGAGAGGATGAGAGAAGAGGGCAAATGGGGTGCTTACTATTTGTGGTGCCATTGAACGCTCCTCATATATATATACACACATATATATATATATATATATATATATAATGAGAAGCGTTCAATGGCACCCCAAATAGTGCAGCACCCCTTTAGCCCCTAATTTTCACCACACATTCTCGTTTCTCTCTCCTTCCACTAATTCTTTCTCCCACACACACATTATTTAACTATAAATTCATGACCATAAATGAGGTGCAAAAGGGAGGCCAAAAAAATGGATGTCATGTAACCCTCCTCATATTATATATATACATACATATACATATATAAATATATATATATATATATATGTGTGTGTGTGTGTGTGTGGGAAACTCTATTTAGACAGCACAAACTTGCATACAATAAATCTCAACCACTGGATCCTCCCATGAATTACACTCTCCACATAAAGACAAACAAATGCAATGGTGGAGGTTTTGTGTCTCTCTCTATGTTTAGTTTTGTGTCCAAATAGTCAACCTATATAATATATATATACACACACACACACATACACACACACTACACACCAAAAAGGAAATTTGGTTTCATGATAGTGTTCTAAATTTGAAATAGAAAAACTGTGTTTAAAGTGAAATAATGAATAAATTTGGTTCAAAGAAATCACATTCCAACATCCGCAAAATTCAACTTCTATGACATTACATAGTTAATTAAAATATAGAACATATTACAATAGTTTTGAGAAAATATAAATAAAAACAATGCATACGACATAAGGCTCATTTGTAATATATACATTACGTTGTTAAATTTGTGAAATGGACAAATAATCTTCTGTTCTAGTTAAATTATTCATGCAAGCATGTTAACTAAAATAATATGATAACAAGCACTGCAGATTGTTAATTAATTTTGTTGTTGAACAACAAATTTGTAGATGTGCAAAAAAAGAATCTGCATGAAACTTTATTAAATGTGATTTATAGTATGAACACACGTAAATAGAAGCAAACATATTTAAATAAAAATAAGAGCAACATGAAACTGTTGGAAATGAATGAGAAGGTTAGGGAAGAAGAGGCTATGTGATAGTGGAGAAATACAAAGAAATAAAATCCCACATTATGTGTGATTTGTGAATATATCTCCATATATACCAAAGCCCAATAATCTATTTCAAAAAAAAAAAAAAAATGAGCACATGAAGCATTGACTGAATGAGGCTATGTAGGCATATTAGGCCTTCATAATAAATATTTAAATGTCATAGATAGGGCCTTGGGCCTCTTGGGGTCTCCTGATTTCCGTGGGCCGCTAACCCGCTCGGGCCTGTTGCGAATTAACATATCTGTTTTGAACGGAGCGGATGCGTCTGCCCGCTTGCACAGTGAACAGGTGCGCCTGTTTCCTTTCAGGCTCAGCCGACGCGCCCGCGCCCGTATGGACAATCGCATCAACCCAGATAACATTACTTGGCCGCTATATAAAGCCTTCATGACATAACAGGGAAGATGACCAGAAAATTCCCTTCTTTCTTCTCTGCAAATTTGTTATTAAACAATACTCTCTTGAGTTCGTTGCTGCTCTGCACTTGAAAGCGCTTCAAATTGCGAAACAATTGCTCAATAACCTTCAGCGCCATAGAGGGAGCAATATTTACTATGGACTCGGACGTTACTGACAGGTACTTCTCTCTGCTCTTTGTTTTGTTATAGTTTTGTACTGTTGCAAATCTGGTCACGCATTTTGCCGTTGCTAATTTTTATTACTTTTCAAACTAGTAAAGCTTCTTGACGTGACAATTGGATAGTGACAATTTATTGATTGCTATCAGGTTCGTGCTATATTTGCATTGTTACGAACAACATAAACAAAATGATGATTTTCAAAATTTAATAAATACTACATGCAGGAGATTGTTGGAAATATGAAGAAAAAGAGGGATGAAAATGCAATATAAAGGGTTAGGAAGAAGAGGAGCAATGGATTTAGTTACCTTGGCATAGGATCTCCTCAACAAGGAAGAAGGAACCAACAGAGGATCGAGAGTGGATCAGAGAAGAATGGAGGTTTCGACAACAATTGGGTCTTCGGCAGGAAATTGACTTGAAGCAGAATAGTCTGTATTTCTATCGAGGGACTGAAGAGGTAATTAAGGAGGCGGAGAGGAAGGAGGAAGATGAGTGAGGATTGTCATGGAAGAAGACAGACATCATTATTGTTCCAGATTGGATTATCGCATTCGCAACCGTTGCCGTGATTTTCCATCACAAACTATTGAGTATGAAAGCTATTTTAGAAAGCAACAATAAAAATGAAATACAACTAAAGGCAAGTGTGTGAGGCAAAAGAAGACACGTTCTGACATTAGAGATAAAAACCATTGGATCTTTTTGTTCTTTCATGAAAGATGAAATTTAGAGGCAGTCCAACGTTAGTGATTCATGGTGCCACTAATTGTGTTTAAATTTGGTGTCTCGATAGTCATTTCCTTAAAACAATAAGGAGGTTGAATCAATAATTATATTATAATATGTAGTTATTTATTGGAAACGAGGTCCTAGTAACCAAAAAGTGTGGTGCTAAGGGTACCCCAATTTCCTCTTCTTATTACCACAACTAACAAATTAATACACATTAAATTTTGTATGCTTCCTAATACCACATTGATCTCATTCTAATCTCTCACTCAACCATTGATTGACGAAATAATCACATATTCAACTTTAATCAAAAACTCTAATTTGTTTGTTTGTCTACTGCCGCTGCTTTTCACGGCTTCGAAATTCATCCTTACTTCTTTTATTTCGCTAAATTTGATCTATATTCGAAACTTTTTTGTTTTCATCCAGTCATTCTTGTAGTAGTGTAGAATTCGGTGAAGAAAAGGGTGGATGAACACGTCCGAAACAAAAATAAAGACAGTCGAGGGTTTTTGAAAGAGAAACACAGACGAATTGAAGCTGAGAGGGAGAAATATGTACAAGCGGTGGTAGCCCCTATTTTTTAGTGTGGGGTATTAGGAAGAGTGAAAGGGTATTTTTTGTGGTATTTTTTAGTTATGGTAATAGGAAGAGAAATTGAGGTGCCCTTAGCACCATACACCAAAAATACATGGGATAAGTTACTAGATACTTTATTTGAAACAATTTATTACTGAGCAACCTTTTAAGCTTTAATTAGTTTTTTTGAAAACAAAAAGGTTCATTATTTAAAAATATAAACTCCCATCATCTTTCTCAAATCTTTGCGTTTATTTAATGTGAAAATAATTGGTGTCAATTTTCTCAAATTTTGGCATTAGCTTTTATTTCTCTATATCTCTTGCATTGCTTTGCTATTTTGATAATTTTATATTATTGTATTTTGGCCGAGGTCTTTGACAATTTAGCAGTCTAACGACTTTGCTGCTATCGGTAATTTATGTTTTTGTATCCCTAAAATATAGTATCCTTTTATGGATTTCTAAAATCAAAATCTACTTGCAAATTTCTAAAAAATGTTTATAAAAAATTCTTTTATAAATCCCATATCTATATTTCATTTTATAAATATCTTATTTATAAATTCATATTTATATTTATATTTAATCATTTATATTTCCATCCTCTTATTTTCATTTTAAAATTAATCCTTTTTGAAATACTTGTTGTTGACCTACCTTCGGACAAGGCCGTCACGTTCCCAATTCCTCAGAGCCAGATCATTTAGCACTCTGATATAAGTGAACTCAATTCCAAAGTGGTTAAGAACAGAAGATAGATCTCACCATCTCCTAAAGATGAACTTCCTCAAACACGAATCGACCTTCCATCTGCCCCTGTTCGACGAGGTCGATTAACCCGGTTTGGCGTTGTAATGAGCCGCGTTTTATGTATCGGAGGATCGTAAAATAATTCTATTTAAATGACGCGAGGTCCTGTCATTCTCGTCTTTAATATATGGTTAGTTATGGTATTTTATGCATTTATGATTTTTGTCAGATTGTTTTTTGAATATTTTACCGCTGAGTATCTTGTTCTGGCCAAATTTTTTGATTGACACAGAATTAAAAACTAAAACTAACGGTGTAAATCGGTCGGACCAGACCGGGCGGAGGTGTGTTCAGTTTCTATTCTTAAAAAAATCAGACTAAACACGAACCAGACGAAATTTTTCCTCGGACTAATTTTGTTGTCCTAAATAAAATTGGTCGGACACGGACATATGATTTTCAAACACGAACGGACCCAGTCATACATGGTTTTTTATATCATATTTTATATTAGATTTTCTCTTAACTATATATCAAATTACATTGAATTCGAACGAACACGGACCGAACATGATTTTTTCTCGTACAAATTTTATTGTCATAACTCGTGTCCTAAATGAAAATCAAATGGACTCAGACGGACGTATTTCAGTTATGGACACGAACAGACGTCAGACATTCGTTCAAAAATTTACAACCCTATCTAAAACTTATGTCATTGGAAAGATTTGACATATGGACATACTGTAGAGTGATTACATTAACGATTTGGTTAAGGAGTTAGGGAGATACAACACTTATAAGTTTTTAGGGCCGCTGGGCAGATTTGATTAGCAGCTAATGGGCTGATTTGATTATCCCGTTAGGGTTAATGACATGTAGCATAAATTGACATATAGGCTGCCATATAGGCAATCAAATCATATGCACAAGCAGTTATACACAGTATACAAAACACATGAAAAATATACATGTATGATTACGTTACAAAAACTAATATTTTCTTTCTAAGACCTTTCATGTACAGGATAAATCGAAAGCACTACATAACCTCAGTTTGATCTGGACTAGGGAAAACAAAGATGGAACTTTTTCAGGATCATGGCATAAAGGGCAAGTGAACTCAAGCAAGCTCGAAATCCACGCCTTGGTTTTCAAACTTCAAGACAAACTGGTAAATTCCCCTACATGAATGCTAACAACTAAGGAGCCACGAACGGTTAAGTAAGTGCAAACTGAAGTGAACTAAAAGCATAAACCATCGGGCAGCTCTAATCCGAACATGGACCGAAGGACATACTCGGGTAGGGGCCACTGAATAAGCCACCTCCTAAAATTCGGTCACTAAAAGAGTTAAAAAGCTAAGCACCTCGAGGATAGGCTCCATCAATAGTGTTTAACTTGCAGTGCATTGAGCAAAATAGTATATCTCAGATGCTACTAAAATATGCTTAGGCTATGAGGGACTACTCCTCAAGAGAAAATGTCCTTTTCACTAGACTTTAAACTAAATAGCCATAAAAGTCATTCTAGACAACAATACTTGACAATCAAGATTGTCATGTATATTCTATTTTGGATAATAATCCCATACGAACAATAATTAGAATCCAAATGAAATTGACGTGCATTTATCCCCCGGATTATGAATGTCGGATGGGACATGCGTAGTGTGTTGTTTGTGCAAAGCAGGTCTTTTGCCCCAAAAACCACAAATGGCTTGTCGTGCATATATAACTCACTTTAGTACAATACAACAACTTACACTTTATTTCTTAATATCCTCTCGAAACTTACCCATCGTCGGTGAGAAAACGGCAGTGTAACTATTGTCCGAAGTGACATAGCGAACCTTCCTTTATAGGATCTTATGAAAGCAGGAAAACAAGAAAGCTGGTGTTGTAGAATCATCAATTACGCATTAGTTCAAACAAATCTCTACATTAGGATTGAAACGGAAAAGTGACCTAGACAAATTTAAAAAAGGGACATGTGAAACTAGAAAAGGAAGAGTTTAGCTCCAAGGCTGCAAGCATTTAGTTAAAACATAACTAGTATTCACACCAACTAAGCAAAACCCAAGAGACAACCATCTCCTATCGAGAGGGACTTCTATCCTAAAATTAAAAAGTAGAAAACTTTTATGCTAATCAAAAATCATGATAAAGTCCATGGAGCGCATGTTACATCTCAAGGGTATAGATGAAAAACTCTGGTCGGACTTGATCAGAAATTCGCAATGTTCCAATCATTACAAGAAAAACGATTTGTAACGTCTCGTATTTTCTATAATCGGATATTTAAATTATTTTATTAATTTAAATATTTATTTGAAGTTATTTAGTGACCGTGCACGGTGTACACAGATATAAATTAACAGTTTGAAATAATTTAATTATAATTATTATAAAACATTGATTATAATTTTATACGTTGTTCCTGCGGCCGAGTTAAATCTTAAAGCCAGTTTCAACGTAATCAATATAACGGTTGTACTAAAAATGTCAGTGCAGTGTATTTATTTTCGTCGATTTTGAAGACTGTTATTTGACGGCACGAATATTGGAAAATAGCGTTAAATAGCGGTAGAGTTAACCATAACAAATAAAACAAAACTAAAAAAAATATCTAAACCTAAGTGTACCTAAAAATTAGAGGCATGGGACGTTGTTTCTTTCGTTTCGGCGAGATTAATTTGCCCATACCCTATTTTGAGAAACAATGCGAGAGCTAATCCTCAGCATCTAAAATTCTCTGTTCTTTTGTATCCAACCAATCAGAATCCCTAATTTTCATCTAAATCAAAGAAAATAAAAGGGTTTAATTGCAAAAAGTGGTATGCTGATTGGTTGGTTATAGAGGAATAGAGAGTTTTGGGTATTGGTCATTTTATTTGGGAAACAGCACCCTACTACGTCCATTGATGTGAATGCCTTCTTATCTTCTATCTTTCCCCATTATGAAATCGAGTTACCTTTCATCCCATTTTCTCAGAAATAATTCCCTTCTATTTTTGTTTACACTGAACGATCTTTCTCAAGTTCTCCGAACTAGCTTAGTAATCATTCTTCACTGCTAACCAGTCGCAGTCAACCCAACACCTTTGACTCACCAATCTCGCTCGGAGCACCCGACCGTCGACTGGAGTTGAGGACGAAATCTGGCGGTGTTTAATCTCATTCATATGAACCTGGGAGACGTGCGAGTAGAGCATGCAGCATCCATGCAACGTGGAGAAGAAGATACGGGGAGTGCCGTACAGGGGGATGGCGGTTAAATGATGAAGTTGATGAGGGTAATGTGTTGCAACGGAATGGTGGGATGGTGTCCAGGGTTCAAGTAATAATGCTGTGGCAAAAACGGGTGGGGGTGTAGAGTTGTCAGAAGCGCAGTGAGTGCATGATACATGGTTCACTAGAGAGTACTGTTCACGGTGATGTGTTGTTGATGGTGACTGACAGAAAGGAGTAAGTGCGGTGCGAGGTGCTGATGACTGGAAGTCGATGGGGAGGGGGCGAGTTTTATGTGATGGTGGTGATAGTAGCAGTGAAGCGGCGCTGCGATGTGTGAAATGGGGTAGAAGAGCTGAAGGGGCATTGAAGGTGAAAAAGTAGAAAGAGAAGGAAACGTATGGCAATGTAATTAAAAGAAGAATAACGCTGGATCCGAAGTTGCATTCTGCTTAACTCGTGATACTGGGGGAACGTGACGACTGGAAGAGGGGGAGAGAAGCGACGAGGTGATGGGGGTCTCTGCTGATGGATGAACAGATGGAGGCGAAGTGCTGCGGTGGAGTTGTATGTGGTAAGGGTAATACGGAAATGAAGTGGGAAGTGGGTTCCTGTGCATCGTTTTAATGGAGGAAGTGATCATGGCACTGTGTGGCTTTGAGTTCAAATGTTAGTGGAGCAGTGGTTTATATAGTGCATGGAGTTATATACTTATATATCAAGAAAGCTACAGGGGATTTGCTTTGTTCCTTTTTAACAATGGTGGAAGAAGGACGTTGGGGAAGTGGTGAATTAATGTGATATGGGTACAGGGAGCAGTCCTTACTGGAAAGAAGGAATAATACTGTGGTCGGTGGTGGTATGTACGTTGGAGCAGCAGCTCATTTTGAGAAGAAAAGCGGGGATTAGTTGGCATGTTTTTGGTGAAGAAGCGGGAGACGAACCAATTGTTCTGTACCCAATTCTCCTATTCTTCATGTCCCCTCCAATCAAATCTTCCTATTTCGATTATTTTTGTATTTTAGTCCCCGAACAATTAAAGGGTTTAACTGCAAAAAAACAGAAATTAGGGGGTTGTGATTGGTTGAAGATACAAGGCACACCGAATTTTGGTACAGAAGAATTGGTGCGGTGGGAGACGTGGGATGGAGTGTTGGTTAGGCGGTGGAAGATGAACACGTGGACTAGGGAAGCCGTGGTTTTTCTTTTGGATTAATGACCGGTTAATGACGAGTTAAGGTAATATAATTATTTATTTTATAATCAATAATAATAATAAGGTAATTTTTATTTTAATCCACG
This sequence comes from Allium sativum, assembly GCA_030737875.1. Lineage (NCBI taxonomy): Eukaryota > Viridiplantae > Streptophyta > Magnoliopsida > Asparagales > Amaryllidaceae > Allium > Allium sativum. The sequence continues at coordinate 1,022,210,567 of CM060926.1, forward strand.
GTTTTAATAAGTTAATCCGTCATTTTACCTTAATAAGTTAATCCACGACTATTTTGTATTGCACTCTATTATATAACTAACAATCGATTTTATGCTTCTTCTTTCATAATTTTGTGTTATTTTCACAATTATTTGTGCAGAATTGTCCCTCCCATTTGATAAAGTAGTAACAAATAAATATTGGTTAAAAATAGAGTTGATAGCATTTGAATTCAGCAAAGAAGCAATCATTTAGATACAATTAGTTCATTAGTTATCTCTGAACATGATCAGACATGATATGGTAGTAGATGATTATGAAAATAAAAACTAAGATTAAGACTCCAGTAGGGGAGTTCGCATCAAATGTTTTCAAATAGCATAATATTTTGAAGATTTTGCAAAAGAAGCATTTGTCAAATAGGTTGACATGAAGCATTACAAAATACAAACAGTACAGTTCATGTTCATTTTTTCAATGTACATGGTGGATGGTGGAACTCTTTTTCTACTTTTTTCTTAGGACTTACTCTTTGTATTAAACTACAACATATTACACATAAGTGTAAAGGTTAATGTTATTAGAGTGTGGTTAAAAATAAAAATTACCTTTTTTATATCATATAATCTACAGTACAAACATATGATTATATCATATAATTTACTTCATGTCTTCACATTTTCACTAGTGGTACTTTGCATTTGTCTGATGCTCCTTCTAAATGGTCAATGCATGTCCCTGTAACTTAGGAAAAAGGACACTATTTCTGTCATAAAACAACCGTCTTCCTCATCAAGATGTAAACGGCTTCTCTTCTTAGACATATTTCTATTAATTTTTCAAAATTTCAGAAAATAGCTAACTACAATTATATGTGATAATGGTGATATTAAAAAAAAAACAATTTTGTATACAGTTAAACAACTTCAAAAAAAAAAAAAAAAAAAACAAACTACTTACTGTTATTACGTTGAATTACCCCGCTTAAGCTTGGATTTAGATGCTAGGATACTAGAAACAAGAAGACAGAAAACGCACAAAAGAAGACTGAGAAGAAGAGAAAATAAGTATGTTTTTTTTGTGGATACACTGATTAAAATTAAAATTTTAGTTCAACGATCCTATAAAATAGGGTGGATTAACTTACTAATATTGTGGATTAAAATAAAAATTACCTAATAATAATATGGTTTATAAAGTATACGTTAGCTTGAAATCGCGAAAATCAGTTCATTCGATATCAGAACCCGACAAAGTTGGATCCTACAGGATCGTGACGACGAAGGCTATGATGCTGAGCAAGTTAAAAAAAAGATTGGAAGTCACAGGATTTTCCGTTTAATTTTAAACGCTGGTACAAAATTAAATGAAGCGATCTGAACCATCGAATCAAAAACGAAAGGTGAGTTAATTCTCACACCTTCTGGATTCCATGATGTGCTTAAATTCATATAATTAAAATCTATCGTTGATAGTACAAATTGGTTGATTTGGATGCAATGGATGTCATCTGTTTGTTATTGGTTGTCGTTAATTAGATTTACGTCATTCAAATGCATTGGATGAAATTTCTATTTCATGTTATAATAACTGTGATACGGAGATGAACAGGTTGGAGGAATCCAACCGGATTCCTCAAATATTATATGTGCTGCTTATTATTATTATTATTATTATTATTATTATTTATATGCTCTGCTTGAACCCAAATAACATTGAAAATCTGTTTTAGCTGTCAATGTTGAAATGAAATCCAACGTATTATGATTATAATCAATAGACGGTATTGATTAAGGAAATTGGCAGCCGATGATCTTAAATCCATCTTTTTGTTGAGACGTTGATTAGCCTTAAGGCGAATTAGAAAAGTAAAATTATAAAAATTATATTGAAGCGGAGTTTTAAATTATAATAGAAGTTTTATTATGAACATTCTATAGTTAGTTTTATAAAGTAAATATAAACGATTATATACGTTTATGAGCAAGTAAAGGTATAATTATCCCGCAAGTTAACATTGTTGGATAATTATTTTAAGACAAACAATTTGGTAATATTATTGGAGTAATTATATTAATCTAATGGTAAGGGGTAATTAGGATCAGTAACGAATTAACTGATGATTTGAAGTTAACTAAATAAACTGTTTTGCTGGAACTAATTATTAGGTTAATTGATCTTCGAATTAATCTAATGGGAATAGTTTAAAATTAGTAAGATTTCTTAATCATTAATTATATTTTTAATAAATTTAAAGAATTATTGAACTAATATAATTAGTTAATGTTTGTGAAAGTAAGCAACCAATATATTTTAAATTAACAAGGAAGTAAACTGTTTTAGTTCAGTAATGATGAAGTTAATTATTTAATTAAAGTAAGTGTTTCTTAAATGACAATTATTTAAGATAGAAATCGAGATTGTAATGAGATGTTATTTGAATTAAGTATAATAATTCGAATAGGAGGTAAAACGCCAAAAGACAAAGAACGTTAATGGTTTATGTTAACATTTAATAATTATAAACAACCGAGTTTTTAAAGTAAGCATAGGATGTTATTAAACTATATTTCAAATGAAATAAGAAATACGGTTTGATTGATATTAGAAGTAATATGGGGATTGAGTTACAGACTTATATCTATTCTGATATAAAAACGTTGTCGATTAAGGTCTGAGAGGTAAAGAAAATGCCCTAACTTGAACGACTTCGCTATTATCGAGGAATGGTATTAGTTAGTAATGGAAAGGGATGTCGAGATAAGTTGCAAAGGGAAATAAAAAGGATTTTTATGTAAGTATGTGATATTAGTAAAGTGAAATTTTAGTGTATACTGTCGTTGATTCCAAATAATGAAAGTAAAGAGTTTTGACGAGATAAACAAATGGAATCGAATTCTTAAATCAATGGAATGACTCGATGAAGGGGTTGAATGAATGATTTTAAATAATAAGGTCTGAGCTGCCATTATACTTAACCGTACTGTTTTGACATTGATAGTTAAAACACCAAACTATCAATGAATTATATTGGATCTTTTTGACGTGTTGCTCCGAAGAGACCGGGATGGGAACTAGACCCAAAACCACTTCGAATCAATGTTGCGTTCGAAACTAATCTGCAAGGATATATATAAAGGAGCGCTGAAGACCATAGATATTCATGAAACGGAAGAACTACTTATAATCTCGAGTTTGCGCCCCAAGATAAACTGTGGTTCTGTCGTGGTTGGAATATATGGATTACAAGGACAACTCACTATTGATCTATAGGGTGATTCCTAGGATGCGGTAGGAGGGTGCCTTCGGTTCATCTTGTTCCTAGATGACTTGTATGGACGGATGTCTGACAGAGTATTTCCAAAGGAATCGTGTACGTTGATTTCTTCAAATGTACCATAGTTGGTGGTGGAGGACGACGGTTCTCTTAGCTTAACAACTAGAATATTTTTGTGGACGTCAATTAGTGGTATCTGGGGGATTTGACGATGTGGCATTCAAAGTGAACGATGGTCAGATGTTCTAAAAGATAAACGTAGCCTCAAGCCTCCCAACCGGGAGATGACAAAAATCGGGCAGGCAACATGGCTAGGTGGGTCATACCCAAGTAGGGTGTATTATCACCAATCTAGAGAAATTCCTTATTTGTTCTTTTCGATTATGTATCTCCGCGGATGTGCAGTGGGCCCTTATAAACTGCTGGGTGGTAATACATTCGCTACACTCAAGCTAAATGAGTGGGCGGTCATGTGTGGCCGGGTTGCAAGACATTCTTGTTGAACCCTAGTGTATCCCCTCTAGAGTACACTGATCGGAAGGTGAACCCATACCTTGTCTGTTGGAATCCATTCTCTAATAAGAGCCACGCAGTTTTCAATTTTATAATAAATATGTAGAGCGTGAAATGCAAACGTTCTGCTAGATGGTTATTTACTTGTGGTTTGATAGACACTATTATAATATCACTGGATTTTGATATATCAAAACTGTTTTGGGTTATAGTAAGGTAAAAACCGTCCGTGTTTATATGTGGACTGGTCGTACTATTATCCTTTCAAAAAGATTTATAAAGTTAAGCAAGCATTTATTGTGAATTTATCACTGAAAGTATTCCAGACCGATCCGGGTGAATTTTGTTTTAAATCATATGTGCTCGGGTCAAACCGAGTACATTTACATATTCAGCTCCACTTGGAGTCCAAGAGCTAGGAGCAAGAGGCTTCACCGTTAGTTATCTAGAGTTTATTTCCGCTGTGTCTGATATATGATGTACTCTAATGATTGGTATGTATATACAGTTTTCTTTTTGTATAAAGAGATTTGAGATATTATATTTTACTCGTTTCGCTGTGAGATTCTGATGTTCTTCTTATTCTTCTATCCTATTAGTTCTTTCTTTCTATTTCTCATCCTCTAACTTCTTTCTATTAACAGTCAGGATTTTCGATACTTTGATTTTTTGCAAGTATACGATATTATGTATTATTGTTGAAAATTCGAGCGTCGAAATTTTTCCTCGGCCGTTACATGATTTTTCGTAGCACCCAAAAACCGCCACTAAGTATTTTTGGTGGCGTTCCGATGATCGTTACGAGAAAACATGGCACTAAAATTTATTTATTTTTGTTGCAATTTATAAAAACGCCACTAATAAAATCTTTTTCATGGCGCTTTTTTAACGTTACAAATGGTTTTTTTGCGGCGTTAATTAAACGCCGCCGAAAGGGTTTCTGCATTACAGTTTTTTTTGTATTGCGTTCTTTTTGCTTTTTTGTAGCGTTTAAAACACGCTAACACAAATGTTTTTGTGTTCCGTGACAATTTATTTGTAACGGTTTTTAAACGCTACGAATGAATTTAATATTCGGTTGCGTTTTCTTTGCCACCTTTTGTTACCAAATTTGTATTATAATGTTTTGTGCCTACCCATAATTTTGCCGGCAATTAAATAACATAATCCCCAAATACATACATTTTTTAACATAACATATTATAGAACCAAACATACACCTTCAAATATCCACAAGACAATCATACAAAAATCCACAAATTCAATCCTCCACAACCAAACTACCAATAACATTGTCATAACCACAACATACACAACCAGACTATCAGTAACACTATCATAACCAAGTACAATAAACACTGAAATAAACACCTGAAATAACCAAGTTACCGAGCAAATATTGTAGTGTTGCTGTCATCAAAACATCTAGAATATTGTTGATTTACCTGTAAAACAAATAGCAAAACATAACTTAAGAATAGAAATAGTAGGTTGAACCTTTCAGACACTACATAACACAAACCTTTCAAACACAAGCTCTGAATGTAACACTACATAACATAAACCTTTCAAACACGCTCATTTTCCTGCACACTACGGACACTACATAACACAAACACCTGATTTTTTCCTCAACCTTAATTTTTGCCTAACCAATGTCCATTGCGTAAATGACAGAAAAATAATTTTGATTGAAAGAAAGAAGTACATGTTCCAGTACTCTAAAGGCTTATAAGACATTGTAGGTTGAACCTCGGTTCACCATTTTTTTAATTCTAGGAGATGCCTTATATTTGAGCATGTCTGTGGTTTCTGAAATATAGAACATGTTCCAGAACTCAGAACTCCGAACCATGTAATGCAGTATATAATAGATGCCTTATATTTGATTGGCATTTAACTTCTGAACCATGTAATTTTGTGACCGAGTACTTCAGAGATGACATGCCTACGCTAGGCCGCCTCATGGAGTATATTTCATATATGAATTCTCCCCAATTACGGTGAATGCTTATTGGTATCTTTGCATTGATACACATTATCTTGATAATATTTTAACCATGTACATAAAAGTTTGATCTATAACGCAAATCATCTAAGATATCTCACCAACTTGGCTTAAAAAGCATTAATACACATTAAGTGGGAGTTTTGTCTGGTACTACTACAAAGTTTGATTTATAAGAAGAGTGAGATAACACACTTATTATCCAAAACAACCTAAATCAATTATTTTCAGTCGATCTGCCCGGTCAGGTCATGTGGTCCCGAGGGCAGCAACTCCTAAATGTATGTTAAAAATATTAAAATACCTTTCATTTTGTGTCAATAATGATTTTTTTTCCACTGGCCAAGCTACGGGAACGCTGAAGGCATCTTACATGCACGTCAGAGCTGATGTTAGTCTCCATAGCTCTGCAATTGGAACTATCACATGTTCAACCCAAATCTTTACAACATCATTTCCCAATGGACGATAATGGACCATCGCTATCAGATCAGTTGATTTAATAGATCTTTTAGCCACTACGTCTGTTCCAACCACATCTATCAACTTGCATTTGGCATCTTTTTCAATCGGCTGAAAGGAAAAAGGATTATTATGTAGAATGTATATACATGCACGTTAATATATGCTTACATAGTGATCAATGTTGAAAATTAATATTTACATGTTTCGATTTATTCTTGAACACATATGAGGATTTCGAGGGAGAAGTCGCATGATTTTCACTATCATAATGACTCTCGGTTGAATTTTCTTTATCCGCTTCTACTTTTGATCTTGGCTATGCTACTTTCCTACCAATTGCATCTCCAATGCATGACATATCATATATGGGTCGCCACAAATAAGCATCTTTATTTATTACGTTGTCCACCCAAATGACAACAGCAGACAGACCGAGCATTAAATAAGTAAAATGACAGGTATAAAATAATATTAAATAAAGCTATGGACGATGGATCTACACTTTTGTTTTTCTAAATTTAGGATAACATTAAATAAGTAAAATGAAAGGTATAAAATAATATTAAATAAAGCTATAATTATTTATCTAACCAGGTCTTTGGTCATTCTAGCCATTCCCTTACGATCGGTTGTATGTGGAAGTTGTGTGTACCTAAGGGTCGAATATTTCTCACTTTTTAGCTGGAAATATAGAAAGATGTTAAAATTATCATACTAATAGAGATGAACGTAGGAATGATTTGCTGTTAAAGTATTGAATTTTATCTTAGATTTACCTTAAACTCCACATTTGTTTTTGCCTTTACAAACTTTCTCCATTTGTTCATGTTTTTGATGTTGGTTGGTTTAAGTCTTTCCTCTTCACTCTCTGTTTTTTGCAAAGTTCGAACCAATTTGCTTTTTTGACGATCTCCACAGTACTCCCGTTTGTTGAAATGGCTTTTATTTGTCATTCCTCTTCCAGTTTAAATCTAACCTGAATCAGTTCATGAAAACATGATATTAAAATCAAATAATTCACCTGTGCATATGGTTTGAACTGGAGTACACAACTTTAGAATATTAAAATTTGTTGCATGAATTCTGAGATTTTTATCATGTAATTTAGTAACCAAAATTAAGTCTTAATTCATACCTGAATCGACTACCATAAAACTTCTTTCAAATCTTCATTTATATTCCGCCAATCATCAATAGTGTATGGAACCTGCTCCCGCACAAGAGGTCCAAGAAAAGAGGATAAATATATAGACCCTTGCCCTATTGGTATACCTAGATCATTGAACTCAACTTCAATTCGATCCTGACTGAATAACGGGACCCTTTTTGCTTTTGCTGGACCTCTACCGCCTCTTTTCCAATAGGTACCTCCGATGTCAGCTACACTTTGTTTCCCAATTTCCAACTCGGCATCATCAGTTTGTTCAAGATAGGTTTGATTTTTTGAGCGTAGACCTTCTTCATTTTGGTCATTCAGGACAGTTTGTTCTTCGCTTTCATTGTGAACAATGGCTTGCTTCTTATTAGAACTGACTGGTTGTTCTTCGCATTGAATGTTACGCTTTAGCTTTGAATTACGCTTCCAATTTGGCTTATTCTTTTGGGATTCCTTTGAAGCCTTTATCTTGTCGACATCATTTTCTACAAATGAAACAAAATACATAATTTGATTTGTATATATAGTCATAAATATACATATATAATTTAAATTGTGTGGTTTGATGTAAACAAATGCAAGACCAAACAAGGCAGTACAATGTATATGTATATACAGATATATGTATCTAAGGTATACACATGTGCGTGTATTAGTGCATGTGCATGTAATATGTGCATATGCAAAAGCAGACCAGACCAGACAAATCTTAGGTTTAATGGGAAGACAAGGCAACACAATATACTAGTACATGTGCGTGTAATACGAAAAACAGGTCAGACTGCATGGTCACGAAATGCCAGAATTTCTGGTACAATATAAATGTATATAACATAGTTTCAGGTGCAACACCAATGAACAACCAAATGCACAAAAAATCAATACGATTACAACGAACAACCAACACTACAGAAAATCAATACGAGTACATTGAATAACCAACACTAAAGCAAATGAACAACGATGCTCGAGTAGGACATATAATCTACTCATGTATTCCCTCGCAATCCTCTCAAACATAGCTAACATCTTCATCATCCATTTCGGTTATTTCATCTTCCATCACTTGAATATCTTCCTCGATGCAATCGGGATCCTCTAAATCAGTAAAACTTCTTGATGGTGCTTTCATTACAACATATCAATTAGAATCATTGTCCTTTCTTGAATAAAATACTTGTTTAGCTTGAGATGCGAGTATGTATGGGTCTTGTGAAAACGATGCTTGATGTAAATTAACAAGAGTGAACCCATCATCATCAACTTTTACTCCATTTCCTTTATACACCCAACGACACTTAAAAACTGGAATATAAAACAAATGATAATCTAATAAAATTATATCTGTTAATATTGCATAATAAGTGACTACATCAACCACTTGGGACATATCTTTTGCACCTGCTCTACACATAGTAGTTGCATCAAAAGACACCCCACAATTCTGAGTTTGTCTCCCTAAATCTTTTACATGAAAACATTGCTCATTGATGATATATCCTTTGTAAGACACGACATCATCCTTCGGACCGTAAGCAATCCATTTCAACATGTCTTTATGATCCTTAGAGGTAATAGGTATCTACCTAGAATTTCATTTAGCATGTAAATTTTATAGTATATTAATAGTCATATGAGAATATATATTTGAAATCTAACTAACCTTCATTTTAATTCAATCGGCAAAAATTTTGGTATGTGTTTCCCAAAGTAAGGTCGCATTTTTTTTCAAGCGCTGGTCTAAATTTTCTAATTCCTCCAAATGCAAACTAGTATTGAACATTTGATTATAAGTTACATATATCATTATGAATACATAAAAATAATTAAAATAATATATAACATGAACTTACTCCATAAATGGTTCCACTGCATCCATATTCATTAACACGGCTAAATGAGCCATTTCTTTCTCATTAGCCAGCAATGTAATTGTCTTCGATGTTGAAATTGGACGTCCCTCGAGTATTACACTACTTTCATACTCTTCATTTCAAGCTCCTTTCTCCTCTATATGTCCTGATTTTTTCAAAAATTCATTGAAGAACAGCATGCATTCTGCTGCTAGATAGGATTTTGCAATACATCCCTCTGGTCGTGTATAGTTTCTGACATAATCTTTGAGTGTCTCCATATATCTTTCGAATAGGTACATCCAACGAAAATGAACCGGTCCACACATTAGTGCTTCTATTCCAAGATGAATGGATAAATGTACCATTATATCAAAGAAAGATGGTGGGAAAATTATTTCAAGCTCACATAAAACTTCAATAATCTCAACATTGATTTATTCTACCTTCTCTCTACCATGAACACGTTGACATAATTTGTTGAAAAAAGAACATAAGCGAATTATTGCTTTTCTTACCTTCTTTGCCAGTAATCCTCTCAATGCTACTGGCAATAAATGTTGCATTAATACATGATAATCATGTGACTTAAATCCACTAATTTTACAATCTGACAATGAAATCCAATTTTTTAAATTTGAACAGTAGTCATCCAGTCCTTTGAAATCGTACAATCTTTTGCAAAATATTTTTCTTCCGGATTTTGACAACAAATATGGAGCCGGTGGAAGATATGTTTTTTTGCCATGAGGTTGTGTATGAAGCTCACGTCGAATTCCCAAATCCTCTAAATCCTTCCTACAGTTGGTTCCATCTTTGGATTTATTACCATGCAACATTGTGCCCAATAGGCTTTCGCCAATATTCTTCTCCACATGCATCACATCTATATTGTGACGTAATGGAAGTTCCTTCGAAAACCATAACTATAACGCATTATTGGGTTTTTCTTATACTAGAACAGTAAAAATTAAACATATTAACCACTAACCTCCCAATAAGGAAAATCAAAGAAAATTGGTCTTTTTTTCCACTTTGATAGCTCCATTTTAGTGGAAGTGTTAGTATCATCCATTTCATCTTCTTCATCATAAACACACTTTCTTTTATTAATTTTGTCTTCTTTTCCTTTTCCAAAAGCATTTGGATAATCTTACAACAATGCATAGATGTTTCTCCCAGTAAGCAACTAGGAGCATTATCTGTCTCTATGGTGTTATCAAACAACGCCTTTTGTTTCCTACGTGAATCTAAAGGAAGTAAAAATCTTCTATGTGCCATGTAGGTGAACTTTCGACTATGATTCAACCAACGAGAATGGGTATTGACACCACATAATGGGTAAGCTTTTTCCCCTTTCACACGACATCCAGCAAGATTTCCATAAGCAGGAAAATCATAAATCGTCCATAGCAAAATTGAATTCAATTTAAATAAAGTTTTTCTAAACGCGTCATAGGCATTAACTCTGTAAGACCACAAGTGATGCAAATCTTCCACCAAATGCACCAAATATACATCAATATCATTCCCGGGTTGCTTCGGGCCTGGAATAAGTAAAGTCAACATAATATTTTCCTTCTTCATACACAACATAGGCGAGAGATTGTATGTCACAAGCATTACCGGCCATCAACTATATTTCGAACTCAACATGGAAAATGGATTGAATCCATCTGTAGCAAGACCAAGCCTAAGATTGCGTGAATCCGATGAAAAAGATTTATACTTTTCATCCACCATTTTCCATGTCATAGAATGCTAACCGGCCTTTGGGTCCGGTTACCAAAAGTACTCAAGACATGCTTGATTCAACTCATCGCATGAAGTCAGGGCCAAGGGTGAAACTCGAGGAACGCAGGAGGAAGGCTGAAGAGGGATCACGCCAACAAGGACCTCGCCACATCAACGCCCTAGAAGAGCCAACAAGCCTTGACCAACGGCGCCCACCAAACACATTTCACACCTAGCCGAGTGCGAAATTTCGTACCTGGTAGGTGCGAAATTTCCATCTAACAGGTACGATGTTTCGCACCTAGCAGTTGCGAAATTTCGCACCTAGCAAGTGCAAAATTTCGCACCTTGGCCCAGGTGCGAATTTTCTGAGGCCGAGGACTGCAGGCGAATTTTCTGTAGATGGTCCCCATTTCTACCTACTCCTACCTAACCCCTACCTAACCACTTCCTATAAATACCCCATGGCCTCACACTTCAAAAGGAGGAGATTCTTCAGCTTTTAGACCTTCTTAGAGCTTTATTACTGGCATCTCCTCTTTGAGGAAGAAGAAGGGCAAAATTTTCCATTTTACTATTTCTTGTAAATATGACTATTGCAACTTCATGTCATAGTCAACAAATGTAATGAGAGGGTCTCAACCTTGTAATCGTTCAAGTGATCAATAAAATTCCAACAACTCTTCAAAGTGGATGTAGGCCCTCACTGAGGCCGAACCACTATAAATCTCTTGTGTTATTACTGCTTATGTTATATTTTATGTTCTTGTCTATGCGACCATATTTATAATTCCTAGTAATTGGGAACCTTTGGTGTTTACGACATTTTTTGCCGTCAACATTTGGTGATTTCATTGAGAATGCTCGGATATTGCGTCTTTCTCACACATTTCCAGCTCGACTTCAACGAGCTTAAGGTTCCTTGCATAACCTGCCTTTGAGTCCGCTTATGATGGTAAAAAAGTCAAAGAACGTAATGATCGGCTCCTCAGCCGCCGCCGAGGCCGGTACATCCCATCAACCTCAACCGGCGGACATCCCGGACACTAATGAAAGTGAACCTCTAGTTACGGACCCCGAAGCGCCCGTAACCCAAGCGCAAATCCGCATGATTAATGAAAGATATGAAAATACAGATGTCGAGCTTAATCAAGCGCTAAGGAATAACATCGACCTTATGTGGCAACTCCAAGAAAGTCAGCGCGTCGTCGCTCGACTACAACTAGCTCGGAACAATGCCCGACCTCGACCAACAACATCGGAAACTTCCTCTTCCGAGTTGAGGGGCCCGCACTAATGAAGGAGGTTTAGTCTCATTAACAACGTCGTTGTCTGAACAAATGCCCTCGACAATGGTAATGGTAATGGATATGCCAATGGCAACGGCGACCGGACCATGGTTACCTATAGCGATGGCGCCCAATATCGGGTTCGTTCTCGCTTAGTCATCAATGAAGGACCCGCTCCAACTAACCAACCTCTTCCTCAACAAGACACAACGGCCGCCCGTCCAGACAATGAACCTACTATTTTGGCGGCCCGTGCCTTTCCGGAACCGGATTCGCGTGACCCTGCTCCATATCATCATACACACCAGGATCCTATTATAGATGTCGAGGACATGGAAGAAGATGATCCGGACATCCACCATAGAAGACGCCCCCGCGCCAGAACTCGAAAACCTCGCCAAAACCCATGGGTCCCGAGGGCGGACCCTCATCCGACCTACCTTCCCGACATGGTCCGTAGGATCATGCGGGAGATGCAAGGGAATGTGCATGATTCATGGGAAGCGCACATCAGGCGCAACCCTTTCACTCAAAGAGTTAATGAAGCTGAATGGCCGCGATGCTTCAGCATGCCGCAGATGACCGCTCTACGAAGGCACCACTGATCCTTATGCTTTCCTAAACCGTTATGAATGGCAAATGGACTCGAGCAGAGGCGACGATCCAGTCAATTGCAAATGCTTTCCAGTCTTCCTATCAGGGACCGCTCTATTATGGTTCTCTCGCCTTCCTCTTGATTCCATCAACAACTTCGGCCAATTAGCGACACATTTAGTTAAGCAATTCAGGATGCACGCCCCGACTCTGAAGAACGCCCTCACCCTGCCCAACCTATACCAAGGACCCGCGGAGTCACACAAAAGCTATCTTTCTAGGATCAACATCGCCCACGCCGAAGTCGAGGATCCGGATCCGCGCACCGTACTCTTCCAGCTAGCTAAAGATGTCCTTCCAATTTCTAAATTTGGGGCATGGATCGACCGAAAGCAGCTGAAGAGCCTCAATGCTTTCTATGAGAAAGCGAGGCAGTCCTTATGCCAAGAAGAAGTGAGACAGAACCGCATCTCCGAGACCAGTCGCCCTAATATTCCTCGAGCGGACACCGCTAACAACCATCCTAGGGGACGAGAAGTGTGAGGACCCTCCAATCCGAATACGGGGGCAGGACCCCCAGACAAAGAATAAACACTTGGGGGCAAGGTGGTCGGGGCAACAATCAGGTCCAGACAGAGCCAAAGAAGCCCGACCCTTACCAAGCTTACGAGACATACACTCCGCTGAATGAAGATCCGAAACTATCTACTTAGAAACCTGTAACACCTTGTCGTACAAGAAACCCCGTATCAGGGAGTCAACCGATTCCGAGAAGAATTCGGGGAGATACTGTCGATATCACGATATGTATGGGCATAACACGAATGAATGCCGCCAGCTTAGGGATGCAATTAAAAAGATTATCCACGAAAAGCGACTCGAATAATACATTCAAGAGCCCTTTCCCCCGAAACCAATCCAAAGCCTCCAGCGCCAACTCCTCAGACGGTTGCCAAGACAGCCCCGAGACCGTCTAACGCGAGGCGAGGAATCATGATCAATACTATATGCGGCGGGCCTGGCCCTACGCATAACAGCTTCCGAAAGATGGAGGAATATGTGGGCTCCATTAAACATGCAACCTATGAGGCTTGCTCTGCTCCTGACAAGTCTGTCCCGGCCAAGCTCCGGAAAACCATGCGGGATGACATTATCTTCAATGGAAGGGAGTCCACAGGAATTGAAATCCCGACCACTGATCCTTTGGTTACCACGACCCAAATTGGTGCTGCAACTATTCAAAAAATATTGGTCGATTCAGGATGCTCGGTCAACATCATTTCAAAGCCGTCTATGACCAGATGAAGTTAGAGGCAAGAGATCTCAAACCATGCCATTCCACGATCCACAGCTTTAATGGGGCATCCAGCTGTCCAGTAGGAGTCATCGACCTACCCGTCGAACTCGGTACGGGGGATCGGAGCCGAGTCTGAGTCCTCACCTTCATGGTTATCGACATCATCTTGTCGTACAACGTCTTCCTCGGATGTCCTTTCCTCATAGAATTTCGCGTTTGCCTATCGCCATGGTCCCTCCTAATGAAGTTTCCAACAGAAAACGGGATCGGAACGGTCAGAGGCGACCAAGTCAATTCTAGAGAATGTTATGCAATAGAATGGAAGAACGCGCGCAATAAGGACAAGGGAAAATAAGCGCCCGTAGCCTTTTGCACCAAAACCGCCTCCGCATAGCAATCAACGGCGTCTGGGCCTTGGCTCAGGCGCCACTCCCGTCTTTCCGATGACCTCGATCCAAGGAAAGACGAAGAGCCCAAATGCGAAAGACCTACTCCGGTCGAGCCCACAGTAGATGTTCCTGTCAGTCTCGACGATTCGTCGCGAGTATTAAAGATAGGGTCACACCTTCACCCAGTGGTCAAAGACGATCTTGTGGATTTCTTAAAGGCTAATCTAGACGTATTTGCATGGACTCATTCTGACTTGAAAGGCAAAGACCCGACAATCGCCTGCCATTCTTTATGCATAGACCCTACGATGCCCCCAATCAAACAAAAGGGCCGCTTCCTGAGACCCGACAGATCCAAGGCACTCGAAGAAGAGGTAGATCGCCTGCTAAACAACAACTTCATCCGAGAAGATGACTACCCTGAGTGGGTCTCCAATCCAGTTCTGGTCAAAAAGGCCAATGGTAAATGGCGGCCGTGTATCGACTTCTCTGATTTAAACAAAGCATGTCCTAAGGATAGTTTCCCGCTCCCAAAGATCGATCGGCTAGTTGACTCAACAGCCGGATACCAATTGCTATCCTTCATGGACGCCTACTCCGGTTACAACCAGATCCCGATGAATCTCCGCGATCATGACCATGCCTCCTTCATAACCGACCTTGGTCTTTACTGCTACCGCGTCATGCCCTTCGGCCTCAAGAATGTCGGCACCACATATCAGCGGATGGTTAATAGACTCTTCAAAAATCAAATCGGGAAATCCATGGAGTTGTACGTGGACGACATGCTAGTTAAATCAAAAGTGTCTAGCGACTATGTCCACGACCGCTCCGAAATGTTCGACGTCCTCCGTCGATACGACATGAAACTCAACCCTCTGAAATGTTCCTTTGGCGTCGCTTCAGGAAAGTTTATGGGTTTCATCGTCAACGACCGGGGCATCGAAGCTAATCCTGAGAAAATCTAAGCCATTCGGAACATCCAAATTCCCTGAAATTATCAAGGATGTTCAAATTTTAAACGGAAAGGTCGCGGCTTTAAGTCGATTCATCTCAAAGGCCACGGACAAGGGCATTCCTTTCTTCGATTTGCTTTGAAAGGGGAAACGCAATTCAAGTGGACCCTTGAGTGCGTTTCCGCATTCAAGGAACTCTTGGATCACTTAGAGCAACCACCCATCTTGTCTAAGCCTACAGACCATGAAGACTTATACGTTTACTTGGTTGTTTCTGCGCAGGCAGTCAGCTCGGCATTAATACGGCTTGAAGATCGCGTTCAACGGCCTGTCTACTACATAAGAAAACGATTGACGGGGGCATAAAAGAACTACCCGAAGCTCGAAAAGTTGGCGTTCTACTTGCTGGTCTCCTCTCGGAAGCTTCGTCCATATATCCAGGCTCTTCCCATAAAGGTCTTCACCGACCAACCGCTTCGTCCGGTTCTACAATGACCCGAGGCATCCGGTTGACTGCTAAAGTGGAGTATGGAACAAAGTCAGTTCGAGATAACATTCGTTCCCCGTTGAGCCATCCTCGGACAAGCCCTCACCGACTTTATAGTAGAATTCACGGCTCCCGAAGAGACTTCAACAGAGAACGCTGAGGCCCCCGACAGTAAATGGAAGTTATTTATGGACGGGTCCTCCAACAACAAGTGTTCGGGAGCCGGCATCGTACTCATCACTCCCGAGGGATGCTCGATACATTACGCACTAAAGCTAAATTTCCCCGCCACCAACAACGATGTAGAATATGAGGCGTTGATAGCCGGACTAAGGATCGCGATCGAACTTAAGCCGAAGATTATTCAGATTTTCTCCGATTCACATCTCATCATGCGCCAGGTGAAGGAAGAGTACCAAACTAAGGGGGAACGACTTGCTCTATACCTAGCTCAAGTACAGGAACTACTCACTCACTTTGACCACTTCATTATCACTCATATTCCGAGAGAGAAAAATGAAAAGGCCGACTCACTAGCCAGATTAGCAAGTTCCGAAGATCCGCAACTGTTGGGGTCCCCCCCCCCCCGGTCGAGGTGCTCAACTCCACCAGTACCAAGCCAACACAAACCAGTACGGCCATGAGCGTCGAACCCGAGCCGGAATCATGGATGACGCCGATCAAAAACTACTTGCAGCAGGGGATCCTCCCGGAATGCCGCAAAGAAAGGCGAGCGCTCACCCCCCCAGTTAACCCGTTATCTCCTTATGGATGGGGTACTCTATCGAAGAGGCTTCTCAGTCCCCTTACTTAGATGTGTGGCCCATGATGATGCCATCAAGATTCTAGTCAGCGTACATGAAGGAGAATGTGGTGAGGGGAAAACCCTGGCCAGGAAGATACTCCGACATGGCTACTACTGGCACACACTCGACCAGGACGCCACCGATTATGCTCGCAAGTGCGACAAGTGCTAACGCTTCTCAAAGATCCTGAGAGCCCCGCCAACTGAACTAACGCAAATGACCAGCCCATGGCCATTTGCCATGTGGGGAATCGACATCAATGGGACTCTTCCCACGGCCAGAGGCGAGGCACGATACGCTGTCGTCGCTGTCGATTATTTTACCAAATGGGAAGAGGCCGAAGCCCTCGCCACAATCACTACCAAGAAAATAATCAACTTCGTGGTACGCAACATCATCACCTGATACGGGGTCCCTCAGGCCATCATATCAAACAATGGCACTCAGTTCGAGAGCGCAGAGTTCAAATCCTTTTGTCAGCGGCACGACATCGAAAAAAGGTTCTCGGCCGTAGCACCCCCCCAGGATAACGGGCAAGTCGAGACGGTCAACAAAGTTATCAAGTCCATCATCAAGAAGCGCCTCGAGAATGCCGGGGGCATGTGGGCAGATGAACTTCCTTTAGCCCTATGGGCCTACCGAATAACCCACAAGACAGTAACCGGGCACACTCCTTTGCCCTCGCCTACGGGTCCGAAGTCGTCATCCCCATCGAGCTCAAGCTTCAATCTCACCGAGTCACCTATTTTGATCCAAAGACGAACCAAGATCTACTTTTGGGATCAGTCGACCTACTCGAAGAAAAAAAGGAATGAAGACGAACTCCGAGTCGCTGCCCAACGGCACTGAGTCGCCTGGTACTTCAACTCTCGAGTCCGCCAAAAGGACCTCAACATCGGCGACCTTGTCCTAAAACTGGTCTTCCCTCCGCCAACAGGCCTTGCTTCTCGTTGGGAGGGCCCGTACTCTATATTACGAAGGCTTAGTAATGGAACTTTCAAGTTTGCGACCGTAGACGGAGCTGAACTACCAAGGGCTTGGAACAGTGAACATCTTCGCTGTTACTTCACATAATTTAGAACATGGTTGTTTACGCTTTCTAGCGATGTTTTGTAGCAATTCAAGGCATTGTAAAGGCTGTTCATACCAAAAGTTATTAGTGGAAATGATGTTCAGCTTTCTTTCTCTTTACTGTGTGTTTACTCCTCACGTGACATGTTTGATTAAACCTGACAGCTAGCTTTTTTGTAAACAGCCGACCGTCGTACCAGCCCTTAGTATGAGGGCCGGCACTGCCGTTTGAGCCACAAGCCAACCTCGCAGCCTAATCACATTGGCAATGATCGGCACCCAGAGCACAGGAGCCGGTAACGCTACTCGAGTCGCCGGCCCGCGACGCGACCGAGTATAAATAACCGCTAACTCGAACCTCGGCCCAAGGCCGAGGATAAATCGTTCGCCCAAGTCCCACGCGACTTGGGGCCACCAAACAGCTAGACGGGGCGATACAAACTCCCCCTGAACTACGGGTGATGGTCGAATCTTGGGCAGCACCGAGACCGACCCTTAAACCGTTACTTCGCCGAAGCTCTCAAGGCTAAGGGGTAGCCCACGGCCACGATCGGACCCTACGGGCTGATGATCCAGGCTTCTATTCCCAGGTGAACAACGATGCCTACAGGCTCGTCTCAACCCGATGAACGACGGGAGAGCCTACACCGGACGGACCGCACAACGTGATGTCATACGCCTTCGCTACACTTGGGATTAACCCCGGGTAACCCAAATACAGCAGGGCACTTAGACTGGCTTCGCAAACTACGGGTTTCCTGAGCTGAGGGAAGCCTGCGCACTATCACTCCCCCCTGGAACCATTGATCTAGGGCACAACACTCACAATCGCTTTTTTGTTAAGTGTAACGATAAGTAGGCCTATGCAAGTACGGGATGCCCAAAAACATGGGAAGAACATCCAAACATTTAACATAAAATGCGCTCTTTACTAATTCATATTTCATTACAACACACACACTTTACAACCAACTACATAACTAATATCTTTCTTTCGAATGACAGGGTGTACATGAGAACCACACCATGTCTTGAAAAAACAAAAGCGAGGGATGAACTCGTGTAAACTATCGGCCTTCACTACCAAAATGAGCACTAAACTTACACTTGAGCAACTAACACTAACCATGCTTATTCTTTTTGTCTTTGTGTTTCTTCTTTGCAGATTCTGCACTCGACGGTTCATACCTGGAGCTGGGCCTTTTCTTGCTAGACTCGCCTTTTCCGCTTCGGCTCCTTTGGGAGGTGGTCAACTCGTGAGAAGCTGAAAAACGCCACTCGTCCTCCCCGTCGCCGCTAGAAATCTCAGTGACATCAGCAGCGGCGGTAAGCGGCAAAGGCCTGGGGGCACCCCGCCAGCAAGACCTATCACTGCGGCACTCGTCTCTGGGATAGTTTTCCCTTCCCGTCTAGCTTTCTCCCTGGCTTCCTTAGCGGCTTGTCGCTCAATAAGATTTTGAGACTTATGATCTGGATCACCGTCCCTGGTTTTCTCCCGAGTCTCGATGGCCCTCCGTTGAACCGCCTCTTCTGAGCCTCGTCAGCTGCCCTCTTCGTCTCTGCTTCCTCATCAGTATTCTCCCGGGCAACAGTCACAGCAGCCCTCTCCACAGTATCCTCCCTGGTCTTTGCTATGACCTCCTACCTGGTAGCTTCATCCTACCCCAGCTTTTCCTCCAACAGACCTTGGGCAGTCGCACTTTGCCCATCTACCTCCTCTCCCTTGTCAATAAGGCTTTCATAAAGGTTGGGAGCTATCCTTATCCCCGAGAAGGTGTCAAGCTGATCCCCGCTCTCTCCAAAACGTATCCCCTCAAGTCCTAACCCAGACTAAATCACTTGGGGAATAGCTGGGGTGGGATCCAATGCCATAGTTAATCCAGAAGGGACTACACAATGAAAACACAATCTTTAGGTCCGCAAATTTGGTAACCACGTCATCCTCTGGGATGCATTGTAAAGGGAATTTACCTCCGATCAAGGATGGCATGGGAAGAGCAGGAGGGGCACCCGGCACAACGGGCAAGGTAAATCCAGTCTCTCTCCACTCTGGATGCTCAGGATCATGCATGGTTGAAACCTGAGTCAAGGCTGTCGGGACATTCGCGGTGACCGATCCAGGAACTAGGGGCTGGTGAGAGCTTCCCTCCGTAGAAGTCCAAGCTACCATGACATTTTCAGTCATGTCGAACTTTCCTTTCTCAGCAGCAAGCCTCTCCATCCTTTCCCTCTCTGCATCCTCCAGCAACAACCTTCTGCCTTCCTCCAGCTTCTCGCGCTCCTCTTCGGTCAAGAGGTCAATCATAAGCTGTCGCTCGTCCAGGGACCCAACATCTGCCTGGTGCAAGAATGCCTCATACGGAACCAGCCTATCCGAGGTTCGACCCAGTTCGCAGGAGTAGTCATCCATCCAAGAAAGTCCGCGGAATTTCAAAACATTAACAAGCATGTTCTTAATATCTTCCTCCACGGACGACTGTGCCCGGAACTCGGCGTCCACTAGCTCACCCTTTAATCGCTCCACCTCTCTTAGGTGTTCGGCTTTCAACCCCTCTACGGTGCCTAACACACCCCAATTGCTAGCTTCCACGTCCTGCTTCGCCGCCTCAAGCTCCCTCACTAGGTGGTCATTCTCCGCTTGCAAAGCTTTATTGTCTTCCTAAAATTGGGAAACCTGGGCATTTTCTCTCTCCAAGTCAATACAAGCCTAGTCCACCTCAGCCTTTTCCTTCTTCAAAGTTGTGTTCTGGGTGGTTAGGTCAGCTATAGTCTCCGTGAAGATAGAACGAGAATTGTCGGCCTCCTTTTTGAGTGTCTCGTACCCTTGCTTCAGCTCAGTTGAAAGACCATGAGGTTCGTAAGACGGTGTTTAAAGATACAAGAGAAAATGACTCCTAATAAACAAGAAGGGGGGAAGAGAAAGACCTGCCAATTTCTGTATTCAGGTTAGCAACAGAAGTCTTCTCAGCATCAATGGTTAGTTGATGTTTCAGGAGATGCATGTTCTTCTGCCTAATCAGGTCCGATAGGTGGTGAGAGTATTTGGTAAGCTCATTGACCTGGTGATACGCGGCCTCCACATGCACCCATATCTCTCCAGATGCCCTATTAGGAGCTGGACGAAGATCAGGGAGAGATGGCAGCTCGTCAAAGTAAATTCGAGGGAAATGATGCTTCAAGAATGCTTTCTTCTCCTCTAGGGGAAGCTCTTGAACTTGGGGCTCCGTCAAATCTTGTGTTTCTATCATAGTCGCTCTACCCGACCTTGGCTGGGCAAGCGGTGGCTCTCTCCCATTCAAAGTCTGAACGGGAGCCAACGGAACAGTGATGGGCGGAGTTGTTGACGACGTATGACTCGACCCTCCTAGATCAAGCCATGAATCTCCTCTGGGCACCTGAATCAGAGGAGGGGGAGGAGTCGTGGAAGATTGAGCCCTATCCTGGTGACGACTCCCGTTGTCGCGACCCTGTGGGAGCGGAACATTGCCATATAAGCTGGCTCCCCTCCTAAAGGAGCTGATAAAAGCACTCTCGGGGAGAAGGCGGACTCCACAACCTTGTCCTCCACTTCCTCTGGCCATGTCACCTGTTAAAGAAATGAAGCAGAATCAGTCAAGCAGCACGCACATGCACTCTTATATGCAATGTGGTATGTATAAGTGTATGCCCTTAGTGCTCTCTCAACAGACCAAATTGTTCCCCAATAGAGGGAATTAGCCCCTCCGCGGCACAAGCTATATCCTCCATACAAGCTGCGCTTGGCTATAGAGACAAGTCCTTCGGAACTGTACCCAGACTAGCAAACTGATCCATTTTTTCGAGGGAGGTGGCGGCTTCTAGAGAAGCCACAGGAGAGTGAGGACTAGCCAACGTTTCTTCCCCCGTCCCTCCCATCGAGGGCAGAACAGAAGCGTCAGAAAGTCCCTCGTCCCGAGCGACCGCCTCCGCACCACCAGCCATGCTACCGCCAACATCTTCTTGGAACTTAACGGCCTTTTTGGGTCCAAGCCCAGTAGGAGCTGTCCTCCTCTTCAAAAAAGAAGCGGTAGGGCCTTCCGTCGCTTTCTCTGTTAATACACCACTCGCCACGGTAGACCTGATAATGGCCCGATTGACTGGAACCAACCCAACACGCCGAAGGCGGTAATGGTCTACCATAGTGTCTGTCTTATGGGAGCCTTCAGGAATAACTCGCAGAGCATCGAGACGTTGTCGATACTCGTCGCCAGTAGGTG
Source organism: Allium sativum (assembly GCA_030737875.1). Taxonomy (NCBI): domain Eukaryota; kingdom Viridiplantae; phylum Streptophyta; class Magnoliopsida; order Asparagales; family Amaryllidaceae; genus Allium; species Allium sativum. The sequence continues at coordinate 1,022,232,677 of CM060926.1, forward strand.
CTTCGGGATTCCCTGCCACAATAAAAAACAATAAGTCATAGAACTCGGAAGCGTGTAGAGAAGAGACGAAGATCAAAGGCACTCACTTCCTTCTATCCACCTCCTCGCAAATCCGGCAGGGCAGCGAACGAAGAACCAATCGTGCCTGATCACAGATGGCCTGGGCCACTTTCCAACAAAGAATCTAGTAGAGGGAGATGCTTCCAAGAACCACTGGGAGGACGATCCACCCGTTGATCGCCTAAAATGAAAGAGATACCAATATCCTCTCCGGTGGGCTCCTGGTGTAGGAACTCTCGGAAAAGAACACAAGTACCCAAGAGCGAAGAGTAAGCATTCGGGTGCAGCTGTGAAGGTGCAAGGCGGAAGTAGAATAGCATTTCCCAAATAAAGTCATTGGCCGGGGCATGCACATCGCAAAGAAAGTATGTCGATTCCAAGCAGTGAAACCCTCCGGCGGTGCATGGGCCTTCAACTCGTTCCAGGGGCATGAGCATCTCCCTCTGGGATGCTAAACCGCAATGCTAACTTTCTCATTGCTGTGGCATCCAAGCACGACGGCACCGAGTCTGGTGTATTGTCCAAAATAACTACGTCAGGTAGCATGTCCGGAGCTACTGGTGCAGGCAACTCACCACCACCCATAATGTCCACATTTTCCATCTCGGCATGTACGATTGGAGAATGTAGCCTCTCAACGTATTCCCCATGCTCCAACACCTCAGGCGAGCTCCCTGACGGGGAAGGAACCGACTCTTCGGTAGTCTCAAGCTCGCTGCTTCTGGAGCTGGCGTTGTTTGTAGAATCAAAAGTGTGAGACGACGGCGGGGAAGCCTCGGCTTCCCGAAGTTTCCCAGTCCTCGATCTTGTTAGCATGGATAGTTATACTTTAATACACCAGTATTAGACATCACAGTGAAATAGCCTGTACCCCTCGCGTTGGTGAAAATTAATGAGTGCGTGCAGTGTCATGCAAAAATCAGAATGTACATAGGAACTTTAAAGATCCTAGCAGTTTGGTCACAGTCCAGTTATTATGCTCTATCCTATGTGAATGATTCGAGTCCCGGTCTGAACAAGTTATCAATATACGCCTTGGTACGTTCATACAGTCAAACAGGCAATATATAAGTCCAAGGATAGGCAGTCAGGAAATCAAAGCTCGAAGCGGAAAAAACCAACACCCAGCCAAGGCAACACAATCAAACCCATCCCGGGGCTCGAAGATTCGAACCACTTAGGCTCAAAAATTCGAACCTAGGTGGCTTGAAAATTCGAACCCCTTAGGGTTCGAAAATCCAAACCACTTAGGTTCAAAAATTCGAGCCCAGGTGGCTCGAAAATGCGAACCCCTCAGGGTTCAAAAATCTGAACCGCGGCTGTTTGAAAATTCGAACCCCTCAGGTTCGAAAATTCGAGCCCTCAGGGTTCGGAATTCCGAAGCCTAGGGCTCAGAATCTCGAGCCCCAGTATTCGAGAAATCTTGGGCTCGGGGGATCGGAAATCCGAGCCCAAGGCTCGAAATTTCAAACCCTACAGGGTTCAAAAATTCGAGCCCCATCAGGTTCGAATTTTCGAACCTCTCCTGCCAGGCTCGAAATCTCGAGCCTCCTATGACCACCGTACTTCGACCCCCATCCTTCCTTCCCTCGTGCAACCAAGTCCATTACCTAAAAATCTAGTCGAAAAAGTCGAGCAACGAAGCTTTCAGAATAGTGACAGCCAAAGAAGAAAATAGAAGAAGGAAGAAAAATGAGGGGGGAGGGGCCTATTTATAATGAAAAGGGGAAAAGTCCCTTCACATTCCAAGATCAGGCTCGATATTTTGAACCTCCAGGGTTCGAAATTTCGAGCCTTGCGACTCGAAAATTTCGAGCCATGACGGTTCAAAAATTCGAACCTACACAGTTTGAAATTTCGAACCCCGGTGGTTCGGAAGTTCACGCCTCAAAATAATAATAATAATTTCCTCTCGACCACCGCGCATGCGTATCCCCGTGAGTACCGATCGCCACCAACGCACAACAATGGCACCATGCGAATACTTAGCAGCACGAGTGCGACAACTAACAACCAGTGGCTCGCTCACGACTCCACAACGAGCGATCCCGCTAACTAACATGTTCTTTCCTATAACTTGCAGGATAAATCCGCAACCCAACTATCATCTCAAACCAATCCAAAGCACACCATGTCAAGACAAGACGTATTTTCAGGGGCAAATGTTAACCATCCTTTTGGTCCGGTTACCAAAAGTACTCAAGACATGCTCGATTCAACTCATCGCATGAAGTCAGGGCCAAGGGTGAAACTCGGGGAAGGCAGGAGGAAGGTTGAAGAGGGATCAAGCCAACAAGGACCTCGCCACGTCAACGCGCCAGAAGAGCCAACAACCTCGACCAACGGCGCCCACCAAACACATTTCGCACCTAGCCGAGTGCGAAATTTCATACCTGGTAGGTGCAAAATTTCGCACCAAGCGGGTGCGAAATTTTGCACCTTAGCCCAGGTGCGAATTTTCCGAGACCGAGGGCCGCAGGCGCGAATTTTCTGTAGATGGTCCCCATTTCTACCTACTTCTATCTAACCCCTACCTAACCACTTCCTATAAATACCCCATGGCCTCACACTTCAAAAGGAGGAGATTCTTGAGCTTTGAGACCTCCATAGAGCTTCATTAATGGCATCTCCTCTTTGAGGAAGAAGAAGGGCAAAATTGTCCATTTTACTATTTCTTGCAAATATGGCTATTGTAACTTCATGTATCATAGTCAACAAATGTAATGAGAGGGTCTCAACCTTGTAATCTTTCAATTGATCAATAAAATTCCAACAACTCTTCAAAGTGGACGTAGGTCCTCACTGAAGCCGAACCACTATAAATCTCTTGTGTTATTTACTGCTTATGTTCTATTTTATGTTCTTGTCTATGCGACCATATTTATAAATCCTAGTAATTAGGAATCTTTGGTGTTTACAACATTTTTTGCCGTCAACATAGAATTCACGGGATGACGCATTTTTCCATCGTTACTTTTATTAGTAAAATGTCATCTTAAATCTTCTGCCATCTTTTGAGATCTATACATTCTTCTAAATCTCGGAATGATTGGGAAATATCTCAATACTTTAACTGGAACACCTTGTATAACCTCTTCAGCATCTTGATTTTTCTTCCATCTCGAAGAACCACATTTTGGACAATTTTCTAAATCTTTGTATTCTTTTCTGAAAAGGTAACAGTCATTCTCACATGCATGTATCTTTTCAAAACCCATGTCGAATGCTTTAAGAAATTTCTTGATTTCATATAAGGTTTTGGGAAGCACGTTTTCCTTCGGCAGAAATAGATGTTGCACAACTAAAAGCTTATCAAACCCACTATCAGACAAGCCAGTCTCGCATTTAAATTATACAAGACGGTGATAACAGATAATTTTTTGTGATCTATGCAACCGGGATATAATGGAGTTTCTGCATCTTCAAAGTTCTTGAGTAACTCATCCTCTTTTCTTCGAAAATCAACGTTATCTTTATCATCATCAAAAAAATCATTATTCATAAAATCTTCATCTTCATAATGAATCATCTTGAATAGATCATATATGTCAAACGTATTTGTTTTCTTCCCTACATTCATCTCTTCACCATGATTAAACCATTCACCATCAATGTATCTAAGATCCATTCCTTTTATAATTAAATGGTCAATAATAGTCTTGTCATCATGACGACTAAGATTCCGACAGTCTCTACAAGGGCATAATTTTTTTTCTACATTTCTTACGTTCCTCTTTACATCATGCACAAAATTCAATGCCCCTTGTCGGTACTCTATACTAGTTCTATGACAAAAGTAAAAAACATAAAAAATTTAGTTTTAATATTATATTATATGTTCTAAATCTCAAAATATGTATTAAGTCAAGCATTTTTTTTATCACCTGTTTAAAAAAACCCAATCTTTTTCCATCATCGACTTATGAAGGCAAATAAGTTTCCACTCTTTGATGTATAAATTAGTTATCTGTTGTTAGCAAAAAAACAACTACACGTTGAAGTTACTACCCAAAAAGATATCGAAGCATCTTATAAATGATGCACTAACTACCTAATTCTACTTCAGCGAATCTGATTATATGTTCAAATACAAATCCTCCAGGAACAATTATAAGAGAGAAGGAAAAGAAGTTCCAACACTATTATTATCAAAAAAATTATATATTATGTGTTCTCTTTAATGAAGCGCGCGCTTCGCGTTCACTACAACAAAAAACACTTTTCGCAACAGGCAATATCTGTTGTAGTAGACCAATTGCAACAGACCTATGCCTGTTGGTATAGCCGAAGTTGCAAAAAGTTTGCAACATTTTCCGCCTGTTGTAATAAAATGTTGCGGTAGACTTTTTTGCAACAGGTTTTTGTTGTTGCAACAGATCCTTTTGCAACAGTACATGCCCGTTGCAACAAACCTGTAAAAAAAATATTACAGCTTATAGATATTGCATATTAAATGTATTCGTTGTAGTTATAGTGTATATAACAAAATAAAATAAATAAATAAATAATTTATTTTAACAAAGTTTTAATAGTACAAGCAGTTACAACAAAAATTTCTACAATTTTCATACACCATTCATGTATAACAATTTCTTCTCTTACACAACACATTTTTTTGAATAGTGTTTTCTAATCATATTTCTACTCTACCATACATATGCTATAACAAGAGAATAAATATCATCGGTTCAGTAGAACAAATCTGCAGTTCATGCTCCAAGTTTGTTGTCGATCATGAACATGTAAATGCCTATCCAGGAATATGTATGTCATTCTAGCGAACTCTACATCAAATAAAAGCTTAGAACCGACAACACCTTTTGTACTTTCTTGCAACCCACTGATGTGCAACACTGCAAAATCCAACTTTTTTGACTGACTTGTTTCAACAAATCAATGATACTTTCTTCACAAAAAACAAAAGTAAATTACCTGGTCGGGACCAAAATCAATTGCAATTAACTTGTCCTTCATCTTGAACAAAAGAATGTTGCTGCTACCCAAAAAAACTAAATACAATTCCAAATGATATTAAGATAATCAAGCGTTTTTGATAGCGTATGCTAATACAATATTCTTAATAGGCTAGTGTTTACAAACTTAGATCAAATAAGGATAATTAAAAACAGAATATATATTGAATTCTAGTTCCAGAATTTTCATAGCAAAGAAATTATAGAGCATAGCAATGATGTATGTATGACAGAAAAAGATAATATACACTAACCTTCCCTCCTTTTTAGAAGCAAGGCATTTTGAAACAACACCTTGAACTGCTCCGGCACTCATTCCTAGTAAACATAATTCAGCGGCTTTGTAGAAGAAAGAATGTATTCTTTTCTTCAAATCAATTTCCCTCATCGGGTAACTCCGTTCAACAATATTATTAGGTAGCTTCTGTATTGTGTTTTGCAAATCAAATCGGAATGTGTTTCCATAAGAACGACAAGGTGCAAGTGACCAGACAATAATGGCATTACAAGCAGATACTGTTAGGACATTTAACAATGCCAAATCCCATTCTTTCTTATTCCTGTGTTGAAAAAAAAACATATTATTTGAGGCAAACTGTGTACCAATAAATGTCCTTTTTACTACGTAAATTTTGTTGTAATCATGTTATTACCTTCCCTTATGATTCTTCACTTCCCCGTAAACAAAACAACCGATTGTAGCAACTTATTCGAGGAGTAGTTTATATAAGAAGGAAGGATCAACAATCATCCTATAGAATGAAGGAAGAACAAAAATAAAATAACAGGTGAACAAAATTAAGCCTCCCAATTTAATGGAGTAGATATCATGGAATGTTAACACAAGACAGCAGCAGCTATTCTAACTGAAGAAGCTAATATCATTATATGACTACTAACAAGCATTTTAAGAGGAAAAATTAAGATAAACAAGCAAATTAACAGATCTGACCTACATTATAAAGTAATTAATGCAATATACCATATGGCCCGATAAGAGCAGAAGATAACACGAGGACTTAAGTTACAAAAACAAAATTAATCCTCCCATGTTTCTGACTTGAGTAAATCCTTTGTAACAGCATAGTCAGCTAGTCGAAGCCAGCCTACAAAACAATCTCAAATTGAAAAAGCAACAAACCCTTCTACCTTCTTTCATCTGTCGGTTCGCCGCTTTTTTCCTAAGTCATACATGTGTCCTAGCTCGATTCAAGTTGGAATTTTGTTCGAATTTGAGGGGAAATAAAATAAAATACTAATGGATAATTAGTAATTGATGAAGAAAATGATACTTTGACCTTAATTTGATATGCAGCTTGAATTATATGGTTCTAGCTACCGTGGATTTAATATTTAATATCGTTTATCATACTATCTACCGTTCAATTACCAAAGCGGTGATTCTGGTTCATCCAGCTTTGTTGACACAACAACGTCTAAGACTAAGGAATTGTCCTCTAATGATTTTTCATCCACCAAAGCAGACTAGGTGCCGCTTTCCACGAATTGCGCTCTTGCAAGTTCTGAAATTGAAAATCCCCTTTCACGCTCGATTGCGCGGCTGTTCTAAAATAGAATCATCCCCTTTGACACCCGTCGCTCTCTCTCTTTGATTTCCCATTTGTTATGGGAGGAGATTGGAAATTAATGAAGAAGTTGGTAAGGAAAAAGAAAATGATGTCAATTTTCTTTACGGTAGAAGATATTGATTTCCTTTTTTTCTCTTCTCTATGAGTTCTGGGTGCCATGGACAAAGCTATGATTCTGAGAAATAGGTTTGGATTTTAAGAATTAGAGGAAGCGATGGACTACTGTTTAAGATCGATTGGTTAGCAAAAAAGCAACCCGATTTTTAAGGAGAAGAAGAAGAGTCAATGTATGGGATTTGTTGCCACGCGATTTTGAATTTACTTCGTGCAAAGCAACTTTTGACGAAATTTTTTGGGTTTGGAGCCAAAATTTCAGGTGTTAGAGCCAAAAAAATTACTGTTTGGAGCCAAACAAACTTTGTACATAGTAAACAGATATACAAGTAGCCAGTTGCAAAAGAAGATACATGCAATTGTCATTTAATTAAAGTTGCTAAAGAAATCTAATAAATAAATATTAAACTTTTGTTATTAAACTTTAGTCTTGATAAATTATAATTTATTTATTAATATTAATTATTAAATGTTAAGTTTTGATCTAAATAATTTTTAAAAGCTAAGTAAAAAATAGTACTTCATAATTAGTAAGGATTATTAATCATAAATTATTAGAAGTTAATTGTTGAATGGTAAAAATTAAATATTAATTCGAATTATTAATTATTAATAATAGTTATTGATTATGGAATCATCAATAGTAGCTTTTAATTATTAATTTATATTATTAATCATCAGCCTTAGTTATTAATAATTAATTATCCATTATTTAATAGTAGCTACTAATTATAAAATATAAAATATTACTACCTTTTACCAACTGTCAATTATTATTTATTACTTCTTATTCAAATTATTAATTTATTTTAGAATGAAATAAAATTTTGGAATTATAAAATATTGTTGTTAATTATAACTCTTAAATATCAAATATTAATTAATAAATATTAATACTTGATTATTATATGTTACTTACTTTTTAATTATTAGTTAATTATTATTAATTATCAATTACTTAATAGAAATTATTCAAATGTAATTATATTTATTAAAAACTACTTCTTATTTTTTTAATTGTTAATTATTAATTATTGCTTATTAATCCTTAATTATAAATGAATTGCCAACTAGCAATTAATCTTTTAATAGTAACTATTTAAAATTAATTATTAAAAGTAAATCATTAAAAGATTATAGTTATTTTTAGTATATTTTTCGCAACTGGCTTTGCTAGTTGTAAAAATATACAGTTATTGCAAGTGGCAAAAACAATTGCTAAAGATATTTATTCGCAACTAGCTAGGAAGTGCAGTTGCAAATAATATGTTTGTTGCAACTGTTATGGAAACACAGTTGCTAAAAGTATGTTTTTACAATAGGAAGACAAGCGAAGTTGCTAAAAATATGCTTTTCGCAACAGAAAAAGAAGGCATGTTGCTAAATCTTATCTATTGCAACTGTTATAACAGGCCTGTTGCTAAATATCATTTACTGCAACTGTCATTTATTGCTTGTTGCAAATAGCTAGTTGCAATAGGGTATTTTTCTTGTAGTGGTTTGCGCATTACTCTTATGCTCCAAGCATGGCGCTTCGGTGCGTGTTACACATTTAATAACATTGGGTACCAGTACTATTATCAGCTATAATAGCACAAATCTCCATTCAAATACTAAATAAGTGTGCCCATTTAAAGATGATAGCAATCAAGCAAAATAAGAAATGTAATGGAATGAAGTTATATTCTGAAACTAATACATCTAAACTTTAAGAAAATTTATGAAAGAATAAAAATATATGAATATCTTATCTGCAAAATGTTACAAGAGATTTGAACAACGCCAAGACAACTGAAGAGCATTATACAATTACATATTGCTCATAACAATATAGGATAAAATCATAAAGAGCAAACAAAGGTTTGAGATATGAGTATCCTATCTACCAAAGTCTTTGCGTGATTTAAATACAGCCAAGGAACCCAAAAAAATAGAAAAGGGCAAACTCCATAATATCCCATTTACAATTATAAGGCAAAAAGGAGCTAGTAAGAAGTACAAGCTTGGATCATCAATGCCTGGGATGAGGCAAAATCAGGAAAATTGTTAAGGCTTAGCTATGCAAAAGTTTAGAGGGTAGTGCATGGTTAATTACTTTTATTAAACAAAATATATCAAAAAGCTATAGAATTTAGCCACACTATTCAAAATATGAAATCTAGACAAATCCTAGATTCACATATAAGACATGGTATTGATTAGCGTGACTGCGTGCGCGACTGCTTATACCCATGTACACCATACATGATATCATCAACGTATTATTGTACATTAACCAGATCTCACAGATCCTAGATTCACATATAAAGGAGTACAGTTTGTCTATTCAAAACTCCTGAATGGTTTTCATGTCTCATTACTCCCTATAACTAAAGAGAATTCCATCACATCAAAAGCATACAACATGAAAATAACCTATCAGAAAAGCATCCATATAGGACATGAAAACCAAGAAGTTATAACATAACCGAGCCCTAGCAAGGTAGGAGATGAGAAAATGACGGAATACAGATCAATGAACGATTGCAGTTAGGGTTAATCAGCTATACCATAACCAAACCCTAGCAAGATAGGAGATGAGGAAATAACATGCATTCAAATATTTCATACACAATCCGAATAGAATCACAAAATCAAGTTAAAGAATTCATACCTAAATTTACCTATACCATGAGCGGAGATTTTCGCTGGTTTCCGCGACATTGTTGAGAGGAGTACGACAGAGTTGATGATGACATGAGGAACATTAATCGGTGTGATTTCTTCGGTAGAGAGCGATTTGGGGGAAAGGGAATTTTTCGGTAGAGGGCTTTGGGGGGAAAGGAACGAGGGTTAAAAATTTTGAAGTATGAGCGGGACAGGAATAGAAAATAGGCGGTCACGTTTTTTTACCACACGGACTAATTTTTGTTAGGCGGGGAGATGAATTTTTTTTGCAGCATTTATACTAGGAGTGAAAACACTTTTTCTTTCATTTACAATTAAACGCCACTAATTTTTGCAACAAAAAATCATTTTTCTTATAGTGAATCAGTTTTCTTATAGTCAAGCCACTACCATTCATTGCCTAAGAGGTGGTTGAATCTCTTCAAACATAAAAAAAGATATAAAGCTTTATATGAAAGGAATGTATGAAATAGATGGAAAATGAGGCATTATTCCATTAATGCAAAGCCGATGGAAAGCTATGAGATCTAAAAGCGGTCTATAAGAAAAATCACATCTCAAAGGAAACTACACATCAACCTCTGAGGCATTTAATCGAGGACGAATGCTCCGTAGAGGGTGAGTGGGAAATTTATGATAAGACTAGTTAGAATGACAGCAATGACATCATACTCAATAACATGCCTCCAATATTGTAGAACTATTCCTATCAAGCTTAAATTGAAGTAAGCAGTGACTCATTTTGTAACAACCCGGAATTTTGGAGCCAATTTAAAATTGTTATTTTAGATATTTTAATGGATTTCTAATATTTAAAATGGTTTATTTTAAATAATAACGACTAAAAATTTATTGTAATCAAAGCTAAAAACGAATAAATTTAATGTAACTATACATGTAAAAATAAATAAAGAAGGAAAACTTTTCAAAATTTTTCCTATTAGAGGATGTAATAAATAGAGGAAGGAGATAATTCATATAGAGACAGAAACCATTCGTCTCTTTCTCTTTAATTAGATTAAGTGTCGTATTAAATGACATTTACAACTTAACTGACACATACATTTATTGTCCAACTTTCTTTATTCTAAATAAATATTTATTTGTAATTGTAATTTTTTACATATATGCATATTAAAATGTTTCTCTAAATATAATAAGTCAATGAAGAAAAAGCAACCCAGGCATCAATGTATTTATGAAAAATAAAACAGGAAATTGTTTAAGGCTATCTTTTATAGCATTTGCAAAAACGGCGGTCCATCTATTATATATACTAATATCAAGTATGGAAGGAAAACACTATTCTAGTATAAAATATTTGATTTCACATTGCTCCGATAGTCGAAGGCTGAATGATTACTGTAGTATTTAATAACAAATGTTTGTGGAGTAATGATTCAAACATGAATTGCAGATTGGCAATAACACGAAAGTCCACTTTGATTAAGACAAAAATAACGTTGAAACTTGAAAGCGGACAATTAAATCTAGAAGGGTACATGCATGCTAATATACATGTATATATTTACTTCATATAAATATATAGAGCTTAATTTTAAGAAGTAATGTTTGAATTTGAAAATAAATGCGCGTCGTAAATGGAATTAAATCACGCATGCTAATATACATGTATATATTTACTTCATATAAATATATAGAGCTTAAATTTTAGAAGTAATGTTTGAATTTGAAAATAAAAGCGCGTCGTATATCGAATTAAATCACGCAGTAAAAGGGGGTTTAATTATGTTAGTCAAGTAACGTTCTAATTCAAAACAATTGAAACAAATACGTGTAAATATGTGTGGACATATTTATTTCAAGAGTATGTGCACGTGTGTTAATTCCAGAAATAACCGCATTTGAAATTGAAATTTATTGTGAGTTAAGAATGGAATTTTTTCTCAATAAAACTAAAAACAAATGTTTTGAATAACGGCCACATGCATTAATCATGCATTCATTTCTTTTTCTCCATTCTATTAATTGTATTCACTTTGTTCTATTTTCATGTCTTTCCCTTTGTTCTCCCTTGTACTATTTTCACGCATCCTATTTCATTCACATATTTTCATTTCTCAAATTTCCATCTCCTTATTTCTCCTTTCCCCTCTTGCTCGTGGTGGTGCTCGATGGTCAGCTGTCATCTCGTAGGGCGTGCAATTTCTAAACTTAGAAAAGAGCGGATGGAAGGATTCAAAGTTAACGGCTTGGGTTTCTGGGTTCCTGAAATTAACGATGAAGAGGGACCAACAGCGTTTAGTGTAAACGTGATTTAAGAGGTAATTAGAGTATAAATAAATAATTAATTATATAATTTTTGTATTCAAAGTTTAAATTGGTGTATCTCATTCAAACTAAAACAGAATCAGATGATTTTCGAAGCGTTGAAATTGTGAAGTAAAGACCTACGCCATGACGCTGATCAGATTTGAAAACAGAGTGATCTACAATTTTGCAGAATTAAAATCATGGTGAGAAATCTATTTTTTTTTAAATAATTATGAAATTTGTTATCACAAGTCTACAGTTATTTCCTGCTTGCTATTATTCATGCTTGTTCTGTGTTGAATGTAATGTATGGATCTGTTTGTTTGGTAATGTCATTTGGTGATAAATGGTTAAACATAATTATCTGTCGTGAGATAATTTAGTAGAAACATTTAGATCAATTTGTACTGATAAAGGAAGTAAAACTAAAATATATAATTTTTGGTTAGATAAAATGATCAAAAGTATGAAAACCAAATTTTGTTAATTTGTTGAATTAGAAACTTCAACAAACATATGAAACACCAAACTGTGTTAAGTTGTTAAACTAGTATATTTCAACAAAAATGAAATGTCACTTTAAAACCATTCTTGTTAGATTAGAATCGTCACTAAAATGAGGTACCAACTTTTATACATTTTGTTGGGTTAAGAATAGAAAAGAAAAAGAGGTTCATGTTTTAGAATTAAAACATGATTTTAATAAAAAGTCAATTTTAATGTTTTGATTAGAACTTACATTCTTATGTAAAAGGTGATATTAAAATTAGAAATTAACATTTTCATTGTAAAATGTGACATTAAAGAAAGATTAACATTTTCATTGTAAAATGTGACATTAAAGAAAGATTAACATTTTCATTGTAAAATGTGATTAAAGAAAGATTAACATTTTCATTGTAAAATGTGACAATATAGTAAAATTAACATTTTATTTGAAAATATATTATGCATATAAAATAAACATTTTGATACATTGAAAAGAATTAGTTAAAGATATATATTTTCATTCATTAAAAAGAATGAATTTAAAATGGACCTTTTTGTCACTTCAAAGGAATGATTAGTGAATTAAAATCACATTTTTGTCAAAAGAATGATTAGTGAATTAAAATGGTATTTTTGTGAAAGAATGATCATAGAAATAATAATCACATTTTTGTGAAAACATGATTATTGAAAATAAAAATAACATTTTTAAATAGAAATTTGTTATGTGAATAAAAACTATCTTTTTATTAGAAATATGTTTTACAAATAAAAATAACATTTTTGTCAAAACATGATTATAGAAATAAAAATCCATTTTTGTCACTTTAGAGAAATGAATTAGAAATATTCATTTTTGTCAATTTAAAGAAATGATTTAGAAACAGTCATTTTTGTCAATTTCAAGAAATGAATTAGAAAACATTCATGTTTGTCAAATTTAAAAGGATGAAACAAAATTCACATTTTTGTTTGCATTAAAAGTTTACGAACAAAATTCACATTTTCATTTGCATTAAAAGTTTACAAACAAAATTCACATTTTCGTTTGCATTAAAAGTTTACAAACAAAATTAACATTTTTGTTTGCATTAAAAGTTTTCAAACAAAATTCACATTTTCGTTTGCATTAAAAGTTTACAAACAAAATTCACCTTTTTGTTTGCATTAAAAGTTTACAAACAAAATTCTCGTTTTGTTTGCATTAAAAGTTTACAAACAAAATTCTCGTTTTTTGTTTGCATTAAAAGTTAATAAACAAAATCGTCATTTTTGTTTGCATTAAAAGTTAATAAACAAATTCATCATTTTTGTTTGCATCAAAAGTTAATAAACCAATTTATCATTTTGTTGTATTGAAAGTTGTTAACTAAATTAGTCATTTGGTCGCATTGAAATTTATAAAATAAATTTGTCAATTTAGAGAAATGAATTAGAAAACATTCATTTTGTCACTTTGAAAAAAAATGAAGTAAATTCATTCATTTTGTCACTTTAGAAGAAATGAATTAAAAACATTCAATTAGACACTTTGAAAAGAATGAAGTAAATTCATTCATTTTGATCATTGAAAAGGGATTAGATAAAAATGAGCATTTTCATACCTTAAAAAGAAATGAATTAAAAAGGGACCGTTTTGTCACATTAAAAAGAGTGAAGTAAAAAAATACACATTTTGTCACTGATAAGGAATTATACAAAATTGAATATTTTGTACATTAAAAAGGAATTATACAAAATTGAATATTTTGTACATTAAAAAGGAATTATACAAAAATGAATATTTTTGTACATTAAAAAGAATGAACTAGAAATGCATATTTTGTCCATTGAAAAGAATTTGAGAAAATTATCATATTTTGTACATTGAAAGGAATTAGACAAAAGTACAATATTTTTGTCACTTTAAAAGAATTAGAAAAGAAGAGACATTTTGGTCACTTAAAAAGATTTCATCAAAATATACATTTTGGTCACTGGAAAGGATTACACAAAAGATATGAAAGTTAAAACTTTTATTGTCAGATATTTACAATAAAAAAGAATTTAAATAAGAGATTAGACTTTTATTGTCATTTATCAACAATAAAAGGAATGGAATTAAAAGACCAGACTTTTATTGTCATTTTCCCACCATAAAAAGAATTGAAATATATGTCTGTGATGTTGAAATGTTTGATGTGTTAAATATAATGTTAGTATTTTCAAACTGAATATTACACTTCCATTTACAAGTCATCCGACTTGTTTATGTGATTGGGACGATAATTTTTACACATCGCCCAAGTGCACAAATAATTTATTATTTGATTGTTGGATGAAATCCCACACGGGTGTTGAGATGATATTTGATCTACACTAGTCCCAACATTTAGTGTAGAATTAACTTTGGTTGTTAATTGGATGTTTGATAATTATTTATCATGCTTGTTGATTTCATGCAGTATATGGTTGTTGATTGAGTCACATTCCAATAAAGAATATTCTAGGAAAAGAATATTTTTGAAAATGTAACGACCCGGATTTTTCGAACAGTTATTTTAAATATTTAGTATCATTTAAATATTGATTCGAATATAAATGGATTTTTATTATGGAATTTATCAGTTTAAAAATCATTATATGATTTAATATCGAATAGAACGATAATAATAGATTTTTATCGATGAATTTAAATTGTTTGAAATCAATTTATATTTTAAATCGAATCATTAATGTAAATTGCTATTTATTGTCTATAGTCGAATAAAATTTCAGTATTGGTCCCGTTAAGTCCAAAATAGCGTTATGACCTTATAACATCAGTCGTTAAGTTAGAATAGCGGTTCGGGACTGCAAGATGGGGACTGTTAGATATTTTAATTAATTAATTAAAATAAATTTCAAATAAAAATTTCATATCAACGTTTCATCAGCCACCCTATTTCTACAAAGCCGACCTCTTCTCCTATATGCAGGCCTATCGTGTTTCTCGAGCAGGAAATGTTGTCTGTTTTCTTTGATATCAAAGAAACATCTTATTAATGGCTGGTACCTCCTGTTCCTTCGTTTTCCCCCTATAAAACCAAGTCCATCGCAAAGAGCCCTCTTCATTATTCACACACGCTCCTCCCCTTTTCTTCTGTTTATTTTCGTTACTTCCGAAAGATCAATGCTTCAAATGTGAAATCAGAAAAATGGCCGAACCCCACACTTAAACCATCGCGGCCCAATACCCATCGCGATCAAAAACCGACACACTCGCGAGTTCGAGGAGCGATTTCAGTGGGGGTTGCGTTCAGGAAGGAGGCGATTGGCTTTTATCTGGGTACTGCAGATGAGTGCGATGGAGTTATGGAGGCTAGGCGAGACAGAGAAGGGGCGACGCGACCTTGTCTAGGGTTCCTCGATGAGCAGAGACCTGCGATGATGGTATTGACTGGCAGGAAGGGCGCGATGTAGTCATGAGGAGGACTTGGGTGACTGGAGTGCGATAGTGGATGTTTGGAGGGGTCGGTCTGTTCATTTTTGATGGTACGGGTGCGATGGTGATGAACTGTTTTGGGGATTTTGGTCTGGACAGAGGATAGTTGAGGCATTTCAACGGTCCAGTGGTGAAAAATGGTGCAATTCTAGTAGATGACAGCAAGGTGTTTGTTGAAATGCCGTATTGGGAAAGTTTTGCTCGAGCTGATTGCATTAGTAGGAGCTATTCAGTAATTCGCTGTGTCGATTAGTTGAGTAGTTGCATGGCCGTAAGGTACGTTGTTTCGAATTTAATTTACATCGAAAAATTTATTTATTTTATTAGATTAAATAAATAAATGTTTAATCTATAATTAAACTTAATCATCATAGGTACAAATTGATTTACTCGAGTCGATTCATAAGAAGCAACATTTCGGGAATTAATTGGATATTCGTCAAATGAAACCAATGTGAGTAAATCTCACTCACCTTTAAAATTATTTTTATTTCATTAAAAATAAATTGTTTGTTGCTTGTTGAATGCTTTCTGGTTGTTTTATATATATTAGTTATTTAGGCTATATATATATATTGGGTTGATTGATTGGTTGGATTCCCGCAGTCTCATTAGCGGATGCCCGCAGTTTCATAGCGGATGATTACCCTATACGCCCCACGCTATGATTAGTGGATGACCTTCTATACCGCGATATTCTGCCACGAAGCAGAATTGGTATTATTTATGTGCTAACATCTGTGGATGCAGGAAAACAGGTTGGAGGAATCCAACTGGATTCCTCAAAAATATATTATCTGTTTGTTTATTTGTTTGCATATATATGTTTATATATGATGTGTTAGAAAAATAAATAATTCGTTGCTTTGTGTGTTTAAATATCACTGGGCTTAAGTAATGATATTTAAAACTATCATGGAAGGATATTTGGGATTTAAAAAGGAAAAATTCTATTTTTAAATAGAATTTGAATTTTAAATGGAAATAAAAATATAAACTTGTTTTTGAAAAATAAAACAAGTAGTTTCTTTATAAACGAAGTCTATAAATAGTTCTTTTATAACGAAGTTATAAATGAAGTGAAAAGAATTATCATTTGATAATTCAGAAATAGAAATACAAGTGTGAAATTGGAATTTGAAATGAAATTTCAAAATAGGATGTGAAATGAAATTTTTAAATATATAACTCAAATGAAATTTGAGTATAACATTTGAATAGTAGAATCAGAAAAGGAGTTTAAATATTTGAATTATAAACAAAAGAAAAAGGAGATTGAATATTAGAAATTCAAATAGAAGTTCAAATAGAATTTGAATAGACGAAATTAGAATGAAAAATAGAATTTGAATTCAAAGGGATAAAAATAGAATTTGAATTCAAAGGGAAAAATAGAATTTGAATTCGAAGGAATTCAAATAAAGAAAATTCAAATAGAGATTTGAATATAGAATTTCAAATAGAATTTGAAATAAACTTTGAAAATAGGATTTCAAAGTAGAATAGGAAATTCAAATGGTTTTGAAATGGAATTTGAATTCAAGGGAATTCAAATGGATTTGAATGGAGAAATTCGAATGGGATTTAAATAATGGGTTTTAAATAAAGAGGGTTTAAATATAAGATTTCAAACAGAAATTTAAATGAAGTTTAAATATTAAAATTCAAACATGATTTTCAAATATAACCATTCAAAAGGGATTTGATTATAGAATTTAAAGTGGAAGTTAATTCAAAGGAATTAATTAAGGTATTGGAATTCAAGAAAATTAAATATGGAGTTTAACTAATGAATTTGAATTTAGAATTCAAATGGTATTTGAAAATGAATTCGAATTTAGAATTCAAATGGTGTTTGAAAGAAAATTGGAATATTTTAATTCAAATGGAGTTGGAAATAGATTTGAACATAGAAATTCAAATGGGGTTTGAATATTTGAATTTAAAAAGGGAATTCAAAATGGAGTTTGAATATCTAAATTCAAGTATGAATTTCAAATATAGAAAGAAGAAAAAAAAAGAGTTGAATTAAAGTGGAAGTTAAATAAAGGATTTGAAATGGAATTCGAATAAAGGATTTCAAATGGAATTTGAATACAGGATTTAAACTATGGAATTTGAAATGTAAAGATTCAAATGGAATTTGGGATATATATATTAGAATGGAGTTGAATTTATTTTAAACGAAGTTTAAAAGTATATATATATAAATATAATTAAAACGAACTCGCCGCAGCGCTGCAGTTCGTAAATTGGCGACTCGAACTTCAATTGAGTATACAGAACTCAATTGGGGTCGGAATTCTTCGAAACAAGAAACGTCAGGACCGATTTGATAATAGTTTTCTAATGAAGGAGGAAAATCTGGATTTCGTCGTATATATTTTGAGTTATATCAAAATCAAATTTTCAGAAAAGCAGCGCCAGAATCGTTTTAAAACCATAATGGTTTATTTAATGTTATAAAAGGATTTTAAGCGGAAAAAAATCCGAATTTTCTATTTAGAAAATCTCTGAGTTGAGTTGTAAAATATATGTGAATTCAAGTTGTGTAAATGAATATGATTTTTGAAACAGAAACCAGATTTTGATTTATTGAATAGAATTAACTAAATTGAATAGAAATTAGTTAATGAGATTTCGAATGAATATTGGGGTTTGAATAAGTAAGTTCGATTTGAAAATTTATATTCGAAATCAAAAAGGAAACTAGAATTGAAATTGAAATTCAATTTGGTTGTGAGCAAGTTAAACATTTTATTTGAACGTGTTATGTTCAAACAAAGAAGTGGAATAGGCAAAATAGCTAATTAAAGAATAAATGAGCGAAACTGAATTCAAACGATTGGATTGAGTTAAACTGAATGGAAAACAGGTGAACATGTGTTGGACAGGTATGGAATGAAGTATATAAAGTATATGAAGATTTTTAATGTATGTGCCCGACAAAAAGGTACAAGTTTAATTCATATATGAGATTTTATGCGCCGTATCGGCAAGCCGCTTGGCTTTTTCTTTTTCTTTTTGAGATGAGAAGTTACCGGGAAGCTATTTGAAATTTCCCGATGCTCCCGATACAGGGGAGGTTATGGCGAAATTTTCCGGAAATTTATGGAGTTAGAATATTTTTAAGATATTTTGATAGTTAAAAATCATTGTATCAACGTATAGAATTCGATAGGTAAGTGAATATGAAAATCGAATATTGTAAACAAAAAGGGAAATCTATAAATTAGAAATAGAAAGCGAACTTTATACATGTTTTAAAAATGAACAATTGGATTGTATAGTGTGTTTATTCGAGGTAAGTGGTTTTGCCGTTTTGAAGTTGAGGATGTTTTCAGTTAAGGTCTGAGAGGTAATTTTACCCCAACTTGATTGATTTCATTTTTAATGGATAAATAGCAAGATCCAGTCTCGAAGAGAAGTGTTTGAAAAAGAGTTAGTTGAATAAAATATTTTGGGTTGTTGTAACGATGTTTTACACAACATTCGTTTTAAACTCAAGTGATGGAATTTTGGAAATATAACAAGTAAATATTTCCTGAGTATAATTAAAATAATCGGGATAGAGATAAGTGATTGGAATTGTTTTCAATTACACATAGAGATATTTTCTAGGATATAGAAAATAAAAGAAGTTGATATTGGGAAATGCTTTCCAAATAGCGAAAAGAGCCAATATGGTTATTGAAAATATTTGGGTAACAAATATTGATAAGGAAATGGAGAAGAGATTTAATTAATGAAATATTAATTAAAGAGCCCAGTGATTTGTTTGATATGTTGGATGAACACTTGTTTTTATTCGATAGTTAAATCACAGACTATCGAAGTTTTTGACCATCGTTGTCAATATGGAGAGACCGGTTGGATTATTATCCGAAGAACCACTCCGTATCGGCATAAGCGTTGCGAACCAAGTATGCTGATTATATTGAAGACGGAGTAAAGTGCAAGGGCTTTTCTATTAAATAGAAATAGTGCCTTCGGTTTCGTTCAATCCCAGAACGAACGTAAATGGACGAATGTCTGACAAAGTATTTCCAATGATCAAATGGGTTGGTCTGTATAAATATATATGGTTGCAACGGATTTATCCCTTAGCATAACATCCAGAATATTTGTGTAAACTCAACTAGTGATTAACGGATGTGACAATGTGGCATTCAAAGTAATTGTGCTATCAATGAATGGTAAGTATTCGTAGCCTCAGGCCTCAACAACCGGGGAAGGGCAAAAATCGGGCAGGCAGCATGGCTATGTGGGTCGCACCCATTAGGATGTATAATCACCTATCTAGAGGTTCATTTAATTTCTTATTCTATTCGATGCTGTCCCAGTCGGGAGACGGTTGCTGATCCCAACCGTTGGTGATATACATTCGATACACTCAAGCGAAATGAGTGGTCGGTCATGTGTGGGCCGGGTTACAAGATGTTCTTGTTGAACCCAGTGTATTCCTCTCTAGAGATACACTAGCGGAAGGTGGTTCCATACCTTGTCATATTGGAAATCCAATCTCCAATAAGCGCCATGGGGTTTTTGATTTTATACTATGTATGTGGAGCGTGAGATGCAAGCGTTCTGCTATTTGGTTATTTACTTGATGTAGACATTATTATAATATCACTAGATTTTCGTATTAAAGTGTTTTGGGTTATAGTAAGGTAAAAACCGTCCGTGTTTATGTGTGGGCTGGTCCTACTGTTATCTTTTCTTTTGAAAGGATTTTTAAAGTTAAACAAGTGGTTGGAGTTTACTCACACCAGTCCCATGACTGACCCAGAGTTTATTTTGTTTTGTTTTCCCTAAACTCTTGGGTGCCCAAATTTGTACGGGCAGTCAAGTAGTCGGGATTTTACAGATTCATTTGGAGGAGCTTGGAGCAGGAGGCTTCAGCGTTAGTTATCTAGTGTTATTTCCGCTGTATTGTAAGTGTGTACTCTGATAATGATGTATGTATATACAGTCAAAATTTTGTATTTCAGAAGCTATTCTATATATTATATTTTATTCTGCTGCGATGTGAGGTTCTGTGTCGTGTTTATGTTCTTCTTCTTCTTCTATTCTAAGTTTCTATCTCATCTATTCTCACCCTCTAACTTCTTTCTATTAATGGTTCGTATTTCTGTGTTATTTGGGTTGGACGTGTGTTGTATTTAGTCGACTCAGATAGCTCGGATTTTCGGGTCGTTACAGTTGGTATCAGAGCTTAGGTTGAGCGAATACCTAGGCATGTGTGGCATGTGCTCATTAGAGATAAGGGTCAGTAGTACCCTAGAATGAGTTGAGTGTATATATACGAGGGCGCGTATTTGTAAATTGATATAAAAATTATTTTATATTGTGTTGGCTAGTCTGTTGAGTGGTTTATGAATTCTGGTCGAATAGTGGGACGCCACAAAGTCGATAGGAATTTATAAACACTTGAACAGAAGATTGAACATGATATTGTTTTTAAGGTGGGTAGATGAAATAATTTTACCCAAATTTCTTATTTTATATAGAAGGAATAATTTTCTGAACTTATTATATTATATGGATGTGTTGATTGTTAAGATTATAATCAAATGAGATTATAAAATTTGAATGGTTATATATAACCAAACAGAACTTGTATATGAATTAAATATACAAATGGGATGAATTAGAATTGGATTCAGAATTAGAATTTGGAATTTTAATCCTGGGAAGTTGAAAAATATTTTTCAAAATATATTAAAATAATATAGATTTGTTTTAGAAGGATTTGAAAGAAAATCATTTTAGATGGATTTTGAAATAATAAAGCACTGAACTCACTTCAGTGGCTGGGAAATAATCCTGATGATAATTGCAACATCATCAGTGTTCATTTCCGAGTTTCTAAGTGATGGATTGCTACCTTAGAAAAGTTTTATTGGAAATTTGTTCGAAAGAAAACAAGTTGTTTTGGAAAATTCAAATGTTTTGAATTTGAAATGGAAATAAATATATGTATATACTTATGTGACTTCAAAAGGATTTGAAATGAAAACTCGAGAATTTGAATTCTGGAATTTAAATTTAACTTAAATGGGTCGAAGTAAATAAACTGAATAGAATCAATTTGGATAAATTGGTGTTGAACCAATATGAATAGAGTATGAGTTGGATGTGAATAACTTAATTGCAAATCATTCAGAGTTAAATGAATGAAAGCATATATAGTGTGTGATATTCAATATGAATGGAAACCAAAAGTTTTGGTAGAATTGAATTTGTTGAAATAAGAAATGTTTGAGTTTCAACTTCAGTGGGTTTTTGTAAAGCAATGGATTTGTATCATTTTTCCTACCTTAGCAATTTCGAGGACGAAATTATTTTAAGGGGGGAAGAATGTAACGACCCGGATTTTTCGAACAGTTATTTTAAATATTTAGTATCATTTAAATATTGATTCGAATATAAATGGATTTTTATTATGGAATTTATCAGTTTAAAAATCATTATATGATTTAATATCGAATAGAACGATAATAATAGATTTTTATCGATGAATTTAAATTGTTTGAAATCAATTTATATTTTAGATCGAATCGTTAATGTAAATTGCTATTTATTGTCTATAGTCGAATAAAATTTCAGTATTGGTCCCGTTAAGTCCAAAATAGCGTTATGACCTTATAACATCAGTCGTTAAGTTAGAATAGCGGTTCGGGACTGCAAGATAGGGACTGTTAGATATTTTAATTAATTAATTAAAATAAATTTCAAATAAAAATTTCATATCAACGTTTCATCAGCCACCCTATTTCTACAAAGCCGACCTCTTCTCCTATATGCAGGCCTATCGTGTTTCTCGAGCAGGAAATGTTGTCTGTTTTCTTTGATATCAAAGAAACATCTTATTAATGGCTGGTACCTCATGTTCCTTCGTTTTTCCCCTATAAAACCAAGTCCATCACAAAGAGCCCTCTTCATTATTCACACACGCTCCTCCCCTTTTCTTCTGTTTATTTTCGTTACTTCCGAAAGATCAATGCTTCAAATGTGAAATCAGAAAAATGGCCGAACCCCACACTTAAACCATCGCGGCCCAATACCCATCGCGATCAAAAACCGACACACTCGCGAGTTCGAGGAGCTATTTCAGTGGGGGTTGCGTTCAGGAAGGAGGCGATTGGCTTTTATCTGGGTACTGCAGATGAGTGCGATGGAGTTACGGAGGCTAGGCGAGACAGAGAAGGGGCGACGCGACCTTGTCTAGGGTTCCTCGACGAGCAGAGACCTGCGATGATGGTATTGACTGGAAGGAAGGGCGCGATGTAGTCATGAGGAGGACTTGGGTGACTGGAGTGCGATAGTGGATGTTTGGAGGGGTCGGTCTGTTCATTTTTGATGGTACGGGTGCGATGGTGATGAACTGTTTTGGGGATTTTGGTCTGGACAGAGGATAGTTGAGGCATTTCAACGGTCCAGTGGTGAAAAATGGTGCAATTCTAGTAGATGACAGCAAGGTGTTTGTTGAAATGCCGTATTGGGAAAGTTTTGCTCGAGCTGATTGCATTAGTAGGAGCTATTCAGTAATTCGCTGTGTCGATTAGTTGAGTAGTTGCATGGCCGTAAGGTACGTTGTTTCGAATTTAATTTACATCGAAAAATTTATTTATTTTATTAGATTAAATAAATAAATGTTTAATCGATAATTAAACTTAATCATCATAGGTACAAATTGATTTACTCGAGTCGATTCATAAGAAGCAACATTTCGGGAATTAATTGGATATTCGTCAAATGAAACCAATGTGAGTAAATCTCACTCACCTTTAAAATTATTTTTATTTCATTAAAAATAAATTGTTTGTTGCTTGTTGAATGCTTTCTGGTTGTTTTATATATATTAGTTATTTAGGCTATATATATATATTGGGTTGATTGATTGGTTGGATTCCCGCAGTCTCATTAGCGGATGCCCGCAGTTTCATAGCGGATGATTACCCTATACGCCCCACGCTATGATTAGTGGATGACCTTCTATACCGCGATATTCTGCCACGAAGCAGAATTGGTATTATTTATGTGCTAACATCTGTGGATGCAGGAAAACAGGTTGGAGGAATCCAACTGGATTCCTCAAAAATATATTATCTGTTTGTTTATTTGTTTGCATATATATGTTTATATATGATGTGTTAGAAAAATAAATAATTCGTTGCTTTGTGTGTTTAAATATCACTGGGCTTAAGTAATGATATTTAAAACTATCATGGAAGGATATTTGGGATTTAAAAAGGAAAAATTCTATTTTTAAATAGAATTTGAATTTTAAATGGAAATAAAAATATAAACTTGTTTTTGAAAAATAAAACAAGTAGTTTCTTTATAAACGAAGTCTATAAATAGTTCTTTTATAACGAAGTTATAAATGAAGTGAAAAGAATTATCATTTGATAATTCAGAAATAGAAATACAAGTGTGAAATTGGAATTTGAAATGAAATTTCAAAATAGGATGTGAAATGAAATTTTTAAATATATAACTCAAATGAAATTTGAGTATAACATTTGAATAGTAGAATCAGAAAAGGAGTTTAAATATTTGAATTTTAAACAAAAGAAAAAGGAGATTGAATATTAGAAATTCAAATAGAAGTTCAAATAGAAT
Organism: Allium sativum; assembly: GCA_030737875.1. NCBI lineage: Eukaryota > Viridiplantae > Streptophyta > Magnoliopsida > Asparagales > Amaryllidaceae > Allium > Allium sativum. The sequence continues at coordinate 1,022,256,934 of CM060926.1, forward strand.
TTGAATAGACGAAATTAGAATGAAAAATAGAATTTGAATTCAAAGGGATAAAAATAGAATTTGAATTCAAAGGGAAAAATAGAATTTGAATTCGAAGGAATTCAAATAAAGAAAATTCAAATAGAGATTTGAATATTGAATTTCAAAATAGAATTTGAAATAAACTTTGAAAATAGGATTTCAAAGTAGAATAGGAAATTCAAATGGTTTTGAAATGGAATTTGAATTCAAGGGAATTCAAATGGATTTGAATGGAGAAATTCGAATGGGATTTAAATAATGGGTTTTAAATAAAGAGGGTTTAAATATAAGATTTCAAATAGAAATTTAAATGAAGTTTAAATATTAAAATTCAAACATGATTTTCAAATATAACCATTCAAAAGGGATTTGATTATAGAATTTAAAGTGGAATTTAATTCAAAGGAATAAATTAAGGTATTGGAATTCAAGAAAATTAAATATGGAGTTTAACTAATGAATTTGAATTTAGAATTCAAATGGTATTTGAAAATGAATTCGAATTTAGAATTCAAATGGTGTTTGAAAGAAAATTGGAATATTTTAATTCAAATGGAGTTGGAAATAGATTTAAACATAGAAATTCAAATGGGGTTTGAATATTTGAATTTAAAAAGGGAATTCAAAATGGAGTTTGAATATCTAAATTCAAGTATGAATTTCAAATATAGAAAGAAGAAAAAAAAAGAGTTGAATTAAAGTGGAAGTTAAATAAAGGATTTGAAATGGAATTCGAATAAAGGATTTCAAATGGAATTTGAATACAGGATTTAAACTATGGAATTTGAAATGTAAAGATTCAAATGGAATTTGGGATATATATATATTAGAATGGAGTTGAATTTATTTTAAACGACGTTTAAAAGTATATATATATAAATATAATTAAAACGAACTCGCCGCAGCGCTGCAGTTCGTAAATTGGCGACTCGAACTTCAATTGAGTATACAGAACTCAATTGGGGTCGGAATTCTTCGAAACAAGAAACGCCAGGACCGATTTGATAATAGTTTTCTAATGAAGGAGGAAAATCTGGATTTTGTCGTATATATTTTGAGTTATATCAAAATCAAATTTTCAGAAAAGCAGCGCCAGAATCGTTTTAAAACCATAATGGTTTATTTAATGTTATAAAAGGATTTTAAGCGGAAAAAATCCGAATTTTCTATTTAGAAAATCTCAGAGTTGAGTTGTAAAATATATGTGAATTCAAGTTGTGTAAATGAATATGATTTTTGAAACAGAAACCAGATTTTGATTTATTGAATAGAATTAACTAAATTGAATAGAAATTAGTTAATGAGATTTCGAATGAATATTGGGGTTTGAATAAGTAAATTCGATTTGAAAATTTATATTCGAAATCAAAAAGGAAACTAGAATTGAAATTGAAATTCAATTTGGTTGTGAGCAAGTTAAACATTTTATTTGAACGTGTTATGTTCAAACAAAGAAGTGGAATAGGCAAAATAGCTAATTAAAGAATAAATGAGCGAAACTGAATTCAAACGATTGGATTGAGTTAAACTGAATGGAAAACAGGTGAACAGGTGTTGGACAGGTATGGAATGAAGTATATAAAGTATATGAAGATTTTTAATGTATGTGCCCGACAAAAAGGTTCAAGTTTAATTCATATATGAGATTTTATGCGCCGTATCGGCAAGCCGCTTGGCTTTTTCTTTTTCTTTTTGAGATGAGAAGTTACCGGGAAGCTATTTGAAATTTCCCGATGCTCCCGATACAGGGGAGGTTATGGCGAAATTTTCCGGAAATTTAAGGAGTTAGAATATTTTTAAGATATTTTGATAGTTAAAAATCATTGTATCGACGTATAGAATTCGATAGGTAAGTGAATATGAAAATCGAATATTGTAAACAAAAAGGGAAATCTATAAATTAGAAATAGAAAGCGAACTTTATACATGTTTTAAAAATGAACAATTGGATTGTATAGTGTGTTTATTCGAGGTAAGTGGTTTTGCCGTTTTGAAGTTGAGGATGTTTTCAGTTAAGGTCTGAGAGGTAATTTTACCCCAACTTGATTGATTTCATTTTTAATGGATAAATAGCAAGATCCAGTCTCGAAGAGAAGTGTTTGAAAAAGAGTTAGTTGAATAAAATATTTTGGGTTGTTGTAACGATGTTTTACACAACATTCGTTTTAAACTCAAGTGATGGAATTTTGGAAATATAACAAGTAAATATTTCCTGAGTATAATTAAAATAATCGGGATAGAGATAAGTGATATGAATTGTTTTCAATTACACATAGAGATATTTTCTAGGATATAGAAAATAAAAGAAGTTGATATTGGGAAATGCTTTCCAAATAGCGAAAAGAGCCAATATGGTTATTGAAAATATTTGGGTAACAAATATTGATAAGGAAATGGAGAAGAGATTTAATTAATGAAATATTAATTAAAGAGCCCAGTGATTTGTTTGATATGTTGGATGAACACTTGTTTTTATTCGATAGTTAAATCACAGACTATCGAAGTTTTTGACCATCGTTGTCAATATGGAGAGACCGATTGGATTATTATCCGAAGAACCACTCCGTATCGGCATAAGCGTTGTGAACCAAGTATGTTGATTATATTGAAGACGGAGTAAAGTGCAAGGGCTTTTCTATTAAATAGAAATAGTGCCTTCGGTTTCGTTCAATCCCAGAACGAACGTAAATGGACGAATGTCTGACAAAGTATTTCCAATGATCAAATGGGTTGGTCTGTATAAATATATATGGTTGCAACGGATTTATCCCTTAGCATAACATCCAGAATATTTGTGTAAACTCAACTAGTGATTAACGGATGTGACAATGTGGCATTCAAAGTAATTGTGCTATCAATGAATGGTAAGTATTCGTAGCCTCAGGCCTCAACAACCGGGGAAGGGCAAAAATCGGGCAGGCAGCATGGCTATGTGGGTCGCACCCATTAGGATGTATAATCACCTATCTAGAGGTTCATTTAATTTCTTATTCTATTCGATGTTGTCCCAGTCGGGAGACGGTTGCTGATCCCAACCGTTGGTGATATACATTCGATACACTCAAGCGAAATGAGTGGTCGATCATGTGTGGGCCGGGTTACAAGATGTTCTTGTTGAACCCAGTGTATTCCTCTCTAGAGATACACTAGCGGAAGGTGGTTCCATACCTTGTCATATTGGAAATCCAATCTCCAATAAGCGCCATGGGGTTTTTGATTTTATACTATGTATGTGGAGCGTGAGATGCAAGCGTTCTGCTATTTGGTTATTTACTTGATGTAGACATTATTATAATATCACTGGATTTTCGTATTAAAGTGTTTTGGGTTATAGTAAGGTAAAAACCGTCCGTGTTTATGTGTGGGCTGGTCTTACTATTATCTTTTCTTTTGAAAGGATTTTTAAAGTTAAACAAGTGGTTGGAGTTTACTCACACCAGTCCCATGACTGACCCAGAGTTTATTTTGTTTTGTTTTCCCTAAACTCTTGGGTGCCCAAATTTGTACGGGCAGTCAAGTAGTCGGGATTTTACAGATTCATTTGGAGGAGCTTGGAGCAGGAGGCTTCAGCGTTAGTTATCTAGTGTTATTTCCGCTGTATTGTAAGTGTGTACTCTGATAATGATGTATGTATATACAGTCAAAATTTTGTATTTCAGAAGCTATTCTATATATTATATTTTATTCTGCTGCGATGTGAGGTTCTGTGTCGTGTTTATGTTCTTCTTCTTCTTCTATTCTAAGTTTCTATCTCATCTATTCTCACCCTCTAACTTCTTTCTATTAATGGTTCGTATTTCTGTGTTATTTGGGTTGGACGTGTGTTGTATTTAGTCAACTCAGATAGCTCGGATTTGCGGGTCACTTACAGAAAACATCTTAGAAAAAGAATATTTAGAAAAAGGAATACATTTTAGAAAAATATATTTATTTATTGAGATGAGCTAGTTATTAACTAGAATAAATCATTAAATTTAGATTTAATGAAGTTTTCCAATTGGTTAATATTTAATTGAAATTAAATTAAATTAATTGGATTTTGGGTTAGTCGTGAATAGTGTCTTAAATAACGCCGTTCTTAAACCCCGTATGAAAAGAATAATCTTTTAATTCAGATTATTAAAGCTTTCAAGCATATTCAGTAATTGAAATAAGATGAAATGTGAGTCGGGTTTATTGTGAACTGTGTTTCTAAGCGACATTTGTTCTTTAACCCGATTGACAGTGAAAATATGATTTGGAATTTATAAATCTTTTATCAAAAGCCAAGTTTTCCAATTTAATATATTAAATTGGAGTTGAATGGAATTTGAATTAATAATAACCGAGATAAGCTTCTGTAAAAGAAGACCGATACTACATATGGAATTTAAGAGGCTTTGCCGTTATTCCATTTATATTATTGGTCGGATACAGAAATTTATAACGATTATATATTGATTTGATTTCTGTGAAGATTCCATATTTTATGGACGGCGATTATGGGTTTACCGTGAACTATGTTTTAAATGACATTAGTTCTTTAACCCAGTTAAGAATAAGATTAATTTCTTAAATTTGAATAATCACTGAATAATGACTTTTGATATTTAAAACCAAATTGGGGTTGTAATAAATCTTTAAAAGAAGGATTTAAGAATAATTTGAAGAATTTATCTTTGATAAAATAAGGTGAATATTTTATTAGAAGAATATTCTGAATTGGAATGAGGCGTTGGATGTGTTTTTATAGTACTTGATTTTTAATTATAAAATACGCGAGTTATTCGGAAAGACCGAGTTTAACCCATTCCGAATAATTACTACGACGATGAAGAGTCGAAGATGAAAACGGTGGTTGAAGACCGGATATCTTCACATCGAATGGATGTGTTGCTACTGAGACCCTTGATGGGAGTAGCTACCTTGAAGGGGCTTCAGTGGTGGTCGTCCGGACTATTGTTGATTGTTTGGATTTGGTTTTCGCTCAGACCCAGAGCATAAGCTTGTAAATGGATGCGTGTCTAACATTGGATTTTGTTCCATGTGGATTAAATCGATTTCTATTAATGTATGTCTGTTTGGTGGTGGAGGATTTATTCTCTACTTAACACCCTGGTATATATTAATAGTGATTGATCGCATGGCGTGAATTGTCAATGTGGCACGCCAAGATGAAAATGATCAAGGCATTTGTTGAAAAGCAGGGCCTTGTGGGATGATCAAAGTATAGCCTATTACGGCATAGCCTTGTGTATAGCGTGACTTCGCGAGCCTCACACCCCGTTATGAGTCAAAAACGGGAGTAGGACTGCAGGGAGTGCACACGTTTCTTTCTAGCTAGGAGTGGTGTCAGTGCTTAAACTGGCTGACATTTTACTTATGTAGATGATGGATTTTGAGGCACCTCGAATTTTTATAGGCCGTTAGTGGTCATACTATAGGTCCAAAGGGACCGGGAAGCGTGTGTTCAGGCATAATTAATCCACTACCCTTAGGTAGGGACCGACCCTGAAGATCCAAGGGTTCACTGCAGGGGATCCTGAGGCATTTGCTAGAGTGTCTCGAATCGGAGAGGAGCTTGCCCATAGCCTCGATTCATGATGGAAATCCAATTTCCAATACGACCTTGCAGTTTTGATTGTAGAACTAGTATGGCGACATAGTAGGATAGGGTACTATGCCGTCTATGATTAATACATTATGATTGAAATTGTTTTTGAAATATATATACACCCATGGATATACACACTAATACTAAATCCGTTTTATCGTATCAAGCATCTCTTGACCATTATAAGGTAATATATATCCTCCGGTTTGCGATGCATTGTGTGATGGGACTTGGGTCTTATAATGGTTTCATTTTTCAAAAAAGCATTGCGTTGTCTAACGTTTTACTTTATTTTATGCACTGGCAATCCAATGGAGTAAACCTGTTCCACGTTAGCGGCGTGGTCCTGTGATTAGCCTTATTATTAGATAGTTAAGTTAAGATTGCTCACACCAGTCCTTGTTTGGCATGCCTGGTAATAAGATGCAGCATGATGGGGGGTTCTCGCTTCGTGGTTTGGTGGCGAACGGGAGACTCTTACCCCCACATGTCCCTTTTTAGGGTTGGTAGGCTGTGGCCGGGGGATCCCGAAAGGGTCGCCGTAAAACAAGGTGTCTGGGGTACCACTGTAAGCCACGGTGGGTTTTACTTGCTGCTTTGGAGGATGAAGGGATGGTTGCAAAGCCTACCGAATTTCGCCGGGCTGTTTCAGTTGGTATCGGAGCTTTGGTTTACAGAGCTCGAGAACAAGACACATTAGAACCGAACGAAAGAATTCATCAGAGATTGGATTAGTAATATCCAATAAGAATAACTCGTTAGAGATAGGATCAGTAGTATCCTAGAACGAATGTGAAGAGTATTATTTTCTTTAAAATAAAAATGAAAACAAATTTAGTTTTGAAAATTTTATCTAAATATATGTATTTGACTACATTATTATATTTTATTGTGGACAATCAAGTATATAAAGATTTCGAATATACGAGTAATTAACGGATATTCGAAGTTTTAATATACTGGATAGATATAGAATCACACTTTAGTCACCCGGAGATGATTCTGGTGATAGGTGCACCATTACCAGTATTTATGTATGAGTCTCGAAAGTGGGATTTCTATATATTTCCATCGACTGGTGTAATAACCCGAAAAGCTGGGCCAGTTTAAAATTTTTATTTTGGCAATTATAGCGAATTTTGAATATTTAAAATAGATTATTTTAAATAATATTGACGAGAAATTTATTTTGAATAGAATTCGAACGTATATATTATATACGTCGTCGTTAGAATATAAATAATTATATATAATTATAAAAGGAATTGAAAATGGCGCGGTAGTTCGATAATTCGATTTCAAACTTCAATTGAATGTACCGGGTGCAAAATAAACCGGATTTTAGTGAAACCAAAAATATTAGGATCTAATTGAGAATATCTTTCCAAAGAACCCGGAAAATTGAGATTTCACAGCGGGAATCAAAAGATATGTCCAGTTGAAGATTCTGAATAGTCGCTATGGAATTCAGGCCCTTAAAAATAGCCATTTTGCAAACGACTCTGGATTTAGACGAAACCACTTTTGTTGGGTCCGTGACGTCAAGTTATTGCTAGATTCCAAATTTCATAATTTTTCGAGTCAATATGTGAGCGTGGTAAAGGAAAACGCGTTTGACCATTTTCAGTTGATTTTAATCGACTGGAAAATGGCCATTTTTCCAACGGTCTCAGAATTTGACGAAATTAGTTTTGTTAGGACCGTATCGTCAATACGAAGCTAGAAAATATTTTTCTGGAATTTTTAGAGCTCGTATGTGACCCCCTCCAGCACCTCGCGCGGCCTCCCCCTTCACCTCAGGCGAGCCCCCACGCCCCTTCCTCTTCTCCTCCTCCGATGGCCCCCTCGACGTGAAGAACCACTCCAAAACCAAACCCAAACTCCACGCCTTAACCACTGGTTGACCCCGCAGCCTTCCCCGACCATCGCTGACCTCTCGCCGATCCCCTCTGGCCTGTTGCCGCTGCTTCTGGGCCCCACCGCAGTCCCTCCAACTCGAATTCGACGAAAGGAGTGAGTTTTATTTATTTGCATATATTTCATCTTCAGTTTAAAGATATATAACCATGTTAAAAAGATTTGATTTTTATACTTTAAAAAGATTTGATTTTTATACTTTAAAAAGATTTGATTTTTATACTTTAAAAAGATTTGATTTTTTATACTTTAAAAAGATTTGATTTTTATACTTTAAAAAGATTCGGTTTTTATATGTGTGATGGTGAATTAAAAATACGATTTTTAGTAGGTAAAATCCGATTTTTATTGTGTATATAGCAGAGTTAAAAATATAATTTTTACATAGGTAGTCTATTGAAAATAAAGTTTATATGTAATAGTGAATATAAAAATATTATCTTTATATTTGAAAAGGCGAAATATTTATAATAGAAAAGATTAGATTTTTAAAATAGAAAAGATTAGATTTTTAAAACAGAAAAGATTAGATTTTTAAAACAGAAAAGATTAGATTTTTAAAATAGAAAAGATTAGATTTTTAAAACAGAAAAGATTAGATTTTTAAAATAGAAAAGATTAGATTTTTAAAACAGAAAAGATTAGATTTTTAAAACAGAAAAGATTAGATTTTTAAAACAGAAAAGATTAGATTTTTAAAATAGAAAAGATTAGATTTTTAAAATAGAAAAGATTAGATTTTTAAAACAGAAAAGATTAGATTTTTAAAATAGAAAAGATTAGATTTTTAAAATAGAAAAGATTAGATTTTAGCGGTGTAAAAATAGAATTTTTATCTATATAGTAGCGATGTAAAAATAGAATTTTTATCTATATAGTAGCGATGTAAAAATGGAATTTTTATCTATATAGTAGCGGTGTAAAAATTCGATTATTATATATTGAATAGCGAAGTAAAAAATTCGATTTTTATACATTGAATAGCGAAATAAAAATGTGATTTTTATATATATAGTGGCTACGGGCAACGAAAGCGACAAAAAGGCGAGAACAGTGATGATTTCCTACATTAGGAGTGTCGTGGAGTTGGGATAGCTATTGGTGAGAATTTCTCACTCTTCAATTTCTTTTTCTAGTTATATATATATACTTGGATGCAGACGGTGCTTAGAAGCACCCGACACCCGTCGTCCACAGACCATGGACGGCTTGTATGCTTGTTTGATGTGTTGTGAAATTTGTTTGTGATGTTGATGTGAAATCGATAATAAAATGTAGATGGTTGAAATAAATTAATTATCGTTGAAAATATAATTTTTAACGTGAATGTGAATAAATAAATATTTATAAACAAATCGACCGATTTGTCTATATACACTGATTTGACTGATATTGATTGGGTCGATAAATTTTACACATCGCCCAACTGCACAAATAAAAATCTGTGTTTGTTGATTTGAAACCAGACACGGGTATTGGGATGATATTTGGCGTACACTCATCCCAATTATTTCATTGTATGTCGATCGATTGGTCGACAGGCTGTGTAAGCGTTGATTATTTATATCTGATGCTTATGCAGTTGTGTTGTGCACTTTGGATGATGGTTTATCATTGCTATTATATACATGTGTTGTATGGAATCCATATAATTAACATTATATGGTGATTGATTGGGCCTCATTCCAATCGGGAAAATAATGAATATTATAAAAGAAAATTCATGTGTTGAATACAAAATAGTCATGTGTTGACGATGTTCATGTGTTGAAAACTATTCATGTGTTGAGTGAAATATTTTATACAATAAAATTTACATCTTTATCATATTTAAAATTAGAACTACTTCACGGTGGAGTCTAATTAAATATCAAACGATAGATACCATGATTTTATAAAATATTTTACATAACAAAAATAGTCGTGTGTTCAAAGAAATATAGATTCATGTGTTGAATAGAATATATATTCATTTGTTGAATAGAATAACGAAGTTTTTGAAAAATATAAAGCCGTGTTGATTAGAGACGCACTATTTTGACGTGAACGATATTTATATCGATTTTATTCGTTTTATAATGAATATTGAAAAGTGATTTCAAAATTTAATATTTTGAAATGAAATTCAAATTAAATTAGATAAAAATTCAAATTGAAATTTTATTGAATCAATTTGAAATGAATTCGAATCGAATAGAAAATGAATTCGATTCGAATTGAATAGAAAGTGAATTTGAATTCAAACTGAATAGAAAGAGAATTTGAATTCAAAATGAATAGAAATGAATTCAAATTGAATTAAATTGAAATTGAATTAAAAACAAATTGAAATCGTTTTAAATGAAATTTAAAATGAACTGAAATTGAATTGAAATCAATTTGAAATGAATTCGAATTAAATTAAATAGAAGGTAAATTCAAATTGAATTGAATTGAAACGAATTAGAGTGTGAATTGAATTGAAACGAATTTGAATTCGAATTAAATAAAATTGAAATGAATTCGAATTGAATTGAAATCAAATCGATTTGAAATTGAAGATGAAGTTGAAATTGTTTTAGAAACGAATTTAAAACGATTTAAAAAATACGTTTTAAAAGGAAATCGTCGAAATATATATAATAAATATATATTATATATATAATGGCCTGAATAGAACGCGCCGCGCCGCGGCAGTTCGCGAATTTCGACCATTGACTTCGAATTGACGTTGCGGGAGATCCGACCGTCGGATTCTCCTAAAACTGGAACCGTTGGGTTCGTATCGAAAAGAGCTTTCCAATGAATATTAGAAATTTGAAATCTAACGGTTGGATTTGGAATTATGTCCAAATCAAATTTGGAAAAGGTCGTTGTAAGTGCAGTTCGATGGCCGTTGATGGAAATCGACTGTACGGGCCTTGACAAAATTATTAAAAATATCTATAATTTGTGTAAAATCATAATATATGAACTGGAAAGGACTGGGATGTAAAATTCCACATTTGAAAGGATAAAAATATATTTTTGTCGAAATGAACTAGTTTTGAACTAGAATTAAAATCAATTTTTTTTTGAAATAAATAAATTGATTTTGAAAGTGATTTTAAAAATAATCAATATTCCCAATACGTGAATTGGACTGGAGTTGAATCGAAATTGTCTTCGGTTTATTTCGATGTTGGATTTTGTGACTATACAGATATTGTTATGGGAATTTGAAAGATATATTTATATCGTTATTTCCAATACGATATTTGTTGGTTTCAGAATTTGGTATTGAATATAAGACGATATATTTTCTTTTCAGAGCCTTGTATTTAATATCAAATGTGATTTGGGTTTGTCGTGAACCTTGTTTTAGATGACATTGGTTCTTTAACCCAGTTAAATGCAGGATATTGATTTTTGAAAAGATTAAAACTAAGTGGAGTTTGAATGAATCTTTAATTAGATTGAAATGTGAACTGATAATTTAAATTATCAAATCTGAAAGGTGATCGAGAATGGAGTACCACCAGTTTTGCTCCAAAGCGATAGTTAAATTTTTAATTAGATTTGAACGTGAAATGGTAATTAATTTTACCGATAACACCGTGGTGTTAGATATGGAGTATTACCAGTTTTGCTCCATGGGATATATAGGTTGGGATTGAGAAATAAAATAAATAATTACTTCGGTGTGGTTCGCTAATCCCGACTAGTTAGAAATGATATCCGAAGAAAGATTAAAGAATAAATTTAGAAGAATTTATCTTGGATAAAATTAACGGGAACCTTTCCCTAAGAATGTGATTTTGTGAATAAAAGAATATTCTGAATTGGAATGAGGCGTTTGTTGTGTTTGTGTAACATTTGTTTATTATATACGTGGGTTATTCAGAAAGGCCGGGTTTATCCCATTCTGAATAACCGATTCGACGAGATGTCGAAGATGAAGACGGTGGTTGAAGACCGGAAGTCTTCACATCGTTTGGGGTGATTACTGATGATCTTGATTGGGCTGTACACCCAAGATGAGGGAATCAGTTGGTGATCTTCCAGACGTACTTGGAGATGGATGGATATGCGAGGAAAGTGCCTCCGGTTTCGTTCAGACCCAGAACGAACTTGTAAATGGATTGTGTGTCTGACATTGGGTTTTATTCTGTGTTGATCGATCTCTATTAATGTAATGACCAGCATTTTCCAGCGGTATAATAATTAATTAATTTAATTATTTAAGTAGTGAATTAAAGGATTTAATGGTCGTGGAATTAAATAATGGTGAATATTTAATTAAACTAATAAATTAAATAATATATTTAATTCAGAAATCATCAGAAATATTGGAAATCACAATATTTTGTGAACAGGGTCATCCCTTAGATTTAATTCTGCTTAGAGTTGAATTATATTGACGAATATATTCAATCGACGTCAGTTTGAACGTATAATTATATTATAATTAAAATCGAGCTTGAAATGGCGCTGCAGTTCGTAAATTGGCGATTCGAACTTCAACTGATTGTACATGATTCGTTTTAAGCCGGATTTCGGTGAAACAAGAAACGTGTGGAGCTGGTGGAGTATATCTTTCTAGTGGAAGAGAAAAATCGGGATTTCGTCGTGTAAATTTTGAGATATGTCCAAATAAAATTTCAGAAAAGTCGCTGTGGAATTCCTTTATAATTCGTAACGCTTTATATACGTTATAAAAGGATTTTTCAATGTAAATTGAATATCGATTCAATCTGGACTCGGAATAGTGAGTATATAATTATACTGGAGCTGTATGATATTCCTCGGTGAATATATACGATAATATAAATTTGTTTATATTTAATTTAATTTTATTTAAATATATTTATATATTTAAATGGGTCATCCAGAGCTTTAAAAATAGCCGGTTTTGCAAACGAAGTCGGAATTCGACGAAACTAGTTTTGTTGGATCCGCAACATCAAATTATTGTTAGATGTCGAGTTTCGTGATTTTAAGAGTCACTGTGTGGCCGTACGGATTTTTAGAGTGAAAAACAGTCAGTATTTTGACAGTTAAAAATACGTTGTGTGAGCATACGAAGTCGGAATTTGATGAAACCAGTTTCATTGGGACCGTAATGTCGAACTCTAGCTACATGTCCAGTTTCGTGATTTTTGGGTATCGTATGTAGTCACGAGGATTTTTAGAAAGCAAAATGGATATATGTAAAAGAGAATATACCGAGAATATTCTTTCTAAAAAAAATCTAGATATTTAGGCTCTCTATAAATACCCCTTCAAACATTTTTTTAAACCTAATTTCATTTCTCAAAACCGCCGTTACCTCTAAGAAAAATCCGCAGTGAAAATCCAACTTCATAAATTCAAAACAAAATAGAATAAAATCCTATAAATGGTGAAACATGTATTATTGGAATCATCAGGGATTTGTCTTGCTTCCTATACCAGTTTCGTTTGGTTCGACGCCCATTTCAGCGGTTCCAGTTTAACATAGTAGTTCTAGGGTTCGTGAATGCGACAATACGATGAATCAATTGAGGATTTAAGGGATGTATTCGAGTTTGGTGTTGAAAACCGCACTTGGTTGCGGGAGCCAGGCAGATCCGACGGGTTTCGACATCGATCTCGTGTGTAGTTGAGTTGGGAAGCTCGAATTCGAGCCCGACTATGTGGCTCCGAGTTTGATGATACGGTGCCTGGCGGTTGGAGAAGGGGAAGTCGAGATCATTGGTGGTGGTCTCGCTCAGGAGTGGTGGCCGAGTCAACGGGGAAAGATGGTCAAAAGGGGGGGTCAACACAGAATAGGGATACTGGAGCAATTCGGTGTAATTTGGTTTGGGAGGAAGAAGGTGTGAACGGGTCTGGTTTTAATGTTAAGGAGATGGGCCATTTGAAAGGGTAAGCCCAATAAGGATTTTGTTTAGTTTAAATTTGTTTTAAATACGTATTAACTTCGTAATACCATATCTTGGTCATACAAGATCGGATTGATGAACGGTAAGTTGCGTTGGGATCGTATGGACGGGAGCAACACAATGAGACTGGCTGGGAGTGAATCCGAGCTCGCTACAATTTATTGTAAAATAAATTGTCCGTCTGACTCAAATCAAAGACAGTTAATCGTTTTAACGATAACAGTCCAAAGTGAGTAAATCTCACTAACTCTGAACAGTTTATAATTTCATGTTGTATTTTTAGAACTGTTAGAAATTGTCTGTTTGATTGTGTGTTGACTGTTTGATTGAACTGCTAGTCAGTTAATGAAATATTATATATATATAATATATATAAACAGTTATATAGTTATATATTGATTCTGTTTATCAGAATAATTCATATTGAACTGAAAGTGATGACAATCATGTTGTGTAACATCTGTGGATGCAGGGAAACAGGTTGGGGGAATCCGACTGGATCCTCAACAGTTATTTAATTGTTTTTCATATACTTTGATATATGATGTGAATTATAACCTGTTGTTGATTGCGTGTGTATGGACGATATTGGATATCGAAATTTGATATGTTAAATACCGTAACATACCAGAATGTTGATAAGGGAATTTTCAAAGTGATAGTGAAAATGAAATATTTATAAATGGAATATTTATAAATAAGAAATATTTATAAATTGGAATATTTATAAATAGAAGATATTTAGAAAGGAAATAAATTTCAAACCATTTTCTTTTTGAATGGAAAGGACTGTGTGGTGGGTTTGGGGATTTTCCCGATGCTCCCGGTACAAAGGAGGTTATGGCGAATTTTCCCGGGAATATAAGGAGTTAGAATATTTTTCAGAAATCAAAATGAAATAGAAATGTTTGTAAAACCTTTACAAATGAAATTGAAAAGGAAATATATTTGAAAGCAATATAAAGGAATATATTTGAAATCAATATAGAAGGAATTTATTTGTTAATCAAATATAAAGGAGATATATTTGAAATCAAATATAAAGGAATATATTTGAAATCAAATATAAAGGAAACATATTTGAAAGAAAATATAAAGGAATATATTGGTAAAGCATAAATAAAAAGTTAAAAGAATTTATTTATTTAGGGTATAAATAAAGGAAAAAGGAGATATTTATTTGTTAAATAAATAGGATTAAAAGCAGATATTTATTTGTTAAATAAATAGGATTAAATCAAAGGGATATTTATTTGATAAATAAATATAATTAAACCAAAGGAATATTTAGGAAATGAATAGAAATGAAAATCTGTTTTAACAGATAAATAGAAAAGATTAATTTATAAATAATAGTTTATAAATTAAATTAAATATTTATCATTCGATAAATGGAATATATAGGTCTGAACTTATATAGAGAAGAGATGTTGGTTTTAACATCGATAGGTTTAAATAGAATGGATATACAACACTTGTATAAGTGAAGTAACATCATTAAAGAGAACATTTATAAAGTGCAGAACCATTACTAAAAGTAAATCTTTATAAATGAATAAACGTTATCAAATAGGGGTACTCGAATAAGAGAAATCGATTAGAGTTAGAGTTAACCAATTAGAATTAACCAACTAGGGTTAATAAAATAGAATTATTCAAAATGGAGTTAAATTGAATATTTTTTATTCGAAAGGAGTTAAATCGAATATGGTATTCGAAAGGAGTTAAATCGAATATGGTATTCGAAAGGAGTTAAATCGAATATAAGTTATTCGAAGGGAGTTAATCGAATATGGTATTCGAAAGTTAGTAAATCGAATATGTTATTCGAAAGGGGTTAGTCGAGTCGAGTTAATCAGTTAGAGTTAACCAGTTAGAGTTAATCAGTTAGAGTTAACTTGTTAGAATTAATCGGTTAGAGTTAACCAGTTAGAATAAATCAGTTAGAGTTAACCAGTTAGAATTAACCAGTTAGAGTTAACCAGTTAGAGTTAACCAGTTAGGGTTGACCAGTCAGAGTAAATCTGTAAGAGTTAACTAGTTAGAGTTAGGGTTAAACAAATAGAGTAATTAAATAGGGTTAATCGATTAGAGTTATTCGAAAAGGAATTATCGAATTTCGCGTATTCGAAAGGGAAGATTATCGAATATCGTTTATTCGAGAGGAGATTATCGAATATGGTTTATTCGAAGGAGTTATCGATTATTAGTTAATCGAAGGAATTATCGATTATTAGTTTAATCGAAGGGGTTAGCGAATATAGTTTATTCGAAAGGAGTTAAGTAAGGGGTGAAGTAAAAAGAATAAATCGATTAGAGTTAAACAAATAGAGTTTAAAGGATTTTCGAATACAGTTTATTCGAAAGAAGTTACGTAAGGAAGTGTTAAAGAGTTAAAAGATGGACTTAACCTATTTCGAGATTTGAAATGTTGTTCTGTTAAGGTCTGAGAGGTAGTTATACCCCAACGTGATTGACTTCGTTTTTAATTTAGAAATGGTTAAGGTTCGAGAGTGAAAGTGGTTAAGTGATTTAGTAAATAAGTATAGTGGTTTGAGTTGTCGGCGCGATGTTGATTTAAACATCTGTTTAAATCCAAGTAAAGAAGATTTGGAAATGTTTTCCAAATAGAATCAGAAACATAATCAAATATTGAAATAAGGAAATATGAATATATATTTAGACATATATATATATATGATTGATGATTGATTGATAGAATTTTCATCTGGAAATAATATCGTTGTTTGCACACGTATTTTTCTTCGATAGTTAACTCATCGACTATCGAAGTTTTTGACCATTTTAACGTTGTTAATATGGAGAGACCGGTTGGATTATTATCCAAAGGACCACTCTGTATTGGCATAAGCGTTGCGAATCATATATGCCAAAGATAATTGAAGACGGAGTAAAGTGCAAAGGGCTATTGTATAAGTCTTAGATAACAGTGCCTAAGATGGATGTACTGAATAGTGCCTTCGGCTCATCCTGTTCCTGGATGACTTGTATGGACGGATGTCTGACAGAGTATTTCCAAACGATCACGTATATTGATTTCTCCAACCGTACCAAGAGTGGAAGCGGAGAAGAAAACTTCTTTTAGCTAACACATAATGTATTGTTGAGGACGTCAATCGGTGATTTGATGGATTTGATGATGTGGCATTCAAAGTGAATCTGGTGTGATGATAAAGCGTAACTTCTAGCCTCATCATCTGGTAAATGACAGAAATCGGGCAGGCGGCATGGCTAAGTCGGTCGCACCGAAGTAGGGTGTATAATCACCTATCTAGAGAATATTCATTTGCTTCTTTAATCTATCAATGTTGTCTCATATATATACGGGAAACGGTTGCTGATCCCAACCGTTGGTGATATACATTCGATACACTCAAGCAAAATGAGTGGTCGGTCATGTGTGGCTGAGTTACAAGATGTTCTTGTTGAACTCCAGTGTATCGTTCCTAGAGTACACTGATCGGAAGGTGGTTCCATACCTTGTCATAGTTGGAAACCCATTACCCAATACGTGCTTGCGGTTTTGATTGTATACTATATGTAGAATGTGAGATGAAAGCGTTTCTGCTAGATGGTTATTATATTGTGTTTGATAGACATTATTATAATATCAAAAGGTTTTTGATATAATGATATTTTGGATTCTCATAAGGGAAAACCCCGTTCCGTTATACGGCGTGGTCTTATGAGATATCGTTTACTTGTTCAATTGTTTTAAACTGTTTTACTCATACTAGTCCATGTTGCGTGCTTAGGCATGTGTCGCATGATAGGGGGTTCTCGCTTTTCGTTAGGTGGTGAACGGGAGACACTTACTCCTACATGTCCCTTTGGTAGGGTTGGTAGTGAAGTCGAAAGGCTGGCCGTAAAATATGGTATTGGGGTACCAGTGTAAGCCACAGTGGGTTTTACCTACTGCTTTGGAGGATGGGGAGAGGATGGTTGCAAAGCCTACTTAACTCAAAATCCGGGTCATTACAGTTGGTATCAGAGCAGAAGGTTAAGTGAATTACCTTGGCTCTGTGGCGTGACTCGGTAATACCCTAGACTGAGATTGAGTGTATATATATGAGTGAACTTATTTGTTATTGATATAAAAATGGTTTTATATTGTGGAGATTCATTGGTTGAGTTGTTTATGAGTTCTGGTCGATCAGTTTGATCCACTGTATCGGTAGGAGTTACTAAACACTCGAATACGATGGGTCGGCACGATATGTTTTGAAAAGAGGGTAAATGAAAATAGTTTACCCAACGTATATTTTGATATATATATTGGACATATTGGTTGTGATTATAATCGAGTAAGATTATAAATTAAATGGTTATGTAAATAACCAATCAGAATTCATATAAGTGAAATACGTGAAATCAGATGAGTTGAATCTGAAATTTTTAACCGCAAATTTAATTAAAATTTCTGGAAAATTGGATAAGTGTTTGTAAATAGATTTAGATTAAAAATAAGGAAAATTTAAGATCCTAGGAGATTTTAAATTATTTTACAAGCAGTGTGAATTATATTTTGAAATGAATTTCAAAGTGGAAATGTTTAGAAATGGTTTTATAATATTGAACTCACTTCGATCGCTGGGAAATAGATTCTGATGATGACAGCTGCATCATCAGTATTCATTTTCGAGTTGTAAGTGACGAATTACTACCAGAGATACTGTTTTGAATTTGTTTTGGGAAAGACAAGTAGTGTTGAACTTCAAAATGGGATTTATAATATAGAATATTTTTAAGATAATTTGATAGTTAGAAATCAACGTATCGATATATATATAGAAGTCGATAAGGAAACGAACTTAGAAATAGAATAGTAAAATCAAAAAGGATGACTAAGAATAATATCTATTAAGAATAGAAAGAGAAAGTGTATACGTGTTTAAAAGTGAATAAGTAGTTGTGTGGTATTGATTATTCGAGTAAGTAGTCATATCCGTTTTGACATTATAAATGTTATTCAGTCAAGGTCTGAGAGGTAGTTATACCCCAACTTGATTGATTTCATTATCAACAAATAAATAGTAAGATTTCAGGCTTGAAGATCAATGTTGAATAAGAGTTAGTAGAATATAGTATTTGGGTGGTCGTAACGATGTTTTATACACAACATCCGTTTTAACCCAAATAAGTGCAAACTAGGAAATATAATAATAAATATTTCCTAAGTATAGAAATAAACGAGATCGGAAAAGTGATAAACAATTGGAGTATTTTCCAATTATAAATAGCATATATTTTCTAAAGTTTAGAAAATAAACGAAGGTGATATTCAGAAATGTTTTCCAAATAACATAAAAGGCCAATATGGTTATTGAAAATATTTGGTTAACAAATATTGATAAAGAAATAGAGAAGTGATTTAACTAATGGAATATTAATTAAGGGCTCAGTGACATGTTCAAAAGAAAATTTTGATTTTGAAAAGAGTAAACTGTTAAAAACTCCCAGGGAAAAGACTGTTTGAATTAAAAACAAATTTAACAGAAATTTGTGAAGGTAAATTTGAATTAAAGTAAAGCCAGTAAAGTGGTAACGGAGATTAAAAAAGAATGATATCAAGACAAATTGGATTGTGAGATTCAAATTTGAAGTTTAATGTGATAATCAAGTTAAGAGTTGGGAATCGAGAAGAAACTCGAGTTGAAATGATATTTGGCTCGAATATAAACGAATGGTTGTGTTGTGGATAAAAGCAGATTGGAATTTGATTGGGATGACATTTGTATCTGCTGAATTGATAACAGGTGGAAAGGATATAATGATATGCCGACAAAAAGGTACAAGTTTATTTTTCTATTGGATATAAGATTTGGCTGTTTGATTTTCTTTTGGGTTGGAGATGGCCCAGAGAGGCGAGCTGGAGTTTGACCGATTGACCAGTACAAAGGAGGTGCTGGCGAATTTTTTTTGAAAAGTTAAGAAGTTAGAAAATTTTCAGGATTTTGAAAATTTTCGGTGATAAGAATTAATTAATAATTTAATTGAAATTAAATTGGTTCAGTTGAAACTGAAGTTAAGAAGTGAACAAATATGTTCTAACCAGTCGATAGGGTCGTCCTCTACCTTGGCAATTTCGAGGACGAAATTATTTTAAGTGGGGAAGAATGTAATGACCCGCATTTTCCAAAGGTATAATAATTAATTAATTTAATTATTTAAGTAGTGAATTAAAGGATTTAATGGTCGTGGAATTAAATAATGGTGAATATTTAATTAAAATAATAAATTAAATAATATATTTAATTCAGAAATAATCAGAAATATTGGAAATCACAATATTCTGTGAACAGGGTCATCCCTTAGATTTAATTCAGCTTAGAGTAGAATTATATTGACGAATATATTCAATCGACGTCAGTTTGAACGTATAATTATATTATAATTAAAATCGAGCTTGAAATGGCGCTGCAGTTCGTAAATTGGCGATTCGAACTTCAACTGAATGTACAGGATTCGTTTTAAGCCAGATTTCGGTGAAAAAAGAAACGTGTGGAGCTGGTGGAGTATATCTTTCTAGTGGAAGAGAAAAATCGGGATTTCATCGTGTAAATTTTGAGATACGTCCAAATCAAATTTCAGAAAAGTCGCTGTGGAATTCCTTTATAATTCGTAACGCTTTATATACGTTATAAAAGGATTTTTCAATGTAAATTGAATATCGATTCAATCTGGACTCGGAATAGCGAGTATATAATTATACTGGAGCTGTATGATATTCCTCGGTGAATATATACGATAATATAAATTTGTTTATATTTAATTTAATTTTATTTAAATATATTTATATATTTAAATGGGTCATCCAGAGCTTTAAAAATAGCCGGTTTTGCAAACGAAGTCGGAATTCGACGAAACTAGTTTTGTTGGATCCGCAACATCAAATTATTGTTAGATGTTGAGTTTCGTGATTTTTAGAGTCACTGTGTGGCCATATGGATTTTTAGAGTGAAAAACAGTCAGTATTTTGACAGTTAAAAATACGTTGTGTGAGCATACGAAGTCGGAATTCGACGAAACCAGTTTCATTGGGACTGTAATGTCGAATTCTAGCTACATGTCCAGTTTCGTGATTTTTGGGTATCGTATGTAGTCACGAGGATTTTTAGAAAGCAAAATGGATATATATAAAAGAGAATATACCGAGAATATTCTTTCTAAAAAAAAATCTAGATATTTAGGCTCTCTATAAATACCCCTTCAAACATTTTTTTAAACCTAATTTCATTTCTCAAATCCGCTGTTACCTCTAAGAAAAATCCACAGTGAAAATCCAACTTCATAAATCCAAAACAAAATAGAATAAAATCCTATAAATGGTGAAACATGTATTATTGGAATCATCAGGGATTTGTCTTGCTTCCTATACCAGTTTCGTTTGGTTCGACGCCCATTTCAGTGGTTCCAGTTTAACACAGTAGTTCTAGGGTTCGTGAATGCGACAATACGATGAATCAATTGAGGATTTAAGGGATGTATTCGAGTTTGGTGTTGAAAACCGCACTTGGTTGCGGGAGCTTGGCGGATCTGATGGGTTTCGACATTGATCTCGTGTGTAGTCGAGTTGGGAAGCTCGAAGTCGAGCCCGACTGTGTGGCTCCGAGTTTGATGATACGGTGCCTGGCGGTTGGAGAAGGGGAAGTCGAGATCATTGGTGGTGGTCTCGCTCAGGAGTGGTGGTCGAGTCAACGGGGAAAGATGGTCAAAAGGGTGGGGTCAACGCAGAATGGGGATACTGGAGCAATTCGGTGTAATTTGGTTTGGGAGGAAGAAGGTGTGAACGGGTCTGGTTTTAATGTTAAGGAGATAGGCCATTTGAAAGGGTAAGCCCAATAAGGATTTTGTTTAGTTTAAATTTGTTTTAAATACGTATTAACTTCGTAATACCATATCTTGGTCATACAAGATCGGATTGATGAACCGTAAGTTGCGTTGGGATCGTATGGACGGGAGCAACACAATGAGACTGACTGGGAGTGAATCCGAGCTCACTACAATTTATTGTAAAATAAATTGTCCGTCTGAATCAAATCAAAGACAGTTAATCGTTTTAACGATAACAGTCCAAAGTGAGTAAATCTCACTAACTCTGAACAGTTTATAATTTCATGTTGTATTTTTAGAACTGTTAGAAATTGTCTGTTTGATTGTGTGTTGACTGTTTGATTGAACTGCTAGTCAGTTAATGAAATATTATATATATATATATATATATAATATATATAAACAGTTATATAGTTATATATTGATTACGTTTATCAGAATAATTCATATTGAACTGAAAGTGATGACAATCATGATGTGTAACATCTGTGGATGCAGGGAAACAGGTTGGGGGAATCCGACTGGATTCCTCAACAGTTATTTTATTGTTTTTCATATATTTTGATATATGATGTGAATTATAACCTGTTGTTGATTGCGTGTGTATGGACGATATTGGATGTCGAAATTTGATACGTTAAATACCGTAACATACCGGAATGTTGATAAGGGAATTTTCAAAGTGATAGTGAAAATGAAATATTTATAAATGGAATATTTATAAATAAGAAATATTTATAAATTGGAATATTTATAAATAGAAGATATTTAGAAAGGAAATAAATTTCAAACCATTTTCTTTTTGAATGGAAAGGACTGTGTGGTGGGTTTGGGGATTTTCCCGATGCTCCCGGTACAAAGGAGGTTATGGCGAATTTTCCCGGGAATATAAGGAGTTAGAATATTTTTCAGAAATCAAAATGAAATAGAAATGTTTGTAAAACCTTTACAACTGAAATTGAAAAGGAAATATATTTGAAAGCAATATAAAGGAATATATTTGAAATCAATATAAAAGGAATTTATTTGTTAATCAAATATAAAGGAGATATATTTGAAATCAAATATAAAGGAATATATTTGAAATCAAATATAAAGGAAACATATTTGAAAGAAAATATAAAGGAATATATTGGTAAAGCATAAATAAAGAGTTAAAAGAATTTATTTATTTAGGGAATAAATAAAGGAAAAAGGAGATATTTGTTTGTTAAATAAATAGGATTAAAAGGAGATATTTATTTGTTAAATAAATAGGATTAAATCAAAGGGATATTTATTTGATAAATAAATAGAATTAAACCAAAGGAATATTTAGGAAATGAATAGAAATGAAAATCTGTTTTAACAGATAAATAGAAAAGATTAATTTATAAATAATAGTTTATAAATTAAATTAAATATTTATCATTCGGTAAATGGAATATATAAGTCTGAACTTATATAGAGAAGAGATATTGGTTTTGACATCGATAGGTTTAAATAGAATGGATACACAACACTTGTATAAGTGAAGTAACATCATTAAAGAGAACATTTATAAAGTGCAGAACCGTTACTAAAAGTAAATCTTTATAAATGAATAAACGTTATCAAATAGGGGTACTCGAATAAGAGAAATCGATTAGAGTTAGAGTTAACCAATTAGAATTAACCAACTAGAGTTAATCAAATAGAATTATTCAAATGGAGTTAAATCGAATATTTGTTGTTCGAAAGGAGTTAAATCGAATATGGTATTCGAAAGGAGTTAAATCGAATATGGTATTCGAAAGGAGTTAAATCGAATATAAGTTATTCGAAGGGAGTTAATCGAATATGGTATTCGAAAGTTAGTAAATCGAATATGTTATTCGAAAGGGGTTAGTCAAGTCGAGTTAATCAGTTAGAGTTAACCAGATAGAGTTAATCAGATAGAGTTAACCAGTTAGAATAATCAGTAAGAGTTAACTAATTAGAATTAATCAGTTAGAGTTAACCAGTTAGAATTAACCAGTTAGAGTTAACCAGTTAGAGTTAACCAGTTAGGGTTGACCAGTCAGAGTAAATCTGTTAGAGTTAACTAGTTAGAGTTAGGGTTAAACAAATAGAGTAATTAAATAGGGTTAATCGATTAGAGTTAGTCGAAAAGGAATTATCGAATTTCGTGTATTCGAAAGGGAAGATTATCGAATATCGTTTATTCGAGAGGAGATTATCGAATATGGTTTATTCGAAGGAGTTATCGATTATTAGTTGATCGAAGGAATTATCGATTATTAGTTTAATCGAAGGGGTTAGCGAATATAGTTTATTCGAAAGGAGTTAAGTAAGGGGTGAAGTAAAAAGAGTAAATCGATTAGAGTTAAACAAATAGAGTTTAAAGGATTTTGGAATATAGTTTATTCGAAAGAAGTTACGTAAGGAAGTGTTAAAGAGTTAAAATATGGACTTAACCTATTTCGAGATTTGAAATGTTGTTCAGTTAAGGTCTGAGAGGTAGTTATACCTCAACGTGATTGACTTCGTTTTTAATTTAGAAATGGTTAAGGTTCGAGAGTGAAAGTGGTTAAGTGATTTAGTAAATAAGTATAGTGGTTTGAGTTGTCGGCGCGATGTTGATTTAAACATCTGTTTAAATCCAAGTAAAGAAGATTTGGAAATGTTTTCCAAATAGAATTAGAAATGTAATCAAATATTGAAATAAGGAAATATGAATATATATTTAGATATATATATATATATGATTGATGATTGATTGATAGAATTTCCATCTGGAAATAATATCGTTGTTTGCACACGTATTTTTCTTCGATAGTTAACTCATCGACTATCGAAGTTTTTGACCATTTTAACGTTGTTAATATGGAGAGACCGGTTGGATTATTATCCAAAGAACCACTTTGTATTGGCATAAGCGTTGCGAATCATATATGCCAAAGATAATTGAAGACGGAGTAAAGTGCAAAGGGCTATTGTATAAGTCTTAGATAACAGTGCCTAAGATGGATGTACTGAATAGTGCCTTCGGCTCATCCTGTTCCTGGATGACTTGTATGGACGGATGTCTGATAGAGTATTTCCAGACGATCACGTATATTGATTTCTCCAACCGTACCAAGAGTGGAAGCGGAGAAGAAAACTTCTTTTAGCTAACACATAATGTATTGTTGAGGACGTCAATCGGTGATTTGATGGATTTGATGATGTGGCATTCAAAGTGAATCTGGTGTGATGATAAAGCGTAACTTCTAGCCTCATCATCCGGTAAATGACAAAAATCGGGCAGGCAGCATGGCTAAGTCGATCGCACCGAAGTAGGGTGTATAATCACCTATCTAGAGAATATTCATTTGCTTCTTTAATCTATCAATGATGTCTTATATATATACGGGAAACGGTTGCTGATCCCAACCGTTGGTGATATACATTCGATACACTCAAGCAAAATGAGTGGTCGGTCATGTGTGGTTGAGTCACAAGATGTTCTTGTTGAACTCCAGTGTGTCGTTCCTAGAGTACACTGATCGGAAGGTGGTTCCATACCTTGTCATAGTTGGAAACCCATTACCCAATACGTGCTTGCGGTTTTAATTGTATACTATATATAGAACGTGAGATGAAAGCGTTTCTGCTAGATGGTTATTATATTGTGGTTGATAGACATTATTATAATATCAAAAGGTTTTTGATATAAAGATATTTTGGATTCTCATAAGGGAAAAACCCATTCCGTTATACGGCGTGGTCTTATGAGATATCGTTTACTTGTTCAACTGTTTTAAACTGTTTTACTCATACCAGTCCCATGACTGACCCGGAGTTTATTTTATTTTGTTTTCCCTAAACTCTTGGGTGCCCAATTTTGTACGGGCAGTCAAGTAGTCAAGATTTTACAGATACGTGAAGAGCTTGGAGCAGGAGGCTTCAGGATCATATAGCTATAGTTTATTTCCGCTGTGTTGTAAGTGATGTACTCTGATAAGTGCTATTGTATACATAACTGTTATATTTCAAAGTTATGTTGTCTATTATATGTTATTCGTTCCGCTGTTAGGTTCGTGTTACTCTAATGTTGTGATCTTCTTCTTCTTCTATTCTAAGTTTCTATCTTATCTATTCTCACCCTCTAATTTCTTTCATTAATTACCGGGATTTTTCGATGTTTGGTTATCGACATCGAGTTTATGTAGATAACCAAAGTCTCTCAAAATCCGGGCCGTTACAATTAAATATACATCTGTTTGGCGGCGGAGAATTTATTCTCTTGCTTAACGCCCTTCTCTGAGACGTACGAGCTCAGAGGTTGTATATCGATGGACATCAGTCGCATGGAGTGAATTGCCAGTGTGACACGCGTAAGTGGCAATTGATCAAGGCTTCTGTTGAAAAGCAAAGTCTTGTGGTTGATGATCAAAGCACGGCCTGTGTGGCGTAGCTTTGTGTATAACGTGAATTCGCGAGCCTCACACCTCGGTATGAGTCAAAAACGGGATAGTGACTGCAGGGAGAGCACGACGTTTCTTTCTAGCTAGGGTGGTGTCAGTGACCTACCAGCCCTGACATTTATATACTTTTCACCTGTGTGGTTGTTGGATACGAGGCGCCTCGGATATAGGTCTGTAAGGACCGGGAAACGTGTGTTCAGGAATAACTAATCCTCCAAAGTTAGGTGAGGACCGGCCCTGAAGATCCAAGGATCATAGTGGGGTCCTGAGACATTTGCTAGAGTCTCTCGAATCGGAGAGGAGCTTGCCCCTTGCCTCGACTCATGATGGAATCCAATTTCCAATACGTGTGTTTCGGTTTTAATTGTAGAACTAGTATGGCGACATGATAGATGGTACCCACGCCGCCTATGATTGAAATTTGTTTTAACACTATACACTTATAATAGTATCAAATGATTTGTTTTAACGTACCAAGCATGTTTGGCTATTATAAGGGAAAACCCTATCCTCCGGCTTGCGTTGCATTGTGTGATGGGACCTGGGTCTTATAATAGCTTCATTTTTTCAAAAAGCATTGCGCTGTTTTGTTATATGCACTAGTATTCTTGGGAGGAAACCCGTTCCGTGTTATACGGCGTGGTCCCTTGAATTACTCTCTTTAATGTAAAGTTTTAAATAACTGTTTTAGTTCTCACACCAGTCACATGACTGACCTGGAGTTTATTGTTTTAACCTAAACTCTGGGTGCCCCTATTTTCCGCACGGGCAGCTAGTAGTTTTGGTTTTGCAGATTTATATTCACAGGATCCTAATTTACAGCTGGAACGATGCTCGGAAAGCTCTGTATCCGTGTATCACTTTCAGTTGTATTTTGTATATTTTTTCCGATGCTATGTAATTTATTGTAATCTCTGATATTTGTTGAATGTAATTTATTCGTTTATACTCTGTATATTCTTGTATCTGATGGAATTGTTGTAATAACAATGAAATGTTCTTCTGTTTGCGTTCTGATTTGTCCTGTTCTCAAACGATCAGGGGTTTTCGAACGGTCTTAGTCGGTTTAACGATCGATTTGGATCGAGCGAAATTCCTTGTCGTGTCAACTGGTATGAGAACTAAAACTTAGTTAGTACACATTGCTGTGATTTGCACTAAGAATATTATTTCGACTATATATAAAAGTTATATATATTTGAAAAGTTAATAACCTAATTGATTGGTGGTTGTGATGTTTGATAATTAGTTTCACTAATTAAAATATTAGAATGATAAATTATTGAAACCAATAAATAAAAAAAATTAAGTTAGTTAATTAAACAACTTTTAGCTACGTTCCTTTTCGAGGACGAAAAGATTTTAAGTGGGGGAGATTGTAACAACCCGGAATTTTGGAGCCAATTTAAAATTTTTATTTTAGAAATTTTAATGGATTTCTAATATTTAAAATGGTTTATTTTAAATAATAACGACAAAAATTTTATTTTAATCAAAGCTAAAAACGAATAAATTTAATGTAACTATACATGTAAAAATAAATAAAGAAGGAAAACTTTTCAAATTTTTTCCTATTAGAGTATGTAATAAATAGAGGAAGGAGATAATTCATATAGAGACAGAAACCATTCGTCTCTTTCTCTTTAATTAGATTAAGTGTCGTATTAAAGGACATTTACAACTTAACTGACACATACATTTATTGTCCAACTTTCTTTTTTCTAAATAAATATTTATTTGTAATTGTAAATTTTTACATATATGCATATTAAAATGTTTCTCTAAATATAATAAGTCAATGAAGAAAAAGCAACCCAGGCATCAATGTATTTATGAAAAATAAAACAGGAAATTGTTTAAGGCTATCTTTTATAGCATTTGCAAAAACGGCGGTCCATCTATTATATATACTAATATCAAGTATGGAAGGAAAACACTATTCTAGTATAAAATATTTGATTTCACATTGCTCCGATAGTCGAAGGCTGAATGATTACTGTAGTATTTAATAACAAATGTTTGTGGAGTAATGATTCAAACATGAATTGCAGATTGGCAACAACACGAAAGTCCACTTTGATTAAGACAAAAATAACGTTGAAACTTGAAAGCGGACAATTAAATCTAGAAGGGTACATGCATGCTAATATACATGTATATATTTACTTCATATAAATATATAGAGCTTAATTTTAAGAAGTAATGTTTGAATTTGAAAATAAATGCGCGTCGTAAATGGAATTAAATCACGCATGCTAATATACATGTATATATTTACTTCATATAAATATATAGAGCTTAAATTTTAGAAGTAATGTTTGAATTTGAAAATAAATGCGCGTCGTATATGGAATTAAATCACGCAGTAAAAGGGGGTTTAATTATGTTAGTCAAGTAACGTTCTAATTCAAAACAATTGAAACAAATACGCGTAAATATGTGTGGACATATTTATTTCAAGAGTATGTGCACGCGTGTTAATTCCAGAAATAACCGCATTTGAAATTGAAATTTAATGTGAGTTAAGAATGGAATTTTTTCTCAATAAAACTAAAAATAAATGTTTTGAATAACGGCCACATGCATTAATCATGCATTCATTTCTTTTTCTCCATTCTATTAATTGTATTCACTTTGTTCTATTTTCATGCCTTTCCCTTTGTTCTCCCTTGTTCTATTTTCATGCATCCTATTTCATTCACATATTTTCATTTCTCAAATTTCCATCTCCTTATTTCTCCTTTCCCCTCTTGCTCGTGGTGGTGCTCGATGGTCAGCTGTCATCTTGTAGGGCGTGCAATTTCTAAACTTAGAAAAGAGCGGATGGAAGGATTCAAAGTTAACGACTTGGGTTTCTGGGTTCCTGAAATTAACGATGAAGAGGGACCGACAGTGTTTAGTGTAAACGTGATTTAAGAGGTAATTAGAGTATAAATAAATAATTAATTATATATTTTTGTATTCAAAGTTTAAATTGGTGTATCTCATTCAAACTAAAATAGAATCAGATGATTTTCGAAGCGTTGAAATTGTGAAGTAAAGATCTACGCCATGACGCTGATCATATTTGAAAACAGAGCGATCTACAATTTTGCAGAATTAAAATCATGATGAGAAATCTATTTTTTTTTAAATAATTATGAAATTGGTTATCACAATTCTACAGTTATTTCCTGGTTGCTATTATTCATGCTTGTTCTGTGTTGAGTGTAATGTATGGATCTGTTTGTTTGGTAATGTCATTTGGTGATAAATGGTTAAACATAATTATCTGTTGTGAGATAATTTAGTAGAAACATTTAGATCAATTTTTACTGATAAAGGAAGTAAAACTAAAATATATAATTTTTGGTTAGATAAAATGATCAAAAGTATGAAAACCAAATTTTGTTAATTTGTTGAATTAGAAACTTCAACAAATATATGAAAGTTGAACTAGTATATTTCAACAAAAATGAAATGTCACTTTAAAACCATTCTTGTTAGATTAGAATCGTCACTAAAATGAGGTACCAACTTTTATACATTTTGTTGGGTTAAGAATAGAAAAGAAAAAGAGGTTCATGTTTTAGAATTAAAACATGATTTTAATAAAAAGTCAATTTTAATGTTTTGATTAGAACTTACATTCTTATGTAAAAGGTGATATTAAAATTAGAAATTAACATTTTCATTGTAAAATGTGACATTAAAGAAAGATTAACATTTTCATTGTAAAATGTGACATTAAAGAAAGATTAACATTTTCATTGTAAAATGTGACATTAAAGAAAGATTAACATTTTCATTGTAAAATGTGACAATATAGTAAAATTAACATTTTATTTGAAAATATATTATGCATATAAAATAAACATTTTTATACATTGAAAAGAATTAGTTAAAGATATATATTTTCATTCATTAAAAAGAATGAATTTAAAATGGACCTTTTTGTCACTTCAAAGGAATGATTAGTGAATTAAAATCACATTTTTGTCAAAAGAATGATTAGTGAATTAAAATGGTATTTTTGTGAAAGAATGATCATAGAAATAATAATCACATTTTTGTGAAAACATGATTATTGAAAATAAAAATAACATTTTTAAATAGAAATTTGTTATGTGAATAAAAACTATCTTTTTATTAGAAATATGTTTTACAAATAAAAATAACATTTTTGTCAAAACATGATTATAGAAATAAAAATCCATTTTTGTCACTTTAGAGAAATGAATTAGAAATATTCATTTTTGTCAATTTAAAGAAATGATTTAGAAACAGTCATTTTTGTCAATTTCAAGAAATGAATTAGAAAACATTCATGTTTGTCAAATTTAAAAGGATGAAACAAAATTCACATTTTTGTTTGCATTAAAAGTTTACGAACAAAATTCACATTTTCATTTGCATTAAAAGTTTACAAACAAAATTCACATTTTCGTTTGCATTAAAAGTTTACAAACAAAATTCACATTTTTGTTTGCATTAAAAGTTTTCAAACAAAATTCACATTTTCGTTTGCATTAAAAGTTTACAAACAAAATTCACCTTTTTGTTTGCATTAAAAGTTTACAAACAAAATTCTCGTTTTGTTTGCATTAAAAGTTTACAAACAAAATTCTCGTTTTTTGTTTGCATTAAAAGTTAATAAACAAAATCGTCATTTTTGTTTGCATTAAAAGTTAATAAACAAATTCATCATTTTTGTTTGCATCAAAAGTTAACAAACCAATTTATCATTTTGTTGTATTGAAAGTTGTTAACTAAATTAGTCATTTGGTCGCATTGAAATTTATAAAATAAATTTGTCAATTTAGAGAAATGAATTAGAAAACATTCATTTTGTCACTTTGAAAAAAAATGAAGTAAATTCATTCATTTTGTCACTTTAGAAGAAATGAATTAAAAACATTCAATTAGACACTTTGAAAAGAATGAAGTAAATTCATTCATTTTGATCATTGAAAAGGGATTAGATAAAAATGAGCATTTTCATACCTTAAAAAGAAATGAATTAAAAAGGGACCTTTTTGTCACATTAAAAAGAGTGAAGTAAAAAAATACACATTTTGTCACTGATAAGGAATTATACAAAATTGAATATTTTGTACATTAAAAAGGAATTATACAAAATTGAATATTTTGTACATTAAAAAGGAATTATACAAAAATGAATATTTTTGTACATTAAAAAGAATGAACTAGAAATGCATATTTTGTCCATTGAAAAGAATTTGAGAAAATTATCATATTTTGTACATTGAAAGGAATTAGACAAAAGTACAATATTTTTGTCACTTTAAAAGAATTAGAAAAGAAGAGACATTTTGGTCACTTAAAAAGATTTCATCAAAATATACATTTTGGTCACTGGAAAGGATTACACAAAAGATATGAAAGTTAAAACTTTTATTGTCAGATATTTACAATAAAAAAGAATTTAAATAAGAGATTAGACTTTTATTGTCATTTATCAACAATAAAAGGAATGGAATTAAAAGACTAGACTTTTATTGTCATTTGCCCACAATAAAAAGAATTGAAATATATGTCTGTGATGTTGAAATGTTTGATGTGTTAAATATAATGTTAGTATTTTCAAACTGAATATTACACTTCCATTTACAAGTCATCCGACTTGTTTATGTGATTGGGACGATAATTTTTACACATCGCCCAAGTGCACAAATAATTTATTATTTGATTGTTGGATGAAACCCCACATGGGTGTTGGGATTATATTTGATCTACACTAGTCCCAACATTTAGTGTAGAATTCACTTGGTTGTTAATTGGATGTTTGATAATTATTTATCATGCTTGTTGATTTCACGCAATATATGGTTGTTGATTGAGTCACATTCCAATAAAGAATATTCTAGGAAAAGAATATTTTTGTAAACATCTTAGAAAAAGAATATTTAGAAAAAGGAATATATTTTAGAAAAATATATTTATTTATTGAGATGGGCTGGTTATTAACTAGAATAAATCATTAAATTTAGATTTAATGAAGTTTTCCAATTGGTTAATATTTAATTGAAATTAAATTAAATAAATTGGATTTTGGGTTTGTCATGAATAGTGTCTTAAATAACGATGTTCTTAAACCCCGTATGAAAAGAATAATCTTTTAATTCAGATTATTAAAGCTTTCAAGTATATTCAGTAATTGAAATAAGATGAAATGTGAGTCGGGTTTATTGTGAACTGTGTTTCTAAGCGACATTTGTTCTTTAACCCGACTGACAGTGAAAATATGATTTGGAATTTATAAATCTTTTATTAAGATTTAAATGGGAATTTTCCAAAAGCCAAGTTTTCCAATTTAATATATTAAATTGGAGTTGAATGGAATTTGAATTAATAATAACCGATATAAGCTTCTGTAAAAGAAGACCGATACTACATATGGAATTTAAGAGGCTTTGCCGTTATTCTATTTATATTATTGGTCGGATACAGAAATTTATAATGATTATATATTGATTTGATTTCTGTGAAGATTCCATATTTTATGGAAGACGATTTTGGGTTTACCGTGAACTATGTTTTAAATTACATTAGTTCTTTAACCCAGTTAAGAATAAGATTAATTTCTTAAATTTGAATATTCACTGAATAATGACTTTTGATATTTAAAACCAAATTGGGGTTGTAATAAATCTTTAAAAGAAGGATTTAAGAATAATTTGAAGAATTTATCGTTGATAAAATAAGGTGAATATTTTATTAGAAGAATATTTTGAATTGGAATGAGGCGATGGATGTGTTTTTATAGTACTTGATTTTTAATTATAAAATACGTGAGTTATTCGGAAAGACCGGGTTTAACCCATTCCGAATAATTACTACGACGATGAAGAGTTGAAGATGAAGACGGTGGTTGAAGACCGACGATCTTCACATTGAATGGATGTGTTGCTACTGAGACCCTTGATGGGAGTAGCTACCTTGAAGGGGCTTCAGTGGTGGCCGTCCGGACTATTGTTGATTGTTTGGATTTGGTTTTCGCTCAGACCCAGAGCATAAGCTTGTAAATGGATGCGTGTCTGACATTGGATTTCGTTCCATGTGAATTAAATCGATTTCTATTAATGTATGTCTGTTTGGTGGTGGAGGATTTATTCTCTACTTAACACCCTGGTATATATTAATAGTGATTGATCGCATGGCGTGAATTGTCAATGTGGCACGCCAAGATGCAAATGATCAAGGCTTTTGTTGAAAAGCAAGGCCTTGTGGGATGATCAAAGTATAGCCTATTACGACATAGCTTTGTGTATAGCGTGACTTCGTGAGCCTCACACCCCGGTATGAGTCAAAAACGGGAGTAGGACTGCAGGGAGTGCACACGTTTCTTTCTAGCTAGGAGTGGTGTCAGTGCTTAAACTGGCTGACATTTTACTTATGTGGATGATGGATTTTGAGGCGCCTCAGATTTTTATATGATGTTAGTGGTCATACTATAGGTCCAAAGGGACTGGGAAGCGTGTGTTCAGGCATAATTAATCCACTACCCTTAGGTAGGGACCGACCCTGAAGATCCAAGGGTTCACTGTGGGGGATCTTGAGGCATTTGCTAGAGTGTCTCGAATCGGAGAGGAGCTTGCCCCTAGCTTCGATTCATGATGGAAATCCAATTTCCAATACGACCTTGCGGTTATGATTGTAGAACTAGTATGGCGACATAGTAGGATGGGGTACTATGCCGTCTATGATTAATACATTATGATTGAAATTGTTTTTGAAATATATATATATACCCATGGATATACACACTAATACTAAATCCGTTTTATCGTATCAAGCATCTCTTGACCATTATAAGATAAAACCCTATCCTCTGGTTTGCGCTGCATTGTGTGATGGGACTTGGGTCTTATAATGGTTTCATTTTTCCAGAAAGCATTGCGTTGTCTAACGTTTTACTTTATTTTATGCACTGGCAATCCAATGGAGTAAACCCGTTCCGCGTTAGCGGCGTGGTCCTGTGATTAGCCTTATTATTAGATAGTTAAGTTAAGATTGCTCATACCTGTCCCATGACTGACCTGTAGTTTGTTTCACTGGCAAACTCGGGTGCCCTTATTTTCCACACGGGCAGTCGAGTAGCTTTTTGCAGATATATTTACAGGATCCTGGTTTACAGCTGAAGCGGTATTCGGAAAGCTCTATATCCGTGTATTCCTTTCAGTTGTATATTTGTAATATTTTTCCACTGCTATTTAAATGTAATTTAAAATCTATGATATCATTGTATTTATATTGTATAATAAGTATTTGTACTCTGTTATCTTCTTGTACTCTGATGTAATTGTTGTAATCAGCAATAAAATGTTCTTCAGTTTGTGTTCTGATGTGTGTTGTTCTCAAAGCAATCCAGTCTTTCCTTTACTGGGAAGTTTGGGTCATTTCACATTTTACACAGTAGGGCTCATAATCAAAATGGCCATGTACATTTCATTTTATAGTAAATCCCAATGGAAGGTGTTTAGAATTCAAAGGGAACCAATCTTTTTGCTAATTGGATTATATACATCAAATGGTATAGGAGCAGTACCTCTCCATTGTATGCAAAGTCCCATAAGCCCAGATACAAGTGGATTTTCCTGCACAGATGGCTCATATGCACCAACAATACAATCTATGTACTTCTTCTTTTAAATTTCTTGAATTTACCTGTTATCGTTTGAAAAGTCGGTAATGAATCTATTGTCATATGTGGCTTAGAAAGCTTTCCATTTTCAGGATCATTGGATATGCAAAGGCAATATTAAAAATGGTGAAGTAGTAAGTGCGCAGATTAGCTCATACACCATTCAGTATCCTAGAGGAATTGCTAGATTTCAATGTCGATCGAGTGTATCTGAAACCAAGCTTAATCAACCATACAGATCCAAAACAAGAGTCCACCAGAGTAGCGCTAGTGAAAAGAATCGACTTCGAAATTCAAGAACAAAAGGAACTTTTCCAAAAAAGTTCCTTAAAGAACAAAAATCGACACAAGGTCAGGCCTATGATCCACAATATATTATTCTCTTTATCCAACTCAGTGTGAACTTTACATACATGATCTGCTAGCCAATCTGAAGTAGATTAAAAAGTTCAAAATCAAGTTGCATTGTTATCTCTGACAAGGACGATCTGAGCCAACTCAAATATATAGCGAACAATTCAAAGACAACTCCTTGAAATCAAGTCAATATGGACAGTTAGTTCTACCAAGCAAACAGCTTAATGATGGTTCATTCCAGATCACATCACGTTTGAACAAAATGTACTCTAGCAAACAGGTCCATCAAACTTGATCATTTAGTACTACAACTTTGTGTGTGGGCTTGTGATGTTTGGTGGGTTCTATAGCAAAGTTGCTTGTCCCAAAACTTCCTTAAACTTCCATAAATACCCCCTTACTCTCTTACAGAAAGGGGATCTAACCTTCGCCTGCCTGAACTCTGCTAGGGTTCATCCTCAACCATCTCTCAACTCTAAAGACAGCAAGCACTCTTTACGTAAACCAATTATCGATATCTACTCTAGTAATTGGCAGTATTTGTGATTGTTTATTACTTACTTTGGAGATCATCTGATAATTACTGTAATATTGCATGGCAAATACAATAATAAAGTTATTCAAAATGGATAAAGGCCTTACTCTTGGATGAACCACTGAAAAAATTATGTCTTTTCTCTCAGCTCTCCGTTTCTTTTCATTTTTCATTTATTTTACCTGTTCTGTATTATTTTCCCCTAAAAAGGATGGCGCTTTCGCTTAAATTGGGTGTTAGTGCCATCTTTAGCAATAACAATCTGCTATTGTAGTAAATAAATTATTTTAACTATGTTCAAGTCTAGCCTATAAGACTAATGTAGTTAAAGGCACGTTAGTATCATTAGCTGCAAAAATGGTTAAACTTCAGAACAACGAATTCCTCGTAGAACTCAACAGTGATTTGTTTTGTGTACATTCATTACATGATAGTGGAAATATAATCCCCTTTATCCCACTCGTTCTTTGTCACTTTTTTTGGAAGGCAAGTAAACAGATTTTAACTTGGTTAAAAAGTAAATATATGCAATCGAGGTAATCAGGTTGCATGCATTCGGTAATCAGGATTTAAAATCATTCTTCATAGGGTTAAGCTTCAGTTTCTTAGAACTCAACTTTGAAGCTTCATCTTCGTCGTTTTCCTTTACAAATCCTCTTGAGATTTCTAGGTTGACACGGATTCTCTCGATCGTTACTTTTCCTTCCGGAACACCTTGATGACCACGGAGTGTTAAAGATTCCTTTGTGCTTGGCTGCCATCTTAAGGCCAAGGCATCATAGTTTTTAACCATTTTTTTCTAAATATTGTTCCTTAGAAGTAATCATGGATGGCATGAAACGACCCAAAATCCCCCTTAGGGGAAATCACGGATTGAGTTGAGAACAAGACCAATCATAACGCGGACGGAAGAACATTTCATTGTATATTACAACAATTCCATCAGAATACAAGAATATACAGAGTATAAACGAATAAATATCACACAGAAAAAAAACCAGAGATTCGAATTACATTACATAGCAGCGGAAAATAATACAAAATACAACTGAAGAAGATACACGGATACAAAGCTTTCCGGATATCGTTCCAGCTGTAAACCAGGTTCCTGTGAATATAAATCTGCAAAACCAAAACTACTAGCTGCCCGTGCGGAAAATAGGGGCACCCAGAGTTTAGGTTAAAACAATAAACTCCAGGTCAGTCATGTGACTGGTGTGAGAACTAAAACAGTTATTAATCTTTATTTTAAAGTTCGGTAAATCAAGGGACCACGCCGTATAACACGGAACGGGTTTCCTTCCAAGAACACCAGTGCATAAAACAAACAGCACAATGCTAAATAAAGAAAAATGAAGTTGTTATAAGACCCAGGTCCCATCACACAATGCATTGCAAGCCGGAGGATAGGGTTTTACCTTATAACAGCCAAAGAATGCTTGATGTGTGAAATTTTATTTTTTTATTCTTAATCAGACTCCAACCGCAAATTAGTAAGAGAACGATTCCCTAAGTATTAACCCCGAAGGCCGAAACCAACATCAGACCAATACCCAGGAAGCCATTCATCTTAGCTCGTTTCCAGTTAGTTTCTGATTTTATATACAATAAAAAATATCAATAATAGGCGGCATGGGTGCAATATATCATGTCGCCATACTAGGATCTACAATCAAAACCGCAAAGTCACGTATTTGGAAATTGGATTTCCATCTGTGAACTGAGGCAAGGAATCGTCCTCACCGATTCGAGACTGTCTAGTCCGAGTCTCAGGAACTGAACGCATCGTCCCTTTGGAGCGACAGGGTCGGTCCACCGATGTGGATTAAACTTAAATCCTGAACACTGCGTTTCCCCGCCCTTTGAGGCGTAAATGAGCCAATGAATGACTCCATCGGCTTCACATAGTCACCGATATATCCGAGGCGCCTCGCAACAGCAACAACCACATAAGCCAAACTCGTCAGGGCGTGTAAAACCACTGACGCCACTTCTAACTAGAAAGAAACGCATGTCCTCCCTGATGTCCTTCTCCCGTTTTTGGTTCACACCAGGATGTGAGGCTCGCGAATCCACGCTACACAAAGCTATGCCACACAGGCCGTGCTTTGATCATCAACCACAAGACTTTGCTTTTCAACAGAAGCCTTGATCATTTGCCACTTGGGCATGCCACACAGGCAATTCACCCCATGCGTTTGATATCCATCAATATATAACCCCTAAGCTCGTACGTCTCAGAGAAGGGCGTTAAGCAAGAGAATAAATTCTCAACCGCCAAACAGATATATATTTAATAGAAATCAATCACACAGACTAAAATCCAATGTCAGACACACAGTCCATTTACAAGTTCGTTCTGGGTCTGAACGAAACCGGAGGCACCTAGTACCCCATATATCCATCGATCTCCAAGTACGTCTGGACGATCACTAACTGATTCCCTCCTCTTGGGTGTACGGCCCAATCAAGATCATCAGTAATTATCCAGACGACATGAAGACCTCCGGTCTTCGACCACCGCCTTCATCTTCGACTTATCGTCGTAACAGTTATATATTTAGAATGGGATAAACCCGACCTTTCTGAATCACTCGCTTATATAATAAATAAGTGTTATACCAACACAACATACGCCTCATTCCAATTCATCAGTCACTAACCGTAAATTAACAAGAGAATAATTCCCCAAATATTAACCCCGAAGGCCGAAACCAACATCAGATCAATACCCAGGAAACCACTCTGCTTAGCTAACCTACAGTTAGTTTCTAAATTTCACATTCTTAGTGAAAGGTTCCCATTAATTTTATCAAAGATAAATTCTTTTAAATTTATTCTTTAATCTTCCTTTGAATATCACTTCAAACTAGTCGAGATTAACGAACCTTACCGAAGTAATCATTTGTTTTAATTTCCCAACCCCAACCTATTCATCCCATGAAGTAAAACTGGTCATACTTCATATCTAACACCACGGTGTTATAGGTAAATTTAATTACCATTTCACGTTCAAATCTAATTAAAGATTTAACTACCGCCTGGAGTAAAACTGGTGATACTCCATTCTCGATCTTTTCAATCTAATTAAAGATTCATTAAAACTCCATTTAGTTTTAATCTTTGACTGGGTTAAAGAATCAGTGTCATTTAAAACACGGTTCACGATAAACCCAAAATCACATTCCATTTCAATCAGTCCCTAACCGTAAATTAGCAAGTGAGCAATTCCCTAAGTATTAACCCCGAAGGCCGAAACCAACATCAAATCAATGCCCAGGAAACCATTCAACTTAACTAATCTCCAGTTAGTTTCTGATTTTCTTAACTCTGTTAGGTCTAAGAACAGTATTATTGAAGATACTGCTCACAACAACCCAAAATCACATTCCATCAATTTTCAGGTTAAAGAACAAGTGTTATTTAAAACACTGTTCACGATAAACCCAAAAATCAATTTAAATTCAATTCCAATTAAATACTATTTAATTGGTACACTTCATTAAATCTAAATAAATAGATTTAATCTTTTTCTCAACTGGGTTTAAGAACAGTGTTAATGAAGACACCATTCACGACAAACCCAAATCCCATTTGATATTAAATACAAGGCTCTGAATAGAAAATATACCGGCTTATATTCAATATCAAATTCTACAACCAACAAATATTGTATTGGAAATAACGATATAAATATATCTTTCAAATTCCCATAACAATATCCGTATCATCACGAAATCCAACATC
This sequence comes from Allium sativum, assembly GCA_030737875.1. Taxonomy (NCBI): domain Eukaryota; kingdom Viridiplantae; phylum Streptophyta; class Magnoliopsida; order Asparagales; family Amaryllidaceae; genus Allium; species Allium sativum. The sequence continues at coordinate 1,022,295,908 of CM060926.1, forward strand.
GAAATATTCCGAAGACAATTTCGATTCAAATCTATTCCAATGCAATTATTGGAAATTTTGGTTATTTTCAAAACCATTTCAAATCCAATTTATTTATTTTAAAAATAAATAAATAATTATTCTAGTTCAAAACTAGTTCATTTCGATAAAAATCTATTTTTATCTTTTCAAATATGGAGTTTTTCATCCCAATTCTTCGCAAATCATTTCTTGTGATTTTACACAAATTATTTATATTTTTAATAATTTTATCAAGGCCCGTACAGTCGATTTCCATCAACGGCCATCGAACTGCACTTACAGCAACCTTTTCCAAATTTGATTTGGACATAATTCCAAATCCAACCGTTAGATTTCTAATTTCTAATCTTCGTTAGAAAGCTCTTTTCAATACGAACCCAACGGTTCCAGTTTTAGGAGAATCTGACGGTCGGATCTCCCGCAATGTCCATTCGAAGTCAATGGTCGAAATTCACGAACTGCTGCAGCGCGGCGCGTTCTATTCAGGCCATTATATATATAATATATATTTCGTCGATTTCCTTTTAAAACGTATTTTATAAATCGTTTTAAATTCATTTTCAAAACGATTTCAACTTCCTTTTCAAACTCAAATCAAAATTGAATTTTTCCTTACAAATTCGTTTTAAATTCATTTCAAATTGATTTCAATTCAAATCGATTTTTAATTCAAAACGGTTTTAATTTAATCGATTTCAGTTCAATTTCAATACGTTTAAATTCAATTCAAAACGATTTTAATTCTATTTTAATCTAATTCGAATTTCAATTCTTTTCAATTTAATTCGAATTCCAATTCTTTTCAATATAATTCGAATTTCGAAATCACTTTCAATATTCACTGAAAAATGAATAAAATCGATATAAATATCGTTCGCGTCAAAATGGCATCAATCTAATCAACACGGCTTCATATATTTCTATTTTTAAATATTCTATTTCAAGTATTTCTATTTCAAATATTTCTTTTTCAAATATTTCTTTTTCAAAACTGGAATGAGGCCCAATCAATTACCATATAATGTTAATTATATGGATTTTCTACAACACATGTATAAAATAACAACGATAAATAATCAACCATCATCCAGAGTGCACCACACAACTGCATAAGCATTAAATATAAATAATTAACGCTTACACAGTCTGTCGACCAATCGATCGACATACAACTAAACAATTGGGATTAGTGTACGTCAAATATCATCCCAATACCCGTGTGGGGTTTCAAACAATCAAACACAGATTTTATTTGTGCAGTTGGGCGATGTGTAAAATTTATCGTCCCAATCAATATCAGTCAAATGTGTGTATATAAACAAATCGTTAGATTTGTTTATATCAATTCATTTCATTTCATATATACGTTAAAAATTCTATTTTTAACTATAAAATATTTTTAACTATCTAAATATTTTATTTCATTTCACATCATATCACATAATCAACTACACATCAAAATCACACAAACAAGCATACAAGCCGTCCATGGTCTGTGGACGACGTGTGTCGGGTGCTACTAAACACCGTATGCATCCTAGTATATATTTTTAACTAGAAATTTAAATTAAAGGTGAGGAGTTCTCATAGAGGGTTCCACTCCGCCGTGCTTTGCTGTTGAACTGCTGAACTGTCTGGATCGGTTCGAAATTCCAATGTAGTAATTGCCCCGCTGTTCATAATAAAAATTATATTTTTATTGCTTCATTTTAGTAAATAAAAATCATATTTTTATTTCATATATATTTTCAATGCTTCTTTCTATATAAAAATTATATTTTTCTCTTCTTATATAAAGATCGGATTTTCATTTCGCTATATATATAAAAATCATATTTTTATATCCTCTACCTTATAAAAATCCTATTTCTATAATCTCTGCTATATAAAAATAATATTTTTATAACGTCTATTATAAAGAAAAATCGTATTTTTATATAAGCAAAGGTTATATTTTTTTCTCGTTATTTAAATAAAAATCAAATCTTTGTTATAATTAAAAATCCTACCTTTCTGACTTTAAAAATATAAACTTTCGCTAACTCAAAAACCAATTCTTTTCTATAATAAAAATCAAATGAAAATCATGTTTCTATGAAAATAAAAACTTTACCTTTACTAAGTTAAAAATCCCAACTTTATAAATTTAAAAATCATAACTTTTCTTCTTTTTCAAAGATCAAACCTTTCCTTCTTTTTTATATATTTTTTCCATAAGGAAACCAATCCTTTTTACATAAGAAAAATTAAGTCTCTTTATTTTTTTCATTACGCTATATTATATTTAAAACTGAAAAGAATAAAGAAATTTAAACTAAAACTTACTTTTAATCGATCGGGGAGGGGAGTTGTCGAAGCTCACGCGTTGCAGGGGGCGCCAACGTCCGTTGGTGGCGCTGACGACATCGGAGAGGGGCTAAGGAGTGATGCATGGATTTTCTCGCTTCTAGGGTTCGCGGCGGAGCTTCGTACGATGGAGGAGGGGCGGTTTTTTTAGGGCGGAAAGGGCTGTGGATGGCTGATGGGGCGTCAGGGTGGGTTCTGGCGGAGGTGGATGCGGTTGGCGTCGTCGGCTTCAGGGGGGTCACGTGTTTTTGGGGATCGGAAGGGGGGGCTCACCGATCGATAAGGAGGAGGGGGCTGGGGCAAGCCGTGCCTGATGGCGCGGTGGCGCTCCGATGGGAGGAGCGATGGCGGCTCCTCCCTCTTCTTTTTCTTCTTCTTTATTTACTGAATGAAATGGATCGGGTAAGGGAGGGGAGAGATAAAGGGGAATTTATATTATATAATATATATATATATATATATATATATATATAATTATTTATTTTAAAAAGCAACTTTTTATTTCGAACTCGAAACGGGACCCACCGCCTGTCGTCTATAGCTAATTACCCCCATTCCGAACACAATGTGACATGTATCGTAGGCTAATTCGATTGTTTCGATCAGCTTTCGTCAAAATCAAAATATAACTCTATATATTGAATTTGAACGCGCATTTCAATTTACCGGGGTCACATACTAACTCGAAAAATTCCAAAAAAATATTTTCTAGCTTCATATTGACAATACGGTCCTAATAAAACTAATTTCATCAAATTCTGAGACCGTTTGAAAAATTGTCATTTTCTAGTCGATTAAAATCAACTAAAACTGGTCAAACGCGTTTTCCTTTGCCACGCTCACATATTGATTCGAAGAATTACAAAATTTGAAACCTAGCAATAATTTGACATCACAGATCCAAAAAAAGAGGTTTCGTCGAAATCCAAGGTCATTTGCAAAATGGCTATTTTTAAGGGCTAGAATTCCATAGCGACTATTCTGAATTTTCAACTGGACATAACTTTTGATTCCCGCTATGAAATTTCAATTTTTCGGATTCGTTGGAAAGATATCCTCAATTAGATTCCATTATTTTTGGTTTCGCTAAAATCCGGTTTATTTTGAACCCGGTACATTCATTTGAACTTGGATATCGAATTATCGAACTACCACGCCAATTTCAATTCCTTTTATAATTTAAATAAATATTTATATTCTAACGACGACGTATATAAATATATACGTTCTAATTATATTCAAAACAAATTTCTCGTCGTTATTATTTAAAATAATTCATTTTAAATAATCAAAATTCACTAAAATTGCCAAAATAAAAATTTTAAATTGGCCTAGATTTCCGGGTTATTACAATCTCCCCCACTTAAAACTATTCGTCCCCGAAAAGGAACGAAGCCAAAAGTTGTTTCACGAATCAACGCAACTTCCATTATTTTCACTATGGCTTAGGTTCTTCAACTTTTCAGTTTCTAAGAACTTTTCAATTTTTTAAAAAATTTGGCAAACACCCTAAATTTTCGAAAAAATTCGCCATAACCTACCCTGCACCGGGGACTTCGGGATATTTCATATAGCCTCCCATGGCCTTCTTCAATCCAAAAGAAAAAGAAAAAGCCAATCGGCTCATAAAATCATCATCACCCAAACAAAACAGTAAATTATGATAAACATGTACCTATTTGCCGGGCAAACAAATTTTATTCTTCTATTCTAGCCTCCTTGCTATAACCTGTTCAATGTAAGTACATGTACATGCAAGCAAATGCGATAAATTTTCTATACAATTTACTATTTGGTTCAATTTGCTAAATGGTTCGAATTTTAATTAATCAAACAATAATCAAACAACACAACCATCAATCAATTAGTTGATTATCGTTTCAAACTCATAATTTTGATATATAGTCAAAAATCACATTTTTGATGCCAAATCACAACAATAAGCCCTATCTAGTTTTTGGTTCTCACACCAATCAATAGGAAATATATAAATATCACACCTTTGAAACTCGAATACCAATTCTGATGATGTTCGAACTATCATCAGAATCATCTCCGGGCGCCTAGAGTGTGATTCTATATCTATCCAGTATATTAAAACTTCGAATACACGTGGATCAGACGTATACACAAAATCTTTATATATCGGATTGTCCAAATTCAATATATAATAAATAATCAAATACGTATATTTGAACTTTATTTTCAAAACAAAAATTGTTTTCATTTTAAAAATATACTCTTCACACTCTTTCTAGGATACTACTGATCCCATCTCTAACGAATCATTCCCGTTGGATATTACTAATCCAATTTCCGATGAATTCTTTCGTTCGGTTCTAACGTGTCTTGTTCTCTGAGCTTTGTAAACCAAAGCTCTGATACCACGATGAAACGTGTAACACCCCACCTCCGCCAGGGTCACTCTTGCAAGTACACTGGCTTTGGAGGGGTGTTGGACAAGGTAAACACGCATGAAGATATCACAAGACAGAACATATGAGTAAAACAGAGTAAATAAAGCAGTAGATAAAATTACCATTTCAAAACCATAGTCAAGTTACCTCAAAGTACTTAGTCATTATTTTCCAACTACTACAAGTCTAGAAACATAAACTGAAAACTGGAAATAACATAAAGAAACTATCCCCAAAGTAGACGTGATAAAGCCATAGCGAGCTCAAGTCCAAACCGTACATGAGCTATCCAGAAAGCAAGCTAAAGATCCAAGCTAGGTGCTAGTGTTCCCACCCTGAGAACCTGGGGGGGGGGGGGGGGAAACGGAAGAAAAGAGGCGAAAGGAAAACAGGTCAGTCAAAAAGACTGGTAAGTCCTACCTACTATTAGTATAAAAACTAATAAAGTTAACTGGACATGTAAAACAGAGATGAAACATGGGATGATAACTGGAATGGTGAAAAGTTAACAAGAGTGGCATCGCATATACAAGGTTAAGTTGCACCAAGTGTACTAGTATTCTAATCCATGTCAAGTATAAACAAGAAATGATCCCTTGGCCCAAAATTGGCCCAAACTCATGAGATGACCTAAATCAAGGTCCAACTACTCGGTCTAGTCGATCGGCTCCCTATAAGCCTAACTCGTCGTGTATCGGTGTCATACGGCTTAATTATGGAATGTAGTTAACTGTGCAAGGTCCACCCTAGGGTGTATCCGGTCCTAGGGTGTAAACCACAGACACAAAATAAGCACGCACAGTCTAAACCTACTGGTGCCCATGTTCAACTCCGGACTTAATGTGCACGACCATGGTCCTCCTGAACTTAACTGGTGCACCATTCAGCCGTCTCTTTTGGTCTCTTACAATCAGCCCAGTAATCGTGCCCCACCCTAGCCTAGTCCTAGGGTATCCATGATACTCCCTAGTGGGTTACTGCTGAAAAGGACCACGTAACTAGGATTTCAAGCGGGTTAAGTATGGTTAACCCTATCCTAACCATGTATTGAGTTGGTCAAGTGTATCCAAGCAGTTCATGACTTAACCCTATCAATACATCGTGTTCAACTAGTCAAGTATATTCAAGTGATCTATGACTTAACCCTACCAATCCATCGTGTTTAATTGGTTAAGTATTCAAGTGGTCCATGACTTAACCCTACCATGTGGCATTAATTACTTTATGCACCACAACCTCTCACATTAGACTTTGTTGTGGTTACTAGTTAAGACGGGCGGGTCCGGGTAGCTTTACACCACAACTTAGTCTAACCTCGGGTTTTAAGTGTGATATGACCAACTACTTACATTGGGTCCTATTGTTTGTAGCCACTAGTTAAGCCGGTCGGTTCCGGGTAGATTTATGCTACAAACTCAACCCAACCTCGAGTTGGCCACTTTCATGTTTTCTACATGTCATGTCCACGTTCATGTTTTCAAGCATAATCACATGTCATATTTTCAAGTCATGTTTCATGTCATTTAATTTTACCCATAACGTAACCCCATCGCACGTAAGTTCGCATCAACACAAATAGATCAAAAGGGGGAACATAAGAATATGACAAGGTGGGCATAAGATGGCAAAGTCTATCACAAGTTAAACATGGTGATATTTGAGGCAAAAGGGTTCAACATACTAGCATATAAGTTATTGGCCTCAAAACATGCGTGACATCAACTTAGCAAATAGGTGATAACATGGTCGTAGTTAACATAGGGTGATAACTTGTGATTAGCATATAGTTCATGACATCATAGGAAAGTTAACATAAAGATCATGAGAGGATCTATGTTGCATTATGCATAACTACCAAGTCCTATGTTGCATTATGCATAACCACCAAATAAAGCTCATAGCTTTCTACCCAAAAATCAAGGTGATAATCTCATAATCATAGATCAAAGGAGTCATGAATAGATCTATGCATAAAATGATAGATCTAAGGTAAACATTACACTTAAGCCCAATTTCAACTTGCAACATATCACATTTAAGTTCATAGTTTAAATCTAAGAGTAGAATAGGGCTTACAAAGCTTGGCTAAGAAGACTAGAACAAAATAAAACAAGATTGAGACGAAGCCACACTAGAAATCCCCAAATGAATATAAGCTCCAAGTTGTCTTGAGAAATAAGAAGCTCCTTTGATTTGTATGAAGAAAGATGGCTCTTTTACTAGCTTAGAACACTCAAGCTTTCATGAAGAAGATGAAGGCCATGATATGAAGATGGAGGCCATGATCAAGGAGCATTTTGGCATAACCTAGTTGTAGGATTGATTTGTGGTGATTTAGGCTAGTTCATAGGGTCTTTTTATAGAAGTTTAGGTTAGTTTAGGCCATAGGATTAACCCTAGTTTAGATCTGAGCCATCAAATCTCGTCACAAGCCAACAAAACAAGACCCAGGAGCCAAAACAGGTGCACCAGGCCATACTGGTCCGACCACCCAGGTCGACAGGGGTGTCGACTGGGCAGTCGACACCAGCTGGGGTGTGTCGACTCCCAAGTCGACTCCCCAGTCGACTTGGGGGCTGGGCGGGAAATTTTTCCGCCCAGTCTGTTTGGCTCCAGATTTGAAATTTGAACTGTTTTTGAACTTGAAATTTTCTGAAAACTTTGACGGGCCATAACTGGGTCATACAGACTCTGATTTTCGAAAACCCGGACTCTATTTCGCGTATTTTTCCCAGATGAACGCAATGGCGCAGCCCGTTTCCCTTGATTCAGATTTTAACATTTAATTCTGCCTTGATTTGTGTTATAACATGTTATTCAAAATACGGGTTGTTACATTCTCCCACATTAAAGGATTTCGTCCCCGAAATCTTCAAGTTAGGAAGAACGTATCCTACCATCCATCATCCATCTACTCAAAACATCATCCACGAGCAGTCATTGTCCTTAAAAGATTCTAAATGTTGTATGATCATATGCGAAAGGTGTGTGTATATGTACTTATCTAATGCGAAAATCAGGTGGTTACTGATTCAGTAAACCTCCTTAATGCAAAGTATGTTAGTGAAATGAGTCCATATGTATGCAAATTCCTAACATAATTCATAATCTCTACATGAGTGCACATAACATTCATCCATATGCAACATCCACGTGATAGCATAACAAGTTTCATCCATGAATAAGTATAAGCACTCAGGAATATGCAATATGAAAGTGTGTGAGCCGATCTTGGTGCCTAATGTGTATCATGCATCCACGAGTATCCACTTGCAAACACTTGCAACCACTTGCAAACACTTGCAACCACTTGCAAACATCAAGCATAACATGTTTCAAATACATGTTTCATCCAAAGGGTTTCTACCTAAGGTTCTCATGACAGGATTAACGAAGTAACCAGATAAACATGGGTAGCAAAAGATAGATATGCTAGCTTATAAGAAAAGAGATTGAGAATGTACGCTCAAAAAGAAATGGGTGAAGCGCGCGCATCTTCTCCTCGGTTTCCCAAGTTGCGTCCTCTTCGGCTTCACTCCACTGAACCTTTACTAACTTGACTTCTTGATTCCTTAAATTCTTGATCTCCGTTCCCAAGATACGAATCGGAGCTCGCCTCAGGGTTGCCTCTTTTTCTACCTCCACGTCTTCAAGGATGCTAGGCTCAACTACCTCGGCTGACTCATGTAGGCACTTTCGGAGATGCGAGACATGAAAAACATTGTGCACTCCAGCCAGCTTCTCGGGCAATTCCACCTTATAAGCCATCTTCCCAATCCTCTCTATGATAGGGGAGGGTCCTACGAACCTTGGTGCCAGCTTCCCAACTGCTCCAAAACGAACCACATTTCGCAAAGGAGAAACCTTCACAAAGACCATATCTCCAACTTCAAACTCTAAGTCTGTTCTTCGCTTGTCTGCATAGGATTTCTGTCTGTCTTGGGCCGTTTTCATCCACCTTCGAATCAACTCAATCTTCTCGGATGTGTCCCTTATCATGTCGGGCCCAAGTATAAGCTTATCCGTCGTCTCCCACCAACATGTTGGTGACTTGCACGGCCTCCCATACAAAGCTTCGAATGGTGCCATCCCTATGCTTGCTTGGTAGCTGTTATTATAAGCAAACTCCACTAGAGGAAGATGATCTTCCCAAGTACCACCAAAGTCAAGAATGCATAGCGTCAACAGATCTTCTAGTACCCTATTCACCCTTTCGGTCTGACCATCCGTCTGGGGGTGATAGGTTGTACTTAGATTCAATCGCGTACCCATCGCTTCTTGCAAACTATTCCAGAATTGGCTAGTGAAGATTGGGTCACGATCGCTAACTATGCTAGAAGGAACTCCATGCAATCGCACTATCTCTCGAAGATAAACAGATGCTAGCCATGATGCGGTCCTCTTGCTCTTTACTGGAATGAAATGGGCGCTCTTCGTGAGTCTATCCACTATGACCCATATGCTCGTATTTCCCTTCCTTGACCGAGGCAATCCATCCACGAAATCCATCGAGATACTTTCCCACTTCCATTGCGGGACCTCCAATGGATGTAATAGCCCACCAAGTTTCTTCGACTCGGCTTTCACTTGTTGGCACACCATGCATCTAGAAACAAACTCTGCCACATCCTTTTTCCATCCCATCCCAAAAGAAAATGCGCTTCATATCCCGGTACATCTTATCCCCTCCAGGATGTAGGGTCATTCTCGAGTGATGCGCCTCCTCAAGAACTTTATTTACTAAGTCTCCCACTCGTGGGACACATAGTCTTCCATCACGCCTTAGCCATCCCTTGTCATCAATAGTATATCTAGCGAGGTGACTTGACGTCTCACCCCGAATCAACTTGTCCATGATCTCGACTATCTGCGGATCTTCCCTCTGTGAAGCCCCAACTTGATCAAGAAGTGTAGGTCTAAGCTCGAGGGATGCTAATGAACCAGTCATCGACCCAACAGCAGGTGCAAAATCAAAGGTTGCCAAGAACTCTAGGCTCTTCATCTCAACAAACAAGGGACTCAAAGTCAACCTTCTTCTGCTTAGCGCATCCGCCACAACATTACCCTTGCCAGGGGTATAAGCTATCTCGAAGTCATATGATGCCAAGAATTCCATCCACCTTTGCTGCCTTAGATTCAAATCTTTCTGCGAGAAGAGGTACTTGAGCGACTTGTGATCAGTATATAACTCAAACCTTTCGCCCAGAAGATAGTGGCGCTAGGATTTGAGTGCAAAGACGATCGCCGCCAACTCCAAATCATGAGTGGGATAGTTCTTCTCATGAACTTTGAGTTGCCTACCCCCAAAACATATCACTCTCCCTTCTTGCATCAGGACAGCGCCTAATCCCTTGCCACATGCATTGGTGTACACGGTAAACAACTTCCCTCCATCGGGCAATGCTAGAACTGGAGCTGTGGTGAGGGCTTTCTTAAGCCTTTGAAAAGCAAGCTCACACTCTAAGTCCCATGCAAAGACTAAGTTCTTCTTCGTTAACTTAGTGAGAGGGGCTGAAATCCTAGCGAAGTCCTTAATGAACTTCCTATAAAATCCTGCCAGACCGAGAAAGCAGCTTACTTCAGTTGCATTCTTCGGAACTTTCCAGTCTTGTACCGCCACCACTTTAGCGGGATCCACAGCTAAGCTCTGCTTAGAAACTATATGCCCAAGGAACCGAACTTCCTTTCTCCAGAAATGGCAATTAGAGAACTTGGCTTTCAACTGATGAGCTCTAAGCGTATCCATAACCTCCTTGAGGTGTGTAGCATGCTCTTCCGCATCCTTAGAGAAGACCAGAATATCATTCACGAAGACAACCACAAACTTGTTAAGGAACTCCCTGAACACCCTACTCATCAAATCAACAAAGTATGTGGGTGCATTAGTCAAACCGAACGGCATCACTAGCCATTCAAAGAATCTATCTGGAGTCCTAAACGCAGTCTTATCAATACTATCCTCATCCACTCTAAGCTGATGGAATCCGGTGGCTAGATCGAGATGAGAGAAAACAGAAGCACCAACAAGCTGGTCAAAGAGATCATCAATCCTCGGTAACGGGTGTCTATTCTTCTTTGTCAGCTTGTTCAACTCACGATAATCAACGGATAGACGAAGTGAACCATCCGCCTTAGTGGCGAATACCACCGGAGCACCCTATTCTGAAATGCTTCGCCTAATGAAATTTTTCTCAAGCAACTCCTTGATTTGCTTGCTAAGCTCTCTTCTTTCTCGCGAAGCCATGTGCCTAACTGGCAATGAAACTGGCTTGGCATTATCAACAAGATAAATGCGGAAATCTATCTCTCGCTTAGGGGGTAGCCCCTTAACCTCATCAAAGACATCGGGATATTCTCGGACCACCCTTACAGATTGCAGATCATCGATGGACGAGTCAAGAGATTCAAGATAACATAACATGACGGGATCCATAGGGTTACAAGAAATTTCTAGGGTATTACCGAGGCGAGTCATGAGCCTCACCACCCTATGCTCACAATCAAGAATGGCTCCATAACTGGACAACCAATCCATGCCCAAAATCAACCCGTATCCCAAAAACCCGAGAACATAAGCATTACATGTGAATTTTACGGTCAAGATAGAAATCCTCAAATCCATACAAATCATAGATAGATGGGCGGAACCCCCAATTGGATTTGAAACACTAACGAGATCCTCAACTAGACTAGTACTTAGGTGCAAACTTTCAACAATGTCAGAAGAGATAAAGGTATGCGATGCGCCAGAATCAAATAAAGTTCGAACAAGAAAACCAGAAATGTAAACAAGGCTTTCTACAGAAATACTACCTCGGTCCGGAGCTGGAGCAGTGTTGAGAGCATGCATCTGCCCTCCAAAAGTTATGCTCGCTGAGTCTGTCCTTGCCCCTGCCCTTGCTTCTTTGGGCAATCCTTACTAAAGTGTCCAGCCTCTCCGCAATGAAAGCATTCTCCCAACTTCCTCTTCTTCTTCCTACAATCTTTGGCTATGTGTCCAACAATCCCACAGAAGTTGCACTTCCTTGTCTCCCTTGCCTTGTGGTTGTTGGCCTTGTTACCCTTGTTGTTCTTGTTGCTCTTGTTGTTCTGGTTGCTCTGATTGCTCTGATTTCCTCCCCACTTGGAGTCCGCCTTCTTGGTTTGAGTCTCATTAGGCTTGACTTCTTTCTTGCCATTCTTATCATCTCCCTGAAGCAAGGCCATATCCACTAAGCTCTCAAAAGTGGCCCCCATGGGTATATGAGACATGGCTAAACCTTGTAATGGCTCATTCAACCCTCGTGCAAAGCGTAGAGCCTTCTTCTGGGGTGTGTTAACCATGTCCAAACCGAATCGAGCAAGCTGGTTAAACTTATTCACATACTCCCTTACTGTCATGTCCCCTTGCTTCAAAGATATAAACTTCTCCATTTGCAGATTCTCCTCAGCAGATGATAGAAACTTAAGCCCAAACCTCATCCTAAAGTCGGCCCAAGTCTCTATAGGCCTAGTAGCGTTGGTGACCTCCCACCAATAAGCAGCTTCCTCTTTCAATAGCCATACTGCCAACAGAACTTTTCTACGGTCTTCCACATCAAAGATGTCAAAGAGGTCTTCAGTTTCTTTTAACCAATTTCTTGCCTCAACAAAAGTCTCCATCCCTATAAAATTCTTGCCACCCATCGCCTTAAAGTCTTTGCAAACCTTTGCGAAATCCGCTTGTGGACGCTGAGGAGGAGGAGGAGGAACCTCAGGTACGGGAGGAGGAGTGGGAGTGTTTGCTGGGCCCGCATCGTTGGCCCTAGCTTCCAAGTACCTTCGGAACCATCCGGGTATGGGTACTCCCTCGGGAAGGTTAAGATCGGCCATGCTGAAAAAGGGAAAAGATAGATTTAGAACGAGGAAACAAAGGATAGTGCTAATGGCTTTTGGGGAATAGCCTTTTTAAAATAAACTAGACTTTTCTTGGAAAATACTTAATTGGTTTTGAAAATAGTTTTTCAAAAGGGTTTTTTAAAAAATCTTTTGCTCAAATCTTGTAAACCTTATGCTCTGATACCAAATGTAACACCCCACCTCCGCCAGGGTCACTCTTGCAAGTACACTGGCTTTGGAGGGGTGTTGGACAAGGTAAACACGCATGAAGATATCACAAGACAGAACATATGAGTAAAACAGAGTAAATAAAGCAGCAGATAAAATTACCATTTCAAAACCATAGTCAAGTTACCTCAAAGTACTTAGTCATTATTTTCCAACTACTACAAGTCTAGAAACATAAACTGAAAACTGGAAATAACATAAAGAAACTATCCCCAAAGTAGACGTGGTAAAGCCATAGCGAGCTCAAGTCCAAACCGTACATGAGCTATCCAGAAAGCAAGCTAAAGATCCAAGCTAGGTGCTAGTGTTCCCACCCTGAGAACTTGGGGGGGGGGGGGAAACGGAAGAAAAGAGGCGAAAGGAAAACAGGTCAGTCAAAAAGACTGGTAAGTCCTACCTACTATTAGTATAAAAACTAATAAAGTTAACTGGACATGTAAAACAGAGATGAAACATGGGATGATAACTGGAATGGTGAAAAGTTAACAAGAGTGGCATCGCATATACAAGGTTAAGTTGCACCAAGTGTACTAGTATTCTAATCCATGTCAAGTATAAACAAGAAATGATCCCTTGGCCCAAAATTGGCCCAAACTCATGAGATGACCTAAATCAAGGTCCAACTACTCGGTCTAGTCGATCGGCTCCCTATAAGCCTAACTCGTCGTGTATCGGTGTCATACGGCTTAATTATGGAATGTAGTTAACTGTGCAAGGTCCACCCTAGGGTGTATCCGGTCCTAGGGTGTAAACCACAGACACAAAATAAGCACGCACAGTCTAAACCTACTGGTGCCCATGTTCAACTCCGGACTTAATGTGCACGACCATGGTCCTCCTGAACTTAACTGGTGCACCATTCAGCCGTCTCTTTTGGTCTCTTACAATCAGCCCAGTAATCGTGCCCCACCCTAGCCTAGTCCTAGGGTATCCATGATACTCCCTAGTGGGTTACTGCTGAAAAGGACCACGTAACTAGGATTTCAAGCGGGTTAAGTATGGTTAACCCTATCCTAACCATGTATTGAGTTGGTCAAGTGTATCCAAGCAGTTCATGACTTAACCCTATCAATACATCGTGTTCAACTAGTCAAGTATATTCAAGTGTTCTATGACTTAACCCTACCAATCCATCGTGTTTAATTGGTTAAGTATTCAAGTGGTCCATGACTTAACCCTACCATGTGGCATTAATTACTTTATGCACCACAATCTCTCACATTAGACTTTGTTGTGGTTACTAGTTAAGACGGGCGGGTCCGGGTAGCTTTACACCACAACTTAGTCTAACCTCGGGTTTTAAGTGTGATATGACCAACTACTTACATTGGGTCCTATTGTTTGTAGCCACTAGTTAAGCCGGTCGGTTCCGGGTAGATTTATGCTACAAACTCAACCCAACCTCGAGTTGGCCACTTTCATGTTTTCTACATGTCATGTCCACGTTCATGTTTTCAAGCATAATCACATGTCATATTTTCAAGTCATGTTTCATGTCATTTAATTTTACCCATAACGTAACCCCATCGCATGTAAGTTCGCATCAACACAAATAGATCAAAAGGGGGAACATAAGAATATGACAAGGTGGGCATAAGATGGCAAAGTCTATCACAAGTTAAACATGGTGATATTTGAGGCAAAAGGGTTCAACATACTAGCATATAAGTTATTGGCCTCAAAACATGCGTGACATCAACTTAGCAAATAGGTGATAACATGGTTGTAGTTAACATAGGGTGATAACTTGTGATTAGCATACAGTTCATGACATCATAGGAAAGTTAACATAAAGATCATGAGAGGATCTATGTTGCATTATGCATAACTACCAAGTCCTATGTTGCATTATGCATAACCACCAAATAAAGCTCATAGCTTTCTACCCAAAAATCAAGGTGATAATCTCATAATCATAGATCAAAGGAGTCATGAATAGATCTATGCATAAAATGATAGATCTAAGGTAAACATTACACTTAAGCCCAATTTCAACTTGCAACATATCACATTTAAGTTCATAGTTTAAATCTAAGAGTAGAATAGGGCTTACAAAGCTTGGCTAAGAAGACTAGAACAAAATAAAACAAGATTGAGACGAAGCCACACTAGAAATCCCCAAATGAATATAAGCTCCAAGTTGTCTTGAGAAATAAGAAGCTCCTTTGATTTGTATGAAGAAAGATGGCTCTTTTACTAGCTTAGAACACTCAAGCTTTCATGAAGAAGATGAAGGCATGATATGAAGATGGAGGCCATGATCAAGGAGCATTTTGGCATAACCTAATTGTAGGATTGATTTGTGGTAATTTAGGCTAGGTCTTAGGGTCTTTTTATAGAAGTTTAGGTTAGTTTAGGCCATAGGATTAACCCTAGTTTAGATCTGAGCCATCAAATCTCGTCACAAGCCAACAAAACAAGACCCAGGAGCCAAAACAGGTGCACCAGGCCATACTGGTCCGACCACCCAGGTCGACAGGGGTGTCGACTGGGCAGTCGACACCAGCTGGGGTGTGTCGACTCCCAAGTCGAATCCCCAGTCGACTTGGGGGCTGGGCGGGAAATTTTGCCGCCCAGTCTGTTTGGCTCTAGATTTGAAATTTGAACTGTTTTTGAACTTGAAATTTTCTGAAAACTTTGACGGGCCATAACTGGGTCATACGGACTCCGATTTTCGAAAACCTGAACTCTATTTCGCGTATTTTTCCGAGACGAACGCAATGGCACAGCCCTTTTCCCTAGATTCAGAATTTAACATTTAATTCTGCCTTGATTTACGTTATAACATGTTATTCAAAATACGGGTTGTTACAAAACGACCCGAAATCCCCCTTAGGGGAAATCACGAATTGAGTTGAGAACAAGACCAATCAGAACGCAGACGGAAGAACATTTCATTGTATATTACAACAATTCCATCAGAATACAAGAATATACAGAGTATAAATGAATAAATGTCACACAGAAAAAAAACCAGAGATTCGAATTACATTACATAGCAGCGGAAAATAATACAAAATACAACTGAAGAAGATACACGGATACAAAGCTTTCCGGATATCGTTCCAGCTATAAACCAGGTTCCTGTGAATATAAATCTGCAAAACCAAAACTACTAGCTGCCCATGCGGAAAATAGGGGCACCCAGAGTTTAGGTTAAAACAATAAACTCCAGGTCAGTCATGTGACTGGTGTGAAAACTAAAACAGTTATTAATCTTTATTTTAAAGTTCAGTAAATCAAGGGACCACGCCGTATAACACGGAACGGGTTTCCTCCCAAGAACACCAGTGCATAAAACAAACAGCGCAATGCTAAATAAAGAAAAATGAAGCTGTTATAAGACCCAGGTCCCATCACACAATGCAACGCAAGCCGGAGGATAGGGTTTTACCTTATAACAGCCAAAGAATGCTTGATACGTGAAATTTTATTTTTTTTATTCTTAATCAGACTCCAACCGCAAATTAGTAAGAGAACGATTCCCTAAATATTAACCCCGAAGGCCGAAACCAACATCAGACCAATACCCAGGAAACCATTCATCTTAGCTCGTTTCCAGTTAGTTTCTGATTTTATATACAATCATAAATATCAATCATAGGCGGCATGGATTCCATATATCATGTCGCCATACTAAGCTCTACAATCAAAACCGCAAAGTCACGTTTTTGGAAATTGGATTTCCATCTGTGAACTGAGGCAAGGGATCATCCTCACCGATACGAGACTATCTAGTTTGAGTCTCAGGAACTGAACGCATCGTCCCTTGGAGCGACAGGGCTGGTCCACCGATGTGGATTAAACTTAAATCCTGAACACTGCGTTTCCCCGCCCTTTGGGGCGTAAATGAGCCAACGAATGACTCCATCGGCTGCACATAGTCACCGATATATCCGAGGCGCCTCGCAACAGCAACAACCACATAAGTCAAACTCGTCAGGGCGTGTAAAACCACTGATGCCACTTCTAACTAGAAAGAAACGCATGTCCTCCCTGAGGTCCTTCTCCCGTTTTTGGTTCACACCGGGGTGTGAGGCTCGCGAATCCACGCTACACAAAGCTATGCCACACAGGTCGTGCTTTGATCATCAACCACAAGACTTTGCTTTTCAACAGAAGCCTTGATCATTTGCCACTTAGGCATGCCACACAGGCAATTCACTCCATGCGTTTGATATCCATCAATATATAATCCCTGAGCTTGTACGTCTCAGAGAAGGGCGTTAAGCAAGAGAATAAATTATTCGCCGCCAAACAGATATATATTTAATAGAAATCAATCACACAGACTAAAATCCAATTTCAGACACACAATCCATATACAAGTTCGTTCTGGGTCTGAACGAAACCGGAGGCACCTTGTACCCCGCATATCCATCGATCTCCAAGTACGTCTGGACGATCACTAACTGATTCCCTCCTCTTGGGTGTACGGCCCAATCAAGATCATCAGTAATTATCCAGACGACATGAAGACCTCCGGTCTTCGACCACCGCCTTCATCTTCGACTTATCGTCGTAACAGTTATATATTTAGAATGGGATAAACCCGACCTTTCTGAATCACTCGCTATATAATAAATAAGTGTTATACCAACACAACATACGCCTCATTCCAATTCATCAGTCACTAACCGTAAATTAACAAGAGAATAATTCCCCAAATATTAACCCCGAAGGCCGAAACCAACATCAGATCAATACCCAGGAAACCACTCTGCTTAGCTAACCTACAGTTAGTTTCTAAATTTCACATTCTTAGTGAAAGGTTCCCATTAATTTTATCAAAGATAAATTCTTTTAAATTTATTCTTTAATCTTCCTTTGAATATCACTTCAAACAAGTCGGGATTAACGAACCTTACCGAAGTAATCATTTGTTTTAATTTCCCAACCCCAACCTATTCATCCCATGAAGTAAAACTGGTCATACTTCATATCTAACACCACGGTGTTATCGGTAAATTTAATTACCATTTCACGTTCAAATCTAATTAAAGATTTAACTACCGCCTGGAGTAAAACGGGTGATACTCCATTCTCGATCTTTTCAATCTAATTAAAGATTCATTAAAACTCCATTTAGTTTTAATCTTTGACTGGGTTAAAGAATCAGTGTCATTTAAAACACGGTTCACGATAAACCCAAAATCACATTCCATTTCAATCAGTCCCTAACCGTAAATTAGCAAGTGAGCAATTCCCTAAGTATTAACCCCGAAGGCCGAAACCAACATCAAATCAATACCCAGGAAACCATTCAACTTAACTAATCTCCAGTTAGTTTCTGATTTTCTTAACTCCGTTGGGTCTAAGAACAGTATTATTGAAGATACCGTTCACGACAACCCAAAATCACATTCCATCAATTTTCAGGTTAAAGAACAAGTGTTATTTAAAACACTGTTCACGATAAAACCAAAAATCAATTTAAATTCAATTCCAATCAAATACCATTTAATTGGTACACTTCATTAAATCTAAATAAACATATTTAATCTTTTTCTCAACTGGGTTTAAGAACAGTGTTAATGAAGACACCATTCACGACAAACCCAAATCCCATTTGATATTAAATACAAGGCTCTGAATAGAAAATATACCGGCTTATATTCAATATCAAATTCTACGACCAACAAATATCGTATTGGAAATAACGATATAAATATATCTTTCAAATTCCCATAAAAATATCTGTATCGTCACGAAATCCAACATCGAAATATTCTAAAGACAATTTCGATTCAAATCCATTCCAATGCAATTATTGGAAATTCTAGTTATTTTCAAAACCATTTCAAATCCAATTTATTTATTTTAAAAATAAAAAAATTATTATTCTAGTTCAAAACTAGTTCATTTTGATAAAAATCTATTTTTATCTTTTCAAATATGGAGTTTTTCATCCCAATTCTTTACAAATCATTTCTTATGATTTTACACAAATTATTGATATTTTTAATAATTTTATCAAGGCCCGTACAGTCGATTTCCATCAACGGCCATCGAACTGCACTTACAGCGACCTTTTCCAAATTTGATTTGGACATAATTCCAAATCCAACCGTTAGATTTCTAATTTCTAATCTTCGTTAGAAAGCTCTTTTCGATACGAACCCAACGGTTCTGGTTTTAGAAGAATCCGACGGTCGGATCTCCCGCAATGTCCATTCGAAGTCAATGGTCGAAATTCACGAACTGTCACAGCGCGGTGCGTTCTATTCAGGCCATTATATATATAAAATATATATATATATATTATATATATTTTGTCGATTTCCTTCTAAAACGTATTTTATAAATCATATTAAATTCGTTTTCAAAACGATTTCAACTTCCTTTTCAAATTCAAATCAAAATTGAATTTTTCCTTACAAATTCGTTTTAAATTCATTTCAAATTGATTTCAATTCAAATCGATTTTTAATTCAAATCGGTTTTAATTTAAATCGATTTCAGTTCAATTTCAATTACGTTTTAAATTCAATTCAAAATGATTTTAATTCTATTTCAATCTAATTCGAATTTCAATTCTTTTCAATTTAATTCGAATTTCAATTCTTTTCAATATAATTTGAATTTCGAAATCACTTTCAATATTCATTGAAAAATGAATAAAATCGATATAAATATCGTTCGCGTCAAAATGGCGTCAATCTAATCAACACGGCTTCATATATTTCTATTTTCAAATATTCTATTTCAAATATTTCTATTTCAAATATTTCTTTTTCAAATATTTCTTTTTCAAAACTGGAATGAGGCCCAATGAATTATCATATAATGTTAATTATATGGATTTTCTACAACACATGTATAAAATAACAACGATAAATAATCAACCATCATCCAGAGTGCACCACACAACTGCATAAGCATTAAATATAAATAATTAACGCTTACACAGTATGTCGACCAATCGATCGACATACAACTAAACAATCGAGATTAGTGTACGTCAAATATCATCCCAATACCCGTGTGGGGTTTCAAACAATCAAACACAGATTTTATTTGTGCAGTTGGGCAATGTGTAAAATTTATCGTCCCAATCAATATCAGTCAAATGTGTGTATATAAACAAATCGTTCGATTTGTTTATATTAATTTATTTCATTTCATATATACGTTAAAAATTCTATTTTTAACTATAAAATATTTTTAACTATCTAAATATTTTATTTCATTTCACATCACACAATCAACTACACATCAAAATCACACAAACAAGCATACAAGCCGTCCATGGTCTATGGACGACGGGTGTCGGGTGCTACTAAACACCGTCTGCATCCTAGTATATATTTTTAACTAGAAATTTAAATTAAAGGCGAGGAGTTCTCACAGAGGGTTCCACACCACCGTGCTTTGCTGTTGAACTGCTGAACCGTCTGGATCGGTTCAAAATTCCAATGTAGTCCATGCCCCGCTATTCATAATAAAAATTATATTTTTATTGCTTCATTTTAATAAATAAAAATCATATTTTTATTTCATATATATTTTCAATGCTTCTTTCTATATAAAAATTATATTTTTCTCTTCTTATATAAAGATCGGATTTTTATTTCAATGCTATAAAAATCACATTTTTATTCCACTATATATATAATAAAAATCAGATTTTCATTTCGCTATATATATATATATAAAAATCGTATTTTTATATCCTCTACCTTATAAAAATCCGATTTCTATAATCTCTGCTATATAAAAATTATATTTTTATAACGTCTATTATAAAAAAATCATATTTTTATATAAGCAAAGGTTATATTTTTTCTCGTTATTTAAATAAAAATCAAATCTTTGTTATAACTAAAAATCCTACCTTTCTGACTTTAAAAATATAAACTTTCGCTAATTCAAAAACCAATTCTTTTCTATAATAAAAATCAAATGAAAATCATGTTTTTATGAAAATAAAAACTGTACCTTTACTAAGCTAAAAATCCCAACTTTATGAATTTAAAAATCATAACTTTTCTTCTTTTTCAAAGATCAAATCTTTCCTTCTTTTTCATATATTTTTTTCCATAAGGAAACCAATCCTTTTTACATAAGAAAAATCAAGTCTCCTTATTTTTTTTCATCACGCTATATTATATTTAAAACTGAAAAGAATAAAGAAATTTAAATTAAAACTTACTTTTAATCGATCGGGGAGGGGAGCTGTCGAAGCTCACGCGTTGCAGGGGGCGTCAACGTCCGTTGGTGGCGCTGACGAGATCGGAGAGGGGCTAAGGAGTGCTGCACGGGTTTTCTCGCTTCTAGGGTTCGCGGTAGAGCTTCCTACGATGGAGGAGGGGCGGGTTTTTTTTTTAGGGCGGAAAGGGTGGTGGATGGCTGATGGGGCGTCAGGGTGGGTTCAGGCGGAGGTGGATGCGGTTGGCGTCGTCGGGTTCAGGGGGGTCGCGGGTTTTTGGGGATCGGAAGGGGGCTCACCGATCGAGAAGGAGGAGGGGGGTTGGGGCAAGCCGCGCCTGATGGCGCGGTGGCGCTCCGATGGGAGGAGCGACGGTGGCTCCTCCCTCTTCTTTTTCTCTTTTTTTATTTACTGAATGAAATGGATCGAGTAAGGGAGGGGAGAGATAAAGGGGAATTTATATTGTATAATATATATATTTAATTATTTATTTTAAAAAGCAACTTTTTATTTTGAACTCGAAACGGGACCAACCGCCTGTCGTCCACAGCTAATTACCCCCATTCCGAAAACAATGTGACATGTATCGTAGGCTGATTCGATCGTTTCGATCAGTTTTCGTCAAAATCAAAATATAACTCTATATATTGAATTTGAAGACGCATTTCAATTTACCGGCGTCACATACTAACTCGAAAAATTCCAGAAAAATATTTTCTAGCTTCGTATTGACGATACGGTCCTAACAAAACTAATTTCATCAAATTCTGAGACCGTTTGAAAAATGGTCATTTTCCAGTCGATTAAAATCAACTAAAACTGGTCAAACGCGTTTTCCTTTGGCACGCTCACATATTGATTCGAAGAATTACGAAATTTGAAACCTAGCAATAACTTGACATCTCGCATCCAACAAAAGTGGTTTCGTCGAAATCCGAGGTCGTTTGCAAAATGGCTATTTTTAAGGGCCAGAATTTCATAGCGACTATTCTGAATTTTCAACTGGACATAACTTTTGATTCCCGCTATGAAATTTCAATATTTCAGATTCGTTGGAAAGATATCCTCAATTAGATTCCATTATTTTTGGTTTCGCTAAAATCCAGTTTATTTTAAACCCGGTACATTCATTTGAACTTTGAAATCGAATTATCGAACTACCGCGCCAATTTCAATTCCTTTTGTAATTTAAATAAATATTTATATTCTAACGACGACTTATATAAATATATACTTTCTAATTTTATTCAAAACAAATTTCTCGTCGTTATTATTTAAAATAATTCATTTTAAATAATCAAAATTCACTAAAATTGCCAAAATAAAAATTTTAAATTGGCCCAGATTTCCGGGTTATTACATGGCCTTTCTCATTTGAGAAAATAATGTGTCATCCTTTTCAAGGATTTGTCCAAAGGCAAAGAAAAGTGTTGAACCAATATGGAATTTATTGATAATCCAGTTATCAAGATCGTAAGCTTCTATTTTCTTTTTGTTCATTATGTTTAAAGCTTTCGATCTTAAAATTTTATTCTAATAAAGCTATTAATCCACATATCGATTCCAATATAGGAGGTTTAGAAGATCCTTATTCATATTAAATTGGCCCTTTTCCCTTATCACACCACCATCGAATTGGAAGGGGAAGGTGTACCTTTACCATTTTAAGGCTTATTTCGTATGGACATCAGTATTTCTTCATTAGAAATTTGTTGCTGAGACGGAGGGTTTTCAATATTTCCCACTTATAAGATCGTCTAAATTGTGGATATACCTTACCCAATTTGTGTGCGGCTTTTTCCTTATTCTCCTTCGGATTATAAGAGACTTTTCCTGGTTTATTGTTGACTCTTTCTTGTTCATAAGGAGTTTTCTTTGAATTATAAGCAGTCTTCCTTGGATTATCATGTCTTCTTTTCATATTATAATCTGCATTTATTTCCATCAAAATCAACTTTACCATTAATCCATTTAGAGTTAGTAGAGTGGAAGGTTAAACAGTTTAGGAGGTTTGGTCCATCCTTCAAGCACCAAAAATGTTAGCTGAAAAAATGGTTAACATCCCAAAACAACGAATTCCTTATAGAACTATTGGTTGAGTTGGATTTACAAGAGTTATATCCTTTGGCTCAAAAGGAAACTTGATTTTCCATTATAGGCTATAGGTAAGATTTCATGGTTTTAAGACGGGTCTTTAATGTCGGAGATCTCTTTTTATCCTGCTGATTGCTTTAGGTACTGTCCAGAAGTATATCCCAGTTGAAAACAAAATTACATGAAATTAGTAGCTAGAAGTTTATCTTGGCATTCCCTTAATTCTAAAGATCTTAGTCTGAATGCTTAGTAAAATTTAGGTCTTGCCGATTCCGATATGGACCCTTCGCTTCCTTAGAATCATCTTATTCCTTGGCATGGCAACCGTCGCATGGTTTAACACTTATTTGAATCCCTTTAAAGTTACCTTAGTAATGTTAGGGAAAATATTTATGTAGAACAAATTTTCTTATGAGGCTTCGACGTTGTTAATTTTGTTCATTTCACTTCCATTAATAGGTGTTCTTTAGCTGACTCTTGGGGTACCGACTTCTAATATGACACCAATTAGAATCTATCAAAAAGGTAAGTATCTTCAATTGATACTATCAATGGGTAGCTTTTGGGCTAGACAATGGACTTCGAACACATTTTGATAACCGTCGATAAGCTTGACTCTTAGAGGGTTTTGGGTCAAGCCCTTTGAAAAGGATTGGGTACTTATTCATTTGGTAATCCCTTTCAGGGGTTTTAGAGGTTATTTTTTTAGATAATTCCTTTGGAAGCCTTCCGAGCTTAGACCTACAAGGTCAAGATATAGTAATTTAATAGTTACATTCATATTACCTTAACTAACTAAAGAAATTCCTTTTTATTAATGACTTCCCATAATACCGAGACTTGAGTATTTCTATTCCTAGAAATTCTCAAATTGATCTAGGAATTAGGGTTTATAACTTGGAATTTAAGACACAAGAGAGAGAATGAGAAATTCGGTATGAATTATGAACCTCTTGAGTCATATTTATAGGTGTGGGTTGACCCCTCCTTCGCTTTGATGATATCACATCGATAGCTCTGCAGCAACTAGTTTAAAGGCTTAGTGAAAGCGACTTCAATTCTCTATACTCTAGGACTTTTGATGCAGTTGAAGTGGATCTTCCTAAGTGATTTGTAATAAATGCTCCTTGTGAAGCCTTTGGCTCTACCGAAGGAAGTCTTCTCAATGCAAGACTTGGTGCTTGTATTGAGAAATATTCCCTTAAGGATCTTTCATTGTAGGGATTCTGAAAGGTTACTTTTTTCAATAGAAGTCTAGCCTATGCGGCTGGAAATTTCTTCAAGATCATTTGAACGGAACATCCCCTTCGAATGAATCGAATGGTGTTATTGGTTTAATAGCTATGAATCGCCTCCTCTTTAACCTTAATAGACTGGTCCTTTGGAAGGAAGGCTCTTCAGCTCATCGAAACGGCTTTCTCTTGTCGGAAGGAGCCTATTACTCCTTTAAATTTTCCACCAGAGTAAGTCGTGATAAAGTGCCTTTTTCTAGACCGGAAGCGTCCTGCTCTTGACATCCCTTCACAGTGGCTTTATTCCCGATTCCATCATTCATGTAGAGGTAATAACCTTATATACTTTTATGAAGTTTTTTATATTTCGAAACCTTTAGATAACTAATCCCTTCATCTCCGTCGAAGGGTTTTGAGGCACTAGCCTTTCCCGGCATCTTGCTCTTACCTTATTATACTTTATGTTCTGGAGAATCAGACATAGTTCAAAACTGCTAAACGGTGCCAGAGAATAATCCTTTATCCTTGTAAAATGACACTAAGCAAAATAACTCCTTTCGACTGCATCGAAAGACAGTGGGACATAGACCCCAATTCTCTTATTAGATAATATTTAAAAATGAGCTCCTTTCATTACTAGAAGAATGTGAAGGCTACAGCCCTTTAATCTTGACAAAACCATAGCTTTTTGAAAACTAACCCTTTGACTGTAACAAATGGATACTAAGGTTTCACCGTTAGGTTCATTCATAAAACATTTACATTTAACGTAAATAGTCCCATTAACTAGACACAACGACCGAAATCCTTGTGTGAAGGCGATAGGCTCTTTTGGAGTAAATTTTTTAAAGCTTTACCCAATGGCTAATGTCCCAAGACAAATGTCAAAGGTCGAAGCCTCGTACAAGGAAGCAGAAGTCTAAATGCTTCATATGTCAACCTTTGACATTAAAAGCATTCAATACTTTTTAGAAGGAAGCGGAAGGTGCTTTCCACCATTTCGAAAGACAAGAAAGATACTTTCTAACTTCAGAACTATGACACTGACCGTAAATAAAACGAAAAACTGATTAACTCCTTTGCAATTGGCGGATTGTCATTGGTCCAAAAGAGAAATATTCTGACCAAAGTACAATATATTGCCCAGTTCAAAGTATAAAACATTTGTACTTATGCATTAATGCCTTGTTCAACGCATAAGCTTTCCTAAGCGAAAGAAACCTTGGAAAATTTATGTCAATAGAAATAAACATCAAAAAAATCCCGAAATTTGATAGAGTGAGGAGTATATCCTCCTATATCATTCGTAAATGTTTACTGATTAAAATAGTTAGTTAACCCATTTAATTATTACTCCCGAGATTAACAATCTTCCTTAGAAGATTCATCTACATACTCAAAAAATTATGAAATCTAAAACTCATCTCCTAAATCATGTAACAAAAAACATATCCAAATTTCATATCAGTTGGAGATCTTTATCTATAAAATTACCCTAAAACATGTTCGCTTTCATGCAAAACAGGCATGTAATCCAAAACAAAAACATAGGCATTGCTAGAAATCAAGTAGCAGCCATTAAACATGAAGGCAATCATGAATAATCCCTAATAATTTGGACAGCAAATAATCAAATCTAAACATGGGTAGAGAATATTATTCACCTTCTTTGGATTGTGTTAGGGATTGTGGAATGGATCATTAAGGCAAACAAACACTAAAAGGGGGGTGAATAGTGTTTTTAAGAATTTAGACAAAATCTAAAACTTATGTGAATTACTATATGGATCAAAAACCACAAACAAAATCACAGACACAGAATCAAACACAAACACAAATATAAACAGAAATAAAATGCAGAAAAGAAAGAACACACCGAATTTTATACTGGTTTGGAATTGCTCCTACGTCCAGTCCCACACAACGCTGGATTGCGCAGAGTTTTATTACTATATCAATAGTCAGTTACAACCTCCTTGATTTCACGACTACAAGGGATACCGCCGATTCCAACCTCCTTGATTTCACGGCTACAAGGGATACCACTGCTTACCCATCCTTGATTTCACGGCTACAAGGGATACCACCTATTACTTTACTCAACCCAAACAATTACAAACAACCCTATAACTCTTCGATAGCACTTGATTCAGAGAGTAATGTGTAGAGAGTGTAGAGAGAAGAATATTAGTGAAAACAGAATTGAATTCGGCAGAGTATAGGTGTAGAAATCATAAAAATGATAAGAAATAATGGTGTAACGAAAGAGAGTGAAAGTGCAGAAGAAAAAATAGTAAAACTAGCCCCTTTTTATAGTGTGAAAGGTTGCAACGCTTCAGAACCGTCACAAGTAGTGAAAAGACACTTCCTTTCAAAATTGAAAAAATGACAGTTATACGTCGACATGTATATAGATGTATGTCGACATATATATGTGTAAATTTGAATTTTGAACATTTTTCAAGTGTTTTGATATATATACATAATTCTGGAAATTCTTGAATTAAAATATAGTGTTATAAATAAATATTATAAAGTAGAAAATCATATGAAAACATAAATATAAACTATATAAACATATTTATAGAATTATAAAGTTTAAAACAATATAAATATAAAGTATAAATATATAAAACTTATAAAACTTGAGTTTGCAAACAAAAGTAAAGTAAGAAAGGAAAAAATAGAAAAGATAGGAAATAAAATAAAGTGGATAGAAATTGAAGATAGAATATGAAAACAGAATTTTGAAAAACAGAATTTGAATTTGAACCTGGAGTGTTATTCAGAGTCTTACATAATCTAGACTCTATAACTATGTTAGTCTTGAACTATTGAAATCCTGAATACTCATGAGTCTTGAAATATCTCTGAATTCTGAATCTCTAATATCTTTAAAGCTATACAGTCTTCAATATATAATTCCTGTATATAAATCCTACATATGTATATATATATATTCTAGATAAAGGTGTAAGTATATATTTTATAATCAATTAATATTGAAATAAGGTTGTTATCATCAAAACTCCATTCTCCAATAACCTCCCCCTTTTTGATGATGACAACCTTAGTTTATAAAATATCATACCTACGCATACCTGTTGAAGATGATACTTTAAATACTCCCCCTGTCTATATGAATCCTATAAACTATGTCTATATTTTATAGTTTTTCCCCCTTTGGCATTATCAAAAATAAATTCTAAAACTAATCCCCCTAATTTGTATAACTATCTAAATAAAATTTATAAGAAACTAAGTAACTTCTTACCCAAAATAGAATACTCCCCCTAAGTAAAATACTCCTATAATAAATCTTATGCTCCTCCTTAATTTTATATCTGTATTACTTTATGCTAAGATGTATAACTACTTAACATAAACACAATCAACTATTATATTAAACTAAAATTTGTACAAGCGATGGTACACAGATTTTTACAGTCCCGATATATCGTAGAAACAAAAAATGAAAGAAAACCTTAAATACTAATTATTCTTGACAATGGGAGATTTGTAAATTAGATAATTCGGATAATGGAGACAAAAATCCCCATTTTGTTCGATCATATTCCCATTTTGGTCGAATAAGACCTCTCCTACACATACAACTTTATTTTCATCTTCTGTAATCGTTTGTTGAGTCTCTTGATGTTCTTCTTCCTCCATCATTTCTCCTTCCTCTTCTAGTTCTTCTTCTGGTTCTTCCTCCTCTTCCTTGGCTTGATTATCATCGTCAATGGTAATCGGATTGGCCTGATTATCCATTATGAATTTAAGAAGACTCCTTATTACTTCCCTTACCTATTTTCTCTTGACTCGTTCTAATCTGAAGTACTTGTATTTCAACCATCATTTGCAGAGCATACTCCATCTTTTCTTCTATTTTGATAACACGAGAGAGCGTAGATCATTGAAAAGGACCCTCGGATGGTCCATGAGCGAATCAGGGTTGATTTGGGTTTTTAGATTAGTGGAGGCCATTGTATATTCTAGTTTAGAGTTTTTACAGAGAAGAGAAATGAAAATGAAGAAGAAAAGTCGAAGTAGAATGTTTAAATAATTGATATAACTAACTTTTGGTGGGATTAAATTTAAAATTCTGGCACTTATATGTCGACATATGCCTAAATGTATGCCGACATACTTATGTTTTAAATATTGTTTTTCTGATTTTTTATGTTAATTATATGTATGTAATAGTATATTTAATTATTCTAACTCACTTAGTGAACATATGCCTAATTCTCTTCTAAATTTAGTAAATGTTGCTTCGCTTAGTGGTTTTGTTAATATATCCTCTATTTGTTTATCTATTTCTATAAATTCAAGTGAAATTTTCTCTTTACTTACAATATCTCTTAGAAAATGATGTCTTATATCGATATGTTTAGTTCTTGAATGATGATTTGGAATTTTAGAAATATTTATAGCACTCATATTATCGTAGTATATCAGAGATTTATTTATTTTAATCCAAAATCATTTAGAGTTTGTTGCATATATATTACTTATGAATAAGCCAAAGCAGCAGAGATATATTCTGCTTCAGTTGTTGACAAAGATACAGTTTCTTTTTACTAAACCACGAGACTATTGAATGTCCTAAGAAGTGACAGGTACCACTAGTACTTTTACGATCGGATTTACATCCTGCGTAGTCAGCATCACTGTAAGAAACTAAATCGAACGAATCATCCTTAGGATAAAATAATCCAAAGTGTGTAGTATGTTTTACATACCTTAGGATACATTTTACAGCTTTTAAATGTGTTTCCTTAGGTTGTGATTGATGCCATACATAGAGACATGCACTATGCATTATATCTGGTCTACTAGCAGTTATATGTAATAACGATCCTATCATTCCTCTATATAGTTTTTGATCTACATCTTTAAACATATCATCTTTACTTAATGCTATATTAGTCGCCATAGATGTTGGTCTTCCACTTGTTGTTGTTAGATTATATTTATTAATTAGATCTCTTACATATTTTTCTTGATTAATAAATATTCCATTCTTTAATTGATGAGTTTTCAATCCTAGAAAGAATGATAGTTCTCTCGTATGACTCATTTCAAATTCTTGAGTCACAATATCCGAGAATTCTTTGTTCATCTTATTATTTGTTGATCCGAAAATTATATCGTCAACATATATTTGTACTAATTAAATATCCTTTTTATTTTTCTTAATGAACAAAGTATTATCTAATTTTCCTATTTCAAAATTTGATTGTAACAAATAATTTCTTAATCTATCATACCAAGCTTTAGGAGCCTGTTTTAATCCATATAACGTTTTCTTTAACTTATATACATGATCTGGTAATTTTTCGTCTTCAAATAGAGGTGGTTGCTCTACATGTACATCTTCTTTAACAAATCCATTTAGAAAAGCACTTTTGACATCCATTGATATAATTTGAAATTATTATGGTTTGCATAGGCTGGTAAAATCCTAATAACTTCTAGTCTTGCTACGAGGGCAAAAGTTTCATCGTAGTCTATTTCTTCTTCTTGAGTATATCCTTGTGCTACTAGTCATGCCTTATTTTTTAGTACCTCACTGTGTTCATTCATTTTATTTTTATAAACCTACTTTGTTCCTATTATAGTTTTATCCTCTAGTGTAGGGACAAGTTCCCATACATCATTCCTAGTAAACTGATTCAGTTCCTCTTGCATAGCAAGTATCCATGAATCATCGAAAGATGCTTCCTTTGGATTTTTAGGTTCAATAATTGAAATAAAAGAAGTATTACTTATGTTATTTAATTGATTACGAGTTCTAACAGCAGATTCTACATCTCCTAATATATTTTCTACAGGATGATCTTTAAGTAATCTAATTCTTTTATTTGGTTGATAATCTTCATGATTTATTTCATTAATTTCATTTTCACATTCATCTTCATTATTTTGAGTTATACTTTTATAGTTTTCGTCGAAAGATACTTTGAATGTTTCTTCTATGGTATTGGTTCGTGTATTGAAAACTCTATATGCTTTACTTGTTTTTGAATATCAAATAAATATTCCTTTATCGGATTTCGAGTCAAACTTGTCTAAATTATCTTTAGTATTAAGTATAAAACATTTACTTCTAAATATTTTTAAAATATGATACTTTTGGTTTCTTGTTATACAAAAGTTCATATGGGGTTTTATGAGTTAAAGATCTAATTGAAATTCTATTTATAATATAACAAGCTGTTGCAACTTCCTCAGCCCAAAAATTCCTTAGTAAATTACTAGCGGATAACATAGTTCTCGCACATTCTTGTATCGTCCTATTTTTACGTTCTACTGCTCCATTTTGTTGAGGCGTTCTCGGAATTGAAAAATTATGGTTTATTCCCTTTCTATTACAATATTTTTCAAAAATTTTGTTTTCAAATTCTCCGCCATGATCACTTCATATTGTTTTGATTATTAGTGATAATAAATTTTGAATTCTTTTAGAAAATGTTTTAAATTGATCAAAAGCATCACTTTTATTTTTAAGAAATAAAGTCCATGTAAATCTAGAAAAATCATCGACTATTACGTAAACATACATGTTATGATTTATTGATTGAATTTGAAATGGACCAACTAAATCCATATAAATTAACTCTAATGGTTTTGATGTAGTGATTTCTTCTTTTGATGTAAATGAACTTTTCTTTAGTTTTCTGAGTTGACAGCATCGCATAAATTATTTACTTTAAAATTTATTTTGGGTAATCCTCTGATTGAATCTAATTTAGAAATCCTAGAAATATGTTTAAAATTTATATGACCATATCTCTTATGCCAGATCTAGGGATTACTTGTATTGGCCATAAGACATAGATTACCGCTGGAGATTTTCATACTCAATATGTAGATATTTTTCTTTCTATCTCCTTCGAATATTTCTTTTGAATTCCTATCTTCTATAAATCATTTATCCTTTTCAAAGTTTATTTTATAACCCTTATCGCAAAGTTGACTTATACTTAACAAGTTGTGTTTTAAATTCCTAACTAATAAAACATCAGAAATAGTAGGAGTTTCAGAATTACCGACATTGTTGATTCCAATAATGTATCCTTTAGAGTTATCTTTGAAGTTCACCGTTCCACCATCTTCATATTTCAGATTATTGAGGAGTTCTGGATTTCCCATCATATGTCTCGAATAGCCACTATCCAGTATCCATTTGTCCTTTTTCATTTCCACCAATTGCTTTCCAGAATTTGAATTCTCAACAGCCATGTAACACACCAGTTCGGGATTTGAATTTCCAACATCCACTTTACCCAAATTTTCAACTTTTTAATTTTCAAAAGTCATAAAACGCATCTTTTCCTGAATTGAACAATATTTCAGTAGATCACAAGCCTTTTCAACGTGATTATATGCAGACTCTTTCAACATTGACACAATGCATGAATTGATACTAGTGTTAACAAACATTTCAAAATTTGCCATTTAAACTTTTTCAAAAATCAGATTATGAACTTTTTTAAAAACCTTGCTCTGATACCAATTGTTAGGGATTGCGGAATGGATCGTTAAGGCAAAACAAACACTAGAAGGGGAATAATGTTTTTGAGAATTTAAACAAAATCTAAAACTTATATGAACTACTATATGGATCAAACACCACAAACACAATCGCAGACACAAAATCCAACACAAATATAAACAGAAATAAAATGCAGAAAAGGAAAGAGCACACCGGATTTTATACTGGAAAACATAAACACAAACTTATGTGAATTACTATATGGACCAAAACTTCGCCAAACGATAGGTTCGACGAAGCCAACTCGTCCAACTCATCAAATATGACCAAAAACATGATATGAATCTACTAACAACATGAAAACGACATTTTTCACCAAAATTATGCAAATCACTCCAAAATCATGATGAGTGATCGTATGAACAAAATTATAGTTCTAACTTGCATAATTATATGAAATAGCATAAGAATTACTGGTTTAAACTTGCTAAATTAGATCCTAGGGTTATTCATATGAAAATGGACTTACCAATGTGTAGATCTAAGGAAAACGACATGAATTTGATGAAAATCATGATCAAATACTCATACACTTGATTGAATCCGCATGAGAGATGTATATCACTTACCAATTCTCCAAAACAAAACAAAAATGGAGCAATACGAATCCGGACAGTAAGGAATTGAATCCAAACTCCTCGATTTGATGAATTCGCCCTTGAAACGATGCAGATCTAGCCTCCAATGGTGTAGATCTTCGATTTTCTATGCTTAGATCCTGATTTCAATGGTGGAAAGGTGTTAGAGGAAGGAGGAACATAGGCCACCAAAGGAGAGAATGGAAGAAGTAAACCATTCACTATACCTCCCACCCCCTATTTATAGCATTCCATCAACCCAATAATGGGCCTCTCCAAATCAGCCCATTATGGCTTTATAAACCTGGACAACCAACTGAAAAACCCTAAAACAACGATTCCTCCCAAACTGCTGAGCCAAATATTTAATGTAACCATTCTACGGAAAGGCAATCATCATTTCCTTTCCAGTGGCGCAGGTCTCACCCTCGGATTCGACCTGAGTCAAAAGTTATGCCATGTACAAGGCTGACAAGGGCAAAATGGTCACAAACAAAATTAGTAAAAATTATGGGCATGTCTCACATCCCCATAAGCAACATATTAATATATGAGAATGATCCAACCCTCAGGGAATAAAATAGAAATATTTTACGATCCTCCGATACGTAAAATGCGGGCTGTTACAGAACACCTTCAGCTCGTCATTGGACTTCACAACATCCGGTAACATGAACCTGTACAACCCGGTCTAACCCGAGCATTACAAACACTGGGTCAGTCTGGTTAACCAGAGTGAGAAAACTCGCTAAGTTTATAATATCATCCAACATGATTTTAAAGTTAAAACCTTTTCGAAAGAAAAGGATAATCGTAAGACCAAATCCACACATAAATACGGACGGCCTTTATCTTACGATAACCCAGAACATTTTGAAATCAATATCTTATTCTGATATTATAATAGTGTCTGAATACAAATAAATAACAATCTAGCAAAACGCTTGCATCTCACGTTAACATCTTGCAACCCGGCCATACATGACCGACCACTCATTTTGCTTGAGTGTATCGAATGTATATCACCAACAGTTGGGTGTGACCCACCGTCTCCCGAAAAGTGACAGCAACGATATAGATTAAAGAAGGAAATGGATTTTCTCTAGAGAGGTGATAATACAACATAATGGGAGCGACCCACATAGCCATGCTGCCTGCCCGATTTTTGTCATTTCCCGGTTGATGAGGCTTGAGGTTATAATTTCCTTTTTGAACATCTGGCCACAATCCACTTTGAATGTCACATCGTCGGATCCCTCAAATCACTAATTGATGTCCATAAATATACTCTGCGTACAAAAGAAGTACCCTTCTTTTCCACCAACTCACTATATTTGTAAAAATTGACATACGTCGTTTTTAGAAAATACTTTGTTAGACATTCGTCCATGCAAGTCATCCAGGAACAGGATGAACCGAAGGTACTCTCCTACTGCATCCTAGGAATCACCCTATATACTAGTAGCGAGTAGTCCTTGCAATCCGTAGATTCCAATAACGACAGAATCATTGTTAACTCTAGGGATCAGCCAGAGGTATTTAACAATAGTACTTCCGCACATGAAGATTTACGGTCTTCAATTGCTCCATCTTCAAACAACGTCTTTCACGTATTTGCTGGTTCAGAATGGTTTTCGAATATAAATTTGATCCCGGACTTTTCATACCAACAACGTATTGGGTGTGATTTTGATAGTTGGTTATTTAACTATCAAAATAAACAATCATAAAAATAAAATAAATCCATTGGTTTATTACACAGCGTCACTTGGCCAATAATATATCAGTTGTAATATCAAAGATATTATATTAGTTTTAATACATTAATATGATCAAAATCATTTTATTCTAATACTCAGAAAATATATCTTAAAATCATATCCAATTCTCCTGTTAATTATCATTTCAAAACATTTCTATAACATTTCTTATTATCAAATTGGAAATCTGATTCCATTTATCATTCGTAGAACAATCATTTTGAAATCTCTTTTTTTGTTTCGTTAATTGAACACAATCCCCGTCACTTATCCTTTAGAATAAACTCATTCTAAATCTCTTTTCTTTACTTTTGAAAATATTATTATATTTTCACCAATATCTTTTTTATTCCTTTATTACGGAAATGCCATTTCATATTTTCAAGCCCCTCTTTATTTCCTTTTATTTTGGAACCCCATTATATATATTTCCAAGTTCTTCAAATAACGTTACATTACTATTCTCAAAATAAATTATTTCTAACATCTCCACTATTACGACTAATATCATCCTTCGAAAATTCTGAAGTCGTTCAAGTTGGGGGGTTTTAATTACCTCTCATACCTTAATCAACAACGTTCTTATTTTAAGATAGATATTAGTTATAATACCCAAAAACCAATATTTATTCCTAATATCAAAACAAATCCCATTTTGATTATGTCTTGATGAAATATCATTTCTTATTAATATAACGAATTTATATCTCAATTCGCCTCACCACTTTAATTCAAACTTGGGTTTCCATTCTCATTTCCATTTCAAGCCTTCATTGGTCCATAACCGTAAATCAGTAAGAAAATAATTCCCTAAAAGTCAACCCTGAAGGCCAAAAACCAACATCAGATCAATATTTAGAAAATCATTTATCTCAACCGATCTCCAGTTAGAATCCAATTCTTTCATTTCATATCCTGGGCTTTTATTTCATTCAAACGCAATTTCTAATAACCCATCTCAATAATATATTCAAATAAACTTGGGTTTTATAACTCCATCCAACTTGGATTTAACAAAATCCAATTAATTTTAATAAATCTCAAGTCGATTAAATATTCATTACTATAACATGGCTTTAAAACTTCATAACTTCCATTTCTAGATTTTATATTCCTAGATTATCACTTCAATTATTGTTAGATAACTAATAATCAAGTTTCAATATTTGTTAAAAATAAAACTTGGTTTACTTCACCATTAACTATTCACATTAAGTTAATAAACTAATTTAATAAACAAATTTCAGTTAAAGCAGCATCTAACATGATTTATTCATTAATCAATTTCACTTATCCCTTTCCATTAATTGTGAGGACCCGTTACTTCCCCGTGAAGGAAAGAGCGGATACTTTGAGAACAACACACAAAAGAACGCAGACAGAAGAACATTTCATTGCTATTACAACAATTCCATCAGATACAAGAATATACAGAGTATAATGAATAAATTACATTCGATAAATATCAGAGATTACAATAAATTACATAGCAGCGGAAAAACAATATAAAACACAACTGAAAGTAATGCACGGATACAGAGCTTTCCGAGCATCGTTCCAGTTGTAAATCAGGATCCTGTGAATATAAATCTGCAAAAACCAAAACTACTAGCTGCCCGTGTCGAAAATAAGGGCACCCAGAGTTTAGGTTAAAACAATAAACTCCAGGTCAGTCATGTGACTGGTGTGAGAACTAAAGCAGTTATTAAAACTTCATTTTAAAAGAGAGTAATTCAAGGGACCACGCCGTATAACACGGAACGGGTTTCCTCCCAAGAATACCAGTGCATAGAATAAACAACGCAATGCTTTTTCAAAAAATGAAGCTATTATAAGACCCAGGTCCCATCACACAATGCAACACAAGCCGGAGGATAGGGTTTTCCCTTATAATAGCCAAACATGCTTGGTACGTTTTAAAACAAATCATTTGATACTATAATAAGTGTATAGTGTCAAAACAATTTCAATCATAAATATCAATCCTAGGCGGCATGGGTACCATCTATCATGTCGCCATACTAGGCTCTACAAATAAAACCGAGATACACGTATTGGAAATTGGATTTCCGTCATGAGTCGAGGCAAGGGGCAAGCTCCTCTCCGCTTCAAGACACTCTAGCAAATGCCTCAGGACTACACACTCTGGGTAACCCGTGGGATCCTCCAAGACCGGTCCTCTCTTACGTTTGAGGATTAGTTATTCCTGAACACACGTTTCCCAGCCCTATAGGATCTATAATCGAGGCGCCTCGCATCCAAACCACAAAGGTGAAAAGTATATAAATGTCAGGGCTGGTAGGTCACTGACACCACCCATAGCTAGAAAGAAACGTCGTGCACTCCTTGGGTCCTCTTCCCGTTTTTGACTCATACCGAGGTGTGAGGCTCGCGAATCCACGCTATACACAAAGCTGCCACGTAGGTCGTGCTTTGATCATCAACCACAAGACTTTGCTTTTCAACAGAAGCTTTGATCCATGCAACTCAGCGTGCCACACAGGCAATTCATGCCATGCGATTGATATCTATCGATATATAACCTCTAAGCTCGTACGTCTCAGAGAAGGGCGTTAAGCAAGAGAATAAATTCTCCGTCGCCAAACAGATATATATTTAACAGAAATCAATCAACACAAAATAAAATCCAATGTCAGACACACAATCCATTCACAAGTTCGTTATGGGTCTGAATGAAACCGGAGGCACTTTCCTCGCATATCCATCGATCTCCAAGTACGTCTGGACGACCACCAACTATTTCCATCCTCTTGGGTGTACAGCCCAATCAGGATCATCAGTAATTATCCAAACGATGTGAAGACTTCCGGTCTTCGATCACCGTCATCATCTTCGACTTATCGTCGAATCGGTTACTCAGAATGGGTATAAACCCGGCCTTTCCGAACAACCCGCATATATAGTAAACAAATGTTACACAACACAACATACGCCTCATTCCAATTCAGCAGCCACTAACCGTAAATCAACAAGAGAACAATTTCCCAAATATTAACCCCGAAGGCCGAAACCAACATCAGATCAATACCCAGGAAACCATTCTTCTTAGCTAACCTACAGCTAGTTTCTAAATTTCATATTCTTAGGGAAAGGTTCCCATAAATTTTATCAAAGATAAATTCTTTAAATTTATTCTTTAATCTTCCTTTGGATGTCATTTCAAACCAAATTATGGTTTTCCAAACTAGTCGGGATTAGCGAACCACACCGAAGTAATTATTTATTTTATTTCCCAATCCCAACCTATTCATCCCATGAAGCAAAACTGGTAATACTCCATATCTAATACCACGGTGTTATCGGTAAAATTAATTACCATTTCACGTTCAAATCTAATTAAAGATTTGACTATCATTTTGGAGTAAAACTGGTGATACTCCATTCTCGCTCACTTTCTAAATTTGATAATTTAAATTATCAATTCACATTTCAATCTAATTGCGGATTCATTAAAACTCCTTTTACTGGGTTAAAGAACTAATGTCATTTAAAACACAGTTCACGATAAACCCAAATCACATTCTATTTATTATCGGGTTAAAGAACAAGTGTTATTTAAAACACCCTTCACGATAAACCCACAAATCAATTCTATTTAAAACCCATTTCAAATCCAATTTATTTATTTAAAAATAAATGGGTTTTAATTTTAGTTCAAAACTAGTTCATTTCGATAAAAATCTATTTTTATCTTTTCAAATATGGAGTTTTTCATCCCAATTTTTCCCAAATCATTTCTTATGATTTTACACAAATTATTACTATTTTTAATAATTTTATCAAGGCCCGTACAGTCGATTTCCATCAACGGCCATCGAACTGCACTTACAGCGACCTTTTCCAAATTTGATTTGGACGTATCTCCAAATCCAACCATTAGATTTCAAATTTCTAATATTCGTTAGAAAGCTCTTTTTGATATGAACCCAACGGTTCTGGTTTTAGGAGAATCCGACGGTCGGATCTCCCGTGATGTCCGTTCGAAGTCAATGGTCGAAATTCACGAACTGCCACGGCGCGGCGCATTCTATTCAGGCCATTATATTATATATATAATATATATAATATATATTTCATCGATTTCTATTTAAAACGAATTTTATAAATAGTTTTAAATTCGTTTCAAAAACAATTTCAACTTGCATTTCCAATTCAAATCAAAATTGAATTTTTCCTTATAAATTCGTTTTAAATTCATTTCAATTTAATTCAAATTTCGATTCAATTTGAATTCGTTTTATATTCAATTCGAATTCATTTGCTATTCAATTCAATTCAAATTCGTTTGCTATTCAATTCAATTCAAATTCCATTTTTAAATCCCTTTTCAATATTCATTATAAAACGAATATAATCGATATAAATATCGTTTGCATCAAAGTAGCGCATCTCTAATCAACCCGGCTTTATATTTTTCAATAATTCCGTTATTCTATTCAACAAATGAATATTTATCCTATTCAATACATGAATCTATATTTTTGTCAACACATGACTAATCTCAACGAATGAGTACTGTCCACGTGTGACTATTTTTATTATTTAATATATTTTATAAAAATTATGGTATCCTTCGTTTGATTTCAAATCAGACTCCAACTGTAAATTAGTAAGAGAACGATTCCCTGAATATTAACCCCGAAGGCCGAAACCAACATTAGATCAATATCCAGGAGACCACTCATCTTATCTATTTTCCAGTTAGTTTCTAATTTTATATATGATAAAGATGTAAATCTTATTGTTAAAATATTTCGTTCAACACATGACTAATCTCAACGGATGAGTATTGTCAACACATAAACCTTTATTTTATAATGATAAAGATGTAAATTTTATTATCAAAATATTTCGTTCAACACATGACTAATCTCAACGGATGAGTACTATCAACACATGAACCTTTATTTTATAATATTCTTTATTTTCTAAATTGGAATGAGGCCCAATCAATTACCATATAAAGTTAATTATATGGATTCCATACAACACATGTATATAATAGCAACGATAAATAATCAACCATCATCCAAAGTGCACTACACTGTATAAGCAGCAAATATAGATATCTAACACTTACAACAGCCTGTCGATCCATCGATCGACATACAACTAATTACTGGGATTGGTGTATGCCGCATTTTATCCCAATACCCGTGTGGGGTTTCAAACAATCAAACACAGATTCTATTTGTGCAGTTGGGCGATGTGTAAAATTTATCGTCCCAATCAATGTCCTTCAAATAGGTGTACATAAACAAACCGTCCGGTTTGTAAATGAATAATTATTTTATTCACATTCTCGTTAAGAATTATATTTTTAACGACCATAATATTTTATTCAACCTATGAATATTCTATTCGGTTCATTTATTAAATAAAATGATATCTTTATTTTTCTAACTTATTTTAGAAAATTTCGACGGCATAACGACACGATACTAGAAACGGGACAAGGCCTAGCCTTATCCCCGGTCTAATAATGGCCCACGCCATACACATATCAATCAAATCCATTCCATTTCACCAAACAATCAAATTCAAATCAAATAATCTAACTAATCTATGCAACCAAACAAACAAGTCCATGGTCTGTGGACGATGGTACCGGGTGCTACTAAACACCGTCTGTATCCTAGTATATATATATATATAACTAGAAAAAGAAATTTAGAGTGAGAAGTTCTCACATTGATTTTTTTTTCTAACGCCTTTTTTGAACTGCTGAATTGTTGTTCGAGCTCCAGACTTCGCATACAAGCTCAAATCTTCAATCCATCTTTTTTTTCTAGCACAAGCACGGCATTCTGAACAACTTTTGCCTAAAAGTAGCTAACATTCCTTTTTCCAACGAATGGCGGATCTAATCCTCCACGAAAACTCAAAAAATCCGCGTATTTTGACCAATTCAAGGTGAAAAAAGGGGTTGTTCCCTCGGCAAAACTGGGAAAAAGTTGAGATAAAAGATCCTGATTCAAGATAAATTCATAAGGAAGCGGGATCTTTGCCAAAAATGCTCCAATTCGCCAAAATTCGCGAAAGTACACGAATTTT
The DNA here is from genome assembly GCA_030737875.1 of Allium sativum. Taxonomy (NCBI): domain Eukaryota; kingdom Viridiplantae; phylum Streptophyta; class Magnoliopsida; order Asparagales; family Amaryllidaceae; genus Allium; species Allium sativum. Next base: position 1,022,336,226 of record CM060926.1, read on the forward strand.
ACCGTTTTTGAACAGCAGACTTCGAACGCGTTTTCCGAGCAGCTCCGAACTCCAAAACACGACTTCCATATAGCCAAATCGAAGAGAATTTCGTGCTCTACAACTTTGGTTTAGAGGGACTTTAGCCAGAAACGCACCGTTTGAGAGTTATTGGCGAAATACGGTCAGGGGCTTATTTGCAAAACGGGTGATTAGTGTAAAATGGGTTTTTGGTGACCGGGGGGGCCACAGCCAGAATTGAGGAGGGGGAAGGGGGCGCCGGACCTGATTGGAGGTGGGGAGGGTGCTGGTGGCGGCGGTGGGGCACGGGAGGTGGTGGTGGTGGCCGGAGGAGCTAGGGTTTGCAAATTAGAAGAGGGAAAGAGGAGGAGAGAGAGAGGAGGAGGAAGAGGAGGAGGAGGAGGTGGAGTGGGGGTGGTGGCCGGCGGCCTGAGGTGGTGCGGCAACGGGGTAGGGGGCGGTGGCAGCGGTGGTGGTGGAGGAGACTCCATTTTTGAGTTTTTGTAGAGGAAGAGAGAAATGAAATTATGAAGAGAAAAATGGAGTAAAAGTGATTATATGCTAGTTTCTCGCGTATCGCGTGAACGCTAACGATTTCCAATCGCCGCGGATTTCCGACACGGGATAGTAGACGTAAAGACGAGTCCAACGAAACAAGTTTCGTCGAATTCCGAGTTCGTTTGACCGTCCAAAAAAAATCATAAAAATGCTCAGATAAGCTCTAAAAATGCTATTTTGGCGCACTATTTCTTCTTGCACGCTCACATGCTAACTTCAAAAATCATGCCCTTTTGGATTTAACCATTTTTAGATGATACGAATCCAGAAAAAAAAACGAAATCGAATTCTGAGGTCGTATCAATAATGTTCTTTTGTAAAATGACTACCTGCTTTACCCTGGACTGTTTCAGCTCGCACGGCCACATACTAACTCCGTTCGACGCGCCATTTGGAACTCAACAATGATTTGTCATTATAAATCCAGAAAAATTTATCTCGTCGAATTCTGAGCTCATATGCAAAATTTCACTTTTTAAGGGCTATGTTTTGTTAACCGAAAAGCTCCTGCCAATTGCCACTATTCCGGATATCGGAATATATCGAAGCTTATACTTTTCGGAGTTCTAAACGGCATTTCGAACTCAATGGAAGTGGTTTCGAATCCAAATTCATCCGTATGCAAATTTTGACTTTTTGGGCCATGTATAATTTACATAGCGACTTTTCTGAAAATTCATTCGGCCATAACTTTTGCTTTCCGCTATGAAAATTCGATTTTTCAGATTCGTTAGAAAGGTATTCACTAACAGATTTAGATATTTTTGGTTTCACTCAAATCCGTTTTGTTTTGCACCCGGTACAGTCCGACAAAGTTTGAATTCAATTTTCGAAACTACAGCGCCATTTCAGGCCTTGTTTATAATTAGAATTAATTATATTCGTTTTCAAACGTCGATTCAAACTCACTTTTCATCGCTATTATTTAAAATATTTATTTTAAATATTTAAAATCCATTATTTTAGCCAATTTAAAAAATTTAAATTGGTTCAGATTTTCTGGGTCGTTACATTAATTAATAGTATAATTAACTAAAACAATTCCTTTTAATTTGATTATTATTAAATAAATAATAATCAATTCCAATACAATCCCATTTTAATTGTTTCTTAAAACAATTTAACTCAGTTAGTAATCGTCATATTGATTCATGCTTACTTGCTTATTAATCTCACTAATATAGGAATTTACATTTTAAAATCATTTAACAATCACTTATAAACTTAAATAAATTATTAATAAATACTTGATTCCTTTTATAAACTTCCATTTAAAATAATAGATTTTAAAAATCTATCTTTAGTTATAAAATAAATTTTATAACTTCATTTCTAACGATTTACCTAACGGTAAATCAATCTTCATAAAACAATGTATATTTAGGTCATCTGCTATTGATTCTTCAACCAATACTACCCATTGGTTAATATCAAAACAATGTTGAATTTGAATTCAACAATCGGTAATCAAATCAATCATCCAACCATATTGGTTAAACAGTTCATGTAATGATCATATGCAAATAAATAATCGATTCAACTGATAGCGGTCATCCAATAATAATAATTCAAGCATCCAATTTAATTTAAATACGTTTATATCATTATAAACGCAACCAACAAGGTAAGTTTCCTCTATTGGAAGTAATCGTTAAAAATAACGATGTCGTTTCATTTAAATTAAACAATGTTTAATTTAAATAAACTATATAACAATATTTAACAACATCCAATAATAAAACCGACTTATAATAATTATAAGTGGGAGAACTGGGTGAGTTTAACTCACCTTGATTTAATTAATCGATTTAAGCGATTCAATTAAATTAAACGTGTTTAATTTAAATCAGAAACTCCAGCTGCTTCCAATTACATCCGACTAACACCAGATTTGTAGTGCCCTTTGATATTGATCCAACGTCTCTGGGTTTTCAATTCTGTTGATGTCCAAGCAAATGATAAAGATTACATGTTTATATTTAATCAATACATTTCCTAATTAAAATTAAATAATACTACCATCGATTTAATTAATGGGCCACTTACATTTTATCTTTGATACACTACAACAAAAATACCCTATTACAACGCTCATTTTACAACGGGCATTAATTGCCCGTTGTAATAGAATGATATCACAACGGTCCCTTAAGAACCGTTGTAATAAATACACATACATTGTCCTCTTAACAACGGGCAATGATTGCCCGTTGTAATAGAATGCTATTACAACGGTCATTTAATTCCCGTTGTAACAGATGCCAATTTTACAACGGGCTAAAAACGCCCCTTGTAATAGGTGCCAATTTTACAAGTGGCTAAAAATGCCCGTTGTAATAAGTGACAATCAATAATTGTTAATCACAGCGTTATCTTAAAACTAATACTTATTATTTATTAATATTTCATAATTAATCTTTAGTAATATTATATTAATCTTATGTTACTAATTACTAATTATAATATTATATTACTAATCATTAACTACTAATTGTTATTATTCCAACATACTTAATATTACTTTCTAGTTATTAGTAAGTAATATCGAGTAATTAAATTTTATATACAATAATTTATAATTAACAAGACATATTAATAATTGCTATTAAATTTAATAATTAATATTAAAAATTAATAATATATACATATTAATTATTAACAGTTACTAATTAACATTAAATTGTAATTAATAAATATGAAAGTAACATTTAATAATAATTTTTACCAATTAATAACTATGATTAAATAATTAAGAAAAATGAATAAATAACAATATATACTTAATATAAATAATTAGTTATTAATAATTTATTATAATTCATAATTAATAATCCATAATTATGATTAATAATTTGAACTAATTATTTATAACATAATGAATTATGATTAATATTTTTAATAACTAACAAGTAATATTTTAGTTATTTTTTTTCAAAATATACACTTATTCGTATTAAATAAATAATAATTAATACTAAATACTTTTGAAAATTTTGATAGAACTCAGTTTTTCAAAACTTTCAAAGATTTATTATTATTTAATAATTTTTCCTCCGTCATTTTAGTCCTTCTAAATTTTAGGAGTAGCCTGTTTGTTTTAAATTTCTATAGAACTTTTGAACTTGTTCCTAAGGAAAAATTATTTCCACTGACTTTTTTCCAAATAATATATCCTTTGAAAATATTCTATTTAAGATTTTTAATTTTATTGTTTTCTTTAGAATTTCCACTAACTTTAGCTATATTAATATCTACCACTTTCTATGTTGAGGTCTTATTTAACTACAATTTTGGTTATTATTTTTATTATTTCTGTAAAAGGTCTAGTTACAACGTGTTTATATGTAAATAAATAATCAAACCGACCGTTAGGGAGGTTTTCAAACCGACCGTTAGGGAGGTTTTCAAACCGACCGTTAGGGAGGTTTCTCTACTGTAAGAGAGGCTAAATCAATTTGTCCGTCCCAATGAATATAGCCTCAAATCTAGCAGCGTTGTCCGACATATAAACATTGACTTCTCGTCTCCCTATTTCTCGTTCATTCTTCTTCCCTGCATAATTTGACTCGCATCTCTTAAATATCTCCTCTTTTTTCTCAACCATTATGAATAATTCAGATTTCACATGTCTCCTTAAATCTCTTGAATTTCATTTACTCAATTTTTACTTGCCTAATTACCTTAATTCTCTGCACTTTTATCTCCTTAGATCTCTCTAATTTCAAATATTCTCTATCATATTATTTTTTGATTTTCAACAAAGATTAATAAAAAAAATAGTTTTTTTTAAACTGTGCAATCTAACTGTTGGTTCCTCACCGTTATGCGGAACCGATCGTTATGGATGTTTGTTTACTGTCACTTGGCCAAAATCAATTTTTCCGAAGCCCAAAGAACATGAAACATGTATATAACACGTCTTCTTAAATCTCTTCATTTTAATTATCTCCACTTTTGTCTCCTTAAATATCTCTAATGTTAAATATTCTTAATCACGTTATTTTCAATTAAGATTAATAAAAAACTATTTTTTTCTTTTTTAAACTATGAAATCTAACAGTCGGTTTCCCACCGTTATGCGGTTATACTAGTAATATAAATAATAATTAAATAAATAGTAATTAAATAAATAATAATATAAATAAATAATAACTAAATAATTATAGTTAACTAATGATAACTTAAACGGTTTGCTATAAATTTTTGTAATCCGTAAATACTGATAATTTCAAGCGGTAAATATTTGTAATCTGTAAACGTTTGACAAATTATTTAACACGGATCAGTTTTTTTTTTTCCGCTTTCAAGCGGTGAAAATTTCAAGTTCCGCAACAAATTGTCTGCCTGTAGAGCGCAGCCTATCAAAATGCTTATCGGACTCTAAATCAACGACATAAAATTAAGTTCTCCGCCGCTTCCACATTCTTCAGATAAAAATAAATTTTCCAAAACCCTAACCGAAAAGCGGTTCTTGTTTCAATCTCATCGAACCAAAAAGGCAAAGTCATCTAGAAGATGTAATTGCTCCAATCTCCTCAACTTTGATCTATCAGGTGGTATCGATCCATTTAATTATTAAATTAATTTAGACATTTAAAGGTTTAAAAGGTTTGATATATTTGCATGTAGGAATTAGGCTACAATGAAGATTATCATCAAAACAGAGTTGACGAAGACTGACAGGAAGAGAAGAAATTGATGATGGTATCTGGCTTCTGAAATTATTACCTACAGGCTCTAGTTCTTTTAAGTAAAATTGTTAAAAGATTTGAGAAAAACACCAATAGATTATTGTTTTTTTAATGGGGACGACATTCATTCTTCCACCGCATTTCTTCTCTTCAGTTATTTCAAGTAAGTCAAAACCCCTGAATCCGTGCTTTGCGAAAACTTCTGATCTCAAGTCGCGCTTCATCATTCCAACTCGAGCAATCACAGGTATGAATTATTTTCGAAGCTTGCATGGTATACGGCATTTCAGTTTTGAATTAGTTCGGTTTTGAAGTTAGGGCAAGTATTTGGAATGTTTGGGGCTTCAGACTGTTAAACTTCGGTATTGGAATGATTTGTATTCGATTAAAGTGGATTTTGACGTTGTGGTTGTATTTGAGGAGTTTGAAATGCATTGTTCCTCTTAAAACTTCAGTTTTGACTATTTGCTCACAAAGTGTTTGGCAAATTGTTTAAGCTAGAAACCCTTTAATATTTATGTTGCTGTCGTATAACCGTATAAAATTAGTTTGATTGCCATTGTGTTTGAGCCATGTGAAACTCCATTTTGAACTAGTATCTCAATATCTCTGTCTTCTGGCTAGATTGAATGATTGAAATGAAAACACCATTAGTTGTTATCATGAGACCAGAAGCAGCTATCAGAGAATAAAGTTCCACACCATCTTACCAACATTAATTTTTAGGCTAGCCTTTTGAAGTATTATGTTATCAAGCTTCTCTGAGATATTAAAACTTTTGAATACATTATTTTGCTCACATGGGCAATACTTAGTTATGCAGTCCATATATTTAGTGTAGATTTCGTTTATTCTTGTCCAATCTTCCAGGTTTATTGATAAATTTGGCACACATGTTATTGTTGGTGTAAAGATGGGAGGGAAGGATGTGATATATATTAAGCAACAACATTCTTCTACTCTTCAAACCACTGAAGTTCAAAAAAGATTGAAGGAAATGGCAGATAAAAGGTTTTTTGACATGAATACTGATGAAGTATTTCGGAAGGATAAGGTATTGATTATTTAGTAACCTTTCTACATATGTTTATAATGGTTAGGAATTTATAGATGCTCACTTTTGCATATGATGCTTGTTTTTACAGTTCATTGATCACATATTCTTTGTTTGCACTTGAAATTGCTGTCTTTTGTTTATTTAGTTGACTTCACAAACTTTGACTTTTATAACAATCATGTGGATGGTGGGATGAAAGATTTGGACCTCGTGATGCAAATAATATTATTTTGCCGTTTTCACTAGCGAGCAAGAATTAGTAAACTTTCTGATAAAAAGTTTTGGTAGTTTTGGTTAGACACATAATGATAACAAGTTCGATAAAAAATAGTTTGTATTAACAGAAAAGCATATTAGAAAAACTATATGTGTTTCTTTATACATGTATGTATAGTCTGTATAAAACTGAATGACACCCCTCTTTGTTGCATTAGCTTCCTAACCTCAGCTTTTAGTAATTCATTAGAAATTGTCTACATCCATGCAGCAACCCACCGTTAACATAAAAATATTTTCATTTTCTGAAAAATCCAACGTATTTTTCAGCTGATTATCTAATTTCATCTCACCACAAAAGTAAAAGAAAATTAAACATACTTTCTATATATTTCTATAGTGACACCAGACAAAGTAAACAAGTGCCCAATTTATTGATCCTAGTTCGTCTTCGTTTTTTTTTTTTTTTTGGTACAACACAATTGCTAATCTTTTGAACATTAGTTATGGTTAAGCTGCGAGGTTCTGGAGTGTTTGATGGATGAGTTTTAAAGGTGATGAATTACTGCTTGGCTATGTTTTGGATTGTTTGATGTCTTAGAGTATTTATTAGTCTGATTATGAAATTGTCTGCTTTCTTTCTTGATCTATTCCTCAAAGTATTTGATTTCTTAAAGTATTCATTGGTTTGGTTATGAAACTGTTTTCTTTCTTGCTTAACCTATTCCTCAAAGTATTTGACTTGATATTCATGATGACATATTCATTAGCAGTTTTAGAAGAAACTGCAATTTTAACTACATCCAAATATGAAAAAGAAACGAAAAACTCGTGGGACACAACATTATGAAGGTGGTTTACAAAGATATATTTTCTTATCGTTTATTGCTACTCTGAAGGTATGATATCTGAGCTAGAATACTTGTACATTTATGATGCATATTTACATAATTGAACATACATGCAGGAAAGATGCAAGCCATGAAATACATGAAATATGCAGGATAATCATTTGAAGTTATATGGTATGCTTTAGTTGATGTTTCTATTATTTGCTGAGATATGCAGGCTCAACAGGGTTTTTATTTTGTTGGTCTTGAAAAGTCAGAATTTTTTCAACTGAAGTTTCTTGAGTTAATTGGTGAAGAAACTCAAATATAATATATTGACAAATATTGTTTACTGTTTTGACAAATATATGTTTGCTGAAGACATGTTTTAGAACCATGTTTACAGCTTTGACAAATATTGTTTATTGTTTGCTGTTTTGTTTTAGAACCATGTTTCAGAACAAAATATTGTTTACTAATTGGCTTTTTAACTTTTTAGAAGTAAAGCGCTTATTATATAAGCATAAGCGCTTTTGCTTTGAGTTGCCAAACGAGCCCTTATTGCTTTTATTTTATTCTGATAGGTACAACTGGACAAAATCAAGAGCAAGAAGTCAAAGATTTAAAATAGAGTGAAGCATCTTGTTTATTGGCTATCTATGTATTTAACTAAAGTGAATTTGAAGAAGGTTAATTAAGGTATCAGGTATCTCATGTTTTTATTCCTTAGAACATTCACTTATATAAACTTTATTCCAAGTTTTTAATGTATGTTGCCCTGCTCAATGCACATTTTTTAACTTGTTTGTTCTTCTTCATCCAGTTCTTTTAATGCACATTTTTTAACTTGTTTGTTCTTCTTCATCCAGTTCTTTTAATGCACATTTTGGATCAATCATCGAAGACGAAGACATTGAGCATGAGAGGGTGTGAGTGAGTGTAACTAAGTGTATGTAGTGAAATAATATTTTTACAAATGAGTATTTTCATATTTTGTATAGTAATTGTGTAATAGAAATAAATAAAACTATGTATTGTTCAAGAGTGTAATAAAATATTTATGTTAAAATAAGAAATTTTAAGTTCAATATTTTAATTTATGCAATATTTTTATATTACTACGATCAGATTTAAAAAAAACAGACTTTTTACAACGGGCTATGCCTGTTGTAATATAATGTATTACAACGAGCAGAAGCCGCTTGTAATTTATTAGCTATTACAACGGGTTTGTAGCCATTGTCATAGAGTTGTTGCACGTGACAGAGCACATTATTACAACGGTCTTTTACAACAGTCAATGACCGTTGTAATTTAGTAAGGACCTATTACGACGACGCATATTAGGACGGGCTTTTGCCCGTTGTGAAAAGCATATAACAACGGTTTTTGCCCATTGTAAAAGGACTATTTTGTTGTAGTGATACCCACAAACGTGTTCCCCCTTGTACGCATGGACGGTCCTCCCATTTGTTTCGCTCAACATTCATTCTGCCACCCCCTTGGGTTATTTCTTCCCATGCGAAATATTTTTTTAATATTTTATTATATGGTTCATACTGAAGACCAGCCTCACGTCTCTTCCACGTTTCAGTTCTGAGTTCCCATCCCTCCATTCAAACGTTACCTTCCACGTTATCACTATTGCATGTTGTTGCACAAAAGTTCACCAATGCCTTCTCTCCATTTGTTCCCCACGTCCCCTATACGTCTGCACCCATGCACCCACCCACTTCGTTTGTCTTTTTTTTTAAACATTCGAAAGCCCACACAGGCCCATGCATCCTAAACTAGCCCACGTAAATGACCAGTCGGCACCTACTGTAGCAGCTCCATCTTCCCCAATGTTATTTACTCCTTCCACAAACTTTTCTGCATTTCATCTTCTTCTCTCTTTCTTTCCACTCATGAAAAACGGTCCAAGCTACCGCATATACACGCAGCCTCCCCATATAGTAACATCACGCTCTACGCACCAAATACCAGGCTTCAGCTTTATCCCTCCTGAGACTCTCCTATGCCCAGCGAACCCACAGTCCTTCCAAACTCACGCAAGCCACCCCATGCTGCTTCCTCCCATGCGTCGAACCCGTCATCACCATTTGTTGGGGTTTTCAGGCCAGTGTTTCTCCGTCTGCCCTGATCTCTGCCGGTGCTCCCTTACTTCCGCATATATATATATATATATATATATATATATATATATATATGTAAATTTTTGAGGAGTTTATATTTGTTTTAGTAATGGGCTTCGGTTTCATGTTGTTTTATATTTTGCTGTAGAAACATGAACGAGATGGAATGCTATTTATAGAAGAAAAAAATGAAGAGATAGGGTCAATGTCAATCCATGGAGTACAAGTTAGGGAAAAGTTTCAGATAGTAGGATGTGTGAAGTTTGGTGGGATAGTCTACTGTTGTTCTTCACTTTATAGTTGCGCACGAGTTGTTGCTAGTTTTAGGTTAGTATAGCATGATATATCATTTCTCTAGGTTCTCGTGCAGCAAAGAAAACACAGAGATATAGGGTGGCTGGGAGAGAAAAAGGTACCACGCTGGGAAGAAAAGAAATAAGGTAGGAGCATGTTTACAGAAGCATAGGGCATGACTCTTGTGTGTATTTAAATCAATAGGCATCTGTTGTCTTCCCTGCATAGTTGCGTTGAATTGCATCTGTCTTCTCCCATTTATTAGCTGTGTACATTAGACGGTAGGAGCTGCAGTGTTCCTTCCTTTCCATAACTGCATGTTTTGTTAGGGTAGGTCAGGGGGGCGTGCGACTTTTTTTTTTACTAATTATTCTTTCACGACTCAATATCTTGAATTAGTCATTTACAATAATTTGTTTTGCCTAAATGATAAACTATATATGTTTGGCCAAATTGACAAATTTGCCTTACAAATGCCCATAATAAAAATGGGAGAAACATCTTCCATTTTCAATAATGCAAAAACAAGCAGTCCAAACATATTCATCCAAATTACTCATATGGATTTTTGAATTTTTGAGAAGCTCAGCATCATGTACCAACATATCATAAAATAGCTTGAATCATTTTAGACCTTAACTTTTCAGCTTATCATGTAACATCATAAAATTCCACCGTGGATTATCGCTGCACATCTTATATTCGTACTAATATTCGCGGAATACGATGAAAATAAATGCACTGCTACATCTTGACTTTCGGATCCAAGGAGATTAATTTCGCTGAAAACGGACTTCGTTTTACACGCACGGATAAGACAACTCCGATTGGCTCCAAACTGGAAAACTAGCGATAACTGGCCATGCATATCCCAATAAAATTCGTTTCGTCGAAAATGGAGGTTGTTTGAAAAACAGTTATTTCTAATGCATATATAATATCGATATATAAATAATTTAATTCCAAAACAATTTAATTAAATAATAATAAATTATCATTACCACATATATCTAAATAAAATAATATATTATTTCAAATATAAACCGATATGAAATTATAACTCAGTATTAACATTTTCATGTTCAATGATATCAAAAATATATAAAAAATTCCTAATTAAATAAACGTTATCGTTTATTAACGATTTCCATAGCGACTATTTTAAATTTTTATTTGAACATAACTTACAATATATACGATAAAATTTCTATTTTTCTCTTTCGTTAGAAAATTATTGTAACACCCCGTATGTTGAATAACTTGTTATAATATAAATCAGGACAGAATTAAATTTTAAGATCTGAATCAGGGGAAACAGGCTATTCCATTGCGTTCGTCTCGGAAAAATACGCGAAATAGAGTCCGAGTTTTTGTAAATCGGAGTCCGTATGACCCAGTTATGGCCCATGTAAGTTTTCAGAAAATTCTAAGTTCAAAACAGATTTAAATTTCAGGTTCAAAATTCGAAAATCAGGCCAGGCGGGCTGGGCGGGAAAATTCCCGCCAGCCACCCCAAGTCGACTGGGGAGTCGACTTGGGAGTCAACACAGCAGGACCCAAGTCGACTGCCCAGTCGACTTGGGAGTCGACATAGGTGGCGAGGCAGGTTTGGCCTGGGTGCACTGTTTTGGCTGTTGGGCTGTGTTTGGGGGCTTGTGACGAAATCTGATGGCTCTAAACTAATCTAGGGTTAATCTAAGGGCCTAAACTACATCCTAAATCTATAAATACACCCTAAGACTACCCTAATCCATACTAAAAATAGATACAACGTCATCATGCCGTCAAAATGCAACTTAGAAGGAGCCTCCACAAATTAGAGAGGAAGATAGCTTCTCAAATCAACTTCTAATCAACTCTAGCAACTAAATCTTCTTCATAGGAGTGCTAATCAACAAGTTGTGAGTTTCTATGCCTTTAGCAAGCAATTGCTAAACTAATTATGATAGGATGTAATGAGGTTATGGTTATGAATGTGGATCAATGCAAGTTATGTTATCATATGCTATGTGCTCATGATGTTAGTTATGCAAGTTTTATGTTATATGTCCATGATGCTAGTTATGCAAGTTTTATGCTATATGTTCATGATGCTAGTTATGCAAATCACTATGATAAACACTGATCCATTATGACACCATGTTATGCAAGTTTGGTGTTTGATTATATGCAAGTTCATATATGACATGTTATGCAAGTTTGGTGTTTGATTATATGCAAGTTCATATATGACATGTTATGCAAGTTTGGTGTTTGATTATATGCAAGTTCATATATGACATGTTATGCAAGTTTGGTGTTTGATTATATGCAAGTAACATGTGCAAGTTTACACCTTTGTATGATATGCATACATATGCAAATTTACCCCTTTGTATGTCATGCATATATATGCATGTTTACCCCTTTTTATGATATGAGTAACATATGCAAGTTCATCCATTTTTAGACCTATGACATGTATGCAAGTTTATCCCTTATGATAGGTCTATGACATGAACATCTATGCAAGTTACCCTCTTTATGACATATGTGATTCATGCAAGTTTGGGTTGATTATTTATGCTAGTTGGGTTTGATGCTATGGTCATATATGCAAGTTGACACCTTTAAAACCCATGTTGATGCTAATGTTATGCTAAGTTGAACCCATTGTATTTGTGATGAATCTTCCCTTTTAAGTATGTCATGTTAGCGTATTACGTGGGGAACGATGGGGTTAATATTCATGTTAACAAAATTGTGGTGAAATTGGTATGATGTTGCATACCATAAGTGGATGGACATAATTGAGTCAATTATGTACATCATTAAATTGGAATTAATTAGGGAAAATTAATTCAAAATATGGGGGTGATTAATTAGGTGTAATTAATCGACTAAGACACGAGGTTGGACCCTTTTGTAGCATAAGACTGCCCGGACCCGACCGGCAAATCCAGCGGCTACAAATGATTGGCCCAATGTGAGAGGTCTTAGGCATAAACTAAATACGTGACAAGTGTAAAGACACGAGGTTAGACTCTGTTATGGCGTAAGGCTGCCCGAACCCAACCGGCAAATCCAGTTGCCATAAAAGACAGTCTAATGTGAGAGGTCTTTACAAAGGTTACGGTCTTAATCAATTAAGAAACACTTAACCAGATAAGCATGTAGTGGGGCATGAGGGGTTAAGTGGGTGCCTTGGGTGGCATGTGGAAATCTAGTGGTTGCCTTGGGTGGCAATAGAAAATACGATTAGAATACTTAACCAAAGTGGAAACATGTAATTAAACATGATTAAAGGGTTAAGTGGGATACACTAGAGGGAGCAAGCTTAGGTGGGTAGCTTGTGGGGGCCCATTTCAACCAGTAACCCATATGTATCTTTGTGGGCTCGACCCATGTCGAGGACGGGACACGCGTACTGGGCTTGACTATAAGAGGCCAAAACGGGTTAGCGGTGGCAACGCAAGTCCAACGGGTTTCATATGCGTGTGTGGACCCGGGCTGGTAGGTAAGACGTTGTTGCATCATGTAGGTATAAGCCGTGCATCAGTGTTGGTATCGGGTTGCCACTTTGGGGAATGATACACCCCACTGTGGGACCAGCACGAATATCTACGTTAGGGAGCCGATCGCTTGTGGAGTAGTGGGTACACCTAGTGGAGATAGGGGCAGACGGCACCTATGTGATCAGCTAGGGGTACACGAAACTACTAGTTAAATTTTCTAAGTCCTTGGGTGGGATCAACCTTTAAGTTAGGAATGACTGGTGTGGTGCAGTGTAGTAATTATCCTTGGGTGGGTAGATGCGTCTTTACCGTTATCTTCGTTCTTCCTATGTCTAGTTGGCTGCTTAGTGTAGTCATTTATCCCCAGTCGTTACCGTACCAAGTTTATATCATACCCTAATTACTTTAATGATTGTATTGTTAAGTTATAGGACTCGCTCAGACTTATGTCTGACCCCGTTGTTTTTTTATCTTTTTCCCAACCCTCAGGTTCTCAGAGTGGGCCTAGCACTAGTGGGCTTTGATCAGATTGCTTTATCTATCTTTTGGAGCTTGGACCGTTGATGTAAAGCTCAGCTTATCTTTTCTATTATGGCTATTAGTTATGTAGTGGGATTATGTACTTATGTTTTTATCAGGATGGATATTTAGTACTTGACTCTTGTTTTATGGTTTTGTTATTGTAACCAAACATGTTTACCTTCTGCTGCAATGAAATGATGTTTTAGTTAACAAGTATTATTTATATCTGTCTTGTTGTAATTTTTCTGTTCTATATTCACTTAAAATACTCCACCGAAGTTAAGGCATTCCCTTAGTGAGTGACATTAGCAGGTGTGGGGTGTTACAATTATAATCAAATAGATTCATACATTTCTTGTTTCATAGAATTTCTACATAAAACGGATTTTGTATATTGAATTGAAGTTCAAAACTCAATATTATGAACTACCATGATGTTACGAGTTCGTTTATAATATAAATATAATCATTTAATCATCGTTTTAAATAAACGAATTCAATATTAAAATCCATTAATATTTCAAATATAATATTTAAAACATATTTGAATTTAAATGATCGAAAAATCTGGATCGTTACATCTGGAGTCTCATATCTAACTGTTGGTTTTCCGTTCTTATCGACGGAGCGACCACTAGTTTTTTCCAGTCTGGAAGGGGAATTCGTCAGGGAGACCCCCTCTCCCTACCCTATTTGTGATTGCTATCGAGGCATTTGTTAGAGGTGTTCACTCTTTGACAATTGCATGCCAGATCCATCGCCTTGGGATTCCTTTTGGTTGCCCAATTATCTCTTCCTTATCCTTTGTAGATTACATCATCTTTTCAAGCGGAAACCGTCGTTCCATTCGTCATTTGGTCTCTTTCCTTCACCTTTACGAAAGTTGCTCAGGTTTGCTGTTCAATTCTTCGAAGAGTTGTTACATCACGACCAAGTTCATGGACCCAGATAGGGTGGCATGGGGCCAGTCCTTCATGGGTTTCCCGGTTGCCTCTCTTCCTATGTCATATCTTGGTATTGTGTTTTATAGAGGTCACAAGCTAAATGCAATTTTCGATCCCCTTATCGATAAGGCAAGGGGAAAGATTTTCAGATGGAATGCTTCTCTTCAGTCTCAAGCGGGCTAGCTTGTTCTTATTAAATTGGTGCTCGATTGCTTAGGTTCTCATATCTTTGCGGCCATGACTCCTACTTCCTCCTTTTTCTGCTCCTTCCATTCCTTAGCCTCGTCCTTCTTCTAGGGGAACAAGGACTCGGCTCATCGCCATCACTGGGTGTCCTGGGATGCCATTTGCCATCCCAGGTGCGAGGGTGGTCTTGGACTTCGGAACCTAAGAGATGTCTACACCCGCCTGCAAGCTCTGGGTTAGGTTCTATTCCAATGATTCTCTATGATCTTCGTTCCTTCTAGCAAAGCACCGTCATCTGTTGCCTATGGGCTACTCCGGGACCCTGTCTTATGCTAGTTAGTCGTGGAAACAGATGCAGTCAGTCAAGGTCTTCTTTGACACGAATGGAAGAGGGGTGGCTGGAATGGCTCGACCTTGTTTGTCCATGCTGCTTGGGATTCTGCTAGGACCTATGGTCCTAGGATTTCGAGTTTTGATTACATAGGGACTCCTGATCTCCCCCCAAGGCCTTTATCCTCATGTGGAAAACCTCCATTATGGTTTACCATTGGATGAAAACCTTCGGAGGATCGGAATTCCTATATTTTTCCGTTGTAGATGTTGTTTTCCGGTGACGTGGAATCTTCTTGCCACCTTTTCTTCACTAGCGTTTGTGCCAGAGCAATTTGGCTCTATTTCGGAATCCAGATTCGTCTTCGAGGTAATGCTAGACCGCTTCTCGAATTACTTCACCTTTGGTGGGATGGTAATTATGATCGTTCACTTCGATCGGTCCTTTTCCCCCCTCCCTTCCCCCCCCCCCCCCAAATAATTTGATGTTTTTTCCTCTAGTGCCGGGTCTGATTTTCATGTTGTTGATGTTTTTGCTAGTGGAACTCTTTGGAGCTTTGTGGATCTGAATCTAGATGACCGTCTTGTGGTGATTTGGGATTGGATATCTTTGTCTACTTGGAGGCGATAGCTGTGAAACCCTGAAGTCTGCCTTGATATCCCCTTATTTGCCGCTTCTGGGCATGAGACTTTTGTTTGTTGTGTGAGTGGGGTATTGTTGTATGGCTTTGGATTATTTTGGGGTTGATTTTTGGCTTTACGCCTACCAGTTCTTCTGGTAGTCCATTTTTGTTAGCCATTGGAGATTGGTTATTATCTCTTTTTTGGTATATGTATTTGTGTTTTTTTTTTAAATCTTAAATAATGTTTTATAAAAATAAAGGACGCTACAAGAATGAAGTAGGAGTTTACTCCAAAGGAACTCCATGGTTCAAGATCAATTGGTCGGAACATCCGCTTCGAATGAATGGTGCATTTGGTTCAGCAGCTATGAACCAGTTCCTCTTTGCCTATTTAAAGATTGTTACTACGGAAGAATTGCTCTTCGGCTTCATCGAAGAGGCTTTCTTTTGTCGGAAGGAGCCTTTTACTCCTTTAACTTTTCCCCAATAGTAAGTCGTGATGAAGTGCCTTCATTTGGACTGGAAGCTTCATGCTTACATCCCTTCACTGAGGCTTTTCTCCTGGCTCTTTTGTGGTCATTTGATGCTAACAAGTCTGATACGTAAATATAATGCAATCAAAAATCATTTGTAATGTATTTGCATAGTTCTGGTACATTTAAATACAAACACATCCGTTGAATGAATTTTACCACTTGAATGTTTTAAAAGATAGAAGTATAAATAATTGTGAAGTTAGGTAACTGCTCAACTAATATAGTTAATCATGAAAACTAAACCTTTTAATCTAACAATCTGCAAGTATATTTTATTTATTGAATTTCATAATGCAGACAAAATTTAATGTTTTTGGGGCTAAAAGTATAAATACTAGCATTCATAAATTTAACGTTCTAGATCTTCATTTTAATCTGAAATGAATTATTTAATTGTATGAGTCTGATGAAGTTAAACATGTCAGTTAATATTTCAAAGCTGATAACCTAAATATATGTTTACTTCCACGACCAGTTCCGGCCCTGGCCAAAACTAGGCCCTAGACAAAAAAAAATAGGCCCATAGTTTGACACAAAGCTGACAGAAGGAAGAAAAAAAAACCTGTAAAATGAACATGACAACACTTGAACCCAGGTTGCACGCAAGATAGTTGCTCACTTTACCACCCAGCCAACCTAATTTTGCACATCATGCAATAATGGAATGTCCATTTCATTTAAAAAAATCATAACTTTGAGGCCCCCCGCTTGCTTCCTACTCCTAACGTCGCACCCGAGCCTCCTAGGCCACCGCCTAGGAGGCCCATCCCCAGGGCCGGGCCTATCCACGACTATATAACTTTAATTCAAATTTATTTTATTTTTTGCATTAGTGCTAGATTATGTAACAAGAACCAGAAATAACAAGAACAAGAAAGTCGATTTAATTCTAATGAAATTAAAGAACATAAACCTTATTTAATAACCCATGGATAATTATACTGGGCTATCATGTAGCATATGTTACTATTTCATATTACGTTTGTTTGCACAAAATAGAAACTGGAGGATGGAACGGTGTTCGCTCGAATTATGCTCCATATGTGGAAAAATATTGATTGTTTATGTGGATTACTTTAAGGCAAATTCTATTCGTACACTAAAAATTACCTAGTATACACCGGTTATTTCACTAAAAAGTTTGTGACTAAATTACCCTCTCTTTAGTTACATTTTTAATATTTTTCTTATAATCCATTTACTAAATATTAAATACAATAATATTTGATTAAATTTATAAAATATAGACTAAGACAACACTCACTATTAACTAAGTATATTGAAAGTGTTCAAATTTTTTCTTTTAAAATTAGAGCGCATTTTGATGAAATAATATGCAGAAAAACAACCAAATAATTTACAATGCGAGCGTCGCAAATTAAAGTTTGCTTTTTTTAATTTAAGTAAATTCATTATATGAAATTTCTCGTTTTGTGTAATTTAGTTTTGCAGTTTAAAGAGGGGAAAGGATAAAGATATAAAAAAGGGTAATTTTGATAAAAGTCATGGTGTATGTAAAGTAAGTTTTGGTGTGTGCTAGCTTATTGTATTTTATGGTGTACGTAAAAAGTTTACGGGTGTATAAATAGAATTAGCCTTACTTTAATTGCTTCTCTTGGTTGATGTTCATTAGTTCAGCTCAACGTTGTATAATGTTTAATGTTATATGTACGTACTTAGTATTTTTCCTTTCAAACTGGCTTTGTACAAATACAATATTTTGCCATGTATCTATTTTTTTAGGATTGAATTTGCGGTTTGCAATTACAGCAATTACTTTGAATGTAATAACACACACAATGCTAATTAACAAATAATATATTCTTTCGTAACAACTTAACTTTAGCAATCTAAAGTTATACATTTACGCAATAAGATTTGGCCAAAATTTACAACTAAAGCCGTGTGCAAATCATGAGTTAATGCTGATGTAAAAGAACTGATAGTTGTGAAATATGCAATGCAAATAAGCAACAACATGATTAGTATGACAGATTCATAATTTGTGTGTTTTCGTCCATTTTTGCATGTAATCCTTATATATAGTAGAATAACGTTTGTTTTGTCATTTTGTGTTATGAATGCAAAATTGTAAACATATTTGAGAATTAAGATATAGGAGTAAACTGAATTACCATGCATACAGGCCAGGCAAGAATTAAAAAGAGTAGAGCAAATTTGGAAAAATTAGGTGTCTTAGGCCAGGCTGGAACACTACAGGGTAAAATTGAGTTTATATAAGGAGAGAAAAAATAGTAACAGATATTGGTATTGATGATGACAGGAATCGAATCAGCATCAATTCAGACTTGTAATTGTTCTGACAACCAAATGAGCTAAAGATGCTTATACTTTCTTAGAATATATTTTCATTTATATTTCCTGAAGGTAGTCATCTTCACCACCAACAAACTCAGCCATGATTGTCGTCTTGGTGTGGATTGCCCTATGCCGTCGCCTAGGTCGCCTAGCCCTAAAACCGGCCCTAGCTGCATATATAATACTAGGATTCAATTTTAAGAGGAAACAAAACCTTTTAAAGCAGTCATCTATAATGTCATATCATATAATAAAAAAAGCAAACAATGCATTTCAAATGGGTGGACTAACAAAAGATCTGCTGACATTGAATTAGCAATTAGCATATTTATTATGTAGGATGATCTTTCAATAGTTTGTGTGTCTAGGAATTTTTAAATTTTTCAAAGGTGGAGGAATTTCAAAAATGTTTGGTAGGATGATTTAAACTTATTTAGGCATAGTAGAAAATTATTTTTGAAAATAATTAAATTAAAATATAATAGGACAAATGTATTCTACAAATAGATAATTATTCTAAATTACCATATTAACTTCTTATCTTATTTTGTTATCTTATTACTTGTCTTTAAGATTAAATGTTACATAATTTTAATGAAATTAAAGAACTGAAACCTTATAACTTTAATTCAATATATTTTTCTGCATCAGTGATAGATGTATTTAAATTCACTAAAAATAGTATTTGTGCCTCTCGTTCGATCTACTTTCAACTTCCGCCCATTTTACTTGCTAAAATTTCATCGATCAGAATACCAAAATCAAAGTCATATCGTCGACCGATCATATTCACTACCAATAAACTTCAGTGCAAAAAGCAACACAAACCAACTGATCAATACGTATAATTCATGCAAGCATCACTTGTAACAAGTTTTTTGACATAATCATCAGGCTCTAAAATAAATGAACGATACAAATCTTTAAGCCATTAAGACGATTACTATACTGCAAGTTTTTTCAATTCCAACGATGAAATTCAATTACAAACTAGACTAGACACAAGAGCCAACTTCCTCAACAAAAACTAACTAAACCATAAAACTGCCCATAGTCATTGTGATCAAGTGTATGATTTTTAACCACTGAAGCCATAGAGTCCTACCTTGCCTCTTGAGAGCGTAAACTACATACATGGCCGTCCCAGTCTTCATCCTTGCATGTTCGGTGTAAGTGACAGCATCCCGGATGAAATTGTCAAGAAATATCTTCAAAACACCCCTCGTTTCTTCATAGATCAGACCGCTAATTCTCTTGACACCGCCACGGCGAGCAAGACGGCAAATGACAGGTTTGGTAATTCCTTTACGGATCGACACCCAGAGAAAAAAATAGCAAACATTGCCATTTTTATTGCTTTCTCGCACCCAAATCCACTCTAGAGTAGCGCGAGCAAGCAAATAAAAACAGCGATAATCACCATTTTGAGTTCTCCCCGCGTTGTTGAAGATGCCCTAACCAAATGATAAATTTATACAAATCAATTGATTCTATATTCGTACCAAAAATCAATAACAAAAAAGAAAAGAAAAAAGTTGATTTAATTCAAGTGACATTAAAGAACTAGGAAACTTATGAACATATGTATTCTAGTGACGGATGTTTTCATTCCTGCCCCTTTTTTCTAACTCGCTAAAATTTCTAATCTAATGCTAAAAATGAAATGTAATTATAAATTCTGAATTTAAGTGTAACAATCTATTGTAGGATATAGAAATGTTAAAATTTACATTTCTATTCCTAATTGACTCAAAGTGAGATCAGTCAGATGTACCCTGCAAATAGTCCACAAGCCATTACCTTGCCATTGCAAGTCAAATTTCAAAGTTATACGGAAAATGCAATATGAAACATGTATTTATCCAAATATAAAGGAAATTTTACCATTGTTAGCACATGTTGAACATCAAGCATCGCCAAATTGTTACATATAGAACTGATGGTACAACTCGAACTTTTAATCTACAGCTTTCACCCAAATCATTCATGGAACACTATGCATGACACTCGTTCCATCTATCTTCAACTTTCACCCATTTTATTTGGCTAGAATCTCAAAAATAAAGAAATATAGCAAATAGCAACACAAGCCCTAACTACTGAGTACGTATAATTCCTACAAGCATCACTTGTAATCAAAAATATCAAATAGCTCTTTGACATAATCATCAGGATCTGAAATAAACGAAGACACAAATCTTTAAGCCATTAAGATTTTTCAATTCCAAGATGAAATTCAATTACAGACCAGACTAAACCATAAAATTGCCCAAAGTCATCATAATCATAAGCATGATTTTTAACCACCGAAGCCATAAAGAGTCCTTCCTTGCCTCTTGAGAGCGTAAACTACATCCATGGCCGTGACCGTCTTCCTCCTCGCATGTTCAGTGTAAGTAACGGCATCCCGGATGACATTCTCAAGAAATATCTTCAAAACACCCCTCGTTTCTTCATAGATCAGGCCACTGATCCTCTTCACACCACCACGGCGAGCTAAACGGCGGATGGCGGGCTTGGTGATTCCTTGGATGTTGTCGCGGAGCACCTTTCTGTGCCTCTTCGCTCCGCCTTTCCCCAGACCTTTCCCTCCCTTTCCTCTTCCTGACATTGTCGCTTGGTTTGTGATTAGAACGAAATGGATTCTCTTCAGAAATCGAGATTATCGATGAGTCGCGATGATTTGAGAAACGGGGATCTAGGGTTTTTATAGAATACAGACGTGAGGCGATGATGTTAAGTCCACTGTAGCTCTGTTCTTTTCTTCGTCGCTGTGTTTCTTTCGGGAGTCTCTAGCCGTTGGATTTGGTATCGATCCGCAGTCTACGATGTTAAATATTTTGGTCCGTTGGATTTAGCATGATGTCTTCTCATTGGTTAGACAGGAGAGGTTCTGGATCCTGACCATGTTGGGCCGGTGTGTTAAGAGGTTGAATCAATAAATAAAATGCAATATTAACTTTGCTAGAGTGAACTTGTTGATATATGAAGGTTCGACCATGTGGTCCAGAATCCAGAGGTCCCTTTTTTCTTAAGAGTTTTAGCTCTATGATGCAGAAATTGCATTTTTTATGGATCATGTTTTGTAAAATTTGGTTTCCTTGAAACGACTAGAAAATTTACATAGGTTTTCTTAACAACCTTTAAAGCACATAAGCTATAACTAATATTTTATTTATCATGTTAATTTTAATTTTTGGGTGTTGCTAAATGCAAATCAAAATTACTCAATGTAAATCGAGAAAATTACACTATTGTCCTTCCTTTTTTTTTGTGCAAATACCATACAAATATTGATGAAATTAAATGTTTGGAAAAAATAAAACATAAAGGACAAGTGACGGTTGACTTTTTGCATAAAAAAGTAGGAAGGACAATACTGTAATTTCCTATATTTGCATTGAGTAATTTTGATTTGCATTTAGCAATTATGGAACTTTTATATAGCAACCGGTAACATCAATTGTAGTTTGTTCGTAATTCGGTAAACGTTGCATCGCTAAACATGCATATTAACTAATTTTCAAGTGTAAGTGATATAATCAACATAGCTCTATTTAATGCTTAATAGATAACATTAAATATGTCCACAAAAATTGGTTTGATGATGGCGTTTTAAACCCAAAATAGAGAAAATGATGTTCAAAGTGGAATAAGTTCAACATTTGGTTTAATGAAATCACATTTTGACATTTGCATTGTTCAACTTCTATACCATTACATAGTATAATTGAAATAGTAAACATATTATATAATTTTGAAACGATATATTATAAATCTGGCGTAATATACACATTATGTGGTTAAATTTTCCAAATAGCTAAATAATATTCCTTTTTACATCAAGTATTCATACAAACATATTAATTGAAATAAGTGCTACATGTAGGAGATTGCATAAAAATTAAAGAAAAAGAGGGACAAGAACGTGACGAAGGATTTGGAAAAAGTGGAGTTGCAAATTTAGCGAGCTTGGTGTATGATTTCCTCGACAAGGAAGAAGGAAACAATGAAGGAGTGGGAGTGGCTTTGAGATGAAACGAGGCTTCGATAACCCTATCAATATTTCATTTAAACATCATCTCTATAAATTCTTCCGTTTATTTATGATATATTATTTATAAGTCCATCCTTCTGTTTGTAAAATATCATTTACAAACCAATCCGTTTTGAAATACTATCATAAATTCCATAAACATTTTTTAAAATACTTTTCAATATATTTAAAGTACTATTTTCAATTCACAAAAGCATAGATTTCTGAATTACATTTATGGCAACTGTCTTTGCACAAAACATAACTTTAAAAACTTTGTTTTACATATCAAATGACTTTGAACTCCATAGCCATTATTTGTTAGTATCATTTATAAACTCATTTTGTAATATTTCTAAAATATCATTTATAGCTCTATTTCTTGAACCTATAAAATGACATTTAAAATCCATTATTTATGAATATTATAAAAGAATCAATCCTATTATTTATAAAATTTATTTATTTATTTTCTTCTCCAAATCAAAAACCATTTTTAAATCAAAACAAGCAATATGGTATCTTCAAAACATTATAACAAGGCCCAGGGCTACCTTAGAACTTAACAAATATTATCATTGTTTTTATTCTAAAATGAACTTAACTTTTACAACATAACAAACTCACAAGCAATATAGGTATGCTACCGAGCCGCTACTAAGCCTCTAACGCTCTATAATTTACGTGACAAATATACAAATGAAATTTAAAACAATAGTGACGAGGAATCTCATTGGGTCGCTATATACGTAATTTCTCCGTGTGTCATATAAGATCATGCAAATCATTTCATATATTATTCGCATTCAAAGGTGGTAACTTATCCAAATCAAACAACATGGGATAACAAAAATAATTATTTTATGACTTATTTATATAAAATATACCACATTCAAAGGTGAGTAAACTCATATTTATTTCAGTTACCATTTATGCACTCTAGTTTGGCCGACGTTCAATTTTATTTTGAAATTTTATTTACTCTGAACTCGACGAAACCAATTCCAACGTATCTACACATGAAACAGAAAAGACAGTGTTTTGGTTGGGTCTCATATGAAAAAGATATTGATTTTATAGGTTTGAGATTTATTAAATCAATTAATTAAGCAAGTTACAATTAAATTTCAATTACCCTTCGTAAAACTTACCTTCCCCGAACGTAATTTCATGCACATTCGTCCACGTGCAAACCCCATCACTGAATCTTCCACCTTGGATTTCTCTTTTTTCCTTTCACTAAATCAACATCTATCTTCACCAACCACTATCACATCACAGTTTACCAAAAGCACTACCACGTGGCAAGCTCGACCGAGCCAAATGAGTTTCCACAACATCTCGCTCTCCATTGCCGAGTCGTGCCTCACTATCTGATCGGTAACAACACTCCTTCAAACGAGAAGTTCAGATACACTATATGATTCGTCAACTATGGCATATATATTAAACAAAACACTAACCCTAGTTTTAATCCTCACTTCCAAAACTGTTGATGTAACGAACCGACCAATTCTCGATTTTGATCATCGACACAAGCGCCACGTCGACTAACCAAGCACCGAAAATTTATCGAATCATTAATAGAAAGAAGTTAGAGGGTGAGAAATAGAAAGAAAAAAAAATAGAATAGAAGAAAAGAAGATAACAACATCACGAAATCAAAGCAGACATAATCTCACATCGAAATTAATAAAATATATTATATAACATAACTTTTGAATTATAAATCTGTAACTGTATACACATACCATCATCAGAGTACGACACAGCGGAAATAAACTATAGCTATCTAATGCGGAAGCCTCCTGCTCCAAGCTCCTCCTAGTATATCTGTAAAATCCCGACTACTTGACTGCTCGTACAAATTTGAGCACCCAAGAGTTTAGGGTAAAACAAAACAAAATAAACTCTGCGTCAGTCATGGGACTGGTGCAAGTAAACTTCAACCATTTGATTTAACTTTTAAATTTCTTTTAAAAGAAAGGATAATCGTAAGACTGATCCATACATAAATACGAATGGTTTTTACCTTACGATAACCCAAAATATTTTTTTGTATCAACACTATTCTGATATTATAATAGTGTCGAATCAAAACAATAGCAACCTGGTGGAACACTTGCATCTTATGCTCCACATACATAGTATATAATCAAAAGTCGCGGACTCTTATTGAAGAATGGATTTCCAACTATGACAAGGTATGGAACCACCTTCCGATAGTGTATCTCTTGAGAGTAATACATTGGGTTCAACAAGAACATCTTGCAACCCGGCCACACATGACCGAGCACTCATTTCGCTTGAGTGTATTGAATGTATTATCACCCATGGTTATGATCAGCAACCGTTACCGAAAGCATACAATAGCGATAGAATAAGAAGTAAATGATTTTTTCTTTAGATCAGGTGATAATATACCCTAATGGGTGTGATCCACATAGCCATGATGTCTACCCAATTTTTGTCATCTTTCCGGTCGATGAGGCCTGAGGTTACGTCTTACGAGCATCATTCATTTTTAATGTCACATCATCAAATCCGTCAAAACACTAATTGACATCTCCAAAAATACATTGGTTGTTAAGCTAAGAGAAGTTACCTTCTCCGTCACCAACTATGGTACATTTGAAGAAATCAATGTACGTGACCATCTATAAATACTCTGTCAAACATTCGTCCGTATACGATGTCCTGGGACTGGACAAACCAAAGGCATTGTAACAACCCGAAAATCTGGGCCAGTTTAAAATTTTTATTTTGGCAATTTTAGCGAATTTTGATTATTTAAAATGAATTATTTTAAATAAAATCGACGAGAAATTTATTTTTGAATATAATTCAATCGTATATAGTTATATAGATCGACGATAGAATATAAATATTTATATATAATTATAAATAGAATTGAAAACGGCGCGGTAGTTCGATAATTCGATTTCAAACTTCAATTGAATGTACCGGGTGCAAAACAATCCGGATTTTAGTGAAACCAAAAACATTAGAATCTAATTGATGATATCTTTCCAACGAATCCGAAAAATCAAAATTTCATAGCGGGAATCAAAAGATATGTCCAGTTGAAAATTTTGAATAGTCGCTATGGAATTCAGGCCCTTAAAAATAGTCATTTTGCAAACGATCTCGGATTTCGACGAAACCACTTTTGTTGGATCCGTGATGTAAAGTTATTGCTAGGTTTCAAATTTCATAATTTTTTGAATCAATACGTGAGCGTGGCAAAGGAAAACGCGTTTGACCGGTTTTAGTTGATTTTAATCGACTGGAAAATGGTCATTTTTCAAACGGTCTCAGAATTCGACGAAACAAGTTTTGTTAGGACCGTATCGTCAATACGAAGCTAGAAAATATTTTTCTGGAATTTTTCTAGTTAGTGTGTGACCCCGGTAATTTGAAATGTACGTTTAAAATTCAATATAATGATTTAAATGTAAATTCAACGGAAGCAGATCGAAACAGTCGAATCAGCCTACGATACATATCCCATTGTGTTCGGAATGGGGGTAATTACCTATGGACGACAGGCGGTGGGCCTCGTTTCGAGGTCGTATGTAAAAGTCAACTTTTTGCAAATTAAATAATTAATAAATTAAAAAAAAAAGATATCACTTCCCCTTAATCTCGTTCTGCCCCCCCCCCTTCTTCATTCGATCAGAATCAAGAGAAAAAAAAAGAAGAAAAAAAGGGGATCTCGATCCCGTCTTTCTACCTCGTCTGTCGCCGCCTGCGGCGTGCACCTCACCCCGACCAAGCTCCGGCGAACCCCCCTCCTTCTCCGCCGTTCCTCCTTCCTCCCTCCTCATCTTCCCTCGCCGCACTCCTCTCCTTCCATGTAAACCCCGAAATCCCCCCATGTTGCCAATTCCAAGAAGCGAGCCCCCTCCGCTGGAGCGCAGCCCCCCGACCTCCGCCTTGCACCCCCGACTCTGGCGAGCCACCTCCGGTCAGCCACCAACTCTGACTCCCTCCTCCCTTCGACCAACGCAGTAAGTTTCTATTATTTTTATTTAATTTGTTCATTTATCTTCTATATGATTAGTAGGATAAAAACTGATTTTTATTTGTTTAAAAGGTTTTGATTTTTATTTATTAAAAGATATGATATTTAGATAAGGCAAAATATAATTTTTATATAAGTAGGAATATTAAAAATATCATCTTTATATGTGTAGAAGAATAAAAATGTGATTTTTAAAAGTGAAAAGACGATATTTTTAAAAGTGAAAAGACGATATTTTTAAAAGTGAAAAGACGATATTTTTAAAAGTGAAAAGACGATATTTTTAAAAAGTGAAAAGACGATATTTTTAAAAGTGAAAAGACGATATTTTTAAAAGTGAAAAGACGATATTTTTAAAAGTGAAAAGATTAGATTTTAAAAATAGTAAAAGGCGTGATTTTTATATATTGAATAGCGAAATAAAAATATGATTTTTATATATTGAATAGCAAAGTAAAAATATGATTTTTATATATTGAATAACAAAGTAAAAATATGATTTTTATATATTGAACATCGAAGTAAAAATGTGATTTTTATATATTGAATAGCGAAGTAAAAATTCGATTTTTACATATGTAGTGGCTACGGGCAACGAAGATGACAAAGATGCGATAACGGCGAAGATTTCTATAAATGAAGAGCCGTGAAGTTGGATAGCTATATGTGAGAATTCCTCACCTTTCAATTTCATTTTCTAGTTATATATATATACTAGGATGCAGACGGTGCTTAGTAGCACCCGACACAATCGTCCACAGACCATGGACTTGTTTGTTTGGTTGCATAAATTAGTTAGATGATTTGATTTGAATTTGGTTGTTTGGAGAATTGAAATTGATTTGATTGATGTGTGAATGGCGTGGGCCTTCACTAGACCGGGGATAAGGCTAGGCCTCGTCCCGTTTCTAGTATCGTGCCGTTATGCCGCCGAAATTTTCTAAAAATAAGTTAGAAAAATAAAGATAACATTTTATTTAATAAATGAACCGAATAGAATATTCATAGGTTGAATAAAATAGTTTGATCGTTAAAAATATAATTTTTAACGTGAATGTGAATAAATAAATATTCATTTACAAACCGGACGGTTTGTTTATATACACCTATTTGAAGGACATTGATTGGGACGATAAATTTTACACATCGCCCAACTGCACAAATAAAATCTGTGTTTGATTGTTTGAAACCCCACACGGGTATTGGGATGATATTTGAAGTACACTAATCCCGATTGTTTAGTTGTATGTCGATCAATTGATTGACAGGCTGCTATAAGCGTTGAATATTTATATTTGATGCTTATACAGTGTAGAATGCACTTTGGATGATGGTTGATTATTCATCGTTGTTGATATTTATATGTGTTGTAGAAAATCCATATAATTAACATTATATGGTAATTGATTGGGCCTCATTCCAGTTTCGAAAAAGAAATATTTGAAATAAAATATTTGAATTAGAAATATTTGAAATAAGATATTTGAAAAGAAATATTTGAAATAGAAATATTTGAAATAGAAATATTCGAAATGGAATATTTGAAAATATCAATATATGAAGCCGTGTTGATTAGATTGACGCCATTTTGATGTAAACGATATTTATATCGATTTTATTCATTTTAAAACGAATATTGAGAAGTGATTTCGAAATCGAATATTTTGAAATGAAATTTGATTTGAATTAAATAGAAAAAAAACGAATTGAATTCAAATTGAATAGAAAACCAAATTCGAATTGAATCAAATAGAAAACGAAATGAATTCAAATTGAATAGAAAACCAATTTGAAGTGAAACCGAATTGAAATGAATTCAAATTGAATTGAAATTTGAATTGAATAG
This sequence comes from Allium sativum, assembly GCA_030737875.1. Taxonomy (NCBI): domain Eukaryota; kingdom Viridiplantae; phylum Streptophyta; class Magnoliopsida; order Asparagales; family Amaryllidaceae; genus Allium; species Allium sativum. Next base: position 1,022,364,867 of record CM060926.1, read on the forward strand.
AAATGAATCTTAAAACGAACTTATAAGGAAGAATTCAATTTTGATTTGAATTGAAATGGAAGTTGAAAATGTTTTTGAAACGAATTCAAAACTATCTATATAATTCGTTTTAAATAGAAATCGACGAAATATATATTATATATATTATTATATATTATATATATAATATAATGGCCTGAATAGAACGCGCCGCGCAGCAGCAGTTCGTGAATTTCGACCATTTATTTCAAACGGACATTACGGGAGATCCGACCGTCAGATTCTCCTGAAACCGGAACCATTGGGTTCATATCGAAAAGAGATTTCTAACGAATATTAGAAATTTGAAATCTAACGGTTGGATTTGGAATTATGTCCAAATCAAATTTGAAAAAGGTCGCTGTAAGTGCAGTTCGATGACCGTTGATGGAAATCGACTGTACGGGCCTTGATAAAATTATTAAAAATATTAAAAATTTGTGTAAAATCATAAGAAATGATTTAAAAAGAATTGGGATGAAAAAACTCCATATTTGAAAAGATAAAAATAGATTTTTATCGAAATGAACTAGTTTTGAACTAGAATTACAATTCTATTTATTTTTAAATAAATAAATTGAATTTGAAATGGTTTTGAAAATAACCAGAATTTCCAATGATTGCATTGGAATGGATTTGAATCGAAATTGTCTTCGGAATATTTCGATGTTGGAATTCGTGATTATACAGATGTTGTTATGGAAATTTGAAAGATATAGATATATATATATCGTTATTTCCAATACGATATCTGTTGGTCGTAGAATTTGATATTGAATATAAGCCGATATATTTTCTATTCAGAGCCTTGTGTTTAATATCAAATGTGATTTGGGTTTGTCGTGAATGGTGTCTTCATTAACACTGTTCTTGAACCCAGTTGAGAAAAGATTAAATCTTTTTATTTAGATTTAATGAAGTGTACCAATTAAATAATATTTAATTGGAATTGAATTGATATTTATTTTTGGCTTTATCGTGGACAGTGTTTTAAATAACACTTGTTCTTTAACCCGATAATTAATGGAATGTGACTTTGGGTTTATCGTGAACCGTGTTTTAAATGACGTTGATTCTTTAACCCAGTTAACGATTAAAACTAAGTGGTGTTTTAATGAATCTTTAATTAGATTGAAAAGATCGAGAATGGAGTATCACCAGTTTTACTCCAGGCGATAGTTAAATCTTTAATTAGATTTGAACGTGAAATGGTAATTGAATTTACCGATAACACCGTGGTGTTAGATATGAAGTAGGACCAGTTTTACTTCATGGGATTAATAGGTTGGGATTGGGAAATAAAATAAATGACTACTTCGGTGTGGTTCGCTAATCCCGACTAGTTTGAATTGATATTCAAAGGAGATTAAAGAATAAATTCAAGAAATTTATCTTGGATAAAATTAATGGGAACCTTTCCCTATGAATGTGAAATTTAGAAACTAACTGTCGGTTAGCTAAGCAGAATGGTTTTCTGGATATTGATCTGATGTTGGTTTCGGCCTTCGGGGTTAATATTTGGGGAATTGTTCTCTTGTTAATTTACGGTTAGTGACTGATGAATTGGAATGAGGCGTATGTTGTGTTTGTGTAACACTTATTTAAAATAATACGCAAGTTATTCGGAAAGACCGGGTTTATCCCATTCTGAATAACTGATACGACGATAAGTCGAAGATGAAGACGATGGTCGAAGACCGGAGGTCTTCACGTCGTTTGGGTGATTACTGATGATCTTGATTGGGCTGTACACCCAAGAAGATGGAAACAGTTGGTGATCGTCCAGACATACTTGAAGATCGATGGATATGCGGGGTACTAGGTGCCTCCGGTTTCGTTCAGACCCAGAACGGACTTGTAAATGGACGGTGTGTCTGACATTGGATTTTGGTCCGTGTGATTGATCTCTATTAAATATATATCTGTTTGGCGGCGGAGAATTTATTCTCTTGCTTAACGCCCTTCTCTGAGACGTACGAGCTCAGGGGTTATATATTGATGGATATCAAACGCATGGAGTGAATTGCCTGTGTGGCATGCCTAAGTGGCAATTGATCGAGGCTTCTGTTGAAAAGCAAAGTCTTGTGGTGATGATCAAAGCACAGCCTGTGTGGCACAACTTTGTGTGACGTGAATTCGCGAGCCTCACACCCCGGTTGTGAACCAAAAACGGGAGACGGACCTCAGGGAGGGCATGCGTTTCTTTCTAGCTAGGGTGGTGTCAGTTGAAAAGTCGGGCGTGTACGCGACTTGTGCAGGATCTATAATATGGCTATGCGGAAAGTATGTGATATACTAACTTGTATATTTACAATAGTTATGCAGGTAAATATTTAATGTAAAAAGATCTCACAGAAGCAATATCACAGATAAGCAAGTATAGCAAATGCAGTAAAAAATCACACCAGGGATTTTTATACTGGTTCGGAGCACCGTCCTACGTCCAGTCCCAGACTTCTATCTGGATTTTCACTAAACAACAACCTCACTTCACCCGGAGGAAACAGGTTTACAATACCCGAGCAGCCGAACGGGATTTCACGCCTCTAACAGCACGAGGACTTCAACACTTGCAAACAGGTTTACAATACCCGAGCAGCCGAACGGGATTTCACGCCTCTAACAGCACGAGGACTTCAACACTTGCCTCTTATACCACGAGGACTTCAACACTTGCCTCTTATAACACGAGGACTTCAACACTTGCCTCTTATACCACGAGGACTTCAACACTTGCCTCTTACAACACCGAGGACTTCAACAATAATAAGATTTTGACTTTGAATGTGTTCTTCCTTCAACACTGATTTGTCAACAATTGAGTACACCCTTCCTATAATCTTATCCTCAAATGTAATTTGATGTTTAGTAAGATTAGGAAGTAAAATATCGAGTTGAATCACAAGTGTATGAAATATGCTTGGTGATTCAAACGATTATTGAATGCTTTTGAGTGCTTTTTGAGTGAAAAGAATAATGCAAGATAGATCAGAAAATAGAGAGTAAATTCGGTTAATTCGGTAATCTGAATGATTGCAAATTTATGTATTTATAAAGATCGAGTAGTTGCAATTATTGGTGAAGAGTTGCAATCAAAAGAAGTGTTTATTCATGAGAAGAAATGGATGCAACTCTTGAAGAAAGAAGATGACTTTTCAATATAACGGTCAAAATTCAAAAACCTGTTGACCTATAGAAATTTATAGGTCGACATGTTTTTAGCCGTTGGAATTTCAAAAAACCTGTTGACCTATAAAATTTTATAGGTCGACCTATTTTTGACCGTTACAATTTAAAAACCTGTTGACCTATAAAAATTGTAGATCGACATGTTTTCGGTCATATGCATAAAAAAAAAATGCTTTTATAAGAAATATTTTAAAGCAATTAGAAGTATGATCATTTGAGGATAGATTTTAACATTTTTTACTCTAAATAATCAACTTCTAACCTATGAAGTCATCTTGTCTTCTTTTTGTCGATGTAGAAGCTTCTTCTTGTCATAAATCAAAACAACCTTTGAAGCTTTGACTCAACATTCTCCCCCTTTTTGATTGATGACAACATGGCTTAATAAGATATTGTTCCTTGTATATTTGCTCCCCCTGTATATATGCTCCCCCTGAATTATATATATAATCTGCATAACAGTCGTTAGTAACATTTTCTCCCCCTTTGTCATCGACAAAAAGGGTACATAGTATTGTAAAAATGATAGTAACAACAATATCACCATAAGGTTTTCTCCCTTTGGATACAAGCTCCCCCTGAATTTCTGCAACATTTGTTATAATATAAATAATCTTACCTTTTGATTCCTGCATTAACAAATGTTAGCATACATATACTTTTACCATATCAAGCATAAAAAGAAGCATCCTTTCAGAAAAATTACAGCAAGAAAAAAGGTCGACAGGTCGAAATTAACAGGTCGACAGGAATTTGAAAAAAATAGCTGTTATGCACAAAAGACAATAGGACCGGTTGACAGGTCCTTTTTGGGCGGTCGACCGTTTTCTTGCTGTGGACCGGAGGACCTCGGTCCACAGTCTATATCACTCTGCGCTCTTTCCCGGTCGAAGCCTGGACCGTTTGGGCTTTTTCTGTGACTTTTCAATTCCTCAAATATACAGATTTCAGCCGCAGCTAATTTCAGTTTCTAAATTGTTTTGTGCATTCGTGTTATACTTTGAGGATAGATTTTAACATAAATCTAACACGACTCCATACCTACACATATATAATCTTAGCTCCATGTCATGATTTCCATTGATCTTCACCACGATCTTTATTGATTTCCACTTTGATAAATATGAATTCAGCTCGTCAATGATCTCTATTTCTATGTTGTCATTAATCAAAATCTTGTGTATCAACATTCTCCCCCTTTTTGATTGATGACAATATCTTGCATATATTTTTGAGAAACTGAGTAGCTCCCCCTGAATATATGCTTATATATTTTTATCTCCCCCTGTCTAAAAGCTTTCTGCACATTTTGTTAGTATAATAAAAACTTACTGTTTCCTGTAACAAAATGTTAGTGCATATAAAATGAATATTTATATGATACATGCATATATAATTTTTTAAATAGCATATGTAACCGGTCGACAAGAAGTTTAAAGGCGGTCGATAGGAAATAGTTCTGAATGAATTTATATAGGCCAGTTTACCTGGACCGGTCGACAGCTTTATTAGGGGCGGTCGACAGCTTTATGTTCTGATTGAAAATAAAAAACAAGTTTAACTAAGACCGGTCGACAGGTAAGAAAATAGGCGGTCGACCGATTAATTCTCTGGTTGGAAATAAAGAACATAATGGACAAGACCGGTCGACAACATAATTTGGGGTGGTCGACAGGTTTTGAATAATTTTGTTTTTCTCCTTCTCTTTTGAATTTTCAAACTCCAACAACACTTATTATATATGCGTATTTCTCCCTCTTTGTCATTGATAAAAAAGAATAAAGATCATGATAGAACAGTAATCGAATATAAGACATAATTTAAAGTACCTTCGGGAGATATCAAAATTGTCTTCTTTTTGTTGTGGTGTACCTGCAAAGAATATGATGTATATACCTTTGGTACCCACTTGCTTTGTTTGGGTCCATGGGTTAGATGGAAGGTAACCAAACCCAAGAGGGTTTAAAGGAACCTTTAAAGATAAAATTTTTGTTATTAACTACCGAATCAAAATAATCATCGATATATTTTTCTCTGTTTTTCCAACTTACAGGAACCCAAATACTTAAGTAATCTCTATTGATGTTCCTTTTCGTGCTTCTAGATCTATTATATAGATCTCTAGTCATAGAAGTTTTCGAATTTCTATAATAATTGGGTCTTGGATGTGTATTAGTACTAGCAGTGATATTCTTATTGTACATGAAAGCATATCTAGTACTATTTCTAAGATTAGTATTATTTCCAAAGTCGCTATTGACATTTTTCTTTTGAGATTTCACAATAGGTTTTGGTTTGGAAGATAAACTAAGATTTTTCTTAGCTTTGTTCTTTTGCATTATTTTCTTCTTTCCATAACCAAGATGCTTCTTAATTTCTTGGTTTTTATATCCCAAACCTTTCTTATTTGAAGTAGATTGTGAATTCTCAATGATCTTTGTCAAATTTTCTCGACCTTTGTTAAAGTTAGAAATATTTTGAGTAATATTTTCTAACTTATTTTGTAAACTAACTTTTTCTAGGTCCATAATTTTGATCGTTGCTTTAAGCTCATGATTTTCAGTAGTGAGAATATCATTCTTCTCTTTTTGAACTTCGATTTCTTGAATCAAAAGAGATAGTTGAGAATTAGAATTAGAAGACGATTCTTGAGCCTTTTCAAGTTCTTCTTCTAATATTTTCTTCTCATCTTTTAACATATCTCGTTCTAATTCGGATCTATTCAACATTGTCTTGACTTCTTTTAACTGATATTTTGTATCTTTAAGTTTAATCATTACTTTATCATAAATATCAAGCATATCCTCAAGAGTAGGAATTCGTACCTCATCCTCTGTTGCCATAAAACCTACATTTGCTCGTTCAGTGTCTGAGTCACTTTCGCTATCAGATGAAGATGAGTCTGAATCATCCCAGGTTACTGAGAAAGCTCTCTTCTTTGATTTGTCCTTCTTGAATTTTTCGGAATTCTTCTTTTTATCCGGACAATCTTTTTGCACATGTCCCTTTTTGTGACAATTGAAACATTCCATATTTGAAGATGATGGTTTATTTGATCCAAACTTCCTTTTGTCATATCGACTAGCTTTTCTTTGCTTCAAAAACTTCTTAAAGCCTTTTGCAATAAGTGCTAAGTCTTCATCTTCAGAATCTGAAATGTCTTCATCTTTTTCGGCATGAAAAGCAACATTTTTCTTTTCTTCTTTTTGTTCTCTTCTAGCCTGTAAATTTGCTTCATAGGACATTAGATTTCCTATCAACTCATCTGGCTTCATGGTAGAAAGATCATTAGCTTCTTCTATAGCTAATACTTTTCCTTCCCATTCATTAGTCAGTGAGTGTAGGATTGTTGAAACTACATCAAAGTCAGAATATTTTTATCCTAACCCAATAAGAGCATGATGAATAGTTTGAAACCTTGAATACATCTCATTGATTGTTTCATTTGGCTTCATTTTGAAATTTTGGAATTGACTTTTCAACAAAGCTATTTTTGCTTGTTTAACCTTATTAGTACCTTCATGAGTTGTTTTTAGCGTTTGCCAAATTTGATAAGCAGTGGTACAGATACTAACATGGTTATACTCATTTTGGTCTAATGCACAAAACAACATATTTATTGCTTTTGCATTTACTGCTGCTGCTGTTTTCTCAGCAGGAGTCCATTCTGCATACTCAGTAGTTGGATTAACTATTTCTTTCTGAGTAGCATTCCAAGCATCATAACTTGTTGATTGCATATAGAAAGCCATACGTGTTGCCCAATAACTATAGTTTAGGCCATTAAAGAAAGGAGGTCTTTGTGTTGATTGACCTTCTGTGTAAGTGGTGTTACTCGTGATAGTGTTATTTGCCATATTATCAGAAAATATCAAATAACTGTGTTACGGTTATATGATGACCGTGCTCTGATACCAATTGAAAAGTCGGGCGTGTACGCGACTTGTGCAGGATCTATAATATGGCTATGCGGAAAGTATGTGATATACTAACTTGTATATTTACAATAGTTATGCAGGTAAATATTTAATGTAAAAAGATCTCACAGAAGCAATATCACAGATAAGCAAGTATAGCAAATGCAGTAAAAAATCACACCAGGGATTTTTATACTGGTTCGGAGCACCGTCCTACGTCCAGTCCCAGACTTCTATCTGGATTTTCACTAAACAACAACCTCACTTCACCCGGAGGAAACAGGTTTACAATACCCGAGCAGCCGAACGGGATTTCACGCCTCTAACAGCACGAGGACTTCAACACTTGCAAACAGGTTTACAATACCCGAGCAGCCGAACGGGATTTCACGCCTCTAACAGCACGAGGACTTCAACACTTGCCTCTTATACCACGAGGACTTCAACACTTGCCTCTTATAACACGAGGACTTCAACACTTGCCTCTTATACCACGAGGACTTCAACACTTGCCTCTTACAACACCGAGGACTTCAACAATAATAAGATTTTGACTTTGAATGTGTTCTTCCTTCAACACTGATTTGTCAACAATTGAGTACACCCTTCCTATAATCTTATCCTCAAATGTAATTTGATGTTTAGTAAGATTAGGAAGTAAAATATCGAGTTGAATCACAAGTGTATGAAATATGCTTGGTGATTCAAACGATTATTGAATGCTTTTGAGTGCTTTTTGAGTGAAAAGAATAATGCAAGATAGATCAGAAAATAGAGAGTAAATTCGGTTAATTCGGTAATCTGAATGATTGCAAATTTATGTATTTATAAAGATCGAGTAGTTGCAATTATTGGTGAAGAGTTGCAATCAAAAGAAGTGTTTATTCATGAGAAGAAATGGATGCAACTCTTGAAGAAAGAAGATGACTTTTCAATATAACGGTCAAAATTCAAAAACCTGTTGACCTATAGAAATTTATAGGTCGACATGTTTTTAGCCGTTGGAATTTCAAAAAACCTGTTGACCTATAAAATTTTATAGGTCGACCTATTTTTGACCGTTACAATTTAAAAACCTGTTGACCTATAAAAATTGTAGATCGACATGTTTTCGGTCATATGCATAAAAAAAAAAAATGCTTTTATAAGAAATATTTTAAAGCAATTAGAAGTATGATCATTTGAGGATAGATTTTAACATTTTTTACTCTAAATAATCAACTTCTAACCTATGAAGTCATCTTGTCTTCTTTTTGTCGATGTAGAAGCTTCTTCTTGTCATAAATCAAAACAACCTTTGAAGCTTTGACTCAACATCAGTGACCTACCAGCCCTGACATTTATATACTTTTCACCTGTGTGGTTGTTGCTGTTGCGAGGCGCCTCGGTTTGATCGGACGATCCGGGTCCGATGGAGTCATTCGTTGGCTCATTGACGCCCCAAAGGGCGGGGAGACGTAGTGTTCAGGCATAATAATCCACATCGGTGGACCGGCCCTGACGATCCAAGGGGCAGTTGCGGCTGTTCCTGAGACACGGGCTAGAGCGTCTCGAATCGGTTGAGGACTATCTTTTGCCTCGGTTCATAGGTGGAAATCCAATTTCCAAATACGTGACATTTGCGGTTTTATTTGTAAACCTATATATGGCGACATGATATATGGTACCCATGCCGCCTATGATTGATACTTATGATTTGAAGTTGTTTTATACATTATGCACTTATAATAGTATCAAATGATTTGTTTTAAACGTATCAAGTATTCTTTGGCTGTTATAAGGGAAAAACCCTATCCCCCGGCTTGCGTTGCATTGTGTGATAGGACCTGGGTCTTATAACAGCTTCATTTTTCTCTATTTAGCATTGCGCTGTTTGTTTTATGCACTGGTATTCTTGGGAGGAAACCCGTTCCGTGTTATACGGCGTGGTCCCTTGATTTACCTAACTTTAAAATAAAGATTATTAACTGTTTTAGTTCTCACACCAGTCCCATGACTGACCTGGAGTTTATTGTTTTAACCTAAACTCTGGGTGCCCTTATTTTGACACGGGCAGCTAGTAGTTTTGGTTTTGCAGATTTTTATTCACAGGATCCTGGTTTACAGCTGGAACGATATCCGGAAAGCTTTGTATCCGTGTATCTCTTCTAGTTGTGTATTGTATTATTTTCCGCTGCTATGTATTTAAATGTAATTTAAATCTCTGATATTTCTGTGTAATATTCATTTATACTCTGTATATTCTTGTAATCTGATGCATTGTTGTAATATACAATGAAATGTTCTTCTGTATGCGTTCTGATTGTGTCGTGTTCTCAAACGATAGGGCGTTTCGGACGGTCTGGGTCGGTTTAGCGACTGGTTCGGACCGAGCGAAATTCCTTTTCGTCACAGTTGGTATCAGAGCTTTGGTTTACAAAGCTAGAGAACAAGGCACATTAGAACCATACGAAAGAATTCATCAGATATTGGATTAGTAATATCCAATTAGAATGACTCGTTAGAGATGGGATCAGTAGTATCCTAGAACGAGTGTGAGGAGTATATTTTTAAAATGTAAACCAATTTTGTTTTGAAAATTTAAATCAATTATTCGTAGTTGATTATTTATTAGTATTGATTTGGACAGTTCAGTATATAAAGAATTTGCATATACGCCTTGCAAACATATATTCAAAGTTTTAATATATTGGATAGATATAGCATCACACTCTAGTCGCCCGAAGATGATATTGATGATAGCGATCGCATCATCAACATTTATGTTCGAGTTTCGAAGGTGTGATTTTCTATATATTTCCATTAGACTGGTGTGAGAACCAAAACTAATATAGCTAGAATACATTGTTGTGATTTGGCATCAAAACATGATTTTCTTTATATATATCAAAATTATGAATTTGAGACTCTAATTCACTAATTGATTGATGTTTGTGTTGTTTGTTTATTTGGTTGATAATTTTGAACCATTATGCCTAATTGAATCAAATATTGAATTGTATTGAAAATTGGTCGCATTTGCTTGCATATACATATACTTACATAGAACAGGTCATAGCAAGGAGGCTAGAGCGGAGAATAAAATTTGTTTGCCCGACAAATAGGTACATGTTTACTACATAATTTACTGTTTTGTTTGGGTGATGATGATTTTATGAGCCTATTGGCTAGCCGCTTGGCTTTTTCTTTTTCTTTTTGAGATGAGAAGGACCGGGGAAGCTATTTGAAATTCCCCGAAGCTCCCGGTGCAGGGGAGGTTATGGCGAAATTTTTCGAAAATTTAGGGTGTTAGCCAAATTTTTGCAGAATTTGAAAATTCTCAGAAACTGAAAAGTTGGAGAATGGAAGCCAGTTTGAGCGTAGAGTTGATTGATCAAACCACTTTCGACTTTGTTCCTTTTCGGGGACGAAAAGTTTTAAGTGGGGGAGATTGTAACAACCCGAAAATCTGGGCCAGTTTAAAATTTTTATTTTGGCAATTTTAGCGAATTTTGATTATTTAAAATGAATTATTTTAAATAAAATCGACGAGAAATTTATTTTTGAATATAATTCAATCGTATATAGTTATATAGATCGACGATAGAATATAAATATTTATATATAATTATAAATAGAATTGAAAACGGCGCGGTAGTTCGATAATTCGATTTCAAACTTCAATTGAATGTACCGGGTGCAAAACAATCCGGATTTTAGTGAAACCAAAAACATTAGAATCTAATTGATGATATCTTTCCGACGAATCCGAAAAATCAAAATTTCATAGCGGGAATCAAAAGATATGTCCAGTTGAAAATTCTGAATAGTCGCTATGGAATTCAGGCCCTTAAAAATAGCCATTTTGTAAACGATCTCGGATTTCGACGAAACCACTTTTGTTGGATCCGTGATGTAAAGTTATTGCTAGGTTTCAAATTTCATAATTTTTCGAATCAATACGTGAGCGTGGCAAAGGAAAACGCGTTTGACCGGTTTTAGTTGATTTTAATCGACTGGAAAATGGTCATTTTTCAAACGGTCTCAGAATTCGACGAAACAAGTTGTTAGGACCGTATCGTCAATACGAAGCTAGAAAATATTTTTCTGGAATTTTTCTAGTTAGTGTGTGACCCCGGTAATTTGAAATGTACGTTTAAAATTCAATATAATGATTTAAATGTAAATTCAACGGAAGCAGATCGAAACAGTCGAATCAGCCTATGATACATATCCCATTGTGTTAGGAATGGGGGTAATTAGCTATGGACGACAGGCGGTGGGCCTCGTTTCGAGGTCGTATGTAAAAGTCAACTTTTTGCAAATTAAATAATTAATAAATTTAAAAAAAAAAGATATCACTTCCCCTTAATCTCGTTCTGCCCCCCCCCCCCCCCCCGTTCTTCATTCGATCAGAATCAAGAGAAAAGAAAAAGAAAAAAAAAAGGGATCTCGATCCCGTCTTTCTACCTCGTCTGTCGCCGCCTGCGGCGTGCGCCTCACCCCGACCAAGCTCCGGCGAACCCCCCTCCTTCTCCGTCGTTCCTCCTTCCTCCCTCCTCATCTTCCCTCGCCGCACTCCTCTCCTTCCATGTAAACCCCGAAATCCCCCCCTGTTGCCAATTCCAAGAAGCGAGCCCCCTCCGCTGGAGCGCAGCCCCCCGACCTCCGCCTTGCACCCCCGACTCTGGCGAGCCACCTCCGGTCAGCCACCAACTCTGACTCCCTCCTCCCTTCGACCAACGCAGTAAGTTTCTATTATTTTTATTTAATTTGTTCATTTATCTTCTATATGATTAGTAGGATAAAAACTGATTTTTATTTGTTTAAAAGGTTTTGATTTTTATTTATTAAAAGATATGATATTTAGATAAGGCAAAATATAATTTTTATATAAGTAGGAATATTAAAAATATCATCTTTATATGTGTAGAAGAATAAAAATGTGATTTTTAAAAGTGAAAAGACGATATTTTTAAAAGTGAAAAGACGATATTTTTAAAAGTGAAAAGACGATATTTTTAAAAGTGAAAAGACGATATTTTTAAAAGTGAAAAGACGATATTTTTAAAAGTGAAAAGACGATATTTTTAAAAGTGAAAAGACGATATTTTTAAAAAGTGAAAAGACGATATTTTTAAAAGTGAAAAGACGATATTTTTAAAAGTGAAAAGACGATATTTTTAAAAGTGAAAAGATTAGATTTTAAAAATAGTAAAAGGCGTGATTTTTTTATATTGAATAGCGAAGTAAAAATATGATTTTTATATATTGAATAGCAAAGTAAAAATATGATTTTTATATATTGAATAGCAAAGTAAAAATATGATTTTTATATATTGAACATCGAAGTAAAAATGTGATTTTTATATATTGAATAGCGAAGTAAAAATTCAATTTTTACATATGTAGTGGCTACGGGCAACGAAGATGACAAAGATGCGATAACGGTGAAGATTTCTATAAATGAAGAGCCGTGAAGTTGGATAGCTATATGTGAGAATTCCTCACCTTTCAATTTCATTTTCTAGTTATATATATATATATATACTAGGATGCAGACGGTGCTTAATAGCACCCGACACAATCGTCCACAGACCATGGACTTGTTTGTTTGGTTGCATAAATTAGTTAGATGATTTGATTTGAATTTGGTTGTTTGGAGAATTGAAATTGATTTGATTGATGTGTGAATGGCGTAGGCCTTCACTAGACCGGGGATAAGGCTAAGCCTCGTCCCGTTTCTAGTATTGTGCCGTTATGCCGCCAAAATTTTCTAAAAATAAGTTAGAAAAATAAAGATAACATTTTATTTAATAAATGAACCGAATAGAATATTCATAGGTTGAATAAAATAGTTTGATCGTTAAAAATATAATTTTTAACGTGAATGTGAATAAATAAATATTCATTTACAAACCGGACGGTTTGTTTATATACACCTATTTGAAGGACATTGATTGGGACGATAAATTTTACACATCGCCCAACTGCACAAATAAAATCTGTGTTTGATTGTTTGAAACCCCACACGGGTATTGGGATGATATTTGAAGTACACTAATCCCGATTGTTTAGTTGTATGTCGATCAATTGATTGACAGGCTGCTATAAGCGTTGAATATTTATATTTGATGCTTATACAGTGTAGAATGCACTTTGGATGATGGTTGATTATTCATCGTTGTTGATATTTATATGTGTTGTAGAAAATCCATATAATTAACATTATATGGTAATTGATTGGGCCTCATTCCAGTTTCGAAAAAGAAATATTTGAAATAAAATATTTGAATTAGAAATATTTGAAATAAGATATTTGAAAAGAAATATTTGAAATAGAAATATTTGAAATAGAAATATTCGAAATGGAATATTTGAAAATATCAATATATGAAGCCGTGTTGATTAGATTGACGCCATTTTGATGTAAACGATATTTATATCGATTTTATTCATTTTAAAACGAATATTGAGAAGTGATTTCGAAATCGAATATTTTGATTTGAATTAAATAGAAAAAAAACGAATTGAATTCAAATTGAATAGAAAACCAAATTCGAATTGAATCAAATAGAAAACGAAATGAATTCAAATTGAATAGAAAACCAATTTGAAGTGAAACCGAATTGAAATGAATTCAAATTGAATTGAAATTTGAATTGAATAGAAATGAATCTTAAAACGAACTTATAAGGAAGAATTCAATTTTGATTTGAATTGAAATGGAAGTTGAAAATGTTTTTGAAACGAATTCAAAACTATCTATATAATTCGTTTTAAATAGAAATCGACGAAATATATATTATATATATTATTATATATATTATATATATAATATAATGGCCTGAATAGAACGCGCCGCGCAGCAGCAGTTCGTGAATTTCGACCATTTATTTCAAACGGACATTACGGGAGATCCGACCGTCGGATTCTCCTGAAACTGGAACCATTGGGTTCATATCGAAAAGAGCTTTCTAACGAATATTAGAAATTTGAAATCTAACGGTTGGATTTGGAATTATGTCCAAATCAAATTTGAAAAAGGTCGCTGTAAGTGCAGTTCGATGACCGTTGATGGAAATCGACTGTACGGGCCTTGATAAAATTATTAAAAATATTAAAAATTTGTGTAAAATCATAAGAAATGATTTAAAAAGAATTGGGATGAAAAAACTCCATATTTGAAAAGATAAAAATAGATTTTTATCGAAATGAACTAGTTTTGAACTAGAATTACAATTCTATTTATTTTTAAATAAATAAATTGAATTTGAAATGGTTTTGAAAATAACCAGAATTTCCAATGATTGCATTGGAATGGATTTGAATCGAAATTGTCTTCGGAATATTTCGATGTTGGAATTCGTGATTATACAGATGTTGTTATGGAAATTTGAAAGATATAGATATATATATATCGTTATTTCCAATACGATATCTGTTGGTCGTAGAATTTGATATTGAATATAAGCCGATATATTTTCTATTCAGAGCCTTGTGTTTAATATCAAATGTGATTTGGGTTTGTCGTGAATGGTGTCTTCATTAACACTGTTCTTGAACCCAGTTGAGAAAAGATTAAATCTTTTTATTTAGATTTAATGAAGTGTACCAATTAAATAATATTTAATTGGAATTGAATTGATATTGATTTTTGGGTTTATCGTGGACAGTGTTTTAAATAACACTTGTTCTTTAACCCGATAATTAATGGAATGTGACTTTGGGTTTATCGTGAACCGTGTTTTAAATGACATTGATTCTTTAACCCAGTTAACGATTAAAACTAAGTGGTGTTTTAATGAATCTTTAATTAGATTGAAAAGATCGAGAATGGAGTATCACCAGTTTTACTCCAGGCGATAGTTAAATCTTTAATTAGATTTGAACGTGAAATGGTAATTGAATTTACCGATAACACCGTGGTGTTAGATATGAAGTAGGACCAATTTTACTTCATGGGATTAATAGGTTGGGATTGGGAAATAAAATAAATGACTACTTCGGTGTGGTTCGCTAATCCCGACTAGTTTGAATTGATATTCAAAGGAGATTAAAGAATAAATTCAAGAAATTTATCTTGGATAAAATTAATGGGAACCTTTCCCTATGAATGTGAAATTTAGAAACTAACTGTCGGTTAGCTAAGCAGAATGGTTTTCTGGATATTGATCTGATGTTGGTTTCGGCCTTCGGGGTTAATATTTGGGGAATTGTTCTCTTGTTAATTTACGGTTAGTGACTGATGAATTGGAATGAGGCGTATGTTGTGTTTGTGTAACACTTATTTAAAATAATACGCGAGTTATTCGGAAAGACCGGGTTTATCCCATTCTGAATAACTGATACGACGATAAGTCGAAGATGAAGACGATGGTCGAAGACCGGAGGTCTTCACGTCGTTTGGGTGATTACTGATGATCTTGATTGGGCTGTACACCCAAGAAGATGGAAACAGTTGGTGATCGTCCAGACATACTTGGAGATCGATGGATATGCGGGGTACTAGGTGCCTCCGGTTTCGTTCAGACCCAGAACGGACTTGTAAATGGACGGTGTGTCTGACATTGGATTTTGGTCCGTGTGATTGATCTCTATTAAATATATATCTGTTTGGCGGCGGAGAATTTATTCTCTTGCTTAACGCCCTTCTCTGAGACGTACGAGCTCAGGGGTTATATATTGATGGATATCAAACGCATGGAGTGAATTGCCTGTGTGGCATGCCTAAGTGGCAATTGATCGAGGCTTCTGTTGAAAAGCAAAGTCTTGTGGTGATGATCAAAGCACAGCCTGTGTGGCACAACTTTGTGTGACGTGAATTCGCGAGCCTCACACCCCGGTTGTGAACCAAAAACGGGAGACGGACCTCAGGGAGGGCATGCGTTTCTTTCTAGCTAGGGTGGTGTCAGTGACCTACCAGCCCTGACATTTATATACTTTTCACCTGTGTGGTTGTTGATGTTGCGAGGCGCCTCGGTTTGATCGGACGATCCGGGTCCGATGGAGTCATTCGTTGGCTCATTGACGCCCCAAAGGGCGGGGAGACGTAGTGTTCAGGCATAATAATCCACATCGGTGGACCGGCCCTGACGATCCAAGGGGCAGTTGCGGCTGTTCCTGAGACACGGGCTAGAGCGTCTCGAATCGGTTGAGGACTATCTTTTGCCTCGGTTCATAGGTGGAAATCCAATTTCCAAATACGTGACATTTGCGGTTTTATTTGTAAACCTATATATGGCGACATGATATATGGTACCCATGCCGCCTATGATTGATATACTTATGATTTGAAGTTGTTTTATACACTATGCACTTATAATAGTATCAAATGATTTGTTTTAAACGTATCAAGCATTCTTTGGCTGTTATAAGGGAAAAACCCTATCCCCCGGCTTGCGTTGCATTGTGTGATAGGACCTGGGTCTTATAACAGCTTCATTTTTATCTATTTAGCATTGCGCTGTTTGTTTTATGCACTGGTATTCTTGGGAGGAAACCCGTTCCGTGTTATACGGCGTGGTCCCTTGATTTACCTAACTTTAAAATAAAGATTATTAACTGTTTTAGTTCTCACACCAGTCCCACGACTGACCTGGAGTTTATTGTTTTAACTTAAACTCTGGGTGCCCTTATTTTGACACGGGCAGCTAGTAGTTTTGGTTTTGCAGATTTTTATTCACAGGATCCTGGTTTACAGCTGGAACGATATCCGGAAAGCTTTGTATCCGTGTATCTCTTCTAGTTGTGTATTGTATTATTTTCCGCTGCTATGTATTTAAATTTAATTTAAATCTCTGATATTTCTGTGTAATATTCATTTATACTATGTATATTCTTGTAATCTGATGCATTGTTGTAATATACATTGAAATGTTCTTCTGTATGCGTTCTGATTGTGTCGTGTTCTCAAACGATAGGGCATTTCGGACGGTCTGGGTCGGTTTAGCGACTGGTTCGGACCGAGCGAAATTCCTTCTCGTCACAGGCATCAATCCATCTTAGGCAATTTCTACATAGGATTAAAAGAACCACCCTTGCACTTTACTCTGTCTTCAATTATCTTCAGCATAATTTAATTCACAATGCTTATGCCTATACAAAGTGGTTTTCAGATAATAAACCTGATTCTGGTCTCTTCGTATCGACAACAAAAATACAAAATGGGTCAAAACTTTGATAGTCGATATTTAACTATCAAAGGAAATATTCATACAACCAACGATCCTATTTCCAAATGAAATTTCTACTGATCAAGCATCAAGCAACAATGAGCCCTTATATTAATTTCTTATTAATTTATCATTTTACAATTTTTCGTTTTCTATATCTTTCATATATGTTTCTCAAACTCGTTTGGTCTCTCATTATTCTTGGAAAGACATTTCCATACATCAAAAACTATTTATTTTCCATATTCTAGAAAATATTTCTTATAACAGTTGGAAAACATTTCCATATACTCCAAAATTCTTATTTTCTATATTTAGAAAATATACGTTATTAACATCGGAAAACATTTCCATATATTCACTATGTATTAACTTCTCATTAACCAAATCATTTAATTTCCTATGATTAGCAAACATCTCTGATTATATTTGGAAAACTTTCCAAAATTCATTTACTTGGATTTAAACAAATGTCGTTTGAACATTGCTACGACAACTCAACCCATTAATCACTCATTAACTAACTGTATCTCTAACCAATCTTCGCCATCGAATTTTAACCATTCCTTAGTCAACAATGAAGTTAATCAAGTTGGCGTATAATTACCTATTAGACCTTAATTGAACAACATTCTTAACTTCGAAATAGACAAAGTTCACAACTTCGAATATCAACAAAACATCGCTCACACAACTCCATACTTATATATCATTTTATAAGTATCTTATTTATAAATTCAACCTTTCATTTATATTTAATCATTTATATCTCCATCCTATTATTTTCTTTTTCAAATTAATCCTTTTCGAAATACTTGTTGTTGACCTGCCTTCTAACAAGACCGTCACGTTCCCAATTCCTCATAGCCAGATTATTTAGGACTCTGATATGAGTGAACTCAATTCCAAAGTGGTTAAGAGCAGAAGACAAATCTCACCAGATCCTCAGACCTGGATTGACCTTCCGTCTGCCCTTGTTTGATGAGGTCGGTTAACCCGTTTCAACGTTGTAATGACCCATGTTTTATGTATCGGAGGATCGTAAAATAATTCTAATTAAGTCACACAAGGTCGTATCATTCTTGTTTTTTAATATATGGTTAGTTGTAGTATTTTACACATCTATGATTTTTAACGGATTGTTTTTTGACTATTTTACCTCTGATTATCTTGTTCTGGTCGTATCTTTTGATTGGCACATAATTAAAAGCTAAAACTAAGGGTGTAAATCAGTCGGACCGGACGGAGGTATGTTCAATTTCTGTCCTAAAAAAATCAGACCGAACACGAGCCGGGCAAAAAAATTCTTCGGACAAATTTTGTAGTCATAATTCGTGTCCTAAATAAGATCGGTCGGACGCGAACATATGATTTTCGGACGCGAACGGGCCCGGTCAGACATGGCTTTTTATATCATATTTTATATTTTTCATTAAATGTTATCTCAATGTACAACGAAGTACATTGAACCTCGGACGAATTCGAACGAATGCGGACAGAACATGATTTTCTTTTGTACAAATTTTGTTTTCTTAACTCTTGTCCTAAATGAAAATCAGATAGACTCGGACGGACGTATTTTGGTCATAGACGTCGGACATTCATACAAAATTTACAACCCTAGCTAAAACTTATGCCATTGGAATGATTTGATAAATGGACATTCGGTAGAGTGATTGCATTAACGATTTGAGTAACGACCAGGGGAATTCGACGCCCGAATTTTGACAATAACTCATAAACCCATATTACTCGCCAAAACATACGTATCGAAAACACCAGATAGTTAATAGAAAGAAATTAGAGGGTGAGAAAAAGATAAGAAATAAATATTAGAATAGAAGAAAAGAAGAAGAACCAACACAACACAGAGTCTCACATCGCAGCAAAATAAAATATTATATAGAAATAAAATCTTTATTGAGAGCTTGAAATAATATTTACAATCATCAGAGTAAAGTAATACATCTGGATAGTTATAACAACCCGTCCTTATATACAACACACAACGGAATAAACACTAACTCGTCTAAACTCCTCCAGCATATCTTCTGAAGTCCATAGCATCCTAACCTGAACTTGTAAAACTCGGTCTGATCCGAGCATTGCAAATGCCACATGTCAATCTGGTCAACCAGCGTGAGAAAACTCACTAACTTGATAGGTATCATCCAACTTGATTTTTAGGTAAACATTTCCTTTCGAAAGAAAAGGATAATCGTAAGACCAATCCACACATAAATGTCGATGGTTTTTACCTTACAATAACCCAAAACATTTTGAAACCACTTATATTATAATAGTGTCTATATCAAATAAATAACCATCTAGCAGAACGCTTGCATCTCACGCTCCACATATATAGTATATAATCGAAAATCATAGGCGTTTATTGGGTAATGGATTTCCAACTATGACAAGGTATGGAACTACCTTCCAATAGTGTATCTCAAGAGAGGAATACACTGGGCTCAACAAAAACATTTTGCAACCCGGCCACACATGACCGATCACTCATTTACTCTGAGTGTACCAAATGTCTTTTCACCAACGGTCGGTGCCAACATGACCATCCCTATAAGATACAGAAGCAATAGAAGGAACAAAATAATTTTCTATAGATGGTGATAATACACCCTGATGAGAGCGACCCACATAGCCATAATGCTTGTCCAGTTTTTGTTATTTCCTGGTTGTGAGGCTTGAGGTTACTATTACCTTTTAGAACATCACGTCACCGTTCACTTTGAATGTCACATCATCGAATCCTCCATAAATCACTAATTGATTTCCACAAAAATACTGTGGTTGTTAAGCTAAGAGAAGTGCCCTTCTCCGCCACCAACTATGGTACGTTTGAAGAAATCAACATACACGATCCCTTTGGAAATACTCTGTCAGACATCCATCCATAAAAGTCATCTAGGAATAGGATGAATCGAAGGCACCCTCCTACTACATCCTTATATAGGAATCACCCTTTGGATCAATAGCGAGTGGTCCTTGCAATCTAAAGATTTCAATCACGACAGAATCATTGTCAAAATATCTCCAGGAGCTACCCAGAAAAATTTATCAAGTAGTCCTTCCGCTCATGAAGATCCACAGTCTTCAATTGCTCCATCTTTAACCAACATCTTCGACATTTACGTATTCATTGGTTCGGAATGGTTTTCGAATATAAATTCGATCCCGGTCTTTTCGTACCAACAATCGTATATGCCATATTTGATACTCGGCTATTTAACTATTAAATAAACAACCATTCATCCATAAAAAGAAAATGAATTCACTAATTCAATACCCAACATCATTTAGCCTCTTTAATTAACCAATTGTTAATTACAACTTCTAAACTTCCAATATTTGGAAAACATTTCATTTCTTATTTGATTAAATTAGGGTTTTAAATCATCACTATTCTTCCACATTCATTAGTCCCTAACCATAAACCATCAAGAGAACAACTTCATAAGTATCAACCCCAAACGCCGAAACCAACATCAGATCGATACTCAAGAAGCCATTCAACTCGACTAATCTTCAGTCCTTTCTAATTTCCTTAATTCCATTCCTTAACTTCTTACCTATCAAATCATTTAATTTATTTAAACACAACGTTTGTAAAAACGTTCATTAGTTACAAAAATCACTATTTAATTCTATAAATAAATCATCATACACTTCATGATTTCTTTAACCCCTTATCAATCCTTGTATATTTCCCTATTTTCCATTTAAGAAAACAACTCTGATTTTATTTGGAAAATAATTCCAAACTTATGTACTTTATTATTTCGAATCAATTATGATCAAATATTCTCATTTGCTTCAAATTCTCTTTTAAACTCGAATCTATATCCAAACCATCCATCCAATTAGCTTAACTATGTTAATTACTATTCACAATCCCATTAACTAATTAATTTCTCAAATTAATATCTCTTATTTTGGAACTCAAAATTTGATTAATTTTTTAAACTAGAAAATCTGATTATTTTATTACAAAAATAATCTCATTT
Organism: Allium sativum; assembly: GCA_030737875.1. Classification (NCBI taxonomy): domain Eukaryota; kingdom Viridiplantae; phylum Streptophyta; class Magnoliopsida; order Asparagales; family Amaryllidaceae; genus Allium; species Allium sativum. The sequence goes on from CM060926.1 coordinate 1,022,386,167, forward strand.
CCAACTATTTAACGTTCTTAAAAAGATCATTATATTATTTCGAATCATTAATATTTATCAGTTTATCATGTCTTCGACTTACTAAATAACGTCATAAGTTCTTTTAGTTATAACTTAAACAATTATAAAAAACGCAAAATAAAACTTTGGCGTTTACTTTTTAAAACAAACATCGTATTTCAAATCCATATATATATGTAATTACTTTAAATACGCTCAAAATCGATTTAACATTGATTCCGTAAAATCTTATATTTTATCGATGGTACTAAATAGGCAAATGTCTATTATAGTACCAACCCTGTGAAATATTAATTAATTTCACATTAAATCACATTCAATCAAATTGATAAACGTTATCAATATTAGTGAGGAATCCTGTTGGATTCCTCCAACTTGTCATTTCTTGTATCACAAATTCATATTTCAACATATATTATAATATAATAAAAATTTAACAACTACAGCGAGCAATCCAGTTGGATCCCTCCAACCTGTTTTTCCTTATGTCCAAATAGGTTACCTCAGATAAACCCATTCAATTTAATTAAACTTATAATTTTTGTAAAAGTAATAACAACAATTTAATAGCATCCATTTATTTAACACTAACAATACAATTCAAACATTCTATTAAATTAAACACGTTTATTTTATAATTGTGACCAAAAAGGTAGGTTACCTCAATTGGGTCCAATCGTTAGAATAACGATTTGGTTTTTCATTGAAATTAAAAAACGTTTAATTTCAGAAATTCATTCAGTATATAATTATATAACTAACAAACATCCAACAATTAGCAACCATAGCACACACATTAAAAACCTGAATTATATAAAATATAAGTAAGACAACTGAGTGAGTTTTACTCACCTTGATCTGGTTCGTTATTTAAACGGCTCGTTTTCACTTAAATTAAACAAGCGTTTAATTTAATTGAAAAACCTAGTTGATTCCAGTCTCATCCAAGTCTGTTCCATGGCGTAGTGCCCTTCGATGCGAGTCCAAGCATCTTAAATCGTCAGGTTTTGATCATATATGAGCATGTTATAAATATTTTAAGGTTAGTATGATTTAATTAACAATAATTAAATCGAAATTAATTATTATGAATTAATTACGTTTAAGATGTTTAAACGAGCTAACTTTATATACTGCTTCTCTCCCGTTCACCGTTCTTCGTTTCCTATTCCAAACTGCTGCCACCAAAGATCGATTGTCGCCCTCCATTCCAGGCCATCGAAGCCTCATATGCCAGCTCCTGCGCCACATCCTCGCTGACCTTTGATCCAGACGACGCCTAACCTGGTGCATTGCATCGTTCACTAGTAAATCCCAATGAACTGACGATGACTTCGAGAATAATACATGCCACCACACTGCGAATTTTTTGTTCATCACCGAGCTAAAGGAAGATCTCATCGCCCTCGTGAACTTTGCAGTTGGATATTTCTGGTGAAAGTCGGTGGATCGAGAGAAAGAAGAGGGGAAATAGGGACGATTACGTTTGTTCATTTCGGTTTAGGGAAGGTGGTTAGAAAAGAACATTAACCATACATTAGGGCACTGACCCCAAAATTAGGGCAAATATGGGTATTTATAGGGAAGTTTGGAATATTTAATTATTATATGAAACCTTTCCACCAAGTAATGCATTAAAACCACTACATACGATCTCCAATAGAGACGAAAATTGAAATCTTAGCATAAAATAATATTCTAGATACGATAGAAAAGGTTTCGTCAAATATCGAGCTCGTTTGTAGTAATTCCTTTATAATTTAAAACGTGGATCGACACGCGTTTAAATTTCATACGATCACAAAATAAATCCAATTAACTTGAAATTGAACTTGAAAATCTACAATAATTAATCATTACTGATTTAATAAAATTAGTTTAGTTAAATTCCGAGTTTGTTAGAAAATCGGTTATTCTTAATTTCCAAATTAAACCGATAAAACGTTTAAATGAAAATCTAGGCATTTACTATTCATACGATCAAACAGTAAGTCCGATCAATACGAAAATCGAAATCCTGTAGTAACTTACTAATATGGATTCAACGATATAGGTTTCGCCTCATTCCGAGTCTGTTTCCCCGGAATGATATTTTGTACGCAAAACGACTCTATTTTGGACACCAAAATATGCGGTCTCCAAAAATAATGAACTACCTACCTATCCTGACTCTAAACGTCAATACGAATTCAATGGAATTGGTATCGTATTTTAATTTGATCGTTATATCAAGTTACAAATAAATATTCATCTATTTAACTAAATTAATTAAATGCTATATTTTATAAACAATTTCATAACAACTATTTAAAAATTAAATCTGGACATAACTAACAATCTATAACATGAAATCTCGATTTTTCTCTTTCGTTAGAAATTTATAATCGAATAGACTAACATTTCTTGTTTCACAGAAATATAACTTATATCGGATCATGTATATTCAATTGAAGTTCAAATCATAAATTACGAACTGCCGCGACGTTATGAGCTCGTTTTATATTAAATATAAATTTGACGTTGAAACTTCATTTTTTTAAAACGAATTCAATATTAAAATCCATTAATATTCCAAATACAATATTTTAAACAGTTTTAAATATTCAATTTCAAATGATCGGAAAATATGGGTCGTTACATTCTTCCCCCTTAAAAGAATTTCGTTCCCGAAATTACTAAGGTAGGAAAAATGTTACAAACCCATAATTTTTCAAAAATCAAATTAGTTTTAAATCAAAAACCAATTCATTATTGTTAATAAAACTTTTCATAAATATCAAAAAATTTCTAATATTTTAATTCCCATAAAAATTCGGCAGAGCCTTCCCTATACGGAAGAACTTCTGCGATATCGCAGGAGCAATAAATATATACACATCGACCCACACGGTCGGAAAATAAAATTCAAAAACCGAAGTTTCATATTTTCGCGTAGGCGTACCTTATATAAGCGTTATTGAGTATACTTGCTCAATCATATATGCAATTCTACACAATCCAAAATCAATCCTCAAAGCCCTTTTGGTACCTGTACTTAAACTTGTTTCAACATGTAAGTTACAAATATATGAAATTTAAATAATATTTCATTAACTAACAAATACCACTAAGCAGATTTCCAAAATCAAACTGGTAGTGTTATTCATTTTAAAAGGGATTTGCAATACAGGATTATTTAATTTCATTCATATGCAGTTCCATAAATTTACTACACTGAATTCATTCTCTTGGTTTTTAATTCGTTCAACTCTTTATTAAACTATTGACGAATTTTATTCAATCAATCAAGCATCCAAACCATGCACAATCAACACAACCAAATCATTCAAAGTTTTTTCCAATTACAAATTCAATTTTACCTGCTTATTTACTTAACCAAGTTAAACTACATTACATATGCAATAAACTAATTGATTTTCTAAATAGTTCACTTCATTTCATAATCCAAATTCTGACACACTCAATCTCATTTACTAATTTTATATTAAAATCCTTTTTTTTTTGCTATATTAAACAATTTCAATTTTTTTATTCAATTTGAATCTCATTCAAATCAATCAAATGCACCAATATCTCAACAACTTGATAAAATTGTTTCTTTTATATACAAAAATATAGTTTGGGAAAAATTATTTCATTTACCCTCTTTACAAAAAAATACCGTGTCAGCTGCTAGTTAAAAATTGAACCGATCAAATACAAAATATGAAAAGTTTATATATAAAATCTATAAATACGCTCTCTCATATATACTCTCAAACTCAATCTAGGTTAATGTTAACCTCATCTCTACCGAGTTATGCCACAGAGCCAAGGTATTACTAAACCTTATGCTTTGATACCACTCCAATGACCCAAGGAAATCGACGCCCGGATTAGCACATGACCCCGTATTACTTGCCAAAACCCAAGTTTCGAAAACACTTGATAGTTAATAGAAAGAAATTAAAGGGTGAGAAAAATATAAGAAAGAAATATTAGAATATAAAAAAAGAAGAAGAATCAACACAACACGGAATCTCACATCGCAACGGAATAAAATTTAATGTAGGAATAAATAATCAGAGTATAGTAATACATCAACACAGTTATAACAATCTGTCTTCATATACAACACAAAGCGAAATAAACATTAACTCGTATGAACTCCTCCAGTATATCTTCTGAAGTCCGTAGCATCCTAATCTGAACCTACAAAACTCGGTCTGACCCAAGCATTGCAAATGCCACAGGTTAGTCTGGTGAACCAGCGTGAAAAACTCACTAGGTTTATAGGTATCATCCAACTTGATTTTTAAGTAAACATTTTTTTTCGAAAGAAAAGGATAATTGTAATACCAATCCACACATAAACACAGATGGTTTTTACCTTATGATAACCCAAAACATTTTGAAATCATATATATTGTGATATTATAATAGTGTGTAAATCAAATAAACAACCATCTAGTGGAACGCTTGCATCTCACGCTCCCCGTATATATTATATAATCAAAAACCATGGGAACATATTGGGTAATGGATTTCCAACTATGACAAGGTATGGAACCACCTTCTGATAGTGTATCTCAAGAGAGGAAAACATTGGGTTCAAAAAGAACATCTTGCAATCTGGCCACACATGACCGGCCACTCATTTACTTTGAGTGTACCGAATGTTTTATCACCAACGATCGGTGCAGACGTGACCATTCCCGGAAGATACCGATAGAAGGAATAAATGAATTTTCTCTAGATGATGATTATATACCTGGATAGGAGCGACCCACATAACCATACCGCCTACCCGATTTTTGTCATTTCCTGGTTGTGAGGCTTGAGGTTACTATTACCTTTTAGAACATCATGTTACCATTCACTTTGAATGCCACATCGTCAGATCCTCCAAAAATCACTAATTGATTTCCACAAAAATACTGTGGTTGTTAAGCTAAGAGAAGTTCCCTTCTCCGCCACCAACTATAGTACGTTTGAAGAAATAAATGTACGCGACCCTTTGGAAATACTCTGCCATACATTCGTCCATACAAGTCATCCAGGAATAGGATGAACCGAAGGCACCAATATTGCATCCTTATATAGGAATCACCCTATGGATCAGTAGCGAGTGGTCCTTGCAATCCAAAATTTTCAATCATGACAGAATCATTGTCAAAATATCTCAAGGAGCTACCCAATTTTTCTTATCAAGTAGTTCTTCCGCTCATGAAGATCCATGGTCTTCAATTGCTCTATCTTCAATCAGCATCTTCGACATATACGTATTCGTTGGTTCGGAATGGGTTTCGAATATAAATTCGATCCCAGCCTTTCCGTACCAACAATCGTATAAGCTAGATTTGATAGTCGGTTATTTAACTATCAAATAAATAACCATTCATCCATAAAAAGAAAAGGAATTTACTGATTCAATACCCAACATCATTTAGCCTCTTTAATTAACCAATCGTTAATTAAAACATCTAAACTTCCAATATTTCAAAAACATTTCATTACTTATTTGATTAAATCATGGTTTTAAAACATCACTATTCTTCCACATTCATCAGTCTGTAACAGTAAACTAGTAAAAGAACAACTCCCTAAGTATGAACCGCGATGGCCGAAACCAACATCATATCGACACACAAGAAGCCATTCAACTCGACTAGTCTCCCGTCAGTTTCTAATTTCCTTAATTCCATTTCTTAACTTATTATCAATCAAATCATTTAATTTATTTAAGCACAACATTTGTAAAAATGTTCATTAGCTACAGAAATCACTACTTAATTTTTTAAATAAATCATCGTACACACCACGATTTCTTTAACCCATTATTAACCCTCATATATTGCCCCATTTTCCATTTAAGAAAATATCTATGATTTTATTTGGAAAATAATTCCAAAACTTATTTACTTTATTATTTTGAATCAATTATGATCAAATATTCTCATTTGCTTCAAATTCTCTTTTAAATTTGAATCTTTATCCAAACCATCCACCGATACGCTTAACTATATTAAGTCCTATTTACATTACCATTTACTTATTAATTTCTCAAATTAGATCTCGTATTCTAGAACACAAAATTTGATTACTTTATTACAAAAGCAATCTCATTTTCAACTCTTTTAACATTCTTAACAAGATCATTATATAATTTCGAATCATTAATATTATCAATTTATCATGGCCTCAATTTACTAAATAACGTCATAAGTTCTTTTAGTTATAATTTAAACGATCATAAAAACATAAATAAAACTTCGGAGTTTACTTTTTAAAACAAATGTCGTATTTTAAATCCATATATATATAATTACTTTAAATACGTTTTGAATCGATTTAACATTGACTCTAAAAAATCTTTTATTTTATCAACTGTACTGTAAAACTTGCTATCTGGTACACTTATCCAGAAGTGGCAATGCTACATATAAGCCATGGTGCTTGTAGAACAGTATCACAACTTAACAAAAGTGTATCAGAATATAGAATTATTCATAGTACATGATTTTAAACGGAAGAGATATTATACAACCATCCCATCATATAACATGGTTACAAATATCCAAGTGTCTAATCGTTAAATAATTATAAATATGAGTACATAAAGAGATAAATCATAATAAAAGTCTTTACTTCAAAGCAGCCAACTAACCATCTAAACTTGAAATGTTTCAAGTGTAGCATCATGAGCAACACAGACCCAGTGAGATAATTATCTAAGCTTAGTTTCCAATTCATGTCTTATTGGGTTGTATTACAGTTTCATTATAAATCTCTTCTTCAGAGGTTTCATCAATCCAAAGTTTAAAACAATTATCAAGGAATACTTTGAGATATTAGATCAAGCAAGTTTATAATAAATTCATTCCATCAAAAACCTGTAATTTATCAAAATATATGTTCATGAATCTAAACCACACCATCGATTTAGTTTAGATTTTAGGATATGTTATCCTATTACGGTCGACATACCGTCACTAAGTAGGAACGTACTCTACTCGGCTCAATACCAACATAGAGAAATAGTGCACTACCCAAGATCTATTGTCTTCTACCGCACCCTAATGAAGAAATATAATTAAGAAAATGTTTCTCAAAAGTAATCTTAAATTACCTTTTCAAATTCATATTTTTGTGGGTTTGAGACAAGCTCGAAACCACCTCAAAAATATCCCAATCTATGTTTAAGATGGACGTCAAAATATTGAAGTAAGCGGTAACATTTATAATTACTTCATAAAGGTTTTTAAATTGAAAATGAAAAGATTGCTTTTGAAAAAGTGCTATAAAAAGTTTCAGCATCAATAAGAATAAAACTGTTGCGTTTATACAGCGCTACAAAAAGTTTTGTGTAGTTTATAATGGTTTAAGACTCAAAACACTATTACAACGTTTCTGGTGCGCTGTGAAAAGTTCTGGGTCATTAGAGTACTTTATAAATAATTCAGAGAAAAAACAGCGCTTCAGAAATGCTACGATTCTGGTTTGAGACTTCAGGGTTAGGACATTTAAAAAGAATTTCAAATTTTAGAAATTCTGTTTTTTTGACCAGTTTTTAGGCAAAATGTTTGATTTAATTTCTCTATGAAAAATAGAGTTTTTGACTCCAATTTTTTTCCCAGAAGAAGATTTCTTAGTCTACTTAATTATCATGAAAATAAATCCTTAATATTATTTATCAATTTAATATATATAATTCAGCAATACAAGATATTTTTAACATGTCCATTTTAGGCAGATTTTTACCGGACTTTGCATCTGATTTTCAAGTACATAAATGATCGAATTAGAAAAAGTTTCCGACATGAAAGTTGTAGGACTTTAAGTTAGCTTTCCAGATTGATAAGAAATCAAAATTTCATCAAGAATTGAGGAAGTTATGGTCAAAATACTGAACTTCATTTTCATAGGTTCGAGACCAATCATTCATTCTTAAATTTCATAACTTTTCTTCAAAATATGAAATCAATACATGTACTCAAATAGTTTTTCTCACCTTAGAATTGTAGATTGAACTTGTATTATTCTCTTGGCTTCTCCTAAACTTCTCCTCTTTATTTTATCTTGTTTTGTTTTGTGAATGCATGAAAAGAAATGAACATTTCCACCATTTTTATAGTATTTTTCAAGGCTGGTTTGGTAATTTAGTTTTGGACGCTTGTCCACCTTATCTTCATGCAAGATTTAGGATGTAGACACATGTGGAATCAGCAGAATTTTCAAGTTGCGCAGCCTACCCCAGGTCCTATCTATTCACTAGAGGGGATTCTACTTTTATTGAATCTCAGAGTGTATTAAGATTTGCACAGTATACTTCCCCAATATATTAATTGGGTCCAAAAGCAGCAGAGTAAAGGCGTAACTATCCTAATTCACCCATGCTAAGGTTCCCTGCGGTCTGGCCGCATTAGGTTAGGGAGCTGGGCGATAGGATAATAGCTCCTCCGCATCCCCAAGCGCGCTGCCCTCCAATCGATAGAAATACTCCCAACACTCCATCCACCTTGCGCATTTGCTTGAAATATTTTCAAGATAATGCGTTAGTGGCACGTTAGTGGTCTCCATCGTTCTAATATTCTAAGCCTGAACTAATGCAAACAATATTCTTTCAAGGATTTCAAACTTCCCCTCGGAATACCACATCGTCTTTCTCCATTTCCCTCAACCTGATGTGCTCAAGAAACCATACCTACAAAGTTGGATGATCTGTTAGCCAATTGAATAAAATATCGCTACAGTAACTTGTGCCTGCCCCTACTATTGGGAAGCTAAGATTTCAGGTTTCGAGACAGACAACAGAAAAATAGCTCGCTAGACACTCGATATGAAAGGATAACAATTTAACTATTCTACTTCGCAGGCGTCTGTCTATTCTCAAATTCACCCAACCCGATAGTACCCATTTTGGGAATGTCCAGTGCCAAAGTCATTGAATGGATGCTTGTCAGATGCACATTCGGGAGTGTAATGTAAGGCCTTAACAAGTAAGCAAGCAAAATACCTTTGTTAGCAAGAAGCGGTTAGCTGGACTCTAGGTGTCTTTAGATGTTTCCACACATGGACACCTAATGTGTTATGTGCCTTTATCTTATTTAATCTCAAGACATGTGTACCGTTCATTTGATGACATTTGTCCTTATCATTTCATGCCACATATTATATATACATATACCATTTGTTTTGGATTTTAAGCAATGTAATATGTGTTATATTTATATACATATATTTATATATGTATGTATTCATTATACTTAAATGCTTAAATTGGATCAAATTAGTATATTCAAAGTTTCTAGAAAAAATTTCATACCTGAAATTTTGAGTTAGGCTATTATAGGTACTAAAGAGGCAAATGACTATTACAGTACCAAACGTGTGAAATATTAAATTCGTATTAAATCACACACATCCAATCAAATTGGTAAACGTTATCAATATTAGTGAGGAATCATGTTGGATTCCTCCAATCTGTCGATCCTTGTATCACAAATTAATATTTCAGCATATATTATAATATAACAAAATTTTAACAACTATGGTGAGGAATCCAGTTGGATCCCTCCAACCTATTTTTTCCTGCATCCAAATAGGTTACCTCAAATAAACTAATTCAATTTAATTTGACTAATTTTTTTTATAAAAGTAAATAACAACAATTTAATAGCATCCATTTTTTTAACACTAACAATACAATTCAAACATTCCATTAAATTGAACACGTTTAATTTATTAACGTGACCAACAAGGTAAGTTACCTCAATTGGGTCCGATTGTTAGAATAACGATTTGGCTTTTCACTGAAATTAAACCATGTCTAATTTAAAAAATTCATTCAATATTTAATTATATAACGAACAAACATCCCATAATTAGCAACCATAGCGCACACATTAAAAACCCGACTTATATAAAATATAAGTGGGACAACAGTGTGAGTTTTACTCACCTTGATCTAGTTCGTTGTTTAAACGACTCGTTTTAGTTAAATTAAACATGCATTTAATTTGATTGAAAAATCAAGTTGATTCCAGTCTCGTCCAAGTCTGTTTCATGGCACAGTGCTCGTCGTTGCGAGTCCAACGCATCTTAAATCGTCAGATTCTGATCATATATGAGCATGTTATAAATATTTCAAAGTTAGTATGATTTAATTAATAATAATTAATTCTTAAAAACTAATTACGTTTAAGATGTTTAAACGGGCTGATTTTATATGCTGCTTCTCTCCCATTCACTATTCTTCGTTCCCGATTCCAAGCTGCTGCCACCAAAGATCGACTGCCGCCATCCACTCCAAGCCATCGAAGCCTCATATGACTACTCCAGCTCCTGCGCCACAGTCCCGGCGACCTTCGTTCTAGACGTTGCCTCACTCGGTGGCATCGTTCGCCGGTAAATTCCAATAAACTAACGCCGACTTCGAGAACAATACAGGCCACCACACTGCGAATTTTTCGATCACCACCGATCCGAAGGAAGATCTCATCACCCTTGTGAACTTTGTAGTTGGATATTTTTGGTGAAAGTTAGTGGACCGAGAGAAAGAATGGGGAAATTTGGGACGATTATGTTCGTTCATTTCGTTTTAGGGAAGGCGGCCATAAAAGAACGTTGACTATACATTAGGGCATTGGCCCCAAAATTAGGGCAGATATGGGTATTTATGGGGAAGTTTGGAATATTAAATTATTATATGAAACTTAGCCACGAAGTTACGCATTAGAACCACTACATACGATCTCCAATTGAGATGAAAATTAAAATCTTAGCATAAAACAATATTTTAGACATGCGTTTAAATTGCATACGATCACAGAATAAATCCAATTAACTTGAAACTTGAAAACCTACAATAATTAATCATTATTGATTTAATAAAATTATTTTCGCTAAATTCCGAGTTCGTTAGAAAATCGGTTATTCTTAATTTCCAAATTAAATAAATAAAATGATTAAATAAAAATCTGGGCGCTTACTATTCGTATGACCAAACGGTAAGTCTGATCGATACGAAAATCGAAATCCTATAATAAAATTCTAATACGGATTCAACGAAACAAGCTTCATCTCATTTTGTGACTGTTTCCTTAGAATGATATTTTATACGTAAAACGACTCTATTTTGGACACCAAAATACGCGGTCTCCAAAAATAACGAATACCTACTTATCCAGACTCTAAACGTCAATACGAATTCAATGGAATTGGTCTCATATTTTAAAATGATCGTTATATCAAGTTACACATAAATATTCATCTATTTAATTAAATTAATTCAACGCTATATTTTATAAACGATCTCGTAGTGACTATTTGAAAATTTAATTTGAACATAACTAATAATCTATAGCACGAAATCTGGAATTTTCTATCTTATTAGAAAGTTACACTACAACAAAAACACCCTATAACAACGTCTTCTTTACAACGGGCAAATAATGCCCGTTGTAATAGTGACAAAAAACAACGGTTCTCTACCAGACCCTTGTAATAACTGGCCTATAGGAGGACTTTTTAACAACGGGCTTCTGCCGCCCCTTGTAATAAATTCTATTACAAGTGTCATTAGCAACCCGTTGTAATAGGTTTCAGGTTTAGATCACCATTTGCATATTTTACAGCGGGCTCTTCATGCCCGTTGTAATAGGATTATTTTACGACGGTCTCCAGCCACTTGTAATAGAGTTCTGTGTAATCTCATTTTGACATCGGGCTGTTTTGCCCGTTGTAATAGGATTCAGTTTGACTACTAGGTTATATATATGTATATATACTTTTACAACCTATTATACCTAACGATAATTAGATGTCCGTTGTAACAAATGTATGCTATCAATTTTGATAGTCAATAATTTAGTTTTACAACGCTTTATTAATTTTTTTATTTAATAATTAATCAATAATGATATTATATTAATTAATCATATGCTACTAATCGCTAATTATATTATTTTAGTACTTATTACTAATTATTAATAATATTATATTAATCATAGGTAATTAATCGCTAATTATATTACTTATATTAATCATAGGTTATTAATCATTAATATTATTATTTTATTATTTATTAATATTTTATAATTAATCATTAATGATATTATATTAATCATATATGCTATTAATTGCTAATTATAATATTTTAGTACTTATTACTTATCATTAATAATATTATATTAACAAATGTATGCTGTCATAGTTTAATTATGGTGTTAATTAATTTATACTTATAATTAAGTAATACTTAATAAGTAATAATCATATATATTACTAATTTTAACAGTTTTGTTTGATATCACTGTGGTAATTTTATCAGGTAGGATATATATTTATCAAAGTTTTTACCTAACTATATTTTTATATTTTAAAAAGAAACAGTACTTAATCAATACTATACAATAGTTGAAATTTGGCCTCTTCGCCGCCACTTACAACCACATTACTCATCGCTCAACCTAAAACTTTTCAACTGAGCCTCCCTCCATGCCTTTATAGCCCTTCCCTCATTGCTATCACCACCTCCGATTGCCTTAGTCCCCTTCCGTCCAATCATTGGTCAGTTTCCAAGCCACCGTAAGCTTCTGTTTCATCACTCGACGGTAACGTACCAACATTTGATGATCAAATGTATTTCAATTCTTAGCCATTGCAGTAGCCATCCATTTCAATTCTTAAAATATTATGACATTCTTAATTAATTTTCAAATATGATGATCAAATTTTAAGTGATTGTTATTAGTTTGAAAGGTTACACACTTATTATAGTCAATACTTAACATAATTTCGTGCGTTGCCGTCGTTCATTTCCCCATTACTGTCTTTCGATCAACACATACGGTATCCCATTAACAAAAACATAATTTCCTCTCGAAAATCAATCTTCCCACAAAATCGATCATGGCGGCTCCAGCGTTTTGATTTTTTCATAGCAACCGCATCACTTCTTCGAATCTACGATCCAGATCTACTTCTCTCACTTCGAATTTAGGGCAAACGAAATCGGGATCCAGATCTACTTCTCTCGCTACGAATAGGTATGGTTTTAGTTTAGTTTTCTATCTGTTGATGATGTGATTATGTGATTTAGGTTTTCTATCTGTTGATGATGTGATTATGCGAAAAGTTAGGGTTTCGATTATGTGATTTAAGTTTTCATCCGTTGATGATGATTCTTGTGCTTTTGATATCGTTTAGCTTGATTTATTTTCATGTAAGTATATCGAACCAAAACCATTGCATGGAACTATATTACCTTGTCAGCGTTGTACTGCAATTATGTGGCATATTCGTTGCATGGAAACTAAATTACAAACATGCATTAAGTTTGGGTCGATGTTACCTCGGTGCATCGGATAATCACCCAAAACCCATCAAATCACCACACAGCCGAGAGAACAATATGTTTATTGGATTCATAGTCTTGGAAAATGGCAGAGCTGAGATCTTTAGACTATGAGGCTTTGTCATTTAAGTTGTATGCTTTAGGCCTTCTACTGTGTTGGTGGTGTTGATAGTGGCAATCGTGAGCCACTCTTTAGTTAGGGTTTGGATTTTGATCAAATTAAAGAGGAGTTACGTAATTTTGAGTGTGCAGATGGATTGGTTAATGCTTGGAGCTGTTGTGGCAAGGTTTTGGGTATATCAAAAGAGTGGCAGAGAGGACGAAGGGGAAAACACATAGGAATCTATATCTATATATATATATATATATGATCTTTTCTTCTTTTCTGCTTTAATAATAGCTATAATACAATCAAATTATTCAGTCAATCGTAAAGCTATCAAAATATCATTGGATTCCAAGTGAAATAAATGGTTTGTATTGAATAGGATCTAGTGACATTCTTTTTTAAGATGTTAACTTATATTTGTTTCCATGGGTGGAACAGTGATAATAAAGACCAATGGACGTTGCTAATCCCAACAATCAAAATATGATGTTGACTTAATGCCATGAACAATAGTGTTAACGAAATTGAACTCCTTCGTGTACAAGTCAAATTTGAAAATGTTATTCAACATCATCCGTCTCTATCACTAAAATCAAATCCTAACGACAAAATACAACCGACATAATTAAGTTGAATTTATAGGTTATATATATTATATAGCAGGCGACTTGGAAGACACCGTAAGCTATTAGTGATAATTAAAGCTGAACTACTGAGCTTATAAAATATATATTACAAAACAGTACATATATTGTGAAAATTGGTTCGCACTTTTCCATCTTGCATGCGTATGCAAATCATAATAGACCAGTGTAACTGATCCGCAGAATATCTTAGGGGATACAGTTAAAAATTTGCAGAGAGTTAAGTTGCTGCTGTTCTTTTATGAAGGGGCATATTGTACACGGTCCACCCCTCACGCCAGGTTATTTAAAGTGATATCGATGGGTAGGTTTTGGAAATAAAAGGGTTGTACGCATATATAACAGTAATAAGTTAATTAAAATCTATCATACAAGCCAATGTTAAGTAAACCTCGAAATTGTTAACTTGCATTCCCTAAATGGGCCATTTTATCTTTGCCAGCATGAATTAAACAGCTCCCAGATGCTGGCAGAAGTACTTATCATCGGCTAGTGCAGAAAGTTCAGGGTCATAATTAAATGTGGCCCATATTATATTGATTATCAACCAAACCTAGCATTTCTTTACTTGTAAATAGTTGGCAGTACCCACATCCAGCTCTTATTTATCTTTCTATTTATTTACATACTGCACTGACTTTAAATTGCTTTGAGTCTCCAATCTTAGTACAGTATCTACATTAATACATATAATACTTACAAAAAAAGATAAAGATAAACAAATAAATACCTGGGTTTAAGGATATTCAAGAATTGTCTGAAAATATATGTTGTTGAGTAAGTGAAGGACTTAAACAGGCGTTGCCAATCGACCTTGTAGTTTACAAAAAACAGCACCTGCATTTGGAAATAATTAGCCAAACTGGTATGAATTAATAAGTTGAGGTCATTTTGGCAGGCATAATCATTAACAAGGTAAAGTTATGTCTTTGTTATAAGACGTAGCTGGTGCATGCTTCCATATATTAGTTTTCATAGAGGGAAAAAGTGAGTGAGTTAGGGTGGAGTGAAGATCCCACTCTTTTGGGTTCCAACATGTAGTTTAAAGTCTGCAATGAGAATGATTCAAAGAAGAAAGGTTATAAGAGTAATTAAAAACTAAGTGTAATTAGTGAAATCTTAGTGAAATGATTGTAATTGGTGAAATTTGATATTTAGTATGAATTACCAATTAAAAATATTTTTCAAATAGTTAAACATTTTGTCAGCCTAACAACCATATGTATGATTTGTTCTATATATAATTAAATAATCAACTGCTTATTTGTATGATAAAAAACTTCTAAAAAATTTCAAAAGTTCCAAAAGCATTAGACATGAATAAAAAAATAGCCAATTAGACATGAATATATATATAGGCATTTGCAAAGATTTTTAACCTACGATTATAATGTTGTTAATTCATTGAAGCATCAACGACTCCAAGTGTAAGAGTTGGAGTGATGTCTAAAGCGATATTCCGTCATGAGAAAGACTCGTATTTTTTTGGACATAACATCTTTTTCATTAGGTTTTAACATCAGAGGATTATCAAGATGGACAAAGCATGGATCCACCTACCAAGGTTTTGTCAATTTTGACTAGTAGTTTATACTTGTAATTATTTGTATATTGATTAGTGATTTGTTTATGTGTCATAGAATGTCCGAAGAATACAGACAAGCTGTTCGGAATTTTGTTTATGGGCATGCAGAAAGGAAGGGAAATCCAGAAAAAATTGTTTGCCCCTGTTCAAAATGTAGGAATCTTATCCGCCATCCGTCAAGAGATGTCGTATCACACTTGATTATTTTTGGATTTGACCCAACATATGATGTATGGATTTTTCACGGAGAAGCACGCCGTTCAGAAAGTGAAGGTAATGGGGAGACAAATGCATATAAAATGTACTTAGACACACAAATGTGTAATGAAGAAATGAAAGATCATGGTAATGCAAGACATGGGGTAGAGATCAAGGAGATAATAGAAAATTCTGAAATCCCTTTGTACCCTGGTTGTGCAAGCCACACAAAGTTATCAGCGACAATACTTCTTTACAGGCACAAGGCTCGAAATGGTGTATCTGATACGGCTTTTACAGAACTCCTTAAACTTCTCAAAGATATGCTACCTATGGAAAACATGCTTCCTGATTCTACATATGCAACAAAGAAGCTGCTCAAATCATTTGGTTTAGGCTATAGACAAATACATGCATGTGTAAATGATTGTTGTCTTTTCAGGAAAGAGCTTGCAGATAGTGATTTTTGCCCAAAATGTGGAAAATCTCGTTGGAAAAAAAATAAGACGAAGGAAGATGGAAAGCAAACCAAAGTAGCTGCAAAAATATTGAGATACTTTCCAATAATACCAAGACTGAAAAGAATGTTTTTGTCTTCAGAAACAGCAGAGCAATTAAGATGGCATAGCACTCATAAGAGTGAAGATGGTAAATTACGTCATCCAGTAGATTCTTCTCAGTGGGCTACAATTGATAGTATGTATACTTCATTTGCGTCTGATCCACGAAATTTAAGGCTTGGTCTTGCAAGTGATGGTTTTAATCCCTTTGGAGATTGGAATTCTAAATATAGTTGTTGGCCAGTATTTCTTGTTGCATACAACTTCGCTCCATGGCTTTGTATGCACAAAGATAATATGATGTTATCTTTATTAATTCCTGGACCACGACAACCAGGGAATGATATCGATGTGTATCTACAACCGCTTATCGAAGATTTGAAAAAATTATGGAATAAAGGGGTGAAGGCATATGATGCATACACTTGCAACGAATTTAGATTACATGCAGTTTTAATGTGGACAATAAATGATTTTCCAGCTTATGGAAATTTAGCAGGTTGTACCGTAAAGGGTAAGAAGGCATGTCATGTTTGTGGCGTTAATACATGCTCAATATGGTTACCATTTAGTAAGAAATGTGCATATTTAGGACATAGGCGATTCCTTGATCCTAATCATGAATATCGTCAAAGAAAAAACTTGTTTGATGGAACCATAGAAAATAGACAAAAGCCTCCAATACAAACTGGTATCCAAGTCTATGATATTGTTAAAGATATTTGTAATGATTGGGGGAAAAAATCAAAGGAGGAAGAGAAAGAGAAGGAAAAGAAAAAGGGGAGAAGAGAAGAAAACAAAAAGTCAAATGTGAAAAAAGAAGTCTATTTTCTTTGATTTGCCTTATTGGCAGGTAAAGTTTAATTAGAAATTGCTTCTTTTTTATCGATATAATCATTATTTTATTATTAATTAGTTATAATTTATTTTTGATTTTCTTAGGTACTTCCTTTGCGTCACAATCTAGATGTAATGCATGTTGAAAAAAATATTGGTGAAAGTATTCTTGGTACGTTACTTGATATTAAAGGAAAATCAAAAGATGGCATTAATTCACGTAAAGATCTAGAAGTATTGGGTATTAGGAAGAAGCTACATCCTATAGAGATGGGAAGCAAAGCATTACTTCCAGCCGCCCCATGCACCTTGACTGATCAAGAAAAGGAGATCTTTTACAATAGAATGAAGAATTTGAAAGTGCCCGATGGGTATAGCTCAAACATTGGGAAATGTTTTGCTAAAGAAAACAAAATTTCAAATCTTAAGTCTCATGATTATCATGTTTTGATACAACAACTGTTGTCTGTATCACTGAGAGGACTTCTGCCAAATGGGACAAGGAATGCATTATTATGACTATGTTCTTTTTACAACGACATTTGTCAAAGAGTGCTTGATAAAGATAAATTAGAATCCATCGAGAATCAGATCGCATTAACACTATTCGATCTTGAGAGATTTTTCCTCCTTCATTTTTCGACATCATGATTCACTTAACAATACATTTATCAAGGGAAGCTAGAATTTGTGGGCCAGTACAATATCGGTGGATGTATCCATTCGAAAGGTAAAATTTGAAATTAGTACGTATAGTAGTTGATAACATATGTGCTTGTGAAAATATTTTACTTACGCATCTTGATTATAGATACATGAAAACACTAAAGGGGTATGTTAAAAATCAAGCACGGCCTGAAGGCTGCATAGTTGAGCGTTATTCTGCTGATGAATGCATGAAGTATTGTGCTGGCTATATTATTGGTGCATTAGAAATTGGACAAAGAAAAAATAGAAATGAGGTGGAACGAAGTGATTCCATGCTCGAGGGGCGTCCTATTTCTAAAGGAAATCCTATGGTACTCAATAAGGAGGTGATTGATGTTGCTCATCGATATGTGTTGTTTAACATCGAGGAAGTAGAGCCTTATATAAAGTAAGCACAAGTTTAATTCAATTATTTTATATGAAATAAATTAGATTGACTTGTATGATTACATATATAGGATGCACAATGAGGAGCTGAAACGTTTGCATCCTTGGCTTTCACGGGATGATTTGGAACTTTCAAAGTTGCATTCAGAGACTTTTAGTAATTGGTTTAAAAAAAAGGTTGGCAATGTTATATCTTTTAGGATGGATAAGTTCGGCATAGAAGTATATGTTATTGTAATTAGTCTTTATGTATAACATTATGCTTTTTCAGGTTCAAGATGATAGAAAAACATCCGATGTTAGTGAACTAATAAATTGGATTTCACATGGACCTCGTCATCAAGTAATTTCTTATACTGGCTATATAATTAATGGTCGCCGTTTTCATACTAAAGACAATGATAAATCTACACAAAATAGTGGTGTTTCAATTGAGGCAAGTACTGTTCGCATAGATGGATTCATTGAGAAAGTACCATACTATGGTGTTTTGCGTGAGATTTTGTTGTTTGACTACCGCCAGTTTCAAATTGCCTTGTTTAAGTGTGATTGGGCAAATATTGACCGTGGAGTTAAGGTCGAAGATGGATTCACGTTAGTCAATTTACATCATTTTCAAAATCAATTTGCAAACGACCCTTTCATCTTGGCGACACAAGCCATACAAGTGTTTTTTTTAGAGAAAGTAGTTCTTCAAATTGGTATGTTGTGCTAAGAGCACCCGCTAGAGGTTTCCATGAGTTGGAAAGCTTTGATGAGGAGGATGAGTCAACTAGCAAACCGGTAGATGAGTCACTACTTGATGATAGAGATGTCGATGATGGGGACGAAAGTTATATAAGGAAGGATTGTGACGGTATTTTGGTATGATATAAGCACACTTTATTGATATTTGCATTACACGTATTTATAATTTTAAAGAGGGTAATTATACATAGGCTATGCATAGTCATATTAATTAATCATGCATTATTGACCATGAATTTTGATTTTGATTTTGGGGAAAAAAGTTAAACTTTCTTTTGCGGGTATTGCTATTGTATGTTAGGATTTTCATATTTTGCAATAATGACTAATTAGTATGATGTTCTAATTATTTATGTATATTATGATTTTTTTCTAGGTTTCTCCCTTAGTCGAAGATAGTTGAACTTGAAACATCTGTGGGTAAAATGGTGCAAGATCAAGGAGAGGTACTTTGCACTTCTATTTTCATAATTTCCTGTTATGTTTTGGCACTATATGTGCAGTAAAGTTAAGACAACTTACATAAGTATGCATATGTTTCTAATGTCCATGTGTGCGTTATGATTATGAATATAATTACGCAGTTTACTTAAGTACGCATATGTTTTATTTGGTACTTTTAGACACTTGTTTTTTCAGTCACAAGAACAAACCGTTGATCAAAAATGGAAATTAATTATGTATAAGTGAGATTTCTTTAGATGAATATTTACCCAATCAGCATGACCTCCTTATCCATACTTGGTTAGGCATTTAACTGTTGACACTTTGGTCATGTAGAACTAATCTTGTATCTAGTGTTTATTAGGTAATATGAACAAATTCATCAAAGTTTTTAGCATTTGATACAATTTTGACTCGAGATAACCTAAGGCAATGTATAATTAGGTTAAGGCTAAAAAACAATCAAACATTTAATTGACTGGACGAAATAACATTATTCGGCCTTTAATCTGAATTTCCTTCGTACCAATTTACCTGTTATTAGCCACATTTAGATGCGATTACGAAACAATGAAAACAAAAATATACGATCGTAACATAATTTAACTATAAATCAAGCGCAGTATAAATTAACAAGAAAAAAAACTGCCTCTGTAATGGATTTGCTTCAAAGTAAAGAGCTTCCAGACATCAATAAGTAATTACAGACAGTTAATAATCTAACAGGAAGGATACAATGTTATTTTTGCGTTGTATTATACGAAGAAGAAGAAGAAGAAGCAGCTATCGGATTTGGTTTTCTTAGAAAAATTCGTAATGACTTAGAGTCGTGATTAGTGGTAAGATTAGCATGTGTGCTTGAGTTGGCCGTGCTTGCTTTTGCCTTTCATTAATGCGCGACGTTGGTTTTAGTTTTCAAACCATTTAAGTGATAGGCATTGCTTGTATCACTAGTATTATTTTGCTCTTGAGAAGGAGATACTTCTGCTTACATAACTAATGACAACTATATTAACTTTTCTTACATAGTTACATGCTTATCAACAGTGTATTATTTTGTTTTATCAAATACCAATCAAATATTACTGGGCTATTTATCATCGAAATTGCGCTATTTATCATCGAAATTGGGCTGTTTATCACTGTACCACTAGAACAACTGTTGAAAATAAAATTAAAAACTTTCCATTGTTCATATCCATATACATCCACTTCTTTAATCAAATCAGTGGGCATCTTGATTCATTATTCAAGGTTCATGGTTTTATGTCTGCTTCATGATTCATGGTCTGCATAGAATTTCAGCTTATAACTTAAATTCCTTTTTTTTTCCTTCATAAACAGATTACAAAAAAACTAAAACTCAAGCTATATTGCGATTCTAATACACCACTCAGCATATGTAGAATTTTAATACCAAATATATACTGTAACTAAATGTGCATTCCTTGTATCACTAGTAAATAAATGTGCATTCCTCGGCAATACTGTAACTTTCCTAACAATAGGACAGATTGCTTGGTTGTGATTTATACAGTTCGATTTTGAATTTGGGCCTTATGGAATATCACATTCCATTTTCTTCATCTGGCTTCTTATTTTATATACATGCATTGTTTTTGTGGTTAAGTTTGAACATGGTACAACATTTATATAAAACAGCTGAATAATGTTTCAGTGGTACAATACATAGAATTATATGTGGTGGATGGCACCAAATTATAGAATTTTATGCAAATAAGCCAAGAAATTCCTATGTCTAATCATTATATCGCTTATGTATTTCAAACAACAGAAATTGAAATTCCCTTCTCAAACAAAAATGATGTTTTGTGCTAATAATTCCTATGTCTAATAATTTTGTGTCGTTGTTCTGTGCTAAATACATATGCAAATAAGCCAAGAAATTCCTATGTCTAATAATTTTGTGTCGTTGTTCTGTGCTAAATACATATGTAAATTTTGTGTCGCTTCTATTTCCTTTTTTTCCAACTGTCGCTTTTGTTTCCTTTTATTCAACTATCAGACCTTTATCTGATATATGTTTGTCATTTATGTTAAGAACACGCCCGGATTACCATTAAATTTTGGCACTAAAATATTCTTTTAACCCATTGTAGACGTGACGAGGAGCACTTCATCACTTTCATATATCTAGTTTGCTAATGGTTGGACTATAAATTTTGCCTAAATCTTTGCTAAAAATTACCTTGTGTCCTACTTTAGTATGCTGCACAGTTTATTATGCTACACAGTTTAACTTAACTAACTCAATAACCCATCAAACCTATACAAACATTTTAGAACTGTACTAGAATTTATGTTGACTGTGTATGCTAATTTCAGATATCAAAGGTAGCAATGAGATATTTAAAGAGGCAATCTCTAGCTGCAGTTGCAACTTCACATGTAAAAGATAAGACTGCTGGTGTGAAAATCAATGAAAAAAGATGTGCTGATGTTGCTTTTCAAAGTTTAAACAGCAATGTTAGAGGATCTCCTCGGAAGCGTATTGAAATGCAGCCTCTACCCGATAATATTCAGTCTCCGAATCCCAATCCGGTTAGAAGATCCCCTCGCAAGCGTAATGAAATGCAGCCTCAACCCAATAATATTCACTCTCCAAATCTCAATCGGGTTAGAACATCCCCTCGGAAGCGTAAGGAAATGCAGCCTCCACCCGATAATATTCACTCTCCAAATCTCAATCCTGGCCCTAATTCAATCGGATCTACAAATATCACCCCCACAAACATAGATCCACCCAACGCCATGGTTTCCTTGAACAATCCAAATTCTAATGATGGTATTCAACAAGAGACGGCAAGGAAAAAAAGAGGGAGGACGATGATGAAAAAATTTTCTTTGACGTCGAATGAGAGGGCCGAAGTTATATTCAACGATCGTGGTCAACCAATAGGCTCCAACTCGAAACACTTATCATCGTATCTTGGTACCTTAGCAAGGGAGATGATACCTTTGACCATTTCAGAGTGGAAAAAGGTTGACATAAACTTAAATAAAGATGTATGGACTTGTATTCAGGTATGATTTTGATTTGTGCATTTAGTTTTTTTTTACTTCATTTCATTCCAATGGTTTATCCATCATAATTCCTCAAAAATTACTTTATGCTTTGCCTGTCAACTAATCTTGTATTAGGTAAGAGCTGAAATGTTCTTATTTCTGTTTCCAATATATATAATAGCTGTTGGCTAAAAATTAATAATTGTTGGCTAAAAATTAATAATTGTTTGTTGTGCAGTCAAGATTTGTGGTGGATGAAGCATATAAGGATCTGTTGCTTCAGATGGTGGGAGTACGATGGAGAGAGGCGAAGTCAAAATTAGTTTCCGCTATTAAAGCAGCTTCTATGTGTTCTGACTCTTCCGCTAAATTGGCGATGCTAAAACCGGATACTACAGAAGATGTTCAAGAGTGGAACGACTTTGTTAAGGAAAAACTATCGGAGAAATTTGGGGTAATAAAAGTTGTATTTTATTCATTATAAATTAAAAGGTAAATTATAGTTTATGAATGAATTTCTCCGATGTAGGAAATTAGCAAAAAATACAAAGCATTGAGAGATAAAAATAAAATTCCACATACAATGAGCAAAAAAGGTTATGCGAGATTAGAAGAAGATATGGTAAGAAATTCATGTACGTTTATATCAATAATATCTTCTTTTTTTCCTTTGGTTCTTCCTTCTTACCATTGTTATTTGCAGAAAAATGAATCTTGAATAACAAATATTAGCAGGGATGAGCAATGGTGCAAAGCCCATACCAAAAAAAATGGAGACCCACCGAACTCCGTTGTTGCCGACTGCATTGTAATTTTTTTATTTATTATCAAATATTTCGCTGGATCTATTTTTACTCCCATTCAAGGTTCGAAATCCTGGTTTCTGGTTCCGTTCCGATCGCGTAAAAATATTAAAAGTCCGGTTCCGTTCCGGAAATTCTGGTTTGATGATTCCAGTATGTTTTTTTTACAAATACGCAAATAAATATGTACTAATAATCAAGGTTTAGACTTTCGATTTTCGTTTTCATTTCGATCATTGAGAAATTTTGATATTTCAGTTTCATTCTGAAAAACTCAGAGATCCTGTTTCAATTCTGATATTTTTTCTTTCTTAATTTATCTTAAATTCTGTAGAAGATGTATGTTTTGATACAAAAATGTGCATATAACATAACATTTTCCGTTAGTAGCTTTCCAAAATTTTCATTTTAACGCATCCATATTTGTCGCTAACAATCAGCTGAGATACTATTAAAAGATAAAATACTACGCTCAGAAATTGCTCAAACAATCGGCTAAATTAAATAAGGGGATTGTTAAAGGGACTCCATTTTTTGTTAAGGGAGGGATAAATTTAAGGGGACTCCATCCTATTATTTTATTGTTAATGGGGGTTTGCAATTTTTAAACTAAACTGAAATACATACTAAAATACCCTTGCGTCCCTAACCATTAAAATTAATTTCAGTTCGATCCTACCACGTTGCGAATAAAAAAAATGTTTGAACGCTGAAACTATATACATTCGGGTCTTTGTTTCTTCTGCATGGCTTACCCAGATGGTGGTTCATTACCGTATTACATTCATTCAATTGAACATAGTAGTTATGATTTGAAAGTCAAATGACTTGTACATCATTTCGTACTCAGATTTTTGCTGGTTAGAAAATAAAATAAGAAAATAGCCTCACGATACTGTTTACCTTCCTCCAAGCCCTTCAATCTTGGTAAACTGGTACAATCATAAAACGATGGAAAACAATATCATTGGTGCATGTAACTTGAATCCAGCGATATATTAATAATATTTTTTATGCTAAAACATTTTGATTTCCTGCAAAATAATTTGAACAATAGGACTTCATTTTGTTGAAAATCTCCTTTAAATTAGAATAAATTGTACACTAAATCCTATTATTATTACCTATATGTCTCATTTTAATAATTTTCAGCATAATTAAGTCCTCCGTGTAGGCCTGCTATGCAAATATCATGCGATATGTTAAATTAAGAGCAAGACAAAAACTTACCTTGACAATATCACGGAAAATCCTAAAATAAGAACAAAACAAGTAACTCCACCTACCCAATGGATGCAATTTTAATAGACCAAGTATCGAAGGATGTATGGAACAATCGTCCCAAGAAACAGTTGGTAACTCAAGCTAAAGGGAGAAAAAATAACAAGCACGGTCCATTTAATTCAAGTAAATATACATTTTAAGAGAAATGCAGATGTATATAATATTATAGTTTGACACTTGAACGCGCATTTATAAAGATGAAGATTCAAATACTGCTACATAATAGTAATTCAAAACCAAGGTACGATTATGAAGGGGGTACAAGCCTTATAACATAATGCGGTCAAACTGCAACAATTAAGTGTTCAAAATCATGGCAGCACACTACGTGTAAAAAACCTGCCAAATTAAATTCGGTCGTAGTCGTATCCTGATGAATTTACTGTAATTTCTCAATGGTCTAATGCCGAATATCTTGTTGCCATATGACAATAATCCCGGGTAAATGAAACAGTGTGCGACTACCGAAATATATATTGATCAACGATTATATGACTGCGGGCGAGCTAATTGACGTTGAATCATCACTGCATATGTCAATTAGTATTCCCGTTGAAAATTTTGATCAAATTGAACGATCAAATATCACGGTCCAGTTGCAGGATCAAACTGTACAATACTTATTTCATATAAACTATGATATTCAACGAAAAATAATATAGTCGATCAATATATTCAACGCGGTACAAATAATCAAAATTCATCCTATCCCAATAGGAACTCCCGTGATCCGATGCAACAACGCAACTTTCCTGAGTCTCCATTAACTTCACTGTATCCATTAATTATTTCATATCCAAATTAATTTTCATTCATTACTTAGGGTTTATGTTTTAAGGTATACATTCTAAAGGATTATAAGGTTAGCTTGGGAATTTTTATATGCATATTTCAGGGGGGGCTAATTTATTTTGTCCTCCCCTTAACAATTGTTCAATAATTAAAAAATGTAACCCCCCTTAACTTAAAATGGAGTCCCTTTAACAATACCCATAAATAATATACAAAATCCAAAGAGAAACCCTAAATAAAAGTCGCTTCTTCTGTGCTGCGGCTTCTTTCTTCTACGCTGCGGCTTCTTTCTCTGGCGCTTCTTTCTGCATGTTGCTTTAATTTCTTCATTGCTGCGGCTTGTTCGTTTATGGGTTTAGATTTCTTTTCTTCTTTGTTTTTTTTTCTTTTTCTGCTTCGGTACCGAAACGGAATTTTCTGCGAATTCAGCCCCGGTCATCGCCGGAACCGGACCGGGATGGCCTGAAATCCAGCGTGCCGGGGGGAAATCCGGCATATTTACGGACATATAATCTAATGCACTTGTCTTCAATTGTGCATTGAAATCGGAGGACTGAACTTGATTTTTTAACTTTTGAAGATGCATGCATTTTTATGCGATGTGGTCACCTACACAAAATACATCGGTATACTTTTAATTAAACTATGGAACTCTAATCTTAAAATGCTCCAAATTCAATTTTGCAAGTTTGAAAATCATATATTGTAAAGGTAAATTAAAGCACTTGGTTATCTGGTTGCTGCAGTATTGCATAATACAATGTTAACCATTTCTTCAGAAGAATATTAAGGAACAGTCCTCATACAACTTAAAATTTAATTTGTAGGCTAAGATAAAACAGCACAGTGGTGCTCAGAGCTCAAATGGAACAACATCGATGAGTGGGGATGGAGTGTCACATCTTTTTGGAAATGAACATAGGGGGAGGATGAGTGGACTAGGTTTTGGTGTCGTACCATCTCAAATTGGTGCTTATGCAAGTAATTCAAAAACGGTGATTGCATTGAAAAATCAAGTAACTCATTTGACCGCTAAAGTAGAAGAGCTGACTAATATCGTCATGACGGTAAGTTTATAGTTAATTAGTTATTTGTTAACAAATATGTATTATGTGCTTATGAATTACCAAGTCATCTCTTGTACTTTTACAGAGAAAAAATGATACTGTGGCGGATAAGGAGATTCCTCAGGCTCATACACCTCAGGTTAGAATATAAAACTGGATTTTTATTTTTATTTTAAAAACCATATTAGGATATAATACTTAGAAGTATTGTGATTCCATGTTTCTAAAGATTTCGATTTTGTTAATACTTTACTATGGTTCACACATAACCTTTCTATAATTCCATAAGTAGGGTTGATCGTATTAGCGTAATCTCACCTGTTTTTGAATTCTTCGATCAGAACTGGAAGAGTAGCTGACCATTGTTGAGAGTAGTAGTGTTAATATATAAAAACTGTTGATTCCATGTTTCTAAAGATTTCGATTCTATTAATACTTTACCAAAGTTCACACATAACCTTTCTATAATTCCATAAATAGGGTTGATCGTATTAGCGTAATCTCACCTGTTTTTGAATTCTTCGATCAGAACTGGAAGAGTATCTGACCGTTGTTGAGAGTAGTAGTGTTAATATATAAAAACTGTTGACGTGCCGTTGTTGAGCAACTGTATATAAGCTGGAGAGTAGTAGTAGTATTACCATTTGGTAATTCTCAGCATGCGTCAGCCTGTTAGTCCTTTTGATCATATACACAATAAAACTTCCTCATATTCCTTTAATTACTTGGAATACATAAAAGCACTCGATAGTGGAGACTTGTTTGCAATTGTAATTTTAGTAACCAGTTGAGGAGTTACAGCATTTGTCTTAGCAACGCGCTGGTCATACTCGTTCACTGGAGTCATAACCAATCGAGGAGTCACATCCGAACCACCTTCAAGTTGCACTGGACGAATGCAATCAAGTTGCACTGCAGTTTCAGTGGCATTGGTGCCTAAACAAACTACATTAACAGCTTGTTTTTCTTTGCTAACACCTAAGTTTTCGGAGAAAGAGAAAGCTTTAGTGAGCATGTCATTTATTTTACAAATCTCTCCTTCCTCATTTTCTTTATCGATATGAATCGATCCGTTCATTTCCTTCATCACTAGGGGCGAGAAAACCAAACTTATAGCCTAAGTAACTGCTAGAACAACCAAAATGTTGAACCTGGTTCTCAACAATTCCATTTTTCTCAATATTTGCCTTATCATTCCTGCTCTGGCTTTTGGGAAGAACAACACTTTTCTTTCTTTTTGTAACACCCCACCTCCGCCAATACCACTCTTGCAAGGGCACTAGCTTTGGAGGGGCGTTAAACGAGGTAAACATGCATGCAGATATCACAAGACAGAACATATAAGTAAAAACAGAGTAAATAAAGCAGCGGATAAAACTTACATTTCAAAACCATAGTCAAGTTACATCAAAGTACTTGGTCATTATTTTCCACAAAACATAGTCTAGAAACATCAACTGAAAACTGGAAAGAAAATCATAAAGTAACTATCCCCAAGGTAGAATAAAGCCATAGCGTGCTCAAGTCCAAACCGTACATGAGCTATCCAGAAAAGCAGCTAAAGATCCAAGCTAGGTACCAGTGTTCCCACCCTGAAAACCTTGGGGAGGGGGGGGGGGAACGGAAGAAAAGAGGCGAAAGAAAACGAGTCAGTCAAAAAGACTGGTAAGTCCTATCTACTATTAGTATAAAAACTAATAAAGTTAACTGAGCATGTAAAACATAGATGAGATGTAGGGTGATAACTGGCATGGTGAAAAGTTAACAAGATAGATCAAGTGTGGCATCGCATATACAAGGTTAAGTTGCACCAGGTGTGTACTAGTATTCCAATCCATGTCAAGTATAAACAAGAAATGACCCCTTGGCCCAAAGCTGGCCCAATATCATGAGGTGACCTAAATCGAGGTCCAACTACTCGGTCTAGTCGATCGGCTCCCTATAAGCCTAACTCGTCGTGTAACGGTGTCATACGGCTTAATCGTGGAATGTAGTTAACTGTGCTAGGTCCACCCCAGGGTGTATCCAGCCCTAAGGTGTAAACCACAGACACAATTCAAGCACGCACAGTCTAAACCTACTGGTGCCCATGTTCAACTCCGGACTTAATGTGCACAACCATGGTCCGCTTGAACAACCGGTGCACCCTTCAGCCGTCTCTTTTGATCTCTTACAATCAGTTCAGTAATCGTGCCCCACCCTAGCCTAGTCCAGGGTACCCATGGTACTTCTAAGTAGGTTACTGCTGAAAAGGGCCACGTAACTAGGGTTTCAAGCGGGTTAAGTGTGGTTAACCCTATCCTAACCATGTATTGAGTTGGTCAAGTGTATTCAAGCAGTTCATGACTTAACCCTATCAATACATCGGGTTTAATTGGTTAAGTATTCAAGTAGTCCATGACTTAACTCTATCATGTGGCATTAATTAATTTAATGCACCTTAACCTCTCACGTTAGACCTTGTTGTGGTTACTAGTTAAGCCGAGTGGGTCCGGGTAGCTTTACACCACAACCTAGTCTAACCTCGGGTTTAAGCACAACATGACCAACTACTCACATTGGGTCCTATTGTTTGTAGCCACTAGTTAAGCCGGTCGGTTCCGGTTAGATTTATGCTACAAACTCAATCCAACCTCGAGTTGGCCACACTCATATTTTCTAAGTGTCATGTCCATCATTATGTTTACAAACATAATCACAAGTCAATGTTCATGTCATATTTTAAAACCATGTTTTCATGTCATTAATATTACCCAAACCCAACGCATCCCCATCGCATGTACGTTTCGCATAACATAACATAGATCAAAAGAGGGAACTTGGCAAAAGCATGACAAAAAGGGCATAAGGTAACAAGGTTGGCCACAAGTTAAACATGGTGGCATATGAGGCATAAATATGTTCATTTAAACTTGCATGTTACATGCATAACATTCAAACTTAGCGAATAGGTGATACATGGTCCTAGATGACATATGATGATGACTAGAAGTTCGCATATAACATTATATGCAAGTTATCATAAAGGTTATGAGAGTTCTCATGTTGCATAATGCAACATGTCAAATCAAAGGTCATAGCTTTCTATGCACAAAGTCAAGGTGATATCTTTACAAACTTGCATAGGGTAAATCTATGCATAACATGATAGAATCAAAGCACAAATCATACTTAGGCCCAAACTCAAACTTGCAACATGTCATATTTAACTTCATAGTCAGAATCTAAGAGTAGTATAGGGCTTACAATGCTATGAAGACTTATAAAATATAAATAAGATTGAGACGAAGCCACTAGCAACTCTAAACACTCCCAAATGATAAGCTCCAATGAAAACCCTTGAGAAACAAGCAAAAGATCCTTGCTTTGATGAAGAAAGATTGAACTTTGGCCTTAAATCAAGCTTAGAAACTCTCAAACAAGCTTAGGAACTCTCATATGAATGAAGATGGAAGCTATGACAAGAGGGTGGAGGCCATGATTAAACATTTTGGCATAGTTTAGTTGTAGGATTGATTTATGATGATTTAGGCTAGGTATTAGGGTCCTTTTATAGAAGATTAGGTTAGTTTAGACCATAGGATTAACCCTAATTCAGATCTGGGCCATCAATTCACGTCACTAGCCTCCAAACATGTCTTGAGAAACAAGTCAGGTGCACCCAGGCCAGACTGGCCGACCACCCAAGTCGACAGGGGTGTCGACTGGGCAGTCGACACAGCCTGGGGTGTGTCGACTCCCAAGTCGACTTGGGGTGGCGGGAATTTTTCCCGCCTGCCTGGCCCAGCTGAATTTGAATTTCTGATTTCAAATTTGAATTTGAAATTTTCTGAAAACTTCGACGGGCCATAACTTGGTCATACGGACTCCGATTTTCGAAAACTCGGACTCTATTTCGCGTATTTTTCCGAGACGAACGCAATGGCACAACCCATTTCTCTTGATTCAGATTTTAACATTAAATTCTGCCTTGATTTATGTTATCACATGTTATTCAAAAATACGGGTTGTTACATCCTCCCCACCTTAAAGGATTTCGTCCCCGAAATCTTCAAGTTAGGAAGAACGTATCCTACCATCCATCATCCATCTACTCAAAACATCATCCACAAGTAATCATTGTCCTTAAAAGATTTCTAATGTTGTATGAACATATGCAAAAGTGTGTGTATATGCACTTATCTAATGCGAAAATCAGGCGGTTACTAATTCAGTAAACCTCCTTAATGCAAAATATGTTTGTGCAATGCGTCCACATGCATGCAAATTCCTAACATAACTTATAGTCTCTACATGAGTGCACATAACATCCGTCCATATGCAACATCCATGTGATAGCATACAAGTTTCATCCATGAATAAGCATAAACACTCATGCATATGCGGTATGAAAGTGTGTGAGCCGGTCTTAGTGCCTAATGTGTATCATGCATCCACGAGTATCCACTTGCAAACACTTGCAACCACTTGCAAACATCAAGCATAACATGTTTCAAATACATGTTTCATCCAAAGGGTTTCTACCTAAGGTTCTCATGACAAGGCTAACGAGATAACAAGATAAACAGGATAAACATGGATAGCAAAAAGGAAGATATGTTAAAAAGGAAAAGAGATCGAGAATGTACCCTCAAAAAGAAATGGATAAAGCCCACGCATCTTCTCCTCGGTTTCCCAAGTTGCATCCTCTTCGGCTTCACTCCACTGAACTTTCACCAATTTGACTTCTCGATTTCTTAGCTTCCTGATCTCTGTTCCCAAGATACGAATCGGAGCTCTCCTCAAGGTTGCCTCTTTCTCTACCTCCACATCTTCAAGAATGCTTGGTTCAACCACCTCAGCGGACTCATGTCGGCACTTTCGGAGATGCGAGACATGAAAGACATTATGCACTCCGGCTAGCTTCTCGGGCAATTCCACCTTATAAGCCATCCTTCCAATTCTCTCTATGATAGGGAAGGGTCCTACGAACCTTGGTGCCAGCTTCCCAACTGCTCCAAAACGTACCACATTACGCAAAGGAGAAACCTTCACGAAAACCATATCCCCAACTTCGAATTCTAAATCTGTCCTTCGCTTGTCAGCATAGGATTTATGTCGGTCTTGGGCCGCTTTCATCCGTCTTCTCACCAATTCAACTTTCTCGGATGTGTCTCGTATCATATCGGGCCCAAGTATAAGCCTATCCGTTGTCTCCCACCAACAAGATGGTGACCTACACGGCCTCCCATACAAAGCTTCAAATGGTGCCATCCCTATGCTAGCTTGATAGCTATTATTATAAGCAAACTCTACAAGAGGGAGGTGGTCTTCCCAAGTACCACCAAAGTCAAGAACACAAAGCCTCAAGAGATCTTCTAGCACTCTATTCACCCTTTCGGTTTGGCCATCTGTCTGGGGGTGATAGGCTGTACTTAGATTCAATCGTGTACCCATCGCTTCTTGCAAACTATTCCAGAACTGGCTAGTGAAGATTGGGTCACGATCGCTAACTATGCTAGAGGGAACTCCATGCAACCGCACTATCTCTCGAAGATAAATAGATGCTAGCCATGATGCGGTCCTCTTGCTCTTCACTGGAATGAAATGAGCACTCTTCGTAAGTCTGTCAACTATGACCCATATGCTCGTATTCCCTTTTCTTGACCTAGGCAATCCATCCACAAAATCCATAGAAATACTTTCCCACTTCCATTGCGGGACCTCCAATGGATGTAATAGCCCTCCGGGTTTCTTCGACTCGGCTTTCACTTGTTGGCACACCATGCACTTTGAAACATACTCTGCCACATCCTTCTTCATTCCAGCCCAAAAGAAAATGCGCTTCATATCCCTATACATCTTATCTCCTCCAGGATGTATAGTCATCTTCGAGTGATGCGCTTCTTCGAGAACTTTATGCACCGAGTCTCCTACTTGTGGAACGCATAGCCTTCCATCACGCCTTAGCCAACCCTTGTCATCAATAGTATATCTAGCAAGGTGACTAGACGTCTCACCACGAATCAACTTGTCCTTGATCTCGACTATCTGTGGATCTTCCTTTTGCGAAGTCCCTATTTGATCAAGAAGTATAGGTCTAAGCTCAAGGGATGCTAACGAACCAGTCATCGACTCAACAGCTGGTGTGAAATCAAAGGTTGCCAAGAACTCTAGGCTCCTCATCTCAACAAACAAGGGACTCAAAGTCAACCTACTTCTGCTTAGTGCATCTGCCACAACATTACCCTTGCCAGGGGTATAAGCTATCTCGAAGTCATAAGATGCCAAGAATTCCATCCATCTTTGCTGCCTTAGATTCAGATCTTTCTGCGAGAAGAGGTACTTGAGCGACTTGTGATCCGTATACAACTCAAACCTTTCGTCTAGGAGATAGTGGCGCCAGGATTTGAGTGCAAAGATAATCGCTGCCAACTCCAAATCATGAGTGGGATAGTTCTTCTCATGAACTTTAAGTTCCCTACCCCCATAACATATCACTCTTCCCTCTTGCATCAGAACAGCACCTAACCCCGTGCCACATGCATCGGTGCACACGGTAAACATCTTACCGCCATCAGGTAATGCCAAAACTGGAGCTGTAGTAAGAGCCCTCTTGAGCCTTTGAAAATCAAGCTCACACTCTAAGTCCCATGCAAAAACTAAGTTCTTCTTCGTCAACTTAGTAAGAGGGGATGAAATCTTAGCGAAGTCCCTGATGAACTTCCTATAGTAGCCCGCCAGACCGAGAAAGCTTCTTACTTCGGTTGCATTCCTATGAGTCTTCCAGTCTTGAACTGCAACCACTTTCGCGGGATCCACAGCTATGCCTTGCTTAGAGACTATATGTCCAAGAAACCGAACTTCCCTTCTCCAAAAATGGCATTCGGAGAACTTGGCTTTCAACTGATGGGCTCTAAGCGTATCCATTACTTCCTTGAGGTGTCTAGCATGTTTTTCCTCATCCTTTGAGAAGATCAGAATATCATCCACGAAGATAACCACGAACTTGTTAAGGAACTCCCTGAACACCCTACTTATCAAATCTACGAAGTAGGTGGGTCGATTAGTCAAACCGAATGGCATGAGAAGCCATTCAAAGAATCCATCTGGAGTCCTAAACGCAGTCTTATCAATACTATCCTCAGCCACTCTAAGCTGATGGAATCCGGTGGCTAGATCGAGCTGAGAGAAAACAGAAGCACCAACAAGCTGGTCAAAGAGGTCATAAATCCTCGGTAACGGGTGCCTATTCTTCTTTGTCAGCTTGTTCAACTCTCGATAATCAACACATAGACGAAGCGAACCATCCGCCTTAGTAGCGAATACCACAGGAGCACCCCATTCAGAAATGCTTCACCTAATAAAATTCTTCTCAAGCAACTCCTTGATTTTCTTACTGAGCTCTCTTCTTTCACGTGGGGCCATGTGCCTAACGGGAAATGATACTGGCTTGGCATTATCGACTAGATAAATGCGGAAATCTATCTCTCGTTTAGGGGGTAACCCCTTAACTTCTTCAAAGACATCAGGATAGTCTCGGACCACCATTACAGATTGCAGATCATCTATGGACGAGTCAAGAGATTCAAGATAACATAACATGACGGGACCTCTAGGGTTACAAGAAATTTCTAGGGTATTACCGAGGCGAGTCATGAGCCTCACCACCCTATGCTCACAATCGAGGATGGCTCCATAACTGGACAACCAATCCATGCCCAAAATCAACCCGTATCCCGTGAACCCAAGAATATAAGCATTACACGTGAATTCTACGGTCAAGATAGAAATCTTCAAATCCACACAAATCATAGATAGATGGGCGGAACCCCCAATTGGATTTGAAACACTAACGGGATGCTCAACTAGACTAGTACTTATGTGCAAACTTTCAACAAGATCAGAAGAAATAAAACTATGCAATGCGCCATAATCAAATAAGGTGCGAACAGGATAATCAGAAATATAAACAAGGCTTTCTACAGAAATACTACCTCGGTCCTGAACTGGAGCAGTGTTGAGGGCATGCACTTGCCCTCCAGAAGGTCCTGCACGCTGAGTCTGTCCTTGCCCTTGTCCTTGCTTCTTGGGGCAATCCTTGCTAAGGTGTCCAGGCTCTCCACAGTGAATGCATTCGCCCAACTTCCTCTTCTTCTTTCTGCAATCTTTGGCTATGTGCCCAACAATCCCACAGAAGTTGCATTTTCTTGGGTCCTTTGCCTTGTTGTTGTTGGCCTTATTGCCCTTGTTGCTCTTGTTGTTCTGATTGCTCTGATTTCCTCCCCACTTGGAGTCCGTCTTCTTGGCTTGAGTCTCATTAGGCTTGACTTCTTTCTTGCCATTCTTATCGTCTCCTTGAAGCAATTCCATGTCCACTAGGACTTCAAAAGTGGCCCCCATGGGTATATGAGACAGGGCTAAACCTTGTAATGGCTCATTCAACCCTCATGCAAAGCGTAAAGCCTTCTTCTGGGGAGTATTAACCATGTCCAAACCGAATCGAGCAAGCTGGTTAAACTTATTCACATACTCCCTCACTGTCATGTCCCCTTGCTTCAAAGATATAAACTTCTCCAATTGCAGATTCGCCTCAGCTGATGATAGAAACTTAAGCCTAAACCTCGTCCTAAAGTCGGCCCAAGTCTCTATAGGCCTAGTAGCATTGGTGACCTCCCACCAATAAGCAGCTTCTTCTTTTAATAGCCATGCTACCAATAAAACCTTTCTATGGTCTTCCACATCAAAGATAGCGAAGTGATCTTCAGTTTCTTTCAACCAATTTATTGCCTCCTCAAAAGTCTCCGTCCCAATAAAATTCTTGCCACCCATTGCCTTAAAGTCTTTGCAAACCTTAGCGAAATCCGCTTGTGGATTCTGAGGAGGAGGGACCTCAGTTACGGTGGGGGTGTTTGCTGGGCCCACATCGTTGGCCCTAGCTTCCAAGTACCTCCGGAACCATCCGGGAATGGTTACTCCCTCGGGAAGGTTAAGATCGGCCATACTGAAAAAGAAAAAGATAGATTCAGAACGAGGAAACGAAGGATAGTGCTAATGGCTTTTGGGGAATAGCCTTTTAAAATAACTAGACTTTTCTTGGAAAATACTCAATTGGTTTTGAAAATAGTTTTTCAAAAGGTAAGTTTTAAAAACCTTTTGCTCAAATCTTGTAAACCTGGCTCTGATACCAAACGTAACACCCCACCTCCGCCAATACCACTCTTGCAAGGGCACTAGCTTTGGAGGGGCGTTAAACGAGGTAAACATGCATGCAGATATCACAAGACAGAACATATAAGTAAAAACAGAGTAAATAAAGCAGCGGATAAAACTAACATTTCAAAACCATAGTCAAGTTACATCAATGTACTTGGTCATTATTTTCCACAAAACATAGTCTAGAAACATCAACTGAAAACTGGAAAGAAAATCATAAAGTAACTATCCCCAAGGTAGAATAAAGCCATAGCGTGCTCAAGTCCAAACCGAACATGAGCTATCCAGAAAAGCAGCTAAAGATCCAAGCTAGGTACCAGTGTTCCCACCCTGAAAACCTGGGGGGGGGGAACGGAAGAAAAGAGGCGAAAGAAAACGGGTCAGTCAAAAAGACTGGTAAGTCCTATCTACTATTAGTATAAAAACTAATAAAGTTAACTGAGCATGTAAAACAGAGATGAGATGTAGGGTGATAACTGGCATGGTGAAAAGTTAACAAGATAGATCAAGTGTGGCATCGCATATACAAGGTTAAGTTGCACCAGGTGTGTACTAGTATTCCAATCCATGTCAAGTATAAACAAGAAATGACCCCTTGGCCCAAAGCTGGCCCAATATCATGAGGTGACCTAAATCGAGGTCCAACTACTCGGTCTAGTCGATCGGCTCCCTATAAGCCTAACTCGTCGTGTATCGGTGTCATACGGCTTAATCGTGGAATGTAGTTAACTGTGCTAGGTCCACCCCAGGGTGTATCCAGCCCTAAGGTGTAAACCACAGACACAATTCAAGCACGCACAGTCTAAACCTACTGGTGCCCATGTTCAACTCCGGACTTAATGTGCACGACCATGGTCCGCCTGAACAACCGGTGCACCCTTCAGCCGTCTCTTTTGGTCTCTTACAATCAGTTCAGTAATCGTGCCCCACCCTAGCCTAGTACAGGGTACCCATGATACTTCTAAGTAGGTTACTGCTGAAAAGGGCCACGTAACTAGGGTTTCAAGCGGGTTAAGTGTGGTTAACCCTATCCTAACCATGTATTGAGTTGGTCAAGTGTATTCAAGCAGTTCATGACTTAACCCTATCAATACATCGGGTTTAATTGGTTAAGTATTCAAGTAATCCATGACTTAACCCTATCATGTGGCATTAATTAATTTAATGCACCTTAACCTCTCACATTAGACCTTGTTGTGGTTACTAGTTAAGCCGGGCGGGTCCGGGTAGCTTTACACCACAACCTAGTCTAACCTCGGGTTTAAGCACAACATGACCAACTACTCACATTGGGCCTATTGTTTGTAGCCACTAGTTAAGCCGGTCGGTTCCGGTTAGATTTATGCTACAAACTCAACCCAACCTCGAGTTGGCCACACTCATATTTTCTAAGTGTCATGTCCATCATTATGTTTACAAACATAATCACAAGTCAATGTTCATGTCATATTTTAAAACCATGTTTTCATGTCATTAATATTACCCAAACCCAACGCATCCCCATCGCATGTACGTTTCGCATAACATAACATAGATCAAAAGAGGGAACTTGGAAAAAGCATGACAAAAAGGGCATAAGGTAACAAGGTTGGCCACAAGTTAAACATGGTGGCATATGAGGCATAAATATGTTCATTTAAACTTGCATGTTACATGCATAACATTCAAACTTAGCGAATAGGTGATACATGGTCCTAGATGACATATGATGATGACTAGAAGTTCGCATATAACATTATATGCAAGTTATCATAAAGGTTATGAGAGTTCTCATGTTGCATAATGCAACATTTCAAATCAAAGGTCATAGCTTTCTATGCACAAAGTCAAGGTGATATCTTTACAAACTTGCATAGGGTAAATCTATGCATAACATGATAGAATCAAAGCACAAATCATACTTAGGCCCAAACTCAAACTTGCAACATGTCATATTTAACTTCATAGTTAGAATCTAAGAGTAGTATAGGGCTTACAATGCTATGAAGACTTATAAAATATAAATAAGATTGAGACGAAGCCACTAGCAACTCTAAACACTCCCAAATGATAAGCTCCAATGAAAACCCTTGAGAAACAAGCAAAAGATCCTTGCTTTGATGAAGAAAGATTGAACTTTGGCCTTAAATCAAGCTTAGAAACTCTCAAACAAGCTTAGGAACTCTCATATGAATGAAGATGGAAGCTATGACAAGAGGGTGGAGGCCATGATTAAACATTTTGGCATAGTTTAGTTGTAGGATTGATTTATGATGATTTAGGCTAGGTATTAGGGTCCTTTTATAGAAGATTAGGTTAGTTTAGACCATAGGATTAACCCTAATTCAGATTTGGGCCATCAATTCACGTCACTAGCCTCCAAACATGTCTTGAGAAACAAGTCAGGTGCACCCAGGCCAGACTGGCCGACCACCCAAGTCGACAGGGGTGTCGACTGGGCAGTCGACACAACCTGGGGTGTGTCGACTCCCAAGTCGACTTGGGGTGGCGGGAATTTTTCCCGCCTGCCTGGCCCAGCTGAATTTGAATTTCTGATTTCAAATTTGAATTTGAAATTTTCTGAAAACTTCGACGGGACATAACTTGGTCATACGGACTCTGATTTTCGAAAACTCAGACTCTATTTCGCGTATTTTTCCGAGACGAACGCAATGGCATAGCCCGTTTCCCTTGATTCAGATTTTAACATTAAATTCTGCCTTGATATATGTTATCACATGTTATTCAAAAATACGGGTTGTTACACTTTTCATCACTTTCTTCTAACTAAATTTCTTCTTAATTAGTTAGGGTACAAGAATTAACTTTCTCACTCACATTCACATTCTTGACACTAACTGGAATCTCTTTATTGCTAACAGCATCATCCTTAACAAGGCCATTGCACACAGCACTAATATTATCACTTAAACTCAGGTAGTTAGCTTTTACATGATCAAATATACACTAGGATTTCAGGTCGACTAATTTTGCTGTCTGATTTTCACTGGAAGCTATGGTTAACATTTTCATAGTGAGAAAAATATTTCAAATTTTTATGCATTACTTTCTGCATTTGGTTAGCAGCAATTACTATTTGTATTCAAAAATATTATCAGAATTTAGTGCAATGTTGTAAGGTTACAGGCTACAGCAATGCTGTATAATAAGTTCTGAATGATGTATTTGGTTAACAATTTTTTCTGCATTTGGTTAGCAATGTTGTAAGATTACAGCAATATATTCTTTCTGGATTTGGGTAACATTTTTTTTTTCTTTTTTGCAGTCACACCGTGCTAGTAACAGTATGCAGGCTCAAGATCGACGGGATCGGGTTACTATGGACGGTTTGGTGAACAAAAAGTGCAATCTATTAGGTTGGGAGAAAAACATAGTTGCAGAGGGGACGATAGCAAGTAACGTTCCCGATGCTTTGGTACATTTCAAAAAGCTTGGAGCTGATGCTTGGAAGATATGTGTGAATGTAGCGGTGGAACCGGAAGCTTTTTTGTTTAGGCCAAATTCAGAGATGTCGACTATCGGACAGGCCGTTGGATCTACCGTCGCGTGGCACAAAGATTACATTTCCTTGGTCTAGTGTTGGTACTTATGAAACTAGTTATGTAATTATGTTAGAACTTAGAACTAGGTGGCTGCTACTTATCTAAATCTTTTGGTATGTAAACTTATCTAAATCTTTTGGATCGGATGTAAACTTATCTAAATCTTTTGGATTGGATGTAAACTTATCTAACTTTTTGAAACGTGTTGGAATTTTAAGACTTTTGCTTTAGTCTTTTATTATGTGTTGTATCAGCATGTTAAAATATAAATATTATTATTATGAATCAATATGGTATCAGGTGTATATATAAATCTATTATTTTGCAACGGGCAAACCCTGTTGTTATATGATATTGTAGACAGTCTACGAAG
The DNA here is from genome assembly GCA_030737875.1 of Allium sativum. Taxonomy (NCBI): domain Eukaryota; kingdom Viridiplantae; phylum Streptophyta; class Magnoliopsida; order Asparagales; family Amaryllidaceae; genus Allium; species Allium sativum. The sequence continues at coordinate 1,022,425,826 of CM060926.1, forward strand.
TAGTATATTACCACGGTTGAAGACTGTTGTAATTTCACAACGGGCAAAACCTGTTGTTATATGATATTGTAGACAGTTTACCAACTAGTATATTACCACGGTTGACGACTGTTGTAATATACTGTATTACAACGGGTAGAAGCCGCTTGTAATTAATCAGCTATTACAACGGGTTTATAGACATTGTCATAGAGTCCGTGCACGTGATAGAGACACGTTATTACAACGGGTGTTTATGACAGTCAATGACCGTTGTAAACTTGGAAGGATCTATTACGACGGCTCATATTCAGACGGGCTAAAACCCGTTGTGAAAAGCATATAACAACGGTTTTTGCCCGTTGTAAAAGGACTGTTTTGTTGTAGTGTTATAATCGAACAGACGCTAACTTTTCTTCTTTCACGGAAATCCGACTTATATCGAATCTTGTATATTCAATTGAAGTTCAAATCGTAAATTACGAACTACCGCGACATTACAAGCTCGCTTTATATTAAATATAAATATAAATTTCAGACTTCGTTTTTTATAAACGAATTCTATATTAAAATCGATTAATATTCCAAAATATAATATTAAAACAGATTTAAATATTCAATTTCTACTGACTGGAAAAACTGGGCTGTTACAATTTGGTTAAGGAGTTAGGGAGATACAACATTTATAAGTTGTCAGAGCTGCTAGGCAGATTTGATTAGCAGCTAATGGGCTGATTAGATTATCCCGTTAGGACTAATGACATATAGTATAAATTGACATATAGACTTCCATATAGACAATCAAATCATATGCACAAGCAGTTATACACTATACACAAAATGTATGAAAAATATACATGTATGATTACATTATAAAAACAAATATTTTCTTACCATGATCTTTCGTGTACATGATAAATCGAAAGCAATGCATGTGTGAAGCCTCAGTCTGATCTGGACTAGGGAAAACAAAGATGGAACTTTACCATGATCATGGCATAAAGGGCAAGTGAACTCAAGCAAGTTCTAAATACACGCTTTGGTTTTCAAACTTTAACATAAACTAGTAAATTCCCCTGCATGAATGTTGGCAACAGAGGAACCACGAATGGTTAAGTAGGAACAAACTGAAGTGAACTAAAAGCATAAACCATCGGGTAACTCCAATTCGAACATGAACCGAAGGACATACTCAGGTAAGGGACACTGAATAAGCCACCTCCTAAAATTTGGCCACTAAAAGAGTTAATAATCCAAGCACCTCGAGGATAGGATCCATCAACAATGTTTAACTTGTAGTGCATTGAGCAGAATAGTATGTCTCAAATGCTGCTCAAAGGTGCTTAGGCTATGAGGTATCTTTCCTGAAGAGAAAATGTCCTTTTCACTAGACTTGAAACTAAATTGCCGAAAAAGTCATTCTAGAAAACAATACCTGACAATCGAGATTGTCAGGTATATTCTATTTTGGATAATAATCCCATACAAACAAAACCTAGAATCCAAATGAAATTGACGTGTATTTACCACCCGGATTCTGAATGTCGGCTGAGCCATGCGTAGTGTGTTGTTTGCGCAAAGTAGGTCGGGTACCCCAAAAACCAACAATGGCTTGTCATGCATATAAAACTCACTTTAGTACGATAAAGCAACTTACATGTTATTTCTTAATTATCCTCTCGAAACTTACCCATCGTTGGTGAAATAGCAACAATGGAGCTATTGTCCAAAGTGTCATTGACTCCCATTATAGGATCCCATGAAAGCAGGTAAACAGGAAAGTTGGTGTTGTAGAATCAGCAAATAGGAATAAGTCCAAAAAAATCTCTATATTGTGATATAAATGGAGAAGGGCCTAGACAAATATAAAAAAAGGACATGTGAAACTAGAAAATGAAGAGTTTGGCTCCAAGGCTGCAAGCATTTAGTTAAAAAAAAAAACAGTTTTCACAGCCAACTAAGCAAAAACCAAGATACAACCATCCCCTCTCAAAATGGACTTTTATGCTAAAAATAAAAAGCAGAAAACTTCTATGCTAATAAAAAAATCATGACAAAGTCCATGGAGCGCAAGTTACATCGCAAGGGTAAAGATGAGAAACTCTGGTCGGACTTGATCAGAAATTCGCAATGCTCCAATCAAACTCAAGTTGAGGGTCAATCCACCACCGTTCATCGCCTAAGAGACAGCTGAATCTCTTCAAACACAAAGCAAAAAGATATAGCACCATATGAAAGGGATGTACAAAACAGATGGAAAATGAGGCATTATTCCATCAATGCATGCAAGCCGATGGCAAGCTGTGAGATCTAAAAGCGATCTATAAGCAAAATCGCATCTCAAAGGAAACTACACATCAGTCTCTAAGACTTTAAGTCGAGGACGAATGCTCCATAGAATTTTAGTCGTGACTCACAAAATTACCCCACTGGGCGTAATATAGCTCCTAGAGGGTGAGTGAAAAACTTATGAAAAGACTAGTTAGAATGACAGAAATGACATCATTGTCAAAGACCATGCCTCTGATATTATAGAACTATCCCTGTCAAGCTTAAATTGAAGTAAGTAGTGACTCACTTTACATGGTTTGGCTCAAAATCAAAGCGGCAAGGTACATTTCATTTCACAATAAATCTCGAATGGAAGGTGTTTGGTATTCAAAGAGAACCAATCTGCGTTTGCTAATTAGATTATATACATCAACTAGTACGAGAACAGTATCCCTCTATTGTATGCAAAGTCCCAGGAGTCCAGATACAAGTGGATATTCCTACATAGATGGCTCATATGCGCCAACAATACAATCTATGCACTTCTTCTTTCAAATTTCTAGAATTTACTTGTTATCGTTTGAAAAGGCGATAACGGATCTGTTGTCATATATGGCTTAAAAAGCTTTTCTTTTTTAGGATCATTGGATATGCAAAGGCAATATCAAAAATGGTGAAGTAGTAACTATGCAGGTTAGCTCATACACCATACAACATCTAAGAGGAATTGCTAGAATTCAATGTCGATCGAGTGTATTTGAAGCCAAGCTTAGTCAACCATACTGATCCAAAACAAAAGTCCACCAGAGCAGCGCTAGTGAAAAGAATTGGCTTTGAAATTCAAGAAGAAAAGGAACTTTTCCCAAAATTTTCCTTAAAGAACAAAAAATGACGCAAGGTCAGGTCTATAATCCACTACATATTATTCTCTTTATCCAACCTAACATGAACTTCACACACATGATCTACTAACCAATCTGAAGCAGCTTAAAAAGTTCAAAATCAAGTTGCATTGTTATCTCTGGTAAAGACGATCCAAGCTAACTTAAGTTTATAGTTAACAAGTCAAAGAAAACTTCTTGAAATCAAGTCAATGTGGACACTCGTTCCACCAAGCAAACAGCTTAATGATGGTTCATTCCAGATTACATCACGTTTGAACAAAATGTACTCTAGCAAATAGGTCCATCAGACTTGATCATTTGGCACCACAACTTGGAGCGTGGGCTTGTGATGTTTTTTGGGTTCTCTAACAAAGAGGCTTGGCCCAAGACTTCCTTAAACCCCCATAAATACCCCCTGATCTCCTGCAGAAAGGGGATCTAATCTTTACATGCCAGAACTCTTCCAGACTTCATCCTCAACCATCTCTCAACTCTGAAGACAGCAAGCACTCTTCACCTAAATTATCGAGATTTACTCTGATAATTGGTAGTATCTGTGATAGTTGATTACTTACTTTGGAGATCATCTGATAATTATTGTAATATTGCATGGAAAATACAATAATAAAGTTATTAAAAAAGTATATAGGCCTTATTCTTGGTTGAACCACTGTAAAAATTGTGTCTTTTTTCTCTGCTCTTTGCTTTTTCATTTTTCATTTATTTTTACCTGTTCTATATAATTTTCCCGTAAAAAGGGTGGTGCTTTCGCTAAAATTAGGTGTTAAAATCATCTTTACCAGTAATAATCTTCTACTATAATAAGTAAATTATTTTAACTATGTTAAAGTTTAGTCTATAAGCATGATACACTTAAAGGCACATTGGTCTCGTTAGTTACAAAATTTGTTAACACTTCAGAACAACGAATTCCTCATATAACTCTATAGTGATTTGTTTCGTATCCATTCATCATCATATGATAGTGGAAATATAATCCCCTTTTATCCCGCTCATTCTTTGTCACTTTCTTTTTGGAAGGATAGTAATCAAATTTTAACTTGGTTAAAAAGTAAATATTTGCAATCGAGGTAATCAGGTTGCATTCATTCGGTAATCAAGATTTAAAATCCTTCTTCATAGGGTTAAGGTTCAGTTTCTTAGAACTCATCTTTAAAGCTTAATCTTCATCACTTTTTTTAACAAATGCTCTTGATTTTTCTAGGTTGACAAGGGTTTACTTTCGGTCCTTACATTTCCTTCCAGAACACCTTGATGGCCACAGAGTATTAAAGATTCCTTTGTGCTTGGCTGCCATCTTAAGGTGAAGGCATCATAGTTCTTCGTCATTTCTTTTTCAAATATTGTTCCTTGGAAGTAATTGTGGATGGCCTTTCTCATTTGAGAAAATAATTTGTTATTCTTTTTGAGGATTTGTCCGAGGGCAAAGAAAGGTGTTAAACCAATACGGAATGGGTTGATGCTTTATCGAACTTCTATTTTCTTTTTGTTGATTATGTGTAAAACTTTTGATCTTAAGATTTTCTCCTAACAAAGCTTTGAATCCACAAATCGATTCCATTATAGGAGGTTTAGAAGATCCTTATTTAGATTGAATTGGCCGTTTTCCCTTATCACACCACCGTCGAATGAGAAGGAAAGGTGTACCTTTACCATTGTAAGGCTGATTTTGTATGGACATCAGTCTTTCTTCATCGATAATTTGTTGTTGAGACAGAGGGTTTTCAATATTTCCCATTTATAAGAGTATCTAAATTTTGGATATACCCTTCCTAATTTGTGCGCCGCTTTTTCCTTATTCTCCTTCGGATTATAAGAGACTTTTCCCGATTTATTGCCAATTATTTATTGTTTATAAGTTTTCTTTGAATTGTAAGCAGTCTTCCTTCGATTATCATACCTTTGTTTCAGATTATAATCCATATTTATTTCCATCGAAATCAACTTTAGTATTAATTCATTTAGAGTTAGTAGAGTGGAAGATTAAAGGGTTTGGGAGGTTTGGACCATCCTTCAAGCACCAAAAATGTTTAACACCCCAAAAAAATGAATTCCTTATAGAACTGTTTGTTGAGTTGGATTTATAAGAGTTATATCCTTTGGCTCAAAAGGAAACTTGATTTTTCATTAAAGACTACATGTAATATTTCATGGTTTTAAGACAGGTGTTCAATGTCGAAGATCTCTTTTTATCCTGCTGATTGCTTTAGGTACTGTCCGGAAGAATATCCCTATTGAAAAAAAATACATGAAATTAGTTAATAAAAATTTATCTTGACATTCCCTTAACTCTAAAGATCTTGATCTAAATGCTTAGTATAATTTAGATCTTGTCGATTCCAATATGGATCGTTCACTTCCATAGAATTATCTTATTCCTTGGTATGGCAACCGTCGCATGGTTTAATACTTATTTGAATCCCCATAAAGGTACCTTAGTAATGTTAGGGAAAATATTTATGTAGAGCAAAATTTCTTATGAGGCTTCGACGTTGTTAATTGTGTTCATTTCATTTCCATTAATAGGTGCTCTTTTGTTGAGTCATGGGGAACCGAAATCTAATATGACACCAATTAGAATCTTTCAAAAGGTAGGTATCTTCAGTTGATACTATCAATGGGTAGCTTTCAAGCTAGATAATGGGTTTCGAACACATTTGATAACCGTTTATAAGCTTGAGTCTTAGAGGATTTCGGGTTAGGCCCTTTGGAAAGGCTCGGATACTTATTCCATTTGGTAATCCCTTTAGGGGTTTTTAGAGGTCATGTGATGAGATAATTCCTTTCGAAGCCTTCCGAGCTTAGATCAACAAGGTCAAGATGTAATAATTTAATAATTACATTAACTAATTGAATTTTTTTATTAACGACTTCCCATAATACGGAAGCTTGAGTATTTCTATTCCTAGAAATCCTCAAATTAATCTAGGAATTGGGGTTTACAACTTGGAATTTAAGACACAAGAGAGAGAATGAGAAATTTGGTATGAATTCTAAACCTCTAGAGTCATATTTATAGGAGCGGATTGACCCCTCCTTCGCTTTGACGATGTCACATCGATACCTCTCCAGCAGCTCGTTTAAAGGCTTAGTGAAAGCGGCTTAAATTCTCTATACTCTAGGACTTTGATGCGATTGAAGCGGAAGCGAGTCTTCCTAAGTGATTTCTAATAAATGCCCATTGTGAAGCCTTCGGTTACCAAAGGGAGTCTTCTCAATGTAAGACTTGGTGCTTGTATTGAGAAATATTCCCTTAAGGATCTTTTGTTGTAGGGATTCCGAAAGGCTACTCTTTTCAAAAGAAGTCTGCCCTATGCGACAGGAAATTTCTTTAGGATCATTTGAATGGAACATCCCCTTCGAATGAATCGAATGGTGCGTTTGGTTCAACAGCTATGAATCACCTCCTCTTTAACCTTAATAGATTGTTGCTTTGGAAGGACCACTCTTCAGCTTCATCAAAGCGGCTTTCTCTTATCGGAAGGAGCCCGTTATTCCTTTAACTTTTCCATCGGAGTAATTCGTGATAAAGTGCCTTCGTCTGGATCGGAATCTTCCTGCTCTTAATATCCCTTCACTGTAGCTTTACTCCTGACTCCATCATTCATGTGGAGGTAACAACGTTATATACTTTTAAGAAGTTTTTTATATTTCCCAACCTTTAGATAACCAATCCCTTCACCTTTTTCGAAGGGTTTTGAGGCATTAGCCTTTCCAGGTGTCATGCTCTTATCTTATTATGCTTCACGTTAGGGAGAATCAGGCATAGTTCAACACCGCTGAACGGTGCCAGAGAATAATCCTTTATCCTTGTAACACGATACTAAGTGAAATAACTCCTTTCAATTGCGTCGAAAGACAGTGGAACATAGACCCTAATTCTCTTATCAGATAAAATTTAGAAATAAGCTCCTTTCATTACTTGAAGAGCGCGAAGGCTACAACCCTTTAATCTTGACAAAACCATAGCTTTTTGAAAACTAACCCTTTGACTATAACAAAGGGGATTCACAGGTTAGGTTCATTTATAAAACATTTCCCTTTAACAAAAATAGTCCCGTCAACTCGACTTAACAACCAAAGTCCATGTGTGAAGGCGATTGACTCTATCGTAGTTAAAACTTTAAAGCTTTAGCCAATGGACAATGGCCCAAGACAAATGCCGAAATGCTTCGTATGCCAACCTGTGACATTAAAAGCATCCGATAATTTTCGGAAGGAAGCGGAAGGTGCTTTCCACTGTTTCGGAAGACAAGAAAGATACTTTCAAACTTCATGACCGTGACGCTAACTGTAAATAAAAAGGAAAACCGATTAACTCCTTTGCAATTTCTGATTATCATTGGTCTAAAAGAGAAATATTCTGACCAAACTACCGTATTTTGCCCAGTTCAAAGTATAAAATATCTGTACTTATGCGTTAATGCCTTGTTCAACGCATAAGCTTTCCTAAGCGTAAGCAATCTTAGAAAAATCATATCAATAGAAATAAAAATCAAAAAAATTGAGAAATTTGATAGAGTCAGGAGTATATCCTCCTCTATCATTCATAAATTTTTCGTGTTTAAAATAATTAATTGGCCTATTTAATTAGTTACTCCCGAAATTAACAATCTTCCTTAGAAGATTCATCGAAAATTCCTATGTACTCCGAAAATTATGAAATCGAAAAATCATCTCTTAAATCATGGAACAAACAACATATCCAAATTTCATATCAATTGGAGATCTTTATATATAAATTTTACCTTAAAACCTGTTCGCTTTCATGCAAGACAGGCATGTAATCCAAAACAAAAACATAGGCATAACTAAACAATCAAGTAGGAGCCATTGAACATGAAGGAAATCATGAATAAATTCTAATAATTTGGATATTAGCGAATAATCAAATCTGAACATAGGTAGAGAATATTATTCAGCTTCTTTGAATTGAGAGTTTGAGATTTGTAAATAGTGGTTTCCTAAGCTTTAATCACTAATTCTTCCTTTTTCTTTTAATGGTCCACCGCCCTAGGTATATTTTAGGTTTTGAGAGAATGAAAAAGTGGTTGAGAAAAGAGAGGAAAAGATCTTATATAGGAGGAGGTCAAATGTTACCCATGGTGTCCCTTCTATATTTAATTCATTCTCAAGACCAAATCACATCATTATTTGTTCATATGTACAAATATCAACTCAACAATCTAACTACATTATTCTAGCTTAATCCATTCAGTTAAGTATGCAGAATAATATTTATAAAATGAGGGATGCTACATGAATGTAGTAGTTTACTCCTAAGGGACTCCAAGATTCAGGATCATTTTGGTTGGAAAATCCCCCTCGAATGACTCAGATGATGTATTTGGTTCGACAGCTATGAATCAACTCTTCTTTTCCTATTTAAAGATTGTTGCTTTGAAAGGACTGCTCTTCAGCTTCATCGAAGGGGATTTCTCTTATCGGAAGGAGCCTTCTACTTCGTTAACTTTTCCACAAGAGTAAGTCGTGATGAAGTGCCTTCGTCTAGACCAAAAGTAGGGCTGTCAATGAATACCCGAAAAATCCGATATCCGTCCGTATCCGAAATATCCGTTATCCGACATTATCCGAAAAGCGGATACGGATATCCTATATCCGAAAAGATTTTCGGATACAGATATGGTTATAATGATATCCGTATCCAAAAAATATCCGTCCGACTGATTGATGTAATATATGTAACTCAAAACATAGTGAAAAATGGTAGTTTTAGTGTTTAATTTTGGAATATATTTGGATATGTTAATGGATATTAGTATAAAACAATGTTTCCTCATTACACTTCTTTATTTCCTTGTTTTTTTATAAACATTAATACAAAAATTATTTTATGTTGATCCAAACTTTTTTACTCATACTCTTAAATTTATTAATTACAAGCAGAGCGGATAAATATCCGATATCCGTCCGTATCCGAAAATTTAGCGGATACGGATATCCGATATCCGAAAATTAAACGAATACAGATACCCGATATCCGAAAATGATTTCGGATACGGATACGGATATGACACTATCCGTATCCGAAAGCATCCGTTGACAGCCCTAACCGAAAGATTCATGCTTTTGACATCCCTTCACCGTGGCTTTGCTCCCGGCTTGTGGTCATTTTAATGCTAACATGTCTAATATGTAAATATAATGCAATCAAAAATTATTTATCCTACATTTGTATAGTTCTGATGCATTTAAATATAAACACGTCTATGGAGTGAATTTTACATCTTGAATGTTTCCAAAGATAAAAGCATAAATAATTGTGAACTAAGGTTACTGCTCAACTAGGATAGTTGAACTAAATGTAAACTAAACCTTTTAATCAAATAGTAATCTGCAAGCATATTTTGTTTACTGAATTTCATAATGCAGATGAAATTTAATGCTTTTTGGGCTAAGAGTATAAATACTAGCATTAATAATTTAACATTCTAGCAGCTAGATGGACATCATTTTAAGATTTTTGAACTGAGTCGAATGAATTGGCTGCATGAGTCTAAAAACATACTTTATTTACCTCCACAACTGTATAATTTTTTTATCACTAACCATGTGACAAAATTATATAATTCAATAGAATTTTTTCTGCATCTACGCTAGATTTTGTAACACAACCCGAGAAATAACAAGAACAAGAAAGTTGATTTAATTCTAATGGGATTAAAAAACTGAAACCTTACGAACGAGCGTGTTTCAGTGACGGATGTTTTGAAATTCACTAAAAAGTCATATCAACCCATTTTATCTGGCTGAAATTTCATCGATCAGAATACAAAATTAATTAAAGTCATATTAACCAACTGATGAATACGTATAATTCATGCAAGCATCACTTGATCTGAAATAAATGAACGACACAAATCTTTAAGCATCACTTGCAATTTTTTTCAATTCCAACGATAAAATTCAATTACAGACTAGACTAGACACAAGATGCAACTTACTCAGCAACAACTAACTAAACCATAAAACTGACTAAAGTCATGGTGATCAAGAGCATGATTTTTAACCACCGAAGCCATAAAGAGTCCTTCCTTGCCTCTTGAGAGCGTAAACTACATCCATGGCCGTGACCGTCTTCCTCCTCGCGTGTTCAGTGTAAGTGACAGCATCCCGGATGACATTCTCAAGGAATATCTTCAAAACACCCCTGGTTTCTTCATAGATCAAACCGCTGATTCTCTTGACACCGCCACGGCGAGCAAGACGGCGAATGGCAGGTTTGGTAATTCCTTGGATGTTGTCGCGGAGAACCTTTCTGTGTCTCTTCGCTCCACCTTTCCCCAGACCTTTTCCGCCCTTTCCTCTTCCTGACATTGTCGCTCGGTTTGTGATTAGAAAGAAATGAATTCTCTTCTGAAATCGAGATTATCAACGAGTCGCGTTGATTTGAGAAATGGGGATCTAGGGTTTTTTATAGAATACGGGCGCGAAGGGATGGCGTTAAGCCCACTGTAGAGCGGTTCATTTCTTCGGTGCTGTGTTTCTTTCCGGAGTCTCTGGCCGTTGGTTTTGGTATTGATCCGCAGTCTACGATGTTAAATATTTTGGTCCGTTGGATTTAGCATGATGTCTTCTCATTGGTTAGACGGGAGAGGTTCGGGATCCTGATCATGTTGGGCTGGGTTGACCCGTTTGTGTGTTGGAGGTTAAACTAGTATTACCGCACACGGTGGAAAACCGACCGTTACAACCGACCGTTAAATCAACTCCAATTACACTACATTACACATGTAAATCAACTTAAGCCTAAGAATATACTCTTAATAAGTTGATTTAAATCAGTCACAAGCACATACATACAATTTATTACATATCAAGTAGAATTAATGTACTCTTGGTGTTTAGTAATTTTGCAGTTCTAAACTATTACTGACTGAAGAAATAAAAGGAGAAAAGAAACAAATATAAACAGAAAATATCTCATCATATTCACATCAAGGAATATTCAGTTGAAATAAAAAGGTAAAAGAGTAGATACAATAAGTAAATCACAAATTATTGAAATAATTTATTTGAATAAATCACTTAAAAGTACAATTATTATTTGAAAAACTGAAATTGTTGAAATAAAAGTAATGACGATAAAACTAAATGTTAGACTGTGATGATAAAATACCAAATCATTCCACAATGGTATAGCCTTTATATAGTTATCTACATTCATATTGGTGTTCATCTGGCTGTTTTCAAATGTAAAAACTGTAGAAACAAATGAAATAAATCAAGCATCACTAATATACAATTAATTGACCGTAAGAAACATAACTATGATAAATAGTAAATATGAATAATAAATTAGTCGTTTATATCCACATTGCTAATTTGATCCTTATCCAGCGCATATTATGATATTATAATATTATTATCATCAATATAAAAAAAAACGTACTTGATACAAATGCTTTGGGTTGATTCTTAAACAATTTTTTTTGATGAATAATGACAACTACGTCTCATTGTTAATGTCATGCTTAGCAATCTGAGTCTCATCTGGAACTAGATTGGTCCTTCCTAAAAAAGGGTTGATAATTCGACCACATCTTTATGCCTTAAGTTCATCTTACTTAACCGCTTTTCTGTCAGACTTGTTAAGTGCTTTTTTATAACTTCACTGCTTGCAAGAAACTATTATATGGTGAAGGTTGAAGAGACTATCCATAAGCAATGCATATGTCACAAACCAACTTTTACAAGTAAAATAAAACTATATATATATATATATATATATATATATATATATATATAAACATATCCACGGTGCTCGACTTGAATTTTGTCTCGATTATTAAAGCATTTACAATTGCAAACAGATTTGAGCTCCATTCAGGACATTTGGACCAAGCTGCAGACCTTGATCTCATCAATCGGCTTCTAACTGCATTTTCATGATGCAAAGAGTCATTTACAGAGGATGGTTGTTCAGTATCATCTACCATCACATTTGATAATCTGGATTGAGTTCGTATATGAAAGTATTTTTGTTTAATGCTATTTTCACTAATCGAATTTGTTTTGTTTTGTTTATTTCTGAGAGAAGCACCTGGACATTTTTTTCAATGGAGTGGCATGTGATGTCAAGGGCAATAAAATCCCTGAAACATTCGTTCTCTATCCAATTCTGCACCAATCAGGAAGATGGAAGGAACAAATGTGATGCACGATTATTTTGGTGTTATTCCCAAGTAGGTAAAATTATATTTAAGGACAATAACCATGCAGAAGGACAATGTGAGAAAAAATAACCTTCGATGAAGAACGCAAAGTTGACGTCAGTTCTAAAATTGACAACATGAAACGTTAAGGTTCTAGAGCAGGTCTCTACTATGTAGTTGCCTTTAGCGTCCTTCTCTTTACACACTTTCTTTGGGCAACTCACATAAGATGGATCATTTTTCAATTATTGAGCCTATATATGACAAAATGGTAATAATAATGATATTTATCATGTATAGTTCAACATATTTGTTGCTAAATGGAAAAATCATAAATAGAGAGTAAATTAAGTACCTTGACAGGATAATGATATAGTAAAGGAAGACTGCTTAGACCTCCAGTTTGCACATAATATAAGTCATCAATGATGCAGTCTTTAACGCTGTCATCAATGTCGTAAACATTATATAAAATTGACTTCTTATAAATCACAACATAATATTCAATCTTACACAAAATTTCACAATCATCGAGGTTGCTGTAAGACACTGTTAACAAACATTCTTAACCACTCAAAATAAAATGTAATGCCTTATGGTTCTAACTGCCATTTAAATCTTCATACCAAAATGAAACTAAAGCTGAATATAATTCTTTCCAAACAAAATTTATATTAGTTGAATATTGAAGCTTTCAAAGTATAGTATGGTGATAAACACCGCTAACAAGGATTAAAACATAAAGAAAAGTAAAATACATATATGGAATCATTAAAACATGCAGAAAAGTAAAATACCATAAAAAATGTAACCATAATAATGATAACCAACTTCTTGGCTTTTTCCAACGAAGAAACTAATGAATCAACATCAGAAACATCAGGTACGTAATGCACCACAGGCAAATTTCCTCTAATTTTCTTAGGAAATCTTGCAGATTCACATCCTATGGAGACAATAAGAGCTCCATACTTAAGAAGTCTCCAAGATAAAGTTGTTAAGGTCTGTGCTTCTGCTTTAAGACTGACTACCGGGTCTTGATATATAACCTATATTCCCTGCTCCTTGTACCATTCAGGGGTTTGTCTTTCTCCACCAGAACCAACACATGTATGAAACCCAGGCAAGCGTGCAGACTTTTTATCTATAGGAAACAAATATCCTTCAATTAATGTCGGTCGTTTATATGATGCAACCGCCTCTTTTGTAACAATACAAAACTTGTCGTTAGCCATGTTATGATTAACAAAATTCCTTGCTGCATGCCTAGTCGAATTTTCCCCACCAACTATCACAAACTCTCCATTCTCATTTGCAAAACTCGAAGCGTTAACTACAAACAATCTACGACACACGCTGCATCCATTTAAGACGCATAGATTGTGCAGAGAGGAATCGTACCGTCGGGTTCATTAGTTTTGCCATAAATCTAAAAACCTGGGCATTTGTAGAGCTGTTATCAGTCTAGTTTATCTAGTCAAATAAATCTTGTGCTTATTTAGATATAATGATGGAAGGAACAATAAAATTATATCAAACTTTTTACAAACAACAATAAGAGAAGCTTGAAAAATACTTATATTAAAACATAAAACCAACTAGCAAATACTTTGTGCAAAGGATCATGTAACATGGATTGTTTCTTCGCAAAAGAGAACCAAGTACTAAAGAATGGTACGTAAAGCCTACCAATTTGCGCAATGTTGAAGAACATAGGGGTATGAATATCGGAGGTGCTTTCTGTGATTCTAAGCTGAGTCGATGCAAAAATATCATCCAATCATATAAACTTTGTCTTCTTGCTATTTTTGAAACTTAGTGAACTTGCAACTTTCTATCAGAGCAACTAAACACACTAAACTGATAAATGTCATATGTTATAAAAATGTCCCTTTTGTGTTTTCAATGATGCAGCACATGTAACATCGTTGTTAAGCTTTTTTATAGCAGTTGTACGTGCACCTAGAATGATAGGTTTAACTTATGAGCTGGGACACTTTTGTGAAAATAAAACTAAAGAAAATGTCATTTAAGGTCCATAATAAAATATACTATGGCAAAACCGTTATGGTGAAGATTGAAGAAAGTGACAATTTAATATGAAAGTAAGAAAATGATTCCAGGCTTCTAAACTTGGTTGATTTAGCATAGCAAAATCTCTCATTTGTAGATCCCAAATATCTTACCTTGCCAGTTTCCAACATTAAATGAACAAAACAATACAAATACTATATAATATGAACTTGAGTAGCAGGAAACTGAGTCACTTGCAGCATCAGTGATTAAGACAAACAAACAATACGAGTATTATAATATTTGAAGGTAAGCAACAAGAAATAAATAAAACAATACAAGCATTGTGGAATCACCTCTAACATTAATGGTTTTAGCATCACTTTATAGCATTTAGGTCTCGGCTACATCTCCACAGGTTCATCTCCAAGCGGCACAAATCTACCATAAATACTTAATAATCATGGTGGAACTCCTACTTAACATTGTCTATCTTAGGCACAAACAATTCCGAGCATGAACAGAATTTTAGGTGAATCCTAAGCGACATAGTTGGCAGTGTATATCGTTACTGCAAAAACAAAAAATTATTATCAGAATTGAAATCCATATAGGCTGGGGTCAAAATAACAACCAAATCATTCAAAATTAAAGCAGCAAAACAATAACAAAAAAAGATGTTAAAAAACCTGTTGAACTGTTAAATTTCTCCATAATGGGTTCTTCCGATTTTTCTATTGATAGAAAGTAGGCGTCGATTGAAGGAAGGCGGCTACTTGCGGCGCGAGGAGAAGGTAGTTGTTGAAGATGAAGAAAAGTATGGGTAAGAAACAAACAGTTTGTGAAAAGATTCGCATCAAACATGGATTTGTGAAGTTTGACGTTTTCTTCCTGGAATTATGGTAGGAATTGATGATAAGAATCAGAGAGAAATAGGAGAGAAACGAGGATCTGAAATACAAGTGGAACACGGCATATCAAACTACGCTTAACCTACTTGTGACTATCGTTGGTGATTCGGTTGGGTGCTCGAGGTTTTCCTTAAATTGAGAATACACACGGTTGTGATAGAGATGGCAAAGAAAAAGAAGTAAAATAATCTGAATGAATTTAAATAGGAAGAATCGAAATGGAGTTAGTAAATAAGGAGAAATAACAGGGAGCACGGAATGCTGAAGAAAAAGTGGAGCGTGAAATAATAACGAAGAAGAGGAGCGGATGTTTTTGGCTTCAGACAAAAATTGATATCAACCCACAGTAGGCAAACCTCCTTAACGGTCGGTTTGATCTATAATTAGACTACAATATTAACTTAATTACTAGTGTGTATCTGTGATATATGCAAACTCCACCGTGTAGTCTGGATGTCCTTGTAAATTTAAGAACTTTCAACTCTATGATGCACAATGTGCATCTTTATGGATCATGGTTTTCCTAATTAGATGTCCTTAAAAACGACTAACTTTTTTCAATAAGTCTTCTCAGCTATATTTTGACTTAGCACTATAGCTTGGAGTGCACTTTTGGCTGAAGGCGGAGACTAGCTTTTATCTATATTGGTACGGGGTTTTGGGTTGTCACAGGTACGTTATGACTAATATTTTTTTGTCATGATGATTTTATATGACAAATGATAACATCAATTATATTGGTAAGCATTGCATCGCTAAATGTGCAGATTAGCCATTTTCAAGTGTAAATGATGTAGTTAGCTTAGCTGTGTTTAATGTTTTGATAGATAAAAATTAAATATATAAACAAAATTTGGTTTAATCATAGTGTTCTAAGTTTGAAACAGAGAAATTGTGTTTAAAGTGAAATTATGTATAAATTTGGTTCAACAAAATCACATTCCAACCTTTGCATTATTCAACTTCTATGACATTACATAATACAATTAAAATATAGAACATATTACAGTAGTTTTGAAATGTTATAAATAGAAACAACTTATACGATATAAGACTTACGCGTAGTGTATACGTTATGTGGTCAAATTTGTGAAATAGTAAAATAATGTTCCGTTTTAGTTCAATTATTCATGCAGACATATTAACCAAAATAATACGATAATAAGAGCTTCTATAATTGTTTGGGTGCGAAAATTCGATTTTCCGCACTTCGAATAGTTGAAACGCTCTGAAATTCTAACAGTTTTTGACTTGGGCGCTTGTTCAACAAACGTCTGGTATCCAGGCGTCTGTTGAACAAGCGCCCAGAGTTTTGAAATAGCGGGCCGTTTGTTCAACAGACGCCTGAAGGCCAGGCGTTTGTTGAACAAACCTCTGGCTTTTTCGTCTTTATTAGGTGCAAATTAGGCTTATTTCATTTCAAACCATTCAAAATTTTCGTTTTTTTATTTAAAATTTGCATTGAGATGTCACCACGTGCCATGAAGACCGGTAGACGCATCATCCGATATTCGTCAGACGCAAATGTCGGACCAGCTCAAATCGCACCTGATCCCGCCGTGACTGCAGATCGCCTTCGAGTATTGCACGACTTACCTTAGACTATTACGCATCGACTAACTACTGCTATTGCAACGCCTCAGGTATAAGTTTTTGTTTATTATTACGTAGATAGACAAACATTTTACTATACATGAATGTTAATTATTAGTTTATGTTTACAATAAATAATCATATGTTTAGGTTGACACAATATTATGATAAGTTACCAGAGCCGATATTGGTTAGGGTTCGTGCGACACCTTTCGGAGATTTCATAGATTTACCTAGGTTCGAGCATGTAGACCGATGCCTTGAAGAGGCTCTTACCAAGCGATGGTGGCCTAGTACACACACCTTTCACTTTCCTGATTTTGAGTTAGGCCTGACCCCTTTAGATTTTTACATGCTTACCGGCATAGAGGTAGCTCGTCCCGACCGTGTCCCTGTTCCGTTTGATACATCGTTTGAGGTGGTTGACAGTTATTCTGATTGTTTACCAGGTTTAAACCCGAATACAGTTGAGGGAGGTGCCGTTACCCTCCTTACTCTGCAGGCCTATATAGTAGCTCATCAGATCACTCGGGATATGCATACTCCAGTGATTAGGGCCTTTTTGTTATACCTTTTTGGGTCCACATTTTTTAGCAACAACAAGGGGACTATTAGACTTCGTTATCTGACTGGCCTAGTAGACGTTGACCAGGTGCAGATGTATGATTGGGGTACAGCTATATTGGGATATATGTACGTAGCATTGGATATTTACGTCGTACAGCGCTCCAAACAGCTGTACGGATTCTGGTACATCCTTCCATTCTAGTACTACAAGTACATGGCTAACATGCACCATAGACTTATCCCTGAGGCGATCAGTACACCTTATATATACTTTCCTAGATTGCATCGTTGGGGTCCGGCTATGCATGTCGCTCGTACTACATAGGGAGTGCATAACGAGCCAATGGAGGCGCGCATACAGATGGATATGAGGCGACGGGATGGAAACATTGTGCGTCCATAGGACCAATACATAGGGTTTTTGGCGCCTTAGGAGGACCATCCCCTCAGATTTCAGTTTAGCATTTCGAGGCGTAGGGTTTGCTTTCAGGTACCTACGTGCCCATTCATATGGCATTTGGGGATCGCTATTGGTTGCAGTTGTACGGTACAGTGCGTATTCCTTCTGATCCACCCCTATGGGATGAGATGTTTGGCGATATACGGGCAGGATGGGTCGACAGTGAGCCCTATACAGTTTGCGGACACTTTAATTCCTATTGGGTTCGAGTAGCTCCACGAGTTTATGCTTTACCAGATTATATTCGGGGTTTGAACTCCAACCATATTGGGCCGTCTACAGTTTCTGGGAGAGTTCTGGTGCCTCTTCACACATTTGAGCCTATATCGTCACAGTACACGCAGAGTGGTGCATTGGACCCCCCACCTCACATTTTTCGGGCGTACAATGTACAGGGTCAGATAGTAGAGATTCCATTGTAGTATCCATCGGTTGACCCTCCAGGTGTACCATCAGCCGGACTATACCATTCACATCGGATATGTCAGAAATTTAAATTTTATTTATATATGTTATTCTTATTATATTTACATCAATATAATACGTATTGTCACAATATCTGTACTCGTTATATATGGACCATGATCGACGACTACTGGCTGCATTTGAGCGTATGACGCTCGAGTACATGCATATGATGTATCAAACTATGCATACAGCTTTAGCCGATCAACAGGCTGGTTATGAGGCCCAGATCCAGCAGTAGGGTCTTGGTGTCGATTCACCTCCACCCGATGATATTGATGACACCGTTGATGACAGTTCCAATGTGGGTGGTAGCGATTCTATGCATATTGACTGATGTTTATGTTATACGTCCTTTTGTATATACTTCATCATGTTGTTATGTATGGTATGTTGTATTTTGCATATTATGGTACGTGTAGTTGGATGTTAGTATTGTTTCTGTATTGTTCTATATTTCATTTGTTGTTCTATTTTGTTGTTTTGTCCGTCATGATGTATTTTGAATTATATTTCATTTTGCATATTATGGTACGAGTATGGTTAGTAATAATTTAAACGATTTAAAAACAAGCTCATAACATCATAATAGTTCATCGATTTTCATTTCGAACTTCGAATGAATGTATGGATTTCGATATACGTCGGATTTCTATAAAACAAGAATCGTTGGGAGCTAATGAATTATATCATTGTAACAAAAGTGATTAATTGAGATTTAATGTTAAAAATAGTAAGTTATGTGCAAATTAAAATTTCAAAAAGTCGCTATGGAATCATTTTTAAATATATTTCGAGTTATATAAACAAAACTATAATGGAATTTCATATAAATTAAACAAAAGGATTTCTAACTCCTAACTCCTGACATTAATAATATATTAATTCGGTAAAGCGGGGACAACCCGATTTATTAACTCATCGCTAAAGGAATATATGAATGGTACAAGTATGGTTAGTAATAATTTAAACGATTTAAAAACGAGCTCATAACGCCGTGGTAGTTCGTCAATTTCTGTTTTGAACTTCGAATGAATGTACGGATTTCGATATACATTAGATTTCTATAAAACAAGAATTGTTGGGAGCTAATGAATTATATCTTTGTAAGAAAGTGATTAATAGAGATTTTATGTTAAAAAGAGTAAGTTATGCGCAAATTAAAATTTCAAAAAGTCGTTATGCTATCGTTTTTAAATATATTTCGAGTTAAATAAACTAAACCATAATGGAATTTCATATAAATTAAACAAAAGGAGTTCTAACTCCTAACACCTGACATTAATAATATATTAATTATGTAAAGCGGGGATGATCCAATTTATTAACTCATCGCTAAAGGAATATATGAATAGTATGAGTATGGTTAGTAATAATTTAAATGATTTAAAAACGAGCTCGTAACGTCGCGGTAGTTCATCGATTTTCGTTTCGAACTTCGAATGAATGTACAGATTTTGATATACGACGGATTTCTGTAAATCAAGAAATGTTGGGAGCTTATGAATTATATCTTTGTAACAAAAGTGATTAATCGAGATTTCATGTTTAAAATAGTAAGTTATGTGCAAATTAAAATTTCAAAAATTCGCTATGGAATCGTTTTTAAATATATTTCAATTTAAATAAATTAAACCATAATGGAATTTCATATAAATTAAACAAAAGGAGTTCCACTGAACTAACTGCTTACATACGTTACATAGACAACTCAACTTTTAACCATACATACACTACATAGACAAATAGCCTTTAAACCATACCGACGCTACATAATCAACTAAATTGTAACAGCCCGCATTTTACGTATCGGAAGATCGTAAAATATTTTTATTTTATTCCCTGAGGGTTGGATCATTCTCATATTTTAATATGTTGCTTATGGGAATGTAAAACATGTCCATAATTTTTACCAATTTTATTTCTGATAACTTTGCTTCTGTCAGTCTTGTACAGGATATAACTTTTGACTCTGATCGAGTCGGGTGTTGAGAACAGTGCCATTGGAAAGGTAATGGTGTTTCTCTTTCCGTGGAGTGGTCACATTAAAGATTCGGTTCAGCGGTTTGGGAGGAATCACTATTGTAAGGTTTTACAGTTGGTTGTTCAAGTTTTGTAGCCATAATGGGCTGATTTGGGGATGCCCATTAGTTAGCTAGTGGAAGGCTATAAATAGGAGGTCAGAGGTATAGAGAATAGTTTACTTTCTCCATTCTCTCATTTGGAGGAGCTTGTGATCCTCCATTTCTTCATTCTCCCACACCTTTCTACCATTAAAATTCTAGATCTACATAAGAGAACCGAAGATCTACATCGTTTGAAGCTGGATCTACATTATTTCAGGGGAGATTCCATCAAATTGAAGAGTTTGGATCAAATTCTTCGCTGTTCGGATCAAGATCTAGGTGTTTTTGAGTTGTTTTGGAGAATTAGTGAGTGATATGCATCTCACACATGAATTCAATAAAGTATATGAGTTCTATGATCTTAATTTCATCATTTTCAAGTCGTTTCCCTTAGATCTACATCATGGTAGGTTTATTTTCATATGAATCTCCATAGGATCTAATTTAGCAACTTAAAATCGGTAATTTCTATGTCATTCCATATGTATATGCAAGTTAGATCCATGATTTTAGTTCATATGATCATTTAACATGATTTTGGTGAATTTTACATGATAGTTATTATTTCCGTGATGTTAGCAATTTCATAACATGATTATAATCCTATTGGATGGATTAGATGGGTTGATTACGTCATTAGAATTGGTTGACGAAGTTTTGGTCAAGTTTGGAGAAGGTTTAGATCAGGCCTGTCATAATTACGAAAATGCCAATGTGCGCTTGACCAGAAGTGTGTGCGCTTGACCAGAGTGTATGTGCGCTTAACCAGAGTGTGTGTGCTCGACCAGGCTGTGCTTGACCAGGGGGTGCTTTACCAGAAGTGTGTGCGCTTGACCAGAAGTGTGTGCGCTTGACTAGAGTGTGTGTGCTCGACCAGGGTGTGCTCGACCAGGGTATGCTTGACTAGGGGGTGCTTGACCAGAAGTGTGTGCGCTTGACCAGAAGTGTGTGCGCTTGACTAGAGTGTGTGTACTCGACCAGGGTGTGCTCGACCAGGGGGTGCTTGACCAGAAGTGTGTGCGCTTGACCAGAGTGTGTGCGCTCGATCAGGGTGTACTCGACTAGGGTGATGTTCGACCCTTATAATGTTCGACCAGAATGACGCTCGACCATGTTAGGTTATAGCAGCGCCTTCAAACGCCATGATCGATGGTAGAAACGTTGTGGCTTGTTTTCTAGCAAATGGATAGAACGTTATGGTTTGTATTGAACCTTATATTGATGATACTCGGTTTAGCAATGATTTTGATTTCAAAGTGAATTCAAGTGAGAATGTCGAAGTGCTGAGGTGTGTTCGTTATATGCAACGAATATGGAGACGACTCAAGGGTGTTTCGAGTTCGTGGATAATGGTTGCTCAAAAGTGTTCTGAGCTTATGGATGGTTGTAAGCGTTTTTTAGTGTAGATATCATATTTTTGAAAATCTGATGTTTAGTTGGAGATGCTCTAAGCATTCTAGATTGTTAATCAGTTCTATCATTAGAGCATCCTCAACAGTTTGAGGTGCGGATTTTTGATTTTCTACACTTCGAATTGTTGAAACCCAAAATTCTCTAACATTTTTAAGAATAGGTGTCTATTCAGCAAATGCCCAAAAATTAATACTGCCTTCGTGTCAGCTTGAATTAAAAAATTAAAATTAAAAGTGTCCGCAAAACAAAAGTGGGTATGCTTGTATTAAAAAAAGGTAAGTGTGCCCAAAAAAAAGCATGTCAGCAAAAAGCAACTATTTAATGTAAATAAATATGCATGCATGCCTTCGTTGATGGAAAGGAAAGAATTTGGTGGGGTTTGAAGTTAACCAGATGTTTGTTGAACAAACGCTTAGAGTTAGGCGCTTGTTCAACAGACGCCTGATTCCAGGCGTTTGTTCAACAAGCGCTTCGATAGTTTCGGAATTCCGAAACTCTTACCCTAGAAATCCAAACTTTTGGAAATTTCTACACTCTGTTGGGCTTGCATTTAGGTGTGGATTTCAGATATCTGGATATCCGATACACAGTTGGAGAAGCTCTTAAACGAAAATTCGTAGATGTACAAAAAATACTTTGCATGAAACTTTATTAAATGTGATTTGTAGTATAGACACCCATACATAGAAGCAAACATATTTAAATAAAAATAGGAACGACTTGTAATAAAATGATTTTCAAAATTTAATAAATGCTACATGTAAGAAATACGAAGAAGAAAAAGGACAAGAATGCGGCGGAGGGTTAGGAAGAATAGGAGCAGTAGATTTATTGCCTTGGCATAGAATCTCCTCGGCAAGGAAGAAGGAACCGATTGAGGATCGGTATTGGATTAGAAAAGAATAGAGGTTTCGATAACAATTGGGTCACCCATAGGAAATTGACTTGAAATGGAATAGCCTGAATTTCCATCGAGGGACTTGTAACACCCCACATTTTTAAGATAATAAAATGTAAGTAACTAAATTAAATATTCAGAATTAAGTGAAACAGACTGCGCCATTACGTTTGTCTCGGAATTATGGTCAAAATAAGCACTTGGTTTGCACAGAACGGACAACGTATGAAGAAGTTATGAGCATTAGAAGTTTGTATACATACAAGGAGCTTATATGTATTATATAAGAAATAAATTTATCCAGAAAAATCAGAAAAATCAAAATTTCGCGGCGGGAAAAGTAAGCGGGAAATTTGCCCGTTGGGGGTCGACCGTGGGGTCGACCCCACCACGGATCTGGAACATTCTACTCACGTGGTTGGTTCTGATGTCTATATTTTAAATCTAAGGGACCAGGTTTCTCCGATACACCTATAAATAAGTCTGTATAGCTAACCCTAAACCTCATATTTCTGAGGCTATGCTGAAGCTCTGTCGTTCCTCTTCCTTAAGATCTCTTTAGATATTTAGATTATTATTTAGAAGATTTTAAAATCAAGATCCGGAGGAAAGAATTAACGATAATAAAAGGGTGTTCGGAATCATGAAAAGTAAGGTGATTTTCTAGATCCAATCTATTCAAGTTTCTTCCTCTTTCTTTTCTTTCTCTTTTAATAAAAATAATCAATCCATGGTTATTAGGTTTTGAATCCAATTAGGGGGAAAACCATGGATGCTAAAACTGGACCAGATCTAGAATTGAGAAAGCGTATGAGGTGAGTGGATTTAAGCTATAGCATTTTAGATAATAATATGTTATTGTTTAGCATTCCCCATTATGTATAATTGAAATATGATATGTTGAGATGTTTAACATATTTTAATAATGACTAAAATGATAAGTATGACGTGTAGGAATAAGTAATATGCTATGATATTAATTTGTTGGGATATAAGCTTGTCAAATTTTGCATAGTAATTACTGTTGTTTCAATTCCATGTCAATTTGTAACAATTGTGTACCCAGGCCATTAACGGTAGAAATTGAGAACAGTACATATTAGTTTATGTGATTTGAACAATTATCTGATTAATTGATTACATGTTAGAAAGGAATCGATTATATGTGATAAAGAACATATAACATAAAATAGGCATAATATGATGACCTGTAAATTATAAATTACAGTGGAAATTTGAAAGAAATAGACATGCCTAGATTATATAGAAGGATTACAGTAAATAAGAAACTGTAACTGCACTTAGGCACGAGGTTAGATTACACTTATGGTAGAAGTCGGCCCGGAACCGCCTGGCATATCCAGCATCCACAATTGGTAAATCTAAAGTGAGGGATCTAAGTGTATAATTAAAACATATAATAGTGCTAAGACACGTGGTTAAGTCAACTTGTAGTAGAAGTCTGCCCGAACCCGCCCGGCAAATGCAGCATCCACAAGTGTAGGATTAATGTGAGAGGTCTAGTACATAAACATATATATAAAATATATGTAAATGGCAAAAATGATAACATCATTAATTGTAATTAATGAAAATAAATGAAACTGAATGAAAGATAATCACAATAGTAAAGGAAAGGGAATGAACGGGGAATGATAATAACTTATTATAAATAAATTAAATTAATGAGAATGTAGCATAATAGATAGACTTGTCCTAGGGACAAGTGAAGATTATAACTTTGGTTATAATAAACCAGTAAGGACATGAGATAACTGGTGAAATGAGATAAGTGGGGAAAACTGAAACCAGTTGTTTGTAATAAGTAGAGAAAAGGGGGGAAGTTTATGAAATGTAAGACGTTGTACTTAATTATAAATTAAGTAATTTGAAAACCTGGAAGTCTGAAATCTGCTGATAAGAATAACATGTTTAGGATTGTCCTAGGGACAAGTGGAAATTATAATTTAGGTTATAATAAACGATAAAAGGAATAGAATAACTTATGTAAGGGGATAAGCTGTACTTAATTTTAAATTAAGTTATTTACAAGAACAAGAATCCAAAATCTACGGATGAGGATAACATAAGTTATATTTATGGAAAGAGAAACTTATTATTGGACCTTAGTTAAGAGAACTAAGTTAATAAGTAAACAACGATAAGTCGTAGTGACAATGTAAAATGGAATTATGATTAAATGAGAAAGAATGTGGAAAACTTATGAAATGAAATAAGTTATATTTAATCATAAATAATGACTGACATGTTAAAAAGAAAACATGTGAACTGAGAATTACTTAATTACATAATTAAGTAAAACATGTTATTATGAAATCAAACATAAAAAGGGATTGTGGATTACAGACCTTGGATCACAATCTAGAGAATAACTTGTTGTTAGCTTATTAATAAACTTAAATAGGTTCAGTTGTATAACTGAAATTAATAAGCAAGAGGGGCTCACTCCTCAGAGATATAAGGGGCAAGAAAGAACTTAGTAAACTGAATAAAAAGTTAAGATAACCAAGTTAAACAGAAACCTAATAAGGCAAAGCAAGCGCGTAAAAGAATGTTTAGACATATAGTCTAATAACATATTAAAGTGAGGCGCTTGGACCAGTCTGTACGTTTGAGGGTGAATAACCCAACGGGGTAGATCATCGTGGTGTTATAAGGCATGAGGGGAGCGCACATTCATATGATTATTCTGTCGGCTCCGAAGGGCTGGAAGGGGAAGCACGCGGCTTCTAGAGATACGTAAGGTGCTCCTGGTAGTCCTCTGTGCGGTGGCAGATGTTTAGGCTATGCTCGTAGAGGTTGGGTCTGCGCGTAACTACTAGGTGGGTGGGCCTTGACTGCAAAAGTAGCTTTGCAGTCAGAATGCTATGGCGAGGTGACACCAGGGTAGTTCGGCGGTCGCCTCAACGGGGAGGCGGAGGGTCACGACCAATAAGGATAGTAGATTGTCGGATACCCATCATCGGCAATCAATGGGATGCGAAAAGACTAGAGCTAAAACCAATATATCATTCACCTTTCACTATAGAGGTACAGTGGTTGAGGGAAGACGGCAACTGGATATTTAGATTGTTTGTTAGGGCAAGTCATTTAGCTCTTGTAGTCTTTACTTGTTGAGGGAGGGGCCGAGGTGGGGCCATAACCACCGTGAAAACAGACCCAAGGAATATTTGTATTTTGAGGCTCTTAAAGGAGGGCCTGTACAAATATGGAAAAGCTCCCGACCGAGTTCCGTGTTTCTTGTATTGCCCTGCCACGGAACTCGGTGCACATTAGAGGATGTGTGGTTGAAGCATTGAACTACAATTAATGGTACATATGTGGGACAGTCTAGATACATGCATGTCTGCTCTGGGGGGGGTGTATCGTAGACTAGAGGGCATTACTCTGGTATGGAATTTGATTCGAACAAAGGCGGCAGTCCGTACGTTTGCGTAACATAGTAATGACAGATATATGCAGAACGTAATATTGTTATATAGAGATCCGTACGTCACCCCGGCGTAGGATGAGGGACTGCATACATTTCGGTGGTATTATGGCGGAGACCATGCGAGTGGGGTACCATAGGTGTACCTTAATATTGAGTGTAGCACATATATACTATATTAGGTTAATCCATTGGGAAGTAAATGAGTGCGATGTGTGTGTAATCCTTGAGTGTTGGTAACCTAAGTAACCTAATAAATAAGAAAATATGTTTGAATGGTATATGTAGTGTTATCCAAAGTGAATAATTTAAATCCAGTCACCAGAACTTGTGTTCTGACCCCCTCCTCATAACATACTCGCAGGTTAGATTTGTGGCAGAGACATGATAGCTTTGGATACTGGTTAGGCAGTATTATTAATACGGTAAGGCTATACTTTGATTATATTATATTTTGTCCATTCCGCTGTGAGATATTTCTGAGCTCTAACATATTTTATGTCTCTGTCTTTTCTGCAGGACACCAGAGCAAACCAACACGAGTTCCGATAGATTAGAATTTTGAAAAAATTTGGTCTGTCGGAATTCGGATTGTTACATCTAGTATCAGAGCTTAGCATTAGGATTCCTGTATAAATAATGAGTGAACGTATTTGTATTTTTAATATATATATTTATACCTAGATCCATAAAGGAACCCCCTAAATAGAAAGAGTATAATATGGTAAGAAATGGGAAGTTTGTTTTGTACACTAATGGAATGAATATGGAAATCCGAGACCCTTAGGTAATTTGGGTGGAAAGTGTACAATGTACTTTGTATGGAAGAAATGTAAATCCCATATGATTAGTATTTTGGATTAGTGGGCTTGAAAACCTTATAGATTGGAAAAGGATAAAAAGAGAAAAAAATGGATTAGGAATATATATAGTTGAGAGAACCAACCTTGGAGGGTGTCTAGGAAAGCCTTGAAAAATTGGAAATCCGCTTTGAGTCTAACCCCATTTTTAACTTTTAAGAACTTGAAATTGTAAAAGTTTTGGGGAAAAAGGTTTATGGTGTTTTCAATTTTTAATCTTAAAAGTCATAGTTTTAAAATATGTAAAGAAGTACATATAGGGTTTTAAAGTAAAATGGGGTGTATTTTGGAAGCAATGATTTCTCATGAAAATTTTGTCCAAAGTAAAATTCTCTCTGTAAATTATAGAGCATGTATATCTCGCTAGTTTTCTTGTTATATTACATGAAAGGATTTAAAAGAAAAACTTGGAAAAAGTTGCATTTTGTTGAAAACTGGTATTTCCAATAAAGAAAGTTTTGAAGTCTCTATTCTTTTGACAATCATTTTTGATAAATTGTGTAAAAGAGAAAATTTTGTTGGGTGGACAAAATAAGTTGTAGAAATTAAGAATAGAGTGGATGGTTGCACCTTGTAGTAAGAGACTAAACCGACCTTATAGGTAAGAACAAGTTATAAACCTGATTGAGATATAGTTATCTGTATCTACTCCAGTTTTTATGATTTGAAAAAAAATATTTACATTTTTTATGATATGTTTTATGGTTTGGCAAAAGTAAGTTTTCATGAGGAAAATAAAATTTTAACACTTCTAATTTTTGGAAGAAAATTTTAAATGAAAAAGGGCTAAACCATGTTTTAAAAGTATGGAATAGGTAAGGATTAGTGCCTAACAAGACGGGGAAAGTTTTAAGGCTATGAAGTAAATAGCGAGAATTATCTTGGAAAAATGGTAAGTTTTCGTAAAATGCCTAAGCATTGAAAAGCCTAGGGAGTTGCTTGAAATAATTGTTGGTACATAGCTAGGACTACTGGTGACTACTAGATAGTAAAAAGGCAAGTAAGTGTTTAGATCCTGTTGCTAATTTTCGTGTTTGGGGGTAAAACCCGTTATTACATTTCTGTTGGGATCGTTCCATTATTTTGTTGAGTAGTTAGGGTAACACCTAAACCTGTCGTGTATCCCATTGTTTGGACTTTTCTGTCTGAGGGGGACATAGTCCCGAGATTCTTGGCCCTTAGTAGTAGTTGTGTAGGGTGTCTGTTCTCCTGTTTTAGTTGAAAGACTAGAAGGCATATTTGAAAACTAAACTTAGATCATATGATTAAATATGCTAAGAAAAGAGAAATGGTACAACTAGAAAGGAAACAACAAATTCAATAAAGCAACAAACATGATAAGTTATGAAAAAAGATGGATAAAGACAAAAATTTCCAAGATAAGATGAAAAAGAAAATCAGTAAAAAAAGAAAATTTTCTTATGTGGGCTGTGATTCGATAGGAAAATAGGGAACCTTTATAAATAGTTACATAAATTCCAAGTACGGTTGGAAAAAGGTACGTAAAAGAAAAACGGAAGATGTGAAATTTTCCGTTTTCCACCTTTTCGTAACAAAAGAAATCGAATGTAGAAAATTAGATTTTTCTGAAATTCGAAAAATAAAGTTGGTTGGTAGAATTATGGATGCAATAATTGGATGAACTACGCTCTTACTCAGTAAGAGTGTGGGAAAATTTGGATGAAAAGGCATTTTGATTTTCAAAATATTGCATTCATGTAAAACTGCCAGTATATTTAGGATGTGAGCATCATTTTTTAGAAGGATTTTTTGAAAAATTTGCATACACATAGGAGGTACCTCTTAGGCATACATGCATTATTATGTTGTATTTCACTTTGCACAAGTGCACAATGGTTGCAAAAATTGGATGCACACATGATGGATGGATATTGTGTGAGTGGTTATTTGATTTTACCCTTATCAAATTTTGGGGACGAAATTCCCTAGGGTGGGAGAATGTAACACCCCACATTTTTAAAATAATAAAATATAAGTAAATTAAATATTCAGAATTAAGTGAAACGGACTACGCCATTGCGTTTGTCTCGGATCAAAATAGACACGTGGTCTGCATAAAACGGACACCGTATGAAGAAGTTATGAGCATTAGAAGTTTGTATACATATAAGGAGCTTATATGTATATATATGAAATAAATTTATCCAGAAAAATCAAAATTTCGCAGCGGGAAAAGTAAGCGGGAAATTTGCCCGTTGGGGGTCCACCTTGGGGTTAACCCCACAGCGGATCTGGAACATTCTACTAACGTGGTCGGTTCTGATGTCTTTATTTTAAATCCAAGGGACCAGGTTTCTCCGATACACCTATAAATAAGTTTGTAGAGCTAACCCTAAACCTCATATTTCTGAGGCTACGCTGAAGCTCTGTCGTTCCTCTTCCTTAAGATCTCTTCAGATATTTAGATTATTATTTAGAAGAGTTTAAAATCAAGATCTGGAGGAAAGAATTGACGATAATAAAAGGGTGTTCAGAATCATGAAAAGCAAGGTGATTTTCTTGATCCAATCTATTCACATTTCATCTTCTTTCTTTCCTTCTCTTTTAATAAAAACAATCGATCCATGGTTATTAGATTTAGAATCCAATTAGGGGAAAAACCATGGATGCTAAAACTGGACCAGATCCAGAATTGAGAAAGCGTATGAGGTGAGTGGATTTAAGCTATAATATTTTAGATAATAGTATGTTATCATTTAGCATTCCCCATTATGTATAACTGAAATATGATATGTTGAGATTTTTAACATATGTTAATAATGACTAAAGTGATAATATGACATGTAGGAATAAGTAATATGCTAAGATATTAATTTTCTGGGATATAAGCTTGTCAAATTTTGCATAGTAATTACTGTTGTTTTAGTTCCATGTCAATTTGTGACAATTGTGTATCCAGGCCATTAACGATAGAAATTGAGAACAGTGCATATTAGTTTATGTGATTTGAACAATTATCTGACTAATTGATTACATGTTAGAAAGGAATTGATTATATGTGAGAAAGTACATATGACATAAAATAAGCATAATATAATGACCTGTAAATTATAAATTACAGTGGAAATTTGAAAGAAATAGACATGCCCGGATTATATAGAAGGATTACAGTAAATAAGAAACTGTAACCACGCTTAGACACGAGGTTAGATTACACTTTGTAGAAGTCTGCCCGGAACCGCCCAGCAAATCCAGCATCCACAAGTGGTAAATCTAATGTGAAGGGTCTAAGTGTATAATTAAAACATGTAATAGTGCTAAGACACGAGGTTAAGTCAACTTGTTGTAGAAGTCTGCCCGGACCTGCCCGACAAATCCAGCATCCACAAGTGTAGGCTTAATATGAGAGGTCTAGTACATAAACATATATATAAATATATGTAAATGGCAGAACTGATAAACACCATTAGTTGTAATTAATGGAAATAAATGAAACTGAATGAAAGATAATCACAACAGTAAAGGAAAGGGAATGAACGGGGAATGATAATAATCTATTATAAATAAATTACATTAATGAGAATGTAGTATAATAGGTAGACTTGTCCTAGGGACAAGTGAAGATTATAACTTTGGTTATAATAAACCAGTAAGGACATGAGATAACTGGTGAAATGAGATAAGTGGGGAAAACTGAAACCAATTGTTTGTAATAAGTAGAGAAAAGGGGGGAAGTTTATGAAATGTAAGACGTTGTAATTAATTATAAATTAAGTAATTTGAAAACCTGAAAGTCTGAAATCTGCTGATAAGAATAACATGTTTAGGCTTGTCTTAGGGACAAGTGAAAATTATAACTTAGGTTATAATAAACGATAAAGGGAATAGAATAACTTATGTAAGGGGATAAGTTGTACTTAATTGTAAATTAAGTTATTTACAACAACAAGAATCCGAAATCTATGGTTGAGGACAACATAAGTTATATTTATGGGAAGAGAAACTTATTATTGGACTTTAGCTAAGAGAACTATGTTAATAAGTAAACAACGATAAGTTGTGGTTATGGTGTAAAATGGAATTATGATTAAATGAGAAAGGATGAGGAAAACTTATGAAATGAAATAAGTTATATTTAATCATAAATAATGACTGACATGTTAAAAAGAAAACATGTGAATTGAAAATTACTTAATTACATTTACATATTAAGTAGAACATGTTATTATGAAATCAAACATAAAAAGGGATCGTGGATTACAGACCTTGGATCACAATCTAGAGAATAATATGTTGTGAGCTTATTAATAAACTTAAACGGGTCAAGTTGTATAACTGAAATTAATAAGCAAGAGGGGCCCATTACTCAGTGATATAAGGGGCGAGGAAGAACTTGGTAACCTAAATAAAAAGTTAAGATAACCAAGTTAAACAGAAACCTGATAAGGTAAAGCAAGCACGTAAAAGAATGTTTAGACATAGGGTCTAATAACATACTAAAATGAGGCGCTTGGACTAGTCTGCACGTTTGAGGGTGAATAACCCAACGGGGTAGATCATCGTGGTGTTATAAGGCACGAGGGGAGCGCATGTTCGTATGATTATTTTGTCGACTCCGAAGGACTGGAAGGGGAAGCACGCGGCTTTCTGAGATACGTAAGGTGCTCCTGGTAGTCCTATGTGTAGTGGCAGATGTTTAAGATGTGCTCGCAAAGGTTGGGTCTGCGCGTAGCTACTAGGTGGGTGGGCCTTGACTGCAAAAGTAGCTTTGCAGTGAGAATGTTGTGACGAGGTGACCCCAGGGTGATTCAGCGGTCGCCTCAACAAGGAGGCGGAGGGTCACAACTAACAAGGATAGTAGATCGTCGGATACCCATCATCGGCAGCCAGTGGGATGCGAAAAGACTAGATCTAAATCCAATAGACCATTCACCTTTCACTATCGAGGTACGATAGTTGAGGAAGACGCCAACTGGATGTTTAGATTGTTTGTTTGGGGCAAGTCGTTTAGCTCTTGTTGTCTTTACTAGTTAAGGGAGGGGCCGAGATGGGGCCATAGCCACCGTGAAAGCAGAACCTAGGAATATTTGTATTTTGAGGCTCTTAAAGGTGGTCCTGTAGAGATATGGAAAAGCTCCCGACCGAGTTCTGTGTTTCTTGTATCGCCTTGCCACGGAACTCGGTGCACATTAGAGGACGTGCGGTTGAGGCATCGAGCTACAATTAACGGTACGTACGTGGGACAGTCTAGATACATGCATGTATGCTCTGGGTGGTGTATCGTAGACTTGAGGGCATTACTCTGGTATGGAACTTGATTCGAAAAAAGGCGACAGTCCGTATGTTTGCGTAGCATAGTAATGACAGATATATGCAGAACGCAATATTGTTGTATATAGGTCCGCACGTCACTCCGACGTAGGATGGGGGACTGCATACATTTCGGTGGTATTATGGCAGAGATCACGCGAGTGGGGTACCATGGGGTGTACCTTAATATTGGGGGTAGCTACATATATACTATATTAGGTTAATCCACTGGGAAGTAAATGGGTGCGACATGTGTATATGCCTTGAGTGCTGTTAAACCAAATAACCTAATAAATAAGAAAATATGATTGAATGGTATATCTAGTGTTATCCAAAGTGTATAATTTAAATCCAATCACCAGAACTTGTGTTCTGACCCCCCTCCTCGTAATATACTCGCAGCTTAGATTTGTGGCAGAGACATGATTGCTTTGGATACTGGTCAGGCAGTATTATTAATACGGTAAGGCTATACTTTGATTATATTGTATTTTGTCCATTCCGCTGTGAGATATTTTCCAAGCTCTGACATATTTTATGTCTCTGTCTTTTCTGCAGGATATAGAGAAAACCAACACGAGTTCCGATAGATTAGAATTTAGAAAAAAAATTGGTCTGTCGAAATTCGGGTTGTTACAGGACTGAAGAGGTAAGAAGACGGAGAAGGAGGAGGAAGACGAGGGAGGATTGTCATGGAAGGAGAAGGACATCATTATTGTTCCAGAATTGATTACCACATTCACAACCATTGGTGTGATTTTCCATCACAAATTAACACCTTAGAGTTTGGAAGCTATTTCCGAAAGCAGTAATAAAAATGAAATACAACTAAAGGCAAGTGTTTAGGCTAAAGCAGACATAGTCTAACATTAGAGATATACACCGTTGGATCTTTTTGTCCTTTCATGGATGGTGCATATTGGAGGCAATCTAATGGTAAAGATTCATCGTATCACAAGTCATGTCTATGTTTTGTGTCCCGACAGTCCTTTCCTTAAAGCAATAAGGAGGTTGAGTCAATAATTATATTATAATATGTAATTATTTATTTACTAGAACGAGGTCCTTGTAACCAAAAACATGTGGGATAAGTTTCTAGGTGCTTTATTTGAAATAATTAGTTACTAAACAACCTTTTAAGCTTTAATTAGCTTTCTTTTTTAAAAATAATATGGTTCATCAATTAAAATTAAAATGCCTACAAATATATTATATATAAAAAATGGCGACACCTCTGTCAATTTTCTCGAGCCCCTCAAAAACCTTTCCCCCAACTCTGCCTCGATCACTACCCAGAACAGATCCGCCTCGAAATCTAGCACCGCCGCCCCAGACCCTCCCCCTACCGTAGCTCCACTAACTCAACCATCTTTGCAGCTCCTCCAACCCATAGTTTGATGGTCATCTCTATTCGCAACGAAGCCACAAAGTGCTGGAGTCTTCAGGCCTCCAACATTCACCCACAAATTCTCAAGAAAGAGACTTATCCCCACTGATGGCATCGTGTCAGCGAGCACGGAGGTATGACAAGATTACATTGAGGGTTAATTTCTCGACTCTCCGATGTCGTACACCGTTGTGACCACCCATTTAAAAAATTTATGGAAACCCCATGGAGCTATGAAAGTGAAATCGACTAGATTGATGTTTTTCTTTCTAATCGCTGATTCAGAAGACAAAAAGAGAATTTTGGAGGCTGACCCAATCGTAATAAGAAATAAAGTATTCATATTTCAGAAATGGGATGTGAATTAAGGCAACACTGGTAAGGGTATCAGATTTGTGTCGGTTTAGGTTAGAATGACCAATCTGCCGATGGTAGCATGGTCTAAAACTGGAATAGCTTGGCTCGCATCCCTTGTTGGTAGGTTTTTATGTATGGACAAGGCTACCGAGAGCCTCGACAGGCGTAGGTATGCAAAAGTTATGGTGGAGATAAGCCCAAACAGTGAATAGTCTGAAACAATATCAGTTCTTCTTGATGAGGACACTGAGCATGTTGTTAAGGTATGTTTGGAAACCTGATATATGCCAAAATTGTGTTATATTTGGTCACAACATTGACAACTGCCCTCTAAATACTTGCGAAACGGATGCCACTGACAAGGATAAAAAGAAGATGTTGTCGTAGTGGCGGAAACTAGAAATGTAAGCAAGAATGTACAAGTCCCAAGAAACCATGACCATCAACCTGAAGCATCCAATAGAAAGGCTAAGTTCATACCATCGTGGAGCAGCCAAAAGGTTAGGTTTCTTCCTCCTAAATTTCACAAAAAGTGGAAGAAAGTTGACCATGTCTCAGTGAAGCATGAAGGATCGGCTGATTTGTGTAAGCCTGCAGTAGAAACTGGCAATAAATTCAAGACTTTGAATAGTGAATGTGTTGATTGTGACACTATGGTTGAAACACAAATGGATACAGAATTAATTGATTCTAATATGACAGTGGCTCCTGAAGAAGGGGAATTAGCTGAAACAGATGAACAAGATGGGTTTCTTGATATTCCAATGATAGTTTTCTCTGATATTTGGCTGGGCCTGTTCGTGTGCTGCCAGGTGTCGATGTGCATAATCTCTTGGGCAATGATAGGCATAAGGAAATCACAAGCAATTCAAAAGATTTTATGTCACAAAAAGGTGAGGCAAGTAAACATGAAGACACGGTGGATAAAGAAAATAATTTGGCTAAAATTAATGATTTGATACAAGAGGTTCAAAGTTTTGAGAAGCAAAAGAACAATGATATAGAAAATGGTGGACGTAGTGATACTAGTGACTGTGGTCCACAAGCTGATGGAAATACCCAGTCTGGGGTTGATGTTTTAGCGATCGTGCCAACAAAGTAGAATACAATGCATTTGCCAATCGATGACTATTTGAAACAGAATTGTAATCAGAATGTGTGTAATGAAACTAGCACTGTTACCGGTGATACTGCTAAGGAGCACGATGAGCTGAATTCGCTAGTTACAAAAGTTGCAGAACTGCTTAATATTAGATTAGCTGATGGTGATAACAGTCCACATAGGACTGATCATTTAAAGAAAAGACTAGCTGAAGTTACGAAATCTATGCCTGGTTTGATCAGCGGCGAACTAAAGAGAGAGTGGGTCAAAGACATTACTAAGATGATGAGAATGAATATTCGGGATCTCCAAAAATGGTCTGACACCGCTCCTTATCTGGATGGTAATTCCTCATATGCTAATGTGCCTCCATATGTGAACAATGAACCACCTCCGAGACATAAGCCAAGGCCACCTGACATCATCCTTGATCAGGTTCATACGAACTCGGGTGAGAAAACGCAACCGAAGACCCCCATCACCCGTAGTATGAAGAAAGAAATGATGATAAATCTACAAGAAAATGGTTAGAGGTCATACTTCTAAACCATGGTACTCGTAATGCGTCTTTATTATGAGGTTGTACGTAGTTGAGCTATGAATTTAGTTATGCATTGATTAATGTATTATGAATGAATTAAGCTATCTTTCCCTGCGTGGAATACATTAGCTGATATATACTTTGTATATCACCTGTTATCATTGTATTTTGTATTTTTTAATAAAATAGTGTTATGGATCACTATAAAAATCGGTTGGCTTTGCCAAAATAAACAAATTAAATGCCCATCCCATTCTCAAATCTTCATGTTTATGAAGCATGAAAATAGTTGTTATTGATTTTCTCAAATTTTGGCATCATCTTTTATTTCTCTGTATCTCTTGCATTTCTTTGCTATTCATGACGATTTTATATTGTTATCTTTTGGTTGAGATCTTTCACATTTTTGCAGTCTAACGACTTTGCTGCTATTGGTAAGTTATGTTTCATATTTTTATATTCCTAAAATTATAAATTTCTAAAATTAAATACTTCTTTATAAATTTCCAAAAATGTTTATAAAATTTCTTTTACAGATCCCATGTATAAATATCTTATTTATATAAATTCTTCTTTTTATTTGTGATTTATTATTTATAACCCCATCCTTTAATTTTCATTTAAAAATTAATCTTTATTGAAATACTTATTGTCGATATGCTTTTTGACAAGGCTGTCATGTTCCCAATTCATTACAACCAGATCGTTCAGAACTCTAATACGAGTGAACTCAAGATCAAAGTGGTTTAAAATAGAAGACAAATCTCATGAGCCCAAAGAGATGAACTTCCTCAAACTCAGCTCGACCTCCCATCTACCTGTAACACCCCACCTCCGCCAGCGCCACTCTTGCAAGGACACTAGCTTTGGAGGGGCGTTAAACGAGGTAAACATGCATGCAGATATCACAAGACAGAACATATAAGTAAAACAGAGTAAATAAAGCAGCAGATAAAACTAACATTTCAAAACCATAGTCAAGTTACATCAAAGTACTTGGTCATTATTTTCCACAAAACATAGTTTAGAAACATAAATTGAAAACTGGAAATAACATAAAGTAATTATCCCCAAGGTAGAATAAAGCCATAGCGTGCTCAAGTCCAAACCGTACATGAGCTATCCAGAAAAGCAGCTAAAGATCCAGCTAGGTAACAGTGTTCCCACCCTGCAAACCTAGGGGGGGGGGGGAAACGGAAGAAATGAGGCAAAAGAAAACGGGTCAGTCAAAAAGACTGGTAAGTCCTATCTACTATTAGTATAAAAACTAATAAAGTTAACTGATCATGTAAAACAGAGACGAGATGTAGGGTGACAACTGGCATGGTGAAAAGTTAACAAGATAGATCAAGTGTGGCATCGCATATACAAGGTTAAGTTGCACCAAGTGTGTACTAATATTCCAATCCATGTCAAGTATAAACAAGAAATGATCCCTTGGCCCAAAGCTGGCCCAAACCCATGAAATGACCTAAATCAAGGTCCAACTACTCGGTCTAGTCGATCGGCTCCCTATCAGCCTAACTCGTCGTGTATCGGTGTCATACGGTCCAAACATGAAATGTAGTCGACTGTGCTAGGTCCACCCTAGGGTGTATCCGGCCCTAGGGTGTCAACCACTGACACGAAACAAGCACGCACAGTCAAAACCTACCGGTGCCCAAGTCTGTCTTTCATCCCCGGACAATGTGCACGACCATGGTCCGTCGGAATCTACTACGGCGCACCTACTTTTGCCGTCTTTTTGGTCGCTTACACTCCAGCCCAGTATAGGGTATCCGATACTCCCTAGTGGGTTACTGCTGAGAAGGACCGCGTAACTAGGGTTTTCTAGTGGGTTAAGTGTGGTTAACCCCATCCAAACCATGTATCAAGTTGGTTAAGTGTTCCTTAAAAAGGTTCACGACTTAACCCTATCCAACTAAGCATTGGGTTGGTTAAGTGTGTCCATGTTGACTTAACCCTATCAACCCATCATGTTCATGTGGTTAAGTATATTCAAGTGGTCCATGACTTAACCCTATCATGTGGCATTCATTATCTTAATGCACCCCAACCTCTCACATTAGACTTTGTTGTGGTTACTAGTTAAGCCGGGCGGGTCCGGGTAGCTTTACACCACAACCTAGTCTAACCTCGGGTTTTAAGTGCGACATGACCAACTACTCACATTGGGTCCTATTGCTTGTAGCCACTAGTTAAGCCGGTCGGTTCCGGGTAGATTTATGCTACAAACTCAACCCAACCTCGAGTTGGCCATTCTCATGTTTTCTAGAAGTCATGTCCAAGTCCATGTTTTCAAGCATAAACATATGTCAAACTTTCATGTCATATTTTCAAGTCATGTACTCATGTTATTTAAGTTTGCCCAACTACCCATAACGTATTCCCATCGCACGTAAATTCGCATTAACGCAAGTAGATCAAAGAGGGAACGTAACCATACGACAAGGTGGGCATAAGATGGCAAAGTCTATCACAAACTAAACATGGTGATATTTGAGGCCAAAAGGGGTTCAGCATACTAGCATATGGCCTCAACATGTATGATTGCATAAAAGGTGACTTGGCCTCATACATATCGAATAACATAAGGGTGATTTGGCCACAAGCATGCATAATAGCATAAGGGTGCTTTGGCCACAAGTTAAACATGGTGGCATATGAGGCAAATGTGTTCATAAACTTGCATATTACATTATAAGCCTCAAAACATGCATGATATCAAACTTTAGCAATTAGGTGAAACATGATCATAAATGGCATGGGATGATAGCTAGTGATTCGCATATAACATCATATGCAAGATAACATAAGGCTTATGAGAGATCATAAACTTGCATATTATATTATAAACCTCAAAACATGCATAACATTCAAACTTAGCAAATAGGTGATACATGGTCCTAGATGACATAGGATGATGACTAGAAGTTCGCATATAACATTATATGCAAGTTATCATAAAGGTTATGAGAGTTCTCATGTTGCATAATGCAACATTTCAAATCAAAGGTCATAGCTTTCTATGCACAAGGTCAAGGTGATAGCTTTACAAACTTGCATAGGATAAACATATGCATAACATGTTAGAATCAAAGCACATATCATACTTAGGCCCAAACTCAACTTGCAACATGTAACATTTAACTTCATAGTTAGAATCTAAGAGTAGTATAGGGCTTACAATGCTATGAAGACTATAATTAATATAAAATAAGATTGAGACGAAGCCACTAGCAACTCTAAACACTCCCAAATGATAAGCTCCAATGAAAACCCTTGAGAAACAAGCAAAAGATCCTTGCTTTGATGAAGAAAGATTGAACTTTGGCCTTAATTCAAGCTTAGAAACTCTCAATCAAGCTTAGGAACTCTCATATGAATGAAGATTGAGGTTATGACAAGAGGGTAGAGGCCATGATTAAACATTTGGGCAGCATTTAGTTGTAGGAATGATTAATGAGGGTTTAGGCTAGGTCTAGGGGTCTTTTTATAGGTGATTAGGTTAGTTTAGACCATAGGATTAACCCTAAAACACATCAGGTCCATCAATTCCCGTCAGAAACTTCTGGAACAAGACTCAGCATGTCACAAATGGTGCACCAGAGAAACTGGTCCGACCGGGGGGGTCGACCCCTGGGTCGACATGGGTGTCGACCCCTGGGTCGACATGGGTGTCGACCCATTGGGGAGGGGTCGACAGGGGTGTCGACCCCTGTGTCGACCCTGCCTGGGGCGGGAAATTCCCCCCCCCCTTTCTGCCTTGGTTGCAATTCGAATCTGAACTGTTTTCGGGCTTGGAATTTTCTGAAAACTTCAATGGGCCATAACTTGGTCATACGGACTCCGTTTTTCGAAAACTCGGGCTCTATTTCGCGTATTTTTCCGAGACGAACGCAATGGCACAGCCCGTTTCCCTTGATTCAGATTTTACAATTTAATTCTGCCTTGATTTACATTATAACATGTTATTAAAAATACGGGTTGTTACATTCTCCCATCCTTAAAGGATTTCGTCCTCGAAATCTCCAAGTTAGGAAGAATGTATCCTACCATCCATCATCCATCTACTCAAAACATCATCCACAAGTAACCATTGTCCTTAAAAAGATTCTAAATGTTGTATGAACATATGCAAAAGGTGTGTGTATATGTACTTATCTAATGCAAAAATCAGGCGGTTACTGATTCAGTAAACCTCCTTAATGCAAAGTATGTTAGTGAAATGAGTCCATATGTATGCAAATTCCTAACATAATTTATAATCTCTACATGAGTGCACATAACATTCATTCATATGCAACATCCACGTGATAGCACAACAAGGTTCATCCATGAATAAGCATAAACACTCATGCATATGCAACATGAAAGTGTGTGAGCCGATCTTAGTGCCTAATGTGTATCATGCATCCACGAGTATCCACTTGCAAACACTTGCAACCACTTGCAACCATCAAGCATAACATGTTTCAAATACATGTTTCATCCAAAGGGTTTCTACCTAAGGTTCTCATGACACGATTACGAGATAACAAGATAAATAAGATAAACAAGGTAAACATGGATAGCAAAAGAAAGATATGCTAATTCGGAAAAGAGATCGAGAAGATAGTATACAAGTAAGCTCCACGGAAAAACAGGGATCAAGGATATACTCCTAAAAAGATATCTAATGCGTGTATCTAGTCTTCAACCTTCTAAGAACTTAATTCCATTGTGCTTTGACCGTTGTTAACCTTTCAATTCCGTAGCTTCCTAATTCCTACTTCAGAAATGTGAGTTGGAACTCATTTCACTGTCGCTTCTCATTTCACTTTCCCTTATTTTTTTTTCTAGCATACTCGGTCCTTAACTTAACTGTATACTCATGACTTCATGCGAGCTTTCCCAAAATTCACTGTAAGGCATTCCACGTAGAAGAACTTTCCTTTGAAAATAAATACCAATCCATGTGGCCAAATGCACTTATTAACATGATTTCTATGAACCACCCGCGAACACTAATCGAATAGATCATTAATTTCCAATAAATGGGTCAAAAGATTCTAGGTAACTAATCCTGACAAAACTCTAAAGGTTACGCGAGACTTCGAGGGTATTACCAAGGCAAGTCAAGAGTCTAACTACACTTCTTTCAAAACCGAGGATGGTACTGGATAACCACTTCATCCCTAGAATCAACCCAAAGCCCAAAAACATAATCCCTACTTCCAAACTCAACACTTAGCATAGACATCCTTTTGCGAGAAGAGATACTTGAGTGACTTGTGATCCGTATATAACTCGAACCTTTCGCCTAGAAGATAGTGGCGCCAGGACTTGAGTGCAAAGACGATCGCCGCCAACTCCAAATCATGAGTGGGATAGTTCTTCTCATGAACTTTAAGTTGCCTACCCCTATAACATATCACTCTACCCTCTTGCATTAGAACAGCGCCTAACCCCGTGCCACATGCATCGGTGTACACGGTAAACACCTTACCACCATCGGGTAATGCCAAAACTGGAGCTGTGGTAAGGGCTCTCTTGAGCCTTTGAAAAGCAAGCTCACACTCCAAGTCCCATGCAAAGACTAAGTTCTTCTTCGTCAACTTAGTAAGAGGGGCCAAAATCTTAGCGAAGTCCCTGATGAACTTCCTATAGTAGCCCGCCAGACCGAGAAAGCTTCTTACTTCGGTTGCATTCCTAGGAGTCTTCCAGTCTTGAACCACAACCACTTTCGCGGGATCCACCGCTATGCCTTGCTTAGAAACTATATGTCCAAGAAACCGAACTTCCCTTCTCCAAAAATGACATTTGGAGAACTTGGCTTTCAACTGATGCGCCCTAAGCGTATCCATCACTTCCTTGAGATGTCTGGCATGTTCTTCCTCATCCTTTGAGAAGATCAGAATATCATCCACGAAGACAACAACAAAATTGTTAAGGAACTCCCTGAACACCCTACTCATCAAATCTACGAAGTAGGCGGGTGCATTAGTCAAACCGAATGGCATGACAAGCCATTAAAAGAATCCGTCTGGAGTCCTAAACGCAGTCTTATCAATACTATCCTCAGCCACTCTAAGCTGATGGAATCCGGTGGCTAGATCGAGCTGAGAGAAAACAGAAGCACCTACAAGCTGGTCAAAGAGATCATCAATCCTCGGTAACGGGTGCCTATTCTTCTTTGTCAGTTTGTTCAACTCTCGATAATCAACACATAGACGAAGCGAACCATCCGCCTTAGTAGCGAATACCACCGGAGCACCCCATTCAGAAATGCTTCGCCTAATAACAATTTTCTCAAGCAGCTCCTTGATTTGCTTACTGAGCTCCCTTCTCTCACGTGGGGCCATGTGCCTAACAGGCAATGATACTGGCTTGGCATTATCAACAAGGTAAATGCGAAAATCTATCTCTCGTTTAGGGGGTAACCCCTTAACTTCTTCAAAGACATCAGGATAGTCTCGGACCACCCTTACAGATTGCAGATCATCGATGGACGAGTTAAGAGATTCAAGATAACATAACATGACGGGACCTCTAGGGTTACAACAAATTTCTAGGGTATTACCGAGGCGAGTCATGAGCCTCACCACCCTATGCTCACAATCGAGAATGGCTCCATAACTGGACAACCAATCCATGCCCAAGATCAACCCGTATCCCGTGAACCCGAGAACATAAGCATTACACGTGAATTCTACGGTCAAGATAGAAATCTTCAAATCCACACAAATCATAGATAAATGGGCGGAACCCCCAATTGGATTTGAAACACTAACGGGATCCTCAACTAGACTAGTACTTAGGTGCAAACTTTCAACAAGATTAGAAGAAATAAAACTATGCGATGCGCCAGAATCAAATAAGGTGCGAACAGGATAATCAGAAATATAAACAAGACTTTCTACAGAAATACTACCTCGGTCCTGAACTGGAGCAGTGTTGAGAGCATGCACTTGCCCTCCAGAAGGTCCTGCTTGCTGAGTTTGTCCTTGCCCCTGTCCTTGCTTCTTCGGGCAATCCTTGCTAAAATGTCCAGACTCTCCGCAATGAAAACACTCGCCTAACTTCCTCTTCTTCTTCCTGCAATCCTTGGCCAGATGCCCCTTGATCCCACAAAAGTTGCATTTCCTCTTCTTACTTGACGTGTTGTCGTTCTTTCCTCCTTTCCCGGAGTCTATCTTCTTGCCTTGAGACTTATTTGCCTTGACCTTCTTCTTGTCACTCTTATCTTCCTCTTGAAGTAGGGCCGTATTC
This sequence comes from Allium sativum, assembly GCA_030737875.1. Classification (NCBI taxonomy): domain Eukaryota; kingdom Viridiplantae; phylum Streptophyta; class Magnoliopsida; order Asparagales; family Amaryllidaceae; genus Allium; species Allium sativum. The sequence goes on from CM060926.1 coordinate 1,022,468,823, forward strand.
ACCAAATTTCCGAAGGTCGCCCCCATGGGTATATGAGTCATGGCCAAACTGCGTAATGGCTCGTTCAATCCTAGAGCAAAGCGTAGGGCCTTTTTCTGAGCTGTGTTAATCAAGTCTAGATTGAACCGAGCAAGTTGATTAAACGTATCCACGTATTCCCTAACTGTCATGTCCCCTTGCCTTAGTGATAGGAACCTCTCCATCCGAAGGTTCTCTTCTGTCGATGATAGAAACCTTAGTCCAAACCTTCTCATAAACTCATCCCAAGTCTCAATTGGTCTAGTAGTGGTGGTGACCACCCACCAATAAACAGCTTCCCCTTTCAATAGCCATACTGCCAACAAAACTTTCCTACGATCTTCCACATCAAAGATAACAAAGAGGTCTTCAGTTTCCTTTAACCAGTTTCTTGCCTCCACGGAAGTCTCCGTTCCGACAAAATTCTTGCAACCCATCGCCTTAAAGTCTTTGCAAAGCTCCGCGAAATCCGCTTGTGTATGCTGAGGAGGAGGAGGAATATCCGCGGGGCTGGCTTCATTCGCCCTTGCCTCCATGTACCTTCTAAACCAAATAGGTACTGGTACATCCTCCGGGATGGCAAAATTATCGGCCATACTGAAACGAAGGAAAAAGATGGATAGATTCAGAACGAAGAAACGAAGGATAGTGCTAATGGCTTTTGGGGAATAGCCTTTTAAAATAAACTAGACTTTTCTTGGAAAATACTTAATTGGCTTTGAAAATAGTTTTTCAAAAGGTAAATTTTAAAAACCTTTTGCTCAAATCTTGTAAACCTGGCTCTGATACCAAATGTAACACCCCACCTCCGCCAACGCCACTCTTGCAAGGACACTAGCTTTGGAGGGGCGTTAAACGAGGTAAACATGCATGCAGATATCACAAGACAGAATATATAAGTAAAACAGAGTAAATAAAGTAGCGGATAAAACTAACATTTCAAAACCATAGTCAAGTTACATCAAAGTACTTGGTCATTATTTTCCATAAAACATAGTCTAGAAACATAAACTGAAAACTGGAAATAACATAAAGTAACTATCCCCAAGGTAGAATAAAGCCATAGTGTGCTCAAGTCCAAATCGTACATGAGCTATCCAGAAAAGCAGCTAAAGATCCAGCTAGGTAACAGTGTTCCCACCCTGCAAACCTGGGGGGGGGGGAAATGGAAGAAAAGAGGCGAAAGAAAACAGGTCAGTCAAAAAGACTGGTAAGTCCTATCTACTATTAGTATAAAAACTAATAAAGTTAACTGATCATGTAAAACAGAGACGAGATGTAGGGTGACAACTGGCATGGTGAAAAGTTAACAAGATAGATCAAGTGTGGCATCACATATACAAGGTTAAGTTGCACCAAGTGTGTACTAATATTCCAATCCATGTCAAGTATAAAAAAGAAATGATCCCTTGGCCCAAAGCTGGCCCAAACCCATGAGATGACCTAAATCAAGGTCCAACTACTCGGTCTAGTCGATCGGCTCCCTATCAGCCTAACTCGTCGTGTATCGGTGTCATACGGTCCAAACATGAAATGTAGTCGACTGTGCTAGGTCCACCCTAGGGTGTATCCGGCCCTAGGGTGTCAACCACTGACACGAAACAAGCACGCACAGTCAAAACCTACTGGTGCCCAAGTCTGTCTTTCATCCCCGGACAATGTGCACGACCATGGTCCGTCGGAATCTACTATGGCGCACCTACTTTTGCCGTCTTTTTGGTCGCTTACACTCCAGCCCAGTAATCGTGCCCCACCCTAGCCTAGTCCCTAGGGTATCCGATACTCCCTAGTGGGTTACTGCTGAGAAGGACCGAGTAACTAGGGTTTTCTAGTGGGTTAAGTGTGGTTAACCCCATCCAAACCATGTATCAAGTTGGTTAAGTGTTCCTTAAAAAGGTTCACGACTTAACCCTATCCAACTAAGCATTGGGTTGGTTAAGTGTGTCCATGTTGACTTAACCCTATCAACCCATCATGTTCATGTGGTTAAGTATATTCAAGTGGTCCATGACTTAACCCTATCATGTGGCATTTATTATCTTAATGCACCCCAACCTCTCACATTAAACTTTGTTGTGGTTACTAGTTAAGCCGGGCGGGTCCGGGTAGCTTTACACCACAACCTAGTCTAACCTCGGGTTTTAAGTGCGACATGACCAACTACTCACATTGGGTCCTATTGCTTGTAGCCACTAGTTAAGCCGGTCGGTTCCGGGTAGATTTATGCTACAAACTCAACCCAACCTCGAGTTGGCCATTCTCATGTTTTCTAGAAGTCATGTCCAAGTCCATGTTTTCAAGCATAAACATATGTCAAACTTTCATGTCATATTTTCAAGTCATGTACTCATGTTATTTAAGTTTGCCCAACTACCCATAACGTATTCCCATCGCACGTAAATTCGTATTAACGCAAGTAGATCAAAGAGGGAACGTAACCATACGACAAGGTGGGCATAAGATGGCAAAGTCTATCACAAACTAAACATGGTGATATTTGAGGCCAAAAGGGGTTCAGCATACTAGCATATGGCCTCAACATGTATGATTGCATAAAAGGTGACTTGGCCTCATACATATCGAATAGCATAAGGGTGATTTGGCCACAAGCATGGATAATAGCATAAGGGTGCTTTGGCTACAAGTTAAACATGGTGGCATATGAGGCAAATGTGTTCATAAACTTGCATATTACATTATAAGCCTCAAAACATGCATGATATCAAACTTTAGCAATTAGGTGAAACATGATCATAAATGGCATGGGATGATAGCTAGTGATTCACATATAACATCATATGCAAGATAACATAAGGCTTATGAAAGATCATAAACTTGCATATTATATTATAAACCTCAAAACATGCATAACATTCAAACTTAGCAAATAGGTGATACATGGTCCTAGATGACATAGGATGATGACTAGAAGTTCGCATATAACATTATATGCAAGTTATCATAAAGGTTATGAGAGTTCTCATGTTGCATAATGCAACATTTCAAATCAAAGGTCATAGCTTTCTATGCACAAGGTCAAGGTGATAGCTTTACAAACTTGCATAGGATAAACATATGCATAACATGTTAGAATCAAAGCACATATCATACTTAGGCCCAAACTCAACTTGCAACATGTAACATTTAACTTCATAGTTAGAATCTAAGAGTAGTATAGGGCTTACAATGCTATGAAGACTATAATTAATATAAAATAAGATTGAGACGAAGCCACTAGCAACTCTAAACACTCCCAAATGATAAGCTCCAATGAAAACCCTTGAGAAACAAGCAAAAGATCCTTCCTTTGATGAAGAAAGATTGAACTTTGGCCTTAATTCAAGCTTAGAAACTCTCAATCAAGCTTAGGAACTCTCATATGAATGAAGATTGAGGTTATGACAAGAGGGTAGAGGCCATGATTAAACATTTGGGCAGCATTTAGTTGTAGGAATGATTAATGAGGGTTTAGGCTAGGTCTAGGGGTCTTTTTATAGGTGATTAGGTTAGTCTAGACCATAGGATTAACCCTAAAACACATCAGGTCCGTCAATTCCCGTCAGAAACTTCTGGAACAAGACTCAGCATGTCACAAATGGTGCACCAGAGAAACTGGTCCGACCGGGGGGGTCGACCCCTGGGTCGACATGGGTGTCGACCCCTGGGTCGACATGGGTGTCGACCCATTGGGGAGGGGTCGACAGGGGTGTCGACCCCTGTGTCGACCCTGCCTGGGGCGGGAAAGTTTCCCCCCCTTTCTGCCTTGGTTGCAATTCGAATCTGAACTGTTTTCGGGCTTGGAATTTTCTGAAAACTTCAATGGGCCATAACTTGGTCATACGGACTCCGTTTTTCGAAAACTCGGGCTCTATTTCGCGTATTTTTCCGAGACGAACGCAATGGCACAGCCCGTTTCCCTTGATTCAGATTTTACAATTTAATTCTGCCTTGATTTACATTATAACATGTTATTAAAAATACGGGTTGTTACATTCTCCCCTCCTTAAAGGATTTCGTCCTCGAAATCTCCAAGTTAGGAAGAACGTATCCTACCATCCATCATCCATCTACTCAAAACATCATCCACAAGTAACCATTGTCCTTAAAAAGATTCTAAATGTTGTATGAACATATGCAAAAGGTGTGTGTATATGTACTTATCTAATGCAAAAATCAGGCGGTTACTGATTCAGTAAACCTCCTTAATGCAAAGTATGTTAGTGAAATGAGTCCATATGTATGCAAATTCCTAACATAATTTATAATCTCTACATGAGTGCACATAACATTCATTCATATGCAACATCCATGTGATAGCACAACAAGGTTCATCCATGAATAAGCATAAACACTCATGCATATGCAACATGAAAGTGTGTGAGCCGATCTTAGTGCCTAATGTGTATCATGCATCCACGAGTATCCACTTGCAAACACTTGCAACCACTTGCAACCATCAAGCATAACATGTTTCAAATACATGTTTCATCCAAAGGGTTTCTACCTAAGGTTCTCATGACACGATTACGAGATAACAAGATAAATAAGATAAACAAGGTAAACATGGATAGCAAAAGAAAGATATGCTAATTCGGAAAAGAGATCGAGAAGATAGTATACAAGTAAGCTCCACGGAAAAACAGGGATCAAGGATATACTCCTAAAAAGATATCTAATGCGTGTATCTAGTCTTCAACCTTCTAAGAACTTAATTCCATTGTGCTTTGACCGTTATTAACCTTTCAATTCCGTAGCTTCCTAATTCCTACTTCAGAAATGTGAGTTGGAACTCATTTCACTGTCGCTTCTCATTTCACTTTCCCTTATTTTTTTTTCTAGCATACTCGGTCCTTAACTTAACTGTATACTCATGACTTCATGCGAGCTTTCCCAAAATTCACTGTAAGGCATTCCACGTAGAAGAACTTTCCTTTGAAAATAAATACCAATCCACGTGGCCAAATGCACTTATTAACATGATTTCTATGAACCACCCGCGAACACTAATCGAATAGATCATTAATTTCCAATAAATGGGTCAAAAGATTCTAGGTAACTAATCCTGACAGAACTCTAAAGGTTACGCGAGACTTCGAGGGTATTACCAAGGCAAGTCAAGAGTCTAACTACCCTTCTTTCAAAACCGAGGATGGTACTGGATAACCACTTCATCCCTAGAATCAACCCAAAGCCCAAAAACATAATCCCTACTTCCAAACTCAACACTTAGCATAGACATCCTTTTGCGAGAAGAGATACTTGAGTGACTTGTGATCCGTATATAACTCGAACCTTTCGCCTAGAAGATAGTGGCGCCAGGACTTGAGTGCAAAGACGATCGCCGCCAACTCCAAATCATGAGTGGGATAGTTCTTCTCATGAACTTTAAGTTGCCTACCCCTATAACATATCACTCTACCCTCTTGCATTAGAACAGCGCCTAACCCCGTGCCACATGCATCGGTGTACACGGTAAACACCTTACCACCATCGGGTAATGCCAAAACTGGAGCTGTGGTAAGGGCTCTCTTGAGCCTTTGAAAAGCAAGCTCACACTCCAAGTCCCATGCAAAGACTAAGTTCTTCTTCGTCAACTTAGTAAGAGGGGCCGAAATCTTAGCGAAGTCCCTGATGAACTTCCTATAGTAGCCCGCCAGACCGAGAAAGCTTCTTACTTCGGTTGCATTCCTAGGAGTCTTCCAGTCTTGAACCACAACCACTTTCGCGGGATCCACCGCTATGCCTTGCTTAGAAACTATATGACCAAGAAACCGAACTTCCCTTCTCCAAAAATGACATTTGGAGAACTTGGCTTTCAACTGATGCGCCCTAAGCGTATCCATCACTTCCTTGAGATGTCTGGCATGTTCTTCCTCATCCTTTGAGAAGATCAGAATATCATCCACGAAGACAACAACAAAATTGTTAAGGAACTCCCTGAACACCCTACTCATCAAATCTACGAAGTAGGCGGGTGCATTAGTCAAACCGAATGGCATGACAAGCCATTAAAAGAATCCGTCTGGAGTCCTAAACGCAGTCTTATCAATACTATCCTCAGCCACTCTAAGCTGATGGAATCCAGTGGCTAGATCGAGCTGAGAGAAAACAGAAGCACCTACAAGCTGGTCAAAGAGATCATCAATCCTCGGTAACGGGTGCCTATTCTTCTTTGTCAGTTTGTTCAACTCTCGATAATCAACACATAGACGAAGCGAACCATCCGCCTTAGTAGCGAATACCACCGGAGCACCCCATTCAGAAATGCTTCGCCTAATAACAATTTACGGAAATCTGAATAGAAACTGTAACAATAGACAGGAAGATTTATAAAAAGGAGGAAGGAAATTAACAAACTGAATCTGAAAATAAACTGTAAATAATTCAAATCTCGAGCATCTACAACTATTATTATACAAATTTTTCTTTAACCTATCAGAAATCTGAATAATCATAGTAATCTCACCAAAAATTAGCTTTTCCAATGGTTGTGGTATAAATCTCCCGAATATAAATAATTCTCCCTCCCGATTTTGTGTACAAACAATTCTATTTTAAAACTCCTTTTTTATTGAAGGAAAATTTGGGGCAGAGGAGGTATATGAATAAATAAAGAAGTTGCATGAAATGGGCAGGAGGTGGAGCCTACTTTACAGTATGAACATAATAACCTCGACCATCAGATATTAGGTATTCAATATTAAATGTCAGATGCAAAGAAAAGTCTCGAAAGGTCCAGAAAATCTCTGATTTTGTGTCAGGCACAAAATCGTAATTGGCCACATACATGATCCACCCATCACCCAAGTGGGTCGACATAAGAGTCGACCCACATAGGGCCTGGATCGACCCTTGGGTCAACTCGGCCAGGGACTGGGAAGTTCTAGTTATACCGAGAATTATGCATTATAATTGTATATATATGTTTTGTTTATTTCCAATTTTTAATTTGAATTTCAAACTTCAATTGGCAATAAATTCTACGTTTTAAGTCCGTTTTACGCAGATAAAATATCTATTTGAACGAGAAAATCATAACAGACACAATGGCGCAAACAACTTAGCCAAATTCCCTATAGTTTAAATTTTTTTAATTTATAAATTTACCAGTTCGTATTATAATTTGGGTTGTTACGTATTAGATGACTACCCGTGGTAGTAAGAGGGAACATAAAACCTTAGGTCAGACAAGTGTATAGTGTATGCGATAAACAACCTCTAAAAATTGTAAAAGCCGTAATGGTAAATGAGACCATAAGTATGGGAATCCATACCTGATCTATCCTTGCATCCATAGAGTTAGCACATAAAGTATATACTACTCTATGATAATAATTTAGGTGTACCATACGTCAAAGTACTAGGGTGTCTAAATGTTTGCATCTACACTATCTATATTTGTGTCAATAATTACCTATGTTTTAGTGACATCCCTGAGGGAGATAAATGACTAAACAAACATAGCAAACATCATCCATCCTCGCATCCAATCACTCAATGCACTGGATATATATAGTACGTTTGGTTCCACGGCAATTATGCCCTATCTGAGCTGAAACAGTCAACGTCAGACTGACAACCTTTGTCTGATTGAGAATGAGCATAATTGGTATTCACGAGCCCCCCACCTATATCCAATGGACAACCTCTGAACTTGCTTACAACTTACACCAAGTCGAGGACTCGATAGACACTCAAACCTCAGCTCTCCAAGTACTCGCCCAAACCTACATACTAACGATCCCTTTGCATATGTATCTCCACTGTAGAGTTTATTCTAGAATTGTCCACATACTCCTGTCTGAAGCCTCTTGGTCAGAAACTACCTAGACAACTACATCTGTCGTTACCCTGCTTTCTGAACCTCTCCTGACACCATCCTAACTTGTAGTCTTACTACCCGAGTCGTAGTCTCAACATCTTAACTTGCAATGTCCTCCGTCCGACTTAACTCTCATCATCCTGTGTTGCACTCTCCTCATCTTGACTCAAGTCTCAGTGCTCTGCCCTTGGAGAATAACCATCCATCGTCGAAGCCGCTGCTGCTTCCCATTATGGAATCACCATCGTCGAATGACAAAACAACTGTGTCAAATAATAAAATTTTTGCCTTACGCCAAAACTACTGGTTGAATAGCCACTAGATCGAATCCGTTGTTGAATAAACCATCATATCCTACTCCTCAAAACCAAACCGTCGTTTACGTCAAATAAGCCAAAATAGCCAATACTTATAGTAGTCGATATCGGTCATTCTCTTGTAATCAATAATAATTACTTTAGTCAAACACTTAACCAAAGCTGTTTAAGTACACATCAAATGAGAATGTTTGGCATTCATTGCAAAACTGAAGCTTGTCGCCAGGTTCATTCTCCATCTTCAGTCCATCACCATGCTCCAGTGCTGCTCCAACTTTATATTTGTCCGTACGCCTACCGCTCCTTCATGAGCTCATCTCATCTTGTTCGAGTCTTATCCATGCACTCAATCGGTATGCACTAAACTTCTTGTGCGTTTTATTGACAAGAATTAACAACTACAGAAAATGAGATTTTTCCTAATACTAAGTCGCCTACGAATGACATAATAACTAACTAAGCAAACAATCATCCATGCAACTAAAAATGGTATAATTATCTAAATTAACAAACAAACATCCATAATAGCATCCATAAAATAGGTAAAACCTATCTAGAATGATTGGTGGTGCTTTGGTGTCAAAATAGTTCAATTCTAGTGATGGTGTCAAAATAGCATGCAATAACGCATTAGTGGGTAAAAAGTGTGATATTCACGTTTAAACTAACTAAATTACTTTCTAATTATTGTATTTATTATTAGCTAAGTTCAAAAATCCTAGAAAATATATTTTAAGATTTTAAATCACCTAGAAATATCAAATTTTTACTATACAAACTATTATAGTTTAATAAGACAATGTCACTCACCTTAGCGAAATTGGAGTAAACTAGTGTCCAAACGTAGAGCTTGCCAATACGAGTCCAATGTAAGAAACGACATCCAAATCCGATAATGCATGCAAGAGATATCGCAATTATAAGTTTTGCAGTTATTTTAATAATAAATATCAATTCACAATGTAATTAATTAGACTGATTACCTTGATAATCCTTCTTCCCTATTTTTAATTCACAGCCACGTACAAGTGATACTCGAAATCAAAACTAGTGTGCATATTCTAAAGTGATACGAAGCTCCGCATGTTGGATTCAAGAACTGTCTGCTTCGTTGAACTTCTCTTCGGATTCTAGACTTGACCATACCCTCAACAACCAACCTAGATCACCATAGGAAATAGCGTCCTCCACCCTCCAACTATAAAAATTTGTGCATGCAAATTTTTGCACCTCTTAAAGAGCATCGATTTCATAAACTTTTCGAGGAAAGTGAAGTTTGCAGAGAGAGATGCAATGATGATCTCGGATCCATCTAACTCCACTTAAATCGGTAGAAATCTGGGAACCTGGCTACATAGTTTTCATGGAAAGATCATGACAGGTTCGCCAAAGTTCACAAATCTAGGTTTTGAGACAACCATCGCGAAAATCTCATCGATTCATGATTTTAGAAATTAATTTCATGATTTTTAGATGAGTATGGAGAGAGGTTTTAATTTTTGGAAGTATGGAGAAGATGTGGCCAAGATTTTTGAAGAGAATGGAGGCTATAGCATACGGCTAATGAGAAAATTAGGGTTAATGACTAATTAGAGGGGTATTTATAATGTCATTTGGCTGAATTGTCAATAATTGTGTATCCAAAACTAACACACGTTTTAAGGGCGTACGGCCAAATGCTACATCCGATTGATACAAAACTTGACAGCGCACAACAAATCATTGTGATGAATCCATAGATATAAATTTTGTCGTAATCTAACGCTCTGCCTAAAGCGATAATGTTTCATGCGTATTTCAAGAGTGCTTTGCCCTTGGAGCATCAAATCTTGAAATACGATAATTTTTATACTTTTTCTCCACCTAACGAACTCTCCGAACTCAATGAAAATAGTCTTGAGTCCTAATTCGATCATTTATGAAAAATGTAACTTTGGAACCATTAAATAATAATGATTAATATTTAAATAAAATAATTAAATATCCAATCATCAAAAATACGGGTCGTTACATTCTTTCCCCTTAAAGGATTTCGTCCCCGAAATCCTCAAGGATAGAATAACACAACCCAACATTCTCACATAAGTGATGATCCAAGCTAAATCGTCACTAATCGCTCTCTAGAAGAACTATTAAAATCGATCAGCACAAAGGAAATAGACTTAGAATTTGGCATAAATCCATGATTCCCGTTCCTATGTGCGAGCACCATCAAAATTCGGGATGGATATAACTAAGTCAAAACACCTGTGTTGCATACTTATTTCCAAACGAGCAGGCAATGGGAAATATAAATGATGACCCCTTAGTTGGGACACAACTCGACTAAGTAGCTTCTTTATCAACGTTGGCTTACATCATGGAAATTTTTAAAGCACTACCTCTACGTAGCTCAATCCAGAAAACTATAACTAGCCCAAGATGACTCAGTCCAACCAATGGAAACCAAAGTCCAAAATGGTTTCTCACATCTAGGGCATAAAATCATTAAAATGCACCTAGAGTCGAAGTTATAACTCAATACAACATTTATTGTCAAGTCATGTTTGAAAAAACATACCAAAAAAATAAAGCTATCTCGCATGTCTAACAATCACATAAGTATAAGCAGACGTGAATATCAATAATTAAACAAACATATGCAAAACAACAACAACCATAAAAATATAACATTCATGCCTAACCTAGAATGGAAGATAATGACCTACCTACTACGAGACAACATATCCACATATGACTCGACAATTTTTTTTGATATCCCATTAAGAATATCAATCCAACATCTTGCATCAATGAATCAGACATGACTCGAGTGTTATCATACTACTCCTTGGCAATCTATCGATGAATATTATTGATTATTGTTCCTGCATCTCATTATAAAATTCGAGTACTCATACAAAACCACTTGATACTTCTTTTTCGACATTACTAATTGATCATTTATCCATCTACTATGAATGCCTAATCACGCCCTTCCAACCATGCCAACAACAATAACACCTCATCTATACAGAACCAACATCATATGTCGAGTCCGTATAACATCACTTCAAATTTTGGATTTATAACCATAAATAAATACAAGCCTTATCCACTAAAGAATACAGCTCCTGAACCGATACATCTCCAACCCAATCATAATAATTACCCTAGGAGGCTAGGAACTCTAACCGTCACCACAAATGAAGGTCCAGCGGAGAAGAGAAATCCAGTTATTTGACCACACTGAACAACCCTAGCTCCATCCTTAACTATTAATGCCTTCATATTTGCAAAGTGAACTCTACCGTAACCGACTCCAAATCGGTAGTTGGATACACCTTTTGCGGCTTTGCTTATTGATTGGGAACGTGACAACCTCTATTTCAACATCAACTCTGCACCTACCAAAGCAAAACTACCTTGTTGGTGCTATCAGCTTCTCATCCTCTCAAGGAATAAGCAATGTCAATACACTCACTAACTTATCATTTAAGCTTCGAATATGAAGCTCTACCTTGGGTGAACTTGATCGACGCTTTCTAAGAACTAGAAAAGAGCAAATTATGTAATAATACTGCAAGCGCATAGATCATGTAATATGCAGGTCGAACACAGGGAGAAATTTTAAATTTTATTATTTATATATTTCTTGGGCGAGTTAGACAAATCTTGGAGGTTGGTTTTGAAAACAAACAAAACTGAAACTACAATTAAACTATTATTGAATTGAATCAGATCAGAATCTAATCTAATCTGTATTCAATCCAACATAACCTAGAAAAGCAGTAAAAAGAACAGAAATTAAAATTGCAGAAATTAGAATAACAAACAGGAAATAAAATTAGCATTACCGCTGAATCTAATCAGAAGGTCAATCACTAATGAAAATAAGTGCAAAATATAAATAGTGCTCTACCAATTCTAATCGTGTAGACAACACTAATTGCAAAGAAAATAAAAAAATGCAGAAAAGAGAAAAAGAAGAAGACTTTATTAATTCCAGGATGAAGTTTACAATGAGATTACAAGGGTATTTATATGATAGATAGCCAATCTAAACCCTAATACAATCACAAATGGGCCTTAATTAACTCTATTACAATTGGGCATATCTCTTTTATTCTTGCTTCCTTGGTAATCCTTCATTGATTTGTGATATGCATAGCTTTTCTACCAATTATTTTCTTGTCCAAAAGGCAACTAGATGTGAGATTTTCGTCAGCAAGTCTTCAAATGTAAATATGCAGCAATTTGATCTCTATTCTTATATTTTCTGATTGCATGTGTCTAAGTCGGCATATGTGTAAAAGTGGCAGATAATACCCAAGTAATATTTATTTACACTGCACCATATCAGCCAATTTGGCACACCAGGATGCGGGCGTAAAATTGGGCTATAAGCCGTATCAAATTTGACAGTGCTCAAATACGTATCAAACTAAGTTTTGCGATCCACACCACCCCAAACACCCTTAATCTGACCGTCCATTAACGAAGTCCCGGATTAGTTCATTTGATGCGGCTTTGGACCGTATGAAATTCATATCAAATTCCCCCCTCCCCACGTACCTGTACATAGGCATGATCGGGTTTTGCCTTATCAAAACTTTCGGCCGAATAATCCCTCTTTTTATTTTGCAATGGCGACCACCGAATACACAAATTAGGGTTTTGGTACTCGACCGACTTCGTTTGTCAATAATCGATCCACCGCAGTCCATGAGTTATCATCATCTCGCGATGCCTTCAACTGACCGGCGAAGCCTCAGTCCACCACTGTCCATCCTTCTCGTCGCCTCTGGAGGTGAGTATTAGATCACCGTTAAATTTAAATATGAATTGGGTTTAATTTGGATTTAATTTAAATTCGAATTGGGTTTTAATTAGGTTTAATATGCTGCTATTGTGTTTAAATTGGGTATTATCCCCAGTATTATAGTGTGGCAGTGAATTTGCTATCATTTACTTGTGCTGTATTTGTCTACCTTGAATTCAGACACTTTTGATTGTGCTGCCCTGCTCATTTGTGTGTATTATTGCACCATGTACACTGATCCTCATAACTGATCTGAAGTGCATGTGTATGATTTGATTTGAGAACTAAAGCATACTAGTTATGTTGACTGAGCTGCAGGTATCTGGTAATTGATATTGGGAAATTTGTGTGATTGAGTAGAAAAGCCGGTGATGGATGCATGAATGAAAATAGAATGGAATTTATAGGTTGAGATTTAGTCAATTTGTTTGATGTGTCATGTGTGTCACACTGCGTGTGAGCAAAGGCGTAAAACTGTTTTTCCATTTATGACTTGCTGCATTGGACCAAGTTGCTTTGTGCTCATGTAACAAATCATTTTTGTTAGTCAACTTAAGTGCAAAAATAAAAGCTGACTATTAATATAACATGTGTGTGCAGCATGCAACCTCCGTCATTTGGATGAAGCTAATAAGCATGGATGTGAGTTTGTTGATCTAAACTTCAGGTAATATCTCGCTTTTTCTATGAAAATTTATGTGTTATGGTATAGATACATGAAAATTTATGTGCAAAAATACTTCGTTTGATATCTATAACCTTTGCGGCGAGATCAGTTCAGCCATAAGATTTTGCAAGTGCATGTTTTGTTGCTGCAAACATGGCCTGAGTTCATTTTTGAATGTCCATAACTCTTTCATATCAAGTCGGAATTCATTAATTCTTTTAGCCTCAAAGTCATAACCAGATGCGATTTTAGATCAGGTCAAAACTAGAGTATGAGTCCATGTTTGAAGCTCTGAATAGGGCTGGCTAAGGGCGAATAGGGGTGGTTAAGGGCGACCACTCGTAGAACTTGCTAATGCAATGTTATATCTACATTGTAGCAAAGTGACAATAATGAGAATTATAATAATGTGGACATATCCTCTATATTGCTCTTTAATTTGGCTATAACAACTGTCTTTAATCGAGACTCAGTCTTGACTGAACAAGTAAAAATGTTGTAGACTTGCAATATTCAGCTACTAATGAAAATAATAATGTGGACATATATCCTGTCCTAAACTATGCGGTTTGCACTTTTTTACAGGCCTTTGTAGTGTACATGCTATATGCTATCCAAGCTAACTTATTACCAGGTCTTGGATAGAATAATGTGTTGATCTTCCTGAAGGGTTTCTTCATGTCTTGGATAGAATGCAATGTTTTGGTGGATGTTCATCTTGAAGGAAGCATTGATTCAACAAGCTCACGACGCCGGTTCGGGTATTTACCACAGCTTATTGTAATGTAACATTATGTATCTTCTTTAGTGTAATGAAACAGCGTGTACTTATTTATTGCAATGTAATCAAATAGCATGTATTATTATATATTGTAATGTAATGAAATATTTCATACAAATGTTTCGTTTACTGTTACAATTGTGAACTAGTGTATCATGTGTTATATATGCTTTGTGTTACAAATAATATGTGCTGCAGTTTCTGCTTATATATATATATATATATATATATGTGTGTGTGTGTGTGTGTGTATAAGATACGGTTTTTAGCCGTATCTACATACACTTTAGATACGGCTAATAGCCGTATGTTAATCTATTGAGATACGGGTTAAAGCCGTATCTAATAATTTAACATGCCACTTTTTGATACGGCTATTTACCGTGCCCAACAGCTTTAGATACGGCTAAAAACACAGCCTAATCAGCATATATGGTGTAGTGTTATATACAAAAGATAAGATATAAGAGCACAAAATAAACACATTTCTATGTTAATCAAACACCCCCACACTTATCTTTTACTCGTCCTCGAGTAAAACAAAAAAAAAAACTAAATAGATAGGTCACACTTTCGTAGGAAACACGATTGCATTGAGCATATGCAACAAGCCGTTAAACCTCCAGGTGTCCCTAATAGGACAAGTGGTGTCTCGTGAGGGTTTTCAGCAGATACTACCCACGAAGTCCAAATGCAGTACGCTACGGCTCTAATGTAACTACATGAATGCCGAGGACTTATGCAATTGAAAACAAAAAAAAAATGAAAACACGACTTATTTTGGGAAAGTAGTATAACAAATTAAGTAAACAATTTCTAGTCAGTTGATTTTATTTTAGATACCTCAACTTGTCACAGATTTTCAATATAATTCAAGTTTTTAAATGTTATGTTCTAGTTTGGCCAGTTGGTTCGGTTGATAACATAGTGCAGCCATGAAATAAATTCTTAGTTTGCTTGTCACAGTTTGTAAAGTGATATTATTATTTCCTCGTGTATGGCTAGTCAAATCAATAAGGTCAGGAAGTGTTTGGGCATCATCGCTTATTCTCTATCTCTATAAAAATTGAAATTTACGATTAATTACATACACCAAACTTAAAGACCAAGGTATACCACCCATACACTGCCTTGTGGACTGACGGATAGTTGGACAGAGCTTGGCGGATTGTGCAGACCGACACTGACTTTGTCAACAACACGTCGGTAATCCTTAGGTGTCCAACTCATAAAATGAGACCAAGATATACCAACGCTGACTTTGTCAACAACATGTCGGATAGAGCTTGGCGGGTTTGCACACCAACGCTAGATATACAAGAAATGTTGGATACCCTTGGATTGCTATTATTATTACTGAAAATATAAGAACAAGAGAGAGTTACACGAATTCAGCTTAACAAAACTTAGTTTTAAAGATTCAAAAAGCCAATATAAGTATTTTAAGTCCTCCACTCATTAAACAAAGACTACAATTTAGAATAAACTTCATGGCCATCACCTAGGAATCTCCCTATGTACCATTTACACTAATATCGCTCAAAATTCAACAATTCATTATATTTCTTATTCAATCTTAGTCGAGAGAAAAAAATACTATCAACTGACTAACAACTGTTAACTTATTTTATTGTATCAATCTAAACTGAGTCGTATTTCAAAAAAAATAAAAAATGACATGTTACTACAATCTAAAATGCATGATGGTCCTATCTAAATGCATGGAAAAGAAAAATAAATAAAAATAAAAAGGATGCAATGCAGACTCCTCCCCCACACTAGAACTAAACAGTGTCCACACTGTAAACACGTTTTCTAAATTTGAAAGAACGTACCCAAAGGTGAATGAGATGCAAAATTATTTGTAGAATGAAATGCAGTCCAACTATATGCAAGAATGGATCATATGTACAATGGTATATGTGTTTGTGATGTATGCGATGCAAAGTATACCACCAACCTTTTTACCCACACTTGGTTCTTGTCCAATGAATCTCATTCCCATTAAGTCTAGGCATGTTTTCTAATAAGCAAAGGTTTTTGAAAACCATCTCATCTTTATACCTAGATTTATAGTCCAGTAGATAAATGTCTAGGTTCATCCTAACACGAAAATTTTCAATCAAGCTAACATTCAAAAAATAATTCATGTGTTCAACGTATTTATCAGTGTAATTATTCAAAAGTTTGTGATCGTATGTAAACTCAGTTGCAATCATGAAATTTAAATTCTGAGTGTTGTTCAAGACTATGTGATCACATTTCTCAATTTTATTAGCTGACAACGTATTTTCGACACTGACAATTTCAAGTTCGTCAGAAACCTCAAAATCAAAATTTTCAAACTTGGATTGGTGGCTTGATTCTATTTCATCCACATTTGGAAACTTTCCTCATACAATCCAAAAAATTCATGTTCATTAAAATCCTTCTCCAAATTTGAATTGAAAATTTTAACATTTTTATTCTGTTCAATTTCTAGAATTTCAAGTTTTTTGCAGCTTAAAAGAGGAAGATCAAAGTCTGAGCTTAAATCTTTTTCCTAAAAAGAATCGAAGTCCAAATCATTTGTGGAATTTTGAACAACTTCATTTAGATCGTTATTCTAAATTTCCAAAGTTGTTATTTGAAAATTTTCACTATTAGTAAAGAACGAATTATTTCATGTTTCATCGGATGCTTGAATTTGATTTTGTTGCTCGAGTTGTTCTTTAAAAGACGTCATTAAATAGAGAAGTTCATCAAGCTATCTATCTTTTTCATCAAGCTATATATCTTGCCTTTCTACCCTCTCGCTAAGAATGTTAAGACGATATTCTTCAGAATCGTTGATTTGAGCGCTCTCATTTTGGATTTCTTGATTCTTAAAATTATAGTCCACATCAATTTCACGATCAATATTATTTCCAATGTGGTGGTTGTTTGAATTTTCAGAAAATTGACAATGGTATTGGAAATCATTTTTGATCATAAAAATTATGTTCGTAACCAAAACTGTTGAAATTCGAGGGAAAATTGCAATTTTGGTTATTTTCAAGATGTTGACATGGGCTATAATTTTGAGAATTTTGGTTTACATCCCATATTGATGTGGATCGACACCATATTGAGATTCAAAGCTATTTTGATATGGAGGTGGCCTATATTCGAAATTATTGAAATTTGAATTGAAATCATAATTTCGATTATTTATATGATTTTGAAAATCGTTGACATTGGGCTCACGAAATTTTGGAAAATTTTGTCTCATGAGTTGTAATTCATACTCATACTCTTCCAGGGAACGTCTTCTCAGGTTATTATCCCAAGATTCTCTCAATTTTTTTTAAATCAGACATTTGAACGAAATCAAGGCAAGGCAGAAATTATTCTCAATTCAAAATAGTATAAAATACTAAGTTGTGCTCTATTAATTAACTGACTCAATTTGAAGGGGGTAAAAGGGTCTTATGGCCGTTCACGTATAGTATAAATACTAGGGGATATGACCAATATTTTACGGGTAGTATGCAACCTCTTTTGCTAATAGTTCAATAAACTGAACTACTATATATCCGCGATCTAATCATACAAGACAGTCAACTTCACAAAGCACCACTTTTCAATTATATTATTTTGCAAATCAAATCTAGTTTTATGATGAGATTGATGATGTTAATTATGGAAATTCGTTCCTCACCAAATCTATTCAGCAATTTTCAGTCAACACAACAGTCAAACAATAGTAGTTGCAGAAAATTAAAATATTGTACAAGCAAGCTACTGCCCCTGCAGAAGATTTTTACAAGCAATGTCTACATTATTTTTAAGCAGCTTCAGCACCTGTAGAGTTAAAGAGAATTTTACAGTGGGGTATGGCTGTCCATCCAGTGCAGTTGAGTAGCTTGAATAATTAAAATCGCACTGTCTCCAAATCGCTTGCCTGTTGAACTCCTTGTTTGATTGCTTGAACACTATCTTTTGCTTTGATCTTTGAATTGTTTTTGAGATTTCACCTTTTTCTTAATTGCTAGTCCGTGCAGAACAATTGAATAGCACCAACAATTCAGATCCCTTTTTTTTGATTGAATTCCGTTCGTTTGTCCGTCTCTTTCACCTTAACAATAAAGTAAGAGTGTTGCAAGAACAAGAGGAGAACAAAATTGCAAATCAATTCAGATCAAGAAAAAAAAACAAATGTCTCACAGTTCTAAAACCCACTCACCAAAAAGAAAAAAAACAACTCAACAAATCTATTATAAGTAAAAACCAACTCAACACAAGTTCAAGCTCACGAAGTTGAAACAATTTTAGAAAGGAACAACCTTACAGTTCGAAAACCCACTAAGTAAACAAGTGAAAGCCGAATTCAACAATATCAATCAGCAAACAACTTGTATATATTTATTATCCACCAATCACGAATGCAATTATATTTTTCGTTGTTTGCTCAAAAGCCAAAATCAAAATCCACAGTTCAAAGCAAATAATCAACAAGCCCCTTTTATAAAGAAATAAATCAGGCTTTCGGGTTTCAGGAAACAGATCTCGCAAGAATTTTCTTTCTTTTCTCACAAATTGGAGGTGAATTATTTTTGCCCAATTGGGTTATCGGGTTAAGAGCTGTTTGAATTCATGGGTCTGGGTTTCAATTTTGGGTTTGCTGAGGTTATAGTGGGTGGTGAATATTGTGGCAAAAATGAAGATGGTATGGTTTTGTGTCTTTGAACTTTGAATTCAAATTTCGGATCTGGTTTTTGCTTAGGTATTCGAGACGGGTACTGGCGTTCTGAGTTTGAGGTTCTGGCTTGTAGTTATGATTTCGGGAATCGGACGTTGCGTGACTCTTGTTTGTCAGAGATTGTGACAGCGGGACAGTGGTGTTGATGTGGTTTGAACGTGAATATAGCGAATGGTTTGGGTATCTATTCTGAAGTAGTGATGTTTGGAACGACATGATGATTGGTGAAGATGGTGAGCGGTCTTGTGTGAACTGTTGATGTGTGAAACAGAGAAGTATGGTGCAATTGGGATGAATTTGTGCCAATGGTTTGGTGAGGCTGTTGGAGGATTGATGTTTGCTTATGCTATGATGAGGAGGGATTGGCAGTGTTGTTTGAAAACGAGGTTGATTTTGTATGGGATTTGGCTAGAAAAAAGGTGGAGGAGTAATGGACTTCCTGGTAGCACGTTTGGCGTGAGGGTGAGATGGTCAATGTGGGAAGTGGTATGATTGGAACTGGATTGTCTGGAGTATGCATGGATTCTGAAGATGGGGTATTTGTGGAGGCTTATGGTTAGCAGATGTTCTGTTCGTTTGAGCAACGGTTGGCGATGAAGTGGAATTGCTGTTTTAAGAGCAGGTGGTTTTGGCGATGAAAGAGGGATTGTGGTTGGGGATCAAGATGCTGTGTTGATGCAGTTTTTGAGGTGTTTATGGGTCTTTGAACGTGAAGATGATGATGTCGATGTGGTTCTGCAGAAATGGTTTGTGATGTGGAGAAGGTGGAAAGGGATGATCTGAACTGGAATTCAGTTGGTGGAATCTGAATAAGGTGGTGCAGAGACGTATGCGGTTTGCAGACAAAGACGGTGAAGGTGATTGGATGGAAGTCTGGATATGGATGTTGGAGGAGGATCGCCGCAGAAAAACACAGAAAATCAGAACCGAAAAAGGAGTTGCAAAGGATTTTTTTTCTTTTAAAAGAAAATTTGTAAAAAGGAAGAAAAGGAATGTATAGAAAACAGGGAAGTGAATGAAGAAAGGAAAGAAATCAAAAGAAAAAATGGCAATTTTTTTCTTGCTTAGTTCATGACAGTACCAATGTAATTGATATGCCACATCACTAATCGAGATTTTTTTCTATATATACTAGAAAACAAAAGGAAAATAAAATAAAAACTAACACGAATCAGAAATTAAATAAATAACAAAATTTAAATCTTGCGTCCCCGGTAACGGCGCCAAAAACTTGATCGCTGCTTTTCTATGAATTAGAAAAGCGCGAATTTTGAAATAAATACTACAAGCGCACATATCGTGTAATATACAGGTCGAACACATGGAGGAATTTTAAATTTTATTATTTATATATTTCTTGGGCGTAGACAAATCTTGGAGGTTGGTTTTGAAAATAAACAAAATTGAAACTACAATTAAACTATTATTGAATTGAATCAGATCTAAATCTAATCAAATCTGTATTCAATCCAATATGACCTAGAAAAGCAGTAAAAAGAACAGAAATTAAAAGTACAGAAATTAAATAACAAACAGGAAATAAAATCAGGATTACCACTGAATCTAATCAGACGGTCAATCACTAATGAAAATAAGTGCAAAATACAAATAGTGCTATACCAAATCTAATTGTGTAGACAACATTAATTGCTAAGAAAATAAAAAAAATGCAGAAAAGAGAAAAAGAAGAAGACTTTATTAATTCCAGGATGAAGTTTACAATGAGATTACAAGGGTATTTATAGGATAGATAGCCAATCTAAACCCTAATACAATCACAAATGGCCTTAATTAACTCTATTAAAATTCGGCCTGTCTCTTTTATTCTTGCTTCCTTAGTAATCCTTCATTGGTTTGTGATATGCATAGCCTTTCTACCAATTATTTTCTTGTCCAAGCAACTGGATGTGAGATCTTCGTCAGCAAGTCTTCAAATATAAATATGCAGCAATTTGATCTCTATTTTTATATTTTCTGACTGCATGTGTCTAAGTCGGCATATCTGTAAAAGTGGCAAAATAATACCCAAGTAATATTTATTTATATACAAACGATAAGATATAAGAGCACAAAATAAACACATTTCTATGTTAATCAGAACTCCAAACTTTCGTAACCCCTATAGGATCGATAACAATATCCTACTCTAGGCAACGCGACACTAACACTTCACTTACCTTATCCTGAAGTGGCAACTCAGTACCCAACCATCCATGGGTGTTTCATCCACACCAATCAACATAACGGGTCTTATGCTTTATGCTTTCCCTTGTAAATAGGAAACAAGAATACGATTGGGTAGCACAAGTATAACTTCTCAACGTGATATCTCAGATCATAGTATAAGAGATCAAACATGCCAACTTGCCCGCCAACTCGAAGGGCTTAACCAACTAATTAGAACCAAAACAACATATAAAACATTGTAATCAGTACACTCCATCCAACTACTCTCCTGTTGCTAAACTCCTCCAAATAGCCCAATTGAGAGGACACTCTGACACCACGGAGTTGATCTAACAAGCTACCAAGAATTGCACGTCTCCTACTCCATAAGTACTATATGCCTTAGGGGCATGAATACTGGTTCAACATATGAAGCCAGATCTATATAAAATACTCCAATATGGTGGAAATTTAGTTACCTTCAACTAATACTAACCAATACACTGTATAAAGGACCCAGCCGTCTCCACAGCGAATACTGATAATGCCTCCACTCGGATATACTCCTCAGAATCCCAAATGATTGTTCGTCTGCACCTCGAGCTCCTCCTCTGCTCTCCTGGTGCCTTCCTTCTCGAAGGTATCACCATAGGTCTGGCATACCTTACCTTATCGGGACAATAAGGGACTAAATCTCTCTAGCGACTAGTGTTGTTGACAACACAACGTCAAAAATCTCGAGTTGATGGGTCATCACCTACAAATCTGGTAAATAGGCTACCACTACTCCCTGCTTATCATCTGTCCTTATCGTCGTCGACAACCTCTCGCAATCTACTACTGCTTGTATTTTCTTAGCCAGTCCATCCTTAGTGTGATACCAACCCAATAAGTAAACTCTAGAGTCTAACACTATATTAATTAAGTCTAAAGCAACTAATTAGCAAATAACATCAAACAAGCAGTTAACCCTTTTATCTGTATTCTTTAATTTCTCATGTCCCTAACATTCCTATTACATGTCCATTATGTCCATTTAAACCCTTTTTAATATTACTTATTCATATGGGTAATTTCAATATATCATCCAAATATTCATTCCTATAAATGGTCTTAATAAATCCATTAAAACTTTCCTTTCTGAACATTTGGCATTCCTTTGAAATCTTAGACATTCATCGCCCTATTTTATGTCAATAATCAAAGATGTACTTCTGTTTCTTAGCAAGACCAAATATATTTCTCAATTTGGTCTATATTAATTGTCCACCTAATGGGCATTTATTTAAATGCTTTCTTTCCCACAGTAAATGATTCATCCGATTAATTTTCATTTATCGCTTACTGAATAAGGAGGTTTCAATCCTTTCCATTCTCCAAATTCTATAACCATCCAATGCTCAGAGGTTTCTAAAATTACAAGGAGGTTGCTATATTACTATATGGCCCCTAGATTATTTCTATAATTTAATGCCAAGCCTTTCCTAAAAAGACCTACAAATGCTCTTTTCTAAAGATATGTGTACTTTTAAAACATATATACTTATATATATAGTAAAAACTTTGAAAATCCTTTTTCAAAATAACAAGTATGTCTCTTATACGTATATATTTTCCCGTAATCGGGTGATCTATGCCCTGATACCAAATGTAACAACCCACCCAAAATGAGTCTAAATTTCGACCTAAAAAGGTGAATCGAAGCTTAGAGCCATTCTAAACGGATCGTTGGTTCCTATGAGGAAATGGTATAACAGATATAACAGACGGAATCAGAATCTCACATAGCGGAAGGGATAAAATATAATAGCTCAAAAATGTATGTACCTTTAATTTAAAACCATCATAAACAACGAGTCTCATGCAATAATTGGTACATCGGAATTAATTATCCCAACATAATAATACTGCCATAATGCCTAATAGCTGCGGATCCTCCATCATTATGCTCCACATCATTTCATCCATTGAGTTGTTACCCCACCTATTGACCTGTTGGAAATGTTAAAGAGAAGGGTCAGAACATAAAATCATGTGTGACTGAAAATAATATTTGTTTAAAGACCATATCCTAGATTTTGCAGGTTATATATGTCAAGATATGTCTACGAAACACACAAACACATACATATACAAAGAAGTATTTAACCAATGAGGTGAGTATCTGAATCAATCACTCAAGACCTTCATTAGTGCATTTAGGGTGGAGACCCAACGAGATGGACATTATCGGCCACTTAAGGCCCATTCTAACATATTTATTAAGGGTTGATTCTCATGATATCTTATGACCCTAAGCCAGACCCTAGCCACTTAAGACCCCCGTCCTAATACGTCAACATTCTTAAGTATCTATTCTCACAAGTAATATGAGAAGTAGTAACTCGTCGCTTATTACCGATTTAGGGTAAACCCGCATATAGCCATTTAAGACCCCTCCGGCGGACGCCTCATGTTACTACTTAACTGATATTACGGTAGAACACCTATGCCGCTTAAGACTTCCCTTATACAGTTGGTGAATTAAGTGGCATGCTACGTACAACGTATACCAACTTTGTCCCTAGGTTGGCCCTCCCACAACTCCTAGAGGAAGTGAACATTTGGGTAAACTACCCTACTCCGTTATTGACATGTCTAAATCACTTTCTGAGAAGGAAGACCCATAGACTTACTTCGAATCTAATAAGGGAAGGTCCCATGACTTTGGTCCACATCCAAGGAATAAACCTTCAGAATGGTCCTAGTCCTAACCACTTAAGACCCAAACCAGATAAGAAGAGAGTCAACCACTTAAGACCTTCTTAAAACATAGTAAACCTACCTACTTACACACACAATAGGTATATATATACACTAGACCTCTCACATTGAACCGTCTATCTGTAGATGCTGGATATGCCAAGTGGTTCCGGACAGACTTCTACTACAAGTGGGCTTAACATCGGATCATAGTGTACTAATTTAAAGGGCTCATGACGCCCAGACCTCATACATTAGCCAAACTCACTTGTGGTTGTTGGATTTGTCAGTCGGTTCTGGGCAGATTTCTACCACAAATGATGACTAACCTCGTATCTATGTGTCATTATTTAATATATAGATAAACCATTTTATACACACACACAAACAATAATTTATATGGGGACATTTCAAATTTCTAACCTTATTCTAATGTATTTATTACGTTATTATTACATTGGATTACATTAATTACGTTATATAAATGAAATATTTAATACGTCTAATTCTTGTATGAACGAAGGAATGTTTTAACGGTGTAAATTGTCAATTTGATCTACATTAAGGCATACAAGTTAATTCCCACATCAGACCGCTAAATACATGACATAATGACATAACTAATGATAGAAGTAATGGAAAAAATACAACATAAAAATCAAAACTTTCATCCTAGGCTTGTTAGAATAATTCAAGTAATGAATCAAGAACAAGGTGTAAATTTGCTACATCACACACACACACACACACATATATATATACACACATACATAGGCCTTTATTTATCTAATATACCCTTTCTTATATTGTACATAAAAATGTTGATACTTAATTTGTTTCAAATCTAAGTACTTTCAAATTATCCATTTAGAATGGAAATCCAAACCTATTAAAATAATAAAACTAAATCAAATTTGAATCTTTTTACATCACAAACACTTTTAAATTAGAAGGATAAATTAAATCAAACAGAAGTAAATCACCCAAAATGTTCTTCATCCATAACCCAAACAAATTCACAAACCCAAGCATTTATTGACAATTCTTGCGAAACATATATAAAAATAGGAGATTTGGGGATTTTACAATTTGATATTATCGTTAATCCAAATCTCCCTAGGCATACTATTCTATATAAAAATCTACAAAATGTAGAATATGGCAAAACAATTATTTACTACAACAGAAGTTGTGTTTTATAGCCGCCATTAATCATAGTTGTAGCGGTTCGATAAACATTGTATATCGACATGTTATTAAAAATTGCTGAATATTTATAACACAAAAAAAGCCGCTATAAAAGTGTTTGATTTTATAACGCAAATTTTCCGCTATGTTATTTAAAGACAATAGCTCATCCTCATCGCTATTAAAGATCTAAATCTCAACGAAAGTGAGAATATTTATAACACATTTGTAACAACCCGGATTTTTGGAGGGTAATAATAATGACTCAAAAATTGTAGCGTTAAGAAAACAGATTAAATTGAGATTTAAATAGAAGCTATATTTGAAATTCAAATTAAAATTTGAATTTTTATCTCTTGAGTGTAGTTTGGATATATTTAAATGATATTTCTTTCATACACGTAATATGAGCATTGCGTAAAAAACCGTCAACATTAACGTTATTAGCTGGTTAGGATTCATTTAAATATTCGAAAAGGTAACTTTAGAAAATCTAATGTTTGTAATATAAATCATGTTTGTGGATTTGAGGAAAAATCAAATATATGCGGTATGATTTAATTTAATTTAATTGGAATTTGATTTCGAAAGGCTTATGTACGAGGAAAAGATTTAAAGAAACCAACTAACAGAATTATATTATTAGAGAATTTATAAATTCTATTTTAACTTGTTATATATATATATATGCGGTTTGAGATTTATTTAAATAATTTTGTATAACTGAATTCGGTTTTTGGAAATATATTGGAGAGTGTATTTAAAAGAAATAAATACCCATTTTGTGTTTGTATGTATTGTATTATAAATGTTATTTATATTTGAAAATAATAATTATTTATTCATTTATTTTTGCCACTTGTTATGTGTGCTGAAAATATGTTCACACTTGTCCTTGTTAAATACGTTCCTAAACCACGTGTTTCTCTTGTTTCTGGAATACTCCATGCTTCCCTTATATTCATTTATCAGGTACCCCTCTTTGGGGGGGCGGGGGGTGGCAGAGGGAATCCTCATTTTTTCCTTAGACAGCCGATCAAAATTTATCTTCCCCAATTGGTAAATTGGTCTCCCCGAAGAAAATCTAAACCATGGTCGATTCTCTCTTCTTCCCAAATCTTGCCGCCACCAAGCACTTCCTCCTCTTCTGAATGAAGCCGCGCCACTTCCACCCCACGCCTATCCATTCCAGTAGCTCCATGACCACCGTTCACTAGAAAACTGCCGCTCCTCCCTCACCACATTGGTGCCAAGCCGACGTCCTTGTGCTTTTCGAGATTCCGCCAAACAACTGGGCTCGCCCTTCGTCGACGATGCAAACAAGTAAAATATTGTTGAGCGGATTTTATGCTATATGCTTTTCAAATGAATACAATTTTATGCTCATATGATGTTAATTCAAATCTTTGCTTGGTCATTAAACACACAAGTAAAATATCAGGCAAATTTTATGCAATCTGAGTTATAGTGGCTCTTGCAAAAGTCACCGTACTTGATATCAGGTATTTTGTTATGAGTGTTAGTTTTTGCTCATAAATTTGTGACGTATATTAAAAATCAACAAGGAAATATAGGAGAATGTTTGTTGCTTCTACAAAAGAAATGAAGACTACCGTCAATGCACTGCCATTTATGGTATGCGCAAACAGTAGGCTCTGTTTGGTTTGGTGTTTTCAAGTCATTTTCAGTTTTTAATTTTTTTGAAAACCTGTTCCTTTTGTTATTTTGAAAAAGTCATTTTGAAAAATAATCATTTTACAAAATGGGCTTAATACAGAAAATTCAAAATGAATTTATTTTGTTTTCTATGTTTTCAGGCCCAACCAAAATTCCAAAGCCCAAAATGAAAAACATAAACCAAACACGATAATATCCCTATTTCGTTTTCTGGCCGCAACTTTCTTCTTCGATATTCATCGATTATCATCAATTCAGGTAAAATTGCCTTTTTTTTTACTTTGTATGTACTTTCTTTTTGTTTGATCTGATCAGATCATCAAGATTATTATTATTTACAGCAACGTGCTCCTCCCTCAAATAAGGGTTAGGGTTTTTTGATTCTACGGCTTTTAATTCAGTTCGTTCCTATGGTAAATCCTGTTGATTTTCTATGGTATACTTTAATCGTATTTGTGTGGCATTCAATCATTTTATTTATGTAGATTTGTTGAGTAAAAGGATTTATAGAAAAAGCATGAGAATTAGTTACCTGAAACCAACAAAAATAAGTATTAAAGTTTCATATTACTCACATTGATTGCATATGACACTTTTAGTTATTTTGTTGTATAATTACATTACATACAAGAGAAGGTGAAGTAGTTGTGGGTGGAGTATCGCTTCAGGTTGATAACAGTTTGATGGAAAATGATAAAAGGAATGAGGCTGTTTGTTCTGTTTCAAGCACTCCTACCATACCGAATGGAGAAAAGAGAATAGGTGGTAAAAATTTCTTGAAATCTGCTCATGCAAATGAACAGGTGGAAAATTCATATTGAACCACCTTAGCTAACAGCTATCTCCAAATCGTTCCAAACCTTCTGGCCAATCCATATTGAACCACCTTAGCTAACATTCCTCGGCCCAACATGCAAGTTGCAACCGATCCTCCAACCACAACAAACTTGGCCTAATTCTTTTCTTTTCCCCATGTATTGTATCATTTGATACCCCATCTTGTTCAATGTTTTGACTGAAATATTTGAGGCAGTTTGAAACGATTTTTGTAGATTCCTTCTATAATGTTTGGCATTGGCTTTCCTATTTGATGACTTGATATGCATGTAGGCTAGGCTTTTTTCTTTTGATGCAACCATATATTCCTTGTTTTACACGAGTTTTGGCTATTTCCTCATTGGATTCTCATGTCTTCATGTGGAAGAGTACAGGACTTCACAAGCTGTTTTTTACCATCGCCTTTTCTTGATTTGGATGCATTTTCAATATTTTATAGTATACACAATTTAGTCAAAACACTATGAAACTTTTTTAAGGAAGCATGCACCGATTCAACAACACATACCTTAAAGTATGTTCAAACTAATTTATACCTAGATTATTTTATTTTATTTTATTGCTAAGGGCACCTGAAATTCATGCTGAGGGCTACGTCAAAAGAAATTCATTTACACTTGGGTAGGCATTTACCCACCGACCGAGGTAACTCCCAGCACAAAGCTGGATCCCTTAGCATTATGATTTACAATTTTCTTTTTTTGATTGACAAATGAAAATTTGAGGACATGATAGAAAATCTGGGATGGAAAGAATTAGCAGTGAGGAAAAAATTTGAGTTACCAATACGAATGCAGCAGCTTGAATAATATAGATCTTCACGTTTGGGTTTGCTACAAATAAGTATAGCCGGGCGGGCGACTCTCTGAAATTTAACTGTGTGTTTCGGATTAAATTAAGAGATGACAATAAGAGTTACATGTGAAACGAAAACATTAATTAATGTATCTGAAGACTTTTACACTATTTTTCAAATAGATATATGACATAAATTATATCATGCATATTTTATTTCATACTGACCTTGACTTGTCAAATGTACTTACTATAATTATTTGCATGTAAAGGTTATGTCATACAGTACATCTTAAAATATGAATTTTACTGTAGTTGCCTTCTGTATATGACTGAATGTCATGACTGGTCAGTTATAAAGAGTCGCATTAAGGAAAAAATTCAAAGCAATATATGAACAGCTATTATCATTGGCTGTAATGTTGTCAAAATAAAAGTTAGACTATCATGTTATCTTTATTGTTTTCTGATACGGCTCATTAGGAAAAATTCACCTTTAAAAGCTAGCTTGCAAGGGGAGGGTGCCTAATGGTCTATATACTAGACAATATTTCTCATATCGGTGGTATGAGACATATCATTTCACCACTCTTCGAAAGTCCGACGTCTGTGTCGGCCTATTCTATCGACACTGACCCGACGGTAGCCCTTTTCTCTTTGGACGACTTCACTCACCTATCAGTATTTTAATCGAGCCTATAGGTCGCCCCTTCTCACGGCTCGAACTTCCGTCAAGCGGCTCTCAATGAAAGCACCAAATGATACGGCTCATAAGTATAACTCACCCTTAAAAGCTAGCTTGCAAGGGGAGGGTGTCTAATGGTCTATATACTAGACAATATTTCTCATATCGGTGGTATGGGACATATCATTTTCATTCACTCCAAGTAATATAATTTTTTTCCAAAGAAAATGGTTTTTGTTTTGATTAAATTTGAGAATCAAGATGATTGTGATAGAGTTTTAGCTAACTGGCCTTATTTTTATAATAAACTGTTAATGAAAATGAAGAATTGGAAGGAAGGAATGAAACTAGGAGAATTTCTCCAATCGCTTCTATTTGGGTTCGGTTTTCGCTTCTTGATTTGGATTTTTGGATTGAAGAGGCCATAGGTAGGATTACTTCTGTTCTTGGAGTTCCTGTTTAGCTTGATAATGCTAGGAATGGTAAATATACACTTTCTTATGCAAGAGTTTCAATTGAACTTAATTCCTTTTTTTCTTTTCCAGAACAAGTGCCTATTTTAGATGCCATAAACAATTTGTTATGTCATGACGTTATATATGAATGGTGTCCGCTGAAGTGTAATTCCTGTCATTGTTTTGACTACTCAGAAAGGAGAGGTAAATCTATTCATGCATGGATATCTAAGCAATGCTCTACAAAATACTTCTGATAATGGTATGCAAGTTGATAATATTAATGTGTCGGCATATAAACTGTGTGATGCTACTGATAATTGTAAGTCTGCTGAGAATAGGACTGATATGTGGCTTGTGCTGGACAATTCTCAAATTTATTCTCATTCATGACTTGTGCTGGAGTAATGGCAATCCACACAGCCTTGTTTTATACTGGCCTGATACGGGATCTTCTGGATATCTAAGTCCAAGGTAAAACTTTGTTTTAGATTTTTTTGAAAACATGGTATACCATTGCAGGCGCCAGGCGCGATCATCAAATTCATATTTTATTGCTCCAGTTACATTCATATATAAATTTCTTAATGAGGAAGACCTTGTCAATTTTGCACGCTTGGGGAAATCATGCTCATACACATGTGAGAAATAATATTCATGACATGTGTTGCTAAGCTAGCAATCAAAGATAACGTTAAGCCCGCCATTCCATACTGTAAATTATTTTGAAAACATTTGTTATTTATATTATACTTAAAAAAATCATACTGCATGTTTATTTTGTTTACTTTTGAGTCCATTCATTGGTATGCATTTTGTTGTGTGCAATTCTTGTTTTTGTCT
This sequence comes from Allium sativum, assembly GCA_030737875.1. Classification (NCBI taxonomy): domain Eukaryota; kingdom Viridiplantae; phylum Streptophyta; class Magnoliopsida; order Asparagales; family Amaryllidaceae; genus Allium; species Allium sativum. Next base: position 1,022,499,337 of record CM060926.1, read on the forward strand.
TATTTTCAATTGTTTCACTTGTTCTAAGTTCTTTGTTTGTCACTCCTTGTGTTATTAAAAAAAAGAGGTTTCAGCTGTTTCGTTTCCTTTGCTTAGTCTTCACACACGCACACGCAAACACGTACAAATGGACCTAATTCACTTAGAATACAATATTTAGATAATAATGTAGTTAACGGGGCTTCTTCTTTGAAACTGTAAGCAATTGTATATGTTAAACCCATTTACCTATAAATAACTTTAGTAACCTTGGTCCTAACTAGTTGTCAATGTTATATGCAATTGTATTATTTTTTGGTGGATTTAATCATTCAATATGAATCATCATAAGTATCTTACATTATCATCCAAGCCCCATGTTATATCATATATGGACCTGAAATTTTACCAGCTTTTGTTAGTTCTATTTTACATTTAACTTGAAATTTTACTAGTTTTCAATGTTAAAATAAGGTACTGTCTTTTTCCTTGCAACTTGAATCAACATTGATGCTAGAAATGCTTGCTTTTGGAATTCTGTTGGGAAATGTTACCACATTTGTTGGCGATTACTACATCAAATCATAGCAATAGTGATTCATATTTCTAGTTTTACATTCAAGCATATATATATATATATATATATATATATATATATATATATATATATATATATATACAACAAATACTCGAGAGAAACGTCCAATTAGTGCATACCCATTACCCTTTCCTTTATTAGTAGAAAACTTACTGTGAATAGCAACATATGTTGGAGTCTTCCTGATATTTTGAAAGATATTAAAACCTCCTTTTCTCTTGAATTTGATTGGACAATTTAGGGTTTTTAGGGAAGCTCTACATAATTTGTTATTGTTTAGCTGCTGTTTGCTTTGGAATTCATTTCTTGTTGTGATAACTATTTTAAAAAATGAGTTGGTGTCTTGTAAAAATATTTCATAGTATGTTTAACTCTCATGCAAGTAAGGTGGAACCACTTATAAAGTTGTTTTCGTCTTAAAAATAGAATATGAGAGGTGGAAAAACAAATGAGCCGATGCCATGGTCTTTTTTTGATTGTGAAAATTTTCATTGATGCACTTTATAAGAATGTGAAAGCGGGAAAATTACAGTGTTCTATTTATAAAGTACTCTTATTTTTATTTACTTTTATGCCGTGATTCAATAGATGTCTTACTTTTGTATTATCGTTTGCAGATGTGACTTGGAAGACATCAGAAGCGCGTTGCTTACAAAATTTGTGGCTGATATAAATATCATATTGTTATGAAATATGCTTAACTAGGTTGTTCTCTTTCAGCTTTCTCTTTATATAGCTTATCGCTTGTATTATATATTTGAAACCATGTTATGAACTTTTTTACTGTAGTTTTATTCTTGTACAATTCGGCCTCGTGTAGCTTAAAATATTGTATTCTCTTTAATGTTTAATCATTATGTTTAGAGTTCAGTTTATTATCTTTCATCTATTATCAGTTTTTAATTAGCAGTTTGATATATTCACAGTTGTTTTTATTCAACTTCTTTATGTTTGATTTTTTTTTTGTTTGATTTACATGTAGTATGCTCATGCAAACATAAAAAAATGAATAGTATATATATTATTGGGGACGACTATTTGAACATAAAATTAGATACAATTAGTGACAAAAGTGATTTGGACCGTTGAATTCTTATTTTTATATGTAATAGTGCAATTCATGGGGTGATCGAATGATGAATATTTGTTGTGTCATCAATTGTATCTATACTTTGTGTCTAAATAGACTTTCACATATTATATATTACGTATTATACTTTAAACGTAAAATTTGTTTGAATTGCTAAAATGAAAACTCAAATTTTCAAAATTTGAAAAATGTATTTCAAACCAAACGCTTTTTTTAATTTTTAGTTTTGAAAACTTGCTTTTGAAAAAAGGATACCCAAACACATTTTGAGAAATCGTGAAAATATTCAAAATGAAAAATTGAAAACAACCATGAAAACTCAAAATTGAAAACTGAAAATGTAAACCAAACGCACCCTAAATTTTCATGCTAAAATAGTTTCCTACTCCCATTCGATGTTTGATTACTCATTCTAAATTTTCATTTTATCTTAATTGTTATACTAATACACACATGCGCGCACGCACACATAAACACATTTTATTGTTTGAAATTCCTGCACGATTATGTAAATACAATATATAGTAGTGTGTACACATATTATGTAACTAGAACTGATTCTGTTTGTATATATTGCATACATACATATATACTGACACACACTCGCACACACATATATACATATATTATATAATTTCTACATATATGACTAAATTTTCTACTTTTTTGTTAGAGCTGAGAGAATGGAAACAAAAAAATATAGCAAATGCATGCATGGACTTTTATGAACAACTTAATGGGAACAAAGCTATGGACGGTGCCAATTAACAGGAGTTGATGAGTTTAGGGTGCACGTTGAATATGAAGCTAAATGAAATAAAGAGAAGGATAGGTGCATGTGAGACTACTATGATGAAGAAAACAAAGAAAGACAAAACAATAGTTGATGTCCTGGAAGATATTAAAAAACAAGAGTGAACTAACATTCTACAAACTGCATGAATCCTATCTACAACAGCAATAACCATAATCTTTATGGTCATGCTGCTATGTAGCTGTTGAATATCATTGATTCTATATGAAGCAGTGGCATTAATTACATATTAAGTATTCATGGGTTTATTACTTCAAGATGAACTAGATGGTGTTTGGGTCTTTCATTTTTTACTGTGTCTTGATTTCTGAACTTTTCTGGAATAACATGTTGTTGTGGTTCTTTTTTGCAGAACTACTATTAATGTATTTAAATTTGTCAAGACTGTTATCTATTTCACATTTTCTTTTGATTTTGTTTTGTGTGCTCACATGCAAATTTCAAAAACTAATAATATCTTCATAGAAGTTGGATTAAGTGGGAACCCGGATTATTGAGATACAATTTTCAAAGCACTTTTAGACCTTTTGATCATATCCATAAACTAACAAAACAATGATTAGTTCCCAGATGTAAACTCATGATCACAAACCATATGAAGTCATTTTAACTTTTTTTGGATCAAATGATTAATATCAACTATTTATGAGTGCATAATAATATGGTACTTCCCCATATGGTCAAACCTTCCACTCCGTCGCATATCAAAATAGCATCCATATGTGGATAAACCATGAAAAAATAGCATCCAGGTTTTCAGTAACATTAAAGGGGCTCTGGAGGAAATATATTTCCGTTGATGTGGACACATTCATTATGATCCTTTCTTTTCTTCATCTTATTTACCTACATGTTTACATTTTCGTTAGTGTACTTCGACAATTGTTATTGCATTAACTATTTCTCTTTTTTCTGATCTATGAGTTAATATTGTCATTGTACATGAAAAGACAATTTTTTGATGTTACTTTTTTATTTATCGTCAATTTTTATTGTGTATTATTCCCAAACGAGTGACTGAAATTTATAAGTATTCATGGTGTATATGCATGGAAAATAACATTTTTAGAAGCATAATGTATGTGTTTTAACAATACCACACATTTTTAATGATCAATTTATGAATAAATTTAACAATGATCAAATTGTACATTTCCAGCTTAGTACACTATAGCTTATATTAAACACAACCTTAACCCATGCCATTGGCATGCAGTGCTTACTATATATATACATTACACAATATTTGCGATAAACCAATCCACACGCGAAGCACATACAGTGATTACGCGCGAAGCGCATGCCTTGATCACACGCGAAGCGCGTGCCATCATTACAATATTTGCAGCAAACCAGTCCACTTGCGAAGCACGTGCCTTGATCACGCGCGAAGCACGTGCCATCATCACGCGCGAAGCACGTGCCGTTACGCTTATTATACAATATGTTCACCCGCTTATCGATGAATGCAAATTGAAACATTCAAAAGTCTATGCTCCCGTGCATCGCACGGGTTTCCACTCATGTATATATATATATATATATATATATATGTGTGTGTGTGTGTGTGTGTATGTGTGTATATATATATACATATACATACACATACACACACACAGATATATATATATATATATATATATATATATATATATATATATGTTTAGGTGGTTTGGAGGATGGTTAAGCTTCTTTTTACATGGAGATATTAGTTTACTTTGTAATATTGAAAATTATTTAAAGATTGAGGTTCTACGTGGAGCTTGGATGACATTTATGGAATACCATATCAAGGTGAAGATTGTTATGCTCCCGTGCATCGCACGGGTTTCCACTCGTGTGTGTGTGTGTATATATATATATGTATATATATATATATATATGTTTAGGTGGTGTGGAGGATGGTTAAGCTTCTTTTTACATGGAGATATTGGTTTACTTTGTAATATTGAAAATTATTTAAAGATTGAGGTTCTACGTGGAGCTTGAATGACATTTATGGAATACCATATCAAGGTGAAGATTGTTATATTTTAATGGTACGATATTCCATATGTAAATAGATTATGGAGATATGTCGCAAATGCATTTTCTTTCTTATGGATTTGATAGAGTGATTTATTGCTGCTTTTATTACATTATAGAAAGCAACAAATTATCTACATGAGAAAGATTTTCTTTAAATAATGGAAGTAATCAAATGCTTACTAACGAAGGTATTTTGTCAAGGCTAATATAAATAGACATGAACATTTTTCATTATATGCACTACAAGAATCGACTCAATTAGTGACGGCAAAAAGCCTTCACCAGCCGTCGCCAACCGTCGCCATTAGCCGTCACCAATTATGTGGACGCTAAGCAAATAGCGTCGGCAGTGGACACCAATTTTGCGACGGCAAAATTGCCATGTGGACAAACGGTTATATTTCTTACGAACGGTTAAAAGCCGTCACCAACCGTCACCAACAAGCCCTCGCAAGCCGTCGCCAACCGACACAAGAAATTGCAAAAGAGTCGTCGCCAACCGTCGCTATACGTGGCAAAACTGGGCAAAAAACCCACGCTAGCCGTCGCCAATCGTGACCAGAAAACCGTCGCTAGCCGTCGCCAAACTGAAACTTTTTTTTGTATTACAGCAGCTAACAAGCCATCAAACCACACAAACTCAAAATGCAGTTCATCTGCAACTCATATACAATCAATTTCACATTCATTCACCTCATAAATGCTATAAATCAACTCATACCATCAACACGTCCAAAAACCATAAATATAAACGATAAACAATCGAAAAACCATCGACACGTCCACATCAAACAAATGAAGTCCAAAATACCATCATCGTCTCCACAAAACAACACAAACATCTCAAGTCCATCACCAACAACTAGTTTGTATTTACAAAACAAATCCAAAATAAAAAAAGGCAAAAGTACCTACCTACTCATCCTCATCATCATCATCCTCATCCTCTCCGTTCTGCTCGTCCTCATCGTCCTCCTCCACGGGCTCACTCGGCGGCATCACACCATGCTCCTGAAGATATGCAGCAATCCGCGCATCCAGCACGGTCTCGAGCCTGTTCTTCTGAAAATCCTCTAAAGCTGCAACCTGCTGTCGAAGCATGTGGATCTCCTCCTCACCCTGACGCCTCATATAAGAGGCCTGAGTCCCCGCCATCTGTAATTATATTAAAATAGTTAGAAACCATTGTCAAAAGTTTTTTTTGGATACTATACATGGTTTATACAATTATTGTAATAGAGTTGTCGATATAAAATGCACACCAATTAATAGAACCAATTTGTAGTAATTATTCATGCAAGTAATTAATATTTATTTACGTGGATTGAGTACCTAAGTGATATTAAGTAATAGCACTTGGATATGTTTAAATCCTTTAACAAAACGCTTTACCTCTATGTTTCCAAAGCCGTAGCGTCTACCCCTGGTAGGCGGGTCGATGATTTTGTTCCAAATGCGATTGCACTCCTCCACGTCTGGCTCGTGACCTAACTACGTCGCTCGAGCATCTAAGGTCGTCCTGTATTTGTCCTGCGATAGCGGACAATTATGGAATACATTAAATACTCAATTCAAAATAACAATGTGAAATACAAATTATTACAAATGCTAACCATCGTTTCACAGGACTTAGGGTCCGTCCAGGTATATGTGGTGTTACCCTCCTCATCTGTCCGCTCGACGGCATGAGTCTATGTAAACACCTTAGCAAGTGTAGGCTCCCGTTGAGGAGTCGGCATCTGAAATGATAAAATATATATTTGGAATTAATCAATACGATTTAAAAAGTTTAGAACTATTTGTAAATGTGATTTATCGTTCGTACCAATTCGCGACGATGCTGGGAGAAGGACTTAGACCCAGCCCGATGCAAAGCAGGATTTTTGAGCCTGTTTGCTCGATTTCGCTCTGAAAGCTCCTGTATATTTAATTATATGATTAATTGATGGATATACAAAATAAAATTTAGTACCTAACAAATGGTGCAACTTCAGCATAATTTAGAAGAACATATATGTGTGCTACACGGTGATCTCTATCAGCTAACCATATTTCTACACATTTTCCAGAAGATCGTCCATGTTGTCTAAAAACAGATAACATTGTCGGACAAAAATTGGGTTCCACGGTTTCATCATTACGAGGACCACTTACAAATGATAAGTTCACATGATCACTGAAGTAATGAGAAAAAAAGAACGAAGCTTCTTCTTCAAGATAAGATTTGCAAATCGAACCTTCAACTCGTGCTTTTTGTCGAACTTTTTTCTTCATATGATTCAAATACCTAAAATAAAATTAATTCAATTTATATGCACTAATGTCACTTTGAATTGTAAGCATAAATTTTACCTTTCAAAAGGATACATCCGTCCATATTGCACTGGACCTCGAAGAATAGCTTCGGATGGAAGATGAATAGGTAAATGCTCCATTACATTAAAAAATCCTGGAGGGAAGATTTTCTCTAATTTTCCAATTAATATCGGAATTTCTACTTCAAGTTTACGGAGACAATCAATTTTTAACGTTGCCGAACAAAGCTGTTTATAGAATAAGCTTAACTCTGTTAAAACACCCCATACTTTTACAGGCAATAATTCTTTGAATACCACTGGTAATAAATATTCCATCATGATATGACAATCATGACTTTTCATCCCACTTAGTTTATTGTTTTTATAGTCAACACATCTACGAAGATTAGAAGAAATCCGATCCGAACATTTCAGTCCCTCAACCCATTTCAGTACAAGTTTTATTTGTTTGTTGTCTAGTTCATAGCACGCTTTGGTTTTTTTATTGTCATTGGGCTTCATATGAAGTTCTGGATGTTTACAATATTCTTCTATGTCACGTCTCGAATATATATCGTCCTTTGTTTTTCCTTTAACATTCCAAACAGTATTAAACACGTTATCAAATACATTTTTTTCATTGTGCATAACGTCGATATTATGTCGAAGTTGGGATCTTTCCAATAAGGTAGCTCCCAGAATATGCTTTGTTTACACCAATTATGAATGTCAGATTTACCCGGAATTTCTGTCTGCTCTCCAGTCTCATGGATCTTGGGATAATCCTTTACAATATCGTATATTTCTTCACTTGTCCAAATTTTGGGTGCTTGCACAGTCATTCCGCTGTTAGCTTTAATTTTTTTTATCTCTTCTAAAAGTATGATTGGTATGCAGAAAACAACGGTGACAATCAAACCACGAATGCTTCCTTCCATACCGTAAGAAAAATGCTTGTGTTTCTTCCATGCATAAAGGAAAAGATAGACGATCGACGGAACTCCAACCTGAAAGCATCCCATATGCAGGAAAATCACTAATCGTCCATAACAAAGAAGCGAACATACGAAAATTCTTTTTTTTGAAATGTCGTATGTTTCAACTCCATCATCCCATAGTTTTTTCAACTCTTCAATTAATGGTTGTTTATAAACATCGATGCCTTATTTTGGATCATTAGGATCAGGAACGACAACAGTGAGAAACATATATGGAGTTTTCATACACATCCACGGAGGTAAATTATAAGGAGTAACGATAATAGGCCAAGATGAATATTTACTACCAAACTGAGAAAATGGTGAAAACCCATCTGTACATAAACCAAGTCTAATGTTACGGCTCTCTGCAGCAAAGGTAGGATACGTCCTATCAAAATGTTTCTATGCTTCTCCATCCGATAGATGTGTCAAAGTTCCATCTTTTTGTGTTCGCACACTATGCCATCACATATGATATGCAGTGACTGTAGATGCATATAACCGTTGTAGTCTAGGGATGATTGGTAAATAATGCATTCTTGTATACGGAACTTCCTTACCTTTCTTTTTTCTAGGTTTATACCTTTCTCCGCCACATTTCTTACAGTTTCTAAGATTAATATCATCTTTCCAATACAACATGCAACCTTTTACACAAGTATCTATTTTTTGGTACGGCAACCCAAAAGCCGACATTAGTGTTTTCACTTTGTAATGACTATCGCACATCAGATTATCGGGTGGCATATGTCTTTTTGCAGCTTGTACAACCGCTGTAAATGCAGTTTCTGTAAGGTTAAATTTTGATTTCATGGTGATGTACTCAGCGATTACCGATAATTCAGTTTCACTTTCACAATCATTCCACAATGGCCGCTTAGCTGAAGCCAATAAATCATATATTTTTCTGGCTTCCATGTTCGGTTCTTCTTCAATATTGACGTCATCGTCGTCAACCTGACCGGTAGGGAACATTGACCGTGTTGCATCTTCCACCTTATCTTCTATTGGATTCGTCATAACTAATTCGACCTCCGACGCTACAGGATTTACTGTAGGCGCAACAATTTCTCCATGACGATCCCATAAATAATAATTTGGCACAAAACCTGATTTATACAAATGTACTTTAACGATGTCTGGTTTATGAAACCTAATCAGTTTACACTTACTACACGGACAACGAAGCTCCTCGTAATTTCGATTATTAGATACTGCAAATCTAACAAATTCATTTACACCATTATAGAAATGTTCTTTCACCGAGCCTTTCATTCCAATTCTAACTTCATACATCTAACTACGGTCAATGTAATAATTGAACATTTTTCCTGATTCAAAAATATATGTCAGTGATTTCGATAACACATACATATATTGTTCAAAGAATTTATTCAACGCATGAATATTTTTAATGGTTCATACATATAATAAAAATGTGATTTTTATTGTTCAAAGAATTTATTCAACACATGAATATTTTTAGTGGTTCATACATAATAAAAATGTGATTTTTATTATCTAAGCAATTTATTTCTATCATGAATAAATTATCAACACATGAATATACTTGAACATATGAAAATAATTCAAACACATGAATATTTCTGAAAATTTCGGCAGCATAACGGCAGGATAATTAAAACCTGCACCGTCCCGATGTACGGCTCCTCGTGCTACCTTAAAGCCTCGCGGCTTTTGACAAGGGGGATTTCAATAATCTATTTCGTACGCAGACGATTTTTTTTTCCACAAACTAATCCTATTTGGTTTCAACCATAATCAACAATCAACCATTCGTAATATTCACCAAATTTCACATCACAACTCAAACAAGTCGTCCATGGTTTGTGGAAGACGGGTGTCGAGAGTTTCTAAACTCCGTCTACAACCTAATATATGAGATTTCTAAATTCTAGTGGTTCATACATACTAACCTAGGCCTTTTCTTGCGTCATACATAGTCATTCCATTCCAATAATTTCCACAATACAATTCATTAACACATACAAACGCACAAAATCAACTAAATCCACCATTTTCATCGACAAACAACTAAATCGACATTTTAGGGTTTCCAATCATTACTAAATCAACAATAATTCAACAATCATAACCTAATCACATAGCATATACATTTAAATAACTATTACTTAATTAAATTAAGAAATTAGAGTATATTTTATATCTTTAGAGGTGATCAAAGCAAGGGGAAGTGCTGGAGAAAGGGGGAGATGATCGACAGCGACGGTCGGCGACGTGCGGCGTCGGCAAGTGGTGGTGAGGCAGCGGCGCGAGGTTAGGGTTTTTCTTTTTGGGTGGTTTTGGGGGAGCAGCGTGGAATGAGAATTGTTGCTGTAGCTTCGCGGTTTTATCATTTTGGGCCACGGTTGGTAACGGCTGGTGAGGACCGCTTTTTTAAGCCATCGCCAACCGTCGCTATGGGCCGTAACAAAATGGACCTTCTCTTGTAGTGGTGTGTGTTGGGAAAATGTATCGTTTCACGTATTAGATATTGAGATTTTTTTCTCAAGTCAATGGATAAGTTTTCTGGACGAGTTGGTGTGTTATTTTTTCAATTCTTATCTCTTTTTAAATCCAACTCTATAGAAATTATTTAAAAAAGATCCTAACATGGTGTCTCTCCACTCTACTAAATAACGAGTTCTTCCTACTACCTAATTTCCTCTCACGACCCCAACATCATTCTTTGTTGGGAAATTTATCAGCAAATCCCATAAGGAGAGAAATGCTCGAAATTTAACAAGGGTTGGTCAGCCTAGAAAGACAATGTTAGGCAAGTATATGTCAATCGCAACAAATGGGACGATCCATACTTTTTGGCGGTCTCTCTTACTAGTACCTACACCAAACTCTACCAATCCAACTGGTTCGTTAGCTATTTGTTGAAACCATGTATTCGAGCTATACATGTCTTTAGGTCTTTGATTTCCAACTTCATCCGATCATAAGCCTTTTTGAACAGGATGTTTATGGAACTACCACCATCTACAAGCAATTTTCTAGCAGGAGTGAAGCGATTCTAGCCAATATTTCTAATGGAAAAATGGTCTGGGCCTCCACCCTGTTTTCATCATTGTCTATAAAATAGACTTTGTTGGTCATTTTTTCAATTGCTTCATCAGAAATCCTTCTTTCACAGTTAAGCACTCTTCGTATTCAATGTGCTTAATATCATTTACATACTTTTGCATCTTCCTTTAAGTTTTGTTTTCTTGATGTGGTCCACCTAATATAGTATTGATAACAATTCATTTCTCGAGTCTTCTTTGATCGAAAGCTATAGTTGCTACCTGGCCTCCATTGGGCTAATGTCCCTTGCCTACAATCATGTAAGGCTTTTACGTACTATTGCAGTTTATTTTCTCTATTTGTTCAGTCGCATCTTTAAGATGCCAGAACTCGTTGGTATTGTGGTCGTATATCTCGTGGAATCTACTATATTTTCTAGACTGTCTTTCCCACTCCGTTGATTCTCTTGTAGAGAGTTTCCAATGCTGAATAGTATTGCAAGTCCCATGATAAATGTTCTCCAATGATTTATTGAGTTGGGTATAGGCAAAGAATGAAGGAATCCTTGGTCATCCACTCGAGTACTTTCTTCCAACATGGCCTCCATCACTATTATCCTTTCTCTTCCTATCAGTCATTATGTTCTAAAAGTTAACATTTACTTTTTCGCTTTCTTCAGTTTTCTTAATCGCAACATCACTCTACGTTGTTTTTGGCTAATGGATTATCCTTATTTTGGTCTATTTCTCCTTACCTCGTCTCTGTGTAGGTTGTAAGAATGTTATATGGTAGAAGGAGGCTTCCTCTTATTTTATTCACCAAACACTACAAGATGAACAGTGAATAGCGACGACAAATATCCGTTGGCGGCCGACGCAAGCCGTCGCTAGCTGTTGCTATTTGTCGTCGCTATAAATGTCGTCGCGAGGGAAAAAAGTGACGGAAAAAGCAACGGCTCCGTCACTCGTTTAGCAACGGCTTGCAACGGAAACTTGCCACGTGGCATCATGAGAGGGCAGGTGGTTTTTTTGCCGGGAAGCCGTTGCAAAAGTCGTTGCTAATGGTGTCCAACAAGCCGTCGCTATCCGTCGCTCTAGTGCGTTGTTTGCCGTCGCTAGCCGACGTAAAAAAATGACCAAACATACGTCGTCAGCTGTCACTAGCCGTCGCAAATCTGGAACCCTTTTTCTGCACTACACAGCCATACCTTTCCAACAAGTCTCCATATCAAAACCAATCCACTATCAATCCATCAATATCATTCCAAATTAATCAATACGCACTCATAAATATAACTACAACACACAATATATCCAAAACATTACTAAATTCATCACAATACCATAAAATACCATCGTCATACATCCAAAGAACAATATCATCACCATATATCATTGTCCCATCATCAAAAAACATCAAAATACATCAAACCACATCCTACCGTCATCAAATATCATCGTACGTACATAAAGCAAATAAAAAAGTAAGTGTATATACATACCCAAGCACAAGAACAAACAAACTACTTGTCGTCTTCTTCTTCTTCTTCGCCTGTAGCATCCCCACCATCGTCCTCGTCTGGCATCGATCCATGCTCGTCATAATAGCGTGCAATGCGCTCGTCTATCTCCTGAGCCAGCTGGCTTCTTCTCCAATCGTTCATCTCTTCCAGTTGCTTCTTCAACTGAGCTATAGCCTCCTGCTCCACGGACTTGCTATATCCTCGCTGAAAATCAATAGTCTGCGAAATAGTTCAAGTTCACATTTATAAATGGACTTGTAATATATACATGGACTTTGAAGATCAATACACATGTCAATTTGAAGCTTCTATATTTATAATGTCAATTTAACATGTTAATATAAAAAGAAGGTAAAAGAATGCATGTTAATTGAATACACTTTAAATGTAAACCTAAATTAAAAAAGGTACCTCCTGATTGCCGAAGCCGTATCGCCTATTACGACTAGGCGGCTTAATAATAACATCCCAAACACGATCGCACTCTGCAACCGTAAGCTCATCTCGTCTACTGGCCTGAGTCACTCTAGCTGACTCTGCATCATATCTCTCATACAATACCAATATAATTTCAATACAAATGCCATATAATTTAATAATATAATGTGATATGAACGAATATGAAATATTTTAATTATTAATAAGTATATTTACCATTACGCCCGCAGCCTTGTCGTCCGCCCAATCATATGTCATGTTCCCTTCGTCATTAGTATGCTCCACCGCATGAGTATGCCTGAAAACCTCTGCCATCGTAGGCTCCCTTCTATACTTTGTCATCTGAGTATATATACAATAATAAATTACTAAAAATAAAAATGAATGATATGCACTCAATTTTTACGTGAACATGTGCTAAAAACTATTTCAAATTTATACCAATTCTCTCCTATGTTGCTGGAATGATTTTGAGCCACCGCGATGTAAACCAGGATTCTTAGCTCTATTTTCTTTATTCCTTTGTGCTATTTCCTATTAAATTTGATACATTATTAAATAAAAGAATGCAATCAACATAAATATGATTATTTTCATTGTATCTTACTTTCGCTGCTTCAGTATCCCAATATGCTAGAAATCCAGCCCAAACATCGTCAGCCATCCATTTAGGCTTCTTCCGTGATGTCTTCGCCCTGGAAATTATTTCTCGGTAATTCTTTCGCATTTTAATATTCCAGTGTGTCAAAAAAACCTGCATGTCCTGCTCCTCTACACGGACAACCGCCTGCAAATTAAATTTATTTTGAATTATTTATAGTATATATGAATTTCCAATAATAAAATAAATAAATACTTACCAGCAAATCGGCTAGAATGGCGTTCTTGATGTGGGGTGGGATACTATCCCAATGAGGCCAAGTCCCAGACATCCTACTCGTGTACGACTGCTTCGACACTTTTAAAATGAAATTCGCTGGCTCGATTTCAAACCCGGTGCTGTGTACATGTTTACATAGGTAAACCATATATTTTTAACTAATTTAAACTGAAATAAATTAGATACTTACCCAGCACTCTTCGAAACAACCTCTGCACATCGCCGCAGATCTGGCTCAGAGCTGTTAGGACCTACACCTGGCGCAGGAGATGGTGAAGGAGTCGGCTGAGATGAAATCCTCGAGCGGCTTCTATCTGACATATCTGTTACAATCATATAATACATACAAAATAACTTGAATTATTAACATCAATCATCATTATCATTACATAAATCGTACATGACAAGAACAATGCACAACACATATACATATTCAACATTAACATTGCTATTACATAGCTCAGAAGAGTACACAACATGATACATAGCTCGTAATAGTACATAACATAAATACATAACATCAGTCTTCATCATCTTCGGATGCAGACTCAGTCTCATTCTCCATATCATTTTCTTCAGTACTTTCAAATGCATCTACTAACACATTCGCTTCATCATTCAACGACCCGACATCAATGTCATCAGCTATTATAATTTCAGTATTCGGCTCAAGATCCGCTTGATACGCTGCTTCGTCTAGAATATTATTTCCATCAAATGTAAATCTTGCCTTTGTTTTAAAAACAACCCACCAATCTGCTTTATCTTTTTTTAAGGATGGATACAGAGCAAAATACACTTGTAGTGCTTGCTTGGCTAACAAGAAAGGATCATACTTATAGTAATGCGACGTATGCCTTATTTCTATTAGCTTGTAATCTTTGTGCATGTTAACTCCAGAACCAGGAACATTGCTAAACCAGTTGCATTTGAATAGATAAATTTTCTCTAAGGGACGAACATAATATGTCAACTCTACAACTTGCGTTAAGACGCCATAAAAATCTTTTATATGCTCCTCTGGGTCATCACTACCTTTGACAAATACACCGCTATTATACGTTAATTTTTCAGCTCCGTAATCATTGGTGTTGAATTCAAATCCATTGACAAAGTATATTGGATAAGTCTTGACATTTCTTTTTGGTCCAATAGCAAGATGTCGTAATCCTTCATTAACAACACAGTTTTTGGGATCATGAACATAGTCTGAAAACCATCCAGCAAATTCTTTGCTGAGATCACCAGATGGATGCTATGATTCGTATATACTGCAAATATGTGTTATGTTCTTTTTCTATTAATATAGACAAATAAATATAAATGTATATATAATTGAATTGAACATGAATTTTATATAACCTGACAAACGGTGCAACTTCCACACAATTTAACAGAACATATGTGTGTGCCACATTGTAGTCTTTATCGCTTAACCATATTTCTACACATTTTCGAGCAGGTCTTCCGTGTTGTCTAAAAATAGATAACATTGTCTGAGAAGTCTCCTGTTCAACGGCTTCTTCATTACGAGGAACAGATATGAAAGACAAGTTCACATGTTCACTAAAGTAATGAGAGAGAAAAAAATGAAGCTTCTTCTTCAAGGTACGATTTGCAAATCGAACCTTCTACTCGAGCTTTTTGCCTAATTTTCTTCTTCAAATGATTCAAGTACCTATAATAAGAGTAATTTAGTTTATATGTTGGTACAAAAATCTAAGTTGTAATCTATCAACAGTATTGAGTATACACAAAATTACCTCTCAAATGGATATATCCATCCATATTTGTAACACCCCACCTCCGCCAGGGTGGCTCTTGCAAGCACTCTGACTTTGGAGGGGCGTTAAAACAGGTAAACATGCATAATGATATATCAAGGCAGAACATAACATATGTATTTATGTAATCAGAGTAAATAAGATAGATAAAACAGCGGAAGATTTTAAACCATTTCAAAACAAGTCAGGTACAACAAAGTATCATCTTTCCAAATAAACAAGTCTAGATAAAACATCAACTGAAAAACTGAAATATATAAAGTACTATCCCCAAAATGACGTGGTAAACCATAGCATGCTCACTGTCCAAACGTACATGAGCTCAATCCAGCAAGCAAGCAAAGCGATCCAAGCTAAGCACCAATGTTCCCACCCTGAGAACCTGGGGGGGGGGGGGGGGGGAACAGAAGAAAAGAAGCGAAAGGAAAACGGGTCAGTCATAAAGACTGGTAAGCCCTATCTACTATCAGCATAAAAACTAGTAAAGTTAACTGGCATGAGGAACTGAGATGAACATAAGGATAATTACATACTAGCATGGTGAATATCTAACAGATAGTTCAAAGGAGTCATCGCATAATCAAGGTGAAGTTTTTCACCACAGGTGTACCAGCATTCTAACATGTCATGTATAAACAAGAATTTATCCCTTGGCCTAAACTTGGCCCAGTATCAGGTGTTTGACTTAAATCAAGATCCAACTTCTTGGTACCAATTCTAGTATAACAGGATTAGGTGTTACCCCAATGTTTACATCGAAACAGGACGGAACAGAATGGTCCATACAGAGATAGAGTTTGGGAAAAATGGGCTTTTACCACCCTAACAGAGAAAGTACAGAAACAGAATGCTAACAATAATGGGCCTTTACCACCCTAACAGAACAGAGTACAGAAACAGAATACTACAATTAGGTGTACACTAGTAGTGGGCCTTTACCACCCTAACAGATGGTACCACGCAGAAACAGACGGGTGTTACCACCCAACAAAACAGACGGTACCAACAGAATCAGACAGAGCTAAGTGTACCCTAAATCCTACCTAAGCGATCGGCTCCCTAATACATAAATACCCTGTGTCGGCCCCACGATAGGGTGTATCACTCCCTAAAGTGGCAACCAATTGGCACAGGCATATTTACAGATGTCACGGCGTCTTACATCCTCAGAGGCAGACCGGGATCCATGCACGCACATGACACGGTTGGAACGCACCATCAACACCCATCGCCATTATCAGAATGAATCACTTATAATTAGTTCAGTAAGCGTGCCCGGACCCTACCTACAGTTGGGTCAAAGTTTTGATACCAGAAAGGGTTACTGACTAATATGGGTCCCAAACAACAAATGACACAAGTATTCCCCCTTGTGTCCCCAGACTATCAGATTCAGATTAACTTATTAACAGAGTTCAGACATACAAAGTTCAGACGATCAGTTTTCAGACTAACGGATCAGATAACAGATTTACAAACTTGCCTAACTTGGTGTGGGTCCTACAGATCCGCAAAACAGGTTCGTTTAATTTATCAATCAAGTTAGTTTATCCAGACCAGGTATCAAATTGGTTCTCAGCCTTATCAAATTACTGAGTTGGATTGGTTAAGTATAGTTCAACATAACCCCGTTAAATTACCGAGTTCAGATTGGTTAAGTGTAGGTTAACTTAACCCCGTTAATTTACCGAGTTCAGATTGGTTAAGTGTCATAAGTCAAATTTACTTAACCTTATCATGTAGCATTAATTAATTTAATGCACCTTAACCTCTTACGTTAGACCTCGTTGTGGTTACTAGTTAAGCCGGGCGGGTCCGGGTAGCTTTACACCACAACCTAGTCTAACCTCGGGTTCAAGCACTACTTGACCAACTTCTCACATTGGGTCTTATTGTTTGTAGCCACTAGTTAAGCCGGTCGGTTCCGGGTAGATTTGCGCTACAAACTCAACCCAACCTCGAGTTGGCCACATTTATATTTTCTAAGTGTCATGTCCATTATGTTTCCAAAACATAATTACAAGTTAACATATCATGTCATGTTATAAAAACCATGTTCATGTCATAATGTTACCCAACCCCAACGTAATCCCATCGTTTACATAGTCTCAACAACGCATAAAGGATAAAATAGGGAACTTGGCATAACCATGACAAAAAGATGTTGAAGCCACAAGTTTAACATGGTGGCATATGAAATGTTCATATGTTCATATACTTGCATATTGCATTATTAGGCCTCAAAAGCATGCATAAAACCAAACTTAGCATATAAGTGATACATGGTGGTAAATGACATGTAGAAATGGCCATAAGTTCGCATTTAGCCTCACATGCAAGTTATCATAAGGGATATGATAACTTACATGTTGCCAAAATGCAACCTTTAGCATAAAGCTTGAAGCTTTAGGTTCATAAACTCAAGGTAAGCTTGCATAACATGATAACATGAGTAAAACGATCAACTCAAACTTGCATAACATACATGGCAAACTTGCATATCATAACATAGCAAACTTGCATAACATAACATGGTAAACTTGCATATCATAACATGGCAAACTTGCATAGCATAACATAGTAAACTTGCATATCATAACATGGCATACTTGCATAACATAACATGGTAAACTTGCATATCATAACATGGCAAACTTGCATAGCATAACATAGTAAACTTGCATATCATAACATGGCATACTTGCATAACATAACATGGTAAACTTGCATATCATAACATGACAAACTTGCATAACATAATATAGAAAACTTGCACAACATAACATGGCAAACTTGCATAACATAATAGCATGTAACATACTTAATGTTCAAACCCAAACTTGCAACATTCATTTAACTTCATAGTTCATATCTAAGAGTAGGAAAAGGGCTTACAATGCTATGAAGACCCAAAAAAATATATATAGATTGAGACGAAGCCCTTATGCAACAATAAAACCCAAATATGAAGCTCCAAATCAATAAAAACCCTTGCTTTATGATGTAAAGATTGCAACTTGACTTGAATGCAAGCTAATAATGCTCATTTAAACTTGAAATCACTAGAATGAACATGAATCTCTCATAGGAATAACTTAGAAATTTTATGAAGAGAGTGGAGGCCATGAGAGGAATAATTTTGCCATAGTTTAGTTGTAGGGTTGAATAATGATGATTTAGGGTTAGGTTAGGGGCTTATTTATAGAGATTAGGATTAGTTTCAACCTTAGGATTAAACCCTAATTCCAATCTCAGCCCTTAAAACCGAATCTGGCCCCAAAACCTAACCAAAACCCCAAAATGGTGCACCAGGCAAAACTGCCCGGCTGAACCAAGTCGACAGCCAAGTCGATAGGGCTGTCGACTTGGGACCAACCAAGTCGACTGCCAAGTCGACAGGCCTGTCGACTTGGTTGGCTTGGCGGGAAATTTCCCGCCTAGCCTTCCAGGCCCGAAATTCGAAATTTGAACTTGAAATTCAAATCTGTTTTGAACTTGAAATTTTCTGAAAACTTCATTGGGCCTTAATCGGGTCATACGGACTCCGATTTTCGAAAACTCGGACTCTATTTCGCGTATTTTTCCGAGAGGAACGCAATGGCACAGCATGTTTCCCTTGATTCAGATTTTTAAATTAAATTCTGCCTCGATTTACGTTATAACAGGTTATCAGAAATACGGGTTGTTACATTCTCCCCTCCTTAAAGGATTTCGTCCTCGAAATCTTCAAGTTAGGAAGAACGCATCCTACCATCCATCATCCATCTACTCAAATCATCATTCACGAGCAATCATTGTCCTTAAAGATTCTAATGCGGTATGAACATATGCAAAAGGTGTGTGTATATGTTCTTATCTAATGCAAAGATCATCAATGCAAAGTATGTTAGTGAAATGAATCCATTATGTATGCAAATAGTCCTAATCATATAATACTATATGTGTGCACAAACATTCGTCCATATGCAACATCCATGTGCTGAATTAACCATCTTGCAACCATAAGAATTGAAAATGTACACACGTCCATATGCAATATGAGAGTGTATTTCAAGCCGATCTAGTGCCTAGTGTGTGTTTATGCATCCACGAGCAACCACTAGCAACCACTTGCATCCACTTGCAACCATCAAACATAACATGTCTCAAACACATGTTTACATCCATAGGATTCCTATCTCAACAAGATACAGTCGAGTGATGGAAGCGAGTACAGATAAAACAAAAACTTGGTACATATACTTACAGACTACTAGTACAGATCAGATTTCCCCAAATGATTCTTAGGAAACTAAGCATGGTAGAAACCCAGAATGTATTCGTCATAGTCACCCTCATGCCCAACACAGATACTCTCAAACCCCAATTTATCACAAACAGATGAGTTATAACTCTCAGGGAGTTTGAGACTATTACCAGATCAGAAGCAAGACTAGCATTAAAGTACTGAGTTTCCATTACAGAATCAAAATACCAGAAAAAGAGTTTTAAACTGAAAATCAGACAAGGAAAATTAAACATCCTACAGACAAATTATTCTAGCCCTAATCTATTCACTCGCCATGCGAGTATTCACCGTTCCTTCCGATGTAGTCCCTTTCTTCTTCGGGCAGTCCCTAGTGAAGTGTCCCATCTCTCCACAGTTAAAGCAAGTGCCCTTCCTCTTTCTGCAATCCTTGTTTAGATGAGTTGAGCTTCCACAAGTAAAGCACTTCTTTTCCTTCTTATCTTCAGACTTCTCCTCCTTCTTTTGCATTTCCTTTTTGGGCCCCGTTTTCTTGTTTTGAGACTCATTCACCTTGACCTCCTTCTTTGCACTCTTGTTCTCTTCATTGAGTAGGGCCATATCTACCAAACTCTCAAACGTGGCCCCCATGGGCACATGAGACATAGCTAACTCCTGTAACGGCTCATTCAATCCTCTAGCAAAACAAAGAGCCTTCTTCTGAGTAGTACTCACCATATCCAAGCCAAAACGAGCTAACTGATTGAACTTGTTCACATATTATTTGACAGACATGTCTCCTTGCTTCAAAGCAATAAACCTCTCCATTTGCAAATTCTCTTCAGCAGAAGACAGAAACTTAAGCCCGAATCTTGTCCTGAAATCGGCCCAAGTCTCAACGGGCCTAGTCGCGGTGGTGATCTCCCACCAATAAGCGGCTTCATCCTTCATAAGCCAAACCGCCAACAAGATCTTTCTCTGATCATCTAATCCAAAGATAGCGAATAAATCCTCGGTCTCTTTCAACCAATTCCGGGCCTCTACAAAAGTCTCGGTACCTAGAAAGTTCTTGCCACCCATTGCTTTGAAGTCCTTGCAAATCTTCGTGAACTCTACTGGAGGATGCTGAGGGGGAGGAGGAGGAGGAACCTCAGCGACAGGAGGAGGAGGAACATTAACCACCGGAGGAGGAGTAACATTTGCGGGGCCGGCTTCGGTCGCCCTAGCCTCCATAAGTCTCCTATACCAAACAGGAACTTGCACTCCCTCTTGGATAACAAAGTTATCTGCCATACTGAAACGAAGGAAAAGATAGATTCAGAACGAGGAAACTAAGAATAGATAACTAAGGATTGTGCTAATGGCTTTTGGGGAATAGCCTTTTTTTTAAAATACTAGACTTTTCTTTGGAAAATACTTTATACTTGATTTGAAAATAGTTTTTCAAAAGCTTTTGTTCCTTCTCGTAAACCATATGCTCTGATACCAAATGTAACACCCCACCTCCGCCAGGGTGGCTCTTGCAAGCACTCTGACTTTGGAGGGGCGTTAAAATAGGTAAACATGCATAATGATATATCAAGGCAGAACATAACATATGTATTTATGTAATCAGAGTAAATAAGATAGATAAAACAACGGAAGATTTTAAACCATTTCAAAACAAGTCAGGTACAACAAAGTATCATCTTTCCAAATAAACAAGTCTAGATAAAACATCAACTGAAAAACTGAAATATATAAAGTACTATCCCCAAAATGACGTGGTAAACCATAACATGCTCACTGTCCAAACGTACATGAGCTCAATCCAGCAAGCAAGCAAAGCGATCCAAGCTAAGCACCAATGTTCCCACCCTGAGAACCTGGGGGGGGGGGGGGGGACGGAAGAAAAGAAGCGAAAGGAAAACGGGTCAGTCATAAAGACTGGTAAGCCCTATCTACTATCAGCATAAAAACTAGTAAAGTTAACTGGCATGAGGAACTGAGATGAACATAAGGATAATTACATACTAGCATGGTGAATATCTAACAGATAGTTCAAAGGAGTCATCACATAATCAAGGTGAAGTTTTTCACCACAGGTGTACCAGCATTCTAACATGTCATGTATAAACAAGAATTTATCCCTTGGCCTAAACTTGGCCCAGTATCAGGTGTTTGACTTAAATCAAGATCCAACTTCTTGGTACCAATTCTAGTATAACAGGATTAGGTGTTACCCCAATGTTTACATCGAAACAGGACGGAACAGAATGGTCCATACAGAGATAGAGTTTGGGAAAAATGGGCTTTTACCACCCTAACAGAGAAAGTACAGAAACGGAATGCTAACAATAATGGGCCTTTACCACCCTAACAGAACAGAGTACAGAAACGGAATACTACAATTAGGTGTACACTAGTAGTGGGCCTTTACCACCCTAACAGATGGTACCACGCAGAAACAGACGGGTGTTACCACCCAACAAAACAGACGGTACCAACAGAATCAGACAGAGCTAAGTGTACCCTAAATCCTACCCAAGCGATCGGCTCCCTAATACATAAATACCCTGTGTCGGCCCCGCGATAGGGTGTATCACTCCCTAAAGTGGCAACCAATTGGCACAGGCATATTTACAGATGTCACGGCGTCTTACATCCTCAGAGGCAGACCGGGATCCATGCACGCACATGACCCGGTTGGAACGCACCATCAACACCCATCGCCATTATCAGAATGAACCACTTATAATTAGTTCAGTAAGCGTGCCCGGACCCTACCTACAGTTGGGTCAAAGTTTTGATACCAGAAAGGGTTACTGACTAATATGGGTCCCAAACAACAAATGACACAAGTATTCCCCCTTGTGTCCCCAGACTATCAGATTCAGATTAACTTATTAACAGAGTTCAGACATACAAAGTTCAGACGATCAGTTTTCAGACTAACGGATCAGATAACAGATTTACAAACTTGCCTAACTTGGTGTGGGTCCTACAGATCCGCAAAACAGGTTCGTTTAATTTATCAATCAAGTTAGTTTATCCAGACCAGGTATCAAATTGGTTCTCAGCCTTATCAAATTACTGAGTTGGATTGGTTAAGTATAGTTCAACTTAACCCCGTTAAATTACCGAGTTCAGATTGGTTAAGTGTAGGTTAACTTAACCCCGTTAATTTACCGAGTTCAGATTGGTTAAGTGTCATAAGTCAAATTTACTTAACCTTATCATGTAGCATTAATTAATTTAATGCACCTTAACCTCTTACGTTAGACCTCGTTGTGGTTACTAGTTAAGCCGGGCGGGTCCGAGTAGCTTTACACCACAACCTAGTCTAACCTCGGGTTCAAGCACTACTTGACCAACTTCTCACATTGGGTCTTATTGTTTGTAGCCACTAGTTAAGCCGGTCGGTTCCGGGTAGATTTGCGCTACAAACTCAACCCAACCTCAAGTTGGCCACATTTATATTTTCTAAGTGTCATGTCCATTATGTTTCCAAAACATAATTACAAGTTAACATATCATGTCATGTTATAAAAACCATGTTCATGTCATAATGTTACCCAACCCCAACGTAATCCCATCGTTTACATAGTCGCAACAACGCATAAAGGATAAAATAGGGAACTTGGCATAACCATGACAAAAGATGTTGAAGCCACAAGTTTAACATGGTGGCATATGAAATGTTCATATGTTCATATACTTGCATATTGCATTATTAGGCCTTAAAAGCATGCATAAAACCAAACTTAGCATATAAGTGATACATGGTGGTAAATGACATGTAGAAATGGCCATAAGTTCGCATTTAGCCTCACATGCAAGTTATCATAAGGGATATGATAACTTACATGTTGCCAAAATGCAACCTTTAGCATAAAGCTTGAAGCTTTAGGTACATAAACTCAAGGTAAGCTTGCATAACATGATAACATGAGTAAAACGATCAACTCAAACTTGCATAACATACATGGCAAACTTGCATATCATAACATAGCAAACTTGCATAACATAACATGGTAAACTTGCATATCATAACATGGCAAACTTGCATAGCATAACATAGTAAACTTGCATATCATAACATGGCATACTTGCATAACATAACATGGTAAACTTGCATATCATAACATGGCAAACTTGCATAGCATAGCATAGTAAACTTGCATATCATAACATGGCATACTTGCATAACATAACATGGTAAACTTGCATATCATAACATGGCAAACTTGCATAACATAATATAGCAAACTTGCACAACATAACATGGCAAACTTGCATAACATAATAGCATGTAACATACTTAATGTTCAAACCCAAACTTGCAACATTCATTTAACTTCATAGTTCATATCTAAGAGTAGGAAAAGGGCTTACAATGCTATGAAGACCCAAAAATATATATAGATTGAGACGAAGCCCTTATGCAACAATAAAACCCAAATATGAAGCTCCAAATCAATAAAAACTCTTGCTTTATGATGTAAAGATTGCAACTTGACTTGAATGCAAGCTAATAATGCTCATTTAAACTTGAAATCACTAGAATGAGCATGAATCTCTCATAGGAATAACTTAGAAATTTTATGAAGAGAGTGGAGGCCATGAGAGGAATAATTTTGCCATAGTTTAGTTGTAGGGTTGAATAATGATGATTTAGGGTTAGGTTAGGGGCTTATTTATAGAGATTAGGATTAGTTTGAACCTTAGGATTAAACCCTAATTCCAATCTCAGCCCTTAAAACCGAATCTGGCCCCAAAACCTAACCAAAACCCCAAAATGGTGCACCAGGCAAAACTGCCCGGCTGAACCAAGTCGACAGCCAAGTCGACAGGGCTGTCGACTTGGGACCAACCAAGTCGACTGCCAAGTTGACAGGCCTGTCGACTTGGCGGGAAATTTCCCGCCTAGCCTTCCAGGCCCGAAATTCGAAATTTGAACTTGAAATTCAAATCTGTTTTGAACTTGAAATTTTCTGAAAACTTCATTGGGCCTTAATCGGGTCATACGGACTCCGATTTTCGAAAACTCGGACTCTATTTCGCGTATTTTTCCGAGAGGAACGCAATGGCACAGCCCGTTTCCCTTGATTCAGATTTTTAAATTAAATTCTGCCTCGATTTACGTTATAACAGGTTATCAGAAATACGGGTTGTTACAATATTGCACTGGACCTCGAAGGAGTGCTTCGGACGGAAGATGAATAGGTAAATGTTCCATTACATTAAAATAACCCAGTGGAAATATTTTCTCAAGTTTGCAGAGCAGTACAGGTATTTCTAATTGAAGCTTACGTAAACGATCTGTCTTCAACGTCGTTGAACAGAGTTGTTTATAAAACATACTTAATTCTGTTATAACACTCTATATTTTTGTGGGCAACAGTTCCTTGAAAATCACAGGTAAAAAGTATTCCATCATTATATGACAATCATGGCTTTTCATCCCACTCACTTTACTGTTTTTAAAGTCGACACATCTACGGAGGTTAGAAGAAATCCCATCAGAACATCGTAATCCTTCCACCCACTTTAGCACGAGTTTTACTTGCTTGTTGTCTAGCTCATATCATGCTTTGAGTTTTTTATTCTCGGCATACAAGTGAAGTTCTGGCCGTTTACAGAAGTGTAATATATCACGTCGTGAATTCGCGTCGTCCTTGGTTTTCCCCTTTACATTCAAAACTGTATTAAAAACGTTATCAAAAACGTTTTTCATTGTGCATGACGTCAATATTATGCCGAAGTTTTAGATTTTTCCACTAAGATAACTCCCAAAATATACTTTGTTTGCACCAATTATGAATGTCCGATTTACCTGGAATTTCAACCTGCTTTCCATTTTCGTGTATCTTTGGGTACTCACTTACAATTTCATATATATCTTCACTTGTCCAAACTTTAGGTGGTAGCATATTCTCTACTCTGTTAGCTTTGAAGTTCTTTTTATCCGTTCTAAATTTATGATTAGGATGTAGAAAGCATCGATGACAATCAAACCAAGATATTTTTTTCTCATACTTTAATGAAAATGCGCGTGACTCATCCATACAATGAGGACAAGCTAGACGCCCGGATGTGCTCCAACCTGAAAGCATTCCATATGCAGGAAAATCACTAATAGTCCATAATACAGAAGCAAACATACGAAAATTCCTTTTTCTCGAAGTGTCGTATGTTTCGACCCTTTCATTCCACAGTGTTTTTAACTCTTCAATCAACGGTTGCAGATAAACATCAATTCCTTGTGTCGGATCATCGGGACCAGGGACGACAACCGTTAGAAATATATATGGATTTTTCATACACATCCATGGAGGTAAGTTATATGGAGTAACAATGATAGGCCATGATGAATATTTACTACCAAATTGAGAAAACGGCGAAAATCCATTTGTACATAAACCGAGCCTAACATTACGGCTCTCTGCAGCAAATTCTGGATAAGTCCTATCAAAGTGTTTCCATGCTTTACCATCAGACGGATGTATCAAAGTTCTTTCTTCTGCTGTTCTCACGCTATGCCATCGCATATGACACGCTGTAGCAGAAGATGCATACAGTCGTTGAAGTCTGGGAGTTATCGGTAGATAATGCATTCTTTTATATGGAACTTCTTTTCCTTTCTTTTTCCTTGGTTTATATCTATCTTCGTTGCAAAATTTGCATTTTCTAACATAAGCGTCTTCTTTCCAATACAACATGTAACCTTTAACACATGTATCTATCTTCTGATACGGTAGTCCAAAAGCAGACATAAGTTTTTTCATTTTATAATGACTATTGCACATCAAATTATTGAGCGGCATATGACGTTTTGCAGTTTGTACAACTGCTGTAAATGCAGCTTCTGTAAGATTGAATTTTGATTTCATAGTGATGAATTCAGCGGTTACAGATAATTCGGTTCTGCTTGTACACCCTTCCCACAATGACCTCTTAGCAGAATTCAATAAATCATAATTATTTTTGCTTCCTCCGTTGATTCTTCAGCATTTTCATTCTCATCGTCGCCTTGATCAATGGTGGGAAACATTGATCGTGCTGCATCTTGCACCATATTTTCTATCGGATTCGTCGTTGTATTATCGTTCATCATTGTACTATCATCCTCTACCACTGCAGGGTTAGACGTAGGTTGAACAAGCTCTCCATGACGATCCCATAAGTAATAATTCGACACAAAACCAAATTTGTACAAATGTACTTCTACTACATCTGGCTTCCAATGCCTCAAATGTTTGCACTTACTACACGGACATCGAATGTCTACGTTACTCCGATTATTAGATTTAGCGAATCTAATAAATTCTTGGACACCGTTACAAAAATGTTCCTTTATCGACCCTTTCTTACCGGTACGGGGTTGATACATCCAACTACGATCACGAAAATAATCGAACATTTTCCTGATTTGCAACAAATATGTTAGAAAATTCGATCAAACACTTTGTATTAATTGAAATCTTGTAAAATTTCATTTACAACTACTTCATGTTTTCAGTTTTTTTTTGTTTTTTTCTTTCTACTTTGACAGCCGGTCTACCTACTTCCCATTACAAATATAATAACATAAGCATATTTTATAAATCCTTTCAGGTTAAACGGTTCAACAAAATTTCGACAGCACTTCCCTTTAGTCCCCGTATCGTACACAAATGCGTGTACACAGGGAACAAAAAGGAAGTGCCATCGAAATTTTGTTAACCGTTTAAACTGAAATGATTTATAAAATATGGTTACGTTATTATATTTGTAACTTGTCCAATACAAGGACAAATCCAACGAATATTGTATCAAATGAATATAGATTTCCGTTTTATGGAGAAATGAATATCCATATAACGATCATATACAACACTTGTCGGACGGGGCCAAATTTATCTAAGGGGTTCACATAACTAGTCAAAACACATTCAACCTAAGTTTAAAACAAGAAACACACATCAAATGAAAAAACGCGCCTTTTGCGCTTTGGACCTTTTTGCGCTTTTTTTGCGCTTCAGTAAATGGTGCGCCTTACGCCTTTTTGCGCCTATGTGCGCGCCTTGGCTATATAGCGTCTACATAATAATTTTTCATAATTTCAATTTGTAAACTAACATGACAATTAGTTTTAGTAAGTTTTGATTCATTTTAGTTTAATGTATAAATTATAAAATTAATTTTAGTTAGTTTAAATTTTTGAAAGATAAACTAAGCTTTCAAGTTAATTATTTCATTTCATAAAAAATTCAAAGAGTTGAGTTATATGATTTTCATTACATTTAACAAGATTCTTACCGATCTAAACCTAAATTACGAACCATTTTGAATTAACATTTTTAATCAACATTTGATTACCAAATATTATAGTAACAAAACAATTTTTTTTCAATTGCAAGTGTATTCTTTTGGACCGACCATTCTTGCATCCGATGGGGACATAACAGTGCATGCATGTAGACTAGGGACATCGTTGCACCATTTGAATAATAATCAATTTACTACCATTAAACAATTACATTAATTCCATTCATTCTTAAATCATCATACCACACATTCTACATACAACACAATCATCGTACATCTAATTAAACACGTGATAATCATTGTTTTCAACATCCTAAATCAATTACATATGTAATATTCATCGATTTTACCCTCGTAGTCAATTACACTTATCCCCAAATCAACTTACAACAAACCGTTATCATAAACATCCCTCGAGACAACCAATTTCATATCCATAAACATTCAATTTTGCAAACTCATATAAATTAGCAACCAAAGCCTCTAATTAACCCTAATTAAGCATAAACTAGAGTTAGAAGACATAGTAGAATGAAATCAATACCTTGAAAGCGAAATTGGAGGCTTGGAATCGGATCAGCAAGGAAAGGCGACGGGTAGGGTTTAGGAAAGTTTTTGGGTAAAAAATAGAATGAGGAAGTGGATGGTTCGGCCGTTATATTTCTGGAAATCGAGCAACGGTTTGTGACGGCTAGCGACGACCGCTTTTTTAGCCGTCGCAAACCGTTGCTCCACCCCGTCGCAATTTAAGTTGCCTTTTGTAGTGAAAGTCAGTATCAAGATGAATGCCTTTTACCAGCTCCATCAAGACAATCTCCTTCTACGGATTACTAACTTTTTTAATGCACTGTGGAATCCTTTTGAATTCAATTGCTCTCACTCTATTTGACATGACGCGTAGGCAGGATTCGTGTGTGCATAAGAAACTATCTGTAAATAATCTTGCCAAGCTATTTAAAGGATGAAACAAATAGGGAATCACCTGCACTTCATAGAATTTGTCGCTAGGTTGGAATCCATATGCCACTCATATTTCACCGGAATCTGATGGGAATGTGTCCGCCCAGAATAAGCAGGTAAAGTGTGCATATTGAATCTCCATGGAATTCTGCATTCAATATATCAGTTGTGAAAGGATTCCAACCTAGAGAAGTTTCCCAGTCATCATCATTATGTCACCAACTCTCTCTGATAATCACTCTCGCCATAGTAGTTAGATCTGGAGTCCGAATATTTTTCATGTCATGGCGGCCATATTTCACCTCATATGCAAGACCTGTTTCACACCTACGTGGCATGCGTCTCCTTCTTGATTCTTCTTGCTATAAGAGAACCTTCTAAGCACCGTTTTCCTGGTCATTTCTCTGTGGTATGCTGGCAGTATCCTCATGATTTTCAATATCCTGGTCGGTCAAAGGACCGTAGGCAAACAGGACGTCATGGACAAGTCGTGCTCTAGATCTTTAGTGAGAAGGATCGGTACTGGCCCCCTAAAAGGAGCGGCACCAATCCGATTACACTATTGGAATCGTCTCTAAACTTCTATCGAGACGTTCAAGTTTTATGTCTTTCAGCTCTGTCTTTAGTCTCTGTTATAGTGGCCAGATGATAATGAGCTTCAGGAAATATAGTCAAAAGGAGTTGGTTTTTCCCTTGTTTCCTCACGTTATTGTTGTTGAGCATTCATCTGAGTTGTTAAAGTGATATTTGCCTGAATATACTAAGATAAATTATATTTGCATCCACATGATTATTCTCTTCATCCACCCAATTTTTATGTTTAATGTGAATGAAATAATTAATTAAAAATCAATTAGTTAATCCGCATTTATTATTAGTCATGCCTCTTTATACAAATTATGTTCTTTTAAGAATTTCATTTTCAAATTAAACTGAGTTATAATTTTATTGACTACTGAAGTTACTTTATTACTTTAATTAACTGAAAGTATGCTGCATTTTCGGTAAGAGTGAATACATAGGCGTGAATTGTGTGACTTTGTCACCATGTTTGATTGCAGTCTTGCAGTCCTAACAATGTATGATAGCATGTATATTTTACAGGTCCAAAATAAGTATAGAAGAAAGAAAGGATTCTAAATCTTTTTTCAAAAATTAAAATTTATCACCATATTGCCTTGGCACGAAGATTATTTTTGACCTGATGCTGATCTGATCAGAACCATGTTGTAAAAAAATATGCAGGAGTTTAACTAGAAAATTTGTTGAGCATGTATGCTAAGTATTTTTATTATTATATTTCATAATCATATTTGGTTTACTATTGCAATTGGTGAAAAAATTAAAATAAACTTTTTACAATTAGTAAGTTTATCCACCGGTGGATGTATAGAATAATAATAAGTGGATATACTGAATAAAAAGAAAATGTGGATTAATAGAATAAAGCAGTGGATACAAATAAAAATTACCATATACTACTTCAACTATTCAAAGGTATCTGACTATTCTTTTATCAAGCTTTCCAAGTCATCTTTGGTAAGGAGATCATTTGCATTTGAAGCATTTTGGCAGTAGGGGCAGCGGCTGCAACATTTTGGGTATTCTGATTCAGTTTTTGGACACATTGTCTTGTTCTCCTACAGCATGGAAAGAGGCTACTTTATTTCTAAGAGCCATAAAAGTAAGCTTCCTTGTAGTTCATTGAAATCTCATAAAGGATTGAAACTTTTATGTAGAAAACTTGGATTTATCTCAGGGATATGGAAATCCACAAGTAGAAGATAAGATCCAGTAAAATCCAGAATTCTTTCTCAGTGAAAGCACTGAAATATTTGCATAAAAAATAGCAGACACCCAAGAGAAGAGTTGTATAGAACTAAAAGTATAGAAACTAAAATTAAACAGTAAATGATTAGCAGAAATGGTAAGAGAGAATCAAACAAATGTTTATAACGGTTTAGTTATGATTGCTTATGTAACACCCCTGAGTTTGGAGTGGAGTTAAACGTCCAACGTTATGGAATTAGAATATGAAGTAAGAATTTAAATTGTAAAGCTCTACCTTCTAACAGCGCCTAGGCCTTTTGAGGAACAAAACCCGACTTCTGTATAAACTTAAATTGTTCAATGATGATGATTTTATTGGTGCTTTTCGACTAAATAGTTTCCTTTTGAGAAACAAATAGCACCAACAACCTTAAATGTTTTATAAGCTTATTCACACCATATGAAACTGTTATGCTTTCTAATCTTATTTTGCCAATCGTCATAACAAGAAGAATTTATTTTCCTATATTTATTTTGAAATTATGTCTAACGGGCTTAATACTGGCAAACAATCATTTCCCCACTTCATTGTTTGAGTTTTGGTGCATTAACATTTTGCATGTTATTCAAAAACTAAAAACAAATTTTGAAAACTAAAAACCAGAGTTTATTCATCCATATAAAATTTCATTACCGATGTTGTGTAATTTCTGTCCTATTTGAATTTTATGTAATCTCTTCTCCTAATTTTAATTCCAATAAGGTGGGATTGATTTACAGTTGGTGGTGCTTATATTTCAGGACAGTTCATTGTCTTATATCAAAAATTGTTGGAGATATATTCTGCTATAGGTTTTTAGTATGATTAGATCGTAAACGCAATGATACACACACATGTGTGTATGTGTGCGTGTGTAGAATCCATTGAGTGTAATATAAGGAAGGAAGTGTTGGATTAATGGTGCATGATTAGTGCTTTATTTTTTTTCACTTGCTTGATAATTCCTAGAAGGGTGCTACTATTCACACCTCTATTTACACTTCTGGCCACAAAAACTAAAAGCACCATAAATATTTCAATTTTCCTCTTCTGGCCACCGTCTAAATTAATAACCTAAAAATGGAGGCTTCCAGCACCTTCCTCTAGACGAACGCTTCATTCTTCACTTACATCATGCATTTATGTCTTTTGAGTCATTTGATCGAACATCTTGCATCATATTATAACAATCATCATGTTTATCGTCCAATTTATCATCATTCAAATACACCATCTATCAAACGACAAAAAAAATTAATGTATAAATTTGTAAAAG
The DNA here is from genome assembly GCA_030737875.1 of Allium sativum. Classification (NCBI taxonomy): domain Eukaryota; kingdom Viridiplantae; phylum Streptophyta; class Magnoliopsida; order Asparagales; family Amaryllidaceae; genus Allium; species Allium sativum. Next base: position 1,022,531,340 of record CM060926.1, read on the forward strand.
AAGATATATATAAGTTATACGGATAAAAACGCTACAAGTCGAAATTTACTTTGTCATTCTTTATTACAATATTGTTAAAATTTAATGTCCTCCAAGCTTAAAATTTTCAAAGAAGTGGACAAATTATTCTAAAACGCAATGTAAAACCCTAACCATTAAAAAAACGTTAACAACATGTTATATAACATAATAGAAAACAATAAAAATCAAGCAATTCTAACTTTTTTTTATCTTTTTCTTCCATCTCTATTAGGCACAAAAGAATATCTGCTTTTGTTAGGGTTTATGATTTGAAATTGTAGAGAAGTATGTGTTTTTCTTAGGAGAATACGGTGATGAATAACCAAGTAAAAGAATAATATATGGTGACCATAAGAATATAAAAAATAATAATTTGTATTAAATTTTGAAAGGTGACAGGAAGTGTAAACCGAGTGTGAATAGTAGGACCCTTCCTAGAATCATATTTTACTGTAATGTAGGCATGAAATGAAGCAACAACTTTAAAAAGGGGTCCAAAGTTCAAATTTTTTATCGTTTAGACATAGGAAAGAGCAGAGTACTCTAAAATGGTGGTTATTTCTATGTACAGGATCTAGTCTTTACATCTTGAAGCGGTAAAGGAAGAAACCACTGCCTCAGATCCAGAGCTTTACTATGGGATCCAAGGATTCATCATCTAAATTCATTTCCTTCTACAGCCAATTTTGCTATGAAGTTCATATGGAGGAAACAATGTTGATACACGTACATCAGGAAACTGAAAATTACACATATGAGTTTTTTGGCTTCCTTTAAAGAACATTTGTTTCAAGCCCTTATGTTAACAATTCACGTCTACAACAAAGAATAACTAGATCTGAATGTTTGAGAATGATAGCTAGAGCATCCCAACAGGGGTCGGTTGTTTTTCAACTGACCCCCAACGGAAAGTAAGAAGCCAGGGTTGCTCTAGCAACCCTGAAGTTTGTTGGAGCAACCAACAACCGATGTTAGACGGATTTGTTAAAGTCGGCTAAGCATAACCGGATTTAACAAAGCCGGCTAAGGGGAACATTTTCTGACACCCTTTCTCAGCAGGCTTTTACAAAGCCTACCAAGGGAGTAAACCTTAGTCGGCTTTGTAAATGTCGGCTAAGTCTTTATGACCCCATCCCCAGTTGGGGGATTGCTCAAGTCAACCACCCAAAAATTGACCAAGAGCACCCCCCTCCATTGGGGATGCTCCGAGGGAAATTTAGCTTGCTAACAAAGAATGACTTGATCTGCGGTATTAGAAATAGAGCAATATCGGTACAAGAATTCGGTCATGCCATAAGTTAGGCGATCGTGATTCAACGGTTAGCTAAGATTCAAAACTAAATAGAACATTATGTAAAAGCGGAGAATGTGATGTGTGAATAAGGTCTATGATTTACATTGTGAAAATGCAGTGGATGTCATATTTGTGTATTGTCATAATTGATTTATGTTGGAAATGTTTACAAACATTATGTGAATTATTAAAAATGATTGAATAAGTGTATGAATGGCTCCTATGTTTGAGTAGTCCCACATCATGGGATTATAGGGAAGAGGCAAGGATTTATACTTGTTTCTAAGAAGTCATGTTGGGGCCTTGGGCTCCCAATACATGCATTGTTGTGAGGAGGGAGACCATGCATCATGACCACCACACACGCGCGCGCGAACGACCGACTCGACTCGACCCGACCCGGCCCGGCCCGGCCCGGTTCGGTTCGGGTTCGGGCTTGGGCTTTGTGGTGTAGGCACTTATATTTTTGGACCATAAAACTTAGTTGTTTTCGAACCGTTTTTTTATGAAAAATTATTTTGCGCACCGATATTTATTCTGCAACGGAAAAGTTTTGCAACGGTAAAATAATTAATCCCCCCGAAATTTTAGCAGATCCGATATTTTCTCCCAAAACCTAATTCTCGTTCTATATATACTATTTTATCTGAGACGAGAAAAACACCAAATTTTATATTCCCTTCTTCTCAGCCGCCATTAAAACTTCTAAGAAATTTCGAGCAGTATTTTTCCCGAAAGTGCAAATCTGCACTGATTTGTTTGTGCAAGCAAATCGGTTACTATTTTAGAGGCTGTTTTATCCTAGAGGCGGCGGCGAAGGAACGAATTGGTTTGCACCTCTGACCAAATCGCCGAATCGTCTTCAAGAAAGCGACCTAGTCCGCGACTCAGCCATTGTTTTCCAACAATTTGAAGACGAACTGAAACAATGGCCTCCAACTCAACCATGGACGATTCTGCTCCTCCCTCTGCTTTTCACGGCCCTCTGGTGACTGCTGCTCCTTTCAAGTTCGAAGGTTTGCATTTCAAGCGCTGGCGTCAGAAGATGGAGTTCTTCCTCACGATCAGGAAGGTGGTGGCTGCTCTGACTGCTGAAAAACCGCAGCTACCAGACAAGCCTGACGAGACTGATGCAGCAAAGATGGCATCATGGACTGAACAGTCAAAGCAACTGCAGACCTGGACTGAACAGGATTACTTATGCAAGAATTTCATACTGAATGGACTGAGCGATGATCTGTATGATTATTATAACTCAGATGAAAAGACGGCAAAGGAAATCTGGGAAGCACTAAAGAAGAAATATGACACAGAGGAGGCAGGGGCAAAGAAATACGCTGTAAGTCGCTATCTAAAGTATCAGATGACTGATGATAGATCGGTAGAGATGCAGTCTCATGAGCTTCAGAAAATAGCTCATGAGATCATCTCCGAAGGTATGGTCTTGGACGAACAATTTCAAATTGCTGTTATCATTGACAAATTACCCCCTAGCTGGAAAGATTTTAAGAACACTTTGCGACATAAGACTAAGGAATTTTCCTTAGAGAGCTTGATTACACGCCTCCGTATTGAGGAGGAAGCACGCAAGCAAGACCAGAAAGAAGAGGTGCTGATTGTGAATAACAGCAGTACTAAGAAGACCACTCCCGCTGTTCTGAAACCAAATCAGAAATCTTTTAAGAATCAGAACAGGCGCAACAAACAGAATGGGAATCCGCAAGGAAACCCAAAAGGACAGCAGAAACCAGCCCAAAAGAATGACTCTGGACAGTTGTTTCTTTGTTACAACTGTGGAAAACCAGGGCATATGGCACGAAAGTGCCGGAACAGGCCAAGCTCTGCACCGCAGGCTAACCTGACTGAGGAGCCTCTTACGGCTATGATTACTGAGATTCACCTTGTTGGTGGATCAGAGGGTTGGTGGGTAGACACTGGTGCTTCTCGCCATGTCTGCTATGATCGTGGCATGTTCTCTACATACACGGCTGCTGAAAATCAGAAAGTGCTGTTGGGAGACTCTCACACCACTACAGTTGCGGGGATTGGAAACGTGGAACTCAAGTTCACCTCTGGAAAAACTGTAATTCTGAAAGATGTTATGCACACTCCAGAGATAAGAAAGAATCTGGTCTCTGGCTTCCTCCTTAATAAGGCTGGTTTCACTCAAGTTATTGGGGCTGATTTGTACACTCTTACTTATAAGGGAACTTTTGTGGGAAAGGGTTATGCTTGTGAGGGTATGTTTAAACTGAATGTTGAATCTAATAAAGTGACTTCTTCTGCTTATATGCTTTGTGATTTTAATATTTGGCATTCTAGATTGTGTCATGTTAATAAACGAATAATTCAAAACATGAGCACCCTAGATATGATACCTAAAATGACAGAATCTGAATCTGATAAATGTGAATTCTGTACACAAGCTAAAATCACAAAGAAACCTCACAAATCTGTTGATAGAGTTTCTGAACCCTTAGACTTGATTCATTCTGACATATGTGAACTTGATGGCACTTTAACTAGACAGGGACATCGTTATTTTATCACTTTTATTGATGACTGCTCTGATTTCACATATGTATATCTTATGAAAAATAAAAGTGATGCTTTTGACATGTTTAAAACATTCAAAACTGAGATTGAGAATCAAGCAAATAGAAAAATTAAGAGATTTCGTAGTGATAGAGGAACAGAATATGAATCTAATTCTATTCTGGATTTCTATAAACAACATGGTATAGTACATGAGAGAACTGCACCCTATTCACCTGAAATGAACGGTAAAGCAGAAAGGAAAAATAGGACCTTTACCGAGCTAGTAGTTGCCATATTATTAAATTCTGGTGCAGCAAAACATTGGTGGGGGGATATTTTATTGACTGTATGCTACGTTCTGAATAGAATCCCTAAATCTAAGAATAAAATTTCACCTTATGAAATTTTAAAGAATCATAAACCCAATGTATCATACTTTAGAACTTGGGGTTGTTTAGCATATGTTCGCATTCCAGACCCTAAGAGAATAAAATTGGCAAGTAGAGCATATGAATGTGCATTTATAGGCTATGCTATTAATAGCAAAGCATATAGATTTTATGACCTTAATGCACATAATATAATTGAATCAAATGATGCCGACTTTTATGAAACTAAATTTCCTTTCAAATTAAGGAATAGTGGGGGCACTTCAAATATGCCTATTAGAACAGAACTTAATGAAAATTCTGAAGCTGAACCTAGAAGAAGTAAAAGAGCAAGAACCATAAAAGACTTTGGTTCAGATTTTTGTGCTTTTACTATTGAGGAGGATCCTATAAACCTCCAAGAAGCCTTATCTTCTTTAGATGCCGATTTCTGGCAAGAGGCTATAAACGATGAGATGGATTCTTTAGAATCCAATAAGACTTGGCACTTGGTAGATTTACCCCCTGGTTGTAAGTCTATAGGCTGTAAATGGGTACATAAAAAGAAATTAAAACCTGATGGCACTATAGATAAATATAAAGCACGACTAGTAGCTAAAGGTTTTAAACAAAAGGAAAATATAGACTTCTTTGACACTTTTTCACCTGTAACTAGAATAACATCCATTCGGGTATTAATCTCACTTGCTTCCATTCATAATTTACTTATACACCAAATGGATGTTAAAACTGCTTTTTTGAACGGTGAATTAGACGAAGAAATTTATATGGACCAGCCTGAAGGATTTGTAGTACATGGTCAAGAACATAAAGTATGTAAATTGGATAAATCATTATATGGTTTAAAACAAGCACCTAAACAATGGCATGAAAAATTTGATAACTTAATCATTTCAAATGGTTTTAAAGTTAATGAAAGTGACAAATGCATATATTACAAATCTGAGAATGACATTTGCACTATTATATGCCTTTATGTAGATGACCTACTCATTTTTGGGTCAAATATTCATGCCATAAACTCAGTCAAATCCTTATTAAGTGTCAATTTTGATATGAAAGATCTAGGTGAAGCGAGTGTAATCCTTGGTATTAAGATTACTAGGTCAGAAAAGGGAATTTCTTTGGACCAATCTCATTACATTGAGAAGATACTAAAGAAATATAATTACTTTGACTGTAAACCTGCAAGTACGCCATATGATCACAGTGTAAAATTATTTAAGAACACTGGTGAAGGTGTAAGACAGTCTGATTATGCGAGCATCATTGGCAGCCTTCGGTATGCCACTGATTGTACTAGACCCGACATTGCCTATGTCGTGGGATTATTGTGCAGGTTTACCAGTAGACCTAGTATAGAGCACTGGCAAGCTATTGAAAGGGTAATGAGATACCTTAAACGAACCATGAACCTTGGATTACATTATGAAAGGTTTCCAGCTGTACTTGAAGGATATTCTGATGCAGACTGGAATACCTTATCTGATGATTCTAAAGCGACCAGTGGCTACATATTTAGCATCGCTGGAGGAGCTGTTTCTTGGAAATCCAAGAAACAGACTATTTTGGCTCAGTCTACTATGGAGTCTGAGATGATAGCACTAGCTACAGCTAGTGAAGAGGCAGAATATTTGAGAAATCTGCTAGCTGAGATTCCCTTATGGGAAAAACCGATACCAGCAGTGTTGATACATTGCGATAGTACCGCGGCTATTGCAAAAGTTCAGAACCGTTACTATAACGGTAAGAGACGACAAATACGTCGTAAGCACAGCACTGTTAGAGAACTACTTTCCACAGGTACCGTTAGAGTGGATTACGTACGTAGTGAGGAAAATTTGGCAGATCCTTTGACGAAAGGACTGTCCAGAGAGAAAGTCCATAACTCTTCTAAAAGAATGGGACTATTGCCCTTAGATTGTTGAGTCACGCACAATGGTAACCCGACCTAAATGACTGGAGATCCCAAGAACTAGGTTCAATGGGTAATAACAAGTTGTGTAGTGATATGAGTTGAACATGCTAGTTAATAAACCAAGAAGCATGTATTCCTGAAGTGATTAGAGGATGAGTTAATAGAAACTCTTAATGAGATCTATACTCTATTTGGAGTGGAGTACCTACCTTCAGGAGTGCTCTTGATAGACTCACCTTTGTGAATGTGGAAATGTGGCCGTTTCCTATGGAGTTTGGGCAAAACTTCTAGAGCATTCACTAAACTGGGATAGACGTGCAGGGCCATAAATGCACGGGCTTATCTGATTGCACTATAGAAAAGGTTGTGTGTGGTTTGATGTCAGGAATAGAGTTCAAGACTACGTGTCACTCTAGTAAAAAACTGAATCTTACTCACTATGCAAAGGTTTAAGTCCTTGGACACCTTTGTTTATGCACAATCTTATGTTTTTAAGAAACTGCTCGAAAATATTTTTAAAAATTCAAGTGGGGGATTGTTGGAAATGTTTACAAACATTATGTGAATTATTAAAAATGATTGAATAAGTGTATGAATGGCTCCTATGTTTGAGTAGTCCCACATCATGGGATTATAGGGAAGAGGCAAGGATTTATACTTGTTTCTAAGAAGTCATGTTGGGGCCTTGGGCTCCCAATACATGCATTGTTGTGAGGAGGGAGACCATGCATCATGACCACCACACACGCGCGCGCGAACGACCGACTCGACTCGACCCGACCCGGCCCGGCCCGGTTCGGTTCGGGTTCGGGCTTGGGCTTTGTGGTGTAGGCACTTATATTTTTGGACCATAAAACTTAGTTGTTTTCGAACCGTTTTTTTATGAAAAATTATTTTGCGCACCGATATTTATTCTGCAACGGAAAAGTTTTGCAACGGTAAAATAATTAATCCCCCCGAAATTTTAGCAGATCCGATATTTTCTCCCAAAACCTAATTCTCGTTCTATATATACTATTTTATCTGAGACGAGAAAAACACCAAATTTTATATTCCCTTCTTCTCAGCCGCCATTAAAACTTCTAAGAAATTTCGAGCAGTATTTTTCCCGAAAGTGCAAATCTGCACTGATTTGTTTGTGCAAGCAAATCGGTTACTATTTTAGAGGCTGTTTTATCCTAGAGGCGGCGGCGAAGGAACGAATTGGTTTGCACCTCTGACCAAATCGCCGAATCGTCTTCAAGAAAGCGACCTAGTCCGCGACTCAGCCATTGTTTTCCAACAATTTATGTAAGTATAATACGAAGCTGCTCTTTATGGAAACACATTCTCCATAGTGGGTTATGTAGGCAGCGTAGTATGAAATATGTAATAGTGGGTTATGTAGGTTACGCAATTCAAAATAATATGTGTTGTGAGTATGAATCAATAGGTCAAACTAACATTGTGCTATGATAATTTGTAGAACATGCACTATGGTGTGCAGTTCAAGCATTGACCTATGAACTTTAGTGATACCTTAATGTATTTTATCCATGTATAGCTAAGATGTGTTAGTCAATCACTGAGGTGAACACTTATATTATGTGATATGTGTTTATATTTCATTTTATGAAATATTAGTAAAACTAAACAGTTTAATTTTCAACTTAAAATTTGCACATATTCAAAAGCTTAAAACTAGATTCACCTGTCCTCACTTTGGCTTGGGTCGAAGTACCCGTACGATCCACTTCCAACGTTTAAGTGGTTCATTTGGAGTTGGATTAAAGGGACGTGGGGTATTTAAAAAAAGATTTTTAACCTCAAGGACAAAATGAACAAAATATTGTTTCATAAGAATAAGAGGCTAAATTTTTATCTATAAGGACAAATCTTAGTGTAAAGAAGGAACTCAGGGGTATACCATAATTCTCATTTTACACTGAAAATTTTCCTTATGGACAAAATTTTAACTTTTTGTCTTTATGAAACATTTTTTTTTTTTTCATTTTGTCTTTCACACTATTTTCCTGAATTTTTTGATTTAATGTAAAACAAGTAATCTACAATGAATATTTTTAATTAAATTTGTAGTATTATCCATACTCTATTAGCAAACCCAGCAAACCAAAACATACTTCAGTTTTTAGTCCCGCACAATGCGCACATTTTAATTGCAGGTTTGTCCGTTCCTTCGCTTCTTGCCATCTAATGCATGAAAAGTAACGTTTACAACTGCTAACATTTATACCTGCTCAGTTTGGAAATATTATAAATTAGTTTCTTAATTTTGCAACATCAACGTATTTCCCTGTTTACAACCTTAATCTTTTACATAATAGCTTGCCTAAAATAATTAAATCTACATTAATTAACCAATGTCTTACCTAAGTCATCAAAGAATCATCAAAATAATTTTAAAGTACAAAATAGTATACATAGTAACACTTCAATCACATAATAAATACTAGGATAGCGAATTTTCACTTAAAGGGCCCATTTGTTTGAAATATTATGTTTTAAGGACATCACTTTTGAAAATTAGTTTTAAGGACAATTACATGAAAAATATAAAAGAATTTATCATTTTCAGTTATATATATATATATATATATATATATATATATATATATATATATATAGGGCCGGCCTTTTACCAAAGCGAGTGAAGCAGTCACTTAGGGCCGCATAAAATTTAGGGCACCAAACGCGATCCCTCATTTCAGAAAAATTCGCATTGGATTCAACATGACAAAATACAATCGACCAAGATGACCGACGGCTTCACCTCGGTACGCTCGATCTCGACATTTGATGGCAACGACAGGGCAGGCGGTGACGAACTTCGTCCTTCAAGCTTCGCAATTGGTGAAATTGATTCTGAATTTCTGATCTAGGGCATGTAGTGACATAACTGGAATTCAAAATTGGCTGTTCACAATGGTTTATTCAAAATTGGGATTGTCATAGTGGTTGAGTTTGAACTGTCTGCTTGTGATTATGGTCGAATTGATTCTCGGAAAGGTAAACTTATATTAATTTAGTTGTATATTCAGCTTAATTTTGATTAAATCCTTCTTCTCGGAGTCTGCATATTCTTGGTTTTAATTATTCTTGTTGTGCTGAAAACACGGTCCCAATTTGCTTTATTAACGCATGATCTCCATATTTCATTGCCAGTGAAGATGTATGGAGCAGCAAGTTGTGAGCAATTTGAAGTAAAAAAAAGTAAATTTGAAGTAAAAAAAAGTAACGTGTGAATTATGGTATTCATTAGTAATTTATATTAAAGGCTAATGAGAACTCATAAAATTGTCTACAGTGTGTGTATGTCAGAATGTGACCTTTTTTAGCTTAGGCATTAGTAAAATGACCTTCTTTAGATTAGGCTTTAGTAAAATATAGAACAATAAATTATTGGTTCCAAATTATTAATAAAAAAGATGAGATGGACAAACCGAGGTCAAAAGAGTAATGAAGAATAAACTTCTTTTGTGATTTTAATCCGTTAGGCGGTGTAATTCTGTACTTTTGTAATAATAATCGCTCAACGGGCACAAAGAAACTAAACGAGTAATTAAGAATAATCTTTTTTTTGGACAGATCTCCATATGGGTAGTATGTAATTTTTTGGAAACTTCACTCATATTGTGTTATAAGTGAATTTGAATATAAAAATACTATTTGTAATATTGCTAGTCAGAAGGCTAGAAATTTTATTATAAGCACTTAATTTTTTTTTAGTAACCAACTGTAACGACAAGGAATTTCGCTCGATCCGAATCGATCGTTAAACCGACTAAGACCGTTCGAAAACCCCTGATCGTTTGAGAGCAGGACAAATTGGAACGCAGACGGAAGAACATTTCATTGTTATTACAACAATTCCATCAGATACAAGAATATACAGAGTATAAATGAATAAATTACATACAACAAATATCAGAGATTACAATAAATTACATAGCAGCGGAAAAATATACAAAACACAACTAGAAGTGATACACGGATACAGAGCTTTCCGAGCATCGTTCCAGCTGAAAATCAGGATCCTGTGAATATAAATCTGCAAAACCAAAACTACTAGCTGCCCGTGTGGAAACTGTAACGGCAAGGAATTTCGCTCGATCTGAATCGATCGTTAAACCGACAAAGACCATTCGAAACCCCTGATCGTTTTGAGAATATGACAAATCAGAACGCAGACGGAAGAACATTTCATTGTTATTACAACAATTCCATCAGATACAAGAATATACAGAGTATAAATGAATAAATTACATTCGATAAATATCAGAGATTACAATAAATTACATAGCAGCGGAAAAATATACAAACCACAACTAGAAGAGATACACGGATACAGAGCTTTCCGGATATCGTTCCAGCTGTAAATCAGGACCCTGTGAATATAAATCTGCAAAACCAAAACTACCGGTGCAGGGGAGGTTATGGCGAAATTTTTCGAAAATTTAGGGTGTTAGCCAAATTTTTGAAATTTTTGAAAATTCTCAGAAACTGAAAAGTTGGAGAATGGAAGCCAGGTCGAACGTAGAGTTGATTAATCAAACCACTTTCGACTTTGTTTCTTTTCGGGAACGAAAAGTTTTAAGTGGGGGAGATTGTAACAACCCGAAAATCTGGGTCAGTTTAAAATTTTTATTTTGGCAATTTTAGCGAATTTTGAATATTTAAAATGAATTATTTTAAATAATATCGACGAGAAATTTATGTTGAATGGAATTCGAACGTATATATTATATACGTCGTCGTTAGAATATAAATAATTATATATAATTATAAATAGAATTGAAAATAGCGCGGTAGTTCGATAATTCGATTTCAAACTTCAATTGAATGTACCGAGTGCAAAACAATCCGGATTTTAGTGAAACAAAAAACATTAGGATCTAATTGGGAATATCTTTCCAACGAATCCGAAAAATCGAAATTTCATAACGGGAATCAAAAGATATGTCCAGTTGAAAATTCTGAATAGTCGCTATGGAATTCTTGCCCTTAAAAATGGGAATTTTTCAAACGACCTCGGATTTCGATGAAACCACTTTTGTTGGGTCCGTGATGTCAAGTTATTGCTAGATTTCAAATTTCATAATTTTTCGAATCAATATGTGAGCGTGGCAAAGGAAAACGCATTTGACCAGTTTCAGTTGATTTTAATCGACTGGAAAATGGCCATTTTTCCAACGGTCTCAGAATTCAACGAAACTAGTTTTGTTAGGACCGTATCGTCAATACGAAGCTAGAAAATATTTTTTTTGGAATTTTTCGAGTTAGTATGTGACCCCGGTAAATTGAAATGCGCGTTCAAAATCAATATATAGAATTATATGTTGATTTTAACGGAAACTGATCGAAACGATCGAATCAGCATGCGGTACGTATCCCATTGTGTTCGGAATGTGGGTAAAACGCTATGGACGACAGGCGGTGGGCCTCGTTTAGAGGTCGTATGTAAAAGCCAACTTTTTGAAATAAAAAAAACTCTTCTCCTTAAATCCCTCTGGCCCCCCCTTTCTTCAGTCGACTAACAGAAAAAAAAACGCGCCTCTCCACATCGATCCCGCCCAGCGACCGCCGCCAACGCCAGAGGCGCACCCCCTGTTCACCGCGCCTCTCCACGATCGGTCCCCCTAGCTCCAATCAGAAAACCGCGAAGCCCCCTTTCTCCAATGGAACGCGCTGCGCCCCCCGGGCCCACACCTCACCGGATCGCAACCGCCACCCTCCACCCCGGCGCCAACTCTCCAGCCTCCGCCCGCCACGTCCAAACTCCAGTGCCGCCCATTCTCACCCTCCCCTCCACCAATTGTGAGTTTTTATTATTTGATTTTACTTATTTAATGTAATAAGTGTTTTTAAATCGGTTTTTAAATACAAAACATAGTTAGAAAATCAGATTTTTTTTTATGAAAATCATAAGAAAAGATTAGATCTTGTTTAAAGAGAAAGATTTGATTTTGTTTATATGAAATGATAGGATTTTGTATAATTAGAAAAATATGACCGTTGTATATAGATTAACGAAATAAAAATGCAATCTTTATGTAAAAGACATGAGATAAAAATGAGTTTTTTTTTCATATAAAGTCGAGATCCTTTAATGTAAAAAGAAGTGATTTTTCATTAGTGAAAGAAATTTGAAAAGGTCGGATTTTTATATTTGAAAAGGTCGGATTTTTATATGGGAAAGGTCGGATTTTTAAGGAAGTAAAGTTCGGATTTTTAAAGTAGGATTTTTATAGGATGAAGAATATAAAAATATGATTTTTATATATGGTGTAGCGAAATAAAAAAATTCGATTTTTATATATTGAATAGCGAAGTAAAAAATTCGATTTTTATATATTGAATAGCGAAGTAAAAATTCGATTTTTATATATTGAATAGCGAAGTAAAAATCCGATTTTTATATATTAAATAGCGAAGTAAAAATTCGATTTTTATATATTGAATAGCGAAGTAAAAATTCGATTTTTATATATTGAATAGCGAAGTAAAAATTCGATTTTTATGTATTGAATAGTAAAGTAAAAATTCGATTTTTACATATGTAGAGAATACGGACAACGAAAGTGACAAAAAGGCGAGAACAGTGATGATTCCCCACAAAAGAAGAGTCGAGATGATTGGATTAGCTATTGGTGAGAACTTCTCACTCAAATTTCCTTTTTCTAGTTATATATATATATATACTAGGATGCAGACGGTGCTTAGCAGCACCCGATACCCGTCGTCCACAGACCATGGATGGCTTGTTTGTTTGATTGATGTGTTGTGAAATTTGTTTGTGAAGTTGATGTGAAATAGATAATGAAATATATTCATGTGTTGAAATAAAATTAATTATCGTTAAAAATATAATTTTTAACGTGAATGTGAATAAATAAATATTTATAAACAAATCGGCCGATTTGTTTATATACACTGATTTGACTGATATTGATTGGGTCGATAAAATTTACACATCGCCCAACTGCACAAATAAAAACCTGCGTTTGTTGATTTGAAACCCCACACGGGTGTTGGGATGAAATTTGGCGTACACTAATCCCAATTATTTAATTGTATGTCGATCGATTGGTCGACAGACTGTGTAAGCATCGATTATTTATATTTGATGCTTATGCAGTTGTGTGGTGCACTTTGGATGATGGTTGATTGTTTATCATTGCTATTATATACATGTGTTGTATGGAATCCATATAATTAACGTTATATGGTGATTGATTGGGCCTCATTCCAATCGGGAAAATAATGAATATTATAAAAGAAGAATCATGTATTGAATATAAAAATAGTCATGTGCTGATGATGTTCATGTGTTGAGTAAAATATTTTATACAATAAAATTTACATCTTTATCATATTTAAAATTAGAACTACTTCACGGGGGAGTCTAATTAAAAATCAAACGATAGATACCATGATTTTATAAAAGAATTATTAATACAAATAAAGTTATTTCTTTTTCCTCCCTTCTCATTATTTGTTAATATAAATTACTTTCATTGTTTAGTCAATGATATAATTTTAGTTTCTTTATAAGGGCCTTGGTTTCATGATTAGCTTTGGGCACCAAACATCCTAGGACCGGCCATGTATATATATATATATATATATATATATATATATATATTCACACATTAAACCTATTCTTACTTGTTAATAAAATCAAATCCATGGCATTTTTATTGCATTGGTTTTTCCATACGAACCATTATCTTTTTAAGCATGTGATAGCGTAATCATGTCACCTCTGTTTCTTGTGGACATTCCTTTAGGACAATATTTAGTGCAGTTGTTTGTCGGACTCCTTATATCAACGATCACATATGCTTTGACTGTCAATCAAGAAAATGCATACTATTGAAGAACATATTTCCATACATTTTTGTTATTTTTATGATTGTTTAATTTGAGCGCTATTGTTGAAGGTGTAGGAAGGTGGAAGGAGAGTTGAGTTCGATGCAATGAGAAAATGTAAGCAAGGGTCAACGCATCAAACGTTATTAACTTGTCATGCTCGCGAGGTCAATTGGACATTTCGAACATTAACCAAGTTACGACGTCAAACGCATACACAATTAGTGGGCAAAAGCAGTTACTCACCTCGCTAAATGATCAGTTCAACTCCCCCTAAAAGAACATGTATTAAACAAGGCTATAACTTTAAACATCACAGAGAACTCAAAAAAGTTTTATATATATTTCTAGCTACTTTATGAAACTCAGATTAAAGTAAGAAATTCAAATTGAATTTCAAAGTTTTATATATATTTCTAGCTAAGAAGAATTGCCATGGAACGTATTTACCTAAAGATTTGGACTGAATTACGATTACTGGTACATAAAGCAAAGTCAAAAGTATTGGGCAATAAAGCTTGAAAAAGTATTTACCAAACTAATGTTATAATTCAATATGAATTCTGTGTTGATATGGTAACAGCATATTACTTGTAGTAATCTGGAAACTTAGTAAAACAAAGTTTACAGGATTGCAATAGTGAGAAGGATATACCGTCGCAGTTGATCAGAGATTGATTAGCGTGTAATCCAAGTCTAGTCCGAAACGACTGTTTCCTTAAATCGTATTTGCGCCCCCTTCGGAGCACTTGAGGACTTTGATGCAAATCGATTCACAAGATAAAATGGATCAATTTCGCCGTACAGTGCAGCAGCGAAGCAACGACGAACGCAAGATAATTTGTAAATAAGAACAGTGGAGGAAGGGAGCAGTCTTTTCAGAAAATTTGTTATCAGAAATGAGGAAGAGGATGACTTTACAAAAGCTTCAAGAGATGCCTTTTTAATTGAACGGTCAACGTCGTTGGAAAGGTTGCGATCCTTTCACCAAAAGACGCAACCATTGAATTTACGCCGCCATTGAATTTACGAATTTAAAAGTAAGAGCGTTGAATGCAAACCGCCAAAACTATTTTTTCTCTGCCGAGCCAACAACCGCACACTTCACAGTGCACATTGCAAAGTGCTAAGTGCATCTAATACGCCTCAAACACCCATTCGATCACAGAAACGGGCACGGGCATGGACATGGGTATGGGTACGGGTGCGGGTTGGTGCGTTGCACCAACCCTTACTCTATTTGATCTTTCATCCTTCTATATTACCTCTCTCATGTCTTTGTAATTACTATATGGTAACTACCCTAATATATAATGACCTATAGGGTAGTGTCTTACAAGATATGGAACTATTACCCTACAACTCATTTATTTCTAACAATCCCCCACATAAATGACTATTTATTTTGTTCTTATTTAACGAAATATTACTATATTGGTTAAAGTAGCATAAGGACTTTAACTTCCCTAGTGATTATCTATATGACTTACTAGTGAATCAGTAGACTGATTTTGTCCTTGAACTGTAAGTTTTTGTATAAGTTCAAACTATAGATAACACACAATAATATTTCTCATTTTCCTTGGTTCTCTGTTTGTGTTCGTTTTTGCCATGAACACCTGCTTGGTCTCATGAGTGTTTAGAGAATTTTGGCCCTCGGTAATTCTCTTTGAAGCGGTGCCTTCACACTCACGTAGGTGATTCTATAAAGTGTACCTCGCATTACACCACTTGGTTCTCATTTTCTACCAAGTATAGAATCATTAAAAGCTAAATTTAACCTATCCTCCGGCGATTTTTACACTGACTTATCGTAGGAGCGGTTTAAATATTACAGTGCTTACTAAGTTTATCCTAAGCTTAGTTGTCCCTTTGAAGCTAGATCTTGGGATCTCCAGTCAACAAGGTTGGGTTTCCGTTGAGGAAAACTTTTATGATATTATTGGCCTTAAGCCCATTCCCATCAATAAGATTTTTCCTTTCTCTTTAGGTAAACCTTTCGTTAGTAGATCCGCAATGTTATCGTTTGACTTTACATAGTCGATAGGTATAACTCCATTAGAGAGAAGTTGTCTAATGGTTTTATGTCTTCGATGAATATATCTAGACTTTCCATTATAGAGTTTGCTATTAGCTCTACCAATAGCATATTGGCTACCACAATGTATACTTATTGGTGACACAGGTTTTTCCTAACTTGGAATATTTTCTAAGAAGCCTCGAAGCCATTCAGCTTCTTCTGAGGCTTTGTCCAAGGCAATAAATTCTGATTCCATAGTAGACCTTGCTATGCAAGTCTGTTTGGAAGATTTCCAAGATACTGCACCATTAGCCAAAGTAAACACATATCCACTTGTGGATTTAGTGTCTACTGACCCAGTAATCCAATTTGCATCACAGTATCCTTCTATTATAGATGGATATCTTGAATAATGCAATCCATAATTCTGAGTATATTTAAGATTTCCTAATACTCGAATTATGGCGTTCTAATGGTTCTTCGTTGGGTTGCTCGTATATCTGCTAAGTTTACTTACAGCATAAGCTATGTCAGGTCTAGTACAATTCATAACATACATGATGCTGCCTAATATACGAGAATACTCAAGTTGATAAATATTATCACCGCTATATTTGACACAATTTTGATTCAAATCTATAGGTGACTTTGCAACAATTATGTTATACTGTTTAAATTTTTCGAGTACCTTCTCAATATAATGTGATTGAGATCAAATATACCCTTATGGACTTTTATGCATCCTTATTCCAAGGAGTACATCAGCAACCCCAAGATCTTTCATACCAAACTTGGCAGATAGCATATTTTTCGTTGATATTATTATATCTTTATTGCTTCCAAGTATGAGTAGATCATCTACATATAAACATATGATGACATAACCTTTGTCTGTGTTTTTGGTATAAACACATTTATCAAATTCATTTATGTGAAATCCATTTGATATCATAGTGTCATCAAACTTTTCATGCCATTGTTCTGGCGCTTGTTTAAGTCCATAAAGAGATTTTACTAATTTGCGCACCTTTTCTTCATTTCCTTCTTTTAGGAAACCCTTAGGCTGCTTCATGTATATCTCTTCTTCTAGTTCGCTATTTAAAAATGCTGTTTTAACATCCATTTGATGTATTTCCAATTGTAGTATAGATGCAATTGCAAGCAGCATTCTAATAGATGTTATTCATGTTACAGGCGATGTGACACCCCACGTCCGTTAATGTCACTCATTAAGAGAATGCATTAAGTTTTGCAAAGCATTATAGGTAAACAGAAACAGAAACATTACAAGACAGATACAAAATTTGCAGCGGAATAAAAACAAACTTTATTAATCATAAAACATCGTGGTTCAAAACATCATATGTCTTAATCACATAAAACTAGTACATCATAAAAACTTTTGTCTTGCACTTAAACATCAGAGTACAAAATGAAAGAAGCATAATCCCTAAATAAAAACATAGACATAGTAAAGATAGGAGCTTGAGCAATACATCTAAACAGCTCCAGCAAAATGATACCAGAATCCTGATCAAGCTTGAGTATTCCCACCCTGAGAACCTTGGGTTGGGGGGGGGGGGAGGGGGGGGACGAAAGAAAGAAGAGGAAACAAAAAGGGTCACACATGAAGTCTAGCGAGTCTGGTTACTTTTAGCAAATAAATAAGTAAAAGTATCATGACAGACATATAAAGAGGATAAGAAAGATAACATCACAAAAGGCAGGTATAACAAGGTAAACATGGTAGAGTGCATACGCTTCTCTAATGATTACTCTGCACTAATACTAGTATAATCCAAAAATGAGATGATCCCCAACATGTATAAGCTGGTAGACTTAGGCGTACTTCCGGTGAGAGGTTTTAACCCCATACAATCCAATAGGCAGCCCAACCTAACGGGCTCCTAAACTTTTTACCAGAGTCTATATATACCCTAACTACTATCCCAATCGATCGGCTCCATAATCCGCGTAGATACCTTGTGCCGGCCCCACAGTAGGAGGTATCACTTCCTAAAGTGGCAACCCTTCGTCTTCATTATGTGCACAACCATATCTACAGGTGTCATGGTCATCTTATCCCCCTCTGCCCAGCCTATGCACGCACATGACCTGGTCGGTTTGCGCCGCCCACACTGTCCTCCATGTTTGGATCTCTTACAATCAGCCCAGTAAGCGTGCCCCAACTCTGTCCAAGGACGGAGTACTCATTTTGATACTGCTAAATGGGTTACCGACTGAAACGAGTCCCCCACACAAGATGATACAAGCTCTCCCCCTTGTCTTGTATCCCCACTAGAATTTCCACAGGTTATGCTTATCTAACGGTGTTTTTAATTACATAACCCCAATATTTCCATAGGTTATGCTTACCTAACGGTGTCTTTAATAACATAACTCCAACCAATTAAGTTTTGTGGGCCTATATAAATATTACCCACCCAACCCAGATATACTTAACCATTCCACTATTTCAAGCAAGTTTACTTAACCCATTCTCAAGTTAACATGTTCATACAATCCCTATGGATTCAACTAGGTTAAGTATTACAGACTAACAGGTTATCCCCATTCACATTGACTACTTTTCACTTGCCAAAGTTCTACTTGCTTATCAATTTCATATAAATATAACTTAATCCATTTAAGTTTATTAATAAGCCCCATTACATGTTATTCTTTATATTGTAATTAACGGAAATAATCGTACAATCTTTCACCCTTGGATTGTAATTAACGGGAGAAATCTTACAATCCCTTTGTATTATTCATTGTCTGATTCCATCGTTGCAATAACATGTTTTACTTAATATTTAATTAAGTATACTTCTTCTCAGTTCACTAGTTTTCCTGTTTAACATATAACTACAACTTGACATTGTTTACTCATTAATTAGTTTTCTTAACTAAGGTTTACTAACAAGCTTTCTTTCCTTCTATTATAACTTGTATTATAATTTCCACTTGTCCCTAGGACAAGCCTACCTATTATATAAAACATTTTCATTAAAGTAATTAATGATAATAGGTTACTATCATTCCTTGTCTATTCCAATTCGTTACCATTTATCCATTTATGGTAATAATGCGCTAGACCTCCCACATTAAGCCTACAACTTGTGGATGCTGGATATGCCGGACGGGTCCGGGCAGACTTATTCCACAAACCGGGCTTAACCTCGTGTCTTAGCACGTCTCGTGTTTATGCACTTAGACCTCTAACATTAGATTCACCACTTGTGGCTACTGGATATGTCGGGCGGGTCCGAACAGACTTTTACCACAAGTGTAATCTAACCTTGTGTCCAAGCACAGTTTACAATAAATTATTTGTAATTCTAGGCATCATTCTATTTAATCAATTATACAATATTATTATAGGTTTTACATGCCAATTTTCCCAAGTTGTTCATATTGAATTATATGTCCCAATTTAGTGTTCTAATCATAATTTGATTATTGCCCCAATTTCATATTCACATGCTCCATTCAAGTTATCCCTAAATTTTCAATTACAAGTTATGCCCAATTTTCACCGTTTTTCCCCTCGTCCCCTGTTTTAACGTATTCGCATATTTCAGCGGCATGTCTAGGCTTGGAAATAGCCAGGCTATATAAAATAAAGAGGGAAAGAAAAAGGGAAGATAATAGAAAAGATTATACTAACATGGATGACAGAATTTAGGCATAAACATACAGTGACATATTGACAAGTTAAGCATATTGGGACAGATCTAACAAGCATATAATAATAGAACTAAATTTAACATAATAGGGATGTCATAGTAGGCATGATTAGATGTAAACAAGGATTCAGATGTCCACTAATGACAGGTCTAAATTAACCACAACATGATAGGTACAAGATGATCTAAATAGAGAATTAGATCTAAACAAGGATTTAGCTGTCCAACTAATGACATATCCAAATTAACCACAAACATAGTTAAAGGTTAAGATCCACAAGTGTGACATGATAAATTAACCACAAGTGAATTATATCTATATTCAAAAGTAGATCTAAGATGATAAAGGTTAAGATCCAAGTCATAGAATATCATAGATCACAATTTATAACAGATCTGATATGATTCAGTCACAGGCATAGATCCAAATTACAGTCATATCATGTTTTACATTTTATTCATTTAAATCTAAAAGTAACTTAAAAATCACAGTGTTTGGATGTTAGAAAATAGAACGAGAGGAGAAAATTGTTGAATCACATATCTACACTTGAATCACTCTAAATTTGATTACAGAAGAAGGAAAGGATTTGATTCAGTCCAGGTACCGGCAGCTTTTAGGCCTCCATTGATTTTCAGCGTAGAAAAAAAAGAGAAATGAGGTTGTATATATAGCTGCCAGCCCCCAGAAACCGACCTTCCACATCAGCCCTAGGGGGATCGACCCATGGGTCGACACCTCCCTTGAGGGGTCGACCCCGGGGTCGACACCCCTTCTATGAGGTCGACTCCCCTAAAGCGGGAAATTTTGCTGCCCTCTGAAATTTTGATTTTCGATCTGAAATTTGATTTTTTGAATTAATTATATAGATATAATTCTCTTGCGCGTATACAAACTTCAAACCTTCGTACTTCTTCATACGGTGTCCGTTTTACGCAAACCAAGTGTCTGTCTTGGCCAGAATTCCGAGACGAACACAATGGCGCGGTCTGTTTTACTTAAATCTAAATACTAAATTAAT
This sequence comes from Allium sativum, assembly GCA_030737875.1. Lineage (NCBI taxonomy): Eukaryota > Viridiplantae > Streptophyta > Magnoliopsida > Asparagales > Amaryllidaceae > Allium > Allium sativum. The sequence continues at coordinate 1,022,552,100 of CM060926.1, forward strand.
TATTCTTTAATTTATCCTCTTTAGTGTTGTTAAAATTTTGGGGTGTTACAGGCGAATAAGTGTCGAAGTAATCCAACTCTTCCTTTTGCCTATAACCTTGTACAACAAGTCTTGCTTTATACTTGTCTATTGAGCCATCGGGTTTTAATTTTCTCTTAAAAATCCATTTATTACCCAATGCTTTGCAGGTAGATTCACAAGTTCCCATGTATGATTATTCATAATGGATTCTATCTCACTATTAATTGCTTTCTTCTAGTAAGGAGCTTCGGAGGAAGTCATTGCCTGTTTAAATGTTAGAGGCTTGTTTTCCAACATTAAGGCGTAGAAGTCAGGTCCATAAGATTTTTCAATTTGTTGCCTTTTACTTCTTCTCGGTTCCTCCACTTGTTGATCAACAATGGTTTGTTGAATGTTATCTATATTTTTTTCAGGAGAGTTTATGATTTCATCTTCTCTCGTTCTCTTTTCAGTAAGATTTTCAATATCCTGTTTTAAAGGAAAGATGTGTTCAAAAAATTTAGCATTTCTCAACTTAATGATGGTATATTCACGAAGATCATCAATTTCAGATTTGTGTACTAGGAATCTATAAGCTGCACTATTTTGTGCATATCCAATGAACACGCAATCTATTGTCTTAGGTCCAATTTTGACCTTCTTTGGTTTAGGAATTTTTACTTTAGCTAGACACTCCCCACACTTTCAAGTATTTGTAGGATGGTGGTCTATTTTTCCAAAGTTCGTAGGGGGACTTACATGTTTTCTTTTATGGCTTTTTATTTAAAATATGATTTGCCGAAAGAATGACTTCTCCCCAAAAGTTATCTGGCAAAGCAGAGCTAATTAGTAAAGCATTCATCATTTCTTTAAGAGTTATGTTTTTCCATTCGGCTATGTCGCTGGATTGAGGTGAATACGGCGTTGTAGTTTGGTGTATAATGCCATGTTCAGCACAGAATTCTTCAAATGGAAATTCATATTCTCCTCCTCTATCACTTCTTAAAGCTTTTATTTTCTTGTTGACTTGGTTCCTTATACTGTTTAAACATATCGAATGCTTCGTCCTTACTTCTAAGGAGATACACATAATGGTATCTTGTACAGTCATCAATGAATGTAACGAAGTACCCTTTTCCACCTCTAGTTTGACACATTTTTAAGTCGCACACATCTGTGTGTATTAGATTTAGAGGTTCCGTTTCTCGTTCAACATATTTAAATGAGGATCTAGTCAATTTCGCTTCTGCATGTATTTGACATTTGTAGTTGGAATCTATATTAAAATTTTGGTATAAAGTCTAGATTAATCAATTTTCGCAATGTATCAAAGTTTACATGCCCTAATCTAGATTGCCAAATGTTAGAAGAGTCTAGGATATAAACAGAAGATTCAACTTTATTCATATCATCTTTTGGTACAATAGTAGTTATATTAACTTTAAACAAGCCATCACTAACATAGCCCCTTCCCACATACACCCCATTTTTCGATAATATAAATTTATTAGCCACAAATATGAGTTTAAAACCATGTCTGCTAAGAAGCGATCCAGAAATCAAGTTTTTACAAATGTCTCAAACGTGAAGGACATCGGTCGAGGTAAGTTCCTTTCCAGAAACCAGTTTGAACACGACTTTTCCTTTGCCTTTAACTTTTGATACGGATGAGTTACCCATAAACAACTATTACTCCTCAGTAGCAACTTTGTAAGTCATGAACATCCATTTATTTGCACAATTGAGGCAAGTCGCCCCGATGTCCAAAAGCCATTTCTTATTGTTGCCAACAAGATTACATTTAGAAACCACCGCGCACAAGTCCATATCAGTAATGCCATCAGAAACTTCAGCCACATTTACTTCAGACTTCTTCTTCTTTCCTCGAAATTTTGCTTCCTTGTGTCCTTTCTTTCTGCAATTATGATAATATCCCTTAAACCTTTTAGCCTTTTTATTTGGATCATTTTCGCGTTTGGCTTTTCTTCTTCAGCTACATTAGCCTTCGCTACCATGTTGAAGTACCTCTTTTCTTTGATTTTCGGTTGTCTTCCTCAATCCTCAATCGAACCACTAGTTCTTCAATAGTCATTTCCTTACGCTTGTGCTTTAAGTAATTTTTGAAATCCTTCCATGAAGGAGGAAGTTTTTCAATTGCAGCAATCACTTTGAATGATTCGCTGAGAGTCATTCCTTCATCGTTTAATTCATGGAAGATGACCTGCAATTCCTACATTAGACTGATAACAGTTTTGCTATCAATCATTTTGAAGTCGAGTAATTTCCCTGCTATGAACTTCTTCATTCCTGCATCCTCAGATTTATATTTCTTGTCGAGTGCGGTCCATAGTTCCTTGGAAGTTGCAGCAGACATTATATAGAGAATTGTCCAAGCCATTGAGTATATAATTCTTGCACATAAAATCTTCATTTTTTCAGACATCTAAGGCTTCAACCTTCGTTGCATGTGGTTCCAATTCAGCCACCTTTGGAGCATCTTTTGTTAGATACTTCGCAAGGCCCAGAGTTGTCAGATAGAACAACATCTTTTGCTGCCACCTTTTGAAATCCATCCCCATAAATTTTTCAGGCTTTTCGCCATGGGATAGCGGTGGAAGGACCGTCAGAGGCAGAGTCACAGTCACGACTAGTGTCGGGGTGTTGCTTTGTTTAGAAATATTCGCCTGTACAATGCATTACAACAACACCAAAATATGATTTAAGATTGTTAGAATTCAATACGAATTCTGTGTTAATATAGTAACAGCAGATTACTTGTAGTAATCTGGAAACTTAGTAAAACAAAGTTTACATAATTGCAACAGTGAGAAGGATATATCGTCGCACTTGATCAGAGATTACTTAGTTTGTAATCCGAGTCCAGTCGGAAATGACTGTTTCCTTAAATTGTATTTGCGCCCCTTCGAAGCACTTGAAGGCTTTGATGCAAATCGATTCCCAAAATAAAACGGATCAACTTCGCCATACAATGCAGCAGGCAAAGCAACGACGAACGCAAGAAATTTGTAAATAAGAACAACGGAGGAAGGAAGTAGTTTTTCATAAAAATCGTTATATGAAATGAGGAAGAGGATCACTTTATAAAGGCTTCAAGAGATGCCTTTTTAATTGAACGGTCAACGCCGTTGGAAAGGTTGCGATCCTTTCACCAACATATACGCAACCGTTGAATTTGCAGATTTACAATTGAGACCGTTGAATGCAAACTGCCAAAACTATTCTTTTCTCTGCCAAGCCAACAACCGCACAGTGCATAGTGCTAAGTGCCGCTAATACGCCTCAAACTGATACCACTTATGTTCAAACAGAATCGTAGTATAAATACTGATACTAATGGTCTTTTAAAAATATTACCAGATAACAATTCATTTTGAAATATTGTACAAAAACTGATAGTGAGAAATGTTAAAAACCAATGTCATGTTGTACTTTGTATAAAAATGAGCTTAGAAAACCACATTTTGATCAAGCTAAAAATAGATACTATGTTGAAATTAAATAGAAATATTCTGTGAAAAATGATAGTTATTGATTTGTTGATATCAATTATTAATTGTATTGGTATGATTTATATCCTAAATGTTGTAATATACATTTTCATGGTATCAATTTTAGAAGCACACTGATATCAACGTTGATATTAAAATTATGTTTGCATGAAATTGGTATCTGTTTTAAAGCACACTAATATCAGCTTTGGTAATGAAATTTTGTTTATGTGAATATGGTGTTAGTTATGCAAGTTAACTGGAATCAGTTTGATACTGAGATTAATGGTACAATTTTTGAAAGCATTTTGATATCAGTTTTGAAAACACTGTGGTATCAGTATTATTACTAAGTTTCTATTTACATGAATATGGTGTCATTTTGGTATCTAAATAGGAATGTATCAGTTTTCAATTATGTTTCTATTTACATTAGGATAATGATTTTACTAATCCTCGGCCACTATAAACAGAAAATAAAACAACCGCAAAAGTCAAAAAGGAAACTGCATATAGATGCGGGCTGCAACTATGTTTTAAAATGATAAAACTTGTGAAGGACAAGAAAGCATCAAGCAAAAAACAAGTAGAGTTATTGAAAAGATCACCATTCTTCAACTTGTTCAATGTTTTCTACGAAAGAAAAATAAACTTGAAGGAATGCAAGAAATATACAGAAAATATGGATGCAGTATACAAGTGCTATTTAGTGGAAGAAGGGGCTTTTATCTTTGACAAAGAATAAAGGACAGTAACGGCCAAAGATATTAGCTTAATTTTTGGGATACCGATGCTTAGAAATAATATAGAGCCACCCAAAATGATGACTAGCAAAACAATACCATCGAATTGTAAAAATTTTGCTTCACGGAATTTTGGATCATTGGCGTACAGGACTAGAACTTTGATTGAAAATAGAATAAAGGAATAAGCAAATAAAAAGAAGAAGCAAAACGAGGAAGACTTGCCTACTTTTCTTATCATGGACATTGTACTTACTTTTTTCTTCCCAAATAATCAACAGAAATTGAGATGGGTACTTCTAGAGTACTTATGTGATATGGAAAAAATGAAAACATTTTCTTGGCCATTGACCATTGAAAAGAATTTTCACAATTTTTTAAAAAATTTCATTCATAATCCAAGAAATATGTCTGGATGTGCAATGTTTATGCTGGTAATTTACTTGTTTTTATTTATTTATTTTTCTAACATTTGTGAACTTGTTACACTGTTTATTAAATTTAATTTTTTTGACAAAGTATTGCATGTGCGAAAAGATGAAGGTAATAAAGCCAAGACGCAATATTAGCGAGACCTATCCAAGATTTGCTAGGTGGAATTAACGGGACTTGAAGAAATATGTTACCAAAAAATTTCTGGATGACATCTTAGTGGGAGAGTAACATTTTTTTATATTATTTTTCCAGTTAAAGATATCAGTATTAAGTTTACGGTAGTAACATTTTTTAAGATTTCTTGTTAAAAGTAAATTTTCAAGTTTGTATATAGTATTAGTTTTTCTAGCCTGACAGTATCAGTTTTTTTAGTTCTAGTTAAAATTTAATTTTCCACTTTCTTGTATTAGTTTTAGGAGCCTGGTAGTATCAGTTTTTCTGAGATTTACTTTAAAATTATTTTTTCAGTGTTTTGGTATCAGTTTTACTAGCCTGGTGGTATCAATTTTTTTGAGTGCTAGTTAAAATTTATTTGTCCAGTATCATGGTATCAGTTTCAATAGAATGGTAGTAACAGTTTTTATTATTGTTTACTAAAATTTAATTTTTCACTTTCTTGGTATCATTTTTAAGTGTCTGGTAGTATCAGAACTTTAAAATTCTTTAATATAAAAACCGATATTATTTTGTTAAACAACAATTTTGATTGAAAACAATTTTTTTTTTTGTAGATGCAAGAAATTTCAGACATACATCCACGTGAATCAAAACTATTGGAAATAGCACCTAAAATTTCTTCTAGATCAAAGAAAGCAAAAGGATGTCCAACAACAAGAAAAAGAAAATGTCAAGAACATCAAACACAGGTGCGTTCTTTTGAGGATAACGTGACTGCGAGAGTGTTGAAGATTCATATAAAAAGTATTGAAGCAAAAAACAAAAAAATGAAAAAGAATTGAAAAATGAAAGATTTTTGGGAAGAGAAGCAGAGAAAAAGCTTTATATTTTGGAACAACAGTTCAAAGGAAAAAAATACATATTTTGAATAGACGGAACTTCTGCAATCTGATTCGGAAGAAACTGAAAGCGATTCATCTTCTCGACATAATGAAGAAAAAGAAGGAAAAAAGACAACGAGAATGTGGAGAATGAAAATCAATGCAGTGTTCAAGTTGAGAAAGAGGAATGTGAAGAAAAGAAAAAAAATGAAACTGCGGAAAAAAAAACCCACCTGTTAAAGAACCAAAAATCAGCAAAAATGTATCAGTCGAAATCAGTCCACCCACCTTAGACCTTGGTATGACACAGATTATGTAGAGAAGATGCAAGCAACAAAATCAGCTCAACAAGGAGAAAAAAAATGCCAACAAAGGATGAACCGCCTTCATATGTAGGCAGAATAAAAAAGAAACAAAGGAAAACGACAGGAAGAAGAGATTCATTTGATTATCCAACAATTTCGGAAAAAAGGGAAAGAAAACAAATGTTGAAGCAGGAAAAAATAGCAAAGATCGGCCTAGGGATGAATCAAAAAAAGAAAAAAAATTAAGAGAAGCATGAAGAAAAACAAAGTGTGGGAATAGAGGAAAATCTAGAGCAAGAGTCAATTTTAGTTGAAAAGCCACTAGCTATTTTGGAACCATTATGGGCAGAATTGAAACCGTCGCATTGCGAGAGTGTTAAATATCTGAATAAAGAACAACAAACCGTGGTTAAACAAAAATTCTCTGTTGCAAAAGCAGTAAATTTGTAAATACACATTTTATTATCGATATTAATAGTGATTTGTTCAAAACTTAACTATAATTTTCATTTCTACAAAACGGGGATGTTATGATAAATGATGACACAATTTTAGGTGGTTGCGTGGTAACGAAGCAAATTCTTGTTCATGTTCTGGAAGGGGACTTCACAGATGGACGGTACCATATATATGTTGCTAGTTTTGCATATTAGTTTTGCTAATTAAATATTGTATCTATAAATGCTAATGTTGCTCATATATATGTTGATGAACGAAATGTTCATTATGTTGATGTTTTGCATGACAAATTATTTAACTGATATCAATTATAATGCAGTAGTATCATTTTTAAAATCCTGGTAGTATCTCTTTTTTCAATTTATTGTTATAACTAACTTTTCCAAGCATGGTAGTATCAGTTTTACAAGCATGGTAGTATCAGTTTTTTTGAGTTTTAGTTAATATTTATTTTTGCAGTTTCTTGGTATTAGTTTTCAATGCCTGGTAGTATCAGTTTTTTTGAGTTATAGTTAATATTTATTTCTGCAGTTTCTTGGTATTGGTTTTCATAGCCTGGTAGTATCAGTTTTTTTGATTTCAAGTTAAAAATTATTTTTCCAGTATCTTGATATCAGTTTTCATAGCCTGGTAGTATCAATTTTTTAAATTTCTAGTTAAAAATTATTTTTCCAGTATCTTGGTATCAATTTATGAGGTTGGTAGTATCAGTTTTATGATTTTTCTTTTAAAATTAATTTTTCCATTTATCTTGTATCATTTTTATTTTGCAATGTCATATGCCTTCTTATATACATATGTATGGGTATTACGGATTATTGATTGGTTTACAAAATATTGTTCTTTAACTAAGAACAATTATGCAATGCCAACAATGGGAACTATAAGTAAAATTTCAGGTCACTTGTGTGTGGTATTTTTTTTAAATTAGTAAATAACAGTAAAAATATTATTTATGATCAGAAAGCACTGACTGACAAAATTGAATCACTTATAAAGGCAATAGCTCTTCCTGTTTTAGAAGAAGCTGTGAAAAATGCGTACACAGAGGTTATTTACTTTCCACTGCATTATCAAAGCCACTGGACGCTAGTGACTTTAACATATGCAAATATGCAGTGGTCACATTACGACTCCAATCGGCCTAGAAGATCAAACCCGAACAATAATGAAAGTTTGAAAGATGCACTGACATTGGTATGAAATACTTCTCAAAAACAAAACAATATAATTGCTATAACTTTTATATTTATAAATACGAAGTCACTACTTGTTTGTCTCTCTCTCTCTATACACACACACACACATACATACACACACTAGTATGGAGGCATGCCCGTTGGATGTGTGCATAAATAAAATTGACCAAAAATGAATGGAAGAGAGTATGGGATAGTGTACAATTTGGCAAGCAAGCATTATCTTCTTGTTTGGTAAAATGATGTATATATACAGCAGTATAACAGAGTTGCTGTTGTCAGGGCCGGTCTTAGGACTTTTGATGCCTAAAACAAAAATACAAAAATGAGGCCCTTGTACATAAGTTAATGTACCACACCAAAACAATTTATATTGTTTAAAAAAACGAAAAGAGAAAAAAGAACTGTATTGCATTAATAATTCATGTGATACTACAAAATAAATAGTAATTAATTTTGAACTTTTTTCTAGCCTTCTGACTTAAAAATTATCAATAATACTATCATATTTAAGTTCACTGACTATATCTTGTTCAATCGATAAAAGTACCAAAACATCGAAGCAAAAATTATTTTTAAGTAATTGATTAGAATTAAAAACTTTACATACCAATTTCGAAAACATAAATATATGTCATTAATAGAAAATATTGATGAATTGTATGTTAACAAATCATTAAAAATTCGTTAACCATTAATAAATATGTCGTCGTTCCATGACTCTTTTTTTTTAAAGGAAATGGAGTCTTCCTTTTCATATTATTTATATAATTCACCACAACCACAAATGAAAATACTAAGATTATTACAATGGTAATGTCATCACCCATTAGAAAATGGCAGTGAATCTATACCTAGTGTAAGTATATAACAGATAACATGATATAGTACCTTCGTATTTTCCGCCAACAGCCTGAGGTGTATCCACATTTTGCGCAAATATACAGTGCTTCATCAGCTATAATATATTTACAGGTGGGTTCCTTTAAAAAGATCATGTGCAATATGTTCTGACGGCAAAGATATGGACATCAAGCAGCATTTAAGAGGCAAAAGTTCACCGTCATTTTTATTTGTAGATGAAATAACTATGGTATAAGTGCTCTTTGCTAACACAGAAGCTCGATGAGAAATAATGCCAAGATCAACAACCAAAACTCTCTTTGACATTTAAAGGAGGGAATGAAGGCCATAGCCTTGTAGGCTCTGATCTGCAGTTCCGGACTTCCTTCGCTCTCCAGGCCCCCTTATGTATAACCTGTCCACTTGAGAAGAAACATTAACACCTGAAAAAAGGTTCCCAAACCTGGACTTCCCAGCATCAAATGCCTCACGAACCATTTAGTAGTTGACAGATCCTGAGTAGAGTAAGCTTTAATGTATCAGAGTCATAGCCAGCCCTATGGTTATTAAAGTTGTTTGAACTGGAAAAGCTAACGAACAAATTTTTTATTATGAAAAATTAAGTAGTATGTTCTCATTGTAAATGATATGATGATCTCAATCAATAAGCAAAGCACTTATGATGTTAAATTACAACAATGTTAAAATTACTTGAAACTTGTATTATAATTTGCTGATGTAGATACACAAGAATATGAATTTGTATCAGGGTACAATTCTAAAATAAGTCATTGTATGGATAAAAAAACAGCCATAATTTAATAATAATAAGCTGTTCTTTTCTCAAAAAGAAAAAAAGTGATGTTGCTTTCTTTCACATAGAAAAAATTCCTACCATTCTAAGCAAACAGATTAAACTACATGTTAAAGCAACTATCTTATCTTAACGCTCCTGTAATTTGGAATTTTAGTGGTTGCAGCTCCACCATGTGCATTTAGGAGTACACAAAAACAATGATCGATTTCTGACAAAATCATCAAAATCAGTTTTCTCATTCAGCACAAAACAAAAGAGCCTCTTCATCTCACTTCGGAATATACAACCGAACCAATAAAATTCCAAATTACCCACTTCAGCAACAACCAATTTTGTTAAAACTCTACACCGACAGAAAATAACCAAGCTGGAAAACACTGCAGAACACAACCACATACACTAAATTGGAGTTTTGCTTGGATTTAGTTGACTACTGCAACAAGCAACCTAATTTCCTCATGTCGATTGATTGAATTCGGCGCTGCTATGTGCCAAGATGAAAAACCGACTGCGAAAAGCGAATTCGATTTCGTTGAAATTAGTGCATAGACCTGGCCCGGCCCTTCAAATACGTTGGCGATGCAAGCATTCAGGAATAGGTAGGCGACAAGCTTCTCCATTTAAACTTCGGTTCATTCACAGATTAAGGGTCTTTCGTCTATGCACTAATTTCAACGAAATCGAATTCGCTTTTCGCAGTCAGTTTTTCATCTTGGCACATAGCAGCGCCGAATTCAATCAATCGACATGAGGAAATTAGGTTGCTTGTTGCAGTAGTCAACTAAATCCAAGCAAAACTCCAATTTAGTGTATGTGGTTGTGTTCTGCAGTGTTTTCCAGCTTGGTTATTTTCTGTCGGTGTAGCGTTTTAACAAAATTGGTTGTTGCTGAAGTGGGTAATTTGGAATTTTATTGGTTCGGTTGTATATTCCGAAGTGAGATGAAGAGGCTCTTTTGTTTTGTGCTGAATGAGAAAACTGATTTTGATGATTTTGTTAGAAATCGATCATTGTTTTTGTGTACTCCTAAATGCACATGGTGGAGCTGCAACCACTAAAATTCCAAATTACAGGAGCGTTAAGATAAGATAATTGCTTTAACATGTAGTTTAATCTGTTTGCTTAGAATGGTAGGAATTTTTTCTATGTGAAAGAAAGCAACATCACTTTTTCCTTTTTGAGAAAAGAACAGCTTATTATTATTAAATTATGGCTGTTTTTTTATCCATACAATGACTTATTTTAGAATTGTACCCTGATACAAATTCATATTCTTGTGTATCTACATCAGCAAATTATAATACAAGTTTCAAGTAATTTTAACATTGTTGTAATTTAACATCATAAGTGCTTTGCTTATTGATTGAGATCATCATATCATTTACAATGAGAACATACTACTTAATTTTTCATAATAAAAAATTTGTTCGTTAGCTTTTCCAGTTCAAACAACTTTAATAACCATAGGGCTGGCTATGACTCTGATTCATTAAAGCTTACTCTACTCAGGATCTGTCAACTACTAAATGGTTCGTGAGGCATTTGATGCTGGGAAGTCCGGGTTTTGCAACCTTTTTTCAGGTGTTAATGTTTCTTCTCAAGTGGACAGGTTATACATAAGGGGGCCTGGAGAGCGAAGGAAGTCCGGAACTGCAGATCAGAGCCTACAAGGCTATGGCCTTCATTCCCTCCTTTAAATGTCAAAGAGAGTTTTGGTTGTTGATCTTGGCATTATTTCTCATCGAGCTTCTGTGTTAGCAAAGAGCACTTATACCATAGTTATTTCATCTACAAATAAAAATGACGGTGAACTTTTGCCTCTTAAATGCTGCTTGATGTCCATATCTTTGCCGTCAGAACATATTGCACATGATCTTTTTAAAGGAACCCACCTGTAAATATATTATAGCTGATGAAGCACTGTATATTTGCGCAAAATGTGGATACACCTCAGGCTGTTGGCGGAAAATACGAAGGTACTATATCATGTTATCTGTTATATACTTACACTAGGTATAGATTCACTGCCATTTTCTAATGGGTGATGACATTACCATTGTAATAATCTTAGTATTTTCATTTGTGGTTGTGGTGAATTATATAAATAATATGAAAAGGAAGACTCCATTTCCTTTAAAAAAAAGAGTCATGGAACGACGACATATTTATTAATGGTTAACGAATTTTTAATGATTTGTTAACATACAATTCATCAATATTTTCTATTAATGACATATATTTATGTTTTCGAAATTGGTATGTAAAGTTTTTAATTCTAATCAATTACTTAAAAATAATTTTTGCTTCGATGTTTTGGTACTTTTATCGATTGAACAAGATATAGTCAGTGAACTTAAATATGATAGTATTATTGATAATTTTTAAGTCAGAAGGCTAGAAAAAAGTTCAAAATTAATTACTATTTATTTTGTAGTATCACATGAATTATTAATGCAATACAGTTCTTTTTTCTCTTTTCGTTTTTTTAAACAATATAAATTGTTTTGGTGTGGTACATTAACTTATGTACAAGGGCCTCATTTTTGTATTTTTGTTTTAGGCATCAAAAGTCCTAAGACCGGCCCTGGCATAGACGAAAGACCCTTAATCTGTGAATGAACCGAAGTTTAAATGGAGAAGCTTGTCGCCTACCTATTCCTGAATGCTTGCATCGCCAACGTATTTGGGATTTCTTTTTCTATCGCGCGATGCTGTTTGGTGCCCTAGAAATTTTGGTGCCCCAAGCGATCGCTTCTTCTGCTTTGGTGAAGGGCCGGGCCAGGCTGTTGTGTAGTTTTATTTCGTGGGAAGACAACAGCTGAAAAACAGAAAAGGTTAGGAGAATAGTTTTGTCATATACAGTATAGCAGAATGCATGAAAACATAAGCTCAGAAACTTGTCCAATAGATTTACAGTTGAAAAAAATATCCATATACATACATATTGACAACATATACACACATATTACACTTAACAGCCTGCCACTCACAGAATAACCCCCAAAACATTCCATTTTCTAGCCCATGTAAAAGTTAGAATCATTAACCTAGACTATAGAAAAATTACATTAAACCATAGCGTCCTGGATTATAGAGCATCAATAATTGTGGCATCGAAGCAAACTTTAGAATAAACGTTGGCATCCAAAGTAAAAATGTGTGTAGTTTGTCCTTCACAGTGATAGACTCATATGCATGTCTAGCCGCAGATGCCACAACCACCTCACATGCTGTTTCATGCGCCAAAGTATTGCTCCAATAACAAATACCTTCTCTTCTCCAAAATATAATAAACTTAGTGTAATAAAAATAGAGTGGCATCATCTAAGGTAGTATGTGCATTACTATTTAAATCAAAAAATACAATTGTAGAAGCATAACCGGTAAATGTGCAGTAAAAGGTTAAGGAGATAGTGAAAGAATGAAATCAAATGACAATAAAAAAGAAATAGTAAATATAAATATACTACCTAGAAATGCGAAAAGAAATCCAATTTTATATTGTAAAATGCACATACATGATTGAAATAGGCCACTCCTCTCATCACCCTCATTTCGGTTACTGCCAAGAGCTAAGCACAACCTGCGAGGAACTTTACCACCTACACTCCTTTTGCTGCAACAAAGAATGCTTCCAGTAAAATTTATGACCTTTACAACTCTAGATTCTACACTTCAAGCCCCATGCTCAAGTCCTAATCCTTGAGTCACAACCACATAGATAAAAAACTGAGAATAATGTCTTAACAACTTTATTTGAAAGTTATGTGAAAATTTATGAATTTCTATGAGAAAATCTGAAATTAATGAATTGGGCATGTATATTATTTTCATTTCTGAAATGATTATAAATTTCGTAATGCAATACAATAACATTTGTTTGAGTTATCTATATATACATAAATATCTATAGATAAAGAAGTCATTTAAATTTTCATCTTCAGACCTCAACGGAAGTTGTGGAAGTTCAACACTTCGTGCCACCTGCATAGAAGATTCTAATAACTTGTCAAAACTTCACATATTTTTCCCATTAGTTGAAGAGGGAGGACGGTAGACTAATTGTTTGTGTTTCTTTACATTATCTGATTCATCTTGATGTGGTGTAAGCATTGCACTAATCTGAACAATCGACTTCTTCATCATTAAGTAAACGATTATGCATTGTTAAATGTGTATATTTACATATGATTATTTTTGTGGAGAAGGTAGATAATGTTCTCTTCCCCTTTCGGTAGAGCTTTGGTCTGCACCAATGCAGAATATTTAAGAAATATGGTCAAAATACAACGTAGATAGTTAAGAAAAATGGAAAACCGAGTAATTGTTTGGACTTATATAGTGCATGGTGAATCGCATTGAAAGCATTAAAAACAAAACAAGAGGAAGAACCGCACATAAATTTATGGAAGAAGAAGATGCCCAGTTTTGAAATTGACTGCTTTGACATTTTGGATCATTTTTTTAACCTTCTATCATTTTTTGCATGAAATTAGTTAGTAGTCCGGCTGAGTCGAAATTGTAAACACACACTACTGGTAATAAAGAAAAAAAATACATGTGAGAATGGAGCTACTAAATAAGCTAGTGGCAATTACGAAGACATAAATAAGATGCTAAATAAGGTAGGTTTAACTTATATATGCATCGATATTTGTATATCGGCATACTATTTAAAGTTTAAATTACTTTAATTGATCATAGGTCATTGTTAATCATATAAATAATAAATGAAAATCTATTTCTATCCAATCAATGAAATTAAATACATATGCAAAAGCAAGCAAATTTTCAGTTAATTTGAAGTATCTTTCGAGAAAATTTCAAAGGTTGAGGTTTATTTGTAAAGTTTGTAGTTAAGAATCCATTTTGTTAAATACTATGAAACTAAGGATGCTACTACTATAAAAACTTACATTAATATAAGGCAAACGCTTGAGTATGCTTTAAGTATTGAATGATGCCATGCATCATCATATATGATAACGCAAGAATTGGTTGGTCTTACTGCATAGCCTGCAAAAAATATAATGCTGATTGAGAAGGTAAAAAAAATTCACACTTTTCACTATCATTTATTTGTACAGATGCACACAAAAATACAAAATTTAGTTGATCATGCTTTTAGGACAAAAGAAACAAAAACATGTAATATTTACCTCAGCCTTGAAGTTTATTCTATTACTGGTTTTGCATGACAAGCATTAGCAATTGATAATACTCACTAATGAATATTATTATAATTTGTCACGCTTAATATTTTGTTGAATAATTGTAATAGCAATCAGTATAATTTGACTTGAAAACAAACATATAAATGATTGAACAGTGAGTTTGTGAAAATAGAATATTGGGTGGAACACACTAATAAGCAGCACTGCGCTGTTATACTGTTATGAAAAAGGGGAAAAAACCCAAAGTCCAAAAATCAGTTGTAACGACCCGGATTTCGCCCGGACCTAATCGATCGCAAAATCGACCAAGACCGTTCAAAACCCGGATACTTCAACTTTGGGCATACAACACATTAGAACAGATAATAACAGACTTTTATAAACATTATAATAATGTTACAACAGAGTACAAAATATCAGAGTACATTGAATAAAATACCACAGTGGAAGATCAAATTACAATAATTGTAATACAATGTAGCGGCAACGAATAACTAATACAGTGGAAGGCTATCAATGCTCTGGACACAGCTTTAAGCTTCAATCCAGAATCTTGCTCAATATATCTGCAAAATAAGCTACTCGACTGCCCGTGTGGAAAATATAGGCACCCGAGTTTGCAAGTGAAACAAACTACAAGTCAGTCATGGGACTGGTATGAGAAATCTTACTTAACCTATTTAATAATAATAAGGCTAATCACAGGACCACGCCACTAATGCGGAATGAGTTTACTACATTGGATTGCCAATGCATGAAATAGAGTAAATCGTTAAACAACGCAATGCTTTTTAGAAAAATGAAATCATTATAAGACTCAAGTCCCATCACACAATGCAAATCAATCCGGAGGATAGAGTTTTACCTTATAATGGTCAAAAATGCTTGATACGATAAAACAAATTTGATATTATTATTAGTGTATATATGTTTCAAAAATAATTTCAATCATAATGTATCAATCATAGACGGCATAACTACCATACACTATGTCGCCATACTAGTTATACAATCAAAACCGTATGGTGTCGTATTGCAAATTGGATTTCCATCATAAACCAAGGCAAGAGATAGTCCTTACCGAATTCGAGACAATCTTGCCCATGTCTCAGGACAAGTACTCAGTCAGGCCCTTAGAAGCGCCAGGGCTCGTCCACGCATATGTTAGTGGATTAGTTATGCCTGAACAATACGTTTCCCCGCCCTATGGGGAGTAAATGGAGCCACTAGGGACTCAAATAACTGAGGCGCCTCGCAGTCCATCATCCACATAAGTAAAAATGCCAGGGCTTGTAAACACTGACACCACTTCTAGTTAGAAAGAAACGCATGTCCTCTCTGGGGTCCTTCTCCCGTTTTTGGTTTATACCGGGGTGTGAGGCTCGCAAAGTTACGCTACACAAAGCTATGCTTTGATCATCAACCATAAGGCTCTGCTTTTCAACAAAATCCTTGATCATTTGCATCTTAGCATGCCACATTGTCAATCCATACCATACCATTGATTTCTGCCAATATATAACCTCTAAGCTCGTACGTCTCAAAGAAGGGTGTTAGACACCAAACATATATATATTTAGCAGAGATCAACAAATACAGCATAAAGAAATACATCGTTAGACATACATCCATTTACAAGTCCGTTCTGGGTCTGAACGAAACCGAAGACACCTTATTCCTCGTCCCATATGTCCAATACAGGAGAGAGGTTCTCACATATCCATCGATCTCCAAGTACGTCTGGACGATCACCATTTATTACCTTGTCTTGGGATGCCTCCCAATCAATACATCAGTCATCATCCAGATGATGTGAAGATCTCCGATCATCAACCACCATCTTCATCTTCGACTCTTGATCATCGTAGTAATTATTCAGAATGGGTTAAACCCGGTCTTTCTGAATAACTCGCGTATTTTATAATCAATAACAAAGTGCTATAAAAACACATCAAGCACCTCATTCCAATTCAGAATATTCTTTAGATAAAATATTCACATTATTAGGGAAAGGTTCCCATCAATTTTATTAAAGATAAATTCTTTAAATTTATTCTTTAATCCTTTTTTTTAATATTCATTAAAACACCAGTTTGATTTTTAGTATCAAAAATCATTATTTAAGAATTATTCAAATTTAAGAAATAAATCTTATCTTTAACAGGGTAAAGAACTAATGTCATTTAAAACACAGTTCACGATAAACCCAAAATCGTCTTCCATTAAATATGGAATTTTCACAGAAAACAAATCAATATATAATCGATATAAATTTCTGTATCAAACCAATAATATAAATGGAACAACGACAAACCCTTTTAAATTCCATATATAGTAACGGTCTTCATTCACAGAAGCTCATCCCGATTATTATTAAATCGAATTCCATTCAATTCCAATTTAACATATTAAATTGGGAAACTTTACTTTGGAAAAATTTCCATTTAAATCTTAAATAAGATTTATAAATCCCAAATTATATTTTCACTGTTTATTGGGTTAAAGAACAAATGTCGTTTAAAACACAGTTCACGATAAACCAACTCACATTCCATTTTATCCCATTTACTAAATGTAATTGAAAACTTTAATAATCTTAACTAAAAGATTTATTTCTTTTCTCGACTGGGTGTAAGAACAGTGTTATTTAAGACACCATTCACGACTAACCAAAATCCAATTTATTTTATTTAATTCCAATTTAATATTAATTAATTGGAAAACTTTACTAAATCTTCATTAAAGATTTATTCTAGTTAATAACGAGTTCATTTCGATAAAAATATACTTTTATCTTTTTAAATATAGAATATTTCATCCTAAATCTTTCCAAATCAATTTTTATGATCTTACATAATTTTACCATATTTAAGTAATTTTATCAAGGTCCGTACAGTTGATTTCCATAAACGGCCATCGAACTGCACTTACAACGACCTTTTCTGAAATTGATTTGGACATAACTCAAAATCTAACCGTTAGATTTCAAAACTCTTATATTCATTGGAAAGATCTTTTCGATACGAACCCAACGATACCGGTTTTAGGAGAATCCGACGGTCGAATCTCCCGTTACATCAATTTGAAGTTAGTGGTCGAAATTCGCGAATGGTCGCTGTGCGGCGCGTTCTATTCAGGCCAATAAGTATATATATAAAATATATATCATCGATTTCTATTTTAAAACGTATTTATAAAATATTTATAAATCCATTTTAAATCGATTTTAACTTCATTTTCAATTTTAAATAAAAATTGAATATTCTATATATTTATCATATTAAAATAATAAAATTTCAAAATATTATATTTTGAAATCACTTCTCTTTTCATATTCATTTTAAAATGAAATAAATCGATCGATAAATCCGTTTGGGTTAAAATAACGTTCGCTACTAAATTCGGCTTCACATTTTATATTTTTGTGTCTGTAAAAAAGAGGCATAAAATCATAATTTTATTCTTCATTGAATATTATTTTAAAATATTCGTTATTAAAAATATTCTTTACTTTAGAAGATTCTTTATTTTTTGAATATTCTTTATATAAAAGATATTCTGAATCGGAATGCGACTCAATTATCATATAATTTCAGTTATATGGATTTCATACATCGCATGTATATAACAATAATGATCAATAATCAATCCATTCACGTCCAGAGTGAAATTTATAATTGTTTGAGCATTAAAATATATAAATAATATTGCTCATCACAAACTGTCAATCCATCGGTTGACATACAACTAAATATTGTGACTAGTCTATGACAAATATCATCCCAATACCCGTGTGGGGTTTTCAAACAACAACAGTTTACATAATAAATCTTTGGTTAATAAATTTAACCAATTATAATTCAGTTTGAATTATTTTCCATTTAACAAATTTTCACTGATTAAATTATAAATAAATATTTATAATTTAATTTCAACAAACATATATTTTAACAAGTAATTATTTAATTCCTTGTCTAACATGATAAAGGTAATATTTCGTCTAACGAAACATATAATTTAACTAAATGACATTTCCATTTTAACATAACATTTTCTAACGAAATGACATATTTGTTTACAAAATATCTCCTCTAATATCAAATAAAAAGGAGTTTTATTTGCATAACTTATTTACATGTTTCCTAATGCCAAATAAAAAGAATTTTTATTCGCATACCTTTTCTATTCTTCTAATGACAAAATTAAAAAGGAAAATTTATCTACACACATGTTTTCTAATGTCTTACGACAAAATGAAAAGACAATTTTGTCTACATGTATGTTTTTAATTCTAATGACCAAATAAAAATGACTATTCTTACTCGTACACAAATTCTACGTTTAACTTGACAAATAAAATGAGTATCTTTATTTGTTTACAAATTCAATGTTTAATTTGACAAATAAAAATGACTACTTTAATTTGTCTACAAATTCAATGTTTAATTTGACAAATAAAAATGAATACTTTAATTTGTCGACAAGTCAAATTCAACATAACTAAATAAAATGATACTTCTTTTGTCAACAATTCTAATTACACATAAAAATGATATTTTTATGTTGACGATTCTAACTCAACGTAACAAATGAAAATGATAATTTTATGTTGACAATTTCTATTTCAACTTAACAAATAAAAATGATGATTTTATTTGTTTACAATTTCTATTTAACAAAAATGATATTTTTGTTTTTAAATATTTCATTTCAACAAAACATGATATTTTGGTTTCAACTATTTTATTTCAACCAAAATGTAAATTTAGTTTCACCTATTTCATTTAAACAAAGATGTTAATTTTATATCAATTCTAATTTCAACAAAAATGACAAATTTTATATTGTCAATTCTAATTTCAACAAAAATGATAATTTTAACTAAAATGACATTTTATGCTAATATACATTTCTAATTATAATGACATTTTTATGCTAATATAAAATTTTCAACTAAAATGACATATTTATTCTAACACGACATTTTAACTAAAATGATAATTTTTATTCTAATATGACATTTAACTAAAATGATAATTCTTATTCTAATATGACATTTAACTAAAATGATAATTCTTATTCTAATATGACTTTTAACTAAAATGATAATTCTATCATGACATGACATTATTATAACATAATGGTATTTTTAATGTAGCATGTTCTAATCAAAATGATATTTTTAATCCAACTTATCATTTTATAACGAAAATGATATTTTAAATCTAACTTATCATTTCCTAACAAAAATGATAATTTTAATCTAACTTATCATTTCCTAACAAAAATGATAATTTTAATCTAACTTATCATTTCCTAACAAAAATGACAATTTTATATTAACATAACATTTCTAATAAAACGAAAAAAAATATTTGAATAAGAACATCTAATTCAACAAATACTCATCACCATAATCAATCAGTTAATCTAAATTTTATACATCGCATATATTAAAATATACAATCACAATCAATATATATATATATATAATTTTTATTTTAAATTTAAATCAAGAAATCTCACCGATGGTCATAATTCTGTACAGTTCAGATTTGAATTTTCCCCAAATTCAGATTTGCTCCGTTCAGATCTGGTTTGTTCCATGATGTAGATTTCATTTTTGTGATTCCAACAGATTTCGTTTCATCAAATTCTGATCATCTATGCGGGAGATACAAGGTTTTATACGTTGAATTACATTAATAAATAATTAATTAATAATTAAATTAATCACATTTCTTAATTGAAAAACTAGGCCGCTCCTTTGTAACTCATCGTCTTCCTGGAATGTGAAACCCGTAACCAAACCCATGCTTCAAAACTTCACGACCCCACGCGCCGCCATCGCCAACGTAGGAGCCGAATCCGACACCTCCATGCCAAACGCCAGAGCGTCGCCTCCCCCTACGCCCAACCATGATGAACTCGAACCCCCAGGCGCGCCATAGCTCGAGCTCGAACGGGCTGTGTTTGAACAAGAAATTCTCTCCCAATACTCGATGGTTTTCGATCATCCCCGTATACAACCGAAGCTTAGATGAATCTCCCTCGTTTTCTCTTTATAACCTTGGTTTGATTTGGGGTAGATAGCCAGAATTTAGGGGGTTTATTTTGGAGGTTTTTAGCCATTGAAGACTGTAGTGGCGGCGGCTACGTATATTTAGAATTAGGGTTTACTGTATCCAAACCGTATATATAGAGTATATTTTATTTAATTATTTAATTCATTTATTTACAAAAACCCATTAATTCCCACCGACTCAAAATTCAGCCCAACAAGTGTTTCCCCTAGCCAAATACCCATATTCCGGACACAATGGACTAGGTCCCATCAGTCCGTTTGATCGTATCAGCCCTTATTTCTTTAATTTCAAATATGAATCATTTAATTATTTAATTTGATCATACATTTTAATTTACCGAGGCCTCATACAGACTCTAAAAATTACAGAAAAATTATTTCTAGTTATGTTTTGACGATACAGTCCTAACAAAATTAATTTCGTCAAATTTGAAGACTGTAATGTCCCGTATTTTCCTACCATTTATTTGAAATATTTTATTTATTTAAAATATTGATTTGAATATATATAATCGATTTTAACCATTTGTTGTGAATAATTATTTATTTTGAATATTATAATAATATTCTATTTTCGGGATATTTGGAAAAATGTTGATTCTGCTGTATAATGTGAACGAGCAATTTAAAGTGGTTTAAATTGTGGTTTATATTGAATTATATTAATATATTCGTTATTAAAATGACGTTAGAACATTTAATTTATAATTTAATTATAAAACGAGCTGCAGCGGCACGGTAGTTCGTAAATTGGCGTTTTGAACATTAAACGGTTGTACAGGGCCCAATATGAGTCAGATTTTCTCGAAACAAGAAACGTCCGAATCTGTTGGAGAATATTTTTCTAATGAAAGAGAAAATTCCAGTTTTCGTCTTGTAGATTTTGTTTTATGTCCAAATCAAATTTTAAAATTGTCGCTGTGGAATTCCTTTATAAATTTTATCATTATTTATGTTAAATAAAGGGGTTTTAAAATTTTTATAATATCGATTTGGCTTGGAATTCAACCCGGAATATTTTATTGTGGTATTATGTGGAATTCTGGTCATGTATGGCCAATTTTATTATTTTAATATTACTATATTGAGGTATTTAAAAATTGATTTATTTTATTTAAATTTGGCAGTTATAAAAGGGACTTTATTCAAACGACCTTCGTTTTCGACGAAACAAATTTTATTGGGACCGCAATAGTAAATTATTGCTAGATTTCAAGTGGTGCGTCAATCGGGGTTAATTCGTGAGCGTGGAAAAATTAAATACAAATAATAACAACCATTTGAACGTGAATAAGGGCCATTTGAGCAAACGAACTCGGAATTCGATGAAACACGTTTCATTAGGATCGTGTCGTCAAATTATACTATGCCGTCCATTCGCATCTCGAACGGGGTTTGTATGTGAGCACAGGAGCGAATAAACAACGTTTGAAATTGCGATAGACACGAAATAAAAATCGTTAGTCAATATCGTTCGTCACATCAACACAAAATAATATTATTTCATTTATAAATACACCTATTTTTCATCCTAAATCAGTCCAACCATTTTCCCACCTCCACATATTTGCAAATAAGCCTTGGTTACATTTTAATTTATTTCTTTAAATCCGCGATAAATTCCAGGGGGGTTCCAATGGCAAAGTGGTAGATCGGGGCGATAGCTAGCTACTGTAAAAAGTTGGGGACCTATCGTGGTCGGAGGTGGCCGGAAATCGCAATGGACAACGAAGATCAATTTTTGTTCTTGGCCAAAATTACAACGATTGGGTTGATTTGAGGTGATGGGACCTTGGGGGAATTAAAGAGGGGAGTCCATGCTTTGATTTGGCGGTGGTCTCGGGTTCTCTGGAGGTCGGTGGAAGGCGTGGCGAGGAGATGAACGGAGGGGTACTTTTTGGCATTGTTTTTGAAAGTTGTGATCGGTTTTGGCCATTTTCCCGGCGATGTGTTTGTCGAGGGGGGTTGTGGCCTAAAGCAAATCGAAGGGGGTTGGGAGGTGGTCAGAACGGTGGCGGTGCGGCCTGGTACGACGGCCTGAGGTGGCGTGGTTTTGGGGATGAACTGAATTGGGGGAAAGGAGAAATCAGGGCGGTCGAGGAACTGTCGGAGGTCAGCGTTCGTGGCGGTTGAGCTGGAGAGGGGCAGCTTCGACGTGGTGTGATCAGGTCCGGCACTGGTGGTCGGAGGCGTCGCCAACAACGACGGAAAGGAGGTAGTTTGGTTGAAATGTGGGTATCGGGTTTTCATATTTAAAGAAGAAGAGAGCGATCGGTGTTAGAGCCGAAGGAAGAAAAGAAAACGCGTTTTTGATTTCCTCCCATGATGACGTGGTAGGTAATTAAGGTAATGGGATTTTAATTATTTAATTAGAATATAAATTAGTTAATTAATAATCGTATATTTATTCAAACTTTAAATTAGTGTAACTTCCTCATACAATAACGAAATCTGACGAAACTGGATTCGTTGGGATCGCAGGGACAAGGCCTAGGTAATGGCACTGACTAGGCACTGATCTGACGCGGTTGAAATTTCAGATAATTTCAAATGCTTGACTGAAATTAAATGCAACAAACGCGTCCTTCGTCTACTGAAATGATCTGGTGAGTTAATTCTCACACCTTCTGGAATCCTGTGATGTGGTAAATTCATATTAAAATATAATTTACCTTTAAAAAAGGTATAAATTGGTTGATTGGTTGTTATTGTTTGATTGGTTGCTGTTAATTATATTTCATCATTTTAAATTTATAGATTATTGAAATTTATTTCATATATTATTATGAAATGTTATAACGAGCTTTGGTGCAGGGAAGAACAAGTTGGAGGGATCCAACCGGATTCCTCAAATATTATATATGTTGTTTATTTGTTGATATATGAACTGATTTAACCCTAGATGATAGTGAAACCTGTTTGAACATGATGATTGGATAAATATTCACCTGTGTTGTGTTTAAATTCAATCGACAGTGTTGATTGTGTAATTGTCCATGAACGGCCATAAATGTATTGTTTTAAATGTCAGTTTACTGTTTGGTGAATTGACGTCATTTTAAAAGTTATAAATTATTTTATAACTGAACTAAAGTTTTCAGTTATTTTATACGAGTAATTAAATTAGAAATTGATAAATAAATATTTTTAATCGAGTTTATAAAAGGAATTATTTAAAATGGTTATGTAACAAGATTTTGTGTTTATGCAAGTGTTGAAAGCTAAAGAGCCATAAAAATTTACCTACAGGTTGGTAAAATAAAATAATTGTTATTAAAACAATTAAATAGTGATTTTAAATTAATTAAGTTATTTAATTAATTTAAAAAGAGAAGTGACAAGTGGAATTCAGTTAATGGTCAACTGAGAGGTACGGTTGACAGAATCAACCGTTTTAATTGATAATGAAATTTAACGATGGTTAGTCTTCGATTAACTATAACCCAAAGTAATTATCGAATTGGTTAGCGTTAATATAGTTAATTATTATGTAATGAGCTTTTGAAATGTAATAATTATCCTATTTTTAGTTAATGGTAAAGTTAACTATTTTTAATATAGTTAATATTAAAGAAAATTATTATTTTAACAAATAATAGTTTAAGCGATGACTTTTAAATTGGTATTTAATTAAGAAGGGGTTAAGCGTCGCTAAATTCGATCAAAACCAAATAAGAGTTTCATTAAAGGGATTTAAAAATCCAAATTTTCAAACAAGATTCAATAAATGGGAATTCAATTAACAAGTGATAAATTGACGATGAAGTTCGATCGAAGGGGCGATAAGAGTTATAAAGAGATTTATGACTCAAGTTTCCAAACGAGAATTGGTAAATGGAATCGGTGAGTTTGTGTAGGAATTTAAATAAGATTTTTCCTTAATCGAACAAGTTAAGTAACGAGATTATATTGAAAGAAGATTTCAAACGTAAGAAATGGTTTATAAAACCATATTTGAAATGAGATGGTAAACAAGATTTTTATAAGGGTTTAAGTTACAAACTGGTATTTATTCTGAGATAAGAACGTTGTCGATCAAGGTCTGAGAGGTAAATAAAATACCCCAACTTGAATGACTCCACAAATATCGAGGAATGATATTAGTTTGGGGCGAGTGAAGGTGTTGAAATTGGTTTTAGCCTATATGAAGAATATTGGACACTAATACGACATTTTAGAATAAAAAAATAGAATGTTTCGAATATATAGGAAGAATTAATAGTGGATCAACCATATGTCAAATATATTTTAAACAGGCCAAGTCATGCCAAGTACCGAATCAATAAACTCATTCACACTATTGTATTTGATAGTTAAATCATCGACTATCAAACCTGACCAATACGATTGTTGATACGGAAAGACCAGGATCGAATTTATATTCGGAAACCATTCCGACCAACAAATACGTGAATATATTAGAAGAAGATCGAGACGGAGTGTTGAAGACCGTAGATCTTCATAAACGGAAGAACCACTAAGATTCTCTGCCTTGCATGCAGGGATAAACCGTGATTCTGTCGTGGTTGGAATCTACGAATTGTAAGGACTTCTCCCTACTGATCCTTGGGTGATTCCTATATGAGATGCAGTAGGAGAGTGTCTTAGGTTCATCCTGTTCCTGGATGACTTGTATGGACGAGTGTCTGACAGAGTATTTCCAAAGGGGTCATGTACGTTGATTTCTTCAAACGTATCTCTGTTGATGGCGGAGAAGGCCGTAAATCTTCTCTTAGCTAACCGCAGAGTATTTTTGTGGACGTCAATTAGTGATGTCTGACGGATCTGACGATGTGGCATTCAAAGTGAATGGTGGCCAGATATTCTAAAGATAAATTCTAGCATCAAGCCTCATCAACCGCGAAATGACAAAAATCGGGCAGCCAGCATGGCTATGTGGGTCGCTCCCATTAGGGTGTATAATCACCTATCTAGAGAAATTTCATTTGCTTCTTTAATCTATATTCGATGCTGTCCCTTTCCGGGAGACGGTTGCTGATTCCAACCATCGGTGATATACATCCGATACACTTAAGCGAAATGAGTGGTCGGTCATGTGAGGGCCGGGTTGCAAGACGTTCTTGTTGAACCCAGTGTATTCGCCTATAGAGATACACATTCGGAATGTGGTCCCATACCTTGTCAAGTTGGAATCCAATATCCAATAAGCGTCCGCGGTTTTCGATTGTATACTATATATGTGGAGCGTGAGATACTACTGATCCTATCTCTAATGAGTTTTTCTCATTCTAGGATACTACTGATCCTATCTCTAATGAGTATTCTTTTATAGGATATTACTAATCCTACCTCTAATGAGTCTTTTGTTCAGTTCTAACGAGTTGTACCCCAAAGATTTGAGCTAACCAGAGCTCTAGTACCAACTGTAACAACCTGAATTTCGCCCGGACCTAATCGATCGCAAAATCGACCAAGACCGTTCAAAACCCGAATACATCAACTTTGGGCATACAATGCATTAGAACAGATAACAGCAAACTTTTATAAACATTATAATAATGTTACATCAGAGTACAAAATATCAGAGTACATCGAATAAAAGACCACAGCGGGAGATTAAATTACAATAATTGTAATACAATGTAGCGGCAACGAATAACTAATATAGCGGAAGGCTATCAATGCTTTGGACACAACTTTAAGCTTCGATCCAGAATCTTGCTCAATATATCTGCAAAATAAGCTACTCGACTGCCCGTGTGGAAAATATAGGTACCCGAGTTTGCAAGTAAAACAAACTACGGGTCAGTCATGGGACTGGTATGAGAAATCTTACTTAACCTATTTAATAATAATAAGGCAAATCACACGACCACGCCGCTAATGCGGAACGGGTTTACTCCACTGGATTGCTAGTGCACGAAATAAAGTAAATCGTTAAACAACGCAATGCTTTTTAGAAAAATGAAACCATTATAAGACTCAAGTCCCATCACATAATGCAACGCAAACCAGAGGATAGAGTTTTACCTTATAATGGTCAAAAATGCTTGATACGATAAAACGGATTTGATATTATTATTAGTGTATATATGTTTCAATAATAATTTCAATCATAATGTATCAATCACAGATGGCATAGCTACTATATACTATGTCGCCATACTAGTTATACAATCGAAACCGTATGGTGTCGTATTAGAAGTTGGATTTCCATCATAAACCAAGGCAAGAGATAGTCCTTACCGAATTCGAGACAATCTAACCCATGTCTCAGGACAAGTACTCAGTCAAGCCCTTAGGAGCGCCAGGGCCGGTCCATACATATGTTAGTGGATTAGTTATGCATTAACAATACGTTTCCCCGCCCTATGGGGAGTAAATAAAGCCACTAGGGACTCAAATAACCTAGACGCCTCGCAATCCATCATCCACATAAGTAAAAATGCCAGGGCTTGTAAATGCTGACACCACTTCTAGTTATAAAGAAACACATGTCCTCCCTGGGGTCCTTCTCCCATTTATGGTTCATACCGGGGTGTGAGGCTCGCGAAGTTACGCTACACAAAGCAATACTATTTAAAGCTGTGCTTTGATCATCAACCACAAGGCTCTGCTTTTCAACAAAAGCCTTGATCATTTGCATCTTAGCATGCCACATTGTCAATCCGTACCATTGATTTCTGCCAATATATAAACTCTAAACTCGTACGTCAGAGAAGGGTGTTAGACACCAAACAGATATATATTTAGCAGAGATCAACAAATACAATATAAAGGAATACAATGTCAGACATACATCCATT
This sequence comes from Allium sativum, assembly GCA_030737875.1. Lineage (NCBI taxonomy): Eukaryota > Viridiplantae > Streptophyta > Magnoliopsida > Asparagales > Amaryllidaceae > Allium > Allium sativum. The sequence continues at coordinate 1,022,579,433 of CM060926.1, forward strand.
TACAAGTCTGTTCTGGGTCTGAATGAAACCGAAGACACCTTATTGCTCGTCCTATATGTCCAATACAGGAGAGAGGTTCTCGCATATCCATCGATCTCCAAGTACGTCTGGATGATCACCACTTATTACCTTGTCTTGGGATGCCTCCCAATCAAGACATCAGTCATCATCCAGACGATGTGAAGATCTCCGATCTTCAACCACCGTCTTCATCTTCGACTCTTGATCGTCGTAGTAATTATTCAGAAAACCCTGTCTTTCTGAATAACTCGCGTATTTTATAACCAATAATAAAGTGCTATAAAAACACATCAAGCGCCTCATTCCAATCCAGAATATTCTTTGGATAAAATGTTCACATTATTAGGGAAAGGTTCCCATCAATTTTATTAAAGATAAATTCTTTAAATTTATTCTTTAAACTTTTTTTTAAAGATTCACTAAAACACCAATTTGGTTCTTAATATCAAAAATCATTATTTAAGGATTATTCAAATTTAAGAAATAAATGTTATTTTTGACTGGGTTAAGAACTAATGTCATTTAAAACACAGTTCATGATAAATCCAAAGTCGTCTTCCATTAAATATGGAATTTTCACAAAAACCAAATCAATATATAATCGATATAAATTTCTGTATCAGACCAATAATATAAATGAAATAACGGCAAACCCTTTTAAATTCCATATATAGTAACGGTCTTCATTCACAGAAGCTCATCTCGATTATTTTTAAATCGAATTCCATTCAATTCCAATTTAACATATTAAATTGGAAAACTTTACTTTGGAAAAATTTCCATTTAAATCTTAAATAAGATTTATAAAGGGTGCTTTTTTATAGGTCCCTATTAACTTTTTAAATTATGCTCACATCCGGTCATAAACTTATTGTAAATTTAGTCCTTATTTTTCAAAAATTCAACAAAAAAAATTAAAAAAATCACGTAAGTTCGTAATTAATTAAAACAATTAATCGTGAAAAAATTCGAGTAAAAAACATCAAAAACCACATCAAAATCAAGAACCACACAAAAAACAACGAAATGCAGTAAAGTGCATCGATAGATGCATATAATTCAATTAGTCGCATACATATATGCATTTATTTCAATTTTGCTTCAAAACTGCAGAATAAATGCATACATGTATGCACATACTTTGAAAACATGCATCTTCTGATGCATTTATTTAAAAACTGCATACATACATGCAATTCGTTCACTTTTGCATATATTTTGTCATATATGCACATATGTATACAGTTATACAGAAAAACTGCATATATGTATGCAGTTATTCAAGAGGCGTGCATAAATATGTGCATGTGTATTCAAATAGTTGCATATATGTATGAAACTATTTGCAATAGTTGCATATATATATATATATATGCAACTATTTTTTTTCTTTGCGTGGACTTCAGGGATTATTTCCAGATTTGAGATTTTTTTTATTAATCAGTGTCGCATTTTTTTTTGATAGAAAATGAAGAAGGCGGAATGTTTGAAAGCAGGAGGCGGAATGTTTGAAAACTATCAGGCGGCACATAAAAATAGGGGGCGGGTTTACAATTAACACATGGAAGGGAAGTGAGGTGTATTAAATTTGAAAATAGGGATGCATGCCTAATTTTCACATTTATAAATTCCAAATTATATTTTCATTGTTTATTGGGTTAAAGAACAAATGTCGTTTAAAACACAGTTCATGATAAACCCAACTCGCATTTCATTTTATCCCATTTACTAAGTGTAATTGAAAACTTTAATAATCTTAATTAAAAGATTTATTTCTTTTCTCGACTGGGTTTAAGAACAGTGTTATTTAAGACACCACTCACGACAAACCAAAATCCAATTTATTTAATTCCAATTTAATATTAATTAATTGGAAAACTCCACTAAATCTTCATTAAATATTTATTCTAGTTAATAACAAGTTCATTTCAATAAAAATATACTTTTATCTATTCAAATATGGAATATTTCATCCTAAATCTTTCCAAATCAATTTTTATGATTCTCATAATTTTACCATATTTTTAGTAATTTTATCAAGGCCCGTACAGTCGATTTCCATAAGCGACCATCGAACTGCACTTGCAACGATCTTTTCTGAAATTGATTTAGACATAATTTCAAATCTACCATTAGATTTCAAAAATCTTATATTCCTTGGAAAGCTCTTTTCGATACGAACCCAATGGCTTCGGTTTTAGGAGAATCCGACGGTCGGATCTCTTGTTACATGAATTTGAAGTTAATGGTCGAAATTTGAGAACGGTCGCTGCGCGGTGCGTTCTATTCAAGCCATTAAATATATATATATATATATATATATAATATATAATATATATATATATATATATATATATATCGTCGATTTCTATTTTAAAACATATTTATAAAATATTTTTAAATTCATTTTAAATCGATTTTAGCTTCATTTTTAATTTTAAATAAAAATTGAATATTCTATATCTTTATCATATTAAAATAATAAAATTTCAAAATATTATATTTTGAAATCACTTCTCTTTCCATATTCATTTTAAAATGAAATAAATCGATCGATAAACCCGTTTGGGTTAAAATAACGTTCGCTACTAAATTCGGCTTAACATTTTATATTTTTGTGTCTCTCAAAAAGGAGCATAAAATCTAATTTTATTCTTCATTGAATATTATTATAAAATATTTGTTATTAAAAATATTCTTTATTTTAAAAGATTCTTTACTTTTGAATATTCTTTATATAAAAGATATTCTGAATCGGAATGCGACTCAATCAATTACCATATAATTTCAGTTATATGGATTTCGTAGATCGCATGTATATAACAATAATGATCAATAATCAATCCATTCACGCCCAGAGTGAAATTTATATTTGTGTGAGCATTAAAATAAATAAATAATGATGCTCATCATAAACTGTCAATCCATCGGTTGACATACAACTAAATATTGGGGCTAGTGTATGACAAATATCATCCCAATACCCGTGTGGAGTTTTCAAACAACAACAGTTTACATAAATAAATCATTGGTTAATAAATTTTACCAATTATAATTCAGTTTGAATTATTTTCCATTTAACAAATTTTCACTGATTAAATTATAAATAAATATTTATAATTTAATTTCAACAAACATATATTTTAACAAGTAATTATTTAATTCCTTGTCCAACATGATAAAGGTAATATTTCGTCTAACTTAACATATAATTTAACTAAATGACATTTCCATTTTAACATTACATTTTCTAACGAAATAACGTATTTGTTTACAAATTATCTCCTCTTGCAGCGTCCCAGCAATTTCAACACTTGAATCTTGACACTAACACATCCCGTGTCCAAACTCAAGTATCGAAAACCCAGAAAGCCAGAAGAGAGAAGTTAGAGGGTGAGATAAGAAAGAAAGTCAGAATAGAAGAATAAGAAGAACCAAAACAATACAGAGTCTCACATCGCAGCAGAACAAAATATAATATATAAATAAACTTTATAGAGAGCTTGAAATAAAGACTTACAATCATCATAGTGCATCAATACAATGGGACAGTTATAATAATCTGTCCTCATATACATCACACAGTGGAATAATACTAGATAATATCATATGTCTAAACACCTTCAGCTCTTTGGACTTCACAGCATCCGATAACCTGAACATGTACATCCCGATCTAACCCGAGCATTGCAAACATCGGGTTAGTCTGGTGAACCAGAGTGAGAAAAAACTAACTAAGTTTTTGATATCATCCATCTTGATTTTAAAGTTTAAAATCCTTTGGAAGATAGGATAATCGTAAGACCAAATCCACACATAAATACGGACGGTTTTTACCTTACGATAACCCAAAACAGTTTTGAAAACAAATACTATTCTGATATTATAATAGTGTCTAAATACAAATAAATAAAATCTAGCAGAATGCTTGCATCTCACGCTCCACATATATAGTACACAAACAAAACCACGGGCGCTTATTGGAGATTGGATTCCGACTATGACAAGGTATGGAACCACCTGCCGATAGTGTATCTCTAGAGGCGAATACACTGGGTTCAACAAGAATGTCTTGCAACCCGGCCCACACATGACCGACCACTCATTTTGCTTGAGTGTAGGGAATGTATATCACCAACAGTTGGGAGCTACCCACCGTTTCCCGAAAAGGGATAGCATCGATAGATTAAAGAAGCAAAAGAGATTTCTCTAGATAGGTGATTATACACCCTAATGGGTGCGACCCACATAGCCATGCTGCCTGCTCGATTTTTGTCATTTCCCTGTTGATGAGGCTTGAGGTTATAATCGACTTTTGAAACATCTGGCCACCATTTACTTTGAATGTCACATCGTCAGATCCGCTGGATATCACTAATTGACATCCACAAAAATACTCTAGCCGTTAAGCTAAGAGAACGACCATTCTCCGCCAATAACTATAGTACGTTTGAAGAAATCAACATACGTGATCCTTTTAGAAATACTTTGTCAAACACTCGTCCATACAACTCATCCAGGAACAGGATGAACCAAAGGCACCCTCCTACCTCATTCTAGGAATCACCCTATGGATTGGTAGCGAGTAGTCCTTGCAAATCCATAGATTTCAATCACGACAGAATCATTGTCAAATATATATATCTCTAGGGATCAGCTAGAGAAATTCAACAATAGTTCCCTCCCGCTCATGAAGATTTACGGTCTTCAACTGCTCCATCTCGATCAGCATCAGATATCTTCTTCATTTACGTATTTGTTGGTCAGAATGGTTTTCGAATATGAATTCGATCCCGATCTTTCCATACCAACAACGCATTGGGTATGATTTTGATAGTCGGTTAAATAACTATCAAAATAAACAAACATATAAATAAAACGAATCCATTGGTTTATACAACATCACTTGGCCTTTAAAAATATATCAGTATTAATATATAATATTCTCAAATCATTTCAATATGTAAATATTCTCAAATCATTTTAATATGTAAATATTCTCAAATCATTTCATTTATATTCTTAGGATAAACATCTTAAGATTCTATCGTTAAATATTATTCAATCATTTGTTACTTGTCTTCTATCATTTGGGAAAATCGATTAATTTATTATCGTAAACAATCATTATGATATCTCTCTTGGTTTCGTTATTTCAATACCATAATCGTCACTTTCCCTTTCAGAACAAACTCATTCCAAATCTCGTCTTCTTATATTTTCACAAATCTCTTTTATTTCTCCCTTTACTATGAAAACATCGTTTCATATTCTCAAGCCTTTTTATTTCCATTTATTTCGAAATCCCATTATATATTTTCAAGTTCTTCAAATAATGTTACACTATTATTCCCAAAATAAATTACACTAAAATCTTTACCATCACAACTAATACCATCTTTCGATAATCCCGAAGTCGTTCAAGTTTGGGTATTTAATTACCTCTCAGACCTTGATCAGCAACGTTCTTATCTTAAGATAGATAACAGTTGTGATACCAAAACCAATACTCATTCCTAAGATCAAATATAATCCCATTTTAGTTATACCTTAATGACATCTCATCTCTTATTAATATAACGAATTTATATCGCATCTCTTTTTACTTAACTCGTCTCACCTCTTTAATTCAAACTTGAGTTTCCATTTCTACTTCCCATTTCACATCTCTATTAGTTCCTAACCGTAAATCAGTCAGAAAATAATTCCCTAAGTATTAACCCCAAAGGCCGAAACCAACATCAGATCAATATTTAGAAAATCATTTATCTGAACCAATCTCTAGGTAAGTTCCAATTTGTTAGTTTCATATCTTCATCTTTTATTTCACTCACATGTCATATTAAAGTTTATAACTTTAATCATGCGTCTCAATAGTTGAAATCATTTATATTACAGTAAAACTTGGTTTCATATAACTACGTCCAATCTGGGATTTATAAAATCCGATTAGATACCAAATAATAATTCAATTCAACTTTCACTTAAACTTAACTTATTTAATTAATAATATAAAATAACTTTAATGTCATTTAACTATAAATAGACTATATAGTTTCATAAACCTCCATTAACATAATTTAAATTCCTAGATTCCTACCTTGATTATCAAATTTCAACATTTTTTTAAAATAAAAATGGTTTACTTCACCATTAACTCTTCTCATTTAATTAATAAACCAATAATCAAATCTCAGTTAATGCGGTTGATTTGGTCAACTCCAATGTAATTAGTTCGTTAATCAAATCCAATTAGCCTTTTTATTAGAAATAAAATTTACTTAAACAATCCATTTACTTTGGTTATTATTAGATAAAAGCAACTCTCATTATAACATCATTTTAATTGTTCTTAAAAACAATTATCTCGGTTATTAATCGTTACGTCAATTCTTACTCACTTGCTTATCAAAACATGAGAATTAGTTTCATAAATCATAATCAAGATGAGGCACATGCTTCGCACACGGGAGAAAATAGTGATTAAAACAACATTATACATATGTGGTTGGTTTGTTTTCATTTTTATAAACTTCATCTAAAGTAATATATTTACAAATCTATATTCAGTTATAAAATAAAATAATTTTCATAACTTTATTTCTATCGATTTACTTGACGATAAATCAATTTTATAAAACAGTTTGTATTTTGGCCATCTACTCTAAATTCTTCAGCCAATATCACCCATTGGTTAATAACCAAACAAATGTTGAATTTAGGTTTAACAGCCAATAACCAATTCAATAATCCAATCATATGGGTTCAACAGTTCATATAATGATCATATGCTGATAAATAATCAATTCAACTGATAACAGTCAACCGATAACAATAATTCAAGCATCCAGTATAATTTGAATACGTTTATACTATTGTAAACGTAACCAACAAGGTAAGTTACCTTGTTTGGAAATCATCATTAACAATAGCGATGTCATTTCATTTAAATTAAACAACCATTTAATTTAAATAATATATATAAAATAATAATCAAACATCCAATAATCATCAAATCAACCAATGATTAACCAACATAGCAAACAAACATTTAACCCGACTTATAAAAATTATAAGTGGGAGCATTGAGTGAGTTTAACTCACCTTGGTTGTATTCATCATTAAGTCAAGTCGTTTTAAATCAAAATTCCCGGTAGCTTCCAGTGCTGACAAAACTAGCTCCATCACATCCTCTTTTCCGATATAATCACAATGCTCCTTTGTTTGTTCGATTCTGATATTGTACGATAAAGATATATATAATCTAAGTATACGATTAAATTAAATCGATTAATCGTTATTAAATCATTATTTTTATTGATACGTTACCTACCGCAATCCATCTTCTGATTCTCTTCAGTCTAATGTACCAGTATTTGAACATACCGTTCTTCATTTCTTTGCCAAAGCAGCCGCTATATTCCCCCACCCCATAACTGTTCAAGCAAACTCACTCCATCCCTTTCTTTATTTCCTTCACGTCTTAGCCCTCTCATTTTCTTTTTTATAAAATCTCCAAAGGCCTAGCCCACCTAATCAAAGTCACGCCTGATGCTCCCCTTCCCCCATACGTTGCCTGCCATCCGAAAACACTTCCTACCAACAATACATGCAGCTTACGCTGATGATTCCACTCTTCCCCAAATGAAATTTTTTTCTTGAACGTTCTCACTTTTTTCCTTCGACAAATGGGTTACCTAAAATACACAGCCCACTCCATATACTAACCCACAAACCCGCTTACACTCCTTTTCTACAGTTTTCTTCTACCCGCACTAAACTCCTTTCCACCTCGTCAAACGACGTAAAGTCCACTTCCACTTCTTTGCATTAAACCGTACCCCATACGCATGGTTTCCTCATGTATGGAAAATGCCATCAGTTCCCTCCCACGACTTGTCTGTTGCCGACCCCCTCCTTTTCCTTTTAGTAAGTAAAACACCATTTCCCCATTATTTTTCAACCCGTGGAAGACAACCACCATGCTGCCTCCGTGAAACCCCGCTACACAGTCTCCCCTTACCAGCGCAACATCAAGATTCCGACGACTGCACCCACCAGTGATGGTCATTAGCAATCAGACCCCTTCCTAACAAAAATGACATATTTATTCTAAGACGACATTTTAACTAAAATGATAATTCTTATTCTAATATGACATTTAACTAAAATGATAATTCTTATTCTAATATGACTTTTAACTGCAATGATAATTCTATCATGACATGACATTATTATAACATAAATGGTATTTTTAACGTAACATGTTCAAACCGAAATGATATTTTTAATCCAACTTATCATTTTATAACAAAAATGATATTTTAAATCTAACTTATCATTTCCTAACAAAAATGACAATTTTAAAGATAATTTTAATCTAACTTATCATTTCCTAACGAAAATGATAATTTTAATCTAACTTATCATTTCCTAACGAAAATGATAATTTTAATCTAACTTATCATTTCCTAACAAAAATGATAGTTTTATATTAACATAACATTTCTAATGAAATGAAAAAAAAAATATTTGAACAAGAACATCTAATTCAACAAATAATCACCATTACAATCAATCAGTTAATCTAAATTTTATACACCACATATATTAAAATATATAATCACAATCAATATATATATATATATTTCTATATATATATATATATTTCTATATATATATATATTATTTTAAATTTAAATCGATAAATCTCACCGATGGTTTTAATTCTGTACAGTTCAGATTTGAATTTTCCCCAAATTATGATTTGCTCTGTTTCAGATCTGGTTTGTTCCATGAGGTAGATCTCATTTTTGTGATTCCAACAGATTTCGTTTCATCAAATTCTGATCATCTACGCGGGAGATACAAGGTTTTAAACGTTGAATTACATTAATAAATAATTAATTAATAATTAATTTAATTACATTTCATAATTGAAAAACTAGGCCGCTCCTTTGTAACTCATCATCTTCCTGGAATGTGAAACCTTGTAACCAAACCCATGCTTCAAAACTTCATGCCCCAACGCCCCGCCATCGCCAACTTTGGAGCCAAATCCGACACCTCCACGCCAAACGCCAGAGCGCCACCTCCCCCTACGCCCAACCATGATGAACTCGGACCCAAAGGCGCGCCATAGTTCGAGCTCGAACGGACTGTGTTTGAACCAGAAATTCTCTCCTAATACTCGACGGTTTTCGATCATCCCCGTATACAATCAAAGCTTAGAAGATTCTCCCTCGTTTTCTCTTTATAACCTTGGTTTGATTTGGAGTAGATCGCCAGAATTTAGGGGGTTAATTTCGGAGATTTTCAGCCATTGAAGACTGTAGTGGCGGCGACTACGTATATTTAGAATTAGGGTTTACTGTATCCAAACCGTATATATAGAGTATATTTTATTTAATTATTTAATTCATTTATTTATAAAAACCCGTTAATTCTCACCGACTCAAAATTCAGCCCAACGAGTGTTTTCCTTAGTCAAATACCCCTATTTCGGACACAGGACTAGGACCCATCAGCCCGTTTGATCGTCTCAGCCCTTTTTTCTTTAATTTCAAATATAAATCATTTAATTATTTAATTTGATCATACATTTTAATTTACCGAGGGTCCATACTGACTCTAAAAATTATAGAAAAATTATTTCTAGTTATATTTTGATGATACGGTCCTAACAAAATTAATTTCATCGAATTTGAAGACCGTTTGTAAAATGGTCATTTTCTGGTTGATCCAATTTGACTGAAATTGACAAAACACGTTTTCCTTTGCCACGCTCACATATTGATTCTAAAAATTATGGAAATTTAAACCTAGAAATAATTTGACATTAAGAATCCAACAAAAGTGGTTTCGTTGAAAATAGAGGTTGTTTGCAAAATGGCTATTTTTAAGGGCTATATATTATATTAAAAAATATATAAATTCTGTAGCAACTTTTCTGAATTTTAAACTGGACATAACTTACAATTTATAAAGTGAAATTTCAGTTTCTTACATTTGTTAGAAAGATATTATTACACAGATTCAAATATTTCTTGTTTCGTCTAATTCTTATTTAAAATGAATTCTGTATATTAAAGTGAAATTAGAAATCGAATTTTCGAACTACCGCACCATTTCAAACTCCTTTTATAATTAAATTAAATTATTATGTTTTAACTTCGATTAAAATAATTTTTTAGTCGTTATTACTTAAAATAAATTATTTTAAATATTTAAAATCCATTAAAATTTCTAAAATAAAAATTTTAATTGGTTCCAAAATTCCGGGTCGTTACATCAGTACTGCATATGGTTTAAACTGTGGGTTCATGCAGCAGTTTGTTTATAAAACTTATATTTTTCGCTAAGTTGTCACATATGCGAAGCTTATATGTGGTCATTGTAAGAAGTAAAGAGGACAAAAGGATGATATTACCTGATGAAGTATGTTTAACATCTACTTCCAATAGTTGTGTCCGTCTATATGCTATGCCAGCTAGCCTACGGCATGTACGCCATGATTGTTGAGTACATCGGCATCATTCACTTTGTTGCTGGTCCATATTGTTAAGCAGGGCGAATCGACAAAACTATGAATGTTAAGAATTAAATGTAGTTAATTACGCAGCAGTAGATCTTTTGTCAGAATTAAAATTCAACAGGATTTGGTGCAATAAAATGTCATAGTAGATTGCAAAGTATGGTGATAGAAGCAAGTATTAAAGGATTGGTTTGACTTTGCTAGAAGTAAAATGATGCAACTGCATATAAAACACAGAACTAGTCTAGCACAAAGGGACACCTTAAAAATATTAGAGGCAGTATTCTAGTAGAATTTGAAACAAATGACTTGCCTACTTTTTTATATTTGATAGTAACATATGAGAAGAATTCCAGAATTACAAACACTTACTGTGGGTGCTTGGTCAATGGAGATGATATTGCAACTTTCTTAGTATTTATGTATGCAAATATTGATAGTTAGAAAAAAATGACAGCAAATGATTAGATAGTTTGAACATAGGTAAATTTGAACGGATAAATAACGTGTTTCAAGATGTGTGTATTAAAGTTATTGCCACGAACCGTCTACTTCATGCTTAGCTGTCATTAAAAAATTGAACATTATTTAAAATGGAAAAATCGACTTCAAATTCAAAATTCATGCAAATTATATCAGTTGGATGACATTAAAACAAAAAATGGCATATCTTGAATGTCAGTTAAATCAGCCTCTTTTCATCCATGTCTTTAACACATAGTACCCTAATTATTATTTCTTCTGTACAGCTAAAGGGTAGAAAAATATGAAAGCTAAATTCATAGAAGAAGCAAAAAAAGCAAAGAACATAGGCCGAGTTACATAATTAGTTAACCAACTAGTTCGATTTGTAGAAAACAAAGTATATTGATCTTCAAAATATAATAAAATTGCACTAAAAATATCTCTAGAGTCATGAAAATAGAAAAGAACACAAATTGGTTTAGGAATCGCAACATCTGTTGACAAATTATAATAGAAGAAAAATTAAGAAATTAGAATCACAATTTCTAAGTCATAGTAACTAAATAATAATTTGAGCATGATAGTATGCAAAAGCGGGCAACCTAAAGATCATCAGAAATGCTTTTAATTTATTGAATAATCAAGGAAAATACAATCCTTTAAACTTGGAATATAATAAGTAATCTAATAGCAAAACATAAAAATAAGAGTGTATTTATCCCATGGTAGATCATATGCACGACAAAGCATATGAATATCAGTTAATGTTAAGGCTATTATAAGAAGTTGTTAGGATAGCATATGAACAAATAAAAAATGTGCAGCACATTCATGTGATCTCTTAATTACAAAATTACTTAATTGATCTAAAAAACCATATTAAGGTATTGGTTCACCAAATCTATAAAGAAGAAAACGACGATCCTGATATACCATTGGTAGCGCCTTTTGGGATATCTAACAGTTCCATGGTCCTGGTCTTAAATTGCCAATGATATAAATAAGGTATTTTAGCAATAACAAAGCTTTAAAACTAATTACTAATATCTCTGTTGTATGATTTTAGCCAAAAGTGTTTTCCTATTTATTAGAATTAACTAAAAAATGGAACATTGTTTAAAAATCTGAAGTCCGCTCCAAATTCAAAATTCACTCAAATAATGGAAGACATTATACCAAAATATGTACCTTTCTTCAATCTTTAGTGACATCAACCTCTTTTTGACCCATATACTTAACAAATCTTTCCCTTGATCTTGTTCTTTGTTTCTTCTGTGGAGTCAAAGAGTAAAAAATGAATAAATAATAACTAAGCAAAGAGCTTAAGTAATTGAAAATACATTCAAGGCCATGAAACAGAGAAAGCCACAGACTTAGTTTTCGAAAGGATGACATCCATTCACAAATTAAAAGGGAAAATCTAGGAAAGAGGAATAAAAATTTCCAGATTATGAGAACTGAATGATAACAACTAATGACATGAGCGTACTTGTACATTATTTGTTTATTCAATGTTAAGAGAGGGAAATCAAAAATCATTAGAAATACTTTATAAATATTTAACAACCAAGGAAAAATTCAAACCCTTTGAACCTGGAAATCCATAAATTTTACATCATGATCTTTTACATCAATAATAACAATTTAAAGCCAAATCCTCATATTTTAGTTCCCGCATGAAGAGGAAAAACAACATCCAAAATTAAATGGAAAACAGAGAAGAACAATGAGTAACACTATATATATAAGATAAAGTTGAGTTACACTAAACTGTAAGAACCTAATTTGGACTAATCTACTTTTTAATACAATTGCAATTATGTGGCAGAGACTTATTACTTATTGGTTAAGATACATAGCAATCGTAAGCATAATAATAAAGTACTGCAACCATAATCAAATCAACAAAGGATAATATTGTGTATTATATATTGCAAAAAGGTAATAAATCGAGAAATTTGAAAGGACAAAGAACTAAAAATTGAATGTAAACGGGTAAAAAAATAATATAAATCTGAAATTGAGATATATGATTATTCAAATAAACCTAGTTTGCGTCATGAAAGTAGTAGTATTACAACAAATAAACAGTAAAAAATAGGACGAATGAGGGATGAAGTAAAGAAAGTTACTGTTGATGTCGTCGTCAAGGCGGAATATGGGTTTGTCCTGTGGCAAATCTAAAGTGCAGCAGCAGGTCCGAGGAAAAAGCAAAAATTTTGAAGCAAGTTTTACGACCGGTTACAGGATCCAGAAGGAACCCGAAGATCTGGAGAGGAGAAGTCAGGAGGACATGAAGATGTGAAGGATTTGAAGATCGAGAATGCTAAAGCTTGAATAAAAGTGGAAGATTGAGTTGGTTTAGGGTTGGGAATGGGGGGAGAATAGACGTAGAAAAGAGAGGAAAGGCGGGGAAAACGGCTTGAGTAACTGCATCTGCAGCAGTGGGGAGTAGAAAGTGGTATAGAGTGGGCGTAGAAAGTGGTACGGAGAAGGACGTCTTTGCCCTCAATATAAATTCCTACCGTGTTAATTTGTTAGAAGGGAAATGGACGGATAAAAGATTCACCATCCCTTAAGTATTCCTATTATTATAAAGATATATATATATATATGCATATATATATATATTTTACAGAGAACTATAGTTGAGGAACTAGTGCTACAGTTATAGGTAAAAAATAATGTTACAAATAAGCAGCTCAGCATATCTGAAATGCTTCAAGAAGAGTGCGCACAATAATGTTGTGACACGTAATTCTTTATCATATATTAATTTTCATACCTAGCATGCATGAGTATTTATACAACTAGCAACATGATTTCCTTTGTACAGGCTTGATTGTGGGATATATGTTATGATATTTGTAATATCAATGAACAGGAAAGATATACCTCTAAAGGTTGCCAAGAAGAACATGTTGAAATGTAGAGCGCATCTAGTGTACGAAATTTTGACAAACAAGGGTTGTTGTTGTGGTTTACGAGACTTTATGTCTAATCTTTATTTGGAGGAAAATTGATTATAGTTGGTAGTTGAAATTGGTTGGCTGTTAGAAATGTAAATATGAGGATATTGGTTTCAAAACTACTTGTTTTTAGCTGTTGTATATGATGTCAAATGTTGCAAATGTTCAACATTTCTTGTGGGGAAAACTATTTTTTTTACATGATGATATGATATTATTTTGAAATTGCTGGGCTGTTACAAATGAATTTTATGCTATCAAAATGTATTATATCATGTGTTGTGAACTGTTTTATGGTTGTGTGTATGAAACCGATATCTCATTTTTTTCAAAACAGATACTACATTTTTTAATAAAAAAAAAACGATACCAACATTGACACAAAACTGATACCAATCTACTACAATTTTAACAAAACATGATAAAAAGTGAAAAACTGATACCAGATTTGGTTCAAAATAGATACCCAAGTGCTGTTAAAAAAAATATTCCAAACCTGACACCAGTATAAATGAAAATTTGATACTAGAAAACTACTAACTATACAATAAAACTAATACGTGAGAGCAGTTAACATTATAAAGAAGATCATACCATAACTTCTACCACTATATGATTTGTTATATGCTCGATCATGTGCTCGGTCACATGCTTGGTCATGTGCTCGGTCAAGTGCTCGGTCATGTGCTCGGTTATGAGCTCGGTCACGGGATCAGTTATGTTCTCGGTCATGTGCTCGGTCAAGTGCTCGGCCATGTGCCCGGGCATGTGCTCGGTTATGGGCTCGGTCATGTTCGCGGTCATGTGCTCTATCAAGTGCTCGGTCATGTGCTCGGTCAAGTGCTCGGTCATATGCTCGGTTATGGGCTCGATTATGTTCTCGGTTATGTGGGCGGTCATATGCTATGTCGTGTGCTCGGTCATGTTCTCGGTCAAGTGCTCGGTCATGGGCTCAGTTATGTTCTCGGTCTTGTGCTCGGTCTAGTGCTCGGTCATGTGCTCGATCGTGGGATCGATCATGTGCCCAGTCATGTGCTCGGTCATGGGCTCGGTTATGTTCTCGGACATGTGCTTGGTCATATGCTCGGTTATGGGGCTAGTCATGTGCTTGGTCATGTAGGCTTGGTCATGGGCTTGGTTATGTGCTCGGTTATGGGCTCGAACATGCGCTCGGTTATGGGCTTAGTCATGTGCCCAGTTATGTACTCGGTAATAGGCTCGGTCATGGGCTTGATTATGGGTTCGGTTATGAGCTCGGTTATGGACTCAGTTATGGTCTTGGTTATAGACTTGGTTATGGGCTCAGTTATGGGTTCAGTTACGGGCTCAGTTATGGTCTCGGTCAATGGCTCAGTCATGGTCCTCGATATGTGCCCAGTCATGGGCCCTATTATATAACCGGTTATGGGCTCGATCATGTGCTCTGTTATGGGCTTTGTTATAAAAACATAATCTCCGCAATAAAACATATACTAGAACTCTTGTAAAACGGACACCGTACTTATGTAAAACATAATATTAGAAATAAACTGATACCAATACTTTTGCAAAACTGATAAAATAATCTTAGAAATATAATCTAAGTAAAAAAAAAAAACACGGTGCCAACGTGATACCAAGACTGATATCTTTATATTGTTATTAAAAAACTGATACTAGAATGCATGTAAAACTGATACCATTGTGCTACCAAAATTAATATCTTTACATTGTTATAAAAAAAATTATATACTAGAATGCATGTAAAGCTGATACCAGTTTGCTACTAAGATTGATATCATTACATTGTTATTAAAATACTGATACTATAATACATAAAAAACTGATACCAGTGTGCTACCAAAATTGATATCTTTATATTGTTATAAAAAACTGATACTAGAATGCATGTAAAGCTGATACTAGTGTGCTACCAAGACTGATATCTTTACATTGTTATTACAAAATTGATACTATAATGCATGTAAATCTGATACCTTACTCATGTAAATATAATATTCATAAAAACAAAATCCAAATGTAAAAATTAGTAACTATGTATGGTACCTATGGCACGTAATAGACATTCGGTTGCAAGGCCTAATCGGAAACTTATGACATGTAAAAGACTTCCGGACGCAAGGCCTAATGGGGGTACCTATGACATGTAAAGACTTCCGCATGCACGGCCTAATCGGGTACTCCAGCAACGATTTTGCACCATGTAGGAATTAGTTAACCGAGCTGGCACCCGTGACACGTAAAAGACTTCCGCACACAAGGTTCAACCGGGTACATATGACACGTAAAAGACATCCGCATGCAAGGCCTAATCGGGTACTCCAGCAACGATTCTGCACCCAATAGGAATTTGTTAACCGAGCGGGTACCCGTGACACGTAAAATACATCTACACACAAGGCCTAATTGGGTACCTATGACACACAAAAGACTTCTGCATGCAAGGCCTAATCAGGTACTCCAGCAACGATTCTGCACCCAATAAGAATTAGCAACCGAGCAGGTACCCGTGACACGTAAAAGACTTCCGCACGCAAGGCCTTATCAGGTACCTATGTCACGTGAAAGACATCTGCACGCAAGGCCTAATTGGGTACCTATGACACGTAAAAAAATTCGCACGCAAGGCCTAATCGGTACTCCAGCAACGATTCTGCACCCAGTAAGAATTAGTTAACCGAGTTGGTACCCAGTTATGAACTCAATTATGTGCTCTTTATATGCTTAGTTATAGGCTTTGTTGTGGACTCAGTTATAATCTCAGTTATGTGCCCGGTTATAATCTCGACTATGGTACTTATGCTTGGTAATGTGCTCAGTTATGTTATCGGTTATGGTCTCGATTATGATTTGGGTTATATGCTCAGTTATTGGTTTAGTTATGGGCTCGGTTATGGGCTTTTTTATATAAACATAATCTCAATAATAAAACTGATACTAGAAAGCTAGTAAAACTGATACCATATTGATGTATACATAATTTCGGAAAGAAAACTGATACCATTATGTTTGCAAGAATGATATGTTATTTATAAAAACATAATTTACCAGTGTGCTTCCAAAAGCAATACCTTGACTATATTATTACAACATATAATAGCCCATGATTGGGAACACAACCGTACCTCGTAGGAATTCTTAAACAAAGTACGTACATATCACACATAAAATGCGTCTGATAGAAAAGCGTAATCAAGTAAATATGGCTTTCAAATCCTGATACCAACCTATTTTTGTACCAAAAGGATGCCTTAATCATGTAAATAAAGCTTCTGTCAAAAAAATGATACCAGAATGCTTTCAAAATCGATACTAGTTAATTTGGAAAAAAGATACCATATTCACATAAACAAAATATCACTATCAAAACTGATTCCAATTAGCTTGGAAAACCGATACCACGTTTGTTTAAACATAATCATAGTACCAAAACTGATACCATTATGCTTGAAAAACAGATACCCGAAACTGTATATTACAACATTTAAGATATAAATGATGTGTGCTGCTAAGGGCATCCCGATATCCTCTTCCTAATACCGCAAATAAAAAAATAAAACTCATTAAATTTTATATGCTTCCTAACACCACAATACCTCTCCATTCTAATCTCTCACTCAACGATTATTTGTCGAACTAATCACATAGTCATCCCTAATCTGAAAACCATAATCAACAACAATTGCTGTCTACTTCGTCTTTCCCGCGGGAAAATTCAAATATTTACCGTTTGAAGCTCCAAATATAATTGATTGAGTTGATTGGGGTTAAGACAACAATGTATCTATAGCTTTCTTCTTTCTTAGCATTGTTGCGACGTCGAAGTTGATCGATTGATTGAAGAGCTAAGGTTTCAGAATGGAATGAAAGAGGAACGAATAAGAGATGAGAGGAAAATAAGGTAACAGTGGTGTGGTAACTACTATTTTTTAAGTGAGGTATTAAGAAGAGTGTAATGATGATTCTTGTGGTATTTTTTAGTAGCGGTAATAGGAAGAGTAAATTGGGGTGCCCTTAGCACCACACTAAATGATACCAATACAATCAATAATTGATATCTTCAAATCAAGCAACATAAAAGACAAATAGCACGTACATGCATGCATGCATACATACATACATACATACATATATATATATATATATACACATATATATATATATAAAGCATCAACTAAAACATGATAGTAAACCAAAAATTCAATGAATGCTCACAACTAATCTCAAATTTATTACATTTCCAAATCGAAATGCATAAAGTGAAGGAAAAAAAAGTAAAATCAATAATACAAATATAAGAAAATATCAATTCTTTGAAGCCTGACAGTTGCGCTTGTTGTGACCATACTGCTTACATACACCACACCGATTTTGTTCATTCTGGTGAAATGCAAATCCGCCTTTTCATTTGGTGGAAGGTCTACCAGCACCACGTTTGTCTTTAGGTGGCTTAATGACATCTTCATTGCAAGGATCAACAATGGGCTTATCATAGTTTAGAATTAGATTCACTGGATTAGCATAAGAAGATCGATAAGCGTCTACGGTGAAATAGTATTCAAATAAATCGCATACCCGAAGTTTAGATATTGTAATGCACTTGATAGCATGAGCACAAGGAAATCCGGTAACTTTCCATTGATTGCAAGTACAACTCCGATTTTAGAGATCAACATGATGAGAAGATCGAGACTTTACTTCAAGTATGAATTCCAAAGATTTATAAACAACCCAACCAAACCCTTAATCAATCAACCCTTTTAGCCTATGCTCCATAGATGGACAAAGAATGGTAGTCCACAAATGATACTCCTCTCTCCTTTTGGCCATTTGTTCCATAATTTTAATCCTGATTCCATCTAAGCATGAAGTAATTGGCAATGCTCTTTCCTTTATAATCCAACTATTAAAACTTTCGACAACATTTTAACTGTACCCTCTATATCGTTTACCCTTAAAAAATAAATCAACCCAATTATCAAATGATATATCCTTCAAAAGGTTCATAGTTGCAGTACCTCCAACATCCAAAAATTTAGAATATGCAACTTGAAATTCATTTAAATTTGAAGCTCTAGAGCACAACTTAAACAACTCAACAATAGAAATATTTGTATTCTTTGACTTAACAGCTGAAAGAAAGTTTTGTTCCATATGAAGAAAACAAAAACTATGAAATGCATTAGGGAAAATTTCACGTATACCCAAAACTAACCTTTGATGACGATCTGATATAAAAACCAAATCACGTGTTTCTTCAAGCATTTTCTTCAAGTGAAATAAAAACCATCTCCAATTATCCACATTTTCAATGGAGACTAAACCCATAGCTAAGGGGAAAAAGCCTGCAAATTAAATAACAGTTAAATAGGCAATCAAAATAGAACGCCAATACATGTAAACAATAATTGATACCAGCCGATACCTAAAACTGATATCAGAAAACTGGAAATAATTAATGAAAATAAAAAAATCAGAAAAAATGATACTACCAAGAACATAAAACTGATACTTGAAAACTGGAAAATTAATTTTTAACAAGACATCATAAAAATTGATATTATCAGGATATGAAAACTGATATCAAGAAACTGGAAAAATAAATATTAACTAAAAGTAAAAAAACTGATACTACAAGTCTTCTAAAACTGATACCTGAAAACTGGAAAATTAATTTTTAATAAGACATCATAAAAACTATTACTACCAGGCTATGAAAACTGATATCAAGAAATTGGAAAAATAAATATTAGCTAAAACTTAAAGAAACTGATACAACCAGGCTCCTAAAACTGATACATAAAAACAATAAATAATAAGACATAACATCAACTGATACCACAAGTCACCTAACACCAATATGTAAGAATAAAAAAATTGAACATAAAAAATACTTTGATTACCATTCTTTGCAGTAGCTCCCATCAATACACCTGGTCATCCCTTTAAGTGAGTAACGTCTAAAGAAATCATGGCTCGACAATACTCAAACCCACATATACAAGCAGAAGGGGCAATAAACACTCTCTCAAATCGGTTAGTATTATCATTAACCTCTAAGGCAACATAACTGTCCGGGTTATGATTTTGTAGTGCCTACAAATACCATCTCAATTCGTCGTAAGACATAACGTCATTACCATACAATTCAGTCAAAGCAAGTTGTTTTGCAGAATAAGCAAATGGATAATTCAATTCAATATTATATTCTCTACAAAAATCAGCTATGATCTCCTTAAGCTTCTTTCTTGGATGATCACGAATTTCATCTATAATCAACGATTTAATAAACAAGCTAGAAATACGGGGATTATTCAAATTTTTAAGTCCATCACCACAAGAATGCTCACTAACTAAATTTCGTATGAAAAACCTATTAAGCTGTTCGAAATCACAAGTCGCATGAACTTTAAAAAAACATCCAGTAGAAGACGAAGAAGAGCAAACAACTGTTACTCAAGAAGAACTATTCTTAAAAAAAATTAATTCATATCCTGTCTGAATTTGATATGCCATCAATAATTCCATAAACTCAATAGCACCACCAAAACAGAACCCTTAAAAAATCAGAAATGGAAAGTTTGATCCTCTCTTCATCATGTCTTTTAAGTAACTTTTTCCATGTACAACAATACTAGAACACAAAGATGCAGTAGATGAAACTTCAAATGCAGTTGAAAGAGAATGGTTATCAATATTTTGCAGCTAACAATCCTTCCGCTTAATAGTGAAAGAAAAGAAATAACTCTTTTTATGTAGTTGAAAGCATACTATACTTTGAAGATCAGAATCAGTATCAACATACATTATTTTGTTCTCAAGCAAATAACTAATCTTAATTGAAAAAGGAGTAAGTTGAGACCAACGATGGCTTAATTCATTCTTCAAATCATATAATGTACAATCTATGGCTAACCTGGTACTGAAGGCAGTATTGTCGAACAAAAACAAAACCAAAAGACTATTATCACCACTGCAAAAAAGATCAAATAAAAAATGCAATCAATAGATTATTACATAACTCATACACACAACAAAACAGGTAGCCAGTATAAGTTACTATATTAACTAATTAAAACTGATACCACTTTTGATTCAAACCTGGTAATGTATTGTTGTACACTTAACAACAAAGAACAAACTGATACCACTAATGACATAAAAATGATACCACAGATCTATATATAATTTTTATGAACATACCACCAATACCACATGCCTGAAAAGAATACTATATAAAGTTACTCCTACTTATACTATTTGACATAATAAAACTGATACCAAATCCATTGAGCACATAGCATAACACATTACAATATTGTAATCTAAAGGACCAAACAAAATGAAAACAACCTAAAAAATGAGGACAATTTGATACATATATGAACGCAGTCTAAACAAGAAAAACAAAAAACAAAAAAAATACCCAGTATAAAACATATAACCTCCTGCTGCTGCAAATCAAATTCATTAATCAACCAATTTAAATCAATATGAGAAAACCTGAAGAGAATAGATCACATATTTTTTTTGAAGAAGAAGAACGCTCAAAGGAAAATCATAACAAGGAAAGCAAAAAATAATTGCGCAAAGGAAAATCGAACCTGAGAAATAATGTTCAACCTAAATTTGATTCCACATGATGAAAATACACGCAATTAAAATCCACGATGGAGAAGATGAAGATGAAATCTGCACAGAATTTAATTTGTGCATGATGGAAAAGGCGAAACTAGGGTGACGATAATATTTCCAAACGAGATACTTACGCACGCGAGATGATGTCAGCAACTTATATATTGTCCTAGAAAAAAAATTAGATGGACTATCCTTGTGGATAAAAAGTCCAATATTTTTGTCTTTCACACTATTTTCCTGAACTTTAAAACTATATTTAACATAATGTATGAATTAATATTCGAGTTATGAAGTTAGTATAATTAAATGATGTACATTAATTAATTTAAATAAAAAATTAGTTTTCTATTTTTAAGTCGCGGTTATTAAAGGAATATATATGTAGTAAAAAGGTTAATTACATACAAGTATATAAACAAACAATCATGGTTAATGTGATGATATATTAATATAATAGAATTATCTCCTTTCTCTTTCTTTGTAACACCCCGTGAATTCTATAACATTAAGCTTCACAAATTAAAGTGTAATTAATTCTAAATGAAAGAATTAAGGGAAATGGGTTACGCCATTGCGTTCGTCTTGGTATTCTGCTTGAGATAGAGTCCGAGTTTGCGTGAATCGGACTCCGTATGAAGGAGTTATGACATTTGGAAGTTTCAAAATAAAATTTAAAATTCAAACAGCTCAGTTTAAAATTCGAAAAAAACAGGTTCAAACTGGGCTGGGCGGGAAAATTCCCGCCCAGAGACCAGGTCGACCACAGGGTCGACCATGGTGTCGACCTGGCCACCCCAGGTCTTCCATAGTGTCGACCTGGGTGTCGACCTGCCAGTCGACCAACCTGGTCGACCTGGCTGGCTGGTTCTGGCTCTGGATCGAATTTCTATGGCTCGGTGTGTCACTAGGGCTGACATGTCACCTCTTGATTGGCTCTTTGAACTTTGTATGGTCTAGATTCCTCATGTCTTCATCTGACGGCTCAAAACAATTTAAAAATCTATAAATACACCCTAAGTCACAACTGAAAATTCACACAAAAAAATAAGATGGGAGTCGTCATGCTGCCAGGGAGGAATTGAGCATAGCCGTCAAGAGGGAGAAGCTTAGAGACGAATCAAATTAAGAAGAAGATAAAAGTTTAATCAAATTAATCAACGCAACGTTAATCTACCCAAAGAAGCGCATCTCAATTTCAGAATCTAGAATCCAGAATTCAAGATTCTGCATTCGTTGTAAGTATATTGACCTTTCAGAATATGAATAAAAACTGTGATGTGATTCGATGTAAATGAAAATAGAATTGTGTTATTGTATGAATATGATATAAATTCTGTGTATTGTAATGATGTCATGACTTGTGTATTGATATTTGTGGCCTAAATTGATTGATGCAAGCCTATTGAACAATTATATATGAAAACAATGGCACTTGCAAGTTTGTGGCAAAAACTAGAATTTGATCCCTTTATGTTTATGCCTATGGCATGGACTATATACATTCACTAAGTCTAAATTAAGGCTTATGTAAACATGTTCTAGATTTGAGACCTTTTATGCCTACATGACCCAAAACCTATGATATCATTCATATGTTTATTTGCAAGTATAATTGGATCTATGTTAAGTATCGTTTGGGTTTCATAAACTATGCAAGTTCATGTTGAAATAGGCTATATGATTAGATGTTAAAATTGGACATTTTGGTGAATATCCAACATGCTAGTTTTATGGTTGACATTATGCCAAGTTAAACATGTTTAAACACAAGTTTGTATAAGCCTAAACTATGTCATTTCATATGTCACCTACTTAGTTATACTTTGATTTGAATGCAAGTTCACATGACCATAATTTATGTTGAATCACTAAATTGTAAGTTCATGCGCCACACACCTTTATGTGAAATATTACATGTTCTTGGTTTCCCCTTTTTCTCACGTTTATAAAGCTGGACTGAATTGTGTCAAGCCCAATACTTGTTATAATGTTGCGAACGTACAAACGGGGGTAATGACGTTGGGTGTAAAACATTAAAAATATAAGTTGGCATGGTTGGCACATGCCAACGGCAATGACATTCTAGCGGTATGAATTTTTATACCCAAGAATAAAGAACATGAAATTTACATATATAATTGAGAAGTAATAAAATATGTAAATTCAGAAAACACGATATGCTTAACCCGAGGTTGGATTGAGTTGTGATGTAAACCTGCCCGGACCCGCCCGGCTGTCCATTAGTCACAACAATACCTATCCAATGTGGGTGGTTAAGCATTGAGCCCAATAATGACCCGAGGTTAGACTGAGCTACGGTGTAAACCAGCCCAGAACCAACTGGCACATCCAGTAACCGTAGCAATACCTATCTAATGTGAGTGGTTTGGTGCTCTAAGAGGCTAAGGACAGATGGTAGGGTTAAGTCAACTATAAACACTTAACCAAATTCAACATGTTAACAAGAATTGATGGGTGAGGGTTAGGTAAATACAGATACTTAACTACTTAACATGTTTGACTAGAAAACCCTGGTAACAAGGGACCCGTTTCAGCAGTAACCCAAGTTAGGTATCATGGTACCCTAAAACTAGGCAGGGTGGGGCACGATTACTGGGCTGATTGTAAGCGGTCATAGCGACGGCAGTGGGTGCAACAGTGTAGGTTTTAACGGGGTGCGGGCGTGCACACACTCCGGAGCAGACAAATAGGGCACTAGGGGCACCAGTAGTATAACATATTCCTTCTAGAAATTGTGTCGAGGCCGCCACCATGGGTCTTGATACACCCCATGGTGGGACTAGCATAGGTATCTACAATTCTTGGGGGCCGTATGACACATGTTAACGCGAGTAGGAGCCGATCTTTAGAAAATGGGGATCACTTCACCCTCAGCATGGGGTGCCAGTTAAAATAAGCTCAAGTAGGTGCAGAGATATAGTATGGGTGCGATAGTACATTCGATTCTAAACGACACTTCCTTAGCTTGTGACACTTTCTTGTTTTCAGTTTATATCTATCATGCCCTTTTCTTATTCACATACTGAAGAGTTACTAGATTTACTCAAGCTTTATGTCTGACACTATTTTCTTTTCGTCTTCTTTTCTTTCGTTCCCCCCCCAAGGTCCACAGGGAGGAAACAACTCAGCTCAGTCAGACTCTTTACAAGCTCCAAGACCGTAGATGTATGATTTGGATCTCTTTTGCTCGGATTATGGCTTTGGATTTCACTACGGGGATTTTTGTCACTTTATTTATGTTTTATGCTTCTTTAATAATCAAGACAGTAATGAGGTTGTAATGTTGGAAGTATTTTGAGACAATTATAGAAATGTTTTGTTTGAACACGTATTGATGAAATAAAAGTGTTTGGTTTCCGCTGGTTAAAATATGTGTATTTATATCTATCTTGAGTTTATCTGTGGCTTTTACTTATAAACCTCCACCAAAGTTAAGGCATTCCCTTTGTGAGTGACCTTAACGGAGGTGGGGTGTTTCACTTGGTATCAAAGCATAGGTTTACCAGATAAGATAAAAGTTTTTGAAATTGTTTTCAAAAAGAAAGTTTAAAGAAGAATTTTTCAAGAAAAAGTGTTATATTTATAAAAAGACAAAATCCCCCAAAGCATGTGCCCTATCTATCTCTCTCTATCCTTCATTTTGAATCTTTCCTTTCTATTTCAGCATGTCTGGGGACCTTACTCCCCAGCTACAGATGCTTTTACTCCTCCTCCTCCTCTATGTGAACCAGCAACCGGAAGAATCGCCGAACAAGAAGACGGATAATAGTCAAGGAGGAAAGGACCACAACAATAATAACAAGACACGTGAGAAAAGGAGTTGTTATTTCTGTGGCATTGTTGGACATGTGATCAGAAAGAAGAAGAGGAAGATGAGTGCTACTTGCTTCCATTGCGGCGAGGCTGGACACATGGCTAGGGACTACCCAAAGAAGAAAGGGCAGGGACAAAAAGCCGGATCCACTTCAGGGGGTCAGGTTCATGCGCTAGTGGCACCTCAGCAGGAACGAGGTAGTAATATTTCTGTAGAAAGTGTAGTTCATCTTTATGATCATCCAGTTCGCACACTTTTTTACTCTGGCGCATCACACTCTTTTATTTTATCTGCCTTAGTAGAATCTCTGCATCTTGACACTAGTATGGTAGAAGATCCCTTAGTAGTTTCAAATCTAATTGGGGGCTCTGCTTACTTGTCAATGGTTTGTTTGGGTTTGAAAATCTCTATTCTTAGCGTTGAGTTTAGTTGTAATTCCTTTGTTTTGGGCTTCTCGGGATATGGTTTGATCTTAGGCATGGACTGGTTATCCAGTAATGGTGCCATCCTTGATTGTGAGAAAAGAGTAGTTAGACTCTTGACTCGGCTTGGTAACACTCTAGAAATTTCTCGTAATCGCTTGAATGCTATTATGCTTAGTTATCTAGAGTCGCTTGATGCTTCTGATGAGAATTTGCAATCAGTTAGGGTAGTCCGGGAATATCCAGATGTCTTTGAGGAGGTGAAAGGCTTACCTCCAAGGCGGGAAATAGACTTCCACATATATCTTGTGGATAACGCAAAGCCTGTAGCTTTACCTGTCATACACATGGCTCCAAAGGAAAGAAAGGAGCTCAGTAAGAAGGTTAAAGAATTTCTCAAAAAAGGGTTCATTAGACGGAGCATTTCGGAATGGGGTGCTCCAGTGGTGTTCGCAACCAAAGCGGACGGTTCGCTTTTCCTTTGAGTCGACTATAGGGAGTTAAACAAATTGACCAAGAAAAATAGGCACCCACTTCCCCGAATCGACGATTTGTTTTATCAGCTTGTATGCGCGACGGTCTTCTCCCAACTTGATCTGGCAACTGGGTTCCATCAGCTAAGAGTAGCTGAAGATAGCATTGATAAAACGACGTTCAGAACCCCAGACGGTTTCTTCGAGTGGCTTGTCATGCCTTTCGGCTTGACAAACGCACCCGCTTATTTCGTAGACCTAATGAGCAGGGTTTTCAGAGAATTCCTCAACAAATTTGTGGTTGTCTTCGTAGATGATATCTTAATCTTCTCAAAGAATGAGGAAGAGCATGCTCAGCATCTAAAAGAAATAATGGAAACTCTTCGAGTTCATCAACTAAAAGCCAAATTCTCCAAGTGTCACTTCTGGAGAAAAGAAATAAGATTTCTTGGGCATATAGTGTCCAAAGAAGGGTTGGCTGTGGACCCCGCGAAAGTGGTGGCAGTGCAAGATTGGAAGACACCAAGAAATGCAACCGAAGTTCGAAGCTTTCTTGGGCTATCCGGTTTTTACCGAAAGTTTATTAGGGATTTCGCGAAAATCTCAGCCCCACTCACAAGGCTAACAAAGAAGAATCTGACGTTCACTTGGGATTTGGACTGCGAGTTTGCTTTCCAACGATTAAAAAGGGCTCTTACAACAGCCCCAGTTCTAAATCTGCCTGACGGAAGCAAAATGTTCACAGTATACACAGATGCATGTTGAACGGGACTAGGCGATGTTCTAATGCAAGAAGGAAGGGTAGTAACTTATGGTGGAAGACAATTGAAAGTTCATGAAAAGAACTATCCAACCCACGATCTTGAGTTAGCCGCCATCGTCTTTGCGCTTAAGTCTTGGTGCCATTATCTCCTAGGTGAGAAGTTCGAATTATACACTGACCATAAATCATTGAAATATCTCTTCTCGTAGAAGGATCTTAACTTGAGGCAGCAAAGATGGATGGAGTTTCTTGCCTCGTATGACTTTGAAATTTCCTATACTCCCGGCAAAGGCAACGTAGTAGCAGACACGTTAAGCCGAAAGAAACTGACCTTAAGCCCTCTCTTTGTGGAAAGGCAAAGCTTGGAGTATATAGCCAGTTTTAACTTTAGGCCCTCCCCTGATTTTGTACCGGGTTTGTTAGCATCTCTCGAAGTATGCCCTACTCTCTTAGACTCAATAGGGGCTGCACAACGTGAAGACCCTCAGCTTGTTGATGTGATTGATAAACTTATTAGGGGTGAGACTTCTAGTCACCTCAGTAGATACGCCATCAATGATAAGGGTTGGTTGAGGCAAGATGAAAGATTATGCATCCCACAAGCAAGGGAGTTGACAAAGAAGGTTCTCGAGGAAGCGCATCATTCCAAGATGACTATACACCCTGGCGGTGATAAGATGTACAAGGATATAAAAAGAACTTTCTTTTGGAGCGGCATGAAGCAGGACGTGGCAGATTTCGTTTCTAAGTGCATGACTTGCCAACAGGTTAAGGCGGAACAGAAGAAGCCTGGAGGACTACTTCATCCTTTAGAGGTCCCATAGTGGAAGCGGGATAGCATTTCAATGGACTTCATTGATGGACTGCCTAGGTCGAGAAGAGGCAACACTAGCATTTGGGTAATAGTGGATAGGCTTACTAAAAGCGCCCACTTTATACCTATCAAGAGTAGAAGGACTGCCGCATCTTTAGCATCTCTTTATCTCAAGGAAATAGTTCGACTTCATGGGATACCCTCCAGCATTGTTAGTGACCGAGACCCTATCTTCACAAGTGAGTTTTGGCGGAGTCTGCAAGAAGCTGTAGGCACATAGTTATGTTTGAGCACGACCTATCACCCCCAAACCGATGGCCAGACGGAAAGGGTGAATAGAGTTTTAGAGGATCTTTTGAGACTTTGTGTTCTTGACTTTGGAGGGACATGGGAGGATCACCTTCCTTTAGTGGAATTTGCCTACAACAACAGCTACCAAGCTACCATAGGCATGGCACCCTTCGAAGCCTTGTATGGAAGACCATGCAAATCACCAACTTGTTGGTGGGAGTCTACATATAAGCTTATACTTGGGCCAGACATGATTAGAAAAACTTCAGAGAAAGTGGACTTGATACGGAGAAGGATGAAGACAACCCAAGACAGACAAAAATCCTACGCCGACAAAAGAAGGACCGACCTTGAGTTTGAGGTTGGGGACAGGGTTTTCCTTAAGGTATCCCCTTTAAGGAACATCGTTCGCTTTGGATCCGCTTCCTATCATCAAGAAGATTGGGAAGATGGCCTATAGATTAGAGCTACCCGAGAGACTGGCCGGAGTTCACAACGTCTTTCATGTTTCTCACCTCCGGAAGTGTTTGCATGAGTCTGCGGAAGTGGTGGAACCTAGCATTCTAGAAGAAGCCGAAGTGGAACGTGAAGCAACTGTGAGGAGAGTTCCAACCCGCATCTTAGGAACTGAAGTGAAAAAGCTATGCAACCGCGAAGTCAAACTCGTTAAAGTTCAGTGGAGCGACGCCGAGGAAGACGTGACTTGGGAAACTGAGGACAGAATACGTGCTGCCTACCCTCTTCTTTTTTAGGGTACATCTTTGATCTCTCTTTTTCCTTGAGTTATGCTTTATCTATCCTTTTAGGTATATCTCCTCGGTCCTTTTCCTAACTCCTTAAGTAGAAAACAAATGGATGCAAACATGTATTTGAAAACATGTTATGGATGATGGCTGCAAATGGTTGCTAGTGATTACTAGTGGTTGCTCGTGGATGCATATACACACACACCCTAGGTTATAGATCGGCTCAGTCACTTCATATTGCATATGCATATATGTATTCTCATTTGTATATGGTTGAAACTTGATATGTTGTCATATGGTCGTCGCATTTGTATGAATAGTTCTGCACTCATATAGAATTATGAGTAGGAAAAATTTGCATAAATAATGGATTCATGACACTTACATGATTCGCATTAAGGAGGTCAACTGAATCAGTAGACTGCCTGATTTCTGCATTAGATAAGGACATGTACACACACTATGCATATGATCACGAAGCATTAGAAGTCTTTTAAGGATAGTGGATGCCTGTGTTTGTTGGTTGAGTAGATGGACTGTTGGATGGTAGGATATACATTCTTCCTAACTTGAAGATTTCGGGGACGAAATCCTTTTAAGGGGGGGGGGGGGGGAGAATGTAACACCCCGTGAATTCTATAACATTAAGCTTCACAAATTAAAGTGTAATTAATTCTAAATGAAAGAATTAAGGGAAATGGGTTATGCCATTGCGTTCGTCTCGGAATTCTGCTTGAGATAGAGTGCAAGTTTGCGCGAATCGGACTCTGTATGAAGGAGTTATGACCTTCGGAAGTTTCAGAATAAAATTTAAAATTCAAACAGCTCAGTTTAAAATACGAAATTCAAAAAAATAGGTTCAAACTGGGTTGGGCGGGAAAATTCCTGCCTAGAGACCAGCTCGACCATAGGGTCGACCAATGTGTCGACCTGCCACCCTAGGTCGACCATAGTGTCGACCTGGGTGTCGACCTGCCAGTCGACCTACCTAGTCGACCTGGCTGGCTGGGTCTGGCTCTGGCTCGAATTTCTGTGGCTCGGTGTGTCACTAGGGCTGAACACTTTTGATTGGCTCTTTGAACTTTGTATGGTCTAGATTCCTCCTGTCTTCATCTGACGGCTCAAAACAATTTAAAAATCTATAAATACACCCTAAGTCACAACTGAAAATTCACAAAAAAATAATAAGATGGGAGTCGTCATGCTGCCAGGGAGGAATTGAGCATAGCCGTCAAGAGGGAGAAGCTTAGAGACGAATCAAATTAAGAAGAAGATAAAAGTTTAATCAAATTAATCAACACAATGTTAATCTACCCAAAGGAGCGCATCTCAATTTCAGAATCCAGAATCCAGAATTCAAGATTCTGCATTCGTTGTAAGTATAGTGACCTTTCAGAATATGATAAAAACTATGATGTGATTCGATGTAAATGAAAATAGAATTGTGTTATTGTATGAATATGATATAAATTCTATGTATTGTAATGATTCTATCATGACTTGTGTATTGATATTTGTGGCCTAAATTGATTGATGCAAGCCTATTGAACAATTGTATATGGAAACAATGGCACTTGCAAGTTTGTGGCAAAAACTAGAATTTGAACCCTTTATGTTTATGCCTATGGCATGGACTATATACATTCACTAAGTCTAAATTAAGGCTTATGTAAACATGCTCTAGATTTGAGACCTTTTATGCCTACATGACCCAAAACCTATGATATCATTCATATGTTTATTTGCAAGTATAATTAGATCTATGTTAAGTATCGTTTGGGTTTCATAAACTATGCAAGTTCATGTTGAAATAGGCTATATGATTAGATGTTAAAATTGGACATTTTGGTGAATATACAACATGCTAGTTTTGTGGTTGACATTATGCCAAGTTAAACATGTTTAAACACAAGTTTGTATAAGCCTAAACTATGTCATTTCATATGTCACCTACTTAGTTATACTTTGATTTGAATGCAAGTTCACATGACCCATAATTTATGTTGAATCGCTAAATTATAAGTTCATGCGCCACACACCTTTATGTGAAATATTACATGTTCTTGGTTTCCCCTTTTTCTCACGTTTATAAAGCTAGGCTGAATTGTGTCAAGCCCAACACTTGTTATAATGTTGCGAACGTACAAACGGGGGTAATAACGTTGGGTGTAAAACATTAAAAATATAAGTTGGCATGGTTGGCACATGCCAATGGCAATGACATTCTAGCGGTATGAATTTTTATACCCAAGAATAAAGAACATGAAATTTACATATATAATTGAGAAGTAATAAAATATGTAAATTTAGAAAACACGATATGCTTAACCCGAGGTTGGATTGAGTTGTGATGTAAACCTGCCCGGACCCGCCCGGCTGTCCATTAGTCACAACAATACCTATCCAATGTGGGTGGTTAAGCATTGAGCCCAATAATGACCCGAGGTTAGACTGAGCTACGGTGTAAACCTGCCCGGAACCAACCGGCACATCCAGTAACCGTAGCAATACCTATCTAATGTGAGTGGTTTGGTGCTCTAAGAGGCTAAGGACAGATGGTAGGGTTAAGTCAACTATAAACACTTAACCAAATTCAACATGTTAACAAGAATTGATGGGTGAGGGTTAGGTAAATACAGACACTTAACTACTTAACATGTTTGACTAGAAAACCCTGGTAACGAGGGACCCGTTTCAGCAGTAACCCAAGTTAGGTATCATGGTACCCTAAAACTAGGCAGGGTGGGCCACGATTACTGGGCTGATTGTAAGCGGTCAAAGCGACGACAGTGGGTGCAACAGTGTAGGTTCTAACGGGGTGCGGGCGTGCACACACTCCGGAGCAGACAAACAGGGCACTAGGGGCACTAGTAGTATAACCTATGCCTTCTAGAAATTGCGTCGGGGCCGCCACCATGGGTCTTGATACACCCCATGGTGGGACCAACATAGGTATCTACAATTCTTGGGGGCTGTATGACACATGTTAAAGCGAGTAGGAGCCGATCTTTAGAAAATGGGGATCACTTCACCCTCAGCATGGGGTGCCAGTTAAAATAAGCTCAAGTAGGTGCAGAGATATAGTATGGTGTGATAGTACATTCGATTCTAAACGACACTTCCTTAGCTTGTGACACTTTCCTGTTTTCAGTTTATATCTATCATGCCCTTTTCTTATTCACATACTGAAGAGTTACTAGATTTACTCAGGCTTTATGTCTGACTCTATTTTCTTTTCGTCTTCTTTTCTTTCGTCCCCCCCCCCAGGTCCACAGGGAGGAAACAACTCAGCTCAGTCAGACTCTTTACAAGCTCCAAGACCGTAGATGTATGATTTGGATCTCTTTTGCTCAGATTATGGCTTTGGATATCACTATGGGGATTTTGTCACTTTATTTATGTTTTATGCTTCTTTAATAATCAAGACAGCAATGAGGTTGTAATGTTGGAAGTATTTTGAGACAATTATGAAAATGTTTTGTTTGAACACGTATTGATGAAATAAAAGTCTGTTTGGTTTCCGCTGTTTAAAATATGTGTATTTATATCTGTCTTGCGTTTATCTGTGGCTTTTACTTATAAACCTCCACCAAAGTTAAGGCATTCCCTTTGTGAGTGACCTTAACGGAGGTGAGGTGGGGTGTTTCATTCTTCCTCTAATTTTTCTCTAATGCCTCAAACCTTTCTCGCCTCCCTCTCATCTTCCCGTTCCACCTCCAAACTACCCAATTTTCATTTTAGCCAAATTGCTCCCAGTCCCTAACTCAGATCCTGTTTCTAAATCTTTTTTCTTAACGCATTGGTCACTTTTCTTTCTGACCCCTTCCTTCCTCGACGCAGTTCCTTTGCCGAACTTTAGTCGATCCACCCTTCTCCACTTCCATTTCTCACAGAGCTCTGTGCCTGGTTGCAGTTGCCTCTCGTCTGCCCTTTTACTTTGCCAATACGCGACTTTCCCTTCACTCCTTGTCCTTTCTCTTCTCTTGTTTGCTATCTCACAGTGTTACATACCCTCATCGAAAGGCAGTTGTATCCTTCTTGATTGAGCTATGTTACAGTATGGATTGATCGTTCGATGGTTTGCTGAGTTTTGTTTTCTTCGTTATTCAAGTGCTTCTCCCTCGTAAGTGTATGGTTTGTGGTTGTTTGTGTTAGGTTGGTATGTTTGGGTGTTTTACTAGATTTTGAATGACAATATTTATTTAAAAGATGAATAATTGCCACTAACAATGCTATTATTTATTATATTTTCATAACAATGTAATTTTCTATAGTTTTATATTAGCATTTCAAGAAGAAAAGTTTGTTTACTAAAATATTTGCATCATATGAAGTTATGGACTTAATTAGTTTTTTTAATCCTATGGTATGTCAAAAACTAGAAGAATTATTTCATTTTAAGATAAACCAACCAAACAAAGCCAAATATTATTGGTTTGGTTTTGGTTCCAAAAAATGTTGGTTTGGTTTCGTTTGGTTTACATTTCATGAATGATTATTTTGGTTTTAACATTTTTGATCAGTTTCAAACCGAATCAACCATTTTCTCACTCCTAGCCCGTTCACGTTTGTTGTTATTCGCTACTCCTATATTTTCGTCTCCTTTTGCGGCACCTTTCATTGGGAGCTCTCGTGCTCTCTCTAAAAGGCAAACCCATCATGTTTGTGGATCGAACATTGTTCGATGTGCTGGTGAGTTTCGTCTGCTCACTGGTGTTCTTGCGTGCTGGAGTTGCCTTTTTGATGTGGTTAGTTATTAGTCAACATGTTTCTATAGTGTAGTGTTAAGTGTCTTTCACCTTGAGTTGTATACTTCGGTGTTGATTTTTGGTTCTATATGAGTTAGTTTAATCGATTTTACGGTGCTTGTTTCTTTGGTTGTTTTTCTGTTCCAATGGTTGGGTGTGACATTCTGTCCTTGTTGTGGAGGTGAGGTTTTGAGTGCTTCTATTGGTACTATTGGAGGGCATTCTGTTCATGTTAGTAGGCTTGACATTGTTATGTATGTAAGTGTTTCATGATATTGTAAGTGCATTCAATTTGCTACAAGAAGGGATTCTTTTGAATGAAGTTGTTGCTGCTGATATTTGAAGTGTCTCGCGGATTGGTGATCGTGCTATGTGATAGCTTTTGCAGCTATTTGAGCATTTGTGTAGTTTATGACTGCCCCAACAGCAAGTTAGGTTGTTTGCAATTAATTTCCGTCTAGTTTCATGTAATTGATGTAAGGTTTTTTCTTCTGTTTCTATGTACTGTTATTGTGCCTTACATGCCATCTATTGTACTGAAGAATGCACGTAGCATATATGCAATCTGCCTATCTTTTGTATTTTGCCGTACTCATTATTTGTTGTAATGAAAATTTGTTACAGATAACAATAAAAACTGGTTGGCCTTGCCAAAGAATATATGATGTATGAATTATCCATATATTATTATATAATGGTAAATAAAAAATTACATTATCTCCATGGTCATTTAGTGCACCTCAAAATGATATCCTTTCTAGGGGTGAGCGATATTCAGTTCAAGCCGAATTGACCGACCAAACCGGTTCATTTTAGTTGGTTCGGTTTGGTTTTAAAATTAAATCGGTTTCAATTCGGTTTGTAAAGTAATTTTTGGTCAATTTAAAATTTGAATTTTTATCTATTTTGATGAATTTTAAATAGAATATGCTGATTTTGGACTCGATAAAATTTGAGATAATTTTTAATTTTAGTTTTATGTTTTATTTTATTTAAAACAGGCTCTGAAAACTTTTCTAATCACTTTAAAGGTTAAGATTTTGAAAATCGATGTTTCAAAGCTATTTTGATGGCATATAAAAGGACCATTCTTAAGACAGTCTTGGAATCCGATGGAACCACTTTCATTGGATCCAAAATGTTGAAATAAGTCAGGATTTAAAATTTCAAGTCAAATGGAGTTAATATGTGAGCATAGGGTATATAAACACAAGCTGAAATTTCAATTGAATTTCAGTTTAAGCTAGAAATAAGGCGATTTTTCAAACGGACTCAGAATTCGATGAGACTTTATTCATTGGAAGTGTAATTCCATAACAAAATGAGATTTCAAATTTCGTAATTTTTGGAATTAGTTTGTAGTTGCAGAACGCGAACGAAGTTTAGAAGGTGTAATTATTACATGGATTAAACAAGTCACTTCACACTAATTTTTACATCCCATTAAAATTTGTAAACTCACCACCTGCCTTGACACATATCAAATTCTTCTCACATTGGTCATTTCATGAATGCTTAAGGCTTAAGTATGATTTTAATTCCATTTCCATTTCTAGTTACCATTTTAATAGCTTAAGCTCACTTTCATGGCTCCTCCTCCTCGCTCCTCATGCCGCCACCCTAGGGATCCACCACTGCCAACCTTCGCCTGATGTCGACCCCCTCTTCCTTCTCAGCCTCTGACCGACATGGCCCCTTCTTACACCCTAAAACCCTAAATTTCTTCTTAGATTTTAAAAGGTACCTCCTGTAAACATAAATTCAAGTGTTAGCTCCTCCTTCCTCCTCCTAGTGGGCCAACATACCCACGTTAGGCCCCACCCTGCCACGTTAGCACTCCTTCCCATCTGGATAGCTCATGTAACAAGTCCCATGTCCCCTTCATGCTCTTACACCCTTAGAAATCTTAGGGTGCATTTGGTTTGTCATTTTTAATTTATTTTCAGTTTTCCATTTTGAAAATTGCTAAAAACATGTTCCTTTTATCATTTTCAAAAATCTATCATTTTCAAAAATGGGCCTAACAAAGAAAGCCCAAAACAGTTTTTTTTTATTTTCATCGGTTTGAGGCCCAGCTGAAAACGAAAGACCCAACTTGAAAACAAAACAAATGCGTAAAAAAAACCTCATTCATTTTCTGGCCGTAGTTTCTCCTTTCCCCAATTTTGATCGAATATTCAAAATTTAGGTAAAATCGCAAATTATTATTTTTCTTGTGCCTCCTTTGATTCAGTTTACGTAAACGATCAAGTTTTTTGTTTAACAGTGCTCCTTCTCTTCGGCGGCATGGATTAGGGTTTTAACTTAGATTAGAGCTGCTTCCTATTCATCTGTTATAAGGTAAAATCGCAAATTGCTGTAGCTCCTTAATGATTTCGGCGGCGTGGATTAGATTCGCCACTAACTATAACTTGGATTTGGTTTGCTTTCAATTTGGTATGTTTGTTATATTAGAAGGGTAATGGTCTCAAGCAATAAATTTGTTTCATTACTGAGTATAACTTGAGGTATTTTAAAAGAAAAAGTTTGAACAAATTCAATAAAGTGGCACACCATGAGGAAGTCATAGCTGGGAAGGTATTAGTTGGGTTCTGTTTATAAGAAATTCACTATTTTCTATTCCTGTTGGCTGCTATCAATCAATATTTCCTTTCCAATTCATTGTCAATTTATTTCATATAGATTGTAGCATTTGTTGCATGTTTGTTACAAATGAATTTAGCATCTGTTGCATGTACATTCATAATTTTCTAGTTTTCTTTGAGTGTTATCCTGACCAAATTCGTATATAATATCAGGGTTCATCGTGAGTAGATTATGACATTGAGGCGTTAGACTGTAAAGAAAAGTAATATACCGAAATACCAAACAATTATTGGTAAAGAAAAGGAATATATCGTGAGTAGTTTTCTATTTTTTTATGAGAATTGTAAATATATATTATGAGTTAGCAGCCATAAAATGATAAAATGAAAAAATACAAGTACAAACCATGTTACTGGAGTTATAGTATGTTATTGGATTTGATAAAATTATTTGTTTGAGTTATAACTCCAGTAACAAATACAAGTTTATTTTTTTATGATAAAATTCTTTTTGACAAAATTATTAGATCACCCATTATCATCCATTATCATTATATCTGAACTCAAACATATATGTTTGATAAAATGCACACAAATCCATGCATACATTATTATACATTATCATGCCAACTATAAATATATATTATGAGTTAGCAGCCATAAATTATTTAATTTCACTCAGGAGTTCACTGATATTTCGGGTTTGCCTAAAATATATTTGAGGGAAAAAAGTAGCTAGTTTTATCATGTCTACGGCTAACAGTTCATAGTTTCTCTTTTAATATTTCTCGTTAAATATTCATCATATCGTTGCAGCTGTTTTCATGTAGTAATTTGACATTTAAGAAAACACTTTGGTTTAGATAAGTTTTAGAGTGTAATAAATAAAGATAGAACTTACAGTTACTGTAGCTCCAAATTTTCAGTGATAATGTTACACTTACCCCCAACACTGGATGAATTTTTCATTGTCCCCTACTGTTTGCAGTCTAGTAGTTTTAATGCCTTAATGTTACCCTACATCACAGGCCAAACTTAATGCATGTTTAAATTTCTTTGTTAGATTGAATGAACTTGTAAAAATGAATTTCAAAAGTTGTGATCATCTTGCCTTATCATTGTAGTTAGTAAAGGTCTATTGGTTCACCAATTCATAGTTCTAGTTGTTTCGCATTGACTATCATGGTACGGCTTAAAACTGAATTACTGTAAACTGACAAATATGCTAGAATACTGACTTCATTGAGTTTAGGGTAACTAAATGTGAAATTGGCATCCTGATGATCTTAA
This sequence comes from Allium sativum, assembly GCA_030737875.1. Classification (NCBI taxonomy): domain Eukaryota; kingdom Viridiplantae; phylum Streptophyta; class Magnoliopsida; order Asparagales; family Amaryllidaceae; genus Allium; species Allium sativum. Next base: position 1,022,617,027 of record CM060926.1, read on the forward strand.
CTAAAGAGTTTGTGGACAATTTAGTCTATTTCTAAATTAATGACTTCCATCCAGACCTTTTATTTGCATTAGTTAACTGTTAATATGAGGAGATAATCTTGTTTGATCCCTTTTGTACTTTAAAATAGTGCCAGTTTCAATACAAATTATGTTACCTAGTAAATTTTCTCTTTGTGCCGATTTCAAAAGCTAGAACAAATCATATATAGCATCAACACCTTTTTAATTATATTTAACACACTTGGTTGGAAATCATAACAGCAATAGTGCCACAAGCTTTCAGACCGAGAAACATGCATTGAATCATCAACATACTGTAAGTGGATGTAAAGTTGGGGCATACATAATGATGCTTTCACATGATACGCAAACACAAAATATGCATACAAATCCATAAATAGATTTTTCTGTGATAATAAGCTAACAATATCACCTGTGACCTTTAACTAGTTATCATAATGATGCCATAATTTATAGTCAGTTGATTTAATACCCTATGTGGATTCAAAGGAACTTAAATGTATATTTCTTTAAAAAATTACAACAATGTTGTGTGTCATTCTTTTTATTTGGATATGATATACATGCTGAAACCAGATTATATTATGATTTTTTAAATGAATAAAGTAATAATATTTAATTATTTACATAGAATATGTGAGGTCGTAGTAAGGCAAAAGAACCAATGTCATGGTCGTACGGGAGCGAGCAAGCTTTCATTGGAATACTATATGAATACGTAAAAGCAGGAAAACTTCAATGCTCTACTTTCACTAAGGAACAATGGGGAAAGATCAATCAAGAAATGATTGAAGCAACAAAATCTGATTATGGGATAGAGTGGTTGAATGGAAAGTGGAACCGTTAGCGTATTGTGCATCGTTTATTTTCTCAACTATTAGGGCGTACAGGGGTTACATGGGATTCAAATACCAACAAGGTCAATGCTGTAGAAGAAATTTGGCAACACTTTTATACGGTATGCGATTTAAGAGAATTTTCTAAATTTATTAGAATTTAAGATAATTTTCTCAACTAATATCTATTAAAATTATTATAGGTCAACAAGACCGAGTTTAAGATATTTAGGATAGATGGTTGCAAGAATTATGAACTTTTGGGAGAGATTTTTGGTGGAACTACAGCCACTGGAGGTTTAAGTAGTGCTTCAACTAAACTTCCTCCGAATTCAAATGATGAAAGACAAATAGAAGAGAATTTTCTAAACAAGGGTGTGCATGTTCATGTGGTGGACGATGATGAACAAATGAGTGCTCGTCCAAGTGATGACACGTCAACAAATGAACGACGGTGCAAAAAACATAAAGTTAGTAATGCTGAAAAGGTTGACTCATATATGGATAAATGGTCTTCTTCAATTGATATTCGCAACGAAGAAGCTCAACTTAGAATGCAATACTTGAGAGGAAAAATTGTAAAAGTTGAAGGAAAGTCGCCCAAACCAAATGATAGTCAAAGTGACGCATCTGACCCATATTGTGACATGGTGTGTATGAATATATTAAATGGTATTGATGGTGTTTCTGATGACCTCTACATAAAGGCAGTGAAGGCTTTTGATAATCCAAATTTCCGGAGGCGATTTGTTATGATGCCAGAACATAGAAGATTGCCGGTTTTAGAACGCCTATAGCAAGTTTATTAGCTTGTGCATTATCGTATCTTTATTGCAGGTTTATATACTTTATGCTTTATGAAACTTTGTGTTCACGTAACTATGTAGTTCCTAATCTTTGTGTTCATTACTCTTTGTTGGTATGGAAATGAATATGCATGACAATACATCGGTTTGGATGAATTATTATTTTTTGATTGTTAACATTGTTTTGTGGCTATTTGGATGAATTACCGTTTGTGCATATGAATGTCTACCAATTTGTGCATAGTATTTTCCTATGAGTTTTCATTCTTATGCAATTGTTTGTTAGGAGTGAATACACAATTAGTTCAATAATTTATTTGTTATGAGTCTCACTGTGATGTATCTTTTTATTGCATTGGCTAGCAAATTGTTTGTGCAATGAATAAAACAAATAGCTTCATTTTGTTAATGCATTTTGTTAAGCTACATGTGTCATATAGTTATGTGAATTTTTATTAGGTATTGAAATTACTACAACATGGATGAAGGAAGCTCAGTAAATTCCGTCAGGTATATTTGCAATCTAAATTGAGCCTAGTTTTAGTTAATATTTTTTAGAAATACATAAGTCCATTAAATAATGAATTTATAATTCCTTGTTCAGTGAGATGCCTGCTAGATTTGATGAAATTTCTAATAACCCTAATGATAGCTCAAGCGATGATGGCTCAAGCGATGAAGATTTCATGATAATGGATGGTCAAATATTTGATGACATTGAGGATATGATGATGATTAGGTATTCAGTTGCTAACCGAAGAACTATGATTAGTAACCGGCCTTGTAGGACACCATCTCTTACTGGAAAAAAAATATGCTTGAAATTTTAAATGGACATCCAAATGTTTGCCATCAAATGTTTCGCATGCAAAAACACGTGTTTTCGAAATTCTGTGACATTTTGGAAGAAAAAGGGCTACTGAGAGATGGGAAAAAAGTCAACGTTGAAGAGGGTGTTGATATGTTTTTTATGATTATAGGACATACAACACGCTATAGTGTGATTGGTGATCGTTTTCAACATTCCCATCATACAATCTCAAAATGGTTTCGTAAAGTTTTACATGCTGTTTACTCGTTAGGCACGGGGATAATTCAGCCAAAAAATCAAGATATCATCCATGAATGCATTCTGCGGAAATATCCACATTTCAAGGTGATACAATTAAGTTTATATAATGTTTTATTTACCTGACAATAAAATAACATTACTTTAGTATTACTATTATATAATATCATGCAATAGAATTGCACTGGGGCAGTAGATGGAACACATGTTTTAGCGTGGGCACCTTCTTCAAGGTAAACATCATTTCGTGGAAGAAAAAATGCAATAACACAGAATGTGATGGTTGAATGCGACTTTGACATGAGATTCATATTTGTATATGCTGGATGGGAAGGTACAACTAATGATTCTCGAGTATTTATTGATGCAGTTTCAAAACCGAGCAACAATTTTCCAATGCCACGAGGAGGTACTTTCAAATAATTTTATTTATGATATATATAACATATTTACAATTATTTCACAAACTCAAAAAATGCAATGTTATTGTAAATTTATTTACAGAACAATTTTATCTTGTTGATTCTGGATATACAAACATACCTGGCTTTCTCTCCCCATATCATGGACAAAGATACCATTTACGTGATTATAGTGGACAAGGAAGGTTACGTGGAAAGGAAGGCTTGTTCAACTATAAACAATCATCATGTCGGAACATTATTGAGCTTTGTATTGGAGTTTTAAAGGCAAGATTTCCCATTTTGAAGTTGACGACGAATTTTCCGCTTTCGAAATAAATACTAATTCCAATTGCATGTTGCACAATACACAACTTCATTCGGGAGGAACACGCATTGGTGCTCTATTTACTGAATATTCATATGAGAATATGATATTTCAACCCATGGGGGAGCCTGGTCAAGAATAAGAAGTTGTGCAATTTAATGTTAGCAAAACGACTCAAATGGGGCAAGTCAGAGATCAAATTGCTACCCAATTGTGGGATGAGTATGTATCCACTCACCAATATTTGTATTTCAGGTAAAATTTTGTTTTTAATTCAAATTCAAAATTTATTCTACCATATTTCATTAAAAAAATTATATCTTACTTTTGTGCAGATGTGATTTGGAAAACTTCAACCTTGTGTTTCTTGAAAATATTGTGGTTGTTGACATATCTATATATTATTATGGTCGTTGCTTGAGTTGTTTTCTATTTTCTATGTATTTGGTGTATCTCTTCTGTTACATGTCTAAAAATCTTATCATGAACTATTTTGTTGTAATTTTATTCCTTATGCAACTTGGTCTTAAGTAGCTATTTAAAATATTGCGCTCTCTTTAATTGTTAACTATTATGTTTATGACTTACTGTATTTTCCCTCGTTATGTACTGATTGTTAATTTGATATAATGGTAGTATTTTTCATTTGGCTCTTTATTTTATTCTTGTATGTTCAATTGAATAGGGATAATGAGTAATGTATATTATGTATTATGGTTTAACTGTAAATGTTGTTTGGATTACAAAATGGAAAATTCAAAACTTCAAAACATGATAAACATACTTCAAACCAAATGCATTTTCTAGTTTTCATTTTTGAAAATGTGTTTTCAAAATACTCCATACCAAACGCATTTTCTAAATTAATGAAAATTGTCAAAATGAAAAATTGAAAATGGCTAGAAAAAACCAAAACAGAAAATTGAAAACACAAACCAAACGCTACCTAGATTTCTACTTTAAAACTTAAGTTAGTGTGATATCGAGTGAGTTTAAATGATCTTTGGCAAGTTAGAGTGAAAAAGGAACCACCTTTAGCTCGTAGAAAGTCCATTGAGTTCATCATTGAAGATTCTCGGCGTTAGGATGGAAAGGGTGAGAGCTACTTAACTTTAATTAGTTAATTGGACAGCTAAATGTAGGAATATGATAGCTCACATCACAAGTTGTTTGAAACCATATGGATGAATGATTGATTGATTATGCTATGATTTGACAGTGATTTGGAGTTAATTTACATGCTAAAACGATGTTAAAAACATTTTTGGTAGTTGATATTGAATTAAACATCCGTTTATACTTCAAACGATGAATTTATGTTCACCTATTTAAGTGATATCGATTGGGTTGAATAATAACTTGACTTAAATAAATTATGATTGATTTAACGAATTTGTGGTTAATATGAATTGCTTAAGAAAATTATTTAATTATTATTTATTGGATGAAAACCCCCACATGGGTCTTGGGATGACAGTTAGCCCACATATCCCCCATTGTGTATATAGGCTACATATATTGCAATGTAAACCCCACATGGGTATTGGGATGATAATTTTACATGTCTTCCAAGTGTGTAGATAATAATCACTAGTATTTGTTGAAAACCCCACACAGGTCTAGGGATGACAGTTACCCACATGTCTCCCATGTGTGTGTATAAGCTACATGGATTGCAATGTAAACCCCACATGGGTATTAGGATGATAATTTTACACGTCTTCCAAGTGTGTAGATAATAATCACTAGTATTTATTAAAAATCCCACGTGGGTCTTTGGATGAAAGTTAGCCCACACGTCTCCCGTGTATAAGCTACATGGATTGCAATGTAAACCCCACACGAGCATTGGGATGATAATTTTGCACGTCTCCCAAGTGTGTAGATGATAATCAGTAGTATTAATTGAAAACCCCACATGGGTCTTGGGATGACGGTTAGCCCACACGTCTCTCATGTGTGTGTATAAGCTACATGGATTGCAATGTAAACCTCATACGGGTATTGGAAAGATAATTTTACACGTCTCCCAAGTGTGTAGAAAATAATCACTAATATTGGTTGAAATCCCACATGGGTCTTGGGATGATATTTGATTGTACACTAATCCCATGTGTTTAGTTGTATGTTAATTTGTTGATTGACAAACCGATATAAGCGTTAATTATATATTTAAGTCTTATACGGGTGTAGTTGCACTCTGGATGTGAATTGAATGCTTGATAGTTGTTCGCAACTATTGTTGAATACGTATGTTGTATGAAATCCATATAAATTTATTTATATTGATATTGGTTGAGATTTCATTCCAATTTGGAATAAAACATAATATTTTAATAATATAATATTTGATGAAAAATGAAAGTATGTTTTGACGTCCGATTTTGGATGGACACGAAGATATTAAAATATCTATGATTTTTTAACTGAATCAGACGATTTTGAATTAATTTTCATTCAACTTTGGTATGTCTAAGTTTATGATTTAAAATGAATAGTAACTTCTAAAAGTGAAGTTCGGTTAGGTAATTAGACGGATTTCCATGAATGAAGACCTTTACTATTTAAGGAATTTAAAAGGCCTTATCATTATTCCGCTTATAATACTGTCCAATACGGGAATTCATATCGATTACAAGATGATATGATTTCCATGAAGATTTCATTCAGAATGAACGAATGATTTTGGGTTTATAGTTAATGATGTCTTAAGTAACGTTTGTTCTGTAACCCATTTAAAGGAGAAGATGATTTCCCAAGTAAGTTGATATGGAATCTTTATCTAATTTTAATATAAAGATTTAGTGAAAGAGGTTTCCCTAGCAAATGATAACGAGAACAAAGTTTATGGACTGCTTAAAAGAAGATAAGCGTGTTTTTTACGTAATGATAAGATTAAGAAATCGTATGTACAATTTTGGGTGAGAGAAATGATTAAAGAAAGATAATGTAACTTACCATAATCAATGATTAGTGAATGAGTTGGATTTGGGATAAATATATTTTCACATAAAGATAATGGAAATCTTTAATCATATTTGAATGAATAAAGGTAATCAAACTTACCAAAATATGAGGGAAACTAGATATGAAATGCTGCTAGTTTTTCTCCATGAGATGAATATGATGGAAATGGGATAATGATTTGAGAAATTACCTTTTTCGTAAGTTTAAATAATCCCAATAAGGTATAGAAACTCGATTTGAGTTGAGTTTGTGAAATGATATTTTATAATCATTTGAAATGATTTTCATGGAATGATTTAAAAAAGAGTTTAGAGAATGTAAATCTTGGATAAGGTCAAAATGGTTTACCCAGTATAAAGAATGATTTGAGTAAAAGAATATTCCGAGATTGAATGAAATCCATGATATTTTGGTATATCAACTATGGTTTGTAAAGATGCATTAGTTATTCAAAAAGACCGGGTTTCAACCCATTCTAAATAACTATACGATGAGTATTGGATATACTGAAGACGGTGATTGAAAACCGGGGATCTTTACATCATTTGGGTTAACTACTGATGTCTCGATTAGTGTGTACACCCAAGATGAGGTTATAAGTGGTAGTGGTTTAGACGTACTTGGAGATGTCCGGATTTCCAAGGGCCTCTCTCCTTTATTGGAGGAGGAATAAGGTGCCTTCGGTTTCGTTCACAACCTAGAAGAACTTTAAATGGATGTGTGTCTAACAATGTATTTTTGGCATAATAAATTGGTTTCTATTGATGATATATCAGTTTGTGGCGAAGGATTTATTCACTTAGCTTAGAACCCTTCTATGAGACTTTATGTACTCAGAGGGCTATATATTATTAGACACCGATTATATTTTGTGAATTGACAGTGTGGCATGCTAAGTGATGATCTATTGATGATCAAAGCTTTTTGTTGAAAATCAGAGTTTTGTATGGAAGCGTGACTTCAGGGCCTCTCACACATAATTGCAGTTATATGGATTTCATACATCACATGTATTCAACGGTAGTTATAAACAAACATTAAACATTCAATCCATATCCAAAGTGCACTTACATCCATATAAGCCTTAAATAACTACTTAACGTTTATATCGGTCTGTAAAACTACCGATTAACATTCAATCTAAAACACTTGGGATTAGTGTAAATCAAATATCATCTCAATATTCGTGTGGGGTTTTCAACCAGTAAACAAATAATTAATAAATTATTTATTCCATCTAATCGATATTATTTAAATTGGTGAACTTAAATAAGCAGTTCGACTTGTAAATGGATTTTTAATCTAATTTCAACTACCACAAATAATTTAACACCGCTTTTAACATGTTAATTATTTCAAATTCACATTCAAATCATAACATAAATAATCATCCATTCATCCATGGGTTTGATATGAGCTACTAGGCACCGTAAACAATATGTGATAATTAATTTAATAAAAATTAGCATAGGCAATCAATATGTTTCCAGTTATAAAAATAAATAACTGTACAAAATATTTAAGTGAGAGAGGTATCACATAGGTTATTTGCCGTTAAATAACTATAAACGGTCGATTGATCGAATCAGACGTTTTCTTCCACCAAAAATTCATACAAGTTCCAAATCACTCAAAATCGGTTTCATTACGAAGCTCTCGTCGATACTGTTCCACTGGATCCTGTTTCACTAAATTCCGAATTCGTATGAAAAAGTTATGAATTTTATAAGTTCGCATATTTACTTCAACCAAACAATTTAACCACATATCAATGATTTTATCAAACTAATTAAAGCTAAACAACTCTCACCCAAAGCATCGAACAACCATACATTTCACCATCGGCGCTCCAGAAGCTAAAATGTTGCCTTTTCTCGCCAAGTCATCTCCTAACTTCTTGCCGACACTCGTACACACATCAACACAGGTTATATGAAGAAAAGGTGTAATTTTTAGTAGTATTTTGGACCAAGGAGGTACATGGGGGATACAGTTGGACTGGACAACGAAGGGGGAGGCCTAACTTGGCATGGTGGGGCCTGGCTTTGCTAGTAGGGCCCACGGGGAGGAGGTATGTGGTGGTAGTTGTGGTGTACGAGGCTAAAGGAGCAACCTTTAGCTAAAAAAAGAGAAGAGAGAGGGTTTTAATGAGGAGGAAGGGGGAGATCAGCATCGCTGTGGCTTAGGGAGGTGCTCCAGCAGCTGAAGCCGCCGAGGGAGGGTTGCGGCAGCCCTAGGGCTTAGCGTGGTGGAGGGACAAAGAGGGAGGAAGGTGAAAGAGGTCTCCATTTTTTTATTTTTCTAAGCTCTTAAATGAGTTTTGGAAAATGGAAGAAGAGATTAGGTTAATCGAACATAATTAAACCTAATTCATGTCATATAGGCACAAATCAAGGAGAGAATGCCAAGTGGAGGGGAGAGGCACCTCTTTATTTCATTTTAATTGGGTATGCACTATTCACAAAGTGACACATTTTGACGATGTATTAATTATACTGTGCAAACTTCGTTCTAGTCTCACGGCCACACATTAACTCCAAAAATTACAAAATTTGAAATCTCGCCATGTTATGGAATTACAGTTCCAACAAACCTAGTCTTATCAAATTTGGAGATAGTTGTAAAAATGGCCTTATTTTTAGCTTAAACTGAAAACTGACTGAATTTTCAGCTTACGTTTATATGTCTTTCTCTTACATATGAACTCCGTTTGACTAGAAATTTTGGATTCTACCATATTTCGATATGCCGGATCCAATAAAAGTGGTTTCATTAGATTTCGAGATTGTCTAAGAAATGGTCTTTTTTAAGTGATTGATATTCAAAATCTGCACTTTTAAATTGACTTAAATTTTTTAATTATCTTGTTTTAAGTCAAATAAAACATCAAAACTAATTTTAAAATTATTCTCGAATTTTATTAGGTCAAAATTAGCATTTTCTGTTTCAATATTCATTTAAATAGATTAAATTCAATTTTTAAATTCGTTCCAAAATTCAGGGTTGTTACAATCATTCACCGTTCAGACATTTATTTGAACCATTAAACTTAAACATCATATATATTATTCCACTAATGCCAGAATAAGCTCAAATTTTGGATAGATGATAATATATATGTGGATTGAACATCTACAAAATCTTGCTGATTTGGATTAGTGTAGCTCACGGTAGGATAGGAGTGCTAAAGGAGTGCTGCATAACAAGGGTGCCCCGAAATGCTCATATATATATATATATATATTGAAAATGATATATATACACACATATATACACATACATATATATGCATACATATATACACATACACATATGTATGTACATAATTTACTGAATTAAATGGTTCGAACATTAAATATGTATGTCAATAGAATATTCTTTAGTTCATGAAATGTTCATTAACGATTAAAAGGTCATTGGCATAAAAACTTTAAAACTATATTTAACATAATGTACGAATTAATATTTGAGTTATGAAGTTAGTATAATTAAATGACGTATATTAATTAATTTAAATATAAAATTAGTTTTTTATTTTTGGGTCATGGTTTTCAAAGGCATATACATGTAGTAAAAAATCAATTACATACAAGTATATAAACAAACAATCATGGTTTATGTGATGATACATCGATATAGTAAATTGTATCCTTTCTATTTCTTCCTCCGATTTTTCTCTAATGCTTCAAATCCTTACCGCTACCTAGTTTTTGCTGTCGTGGCATAATTGCTCTCAATCCCTAACTCAGATCCAGTTTCTAGAACTTATTTTAATGCCCTCGATCTCTTCTCTTGCTGACCCCTTCCTGCCTCGACGCAGATCCTTTGCCTAACTACCCTTTTTCACTGCCATTTCTCGTGGAGTCCCTCGCCTGGTTGTAGTTTCCTATCTTCTGTCTTTTCACTTTGGAAATATGCGACATTCCTGTCACTCCTTACCCCTTCTCTTCTCTTGTTTGCTCTCTCACATCTGTATGCCCTCACTAAAAGACAACCATATCCTTCTCGATTGAGCTAGGTTATAGTGTGGATAGATCATTCGGCGGGCTCGTGAGTTTTGTTTTGTTCGTTCTTGCATGCCCTCACCAAAAGAAATTGTACTCATTCTTAATCCGTAATATAGAATGATTAGTCCAAATACAAGAAAACTGCAATGGAGTTCAAGCGCTACTATATTATGTACTAATATATAGTATACATTCATCAGAAGTCTACAAATACATCTCTCATACATCATTACGTCCATGAACTTTGGCTAAAATCGATTAACCAGAGCTCTGATACCAAATGTGACGATCGCCCATAACTCATGTACTGAATAAGAGAAAAACTGCGTTGAAAAGCATGCCAAGCAGTTATGGACGATCATCAAGGAAAGATAACACAAGCGGAACCTATCATATAACTCACAGCGCATAGATAAAATACAATAAAACGTATACAACAGGAATATAACAGTGAAGCATAATTGAGCAAAATCTTAAAACTTTCATTTCAACTTGAAAGATCCATACATCCACTGGAATACATCATAAGAGTCTATATAAAATGCCTCACTACAGGTCACTCAGAGAATATATCAACAAGCATAATAGCGGAAACAACAAGATATGTATAGTAGGAAATAATATGCAAGCCTCCAGCTCGTCATCAATCTACAACATCGTCCTCACTAATATCTGCAACCCATTGCTCAGTCTTCCCATCCGCAACAGGATGAACAACCCAAGGTAATAAGAGTAGACAAAAAAAACTTGAGTCAGACAGCAATCTTAATGAGTGAATTAACAGCTATCTAACATCAACAATAAAGTATATGAGAGCAAGGTAGATCAATCAACTAATCTACTAGTATCAACAGAGAAGAAACCCAAACCCGTCTCTTCTACATCTGATAGTGAAAGTCTTTACAAACAACTAGAGAGAAAACATAACAGACATAGCAACCAATTATTTAGCGTACACCATCCTAATCGAGATCAATATCGCCAAGCACAAGTCCCGAAGGCCCAAACCAACATCAGACAAGCACCCAAGAGATGTCTCCTTCGATGTCAAACAATCTACACAAGACGATACAAGCAAAATAATCATCATCCATGACTCTGGCTATCACTGCATATCCCGCTTTGAAACCGTCATTAATCGTATGAATGGTCGTCTTGCCATCCATCAAGGGCTAATGATAACCCTAGTTCTAGCAAAACTCCATACGTCTTTCATCGGTATGTATCTAGTCCTTTCATTGATACCCAGGGTACTCGACTATCCCATAGTCTTTTAGACATCCCTATTATACCCCTGCTTTTAGTCCGGTAGATCCTACGACACCGATAATTCCTCGGCCTTCAATACCTCTAGCTGTCATTATTGACGACTTCCCATAGCTCAAGCGTCTTCTCAAGTAACCATTATCCACGAACTCACATCTTTGAGTCATCTTCATATTCTTTGTATTACGACGATCAACGAACACTTCAAAACACTTCGAACATTCCAACTTGAATTCACTTCGAAGTCACGACCATCATCGAACGAAAAACATACTTTGTTTGGTAGATATTCGATTCACATCATTTCAACTTTTATTGTGAATAACATACTACAACGTTCATTTTTCCTTCTACAGCGTTTCAAAAACGCTATGGTTCCCCATTCACAATGGTTTTAAAACGCTGTTGGTTTCAGAACCTTGTCCGATCCATGGATCTGTGCTCTAAATCCTTGCCCGGTCCACTAATTTTGCTTGTCGATCCATTGGAGAAAACATGCCTGATCCACCATTATTTACACCATTTCAGAAACACTGTGGTCCAGAGTTGCCCGGTCCATTTGATCCCACGAGTTGCGCATGCCCGATCAACAACAAAACATTTCCCGATCCACGCCAGATTCTTGCCAGATCCATGCTCTAAATTGTTGCTACATCCATGCTTTTATACAGCGCTTCAGAAACGTTGTCGATCCATTGTTGTGCGATCCATCGAAATTAGCTGATTCGCCGTGTGCACCTCTGGCCGATCACTTTTTTTGTCGTCTTTTTCCATCATTTCTCTGATCCATCACCAGATCAGCCCGATCCATCCAAGAACCTTGCCAAATCATGTTTTCCACTGTGTGTGGCCTTGGATGATCCACTATTTCACCACGTTCTCGACTAAACCATATTTTTGACATTCGAACCAAATAAACTCGATCCAAATCATTAACTTCAAACCAATATTCAATATCACAATCGAACATTGATCAAACAACCAATTATCATCACATAATTATATAAAATTCACCAATTATGATTAAAAAATTAAACGAACCAAATAAATGGATCTAACTTGTGTAAACATATAATTAACACATGAATTTACCTTATAAGTTGCTAGATTAGATCCAATGGTGATTCGTATTGCAATCATACTTACATCTATTAGATCTAGGTGAAATTAACTTGAAATTATGAAAACAAGATCAAAAAACCCATATACTTGATTGAATCCGGGCTAGAGATGCTTATTACTCACCGAATTCACAAAATAGCTTTAAAACGATAATCTATAAATCCAAACAGCGAGGAACGATGAAAAATGGCTTGCGAATCAACCACTTTGATGCGATCTACCTTTTGTTTGATGTTGATCTTCTATATACTAATCTAGATCTATGAAACTAATGGAGTGGAGAGGTATTTGATTGGAGTAGGGAGAATCTTAAATCCCAACCAAATAGAGAAATGAAGAAACCAAAAATTCTCCTTACCTCTACCCCTATATTTATAGCAATCTAACCAGCTCATTAATAGGCCACACTAGAGGTGAGCGTTTGGTTGGGTTGGTTTATCCGATGATGAAATATGTCATACCAAACTAGAATCAATGAAAATGAAAACCAAACCAACTAAATTAAGTTTGGTTGGTTCGGTTGGTTATCCGATTAAACCAAACTAAAAATATTATACACTTAATGTTTGGAATGTTCACCATAATTTGAAATAAATTATAAATATATGATTAGAGTATTATCATTTATGATTTTTATGCTTTCTAATATCAATTTTGAAACCTAGGCGATGATTAAAATTTACTTAAGTAACTGATCTAACCTAAAATACTTATTATAATATCGATAATTTTGAAAATATAGTAAAAGTTTGGTTGATTTGGTTAAACCGATAACCGAACTTAATAATTTTCCAGGCCGATTACAAACCAATTTAATTTCAAAACCGAACCAAACCAACCAAAATAAATTGGTTTGGTTTGTTTATTTGGTTTAACTGAATAATGCTCACCCCTAGGCCACACTAAATCAGCCCACTAATGACTAGTGTGTAACACTAAAACAACGATAACTCCCGAACCGCTGAACCAAATATTTAACATGACCACTCTACGGAATTGGCAACACCATTTCTGATCCAATGTAATCGATTCCAGCACCTGATTTGATCACATTTAAAAGTAATGCTCTAAACAAAAACAACAGGAGCAAAATTGCCACAAATAAAATTGGTAAAAATCATGGACATGTCTCACACCGCCCATGAACAACATATCAAAATATGAGAATGATCTGACCCTTGGGGAATAAAATAAAAATATTTTACGATCCTCGGATACGTAAAATATGGTTCGTTACATTCTTCCACCCTTAGGAATTTTGCCTCGATATCCCAAGCAAACACAAACAACCTGAAACAATTCTGCATGCCTATCATCCACCAACAGCCAGTTTTACCATCCAAACTAGCATCCATCAAACCATGTGTCCATTGTCCTAACCTAGCACGTGGAATTCTAACGACAATAGTACAAGTTACAATGGTGTAAGAGAGACACGACATTAATGGGTCATACCAACGAAGAGTTTTGGACGGATCTCCTTCATACTCTCTTATATTTCCCACGTACAGCCGTCATCATCCTCACTCCATTGTACCTTGACTAGCTTAACCAAGTTCCTCCTAAGTTGTTTCGTGTCATTCCCCCAATGCGAAGCGGCTTATGAGGTTTTGAAACTACAGACTCGACTTCTAGGTCTTCGTACTGTTCCAGAGATACCACCACATTTGAATCACCCACACACTTCCGTACAAAAGACCCATGAAACACATCGTGAACACTCGACAATTTCTCTAGTAAATCCAATTTATATGCGAGCTTTCCAATTCGCTCGACTATCGGAAACTGTTCAACGAACCTTGGTGCTAACTTTCCTTTATTTCTGAACTGAACAACATTCTTCAAAGAAGAAATCTTCACGAAAACCATATCGCCAACATTGAATTCCAAATCCTCATGATGCTTATCGACGTAATTCTTCTGACAATCTTGCGTTGTCTTCATTTGTTGCCGAACGATCTCAATACAATCTGATGTTTCTCTTATAATCTTTGGCCCAAGCATCAGTTTATCTCCGGTTTCTAACAAACATGCTGGAGAATTACACGGTCTACCATATAACGCCTCGTATGGGGTCATCCCAATGCTCGACTGGTTGTATGCAAACTCAACTAAATGTAGATGGTCTTCCCATGTTCCCCTGAAGTCTAATACACAAGCTCTAAGGAGATCTTCCAAAACACGATTAACCCTCTAGGTTTGACCATCAGTCTGGGGATAACAAGCCATACTCAAACACAACTAGGTTCCCATAGTCTCTGGGAAACTCATCCAAAATCCACTCGTGAACAATGGATCTCTATCACTCACTATGCTCTTCGGGACACCATGGAATCGAACTATCCATTTTATATATAGCTCAACCAACTAAGATGATGTCCTAGTCGATCTAATAGGAATAAATCTTGCGCTTTTGATCAAGTGATGCACTATGACCCAAATCCCTTCATTTCCTACCTTGGTTCTAGGTAGTCCATCGATAAAATCCATCAATATTTGCTCCCATTTCCACGTAGGAACTTCCAATGGCTGAAGCAATCCACTCGGCTTCTTCTGTTTAGCTTTCACTATCTGACAGTTCATGCACTTGGAAATAAACTTTCCAACATCCCTCTTCATCCCTTCCCACTAGTGATCTCTTTTCATGTCCCGATACATCTTATTACCATCAAGATGAATCATCAACTTCGAGTGACGACATTCCCTCATAACTTCATATCTTAATCCATTGATATTAGGAACAACCAGTCTTACTTTCTTTGGAAGCCAACAATCTCGATTAACTTCGAATTCCTTATCTTTTGATTCCAGCTTCTGGATAATCTCGACAAGATTTTCATCACGCTTTTGGCTTTCGCCAATCCTTTCGATTGAGTGTATGTCTTATCAATATGCTTGCCAACATTTCAGGTTTCGACTCACACCATGGTCTGAAATCAAATCCTGCTAGGTACTCGAGCTGCTTTAATTTCGAAAACATTGCTCCCAATTCTGCATGTCTTCAACTCAATGCATCTGCAACTGCATTACCTTTACCAGGAGTATAGCCTGTACCAAAGTCATAAGGTGCCAAAAACTCTAACCGCCGAGGATTCGAATCCTTTTGGGAGAAAAGTGTTTGATCTAGATTAACCCTAGAGTGGGGGAGGGGGTGAACAGGGTTTATTGAAAATTAAGCAAGATATTAAAAATTCAAATCATAGAACACAGTAGAAAATAAATGCAGAAAGGTAAATGATACAAGATATACCCAGGTTCGGCAAAATCCTGCCTACTACTGCATTCCTAATGTTTCTACTAGGTAATAGAAGAGATCCCGCTTACAAGACCATGTAAACTCGCGAACCTCTCGCTCCTATTCTTATCCTACGCTCAAAACCCTAGACTGATCTAAACCCCTAGATCAGATTTCCCCTAGTTTTACAGACTCTAGTAAACTGCCTAGTTTTACAAATGAAACTAGGAAACCACCTAGATTTTACGACTCTAGCAACTGTCAGTTAACCCCTAACAGAATTCCCTAGAATTTTACAGACTTTAGAAACTGTTCAAATTGATTTTCAAATACAAAACAAAAATACAAAATAAAATACAAATCAAAACCCTAATTTTAAAAAGGAACTTAAAAACCCCTTTAAAACTTCTAACTAGCTTGGTCGGCCATCCTCTTGTTTGTTGGACCCTTGTTTGTTTTTGTCCCGTTCACTTTCACTTTTGGAATAAGAAATGGCGACTGCAAAAGAGAAAACAAGGGTTTCTCTGAAAACCCAAATCTCGATCGCGTATGCTTGAACGTTGATTCTCTGATGATCGAATTCTCATTGATGTTCTTGATCGATTGCTTTGGACAGTTGCTTGATCGAAAATCTCCGGGAAAAATATAAGTGAGTTCGTTCTAGAATTCTTTGCTTGATTTTATTGTTTTTGGATTTTCAATAATTAAAGCAGATGACGAGTGGTGTTTATATAGGGATTTAGAAACCCTTAAATTTCTCTGATTTTGTCACATGATTTCGATTTGATTTTGTTGCATTGCTTCCATCTTTTTGATGCCTTGAATAATAGGCTTAGAATGATTTCAAAAAATTTCCTTTATTTGCTGATGAATCTGGACATAATCTTTTGCCTTCAGTGAATATTCATCTGGACGGTTTTTATTTGCATTGTAGAATTTGCACGTGATAATATAGTTGTCGAGATTGCAGTGTTGAAATCATGCCATATATGTTTCTCTGAAATGAATCTTGCCTAACTCAAAATCATGTTGGAAAGATTTCTTACTTGTAGTCACACTGTGATTTTTGAAAACATTTAAGAAAACCTTGCCAAATAATACACCGGTGAATTTGATTTCTGGGAATTGTTTGTTTCCCAAAACAGATTGCGAAATTCTATTTTGCTCTTGATTGATTTTGAAATTGGTATCTTGTCAAAAATGTTCTCATGATTCTCCTGTTTAAAAAAAAACTTGATTTCTCTCATTTCTGGAAAGCAATTAAAGTCGTGAAATCTTTCCCTTTTGATCCTCTTCTGTAATCAATTTTGTTCTTGACAAATTTCATTTCAAACATGAATGAGCCACTTTTCTGGCTCGTCAATGTACTTTGAGAATGCACTTGTTCACGTTCCTGTTTGCACCTTCCATGTACTCAAGCTCTTGTACTTGCTGCATCACTAGTGCCATTTCCTGTTTGTACACCACATGCTTGGTCTGCTTATGAACTTGAATATTTGGAAATTTCTGTGCTTTTGAAAAACTTGTTGAGTAGTTGGAGCTAGCTTCACACCAGTGAGTTTGTGCATGCACCTCCACATGAACCTGAGCTTTTTGCCATGCCATACTCTTGAGTTATCCCATTCAGTTCATTTAAAATTGATCACTGTATGCACTCTTGTCCATGCAGACCCATGTATATCTATTTCCTGACCATATTGAGGCATGTACACTTTCATTTGTTTGTTGTTATCATTGTATATGAGCTGGAGTATATGTGTGCACAAGCAGCTGCATTTGTACCTATGCAACTTGAGTACTTTATGACCTATGCACGAATTTGCTTTGAATTGCCCTCACCATTTGCTCGACCACTTGCTGTAGTAACTTTTCCATGATATCACTTGCACTTTGCATTGACATGCTTGCATAAAGAAATTGATGCTTTCAAATATATCCTCTAGCTGATTTTCTTGTTGTATTTGTGTACATGAGTTTTGAGATTAAATCGGCCTTGTTCACGTCGACTGGCCTAAGTATATTTGCACTCAAACTTTGACATGCTGAACTGAACTGTTTTGTTTGTGAACATTTTGAGTTGTGCTTGTGCCATGCTTGAATTTTGTTGTGTACACCATATTATTGATGTTGCATGACTATGTATTGTGTAGTTGCACATTTATGTCATTGCTGAATCTCATTCATGCAACTTGACCATTTCTTTGTATTGTTGCTTCATGGCTTGCTTGATTTGTTCATGTTGCATCATTTGCTCGAACACTTAAGTTGTTTTCATGTGCATGTAGACCATATATATGCACTGAGTTGAGTTGGTCCATGTGGCTGCTCCTCAGTTTCACATGATTGGCGAGGTAATGCACACGTGTATATTTATACACGTGTGTATATACAGCCATCAGACTAATTTTCCTGTCCCTGCACTATATATACATACTGTCTGTCTTGTGGTATTTACAGTGAATCACTGTGAATATCACAAGCTATCTAGACACAAATGGATGGATAAATAAAACAGATCAAGTCATGAAAAAAGTTGAGAAACACAACGAAATTCTGAGGCAAATAAAATTTAAAAATAAATTCAAATTTGCATGTATTCAATTTTATTTCTATTGCAGTATACTGTGTGTGTTTCTTTTGACAGGTATGCGGATGATAACTCGACTGACTGTGAAGACAGAAGACTGTGTTGAGTCAGTAAATGTGTCTGTATATGAATATGAAAATGTAAAATGAGTGTATGAGTGTTTTTATAGCGAGGAGCACTGTATGAATGAAATTGTATATGTATGAAATGAAATATTAGTGGAGTGTACAAATAAAGGAGTTACAAGAGTTGTACTGTTTGAATGTTTGAAATAAAATATTCTATTTAAATAAAATATTGTGTGAATATTTGAATCTCTGTACAGTCGTATTATATTTAAATATAAATATTATATTCATGTCTGTGATGTATATATGAAACGGTACAATAACAAACACATTTACAATAATATATATTTGGTTGTTATCACCAAACAAAAATCATATAATTGTGTATACGACAACGTTATATACAACAATCTCCCCCTTTTGATGATGATAAACAAATAAAAGATTTTGAGCATAATAAATGTGTTTGACAGTGAATATCGGACTGCCCCTATTAGTATGCTCCGCTTAGAAATATACAAGAGTGAATAGAATGAATTGAATAAAATTTTCAATAATAAAATATTTATAAAATATTCACTCATAAATCAAAATCTCAACCTATTCTCCCCCTTTTGTTATCATCAAAAGGATACGGATATTAAAATATAGATGAAAAATGACTAAAAAATATAATTTCAGCTTAAGAGGAAGAACAGTCATCTTAAATCTCAATCAGTCAAACAAAAATCATAATATTCTAAGAAGTAGTGGCACATTTCACATTTTAGATAATGACGGATTTATAATGAAATTTATAAAAATGGAGAGAGTTCAAAACATGATTTCCAATTATTTTCAAAAGATTTTTAAAAACAATGAAGCATAAAACAGTGATGGATTTGGACTATAATTATAAATTCAACTTAAGGGTCGCAATCATATAATCTCAAATCCCAATATCTATCAATCAACAAATCATAATATATCATAATATATTAACACATTTCACAAATTAGAAAATGGATTGATAGGCTAGTATTTATACACCAAGGAGAATTTCATATACAAATTTATTTAGCAAATTATTTTCTTTTCTTTTTCTTTTAATTTAAGAGCACACTGACCACGCATAACCAGATTTTGGATTTTTAAATGAGATCAGTTGCAGCTTAGATATTAGTAATCTCGTAACCATGCATAACCAGAGCTTGGATTTTTAAATGAGGTTAGAGAAACACTTATGAATATTATATTTTTATTATTTTCAGTTTCAAAATGAAAAACTCCTCAGTATATAAAATTAATATGGATGATAGAAGTATGATAGGTACAGAACTGGTTTGTGAAATAAATTTCTAAATTAATCATATTATGAAATATGATCAACTGTACCAAGGTCATTGAAAATTTTCAATTATCAGTAGTTCTGAATAATAATATAACCACAATTCCATCACAAATATTTCCATTGTTTATTCAAAATGATTTTTAAAAAAATATTAAACTCTCCATATTAATATAAAAACATGATGGATTAACAGAATAGTGGAAGATAAAGAAGATGTTCGTGAAATAATCGCCAATTCAAAGATATTATAATAACTGTTCAACCATCATGAAAATCTAAATAAAATCTCCTCTTGTTGTGAAATATACTGTAGTCACAACGCATCACAATTTCAAAATCTAATAATGACTTTGATGAATTATAAATACAGTTCAATTTGGATATTGATTTCAATTTCTGAATGAATAATCAATAAACAATTTTAAAATTGAAAATCAATTTCAAGAGCGAAATGAAGATTTATACAAGACATGGGGAATAAACAATATATATATATCTACAATGAGAAAAAATTTTAGCACTTCTAAACTGATACCACTTGTTATCTCTGTTAATGAGGATTGTAACAAGACACTGGAGATAAACAAGGATATCACGGACAAAAGAATTTTAAGCACAAAGTCGAGTCAGAAAAATTAAGCACACAAATTTCATTTATCAGAGCAGTAAGCAGTTTTGACCAAAAACAAGCAGTTTCAAAAACATTTTCAAAAATGGTTCCTTTTATCAGAGCAGCACACAAAAAATTGATCAAAGCAAGAAGTTACGAAGAATTTTTCCAAATCAATATCAGGGCAACACAAAAATCATTTTCAAAGATGACTTGTCAAGGAGATGTTTCAAAGATATTTCAGACAGTTAAAGAATGGTTCATGATTCAAGATTAAATACATGGTTTATTTGAAACCATTTGAAGGAATATGAAAAGCTTAGGATTCAATGAATCAATCACACCAGATTATAAATTTCAAATCCAAGATATGTGTAAGATTCAATAAATCAATATTTCAAATGATTTTAAACAAACAAATATATAAATCAAATAATCATGAAATAACAATGAGTTTCAAGACCGGATATTCAAAGAAATTTTCACAAATATTTCTGACAAGTACAAGAGTAATTTCAGATCATTTACGTAAAACTTGAGAGATATTCATGATACAGAACATTAAAAGATAACTTATTTGAAATCACTTGAATCGATGTCAAGTTTTGAGACATAATGAATCAATCACA
Organism: Allium sativum; assembly: GCA_030737875.1. Classification (NCBI taxonomy): domain Eukaryota; kingdom Viridiplantae; phylum Streptophyta; class Magnoliopsida; order Asparagales; family Amaryllidaceae; genus Allium; species Allium sativum. The sequence continues at coordinate 1,022,638,309 of CM060926.1, forward strand.
CAAGATTGATAATTTCAATTTTAAGAGGTGTGTGAGATTCAAAATATCATGAATTTCAGTTGATTTCAAACAAACAAATTCCAAATAAAATGATCATGAATATAAGATGAATTCCAAGATGTATCACTGTGATTCAAGACAATTCAAAATATCCAAGCCAATCTGAAAATCAATGAAATTATCACAACTAAAAAATAGCATTGTGTTGTAATGAGTATATTATTTCAAGCTTTTCTAAAATGAATTAGAGGAAACCCAAAACAACAAAGGTGTGTGAAATTTCATTAAATATCCAGATCTTCAAAAAATTAAGAATTCAAATTAACAATGTTCAAGATATGACAAGAGTACATCAACACTATTATGAATTTAGAAAACAGAAAATAAACCTCAAAACAATTGCAGAAATTTACAAGTTTAAATTCAAGATCTGGAAATGATTAAAACATTAGAGTTTTATATAAATGAAGTGAATTTCCAGAAAATATGAATTCTACAATTGGAAGTTTAAGGAAGCCCAAAATAAAACAAAATAATATGGCAGTGTCAAATCAAATACAGAAAAAGAAGGGGTAGAAGAAGGAATAAACAAAGAAAATAAAAACAAGTAATATTTACAAAGATGAGTTCAGAGATAATACCTAAAATCGATGTAAACCAGAATCTCTGACTCAAACATACTTGGCTAAGGAACCGTGGATGATATAGAAATATAGACCAGTTTGATTTCAATTCTCTTAGTTCCTCAGCCTCCTCTGGTATCAAACAGTATGAGTGATCGAGTGGTCTAACAAAATTTGTAAAACCACTCTCTGTTATATTTGGACGTTTTGGTACCCAAACCTGTTTGTATAACAATCCATCAGAATTTACAAAAGTGCCTTTAGGGTCCCAAATCTGCTTGAATTTAGATGAATTCATTTTATTTCTTTTTAGGGTCCAAGAATGATTAAATGGTTTGTTATAAAAAAATTCTTATTTCGTTTATGATTCAAAAAATCTTTTGAATTGCTAGAGTTTAAAATATCAAAACAATCTTTCCCAAAACAATTTGAAGAGTTTTCAATGTCATTTGAACTCAGCCTATCAAAACGATTGATATTCCCAAAGTCAAGTCCACTTTTATTTCTTAATGAAAATTGATTTTTCAACAACATATTTAAAGATTTTTCAACGTTTGAAAAGCCAACACTACATCATATCTGGAATTTCGCAACACCTATAAGCGGAGCATTTGCAACATCTTTGAGCCGTTGCTAATTTGCAATGGCTTAAGGCCGTTGCAAAGCCTATCAGAACTCTAACTACCCTTGTTCTTTCTTTCGCAACGGCTTTAATTCGTTTTATCCTAGTAATAATTTCCTACCCCCCCTCCATTCCCAAGGCAGTACGCTGTATTCTAATTTCCTACCCCCCGTTTCAAAAAAGAGAAAAAAGGAAAGCAAACCCTGCGCTCCAGATTCAATCAGATTCACACAGCTAAAAAAAGATTTTCAATTCGATCCAGAATCCGATCCAGCAAGGATTTTGACTTCGATTACAACTTGAAGATTCAGGAAGCAGTTTAGATTAAACACTTCAATCTCGATCGACTCAAGGTATGCAGTCAATTCATTGAGGATTTAATCGATTGGCTTTAAATTGAAATTCGAATTCTGATCTACGGTTATACTGTTCAAATTACTGATTAATCGATACTAATTCATTGTAGGGTTTAATCGATTTGCTTTAAATTGGTGTCACTTTACCCTAAATTAGGCTGTTTATTGTGATACATGTTATTATAAAAAAGAATAGAAGAACTTAGTTGAGAGGATAGAAGATTTTAGGATAAATTATCATCATCCTTAATTATTTTAAGAATCATCATTAATATTGTCATGGAGAATAACCAGATAGACGCCTACCCACATAATGATGCATCCCAGTTTTCAAACACACCACTATCCAAAACACACGAAAATTAATTACATGGGATCTATCCAATATTTTGGAATTACCTTATTCCCACCTCAATTTCAAAACATTTTTTCTGCAAAAGGATTTTGAAGTATTGAAGTACAGGTTGATTTAACTACGTCGTAAAACTAGGCAAGTCAATCATGACTTGTATGATTAATTGGACAAGCAACATGTCTATGGAGTGTACATCCCTATTAAACTTGAATATTTTTATTCAAACATCATTTACATGGTTTTACAGCATGTGCTAAGTGATAAAGTTTTGGTTTTTTGAGTGCACACACGATGTTTGAAATTGACATAACATACTAGTTATCGTAACACCCTATAAAATAGACAATAATTACTTTAAAAAGGAATTATTAATAAAGCTGAAGTGAAAATTTTAAATTTTTTTGAATTTTATTACGAAACTTGCAAAAATGTATTTGTAACAATTTTGTAATCAATTTTCATACTTAAAATTTTACAATTGGGGTTTGAAGAAAGAGTTGTTAACATTTGAATTCAAATAAAGATAGAGCTTTATCATTTTTCACCTTTCAAAACTTCTTAAATATGAATAATAATATATAGGTATATATAAGTAGGCTGTAGAAGACGATAATAAAGAATAAGAATATGATCTAATTGAATCACCAAAGTTAGAATACCGTGAATCTGTGTCCAGATCAAAATCAAGATTAAACTTAAATCTCTTCTCGGATCTATTTCCTATATATATATATATATATAAGTATATGCGCTTGTTGTACATATTTAGATAGGAAGAAAAAAGAGAATCAAAATGGAATAATGGAAATTATTTCTGGAGATTTGGAAGATCAAATATAGGTATAAAATTATAAATATTTTATGTAATACTGACTTTATATCATTGTAAATTTGTTTCTTATAGGTTAAGAACTATTTTTCAAGTTATATAGGCATGTGTTTATGTGTGTATGTGTGTGTATATACAAACACACACGTATATACATGTAATGAATTTGAAAAACCAATCTAAATATATTGTGAATTGTTAATATTGGTTAAAAATTGCACGTACTTTAAATTTGGAAAGTCAGAGTGAAAGTAGTCCCTTAATTCATAATAATCCTACACTACATCAAGTTTTATTGGTTCAATGACATAAGATAATTTATTTTAGGATAAATTATCATCATCCAACCAGGTTGTTGTTTTCATTAAGTTTCTAAATCGAAGTCTACCGGCCATCTAATATCAAATTCAATACTTGCGTTCACTTTCATATAATACATTCCACACCTGGTCATTGAGCATATAGTTTGAGTTTGCGATCCCTTGCCGTGTTTTAATCTCAATTATTACGCATCCTACTAATTTATTCTTAACATATGATAAAGGCTATGATTGAAAAGTTTGACTTTGGTCACAAGATTTTCAATGTTTGGAATGCAATATTGGAAGTTGCTGATGCAGAGCTGTCTTTTCTTCTTTTTCTTCTCTTTTTTCTTTTTCTTTTTTTTCTTTTTTTTGTTCTTATAAATAATTTACGTATTTTCAAAAATTAATTTCTTATTATCTTGTAAATGGAAATTTCCTTTGCTATTTATACAATTTGTATTAAGGATTGAACATTGCATTTACATATGTTCTTATTTTTAATTCAATGAATATGTGTATATCCTTGTCATCTTATGTATATAGTCTCATAACTATTAACTATAATAGAATATATGCTATTACACCTAATAGAATACATATTCTTTTTTTCCACTTAGATGACAATTTATCACAAGATCAGTATAAAGAGATTAGCGTCCTAATTAAAAATGCATATGGAGCTTGACAACTTGTCTTGTTACCTGTATCAATCAACTTTTTCATGCAAAGATACAAAAGATTTGTGTCATGTGTTTGACAAAGAGATCAAAAGATGGTTCATATTTATGTGTCTTCACTTAGTTTCATTTATTGGATGTATGCACACATGCACTGTTCTTCGTTGGTTGTCTTGCCTCATGGATTGTTGCACAGTAGGTATATCTAAAATGATATTTCTTTAATCCTATGAAAAACTAGGATTTAATATGCGCGTCATTCTTTATAACTTAGGGACATGCAATTCTTGTCCCTTTTTGATCAATAAATCAGGCAACAGACATAGAAATGAGTAGGTATTTGCTGAGATGTTACACTCAGTTCATTATGGTTGGATTTTTCATATAATTAAAACCATACAAGGATGTTCAACTCCTGAAAACTTAACAACCTTTGATTTTTGAACAAAGGCACATGATGCGTTGCATCTTTTCTTTATATTTTCGAAATGCGTGAACAATTGGGATCTATCGTACCATTTTCATCTTTAGGTCTGAATCCAAGTTGTACATATATGTAAGTGTCATGGACTATCAAAGTTAATTAGTGGTATTTCATGTACAGTTGATTCAGAGCTGCCTAGAATTTTGGTGATCATGTCTCCAATTTGCAACCTAATTGTATTAAGTTATGATTAAACAAGTTTGGTTGCGAGTGATCAACTGAAATTTTTGACGTAAATGCAGCATCTACAATGGAACTTTTAGAATGCATTCTTTATTAAATCGAAAAACGCAAGCAAAAAGGGTTGAAAAAGGGTAATCCGCAAAAAAGGAATGTGTTTTTTACAAAAATTGCAACATAAAAAAAATTATTTATATTATTATTGTATTTGTGTTAATTATTTGTAAATAAAATAGATATATACGTAACACAAAATATAGGTTATGTAATACGAAATATATAGTCACTACAAAAATAAGTTATATTTAAGACAAAAATTAGGGACAAGTTAAAATTTTATATACAAAGTGTAAATGATCCATATACCATCAGAATCTTTGGAATCCACTATTCCCTCTTGTAGTGTTGGTATAAAAGTTAGAATATATCCAAAGCTCTAAAATATAGCGGAAAGCCATGGCATATTATTGAAATGACATGAACTTAGTAATCACCGCAAATTAGATTTTTAATTTAATAAATTTTAGATCCAAAGATTTGTTCGAAGTAGGGAAGGCTAGCATAAAGTAGCAAGCCAGTTCTATGTAATTTCTTAGTCGAAGAAAAATAATTCATGGCCTGTTATATTTGATACACAGGTCGGTATGTCTTCTAGCGTTGACAGACAGTGGATGAAAGAATCCAATCGTAGAACTCCGCGATATTTGGAAGGAGTGCAGGAGTTTATTAATTTCGTTGAAAAAAATGGTGGTAATAAGGAAATCTATTCTTGTACTTGCGCTAAATGTCAGAATATGACGAAAAAGATGAATTTAGAGGATATTCATTTTCATTTGGTTAGACATGAAATTGATCAAACGTATACCATTTGGCATTTTCATGGAGAAGAATTGACGGGAAAGGAAAAACAACCCATCAGTCAAGCCATGCATGTCGATGATGGCGAATATCCCAGAATGGAAGATCTAATCAATGATGCCAAAAAATTTCATAATTTTCAATGGACAAGTCAATTCGACGTTAATGTTGACGAACCGCCTATCATTGATGTTGACTGCTAGACCGATCAAAGTAAGAAGTATAAATCACTTTTTGATAGTGCAAAAGAGCCATTGTATCCTTCATGTCCAAAAGGGATAACAAAATTGTACGCCATTGTAAAGCTGAATGGTTTGAAAACGCAATACGGTTTTTTCGACAATGGTGAGACCGCACTCCTCGAATTTATAAACGAGTTAATTCCTGAAGGTAACAGACTACCAACAAAATATTCGGACATTAAGAAGATCATTAAATTAGTTGGGATGGATTATAAATCTTATGATGCTTGCATTAATGACTGCATGTTATATTGGAAAGATGATGCAATCAGACTTTCTTGTAGAATTTGCAACGAACCAAGATATAAGACAACATTTAGCGAAGAAAGAAGAGCCACCAAGGTAACACAAAAGATTTTGAGACATTTTCCTTTAATTTCCAGATTGAGGAGACTTTATACAATACCATGGATAGCAGAAGCTATGACATGGCATAGTCGTGCAAAATCAGATCCAGCTGTAATGCGTCACCCATGCGACACTTCGCAGTGGCGAACTGTAGATTCTTTTGATAAAACATTTGCCATTGAACCACGAAATGTTACGCTGGGAATAACAATGGATGGTTTCAATCCACATGCATCTCTAGGTGCCTGCTACAGTTGTTAGCCAGTAATTGTCGTACCATATAATCTTCCTCCATCAATGTGCATGAAAAGAGAGTTTTCAATGTTGACACTGTTGATTGCTGGACCAAAACAACCAGGGAAGGATATTGACGTTTATCTGCAACCGTTGATAGACGAATTAAAGCAGCTATGGGAAGGAGTAATGGCTTTTGACTCGTTTAACAAAAATGAGTTCATAATGAGAGCTAGGGTGTTGTGGGCAATTCACGATCTTCCTGCATTGGGGACATTATCGGGGTGTACAACTCGTGGCTACTTTGCGTGTCCTACATGTGGAGAAGAAACTTGTTCTCATTATCTTCCTGCTAGTAAGAAGATGTGTCACATGGATCATCGAAGGTTCCTTCCTTCCAAACAAAAGTTTCGTGATGAAAAATCAAATTTTAATAATAAACTAGAGCACCGTCGTCCACCAAGGTCACTGCATGGTTATCAAGTTGAAGAGAAGGTAGCAAATATAAAGATGAAAGTTGGTAAAGACAAACCTGAAATTGGTCGAAAACGAAAAAAGAAAGTCGAAGAAGAAGAATATGAAAATATTCATGCATGGTACAGGAGGTCCATCCTTTTTTATTTGCCGTATTGAAAAGCAAATTTGATTCGACACAATATTGATGTTATGCATACAGAAAAGAATGTCAATGAACATCTCATTAGCACAATTTTAGGTCATAAAGACAAGTCAAAGGATGGCTTAAATGCACGGAAGGATTTGAAAAAATGGGTATAAAACATAAATTGTGGGTGATGGAAGATCCCGAAACAAATAAAACAACTATGCCAAAAGCTACTTTCACCTTAAACAAGGAAGAAAAGTTATGGTTTTGCACCATTTTGAGAGACTTGAAAGTACCTAACAAATTCTCTTCGAACTTCCATAATAATGTGATCATCAATCCTCCTCAACTGACAAATATGAAATCGCATGATTATCATGTCATAATGCAACTATTACTTCCTGTAATGCTTCAGCATTGTTATTCGCAACAAAAGGATCTACGTAATGCTATACATCGCATGAGTCTATTCTTTTACATTTTATGTTCAAAGGTGATAAATAGGGAACATCTATTAAAAGCAAAGGCTAGTTTGGTAGAAGCCATGTGTGTGCTTGTGAAACATTTTCCACCTGCATTTTTTGATATCAGCATCCATCTTATGGTCCATTTAGCCGATAAAGCATTGACTTGCGGTCCTGTTAGATACAGATGGATGTATCCTTTTGAACGGTAAATTTCTAATTTCACTTTTATTCACCATCGTTCGTTTTAAACAACTACTGATTATTTATAATTCATATCTTTCATAGGTTGATGAAAACATATAAAGGATATGTTCGCAACAAAAGATATATTGAAGGGAGTATTGTGGAAGGATACATTGTTCAAGAATCTAGTCTTTATTGCATGGAGTATATGACGAAAGGAGGCGACGACACTCATAAACATACCCGTGATTTGTTTTTAGACGACGATGACAAGTTTGCTTATGAGATGCCTTTAGATAACGGCAAAGATATAACCTTAACCCAAGTGCATGGGTTCTTAATAAGCACGATGGGTTGGAAGAATAGGAGAAGTAAGTTTAAGAATTTGTCTTGAATTTCCATTAGCGTAAATCAATCAATTTACTTATACGTTTTAAAATTTATGTTGTAGGAGGTATGAAATCTATGTAAAAAATACTAAATCACAATCTCGTGTTGGAGTTATTCCTAAAGAAACTTGTCAAAGTTTCACTCTATGGTTACGCGACGAGGTAAACATAACATCGTATTAAATATTTCACGTGCATTTAACTGATCTTACTCTTTCATGACCATACTTCCTACATATTATTTTTTGTTAGTTGGCGAGGATTGACGATGTTTATCCAACTCTTTGGCGGCTGGTGAACGGGCCGATGTTCAAGGCACGCAATTATGTGAAGTACCAAGTAAACGGATTCAGATTTTCTCCGAGAAGTTACGAAGTGCTAACACAAGACAGTGGTGTATGTATGACAGCAATTACCAAATTTAGAGCGAGTGGGAAGGACAAAAATTATAAGGAAGCAGAAACCAAGTATTACAGAGTTGTTCAACAAATAATTGAGTTGGATTACATTGACTTTAAACAAACGGTTTTCTATTGTGATTGGGTAAAGGTTGAAGACAAGGTCAATAGTTGCAAGATAGACCCTATTTCAAACTTGATCACGGTTAACTTAGGCAAATTGAAGAGTAAAGATAGAGTGAACGATGAGCCGTTTATTCTTGCATCGGAAGCGACTCAAGTGTTCTACTCGAAAGATTTAAAAAATGAAGGATGGTTTGTGGTTTTACACAAACCAAAACGGTTGACTAGTAATGTGGATGACATTGAGTCTCCTACTATCTGCCAATCGGCATTTGAAGATAATGAGAAGTTAGAAGAGTTTACCAACTTGGTTTGTTGATATTAATGTATTTCTTACTGGAATTAAGTGGAAGCATTTATTTGATGTATGAAGTGACTAGAAATTGTGTGTAAAAAAATATTGAATTCTACTTACTATTTTTCACTTGAATTGTTATTTTTCATTTGCTATTTTTCACTTGAATTCTAGTTGTTATTTTTCACTTGAATTAAGTGGAAGCATTTCTTTGGTTGTTTGATTACTTTAGGCTTTCTCTTAATTTGTATTTGATATTGGGATATGACCGGTTTTGATTCAATGGAGTACGTGTCTGAAACAATCAAGTGAATAGCCTAATTTTTTTTAACTAATCAAAACCAATTGTAGTAAAGCACATCCACCATACGTTTGTATATATTTCAATCAATTAAACATGCATTAAACTGAACATGTGTATAGTCTATAACCAAAAGGTTGTAATATGAAAGTAAATTTTTTGAACAAAACTTAGAGAGTGTTAACGTTTTTATTGCCATTCCAATCATTAGTTAATAAATTCATTCCAGTTATAGAACCGTAACATAACTTTTAATATCCTGAATTGGTGCCACTTTTGTGCTATCCCTGGCCTTGGTAAACAGGACTGTCACTTTCCTTCGACTGTAACTTGTGTGAACCTGTTTGCATTTATTTTGGCTTCATAAATTAACATACTGTACAAGAAAAAGTGCCATGCATATTTTTCTCTTAGTTGTAACTACTATTCTATATAAGTGTCTGTCCCATTTTGGTTTATATGCTTCCATGCTACCTAGTTGTTTCATGCCATTCATGCTTTAACATATTTATAAATTTAGATGTATTGGAACCTTGCTGCATGTCATTAGGTAGTTAAGATATTCCTCGTCTCCTCTATAGTGGCAGCCTAGTTTAATTGCTGGCGTTGTAGCAAATTTATTGAAATGTTTTACTTAGAAAATAACCCCTTCTGCTTTGATTAATCATTATTCTTTGGTCATGCTACTACTTTTACTACTTCTCCCGCAAGGGTGTTGGGAGCAGAAGAAACTCCTACTACTTCTCCCTTACCAGTTCCACCTTCAACAATGGTACGCTCCTTAGTTTGTGGATCCACCTATTGCTCGACAAGTACTTGCATTTAGTATCTCGATGCATAACTATTTGACTCGGTAACCGAGTTGGATTTTTATTATGGATCTTTGTACATGACTTTTTTTTCCACATATGTCGGAAGATCCGGTGGAGTACCTCTTACTCATCTTGGTGTGCTACTCAACAAATATCAGTAGTTAGAGTGATTGGCCTAAACCCTTGTGTGTGGACTAATGTGGTGTACGCAGTGTAGTGCAAAGACATATATAACAACATTTAAAAAATTAGTATGTTGGAGACGCACTACGAACAACAATTAACCCGACTATCATTTTTGACAGTCCCATCGAGTATTGATCATGAGTGCTTGAAAATTAAAATATTGCAGGGGATGACGCTCAGTTATTAGGGCAGACCATAGTCATATTCAACTCCATTGTCAGGTTTATATGCTTGTATAGACATGATCTAATCATTGATGCCAAAAATTCAAATTTGTAGCTCATATACGAATATGGATCATTATTTCCTGCTAAAAATCGAGCTCAAAGCAACTCGTGATCGAATTTGTAGTCTCGCCGATCGCCTCATACAATATCACTTTATGTTCCTCTTCTCCATTATGTGTAAACGTTAAAGCTTTTTCTCTTACAAACATGATGAATATGTTAAAAAGAAGTTGATGAACCTAACTTTGAAGTTTTTTTTATCATCATATACATAATCAAATACTTCAATGCTTTGCTTGTGTGATTCTACTTGTCATAAAACTAGCCTAAAGCTGAATTAATCCTCATTTCCTCAGGTCTGTTGTCCCTGCGTTTAAATTTATTCCCTAAATCTGTAATCCAGTTTCCTGATTTTCCTTTATGTTCGCTATTTTCCCCAATTGTAAGGTTTTCTAATCCCATCTACTAAATCAAGAATTTTCCTCCTACTTGCACACGAGTCAACTTGCTCCTTTTTTTCCTTCTGATTTACTGTGTTGCATACTTGCATTCATTTTCAATTAAGCTATACTGCTTTGACGCTATGATTTTAATTCTTGCAGATACAAAAGGTACTTCAATCTGCTGCGATTACATTGAGACCGGTTTCACTAACCCTTTTAATACCCACCCCAAGTTAGTAACCCTGTGTATTGTCTTTGCAGTAATTTATTTACACATGAATAAACTACCTCCTTGGATAACGATGAAAATATATTACTTGACAATAATATATTTAAATAATCATAATAATTAACTATGAATAAATAACTTTTTTTAAAAAGCTTTTGTAAATTCTTGGACAAACCCAAGTTAAGTTCTAATTTTTTGTATAATAAGAGAAATGTATTATAGCTTGTGCTTTTCTTTTAGATAACAACTACCGATCACAAGTGTTAATCGGGTGGATTGGACTGGATAATGAGGCGTATGTGCTCTGTTCTATAAGAGTTTTGAATGGATATGGATTGAAATAGGCATTAGCTCGGACGCTCTTCGCATGAGCCGAACAACGTACGAAAGATGTGTTGATAATAGAAAACTAGTTTGGCAATCCGTATGAGCAAAATATCAAATAAAATTCCTTATTCTATTTCCTATCCTCAATAAAAAATGAACGAATACAATTGGAAAATAAAGATAAGATTTACTTTTTTTTTCATTTCAACAGTACTTATCTTTACATTGGAAAATAAAGATAAGATCAAAATACTTATCTACATTTCACTCCTTTTCTTTTTTAAATTATCAACTGTTGTGCTAACTCCTTATTTATATATGTGCAGATTACCAATTGTTCAAATAAAGAATGTCAGAATCCCGAGAACTCCAACCCAGTCTACACAATCATCAACAACACAACCCGAGAAGGTTGACATAAATGCATATGGAGCTCCTGTTTCAAAAAATGCGGGAAAAATCGGCAGCCGCATTGGTAAACTTGTGCGGATGCATGTGCCGATATCGTACGAAAGTTGGGATAAAGTACCGCCAAAAATTAAAAATGACGTGTGGGTTCTATTATTGGTAAGTATATTTATCACAATGTAAGTATTTTTTTTAATTACAATGCCCTTTTTAGTAAATAATTTGTAATTTTTGCAGAAACGTTTTGAACTTGATGCAAATACAAAAGAATTTTATTTCAAAAAATGTGTGTCTTTCAGGAGACATAAGAGTGAGTTGAGGACAAAATACTATGACAAATTCAACAATTACGATGAAAGGTTGAAAAACTGTCCACCCACTATTAGTGAAGACGACTGGGAGGGATTTTTGAAAAACGAAGAGAAACCCGGTGTGAGCGAGTGAAGAGAGCTAGGCAAAAAAAAACAGATCAGGATATAGCTATGGCCACCACACCGGTCGAATAAGTCATGCTGTCATACAACATGATTTGGTATGTTTTTCAATTTCAGTACTTCTCTTGTGCATTTATATAAAATTTTGATTACTGATTTTGTCTTATAATATTTGCGTGTTCATTGCATTCATACAACTGATTTTGTCTTTCAATTTAAATACTGATTTTGATTACTGAAATATATGTTATATATATATATATATCTGTGTGTGTGTGTATTTCTGATCGTGTGACTTGTTGCATGAAGTATACGAATATTGAATCTAGATGATATGTTTAGGAATCTAGGTAGGCCTAAACATACGAGAGGCTCCTTATGCTTACGTTTCCATATACTACTTGGACCCCATTTTAGTAACAAATCAAATGAACAAGTATGAGAGAAAATAGACAAAGAAGCAGGTCGGCAGTGGCAATAGACTTTTCAACCTGATAGTCATAAGGCATTTGAAACAATAAAGAGACTTAATTTGATGTGATTAATAAGTTGAAGTACATGCTGTATGATATAAACTGAGGATAGGCTGTTGCTAAATATAACGAAATTCAATTCCAGTTATGAAAAAAAGATTGAGAATTGTTTTGGTATCCCAAGATAACATGGGTGGGTTACTGACTTCAAATGTAGCCCACTTGAAAAAAAAATGCAACAAAATAAACAAAGACAAGAACATTGTTTTTGCAGTGGTTCGGCAAATTCTCTTGCTTACGTCCCCTTTGATTTTATTATCATTTGTGTTCTCCTTGGAATACAAAGATTACCCCTTACATGCGACTGCTATCTAATAGAACTCAGATTTACAAGGGCTTGGAGAAGAAGAGCAGAACCCACAATTTGCTATTTACAGTTTATTCCAAGTACGAATCTTGGAACTTGGGTCTGAATTCGCCTAGATCTAAAGTTATAGAACATGTCATGTTGCATGAATATCATGAAAAATTAGGTCAACACCGACCAAAATTTATGTATACAAAGTTTTTCTATTCAAATTTAAGCTTCTTTCCTCCATATCTTTCCATTCCGAGTCTCAGTATCATGCCGGTACCGATGTGATCTTATAGTTCAAAAGTTCGTCAAACTTCTTAGGTTTGTTATATATATCATCATTTTAGATAGTATATGCATGTTGCTGTGAATCATGTTAGCTCAAATCATGTTGGTATCAATATGAATTATGTCGGTACCAGCTTGATTTGCATTTTTGAATCTCTGCAAAACCTTCTATTTCCTCAATTTTGATATCTTCCAAGTTTCTTAACTTATTCCTTCATTAGTATGTAATTTATTTCATATGTTTGAGTATCTTTTAAAACTGTTGAATTTTTGAACCTAAACCTGGGATAAACATATTGGAGATTTCAAAATCAATACCAATGTTGTCCATATGGCTTTTTTCAAAACCTATGGAATAATACTTTGTATCTAATCATAATATTTATGCTAACATCAAACTTTGTAAAGACTGCATGTAAATAATGTTAACATACAAATAAGATATCGATGGAACAAACTTTCTGATATAAGTATCAAGTATGTATAAATACATATGTAAAATCAACTAAATAACATACACTTGCAACTCCTTATTTGATTTTTGCCTTGTTTGATTTTTGCATGCATTGACAACAATTCACTTGCAACTCCTTATTTATGTTTTCGTTTATCGGCCAAACCTTAACCTCAGAAAATATCTGAGTAAACTAAGTGTCGTACCTGGTCCTATATTTAAGGGAAAAGGATGAAATAAATTCAAAGTGATCAAGTGACTATGTTACTGGAACAATAATAAAGTTCCATGAAACAAGAAACTATTAAGTTACTTTCATTGATATAAATATATCTGTAACCATAAAAGTAGCTCGTTCAGTCCGGCTTGTTCTTCTAAATTTCACCATCTTGTTTAGTTAACATTCCTAACTAAATTTGAAATTACATTTTCTAACTGTAGAAAACACGTATTTGCAAATAAATTCTATCCAGTGGTTGCATGAAAAAAACTCTCCTTTTATAAATAAATATTGTGTGGTTTTTGGATTGAGATATTGTTGTTTCTATTTCATTTCCATCTGCAGCATTTATTATATGTTTCTTTATTAGTATTTATTTCTGAATCCTGTTGCCCCTGCTGGAAATATGAACTGTACTGATTCCTACGTAAAAATATTGCACTTATGGAGCTATTTTGCATAATATATTAAAAAAACTTATGGAGCTATTTTGCGTAATATATTGAAAAAAAATGTAGTTGTACAATTATAAACGTTGGGCTACACTCAATAAAATGCCTTGATGGAGTGTTTTGTTTAAATTTTGCATCTCGTTCATTGTTCCCAGTGTCCCAAATTAATCTTAACCTTAAATTATCATGGTTTGAAACTCAATCAAACCTTAGTTGTATATGAATTATGATTAGACCATCGAATTAAAAATCCAACCATAAATATGTTGGTGCAGTTGTGCACTGCAGAAACACGCAAGTAGCTGACCATGACCGTCGTAGCCCATGATGTATAGAACATTAATGTTCTGATGTTCAATATGTAAATCTTTTGAAAAAAGAAATTAATATTCTGATGTTCAAGCTGACTCAGTTTAAGATAAGAAAAATATGTCACACATACATACATACACATACCATTACAGAAATGAAATCCATCTTATAAGTACAGCATTGCAATCCTACTTCATATTGGTTTTGTTCACATAACCATGCGTTCCAAACAAAAATTGCCCATGGGTGATTTATTGTAATACATACAGGGCCTGTGTGCCTGCTCTGTATGTATCTGACAATGAAGTTTTATTGTAATATTCTTAGTTATTTTAGGAATCTAGGTAGGCCTGTTTATTGCTCATAAAGGGATGCATCCGACAGTCAAATTTTACTGTAATATTCTTCTTTCTCATTGTAATATTCCTGGATCATTGCTGTTATTTTGTTTCATGTTTTATTGTAGTCCATTGCAAATCCGAAAAAAGAAATAACACGTCGTGAAGTATGGGAGAAAACTCATACAAAAAAGGATGGAAGCATATCCGATTCCACTTCTCCGTACATTGTAAGTTAGCCAAATAATTGCTTATTTAATTTATTCACTATTTCAATTTATATATTTAAGCTTCGTGATTAGGGTAAAATTGCGAAATCAAAGGAAGCAATCAAAGACAGTGAGGAAGAGGAGTTGCCGCTAGATGAAGACATACTTTCACAAGTTTTTGGAAAGGATAAAAGAGGCCGGACTCGTAGTATTGGAACCAAGATATCAAGGACCCAAGTTAAGGCCTCCAATATTGCACGCAAACAAATTAAAACTGCTCAAAACATGGAAGATCGGATGACCAATGTAGAAGGTGCATTGTTGTCTTTAGTGAACTTGATTAAGGGGAAATATGAGAAGCAAATACCAGACAATGCTTCGAATGAAGGAGGAAGTAATGCATGTCACGATGCTTCGAATGAAAGACAGCCGGACAAAGACAATGGCAATCCACATAGACAGCCGGACAAAGACAATGGCAATCCAAATAATTCTTCCAATTCGGTAAGTTTGAAGTGTGAAAACTTAAAATTTAATCTGGAGGTCATTGTGATAGGTACAGTATGCAGAGGCTCGATGGGTTCAATTATTCATGGAAAACCCGTTCTGCTGATGTATGAGAAGTTGGTTGTGGACAGCATACTGCTGCCAGATGAAAGCACAACCAAGCAAAACCATCCTCTTGCTTTGACCTTTGAAGAAGTTGGAGTTGGCGGTTTTATGTGCCATCCGAAGAATTTTCTTCGATACCTGTAGACACCGGTTCAGGTGCTTATTCTCATTTTCCTGTTTTTGTGTGATCATTTAATATTCACAAGCCTTCTGATTACTGAACTTTCATGGGTTCTAAATAGTATTAGTATAAAATTAAATTTAAATTTCATTGTGTTTGTTTGGGAAGTGTTGAGTGTTGGTTAGCGTGCTTGTCTTGGTCGTGGGTGTGTCGGTGCTTTTTCTTTAGCTTCGTTTCTTTCTTTTTTGGATTGTGGCATGGCTGCTATTCAGTTGTTGCCTTTATGTGTTTTTTTTGGCAACGTTGGATTGTGTTCCCTGGTGACTGCATTCAATTATGATCACTGACGTGGCATTTGGAGGAGTGGGTTCAGTGTGTTCAGGTGCATGTGGCTTTGTGTTTTTTTCTTTCTGCTAGCTTGTGTTATTTGCTGCTAGTTTAGGGTGATGGAATGTCAGTGGGTGATTTCACCTTGTTCTACCATTCTATTCTATTTTGGGGACGTTTTTCTATTAGGGTTTTCGACCTTTAAGTCCTTTGAACCCAATGGTTGTTCAGCTAGTTGCTCATTTCATCCGGTTTGCACGTCGTTGTGGGGGCTCGCTTCGATCCATAGAGGGTCAGTGGATGTCTCTGTGTTTGGGACTTTGGTGATAGGGTAGTGAATCCTTTTTTCAGTTTCAGGGTTTATTAGAGAGCTTGTTGTGTCTAGTTTTCTCGATGGTCTTGTTCATCTATTTTCGTTGGGTTGTCACGGTTTGATTGTCCGATCTTCATGACCCATTGAGCTTCATTGTGGTTTTCGTGTATCTCTTCCTTATGGACAGGCTCTTTCTAGTCACCCTTCCTCTTGAAAATTAGTAGATCTAATGACAATTGTGTGAAGGAGAAGAACATACAACAAGTTATGAGGTCTTATTTAACCCTCATGACACCCCTCTCCCTTTGCTTCTCCTTGTCCCTCCATTTTTCTTAGTGTCGATGAGATAAGTTCTCCATACATCTATGCGAGGAATTTTCTACTAGAGAGTAAACAAATGAAATAAAAATTAAATTTCAGGGTATTAATTGACCCTCCTTGCCTCTTAGATCCACCTATGCATTTTTATCATTCTTGTTGGCCATTTAGCACGAAGGACGTGCATTTTTTCTTATGCTTTAGTGTTACTTCTCTTTTTATCACTACCATTTCTTCATTCCTCAATGGATAAACATATCATTCCTCACTGAATTGTCTATGCATTCCTAAGTGAAATAATATGATTATTTATATTTAATATTGTTTCCCTTTGCAGTTTTCATATTTGTTTTTCTTTGTTACGCGCCTCTAGCAACACTTTGGATGGTGATTTGTCTTTAGTTATAAACAATACTTGGAATAGTTATATGCTTCTACTTATAAATTACTCATAATAAACAAAAAGACGTATGTTTTTCTTCCTTGTGCGTTAACCATGTAATACACTTATATGATCATTTTTGTATGTTAGCATTATGGTTCCAGTGAATGATTCTTTAAACATTTATTCAGTACACTGATTCTAACATTGATCAGTTTATAACCGGGGTGTTAACCATGTAATACACATAATGATCATTTTTGCATGTCAGCGTTATGGTTCCAGCGAATGATTCTTTAAACATTTATTCAGTACACTGATTCTAACATTGATCAGTTTATAACAGTTAAGTGCATGGACGACATCAATATAACTAATTTCTCATGCCATTGAATATGCCTGTGATTACTCACTGCTGAACATTTCAACATTTTGACTTCATAGGCAAAACCATGATTTTCTTCATTTTGCTTGCTAAATAACAAATTTCAGCCTCTATAATTGATAATAGTAGAGAGTCAGAGACTCACCAACAAATATGTACTTGTATTTCATGGATTAATAATCTCAGTTGTTACTGGACATACAAGTTTGCAGTTCAGGGTTCTGTGCAGCAGGCTGTCATATATACATATATATATATATATTGCACGCATAAATAAACAAATATGGAAATAAATGATCTGTGAAACCAGATTAATGAAGAGAGGTACTTCAGTAGTTGTGACCACCCAATGAACGATTTAATATTCATCTACCCTCTGTAACAAACTAAATGTGATGGAGCCATCACAATTAATCTGAACACATGAACATCACATGAGATCTGTGAGACCGGATTTGCAGTTTTCTCTTCATATGATTTGCAGTTTTTTGTGCTTAAGTTGTCTGGATTTCTAACTTAATGAAGCTGCTTTTCTTGGCAGGTTAAGTGAATGAAGGGAGATGCAGTGTACTATTCTTGGGCAGCACTTATGGATTGTAGTATGATATTTTGATTATGACGAATGTTTGAAACTGTCAATTCTGGTTTATGCTAGTAGTATTAGTACTTTATGATGGTATGTGTGTACTATTAGTACTTTATGATGGTATTTGTGGTGTATTAGTACGTTATGATGGTATGTGTGTGGTGTAACATTATTTTGGTGAACTCAGAATGTAAGATTGGTGTAGTATTTTGGTATTTATGCTTTATGAAGCAACATATGTATTGAAATTATCGTAATTTTCTGAACAGTTTTTGTATTTATATCAAATATTAATAGATTTTTGCTGAATATGAAATGCAGGGAAAGAAATTAAAAATAAAATATTTTTTTCATAAAATTTTTAATACAGCAATGGTTCAAAACTGTTGCTAATTAAAATAAGCAACGGCCAAAAGTCGTTGCTTAACAGAAACGAGAGGCTATATTACAACATGTAGCAATGGACAAGAACCGTTGCTGAACATAATTCTGCAACGGCTAAAAGCCGTTGCTAAATTTAATTTCGCAATGGCTTTTATCCGTTGCTAAAACAAATTTAGCAACGGCTTTGAGCCGTTGCTAAATGATAGCAACCCATGTCTTTGCAATGGCTTTAAGTCGTTGCTAAATTTATTTGTAACGGCTTAAAACCGTTGCTAAATGAGGATTTTGGTGTAGTGCAATGTTGTTTCAAGTTGTTGAATTTTAGATTTAAGATCATTGTTTTCTTTCATTAAATCTGAACAATGGTTTCTAGTGATCTTACTCTTTTCAAAACCAAATTTTCATCTTTAAGAGATTTAATTTGGTTTGGGACTCAACAATCCCAGATTCAAAATGTTTTCGACTTTCAAATTCAAATTTCTTGAAATTTTCAATTTTAGCTTCAAGCTCTTTGAAAATTGTTTCATTTTTCATCAAACTCTCCTTTTCAAAAGATTTATGTTTGAAATTAACTTTATCCAACTCCTTTTGCAAAGCATTATTTTTATGGATTTGCTCATCTTCATGACTTACCAAAATCAAAATCTCATTTTCAAGTTTTGTACAATTTTCATTAAGATGAGCTAAATCAATTTTCAAATTCAAACAATCTTTACAGTTGGAGTTTTCATGTTTTAATTTCAAATTATAATTTTTGCATTGCAACTCAAAATTTTCAGATTTCAAAATTTTGTTTTTCCATTGGAGACAATTGACAGTTTTGGTTAAATTATTACAAAGAGAAACCAGTTCTTAGTATGAAAAATCTCCATCGTCCGAATCATCACTAATAGCTTCAGTTAAGCACATATCTAAATCTAAGTTGGTAATTGTGGATTTTGAGCAGTTGTCTTCTATTCGTCCATACAATGCATTGAGAGTGCTCTAGATTTCCTACGCAGTTAGACAATGGGAGATAAGGCTATATTATACATCATCAATATAAGAATATAAAATATGAATAGCACGAGAATTAAATCCAATATCGTTCCTATTGACTATATCATACCCATTTATAATGCTATCCCAACATTTAATATCAACAGATTTTAAATAGGATTCCATTTTTGATTTCCAATTCAAAAAACCTGTACCATTAAAAATAGTTGGAATATGACTGGACTGACTCTCTATGGACTGACAACTAGGGATCACCATTACGCTAGAGTTAACAGAATTCCTGCTCTGATACACTTGTTGGATTTAGATTAACCCTAGAGGGGTGGGTGAATAGGGTTTACTAAAAATTAAGCGAGATATTAAAAAATTCAAATCATAGAATGAAGCAGAAGATAAATGCAGAAAGATAAATGACACAAGACATACACAGCTTCGGCAAAATCATGCCTACTGTTGCATTCCTAAGGTTTATACTAGGTAATAGAACAGATCCCGCTTACAAGACCATGTAAACTCGCGAACCCCTCGCTCATATTCTAATCCTACGCTCAAAACCCTAGACTGATCTAAACCCCTAGATCAGATTTCCCCTAGTTTTACAGACTCTAGTAAACTGCTTAGTTTTACAGACGAAACTAGGAAACCCCTAGATTTTACAGACTCTAGCAACTGTCAGTTAACCCCTAACTGAATTCCCTAGAATTTTACAGACTCTAGAAACTGTTCGAATTGATTTTCAAATACAAAAAAAAATACAAAACGAAATACAAAACAAAACCCTAGTTTTAAAAAGGAATTAAAAAAAACCCTTCACCACTTCTAACTAGCTTGGTCGTCCATCCTCTTCTGTATTGCAGCCTTGTTTGTTTTTGTCTCGTTCACTTTCCCTTTTGGAATAAGAAATAGCGGCTGCAAAAGAGAAAACTAGGGTTTCTCTGGAAATCCAAATCTCTATCGCATATGCTTGAATGTTGATTCTCTGATGATCGAATTCTTGTTGACGTTCTTGATCAATTGCTTTGGAAAGCTGTTTGATTCAAAATCTCCAAAAAAATATACGTGAGTTCCTTCTGAAATTCTATGCTTGATTTTATTGTTTTGGGATTTTCAATTATTAAAGCCGATGATGAGTGGTGTTTATATAGGGATTTAGAAACCCTTAAATTACTCTGATTTCGTCATATGATTTCTGTCTGATTTTGTTGCGTTGCTTCCCTCTTTTTGATGCCTTGAATAATCGACTTAGTATGATTTCAAAAAATTGCATTTATTTGCTGGTGAATCTGGACATAATCTTTTGTCTTTAGTGAACATGCATCTAGACGGTTTTTATTTGCATTGTAGAATTTGTGTGTGATAATATAATTGTCGAGATTGCAGTGTTGAAATCATGCCATATATGTTTCTCTGAAATGAATCTTGCCTAACTCAAAATCATGTTGGAAAGATTTCATACTTGTATTCACACTGTGATTTTTGAAAACATTTAAGAACCCTTGCTAAATTATAAACCAGTGAATTTGATTTCTGGGAATTGTTTGTTTCCCAAAACAGGTTGCAAAATTCTATTTTTCTCTTGATTGATTTTGAAATTGGTATCTTGCCAAAAATGTTCTCATGATTCCTCTGTTTAAAAAAAAACGTGATTTCTCCCATTTCTGGAAAGCAATCAAAGTCATGAATTCTTTCCCTTTTGATCCCTCTACTGTAATCAATTTTGTTCTTGACAAATTTGATTTCAAACATGAATGTGCCACTATTCTGGCTCGTCAATGTTCTTTGAGAATGCACTTGTTCACATTCCAGTTTGCACCTTCCATGTACTCAAGCTCTTGTACTTGCTGCATCACTAGTGCCATTTCCTATTTGTACACCACATGCTTGGTTTGCTTATGAACTTGAATATTTGGAAATTTCTGTGCTTTTGCAAAACTTGTTGAGTATTTGGAGCTAGCTTCACACCAGTGAGTTTGTGCATGCATCTCCACATGAACCTGAGCTTTTTGTTGTGCCATACTCTTGAGTTGTTCCATTCAGTTCATTTAAAATTGATCACTGTATGCACTCTTGTCCATGAAGACCCATGTATATCTATTTCCTGACCATGTTGAGGCATGTACACTTTCATTTATTTGTTGTTATCATTGTATATGAGCTGGAGTGTATGTGTACACATGCAACTGCATTTGTACCTATGCAACTCGAGTACTTTATGAACTGTGCACGAATTTGCTTTGAATTTCCCTCACCATTTGCTCGACCACTTGCTGCAGTAACTTGTCCATGATATCACTTGCACTTTGCGTTGACATGCGTGCATAAAGAAATTGATGATTTCAAATATATCCCCTTGCTGATTTTCTTGTTGTATTTGTGTACATGAGTTTTGAGATTAAATCAGCCTTGTTCACTTCGACCGGCCTAAGTATATTTGCACTCAAACTTTGACATGCTGAACTGAACTATTTTGTTTGTGAACATTTTGACTTGCTTTTGCCATGCTTGAATATTGCTGTGTACACCATATTTTTGATGATGCGTGACTATGTATTGTGTAACTGGACATTTATGTCTGTTGAATCTCATTCAAGCAACTTGACCATTTCTTTGTATTGCTGCTTCATGGCTTGCTTGATTTGTTCATGTTGCATCATTTGCTCGAACACTTGAGTTGTTTACGTGTGCATGTAGACCATATATGTGCACTGAGTTGAGTTGGTCCACGTGGCTGCTCCTTAGTTTCACATTATTGGCGAGGTCGTGCACACGTGTATATTTATACACGTGTGTATATGCAGCCATTAGACTAATTTTCCTGTCCCTGCACTGTATATACATACTGTCTCCCTTGTGATATTTACAATGAATCACTGTGAATATCACAAGCTGTCTAGACACAGATGGATGGATATATAAATCAGATCAAGTCATGAAAAAAGATGAGAAACACACCGAAATTCTGAGGCAAATAAAATTTAAAAATAAATTCAAATTTGCATGTATTCAATTTATTTCTATAGCATTGTACTGTGTGTTTCATGTGACAGGTATGTAGATGATGACCGGACTGACTATGAGCTTCGAAGACAGAAGACATTGTTGAGTCAGTAAATGTGTCTGTATACGAATACGAAAATGTAAAATGAGTGTCTGAATGTTTTTGTATTGAGGAGCACTGTATGAATGAAATTGTATATGTATGAAATGAAATATATCAGTGGAGTGTACAAATAGAGGAGTTACAAGAGTTGTACTGTTTGAATGTCTGAAATAAAATATCCTGTTTAAATAAAATACTGTGTGAATATTTGAATCTCTGTACAGTCGTATTCAATTTAAATATAAATATTATATTCCTTTCTGTTGT
The DNA here is from genome assembly GCA_030737875.1 of Allium sativum. Lineage (NCBI taxonomy): Eukaryota > Viridiplantae > Streptophyta > Magnoliopsida > Asparagales > Amaryllidaceae > Allium > Allium sativum. The sequence goes on from CM060926.1 coordinate 1,022,661,143, forward strand.
GTATATATGAAACGGTACAATAACAAACACATTTATAATAATATATATTTGGTTGCTATCATCAAACAAAAATTGTATAATTGTGTATACAACACCGTTATATACAACAAAAAGGTACTTTAACGACTTGTGATTCGTAAAAAACTCGAATCGAACTCCCAACAGGTAATGTCTCCACATCTTCAGAGAAAACAAAATCGCTGCTAACTCCAAATCATGAGTTAGATAATTCCTTTCGTGTGGATTCAGTTGTCGATTTGCATGTGCTACAACTCTATCTTTCTACATCATAACTGCTCTAAGTTCAGTACCACATGCATCGGTATACACTACCATATCCTCATTCCCACTCGGAATAGTCGAAACAGGAGCACTTGTTAGTCTCTCTTTCAAAATTCCAAAAGCTTGCTCACACTTCGCATCCCATGTAAACACTTGGTTTTCCTTCATCAATCATGTTACTGGTGCAACTACCTTGGTGAAATCCTTGATAAACCGATGATAACAACCCGCCTATCAAAGGAAACTCCTTACGTCTGTCGCATTCTTAGGTCTATCCCAGTCCTAGATTGCTGCCACCTTAGCGGGATCCACCTCTATTCCGTTTTCAGAAATAACATGGCCAAATAACTCGCTTCACTCTTCCAGAAGTGACACTTTGAAAACTTAGCTCTCAGCTGATGCTTTCACATGATTTCCAAAACAATTCGCAGGTCCGTCTTATGCTCTTCCTCATTCCGGGAGTAAACCATAATATCATCCACGAACACAAGCACGAATTTGTTCAGTTTATCCCTAAAAACCCTATTCATAAGATCCACGAAATATGTTGGTGCTTAGTCAACCCAAATGGCATCACCAACCCCTTCGAAGAAACCGAATGATGTCCTTAAAGCAGTCTTCGACACACTATCCTTTTCCACACTCAACTGGTGGAATCCCGTTGCCAAATCCATCTGAGAAAACACCTTAGCCTCGTGAAGCCGATTGAACAAGTCACCTATCCTCGGCAACAGATACTTGTTCTTCTTGGCCACCTTATTCAGCTCACTATAATCCACACACAATCTCAAAGATCCATCACCATTGGTTGCAAACACAAATGGTGCACCCCATTCGGACGTACTCCTTCGAATGAATACTTTTCCCAAAAGATCATGAACTTACACCTATAAATCTCGTTGTTCTCTATGCACCATCCTACTAAGAGGCATAATGATAGGTCTAGCACCTTCGACCAAATCGATTTTGAAATCAATCTCGCGATGTAGCAACAACCCTTTGACCTCGTCAAAGACATCATCGAACTCACTAGCGATCGATACAGACAACAAGTCTTCTCGTGGAATCACAAGCGAATACAAAAAGAATACGAAGGTCTCATCTTTGGGCATACATTGAATCACAACCACTTGCCTGTCCACACTCCTGATTGTCACCTTGATCTTCTCATAATCCACTTTTGTCGCATACCTGTTGAGCCAGTCTATACCCAAGATGAACCCAAACCTAGCGAAGTTAAAAACAAAGCAATCACACACGAAAGAGCAACCATGACTCGATAACACAAGACTATGACAAAGCATACAAAGGCTAGACGAACCCCTAACTGGATTAGTCACAACCAAAGGTTTATCACAAATCTCGGGTTGCAAAACCAAGCTTCACACAAGCTCATTATGAATGAAAGAATGCGATGCTCCAGTATCAAACAACACTCGAACTGAAACACCCCCAACAGAAAGCGTACCTTGAACAAACACACTTATCCCCTTCTCCTCTGCCATAGGGGCTCTTGAAGAAGATGGCACGACCTCCAAAGCATACATCTTCACAATCTTAGCTGGTTCTGAACAATCCTTCTTATTATGCCCAGGCTTGTCACAATTATAGCACTTCTTCTCGGCTTTCGAATTCTTACAATCCTTGGACAAATGGCCCTTCTGTTGGTAGTTAAAGCAAGTCACCTCGTTTTTCGGCTTCTTCTGGCCATTCTTTCCTTTTTGATGTTTTAGCTTCCTCTTTCCATTACCTTCATTGTTATTACCACCTTGCTGTGGTTTTGGTTCCTCTTTGGTCGCAACAACAACTTCTTCCTTGGGAAACACACTCTCGTGCCTCATAACTTTTTCCACGATCTTCTCATAAGAGTCATCCAGATGATCAACCAATGGCCTCCCAATAAATGTATTCAGGCCCATGACAAACTTCTCGTTCTTCTAATAAGGAGAGTCAATATACGAACAATGCATACTTGGACAAAGCTTCAAAATCGGAAACATAATCCAACGCGGGTCGACGATTCTGCTTCAACTCCACAAACTTCTTAAAGAGTATTGACTTCTGGGTGGTAGAGATAAACTTCGTCTCAAACTTGACTCGAAACTGATCTCAAGTGATCTCATCCTCATGAGTCTCTAAAGTAATAGAGTTCCACCAATTAATAGCTCTGCCCTGTAGTTGTCTCGATGCAAGCCTCCTCTTAGTCGCATCATCAAAAAAATACGAATGCAAGTGTCCAACCACCCTTGAATCTCAACAGTCGGCTCTATCCCCTTAAACGGCTTTCCCCCAAGAGCAGTGAAGTCCTTACATAGCTTCGTGAAGCCCACAACCCTCGATACCTGCACTTGAACCCCAACATCTACCGCGGCTGCTCCTGGAGTGGGTACCCTTCTCATGATCGTTGCCACCATAGCCTCGAACATAGCTGGGTAATCTGGTATACCGCCATCAGCCACTCCAGGAACAGTCTCCTCCCTAGCAGTGTGTCTCAACGATTGACAACTAATTCTAAATCTGTAATATAAAATGATTGGTCCACATATGAGAAAACTGCAATAGAGTTCAAGCGCTACTATACTATACACCAATATATAGTCCACATCCATCAGAAATCTACAAATACATCTCTCATATGTCATTACGTCCTTGAACTTTGGCTAAAATCGATTAACTAGAGCTCTGATACCAAATGTGACGACTGTCCATAATTCCTGCACTTAACAATAGAAAAACTGCGCTGAAAAACATGCCAGACAGCTATTGACGATCATCAGGGTATGACAACACAAGCAGAACCTGTTGTATAACTCACAGCGCAGAGATAAAATATAATAGAACGCATATAACATGAATATAATAGTGAAGCATAATTGAGCAGAATCTTAAAACTTTCATATCAACTTGAAAGATCCATACATCCACTGGAATACATCATAGGAGCCTGTACAAAATGCCTCACTACAGGTCACTCAGAGATAGATCAACAAGCATAACAGCGGAAATAACAAGATATGTATAGTAGGAATTTATACGCAAGCCACCGGCTTGTCATCGATCTGCAGCATCGTCCTCACAAAGGTCTGCTACCTGCTACTCTGTGACGACTCGAATTTCGGTACCCTTTGAGCCGACCAAATATAATCCAAGTCCAACTCAAAGAACAGTAAAACTCAGATTTCGAAGAAAGAATTTAGAGGATGAGAAAGATAAGATAGAAAAGTCAGAATAGAAGAAAAAGAAAAACTTAAGAACAAAATCAGAGTAAACACGAATCTCACAACGGATCGAATAAAATATAATAGATATATAATCACTTTTTGAAATACAAACTGGATTTGAACTTACATAAATCATCAAAGTATATCACATACAAAATACAGTGGAAATAAACTCTATATATCTAATGTTGAAGCCTCCTGCTCGAAGCTCCTCCATAAAATCTGTAAAATCCTGAACTACTTGGCTGCCCGTACAAATTTGGGCACCCAAGAGTTTAGTGAAAACATAGAAAAATAAACTCCGGGTCAGTCATGGGACTGGTATGAGTAAACGATTTTAAAACAACTTGATTCATAAAGGATATCTCATAAGACTACGCCGTAAAAACGAAATGAGTTTTTCCTTTATGAGAATCCCGAGCATATGGTTTAACTTTCAAAACGTTTCGAAAGAAAAGATAATCGTAAGACCGATCCACACATAAACACGGATGGTTTTTACCTTATGATAACCCAAAGAAATTTTTGAAAATAATATTATTCTGATATTATAATAGTGTCTATCAATCCACACATAAATAGCAATCTAGCAGAACGCTTGCATCTCACGCTCTATATATATAGTATACAATCAAAACCGCTAGCACTTATTGGATAATGGATGTCAACTATGACAACATATGGAACCACCTTTCGATAGTGTATCTCTAGAGGGGAATACACTGGGTTCAACAAGAATGTCTTACAACCTGGCCACACATGACCGACCACTCATTTCTCTTGAGTGTATCAAATATATTGTCACCTTAGGTTGGTACCAACATAACCGTTCCGGGAGATACAGAAGAGAAAGAAGTAATAAAATGAATATTCTCTAGATGGTGACAATACAGCTTAATGGGAGCGAACCACATAGCCATGCTGCCTGCTCGATTTTTGTCATTTCCCGGTTGTGAGGCTTGAGGTCAAAACTTACCTTTAGATATATTACGTATTCATTTACTTTGAATGCCACATCGTCAAACCCGTCAAATCAAAAATTGATTTCCCCAAAACCACGGGTATAAAGCTAAGAGAAACGAATTTCTCCGCCACCAAACCTAGTTTTGAATAGATCAACTTATGTGATCTGTTAGGCATACTCTATCAGACATTCATCCATACAAGTTGTCCTGGGTCTGGACAAACCGAAGACACTATTCTGTAAAACCGTCTTAGGCAATTTCTACCTAGGATTGACATAACAGTCCTTGCATAAACTCCGTCTTCAATGGTCTTCATCTTGACTTTAAATTAATTAACGCCTAGGTCGAAACAAAATGGTATTTGGATTCCGTTAGAAAACCAATCCCGGTCTCTTTGAATCGATGAACGTAAAAATCTTTTGGGAACAAGTGATACTTAATGGAATCATGTTATCATATTTAGGCAAACTTCAATATATATAATATCGGGACTTATCTACATAATTCCTTATTATAACAATGGTTTAATATTATTTAAATAAGACATGTAAATGATTAAATTAAAATGAACAAGTCTATTGGATCATACCACAACATTTTTATCAAAACAAAACAACTATCACATAGATCCATCACAATTAAATAATCCAATAATTCAAATAATCGTCTTTCATAACATTGGTTGATCTTGGAAATGATTATATATATATATGACTTATTATTTCTTTCTTTAGATGAATAATTAATTCTATATAATTTATTTAAATCTTATTTAAAATGGAAAGTAGATGATACTTTCATAACTTAAACTTAATCGGTTTGCAATATGACATCGCCTTCCGATTCATTACTCTTCCCTTTATTTTCTGAACTTCAGAATACTCCCATCGTTATTGGTTAACAAATTTCTCTTACCAGTATCCCTCACAACCATTCTTACATACAAACATTTGCTTCAACCATTATTCACTTTGGATTTTTGAATATCCTTTCTTTCTGGATTCGTTTGATCATATCGACTTGATTTATAAATACTAGTACCGGGTCAAGTTTTTCTTATCTAGTCATGTTATAAATTCACATTTTATATGAATATTCAATATTTAATTTTCTTGTTGTAAATCCAACTTTTAAATCATTTCTTGGTTATTTTTTTTTATCGATCTAAGTCGATTTATTTTAAAATAACCTTCCATTCAAAACATTTGAGTATATTATAACACAATATTGTTGGCGCTCAGTCACCATTTATTTATTACCACGTAACATCGGTTACAGTTCAACTCAGTTGACTTGAACTGATTATCTAATAGATGTGTCCGTATTTTCTTCTAATTTTAATTAATTAGAAAAGAAATGAATTAACCCTTTTTTATTTGTTTATTTAAATAAAATAACCTTGTTTAATTTAGACCACATTTCAACTCCATATATAATGATCTTTGCCCGATCATCTACATCCGCTTCTCTCGGACATCATCAACCATATTAGCCTGTCTATCTGTTATTTCCTTACATTAAATCCATATTTAAAATGAATATTTACTATAAAAAAAATTCATTCCTTTTCGTTAGTTTAGTTCCTACTTTATTTTTTTCTTTGCTTTGATTTATTCATTCTTTTCTCCTACTTTCTTTGCTCCCCTTTTTCTATTTCATTACCAATACTACATGTTGCGCTAATAGCTTACATAACATATCGATGTTATGAATAATTACTCACTACTTGATCGTCGTATGTTACTCCTTTATATCAGCCATGTTCATAGATCCTTTTTTTTGGCTTCTACAATGCACATTAATATTGACTAACCAGTAACGTGCTTCCTTCCTATTTTCTTACCCAAACTGCTTTGATCCCTCCCTTCTTCCCATGCCGAACCCCGCCATATTCCACGTCAGCACATGAACCTCTCCTCTCATTTCACATACCACGACAAGCCATTCAAGCCTGTTCCCTCACTTCTTCCCTCTATCTTCTTGCCCATTTCTGTTTTTATTTATTATATTTTTTTTCCTAGGCCCTTGTACAACGCTCGCATGTACAAACAACAACACCCCTTACTTCCCAGACCCACACCCCTATTCATCATTTCCTTTATGTTTCCACCTGCCATTCCGTTGATTTCCTTCCCATTTCTTCCTTTGCTTCTTCCCTTACGTTACTCCCATTCATTTCAGCAATAGTTTCGAACAACCACTGGTCCGAACCCCTGAATAAAAATATGGGTGTTCGAACCCGAAGTACCTCGGGCTTATCACCAAAGTCCGATCCAAGAAACCACCCCTCCACGTCACCACCAGCCATTGATCAACGTCCAGCTTCACCAGAGAATCATCCTGACGCAGATGAGCATTCACCGACTACTATATAAAACGCAACACTAGACCCTACTGTTTAAGGTTCGTAAATACATTACTTCATTCAGGTGACACAAACTAATACCATATTTACTGTTTTTACATATAGTTGATTGATAAAGAACGAACCATAAATGCCTAAATGTTGTTAATATTAATTTCAATTTACATTTACTTGTGGGATCTTGTCATCTAGTTTATTACCATATGTTTAGGTCCTTATGATAATAAATGCATAAGTACATAACAAACTATAAATAAAAAAATTACCCAGTTTACATACAAATGGTTAGCATAGCCTTAACATGTATTAAATAACTCAAATACTTTTGTTTTTGGGTTGATACAACTAATCATATGCAGATGTGTGTATAAACAAAACATCAAACAATTAATATTTAAGTGATGATTGAACAAGAATTGGTAACTCAGAGTTTACTCATAAATATCCTCTATCTCTCTGTTCTTTAGTTTTCAGTTTCCATTCCAGGTTTTAACATGATATATATGCACTCATAAACATCTATTCACATATACAAATGGCATGATAACCAGTGAACAATGGGAAGTCTACTCACAAATATTTGTCCTGCTATTTCCAGTTTTCTGTCTTCTTTGTTTATATAAAGATTTGAATCAACTTCAATTATACACTCAATGCACACAAACACATGTATACTAGTATCATGCATATACTACCTGAAAGAGATTTAGATGGAAATGTTTACTCACCTAAATCAGTTCTCTGTTTTAGTTTTTCTGTCCAGATCTTTTCTTTGCCTTGCCATGTGTTTTGCTTTGATTTCTACTACCAGTTTTCTTCCTAGTTTTCGTTTGAATGCCGTGTGAAGGTATGCAGTACCAAGATGTGTATTTATAAATATAAATATGATTAAAATATTTGGGAAGCACATGTGTGTGCATGGGAAAGTGATGTTACTTTACGCTGTCTGATGGGAACTCCTAGCTGTGCCTAGGTGATTGGAATGCTATGTGTTGTTCACAGCATATGTGACTGAAAGAAGGGTGTTCCCTATATAGATGTTAGCTGGTCTGGTTCTATAGATTAATTGAAGTTACAATACATGGTATTCCCTATATAGGTACAAATAGCCACGGCCATGTCATGTTCTTAGGTTCTAGCTAGTCCATTCTTGTTTCAACATTAAGGCATGACAGTCCTATTAGAGTAACTAGATACATGCAGTCATATTCTTAGCCTTACTAAGTGGTACGGCTATGACAAGTACTGGTGTAGGCTGCCTATAGTCTTTGATTGAAACCAAGATGTTTGGTCATTTCTACATCAGTTCTTCCAGCTATGTATATCTTAGCTGTGCTTGTAGAGATGGATTGAATGGTGAAAGCTATATAGTAGTTGTGGGAGTCCAATTTTGTTCACACTTTTTTTTAAGTGTGAACAAAACACTCGGACCCTATTGGAGGAATTCAGGGGGGTCCATATGTGACCCACCAAATTCCTCCAATAGGAGGAAAGTGTTTTGTTCACACTTAAAAAAAAGTGTGAACAAAATCCTATTCGTAGTTGTGCATGTGTATATCGGTCGATATAAGGTAGGATAGTTGCTGCTATTGTTTGATAGGAAAGGCAGCTATTTGATTTGCTTAAAAGGTATATTCAGGTAGATGCTGTTGTGTGAATTGATTGAAAAAATGAGTTGTCGTGTTAAGGTCACTCAATTCATTCCAGTATGCACAGCCTATATGAATTATGTTTTTGTGCAGCTTTATAAAAATATAAACTTAGTTGCCATTTAATTTAAACTAATAAATGAAGTACAGTTTATGAGTTAAGAACCATTATAAAATGTAAAACAAATAGGCCACTACATAATTGTATACACACATAAATATATATATACACACACAAATTTGTCAAGGAACTATATCGTATAAAATGTGTATATATAGGATTTTATAAAAGATCATTTATTTTATCTAATATTTAAATCCAATTTATCCCATTATATTAATCACTTAATATAATCAAAAAATTGTTGTTTAACAAAATTAGCCACAAACCTGGTTCGTTACATACACAATCTGCCCATCCACAACAGGATGAACAACCCAAGGTAATAGATTAATCATAAAACCTTGAGTCAGACAACAGTCTTAATAAGAGAATAAATAACTATCTAACATCAACAATAAAGTATCTAAGAGATAGGTAGATCAATCAACTAATCTACCAATATCAATAGAGAAGAAACCCAAAACTGTCTCTTCCACATCTGACAGTGATAGCCTTTAGAAACAGCCAGAGAGAAAACATAGCAGACATAACAACCAGTTATTTAGCCTTGACCATCCTAATCGAGATCAACATCCCCCAATCACAATCCCCGAAGGCTCAAACTAACATCAGACAAGCACCCAAGAGATGTCTCCTTCAATGTTGAACAATCTATACAAGAAATACAAGCAAAGTAAACATCATCCATGACTCTGGCTATCACTGTCTATCCTGTTTGGAAGTCATCATTAATCGTATGACTGGCCGTCTTGCCATCCGTCAAGGGCTAATGGTAACCCCGGTTCTAGCGAAACTTCATACGCCTCTCATTGATACGTATCTAGGCCTTTCATCGATACCCAAAGTACTCAACTGTCCCATAGTCTTCTATGCTTCCCTATTATACCCTTGCTTTTAGTTCGCTAGAACCTACGACAGCGATAATTCCTCGGCCTTCAATATCTCTAGCCGTCATCACTGACGACTTCCTATAGCTGAAGCGTCTTCTCGAGCAACCATTATCCGTAAACTCACATCTTTGAGTCGTCTTCATATTAATTGCATTAAGACGATCAACAAACACTTCAAAACATTTCAAACATTCCAACTTGAATTCACTTCGAAGCCACGACCATCATTGAACCAAAAACATACTTCGTTTGGTCGATATCCGATTCACAACATTCCAGCTTTTACTGTGAATAACATACTACAGCATTCATTTTTGCTTCTACAACGTTTCAAAAACTCTATGGTATCCCATTCACAGCTTTTTTAAAACGTTTTCGGTTCTGCCCGATCCCACATTCAGAACCTTGCCCAATCCATGGATCTGCGCTTCAGATCCTTTCCCGATCCACCAATTTCGTTTGCCGATCCATCAGAGAAAACAAGCCTGATCCATCTTTATTTACAGCATTTCAGAAACGTTGTGGTCCAGAGTTGCTCGATCCATTTGATCCCACGAGTTGCGCATGCCCGATCCACTAGAAAACATTGCCCGATCCATGCAAGATCTTTGCCTGATCCAAGCTCTAGATTGTTGCCCGATCCATGCTTTTCGACAATGTTTCAGAAACGTTGTCGATCTACCGTTGCGCGATCCATCAAAACTGAACTGATCCGCCGTATGCACCTCAGGCTGATCACTCCTTTTTCCGTGTTTTCCCATCGTTTTCTCCAATCCATCACCAGATCAGCCTGATCCATCATCAACTCAACCGATCTATTCGAGAACCTTGCCAAATCACGTTTTCCACTGTGTGCGCCCTTGGCCGATCTACTATTTCGCCACGTTCTCGACTAAACTATATTTTTGACATTCGAACCAAACAAACATGATCCAAATTGCCAACTTCAAACCAATATTCAATATCAAAATTGAACAATGACTAAACAATCATTAATACACTAATTATCATGATATAATCATATAAAATTCACCAATAATGATTAAACAATTAACCGAACCAAATAAATGGATCTAACTTGTATAAACATAGAATTAACACATGAATTTATCGTTATAAATTGCTAGATTATATCCTATGGTGATTCAAATTGAAATCATACTTACATCGATTAGATCTCGGTGAAATTAACTTGAAATAATGAAAACAAAATCAAACAACCCATATACTTGATTGAGTCTGTGACTGCCCGCCCCGCACCAACCGACATTTACTCCAAATGTGCGCTGTACACATGTCCAGTTAGTACGGAACGGGTCGTGAGAAGGAAAGGGAAGAAGGAAATAAACATGCGAGGAACCTGTAGAATGTCTCACAGCGCATAGAATAAAATATAATAATAACATACTTGACATAAAACAGGAGAGACAGTGAGTAAGATGAAAATCAGAACTAAACATCATAGCAGCGGAAATCCAAAATACAGCTTATTACAACTTTCAAACTGTCTCAAAGCAAAGGTAAGATAAAAGAGGTACACTACTAATGCCCAAGTAGCGACCACCAACGACACAGGGAGAATGTGTATATATATATCATACATGGAAGCCTCCTGCCCGCCTCCGAATCAGCTACTCGCGCATCACCAGCTAACCTGTCTCTAGTCTGCTCGTGTGAGCACCCAGAGTAATAAGAGGAGACATAAAACTCTGGGTCAGACATAAAGCCTGGTATGAGCGATAAGCATCTAAAGTGAACAATAACAGGCAGACTAAAAACATACTTGAACCTGGACCTGCAACCAAAGAGTTAGCACTACATACTGTACAACACTCCAAGGTATCATATCAAACGGTGTAAAGATACAGAGGTGGGGGAGGTGTGCATGTCATAATGATGGCAAACAATCAAACACAGCATCCATCCTCACATCTCTCACTCAGTGCGTAAAGCATACGATATTCACCACTTCGATCACCCAACATACCTTGCTACGATCACTTTTCCCCATGAAGTCATAAATGGCTTCACTGCACTGATAATGTAGCCACAAATCCTTCACTATGTCCACTTTGCCCCATGGAGTCACAAGAACCCCACTGCACTGGCTCATAGCCTTACTAATCCTTACTATGTCCACTCTGCCCCATGGAGTCACAAGAACCCCACTGCACTGGCTCATAGTCTTATTACGCATCACCTTGCCCCTTGGGTCATAATGACCCTACTGCACTGATAACGTAGTCTTGCTACCATCATTTTGCCCCTCAGGTCATAATGACCCTACTGCACTGATAAGTAGCCCATCATTCATTCTTAGTGGTGAATCGAAGTTATGAACGTCGACAACTCCTTAGCACACGTCCCGCAGCAAAGTCCAACCATGAAGTGAACTCATTGGTTCCCGTGCTCTAACTTCCCATATTGGACTACCTTTGCATCTCGGGTTATTGGTCGATACTGGGTCGGGTCGGATCAGAAGCTTCTTCATCACTGGATCGGTTCGTGTCGCCATCACCCCTGGCGGATCGGGTCGGGGTCTCCAGCTTGCCATGGTTCAGATCGTCATCGCGGTCCTCTTTCTCTTTGCTTCGGATCGTGCTCCTCTCCTCAGTTCGGATCGGAATACCCCATACGGATCGGATCGCGCTCCTCCAGCTCGTGGCTCCCCCTGGTTCGGATCGGCGTCTCCTGGTGCATCGGATCGTGGATGCTGCTTTCCTCTGTTCGGATCGTGATATGAAGCACGAGTGGATCGGATCGGGTAGCAGTTCACGGTTGGTGCTCGTGGGCCTTGCGCAGATGGTTCAGTTCGGAGGAGATGACTCGACTCGTGGTGATGTCTCACGATCCCATAGGGCGATCCGATCGTCCCTCAATCCCCTATCCGATCCGAATCCTGCACCTTGTCCAGCGAGTTGTTTACGCCCCTCGATGGCGTTTTCTACCATTCCAACTATTCTAACTAATCACAAAACATTTCATACAGTCATAGCAACATGCATAATCAACCACACACATCAAAACATCAATATAATAGGTAGAAATGGATCAAACATAGCCAAAACCCCTATTTTCCCTTAAGCATGTTTAGGTGAGACTAAGAATAGGATTAGCAAAACTTAACCAAATTAACCCAAATTCATGTTAGAGGTCTAAAACATCATTCCGAATTTTATAAACATTTTTCCAGAATTTTATCATGTTTAAATTCGCTAATTAACACTAATCACCCCTAATTAGCCATAATTAGTGCAAAACTATGCAAATCACTCACCTTAGCCACAAATGAACTAAGATCTGAAATAATTCTCTGATTTGATGTGAATCTCAATGCCAAACAGCAGCTCCTATGTTGCTTTGGTGAAGATCTTCCTTGATTAGAGGTTGCTAAGCCAAATCTTTGATCAAAAGGTGAGTTGGAGGTGATTTAGAGGTTGGAGGCCATTTTTAGGGTTCCTTGGTGATAAGTGGAGGCTATAAAACTGAAATGGAATGATCCTCTATCTCATTTTAGCCCCCCCATAACCCTAATCCCGAAATGGGTTATGGGCCTATCCACTAATCACCCGATTTGGCCCGGTTAAGTAGTTTTTCACCCTCCAAACCTTATTTCAGCCATATCTCCCAAACGGTAAGTCCGTTTGGCTATTGTGACCACTCTACGGAAAGGTAAACCATCAAACGAGTCTAATGGAAGTGGTTTCAGGTCAGAATTCCTTTCCAATCAAAAGTTATGGCCAAAATAGTAACAACTAAGGGCAAAATGGTCATTTAAAAATCGACAAAAATCATGAACATGGGAAATGACTCTAATGGATGTTTCCCAAAGTTACATGACCATACGACTTCATACGGGAAAGAAATAAATATTCTACGATCCCCCGATGCGTAGAATACGGGTCATTACACTCTTCCCCCCTTAAGAAATTTCGCCCCTGAAATTCCCTAATCAAAACACACACAAAGGTCCCGCATGCCTATCAATCATAAAACAACAATCAAACATGCAATCAAACAAAACAAGTCTACCCTAGCATGCGGAAAACTAAATTACAAAGTAAATCTTACCAGGCAAAGACTTCTGGATATGCCTTCCTAATGCCCTCCTCTGTCTCCCAAGTACAATCATTCTCGTCCTCGCCCCACTGAACCTTGAGTAGCTTCACCGCCTTCCTTCGAAGTTGCTTTGTATCGTGCCCCACAATACGAATCGGCTTGTGGTTCCCAACTGCTTCGAGTTCTACTTCGAAGTCCTCTAATTGATCAGGTGAAATAGTCATATCTGAGTCGTGAACGAACTTCCTTAGTTGGGAAACATGAAATACATTGTGAACTCCCGCCATCTTCTCTGGTAAGCCAACTCTATACGCCAAATTCCCGACTAATTCAAGAACAGGGAATGGGCCAACAAATCTTGGTGCCAACTTGCCTCTCCTGCCAAATCGAATCACACTCTTTAACGGAGAGATCTTGACAAACACCAAGTCACCAACTGAGAATTTCAAATCTCTTCTCCTCTTATCAGCATAACTCTTTTGCCTATCTTGGGTAGCTTTCATTCGTTGTTGAATGATCTTAATCTTATCGGAAGTTTCTCTCACCACATCTGGTCCAAGCACAAACTTCTAGCCAGTCTCTATCCAACATGATGGTGAGTTGCACGGTCTTCCGTACAAAGCTTCATACGGAGCCATACCGATACTGGATTGGTAGCTATTATTATATGCAAACTCTACTAGATGCAAATGGTCATCCCATGATCCACCAAAATCCAATATACAAGCTCTCAAGAGATCTTCCAATATACGATTCACCCTCTCCGTCTGACCGTCGGTCTGAGGATGATATGCGGTACTGAGATGTAATCCTGACCCTAGAGCCTCTTGTAAGCTCTTCCAAAACCCACTAGTGAACAACGGGTCTCGGTCACTCACAATGCTTTTGGGTACTCCATGAAACCTCACTACCCACTTCATATACAATTCTGCCAACTTGGCTGCCGTTCTGGTCGATTTGACTGGTATAAATCTTGCAATCTTAGTCAATTGATCCACAATTACCCAAATGCTATCATATCCCGATCTAGTCCTTGGCAAACCATTGATGAAATCCATCGAGACTTGCTCCCATTTCCATTCGGGAATTTCTAATGGTTGCAACAACCCACTAAGCTTCCTTTGCTCGGCTTTAACTAGCTGGCAATTCATGCATTTGGATATAAACTTCCCAATGTCTCTTTTCATCCCTTCCCAGTAGTAGGTCTGTCTCATGTCTCGATACATCTTATTACCACCGGGATGTATAGTCAGTTTTGAGTGATGACATTCTCTAAGCACTTCATCTCTCAAACCATTCACGTTGGGCACAACTAGTCTTCCATTCTTTCGAAGCCATCCATCTCGATCAAGCCCATACTCATCCATCTCCTCATCGATACCCATCTCTAACTTGGAGATGGCTTCCAATAGGTTAGGATCGTCCCTTTGACTGGAACCAATCCGCTCTATCAAAGTGGATCTGATCGTCAAACTAGCTAGCATAACTGGATCCAATTCGCACTTTAGTCTGAAATCAAACCCCGCGATATACTCCAGTTGCTTCCACTCAAGAAACATTGCCCCTAAGCTGGCATGTCTCCTACTCAAGGCATCGGCTACCGCATTACCTTTCCCAGGTGTATATGCGATATCAAAATCATATGAAGCCAAGAACTCTAACTATCTCTGCTGACGGAGATTCAGATCTTTCTGAGAGAAGAGATACTTTAACAATTTATGATCGGTAAACAACTCAAATCTTTCTCCCAAGAGATAGTGTCTCCACATCTTCAGCGCAAACACAATCGCTGCTAATTCCAAATCATGGGTAGGATACTTCTTCTCATGCGGCTTTAGCTGTCGACTAGCATAAGCTACAACCCTACCTCCTTGCATCAATACAGCACCCAGTCCGGTACCACAAGCATCTGTGTATACTGTCATCTCTTCATTCCCTTTAGGAATGACTAACACTGGCGCACGCGTCAACTTCTCCTTTAGACTCTTGAAGGCATCCTCACACACTCCGTCCCATACGAAGGACTGATTCTTCTTAGTCAACTGAGTCAACGGTGCTGCTATCTTGGAGAAGTCCTGGATAAACTTACGGTAATATCCAGCTAATCCCAAGAAACTTCTTACATCTGTTGCATTCTTGGGTGTAGGCCAATCCTGTACCGTAGCCACCTTCGCAGGGTCCACGGCAATACCACTCTCTGAAACAACATGACCCAAGAATCTCACTTCCCTTCTCCAAAAATGACACTTAGAGAATTTCGCTTTCAATTGGTGTTTCCTCAACACCTCCATCACTATCCTCAAGTGTCCCTTGTGTTCCTCCTCAGTCCTTGAATAAACAAGGATATCATCTACGAACACAAGAACAAACTTATTCAACTGATCTCTGAATACTCGATTCATAAGATCCACAAAGTAGGCTGGTGCATTGGTCAACCCAAATGGCATGACCAACCACTCATAAAATCCAGACGGCGTCCTAAATGCCGTTTTCGGAACACTCTCATCTGCTACTCGAACCTGATGAAATCCTGTCACGAGGTCCAACTGGGAGAACACTCTAGCTCCTTCCAGCTGATCAAACAAATCATCTATCCACGGTAGAGGGTACTTATTCTTCCTCGTCACCTTATTCAACTCGCGATAGTCCACACACAAACGAAGGGAACCATCTGCCTTAGTGGCAAACACAACTGGTGCTCCCCACTCGGAGACACTCCTTCTAATAAATCCCTTCTTCAAAAGATTGCTGACTTGCACCCCGAGCTCTCGCTGCTCCCTTGGTGCCATACGACGAAGTGGCATCACTATAGGTCTGGCATCTTTCACTAAATCAATACGGAACTCAATCTCTCGGTGTGGTGGAAGCCCGGTCACCTCCTCGAAGACGTCCGGATACTGGCCAACCACGAGCACATCTGACAACTCATCCTGCGGGATGTCGAGGGAATTTACAAAACTAGCCATAACCCCATCACTAGGTAGGCTACCAAGCACTACCCTCCGCCCATCATCCGCCCTCACTGTCACCAAAATGCCCTCACAGTCTACCACCACCCCGTATCTTTGGAGCCAATCGACTCCCAATATAATGTCATACCAAGTAAAGCCCAAAACAAAGCAATCACAAACAAACATACATCCATGACTCGATAAGACCAAATTCCTGCAAATCATACTAAGGCCAGTCGAACCACCAATCGGGTTCATCACAACCAATGGTCTATCGACTATCTCGGGTTCCAGTCCCAACCTATCTACCAAGTCACTAGATATGAAGGAACGGGAAGCCCCAGTATCAAACAAGACTCGAACTGGTATATCATAAATAGAAAGCATACCTTGAATAACAACATTCTTTCCTTTCTCCGCCGCAGTTGGGGCATTCGACGAAGAAGGAACAACATCAATAGCATATGCTTTCACAATCTGCTTCTCCTTAAGAGGTTGCGGACACTTATCCTTATGATGTCCCACTTGACCACAGTTGTAGCACTTCCTTTCCGCTGGCTTGGCCCGACATTCTTTAGCATAATGGCCCTTCTTACCACAGCTAAAGCACTCAACATCCTTCTTGCTCTTTTTCTGTCCACCTTTTGATTGGTCCTGCTTCCTCTTATTCTGAGAGTTATTCTTGCCTCCACCGCCTGCTTGCAGCTTTGGCCCTTCTGCAGATGCAGCCTCAGTCTTTGACTTAGGGTAAAGACTCTCTGATCTCAAAGCTTTCCCCACGATCGATTCAAAAGTCTCCTCGATGTGATTGATAAGCCTTTCCCCCAAGTACCCATCCAAACCAGTAATGAACTTCTCATTCTTCTTCTCAGGAGTGTCAATGAGAGACAGTCCATACTTCGACAAAGTGTCGAACTCAGCAATATAATCAGAAACTGCCCTTCCGTTCTGCTTGAGTTCCAAGAACCTCTTAAACAACACTGACTTCTGGGCAGCTGGAATAAACTTCTCGCTAAAGCGAGCCTTGAACCGATCCCAAGTAACCTGATCCTATTGAGTAGCTGTTCTGATGGCATTCCACCAATTCATCGCTCGCCCTTGCAGCTGACGAGACGCTAGCCTTCTCTTCATCGCATCCTCAAGACCCAAGTCATCGAAGATACGGTCACAGCTATCCATCCAGTCCTGAACATCTGTGGCCGACTCCGTCCCGTGGAACGGCTTCCCGCCAATGTTAGTGTAATCTTTGCACAGCTTGGCGAAATCGACCCTAGGCGCCTTCACTACTGGGCCAACACCAACTCCGGGATTGGGAACTGCCCCTTGCACTTCTCTAAGCATGTCTCTCATGAGGTTAGTAAACATCGCCCGCATGTCAGCGGCATTCCCTTGGTTGGTCCCTCTACCAGCACCCCTCGTGTCTCGGCTCATCGTCAATCTGAAAAAGGGAAACGATTAACGACCCCATAGTGGTGCTAGTGCAGTGCGACTTCATCTTTATACTACTAATAGTATATATATACATAGCTTTTGAAAACCAAAGTAATCACAAATACGCGCTCTTATATACGTACTATCTCTCCCTGGTGTCTTTCCCTAGGTTAACTACGCAACCTAGAGCTCTGATACCAAGTGTGACTGCCCGCCCCGCACCAACCGACATTTACTCCAAATGTGCGCTGTACACATGTCCAGTTAGGACGGAACGGGTTGTGAGAAGGAAAGGGAAGAAGGAAATAAACATGCGAGGAACCTGTAGAATGTCTCACAGCGCATAGAACAAAATATAATAATAACATACTTGACATAAAACAGGAGAGACAGTGCATAAGCTGAAAATCAGAACTAAACATCATAGCAGCGGAAATCCAAAATACAGCTTATTACAACTTTCAAACTGTCTCAAAGCAAAGGTAAGATAAAAGAGGTACACTACTAATGCCCAAGTAGCGACCACCAACGACACAGGGAGAATGTGTATATATATATATCATACGTGGAAGCCTCCTGCCCGCCTCCGAATCAGCTACTCGCGCATCACCAGCTAACATGTCTCTAGTCTGCTCGTGTGAGCACCCAGAGTAATAAGAGGAGACATAAAACTCTGGGTCAGACATAAAGCCTGGTATGAGAGATAAGCATCTAAAGTGAACAATAACTGGCAGACTAAAAACATACCTAAACCTGGACCTACAACCAAAGAGTTAGCACTACATACTGTACAACACTCCAAGGTATCATATCAAACGGTGTAAAGATACGGAGGTGGGGGAGGTGTGCATGTCATAATGATGGCAAACAATCAAACACAGCATCCATCCTCACATCTCTCACTCAGTGCGTAAAGCATACGATATTCACCACTTCGATCACCCAACATACCTTGCTACGATCACTTTGCCCCATGAAGTCATAAATGGCTTCACTGCACTGATAACGTAGCCACAAATCCTTCGCTATGTCCACTTTGCCCCATGGAGTCACAAGAACCCCACTGCACTGGCTCATAGCCTTACTAATCCTTACTATGTCCACTCTGCCCCATGGAGTCACAAGAACCCCACTGCACTGGCTCATAGTCTTATTACGCATCACCTTGTCCCTCGGGTCATAATGACCCTACTGCACTGATAACGTAGTCTTGCTACCATCACTTTGCCCCTCAGGTCATAATGACCCTACTGCACTGATAAGTAGCCCATCATTCATTCTTAGTGGTGAATCGAAGTTATGAACGTCGACAACTCCTTAGCACACGTCCCGCAGCAAAGTCCAACCATGAAGTGAACTCATTGGTTCCCAACTGGATCCCGAGCTCTAACTTCCCATATTGGACTACCTTTGCATCTCGGGTTATTGGTCAATACTGGGTCGGGTCGGATCAGAAGCTCCTTCTTCACTGGATCGGTTCGGGTCGCCATCACCCCTGGCGGATCGGGTCGGGGTCTCCAGCTTGCCATGGTTCGGATCGTCATCGCGGTCCTCTTTCTCTTTGCTTCGGATCGTGCTCCTCTCCTCAGTTCGGATCGGAATACCCCATACGGATCGGATCGCGCTCCTCCAGCTCGTGGCTCCCCCTGGTTCGGATCGGCGTCTCGTTGTGCATCGGATCGTGGATGCTGCTTTCCTCTGTTCGGATCGTGATATGAAGCACGAGTGGATCAGATCGGGTAGCAGTTCATGGTTGGTGCTCGTGGGCCTTGCGCAGATGGTTCGGTTCGGAGGAGATGACTCGACTCGTGGTGATGTCCCACGATCCCATAGGGCGATCCGATCGTCCCTCAATCCCCTATCCGATCCGAATCCTGCACCTTGTCCAGCGAGTTGTTTACGCCCCTCGACGGCGTTTTCGACCATTCCAACTATTCTAACTAATCACAAAACATTTCATACAGTCATAGCAACATGCATAGTCAACCACACACATCAAAACATCAATATAATAGGTAGAAATGGATCAAACATAGCCAAAACCCCCTATTTTCCCTTAAGCATGTTTAGGTGAGACTAAGAATAGGATTAACAAAACTTAACCAAATTAACCCAAATTCATGTCAGAGGTCTAAAACATCATTCCGAATTTTATAAACATTTTTCCAGAATTTTATCATGTTTAAATTCGCTAATTAACACTAATCACCCCTAATTAGCCATAATTAGTGCAAAACTATGCAAATCACTCACCTTAGCCACAAATAAACTAAGATCTGAAATAATTCTCTGATTTGATGTGAATCTCAATGCCAAACAGCAGCTCCTATGTTGCTTTGGTGAAGATCTTCCTTGATTAGAGGTTGCTAAGCCAAATCCTTGATCAAAAGGTGATTTGGAGGTGATTTAGAGGTTGGAGGCCATTTTTAGGGTTCCTTGGTGATAAGTGGAGGCTAGAAAACTGAAATGGAATGATCCTCTATCTCATTTCAGCCCCCCCATAACCCTAATCCCGAAATGGGTTATGGGCCTATCCACTAATCACCCGATTTGGCCCGGTTAAGCAGTTTTTCACCCTCCAAACCTTATTTCAGCCATATCTCCCAAACGGTAAGTCCGTTTGGCTATTGTGACCACTCTACGGAAAGGTAAACCATCAAACGAATCTAATGGAAGTGGTTTCAGGTCAGAATTCCTTTCCAATCAAATGTTATGGCCAAAACAGTACCAACTAAGGGAAAAATGGTCATTTAAAAATCGACAAAAATCATGAACATGGGAAATGACTCTAATGGATGTTTCCCAAAGTTACATGACTATACGACTTCATATTGAAAAGAAATAAATATTCTACGATCCCCCAATGCGTAGAATACGGGTCATTACAGAATCCGTGCAAGAGATGCTTATCGCTCACCAAATCCACAAATTAGCTTTAAAATGATGATTTATAAATCCGGACAACGAAGAATGATGAAGAACGACCTTCGAATCAATCACTTTGATGCGATCTACCTTTCTTCGATGTTGATCTTCAATCTACTAATTTAGATCTATGAAATTAATGGAATAAATGGGTATTTGAGTGGAGTAGGGAGATTCTCAAACCCCAACCAAATAGAGAAATGAAGAAACCAAACGATTCTCCTTGCCTATACCCCCTATTTATAACCATATAACGAGCCCACCAATGGGCCACACCAAATAAGCCCACTAATGACTAGTTAACCTGTCCAGAAAATGTGTAACACTAAAACAGCGATTCCTCCCAAACCGCTGAACCAAATCTTTAATATGATCACTCTGTGGAATTGGCAACACCATTTTAAATCCAATGAAATCAATTCAAGCACCTGATTCGATCCCATTCAAAAGTTATCCCCTAAACAAAAATAACCTAGGTAAAATGGTCACAAATAAAATTGGTAAAAAATCATGCACATTTCTCACACCCCCATGAACAACATATCAAAATATGAGAATGATCCGACCCTTAGAGAATTAAATAGAAATATTTTACGATCATCTGATACGTAAAATGCGGGTCGTTATAGGACTATTCTTACAGCTGGTTTGGAGTGATTTTTGTTGTAATCTACAATATGTTGCACTTATGTGATGTAATTGTTTTGCCTTTCTAGCTTTAATGTATTAGATACGAATATCTCCTTACATGGAGATTAAATATGTTTGCAATATTTTATAGCTAGGGCTAGCAAAATGTTTATAGTCGGCAAGCAATCAGCCTATCTCCTGTATAATTATGTACTCATTGCTTGTTGTAATGAAAATGGTGTTATGGATCACTATAAAAAATGGTTGGACTTGCTAAAAGTTAATGGCTATATCACCAAAAAAAAACTGCTTTTCTTTATGGCGACTTGGTTATAATTCTCTCCTCTTCTTCATTCACCATTTCCTCTGTATCTGATCTTCCTCCCCCATACCTTTTGTTCTCTCTCCCTTCTCTTCGTCTCTCTGCTGCAATCATATATCCCAGCTTTTGCTCATGTGGAAAAGTATTGTTTTTTTCCTTACCATAACCATATCTAGTTCCACTTCCTTCCTTTGTCCTGAGCCTCCTCAGGCTATCCTCATCCTTTTTATCAGCTCTTCATTTATAAACTATAATTTTTAGTTCCAACTCACTAAGTTCCTCTCGTTTAGTCTACTGGTTCACGCTTGTTGTTATTCGTGATTCCCAGATCCGCCTCTCCCCTTGCAGCATCTTTCACTCAGATCTCTCATGCTCTCTGCAAAAGGAAGAACTATCGTGGTTGTGGATCGAACATTGTTCCATGTGCCGGTGAGTTCCGTCAGCTCTCTTGTGTTCTTGCGTGTTGGGGTTGTGTTTGTTTCTGATGTGGTTTGTAACAACCCATATTTTTAGTGATTGAATATTTAATTTAATATTTTAAATATTGATTTGACATTTAAATAACTCGAATTCTACGATTTTGAGTATTGATATAATCAGAATAGTAAACTAATAAATTTATTTCTGAAACATTGAAAATAAACTAGATTTGAGGTATAATATGAATTGGATGATTTACTAAGACCCAGTTACGTTTAGATTTGAATTATAATAAGGAATTTATTAATTAAACGAAGTTTGATCGTATTAATTTAAATTAGTTAAAAACGAGCTCGCCGCATCGATAGTTCGCAGTTTAACGATTTGATCTTAAATTGAGTATATAGGATTCTATATAAGTCTAAGTTATGTGGAACGAGAATTTTCCAGAGTTATTAGATTATAGTTTTATAATGAAAGAAAAAAATCGAGACTTCATCTTGCAGATTTTGAGTTATTTCAAAATCAAAATTTTTAAATAAATAGCGGTATAATGTTTATGAACTATGACGATTTATTAAACAAAATGAAAGGATTTTAAATAAATTAGATATCGATTTAACGTGGAATTTAAATTGTTGTGTTTAAAATCTAAATTAGTTTATTTTGAGGTTATATTAAATTCTATTTAAATATATATGATAATAAGAATTTATTATCAATGGATTTGATTGTTTTGAAATTGGTTTATATTTTATGGATTTAATTTAACACGTGAGAATAACCAATTTTCAAACGACCTCAAATTTTATTGAAATCAATTTGATAAAATTTGTAATGGTTAATTATTGTAATATTTCCTATTTCATGTCAACTGGAGTGATTATGTGATGGTGCGTGATATAAACGCATATCGATTTTACATTTTAAAATTAAAATAGGAGTTTTTCAAACAGTTTCAGAATTTTAACCAGTTCCATCAGCTCCGGATATAGTTATTGTATGATTTCAATTTTCATCGCGATCGGAGCTCATATGTAGTCATTCGAGCATAAAACTTCCAAAGCAAGTTTTGTGTAAATATTGAAATTAATAAAATAATTCCAAACACTTTCCTATATAATATCGCATACCTTTTTCCCCCTTTCATAACAGCCGCCACCTTCTATTTTACTTCATCATGAAAATCGATTTCTATCTCTCGACTGGGGAAGA
Source organism: Allium sativum (assembly GCA_030737875.1). Classification (NCBI taxonomy): domain Eukaryota; kingdom Viridiplantae; phylum Streptophyta; class Magnoliopsida; order Asparagales; family Amaryllidaceae; genus Allium; species Allium sativum. Next base: position 1,022,684,592 of record CM060926.1, read on the forward strand.
ATCAGGTGAAGCCTAGGAAGTTGTAGAGAGAGGCGAAAGCTTCCTCTCGATGGTGGTTGGAGGGGTTCTGGTAAACGGTGGAGGCAGGTAGAGGAGTTCGACTGTAGGAGTGTTGTTTTCGTTTTATGGAGATTTCGACCGATGGAGGGGAAAGTAGTCGATGGACTCTGAAGGAGAAGGGAAGGAGAGAAGGAGGTCGAGTTTTCGGCATCGATCGGGGGTGTGTTGGTGGCCTGTAGTCGGAGAATTCGGGCTCGAAGCGATTTCCGTTCAAGTCCAAACTCCGGCGAGCTGGATGGTGGTTGAGGGTCCGGTCACAGGGCGAATGTAGCAGCCCACATTTTACGTATCGGAGGATCGTAGAATAATTTTATATAATTCTCTAAGGGTTGGATCATTCTCATATTTAGATATGCTATTTATGGGGACGTGAAACATGTCCATAATTCTTACCAATTTTATTTGTGAGTTTAGTATAGGTGTTAACTTTTGACTGGGATCGAATAAGGTGCTGAGATCGATTTCATTGGAAAGGAAATGGTGCTGCCAATTCCGTAGAGTGGTCACATTAAAGATTTGGTTCAGCGATTTGGGAGGAATCACTGTTTTAGTGCTGCACAATTTTCTGTATAGTTTTTTGTGAAGCCATTTATGGGCTGATTTGGTGTGGCTCATTAGTGGGCTGGTGGGAGGCTATAAATAGGGGGTTAGAGGTATGTAGAATGGTTTACTTTCTTCATTCTCTCATTTAGTTGAGCACGTGATCCTCCTTGCTCAATCAAATACACATTTCCACCATTAAAATCTATATCTAAGAAAGAAGATTGAAGATCTACATCAAGTGAAGAGAGATTTCATCAAATCGAGAGGTTTGAAGGTTGTTCTTCGCTGTTCAGATTCATGATTCATTGTTTTTAAGCTAGATCAAAGATTTGGTGAGTGATAAGAATTTCTCACATGGATTCAATCAAGTATATGAGTTGTTTGATCTTATTTTTATCATTTTAAGTTGTTTTCGCCAAGATCTATATTATGGTAAGTATATTTTCATATGAATCACCATAGGAACTAATTTAGTAACTTAAATCGGTAAACTCTTACTTAAATTCGTATGTTTATGCAAGTTATGATCCATTATTTAGTTTATTCATTGATTTATCATGATTTGGTAAATTTTATATGATTATTGGTGAATAATTGTCATCTTGATGTTGTTGATGGTTTCATAAGGGTTGATTGTTGAACTGGATGATTTGGATGAATTATCTGCATCGACGTTGTCATTTCGTGATGATTTGGTCAAGATTAGAATTATACTGGGAAAATCCTGGAGTCGGGTCTTCTCGCTCAGGTCGTATGTCTTGTTCTCCAAGACATGGAAGGTTGTTGGTACCAGGTCGTGGAAGACAAACCGTTAGAATTTGAAGCTTGCTGGATCATTGGTTTTATTAGGTCTGGTCGTTCGAAGGCTTTAGGTTGTGACAAAGTTAAGTCGTTTGACTTGCGGTAAGGCAGACGTTCTATTCTATGAGGGGGCGGGTCGTTCTACATTGGACCTAGTCAGGTCATTGGGTGAGTCAGGTCCGGTCGGCCTGTATAATGAAGTGGAGATGGGTTTGTCCAAAGGACGATGCAGTCAGGTTGTTAACGAATTGGATGACTCGGGTCGTGGAAAGATTAGAACGACCTACTGATGGGTCATTGATCTGGTAAGATGGCCCAGTGGGTTGTGGGTCATGGGTCGGTTGCGACCTAAAGGGGGACGACCTGACTAAGATGGACCATTATATGGTGTTATTTTGGTTCAGTGATGAATCTGACTTAGAAGTAAATTAAATTAGGAATGTTCGAAGTGTTGTAATGAGTTCGTTGATCATCGTAATGCAGTTAATTTGAAGAAGACTCAAGGTGGTGAGTTCGTGGATAATGGTTGCTCGAGAAGTGGCTTGAGCTTGCAAATAGTCATCAGGTTGGATGGCTAAAGATAATGAAGGCCGAGGAATTATCGTTGTCGTAAGTTCTAGCGGACTCAAAGCAGGGGTACAATGGGGGCACCCAAAGACTAGAAGTGGTTGGTCGAGTCCCCTGGGCAGTCATGATGGGCTTAGTTGTCGAGAATGGAAAAGACAAACATACGAGTCACGATGGCATATCGAGTTTTTGCTAGAACCAGGGTTTACCATTAGCCCTTGACGGACGGTAAGGTGTTGAGCCAGCCATACGATTAACGATGGTTTCAAAGCAGGATTGGCCGTGATAGCCAGAGTCATGGATGATGTTTGTTTGCTTGTATCATCTTGTGTAGATTATTCGACATCGAAGGAGATATCTCTTGGGTGCTTGTCTAGTATTGGTTTAGGCCTCTGGGGATTGTGCTTTGGAGATGTCAATGTCGATTAGAGTGGTCTACGCTTGATAAATGGTTGCCATGAATGTACAGTTATTTCTATATGCTTGTTGTGAAGGCTATCACTGTCGGATGTGGGGAAGACGGGTTTGGGTTCTTCTCTATTGGTGATGACAGATTAGTTGATTAATCTGCGTATTCTCTCATACTTTATTGATGATGTTAGACAACTGTTTTATTGCTCACTAAGAGTGTTGTCTGACTCAAGGTTTTATGTTTCCCTCTTATTACCTTGGGTTGTTCATCCATGTGTTGGATGAGTAGACTGAGTAGCAGGTGACAGGTAGCAGATCTTGGTGGACGATGCTGCAGATCGATGATGAGTTGGAGGCTTACGTACTAGTTTTTTACCACTATCTAGTATTTGTTGTCTCCATTGTTTGGTGTTTTCTTTGAGTGTTGTAATGAGGCTTGTTGTACAGACTCTTGTAATGTTATCCAAGGTTGTAATGGAAATTTCATGGTGTTGTGAAAGGGTTTAAGATTCCGTTCAATTCAGCTTCACTATTATTACATGTTCTATATATTCTATTATATTTTATCCTTGTGCTGTGAGTTATACGACAGGTTCTGCTTGTGTTATCTTACCTCGATGATCGTCCACAACTGCTTGGCATGTCTTTCAGCGCATTATTTCCTTTGTTAAGTGCAGAAGTTGTGGGCGGTCATCATATTTGGTATCAGAGCTCTGGTTATCAATTTTAGCAAAAGTTAAAGGACGTAATTACGTATGAGAGACATATTTGTTGATTTCTGATGGATGTATACTATATATGAGTGTATAGTATAATAGCGTTTGAACTCCATTTGTAGTTTTTCTCGTGTATGGACTAATCATTCTATTTTATAGATTTAGAATGTGTCGTCGATCACCGAGACACACTACTAGGAATGGTACTATTCCTGTAGGGGGTAATGGTGGTATACCAGATTACCAAGCTATGTTCGAGGCCACGATGGCAGCGATCATGAGGAGGGTACCCTCTCAGGAGACAGTTGCGGTAGATGTAGGAGTTCAAGTGCTAGAGTCGTGGACTTCGCAAAGCTGTGCAAAGACTTCACCACTCTATTAGGGAAGCAATTAAAGGGAAGAAACCAATTTAAGAGATCCAAGGGTGGCTTGATACTTGTTTCTGGATTTTTGGAGACTTGGGAATTGACGATGCGACTAAGAGGAAGCTTGCGTCGACACAACTACACGGCAGAGCCATGGATTGGTGGAACTCTATCACTCTAGAGACTCCGGAGGATGAGATATCATGGTAGCAGTTCCAAGTCAAGTTTGAGATGAAGTTTATCTCTACCATCCAGAAGTTTATTCTGTATAAGAGGTTTGTTGAGCTTCAGCAAAATGGTCAATTTGTGCTTAAGTATGTTTCTGACTTTAAAGCTTTGTCGAAGTATGCTCGTTCATATGTTGTGACTCCTTATCAGAAGATCGTTGAGAAGGCTTTGAGGTATGAAAGCCTGTTTCCTAAGGAAGAACCGGTTGTTGCAGCTAAAGAAGAACAGAAACCACAATAGGGTGATAACAACAAAAAGAGGAAGCAACAACAGCAGAAAGGAAAGGATGGTCCAAAAAGAAAGGCGAGGTGATTTGCTTTAACTTCCAGCAGAAGGGCCAATATTCCAAGGATTGCAAGAACCCGAAGGATGAAAGGAAGTGTCACAATTGTGGTAAGCCCGGACATATGAAGAAGGACTGTCCAGAACCGGCTATAGGAAAGCAGTTGTGAAGGCGTATGCTTTAGTAGTTGTGCCATCGTCATCAAGGGCTCCTACGACGGAGGAGAAAGGGAAGGGTGTCGTCGTCCAAGGTACTCTTTCAGTTAAGGGTGTTTCAATTCATGTTTTGTTTGATACTAGAGCATCACATTCATTCATTTGTAATGAGCTTGTGTGCCGCTTGGGTTTGGAACCTGAGATTTGTGATCGACCTTTGGCTACGACTAATCCAGTTGGGTGATCGTCCAGCTTTTGTATTCTTTGTCGTGGTCTAGTATTGTCGATTCATGGTTGCTTCTTTATGTCTGATTGCTTTGTTATGAACTTCATTGGGTTTGGGATCATCTTTGGTATGGACTGGCTCAAGAGGTATGCGGCAATAGTGAATTGCGATAAGCTTGATGTGAGAGTCGGGGATGTGGAAGGGCGAAGGATTTTGATTCGATGTAAGCCCGAAGATGGTGTCTTCGTGAGCTATTTGTATTTGCTTGTGATTCCACAGGTAGACTTGTCATCTATGTCGATCGCAAATGAGTTTAAGGATGTATTTGACGAGGTAAAAGGGTTGTCGCCGCATCGTGAGATTGAGTTCATAATCAATTTAGTCGAGGGTGCTAGACCTATCATCATGCCTCGTATGCAGATGGCGCATAAGGAACATCGATAGTTGGAGGTGCAAGTACATGACCTTTTGGGAAAAGGATTCATTCGGAGAAGTGTGTCTGAATGGGGTGCACCAGTTAATGGTGGCAAAGGATAGTGTGTCGAAGATTGCTTTTAGGACACCATCCTGTTTCTTCGAATGATTGGTTATGCTATTTAGTTTAACTAACACGCCAACATATTTTGTGGATCTTATGAATAAGGTCTTTAGAGATCAGTTGAACAAGTTCGTTCTTGTGTCCGTGGATGATATTATGGTTTACTCTCGGAATGGGAAAGAGCAAAAGACACACTTGCGAGTTGCTTTGGAAATCCTATGAAAGAATTAGTTGAGAGCTAAGTTTTCAAAATGTCACTTTTGGAAGAGCGAAGTGAGGTTATTCGGCCATGTTGTTTCTGGAAATAGGATAGCAGTTGACCCCGCTAAGGTAGAAGCAATCCAGCACTGGGATAGACCTAAGAATGCGACAGATGCTCGGAGTTTCCTTGGGTTAGCGAGATATTATCGCCGTTTTATAAAAGATTTCTCCAAGATAGCCGCGCCATTAAAAGGATTGACAAAGAAGAACCAAGTGTTCACATGGGATGTGAAATGTCACCAAGCTTTCGGAATCCTAAAAGAGGGGCCGATGAGTGCTCCTATGTTGACGATTCCGAGTGGAAATGAAGAGATGGTGGTATACACCAATGAATGTGGTACTGGACTTGGAGCAGTGATGATGCAGAAGGATAAAGTTGTGACCTACGCAAGTCGAAAACTGAAGCCGCACGAAAAGAATTATCCAACTCATGATTTAGAGTTGGCAGCGATCTTGTTTGCTCTGAAGATGTGGAGACATAACCGGTTGGGATTTCAATTCGAGTTGTTTATGGATCAGAAGTCATTGAAGTAACTTTTCTCCCAAAATGATTTGAATCTTCGGCAGAAAAGGTGGCTTGAGTTTCTGGCATCGTATGATTTTGGTATAGCCTGTACTCCTGGTAAAGGTAATGCAGTGGCAGATGCGTTGAGTCTATGACAAGCAAATTTCGAAGCGCTGTTTTCAAAATGGAAGCACCTCGAGTACTCGACATGATTTGATTTCAAGCCACGGCATGAGTTGGAACCTGAAATGTTGGCAAGCTTATCGAAAAGGCCTACTCTCATCGAAAGGATTGGCGAGAGCCAAAAGCGAGATGCAAAGCTTGTCGAGATTATCCAGAAGTTGGAACTTGAGAATAAAGAGTTTGAGGTCGATCGAGAGGGTTGGCTCCAAAAGAAAGGACGACTGGTTGTTCTTGATATCGATGGACTGAGAGATGTGGTTATGAGGGAATGTCATCACTCAAAGTTGACGATTCATCCTAGAGGTAATAAGATGTATCAAGACATGAAGCGATCATGCTACTGGGAAGGGATGAAAAGGGATGTTGTAAAGTTTATTTCCAAGTGTATGAACTATCAGTTAGTGAAAACTGAATAGAAGAAGCCGAGTGGATTGCTTCAGCCATTGGAAGTTCCTACGTGGAAGTGGGAACATTTATTGATGGATTTTATCGATGGGTTACCTAGAACTAGGGCAGGAAATTGGGTCATCGTGGATCGTTTGACCAAAAGGTTTATTCCAATTAGATCGACTTGGACAGCATCGAAGTTGGTTGATCTTTATATTAAATGGATAGTTCGATTCCATGGTATCCCAAATAGCATAGTGAGTGATCAATATCCATTGTTCACGAGTGGATTTTGGAAGAGTTTGCAAGAGACTTTGGGAACCGAGTTATGTTTGAGTACGGCTTATCATCCGCAAACTGATGGTCAAACCGAGAGGGTTAACCGAGTTTTGGTAGATATCCTAAGAGCTTGTGTATTGGACTTCAGAGGATCGTAGGAAGACCATCTACATTTAGTTGTGTTTGCATATAATAATAGCTATCATTCGAGCATTGGGATTGCAACATATGAGGCGTTGTATGGTAGACCGTGTAATTCTCCAGCATGTTGGTTAGAAACAAGGGACAAGTTGATACTTGGTGTAACACCCCGAATTTTCGGTTAACATTATAATAACAAATTAAAGAATACTTAATTTAAAACATGAGAATTAAGTAAAACGGACATCACTATTGCGTTCGTCTCGGAATTTTGCTTGAGATAGAATCCGAGTTTGCGTAAAACGGATAACGTATGAAGAAGATATCTTTGAATTAAATATTGCAGCAAAACATGAAAAAAAAAAGAATGAGAAAAGAATAGTATCTAGCATTGTTCTAAGGTCTATAAGCAAAAAGACTTAGTAGCTCATTTGGTTAGAACATGTGACTTGCATACAAGAGGTACAGAGTTTGATCCCCGCTAGTGCCATATTTTTGTTTTAGGGGAATGGCTCAAAGATGGCCTAGTGTGAACATAGTTCAAAAAGTGGTTTAGTGTGAAAATGGGTATTTGGGAAGATAGATAAAAAGAAAAAGAAATTAAATATATATATATATATATATACACGCATATATATATATATATATGTGTGTGTGTGTGTGTGTGTGTGACGTGTATGCATCATATAGCGTATGTTGCACATTTTTGGTTGTCAAGGATTTGTCCTAAATGAGAAATGTGTACATTATAGAAAATATATATATATATGCTAAAATGTAAAATTACATGCATGGTAATTATGACATAATTTAAAATAAGATTATCATTTTAGTGATAAATCTGTCGTATTTGTTAGAAATCAATTGTGTCATTAATGTTAGAAATCAAGGTTGCCATTTATATTAGAATAAAAATGTCCTATATGTTAGGGATCATATTATGTAAATTAACCCATCATATATGTTAGGGATCATATTTGGCAAATTAACATGTCACTTATGTTAGAGGACAGTTTGCGTAAATAAATATGTTGTTTAGTTAGAATATGTTATGTTAACATAGAAATTGTCTGTTATTTGAATAAAATTGTCATGTTGTCATAAATGTGTTATTAGAATAAAGTGGTCATTTTGTCATAAATGGGTTATTAGAATAAATTAAAAATGTCATGAGAATAAAAAAGAACATTTATGCTAGAATAAAAAAATGACATTTATGTTAGGATTCAAAAAAATGTCATTTATGTTAGATTAGAAATGTCCTTATATTGAAATGGTCATTAGATTTAAAATGTTATTTATTAGGAAATGTCATTAGATTAGAAATATTCATTTATTGGTTTCTTCTGAGGTGGATGGCCTTGATGGATCCTTGCTTGAACGGACGGCTCTAATTAAATTGAAAATCTATATAAGCAACCGAAGACTCAAACCTAAAACCTAATCAAAAATAAGAACAATGGCCGTCATGCTGTCACTCCAAAGCCTAGAGTAGCCGCCACAAAGTAGAAGCTAAGTGAAGATAATCAAATCAATCCAACTTAAGTCTAATCTAATCTTAACAACGAATTCAACATCAAAGGCGTGCTAATCAAATTCAGAACTCAGATTTCAGAACCCAAGAATTCCTTTAAATAGTAAGTATGGTTATTTTTCAGTTATGAATGAAATAAAGATTTGATTTGCAATGGAATGTAAATATAATTTGTATCATGTTATGTGCGGAATTGATTCATGTTATTCATATCTATTTAATCATGTTATATGCGAAATTGATTCATGATTATTTAAGAGTTATTGTGGATTTATTATGAGTATTTTTGCGGCCATGTTGTATGTGAATCTACGATGGAATTACTATTGTTGAAAGCTTGTAAATAAGCATATGTATTATTTGTTTGGCGATGACATATTATGTACTTATGTATTGTATGTAAGTTTTTGGGATTTTGCAATCCTTATGCAAAACTAGACGATGCCATCATGTCATAACACATACAAACTATAGGCTTAACATGACTGTGTAAACTTTCATGATGGATCCATTTGCTTTTATGATAAATCTACAACTTTTATGTTAACATATGTTAGTATATGCTCTTATATTAAATCTACAGCTTTTATGTTAACATATGTTAGACTCATATGTTTATCTACAACGCTTATGTTAAACTCATATGCTTTATGTTAGATTTATGACTTCTATGTTAGATCCACATATGTTAGACACATATGCTTTTATGACAAATCTACAACTTTTATGTTAGTAGACTCATATGCTTTTATGACAAATCTACAACTTTTATGTTAGTAGACTCATATGCTTTTACGACAAATCTACAACTTTTATGTTAGTAGACACATATGTTAGACTCATATGCTTTTATGACAAATCTACAACTTTTGTGTTAGTAGACACATATGATAGACTTATATACCTTTTATGTTAAGATCTATGCTAGTTGATTCAACCCCTATGCAAGTTCACTACTACATGTTTAATTAGGTTTGGCGTAGTTTTATGAACAACTCTTATGTTATGATTCATGTTGCATAAATTAAGTTTGCAAGTTCATAATGAAAAGTATATTGTTCCTTGCCCATTCAAGAGACACCTATTAATTTAGATCCTATTTCAATGCAAACTTACCTCTACATGACATGTTTAAATTGTGTAAATTCATATGCTATGATTTAGGATAGTTGGATCTAAAAGTACAAGTTCCCTTTTTTTATGCTAAGTTAATTTTGTACATGTTTATGATTCATGTTGCAAGTTCATCATCACATGAAGAATCTATATGTCACATATGTTATGTTGTTAGAATAATTCATGTTTTTCTCTTTTCCCTTTTATGTTTATAAGTTGGGATAAAATATTTATCCCAACGTTCCTTGTAATTTTGCAAACGTAAATGCGGGGTATATCGTGGGGATAAACATGAAAATATATGAAAATTGGCATGTTTGGCACATGCCAAATATTGATGACATTTAATGGTATAAATTTTATATACCAAATATGATGAACTTGATTAGAGGGAAAGTGGGCCATGTCAATAAATATTTGACAAATTTACATATAAATATAAAAGGATAAAAAAGGAAATATTAGAAAAGACGAATATGCTTAACCCGAGGTTGGAATGAGTTGTGATGTAAACCTGGCCGGACCCGCCCGGCTGTCCAGTAATCACAACAATACCTATCCAATGTGGGAGGCTGAGGCATTGAGCCCAATAAAGACCCGAGGTTAGACTGAGTTGTAGCGTAAGACTGCCCGGAACCGCCCGGGCATACAGGCAACCACAACAATACCTGTCTAATGTGAGTGGTTGGTGCTTTAATAAGGCAATTAAAGCTAACCTTGAATTGGTAGGGTTAAGTCAATTAAATAAATACTTAACCAAATTTAACATGTTAACTAGACTAGAAGGTGGGGTTAAGTAAACTTAATACACTTAACCAAATTTAACATGTTAACTAGACTAGAAGGTGGGGTTAAGTAAACTTAATACACTTAACCAAATTTAACATGTTAACTAGACTAGAAGGTGGGGTTAAGTAAAATTAAAATACTTAACTATTATAACATGTTAATTAGACAAATGAGTGAGGTTAAGTAAGTTCGGAACACTTAACCGTTATAACATGTTAGTGAAACAGATGGTAGGGTTAAAGTTAACTAAGGTAACACTTAACCAATATATATATATATATATATATATATATATATATATATATGTAACATGGTGAATGAACAGGGTTAAGTTAATAAATCACACTTAACCAATCCAACATGATAAGTGAGAAAGGTTAAGTTAATAGGAAACACTTAACCAACATGACATGACGAGTAGGAAGGTTAAGTACATATTGGGTTGCTGGGTAATATCAGTAAATATAGGCCCACAGACTTAACCATTAATAAACATGCTTGAATCGGTGGGAGGGTTAAGTACATCACGGGTAGGTGGGTAATATCTGTATATATAGGCCCACAAACTTAACCAGTAGGAAACCCTAGTAACGAGGACCCATTTCAGCAGTAACCCAATTAGGTATCATGGTACCCTAAAACTAGGCAGGGTGGGGCACGATTACTGGGCTGATTGTAAGCGGTCAAAAACGACGGCGGTGGGTGCACAGTGTGGGTTCTAACGGGGTGCGGGCGTGCACACACTCCGGAGCAGACAAACAGGGCACTGGGGCACCAGTAGTATAACCTATGTATTCTAGAATTGTGTCGGGCCGCCACCATGGGTCTTGATACAACCCATGGTGGGACCAGCATAGGTATCTACAATTCTTGGGGGCCGTATGACACACGTGACACATGTGTGCAGGTAGGGAGCCGATCGATAGAGTAGTAAGGGTACATCTAACATATTCAAGGCAATTGGGCTGATTGAGGTGGAATCCTCAAAATAGATGTACACCTGAAGGCTACCACAACTGCGGGGATTGGGATCGTATTTATACAGATTACTAGTTGGGACACTAGTTAGGAGGTGCAGAGATATAGAATGGGGTGCGATAGTATATTCAGTTTAAATCGTCCTACCTTGGTTGATGATACTGTCATGTTTACAGTTTATTCCTATCATGATCTTTCTCTTATTCATGCACCGAAGAGTCACTAGACTTACTCAGGTTTTATGTCTGACTCTATTTTTCTTTCGTCTTCTTTCCTTACGTTTCCCCCTTCCCCTCCCCACAGGTCCGCAAGGGAGGGAATATTCCAGCTTAGTCAGACTCTTTGCAAGCTTCAAGATAGTGGATGTATGATTTGGACTCTCTTTCCTTGGATTATGGCTTTGGTTACATTTTATGGGGACTTATGCTATTTTGTTTTATTTTATGCTTCTTCATGGATAATCAAGACAGAGATTATGATGTAATGGTTTGAAAGTTTGTTTTAAGACAATTTGTTGTAATGCTTTTGTTATGAACCAAATTTAAATAAATGACTGTTTTCTTTTCCGCTGCTTATTTATATCTGTCTTGTAAATTATCTGTGTCTTTTACCTATAACCCTCCATCAAAATTAAGGCAATCCCTTTGTGAGTGACCTTAATGGAGGTGGGGTGTTTCACTTGGTATCAGATCCAGGTTTACCGGATTAGATGATTTGAAAAATTATTTTCAAAATGGTTGTTAAAGAAGCATTTTCAAAAGAAAAGTTTTATTTTAAAAACATATTCCCCAAAGCCATATGCACTATCTTTTGATCCTCTGCTTGAATCCTTGTTTCCTTCTTTCTTAAGTCTCTGGGGCTCCTGGCTTTCTAGGAGGTAACCTCATCGCAACATGGTTTCGTAGGCTTGAAGACACTACGACATCGGTTAAAGGGCGAAGAAGTGCCCAACCTCCATCTATAGCCACATTAGTTTCACCTGCGGTTAATTTTCTTCCAAGCTTTGTAGGGATCTTTGTGCAATAGAGGTAGCTTTCGAGAGACCTGTCAACATGTTACACAAGGATGGTAAAGGCAAGAGATGAATAGTTGTGGCAGGTGCCCTAGGTAGGAAGAAAGACTGACCTTGAGAAAGGTAAAAAGTACATAGCAACTTTTAGCTTTAGACCCTCAGATTTGTAACGTGATGGATAAGCTAAGTAGAGGAGAGACCTCTAATCATCTTAGTATATACACTAGGTATCAAGGTTAACATCTGTTTATCTTGGAAAGATAGTTCGACTACATTGGATACCCTCTAGCATAGTAAGTGATCGAGGTCCTATCTTTACTAGTGGGTTTTAGAAATGGAGGCCAAGAAGCTTCGCAATCATGAAGATTAATTAGTTAAGGTACTGTGGAGTGAAGCACAAGAAGATGCGATGTGGGAGACTGAAGATAAGACACGCGTATCATACCCTTTTTCTTAAGGATATATCCTTGATCTTTTTATAGGAATCTTATGCATACTCGTTTCTATCTTTTTAGGTATATCCTCTAGGTCATATCTTCGATCCTTAGGTAGGTATAAACCAACAGTTGAAACATGTGTTTGAGACATGTTATGTTTGGTAGATGCAAGTGGATGCAAGTGTTTGCTAGTGGTTGCTCGTGGATGCATTTACACACATTAGGCACTAGATCGGCTCAGTCACCTTTTCATATTGCATATGGATCCAAGTGCATATGTTTGTATATGGATTAAAAATTGATGTGTTATCATATGGATGTTGCATATGGATGAATGAATATGCACGCATATAGTATTTACATGGCTAGGGATGCTTGCATACATATTGGACGCATGACACTCTCATAATTCACATTAAGGAGGTCAACTGAATCAGTAGACCGCCTAATTTTGCATTAGATAAGAACATATACACACACTATGCATATGAACATGAAAGCATTAGAAGTCTTGTAAGGATTATGGATGCCTATGTTTGATGATTGAGTAGATGGACGATTGGATGGTAGGATATACGTTCTCCTTGACTTGAAGATTTCGGGGATGAAATCCTTTAAGGAAGGGAGAATGTAACACCCCGAATTTTCGGTTAACATTATAATAAGAAATTAAAGAATACTTAATTTAAAATGTGAGAATTAAGTAAAACGGACATCACCATTGCGTTCGTCTCGGAATTCTGCTTGAGATAGAATCCGAGTTTGCGTAAAACGGATAACGTATGAAGAAGATATATTTGAATTAAATATTGCAGCAAAACATGAAAAAAAAAGAATGAGAAAAGAATAGTGTCTGGAATTGTTCTAAGGTCTATAAGCAAAAAGACTTAGTAGCTCATTTGGTTAGAACATGTGACTTGCATACAAGAGGTACAGAGTTCGATCCCCGCTAGTGCCATATTTTTGTTTTAGGGGAATGGCTCAAAAATGGCCTAGTGTGAACGTAGTTCAAAAAGTGGTTTAGTGTGAAAATGGGTATTTGGGAAGATAGATAAAAAGAAAAAGAAATTAAATATATATATATACACACACACACATATATATATATGATGTGTACGCATCATACAGCGTACGTTGCACATTTTTGGTTGTCAAGGATTTGTTTTTTTAAAGAGGAAGAATATGTATACGGTAAAGGGAAGATGTATCTATTAAATACGTATTTATGTTTAATGGATTGGCAATAAATAATAAATGTTGATAATGTACATTTAGAGAGTAATTATGGCATAAGTAAATTAGGAATTATTTACATATAGAATTTGTCCTAAATGAGAAATGTGTACATTATAGAAAATATATACATATATGCTAAAATGTAAAATTACATGCATGGTAATTATGACATAATTTAAAATAAGATTATCATTTTAGTGATAAATCTGTCGTATTTGTTAGAAATCAATTGTGTCATTAATGTTAGAAATCAAGGTTGCCATTTATATTAGAATAAAAATGTCCTATATGTTAGGGATCATATTATGTAAATTAACCCATCATATATGTTAGGGATCATATTTGGCAAATTAACATGTCACTTATGTTAGAGGACATATTGCGTAAATAAATATGTTGTTTAGTTAGAATATGTTATGTTAACATAGAAATTGTCCGTTATTTGAATAAAATTGTCATGTTGTCATAAATGTGTTATTAGAATAAAGTGGTCATTTTGTCATAAATGGGTTATTAGAATAAATTAAAAATACCATGAGAATAAAAAAGAACATTTATGCTAGAATAAAAAAAATGACATTTATGTTAGGATTCAAAAAAAAATGTCATTTATGTTAGATTAGAAATGTCCTTATATTAAAATAGTCATTAAATTTAAAATGTTATTTATTAGGGAATGTCATTAGATTAGAAATATTCATTTATTGGTTTCTTCTGAGGTGGATGGCCTTGATGGATCCTTGCTTGAACGGACGGATCTAATTAAATTGAAAATCTATATAAGCAACCGAAGACTCAAACCTAAAACCTAATCAGAAATAAGAACAATGGTCGTCATGCTGTCACTCCAAAGCCTAGAGTAGCCGCCATAAAGTAGAAGCTAAGTGAAGATAATCAAATCAATTCAACTTAAGTCTAATCTAATCTTAACAACGAATTCAACATCAAAGGCGTGCTAATCAAATTCAGAAATCAGATTTCAGAACCCAAGAATTCCTTTAAATAGTAAGTATGGTTATTTTTCAGTTATGAATGAAATAAAGATTTGATTTGCAATGGAATGTAAATAGAATTCGTATCATGTTATGTGCGAAATTGATTCATGTTATTCATATCTATTTAATCATGTTATATGCGAAATTGATTCATGATTATTTAAGAGTTATTGTGGATTTATTATGAGTATTTTTGCGGCCATGTTGTATGTGAATCTACGATGGAATTACTATTGTTGAAAGCTTGTAAATAAGCATATGT
Source organism: Allium sativum (assembly GCA_030737875.1). Taxonomy (NCBI): domain Eukaryota; kingdom Viridiplantae; phylum Streptophyta; class Magnoliopsida; order Asparagales; family Amaryllidaceae; genus Allium; species Allium sativum. Next base: position 1,022,699,600 of record CM060926.1, read on the forward strand.
ATTATTTGTTTGGTGATGATATATTATGTACTTATGTATTGTATGTAAGTTTTTGGGATTTTGCAATCCTTATGCAAAATTAGACGATGTCATCATGTCATAACACATGCAAACTATAGGCTTAACATGACTGTACTTTCATGATGGATCCATTTGCTTTTATGATAAATCTACAACTTTTATGTTAACATATGTTAGATCTATATGCTCTTATGTTAAATCTACAACTTTTATGTTAACATATGTTAGACTCATATGTTTATCTACAACGCTTATGTTAAACTCATATGCTTTATGTTAGATTTATGACTTCTATGTTAGATCCACATATGTTAGACTCATATCCTTTTATGACAAATCTACAACTTTTATGTTAGTAGACTCATATGCTTTTATGACAAATCTACTACTTTTATGTTAGTAGACACATATGTTAGACTCATACGCTTTTATGACAAATCTACAACTTTTATGTTAGTAGACACATATGTTAGACTCATATGCTTTTATGACAAATCTACGACTTTTGTGTTAGTAGACACATATTATAGACTCATACACCTTTTATGTTAAGATCTATTCTATTTGATTCAACCCCTATGCAAGTTCACTACTACATGTTTAATTAGG